>JAOTON010001937.1:0-1460000 GCA_034440635.1 Lepas anatifera | reverse complement strand
GCCCAGAACAGATCCCTGGGGCACCCCACTCAGGACCTCCCTCTGTTCACTGGAGGAGCCCTGAATACTCACCCTCATTTTTCTACCAATAAGAAATGAGGCTAGCCATTTCAAGAGGTTACCTCCAATTCCAATACTCCGCAATTTTGCGATGAGGAGCTCGTGACAAACAACGTCGAAGGCCTTGCTAAAGTCAAAGAGAATGACGTCACATATCCCTCCCTCATCCACGGACTTTGAAACACAATCATAAACCAGCAATAGCTGGTCCATAGTAGACCTTCCACTTCGGAAGCCAAATTGATGGGGAGTTATTAGTGCGTTGCTCTCCAGGTACGAAGTCAAGTGGGACCTAATAATGCGCTCCAATGTTTTACAACATACTGATGTTAGACTAATAGGGCGATAATTTAAAGGGGCATAACGCACCCCCTTTTTAAAGATAGGAATAACTAGGGATAACTTCCACAATTCCGGAACTTGACCTTCGAGTAAAGACTGGTTGAATATTATATTGAGGGGATAAGCAAGTTCTGCAGCACATTCTTTAAGGAGCAAGGGATGAAGATTATCGGGACCCATGGCAGAATTCCCATCAAGACCATGGAGAACCTCAAGTACAGCATTCTCAGTGATGTCTAGTTCGGCTAGCAATCCCTGAAAAGTCTGGTGGGCTATCGGGTTAGGTGGGGGAGACCAGGGTACTTTAACTACGGGTACAACCAAGTTTCCTACTAAATATAGTCCTCCCATGATGACGTCACCGCCCTTTCCTACTAAGTTATAGGAGATTCTACTAAGTTTTTGGAAGGATCAGCTGAAACATACCAAGTTTGGGCGTATTTGGCACCAATCTAGTATAAATCGAAATCAACTTGTTTCACCCATTTGACAGTAACCTTGATCTCAACGGCGAGCAGCGTATTTTACGTAAATCTAATGAAAAATTATAACACTTCAAAGAATTTGTTGAAAGGGCATGCATTTATTTGATCAACTCAGGCCTACCTAATAGCCGAGAGAAATAAATTTACCTTCGCTCAAGAGATCACCGGTGTTTATTGTCTTCTGCTGCAGGTACCACCAACAGCTAATCAAAGGTCAGAAATCAACAGCCAATCAAAATCGAGATTAGTCTTACTGCAAACAGCTGTTAGTGCTGAACATGTCCTTATTTTGACACGCTCTAGAAAATTTGTAAAAATAATATTCTTCACTGGAGTTTTTGCAAAACGTCTGATGGTTTCACAAATAAAGATCTTTTAGCTTTCTGTTCAGCCATATAAGTTTTGTTGATACAGTTCTAAAACAGGTTATTTAGAGCTTCGAAAAAGTGCAATTTCTCCAATGCCCTGCATAGTAACTGTAGTGCCTCTCCAGCCATGATGACGTAATGCTGCCAAACAACTTGAACGGGGTCTGGGGGAGACCTAATGAACACAGATGAGAAAGATTGAGCGAATGCTTCAGCCATGGGGCCTGGTTTATCGCTAAGGCAGCCAGTCTCAAGCCTAATGGGACCGATCAAGGGGCGACTAGATTTTTGTTCCTAATGTAGGAGTGGAGTAGCTTTGGCGATTTGTTTGAACGTAAAATGAGACCCCGCTCGTACTCAGACTGAGAACGAACCGCATATGTCCTAAACTCTCTGTTGGCTTCAGCAAAGGCTAGGTAGGCAACTTTTGCCTGATACGAGCGCCTCCCGAGATTCTGACGAATAGTTTTGTAGTTTTGCCAAGCATTTTCGCGGCGATGAATCAGACTTGTGGGGGGTCTGATTGACCAAGGAGGCTTAGAATCTCCTGGGGCCCTGAAGGGGATGTGCTCTGCCACAATCTCTGTGATGATGGTTGAGAAGTGAGAAAACATCTGATCAGCATCTCGCTCAGCTAATTCAAACTGCCAGTCAATTTCAGACAACTTCCCCCTGATGGCATCGTACCTTCCCCTCTGCCAATTTCTTTGACTGACATCTTTATTTGGTGGGTTGTCAATGGAGTGCATGAAGATATAATCAAATACTGTGGGACAATGGTCGCAGCCAGGAATGGGTGCAATCACTTGGATAGTACCTATGCGATCTCCTTCCGATGTAAAAACAAGGTCGAGAATATTACCTGATCTCGGAAAGGTAGGCTCAGTGACCCACTGTGTAAGGCCTAGTGAGGTGAATGTGTCCAGGAAGGTTTTTTCCATTGGAGAGCAAGTGGCTGACTGGTCATCTTTAGTCCAGTCCAAGTTTGGAAGATTGAAGTCACCTACAATCAAAACCTCTTTTCCAGTACAAAACCTACTAAGAAAGGACATGAGCTGTTCATTGTCCACAGGCGTGTTAGACGGAGGTCGATATATGACGACCACAAACACATGAGCAGAAGATAAACAGAATGTTAGGACATTGGGAAGGGGTGAGTCCACATTTTCAGTCATCAATCTCTTGTGGAGGTAAACACAAACTCCATGTTTGTGAATAGACCCACAAACATCATTTCGTATGAGACGGAAATTTGGGATTTCTACAAAAGAATCCTTGATCTGATTAATCAGGTGAGTTTCTGTGACACATACAATGTCAATGTTCAAAGAGCTAACACTATCGCTAAGCAATTTCAGCCTGGAGCAAAGACCATTAATGTTTAAGTTGGCTACTCTTATGGATGTAGTCAGGTCAGTATTGGTTGCTAGTTTCCCAGGGTACCAGGAGCGACACCCCGGGTAGTTTGCACGGGTACACTAGCTAGCACTCTATCCACTGAGGCTGCAGCAGTGTCACCAGCTGGGGCAGGCAACACGGCAGCAGCACTCCTCGGACCTTGAGGGTCTTGGATCAGGAGCGTCGGAACTATGTTCAAAGTTGGGGGGGCAGCGGGAATTTTCAAGTCATTTCTTTCCAGTCAACGCCATAGGGTTAATGGTTAAGAATCATGGAAGTTGGGGGGCAGCTGCCCCCTGCCCCCGCGGCTCCTACGTCCCTGTCTTGGATCCTTCGTGTTTGCCTACGATTGTAGAGTTCTGTCCTTTGGGCATAAGTGAGGTCTCTATTGGTGAAAACCCCATCATTGGGCGACCCTTTCAGTGATTTTGCATTGTCGAGAAGCAGCTTTCGGTCACTGTCACTTGGGATTTTCACACGGAAGATATCAGAGTGGCCAGAAATTTTACATATGTTAGTCATTTGAACTGCCTTGCCAGTCAGGTCCCGCACAATTTGGCCCAGCTTAGTTTCCAAGTCATTGTGGGAAGTGGCATTGCATCCTCGCACAATTATAAACTGGCGGCGCTTCTCCCTTTCCTGCATTTCTTTGACCTCACTGCGAATTGCTGACTGTAAGGATGGATGTTGATCTGCAGATAGGACTTGATCAGTTTGGGCAGGAATCGGTGCAGGGTTTTGGTTGGCTGAGATGCCAGGCTTTTGACTTGGTCTGACAGTTCTTTAATCACAAAGCAGATGCCCTTCATCTGCTGAAACAGCTGGCAAACCAGCTCAGCCATGTGAGCTTCAGTAGAGCTAGATGGGGAGTTTCCCCTAGCAGATGAGTGAGTCACACGGCATTTAGTGCACACATATTTGAGATTGGCTCCATCATATTTGTGAATGGCTTCTATAAGCTCTTTGCTTAGGCCAGAGCACATCACAGTACCATGAACCCATGATTCACATTCATCACAGCCTATGGCGTCATCACCTACATCACATGAGCAAGACAAGCAAAGCTGCATTCCATGGGCAGGTTCTGGCGTGTTAGCTGCAACACTAGCACTACGCCCGTCTTGATCCTCCATGCTGGCGTCTCTGAGGCATGCTTTACAGCAAAATGTGAATGCAATGGGAAAGTTATCAACAAGGCAGTTAATAACCCTCACCCAACAACACATTGATGCCTCAAATGACAATACTAGCAAATCACATGCACATCTGGCTCAAGCAGGCAAGACAGGGAGGCAGTACAAAGGTAGCAGGGGAGTCACAAGCTGGTAGGACTAGGTTCAAGCAAGCATTAGTGGACAAGGACAAGCGTCATGCGTCACCTAAGTTTTATCAGGGAAGGTCAGGACACAAATACCTTCAAGAGCCTTAAGATCAAATCACCAAAGCACAGGAGCAATTTGACATATCACTTTTGCAGTTGCCATGTGACTACAGGACTGTTTTTGGCTGTTTATGGAGAATGATGCGAGTTGATACATTGGATGAAGGAACTGACAATTAATGTTTTACATACCTAGGTAGTTCTCCAAAAACAATCGTGTAAGCACCCACCTCCCTTCCTTCACACCAGCAACCAACCAACACACACAAACACAAACAATAGGGCTAATGTCCATGTATGGATTTCCAAATATGAAGGCCAAGCATAGGTCTGTAATAAAGCAAAGCTAGTAGCAAAAAATGTCTTATTTGATTCGTGTCAAAACGGCTTTCTATTATTTTGGACAAATCAAATTTCAAAATTATTAATACCATTAACAATATTTTCTTGCAATAGACAAAAAATTTACAGTAGCCGAAGACGGGGCATTAAAGACAAATAGTACATCATCACGTTTAGTAAGAGAATAAACAATAAATTTACGGGACATGCTACTACACTGCCGACTCCAACTGCCAAAACTCAAAATCTAAACCATTGCAGTAACTGCTTAGCTTTTCGGTATCCTAATAGCTTACTACCTTTTTTACTTAAAATTTGTATCTTTTGGTGAGGTTTCGTTCACTAGAAACTGTTTTATTAGACTTTTTGTTGACCGGAAGTAGGGTCGGTTACTGCCAGAACTAGGTGCCAAAACTCAACTCACAAAAGAATGTAACAATCGCTTAGAAAATCTTTATGCCGACTTAGAAATAGTAATGCTTAAAATTTGTACCTTTTCACGATGTTTCTTTTCATGGCAACTGTAACATTGAAGGTTAAAATTACACTACTTTTATTACGGCGGAATAATTTTCGGTGCCGTTAGTGTTCATGCTACTGCCAAAACTCAAAATCCGAACCATTGCAACAACTACTTAGCTTTTTCGTCTTGCAATATATGCCTGCCTTTTCTACAGATTTGTATCTTTTGGTGAAGTTTCGTTGGCTAGAAACTGTTTTATTAGACTTTTTGTCAACCGGAAGTAGGATCTATGACTACCAGGGCTGGGTGCCAAAACTCAGCTCGTGAATAAATACAACAATCGCTTAGAAAACCTATATACCGAGCTAAAAATATTCATTTTTAAAATTTGTAGCTTTTCACGATGTTCCTTTCCAGGACAACTGTAAAATCATAGGTAAAAACCTCACTACTTTTATTACAGCGGAATACTTTCTCTTGCTATTGGTGTTCATGCCCGGAACCGAAAATTGCATACCAGTTCAGAAATAACCCAGTATTCTTCCCCATATCCCAAGATATCAATAATTCCCCATACCAGGACCAGGGGCGTACTTAAAACGTTGGGAACACAAGAAACAACGACAGCGCATAGGCGGATTCAGGACTTCCAGCAAGGGGGCGCCATCCGGAACAGGGGACACCACTTTTGACCGGCAAAGCTATCAGGTGAGCACAAAATCTTATTGGTGGGTGCTGAATTTCGCAACCGGAGCGGGGATGGGAAGCTACGTTTCAGGGGGGCGACATAGACCTTGCAGGGGGCGCCGAGGGCTGATCGGTGGGAGGGCGCGGGACCTCTGCCCCCTGGATTCGCCTATGCGACAGAGGCGTGTTAAGACTGCTGGAAAGGGGTGCAGTTGGAAAAGGCGTTCAAACGAGACTGCTGGCAACGAGATGTATTCTACAGAGGCGTGCTCAGAAGATTAGGAAAAGGGGCAATTGGCAAAGGCGTGTCCAGGAGACTGCTAGTAGGAGCATGTAATGCGGACAGGCATGCTCAGAGTGCTAAAAAAGATATATAGTACAAAAGCGATCTCAGAGTGTTGGAAAAGAGTACATTGTACAGAGTGGTCTCAGACTGTTCGGAAGGGGTTGCAAGTGGAAAAGGCGTCTCCAAAAGACTGCTGGTGGGGATGATTTATTCAGAGGCGTGTTCAGAAAGCTGGGAAGAGGTGCAATTCGCAAAGACGTGTCCAGATCAGTGGCGTAGCCAGAGGAGTCGTTGGGACCATGGACCCCCTTGGGCAGATCTTGTGCACTGGAAAACACGAGCATTGAACTGGAGGGCCCCTGAGCTTGGTCGTACGGGACCCCCGAACTTAGTTTCAGAGGGCCCCTGGGCTTGATCTCAGGGGCCCCGGAGCTTAGTGTACGACTGCCCTGCGAGCTTAATCTCGGGGACCCCCGAGCTTAATGTCAGATTGCCCTCCAAACTTGATCTCGGGGTCCCCGAGCTTGGTCTCAGTGGTCCTTGGTTGGTCTCGAGGAGTTCCCCGAGCCTGGTCTCAGGGGTACTCCGGTATCGAGGGCTCCGAAGTATCAAACATTGATCTTGGGGCCAACTGAGCTTGGTCTCAGGGGGCCCCGAGTTGGTCTCAGGGACCCCGAGCTTGGTATCTGGGGGCCCAAGCTTGGTCCCACGGACATTTTCTTCTTTGTCCCACCAGCCTTTCGATCTTGATCTCACGGGCCTTTCGATCTTGGTCTCAGGGGCCCCGAGCGTGGGGTCAGGGGTCCCTCGAGCTTGGTCTCAGGGACCCCAAGCTTGGTCTCAGGTGCCCCCCCCGAGCTTTGTTTCAGGAAACCCTGAACTTGGTCCCAGGGGACCACCGAGCTTGGTTTCAGTGGCCCGAACTTCGTTAGGTAACGATCAATTCTGATACCCGGGGTTACTGAATGCTGCATAGTAAAAGCAGGGTGAACGAACAATGAAGTGAACCGACTGGTAACGAAAGACAATTGTCTGGGCTATGCAGTGGTACCATTTTAGATTTTATACCTTCGACACCTCTGCTAAGACAGCGTTTTACTTTACGGAAACTGGTCTCACCGCCGTGATCATTAGTGATTGAGTCGGGCGGGCTCCAGTGGCATAGGTTCCCCGGATCTCCGCCAGGTGGCAAGCGTCGCGACGCCCGATATTTGGCTAAATTTGTAGGAAAAACGCTCTTATCTAATAAGGATCAGAAACAAAACCTTAGCTTCCAACGGTTTCGTATGTAATCGGATCTTGGCTATCACGCCATGCCCAATTCTACTCTGGGCTACGTGCCGGTCATCGGCCCATTTCAGATTCATACCCTCGTGTCAGTATCTTTTAACCATTACAAGAAGCGCAGAAATCGGTGACGAATTCAGAAAGCCCCTTCCAAGAGGGACATTCCCTTAGCACAAGTCTTAAGTACGAACAGTTTCGTATGCAGCGGAAAATGGGCTATCGATTGGTATGCCTTCACATTCAGTGCATTTTGCCGGAGATCGGCCCATTTTAAGATGCGAAGACCTTTCTACCCGTGCGAGTAGAAATATTTTCGCATTTTAAAATGGGCCGATCTCCGGGAAAATGCACTGAATGTGAAGGCATACCAATCGATAGCACATTTTCCGCTGCATACGAAACTACGCGTAGCTAAGACTTCTGCTAAAGCTTAGTAAGCCCCTCTTGGAAGGGGCTTACTAAGCCTCCACCGGCCTAGATTTCTAAGATTTCCGCTGGGCAGCAAGCGCCTGCGGTACACACAATTCGGGTTCAATTTGCGGAAAAATTGGTCTTCCAAAACCTTCTTTACTGAGAAGCAGGCCTAACACCGTGCTTACGCACAATTTCGTGAGCAACTGGACCTCGGCTTATATCTAACTCGTCGTAAAGCTGCTGGCAGATCGATGGCCCATTTCAGATTCATACCAGCACAGCAAAAAATCTTAACCACTCCCGGAAGCATATGAACCAGAAAATAAACTCTTCTCAGCCATTCGCTATGAAAATATATCCTGAGAAGAGGTCTGAAGTACGCACAGTTTCATATGAAGGGAACATCGGATGAATTCTGTTATTGTCTACATAGGCACATCGTGAACTGCGGTCTTAGGCACATACATATAGTTTCGATGCAATGGAAAAAGGCAATCAAACTTAATTAATTCCCATTCGGATAATTTACACGGAGGTCATCCCAATAAAAGTTCCAAATGCTTTCATTTCCCACAGCAAGCTTCCAACAGCCAGAACTCGTCAGTTTTCTGTTAGGCATAGGCGCAGGGATTTTTTCCAGGTTGGTGGTGGGGGCAAAAGTTGTAACCAATGGTGGGGCCAAATACGATTCGGTCTATCACTTGATTTGTCGACAGAAAAGTACGGAATCGGCTCAAAAGAGCACAAAGAGGGCCCTGCTTGTTACAGAAAAGAGTGCTGAAGAGGGCTTAAGAGGGCCCTGTCTGGTATAAAATGCCAAATTTGGCCACAGAGCATAGTGCGGGCGAGCCGCACTTCGCGCGGCTCGTGTCCTCAGGAGGACCGTTCGGGCCCTCAGGGAAGGGCGGCTGTCCCTGCCGCCCCCCTTGGCTACGCCCCTGAACCACTTCACAACTACGGAAAGTAGAAACACAAGTCTCATTAGCTTACTCTGTAGATATATCCTAAAGCTGAACTCTTAAGTACGCGCAGTTTTCTGTGCAGTCGGTGACTAAAAACTGAAAATATTCTGGTATGATTTTAAGGTAAGTAGTTTTACCTTCAAGTCGGCATATTTAAAAAGCAAAGGTTCTGCCCGCTTATCCGGTCAGCCAGCGATGACCGAAAGCCCCGTAAACCCTGTTGGGTCACACCATAACACCTTATTACGCTTTATTTGATCCAGCATATAGGCTATCATCTAATATTCAGTTCTTGGTTTGATCATTTGTATCCGTTCATATATTGACTGACACTCCTGCATGTAACATAGTGCGTACACCGATACATGCCTGTAAGACACCGACCTAAAATAGACCAGTGGCAATTTTAAAGTAAAATTAACCAGGCTCCCCAAGCACGGGGCCCCTTTAGTTACGCCGGTGGGCACCCAACCAACCATTAGCAACTCAAGAAATGTAAAATAGTGAAACACAAGTAAGATAGACACCCGCCGTCCACATCGAGCGGATGAAACGGCTGAGCGGAAGGACAGAGCGGAGGTACCGGTGGGGAGGGGATCCACCCGGAGGTATGTGGGGCTCTCCGACCCATCACTGGGGGGAGGGGACAGCAGGTCCGCAGTGGCGGCTGAATAACGCTGCAGTCCCGGAATGTCAGGCGCACTACCCGATGGGCGGCACGCCGACCCCCTTCCCCCCTCCCCTCCCCCACCGCCAGCCGCCGCGCGGGGTTGTTGGCGTGTCGGACGGGCGCGCCGGCCCAACAGACCCGACCGCCGGGGCAGGCCACGGCCGCGAGATCGCTTGCGCGTCAAGGTATTGGGGCATCCCACGACAAATCGACCAAGCGATAGCACCTTACATGTCAGACTTTGATGAAAATTTGTCACATCGGTTTTGCGAGGCGCAGACTATCGCTGTGATATTATTAGCTGCGCCCGTTTAATGGTTTTTGAGTTGTGGCCTCGGGCACTTTTTGGACCCAATGAAAAACCTTACTTTTCCACTTGCCATATATTAGAGACTAATAATTAGCATTATATTAATTGTAGATCCCTTGAGTCGTTAAGACCCAAATCAAATATGATGACGTCTAAATTTAAGTTGACAAAAACAATCAAACATTGCCGTTTTACCGGTGACCTAGGGTTGGGTTACGCGACTTGGTACTGATTAGAGTTATAAAATGTACTGTTTTTTTAAATTATTCAGTGGCTTATCCGTTGTAAGAATTGGCAGCAGGATTTTTTATAATTGTTTGATGACATTTTAAATAAGTGATGCAAGAACAATGTATGTATGTACATACCTAACTGTTCAATGCCTTCCATTGTATCATATCCGTCATAGCACCCCTCAATGGGCCTGTTATGGGAATTAAATTTTCAGCGAGAGATGACCTTCAAAGAATAAAATAACCCGTAATATCCCTCTGTCTTCCATTATTTGTTTGTTTTAATATGAGCCCCACAGGGGAAAAATTTTCTCCCTGCTGGTTTTCCCAAGAAACGCAAACAAGAAGAAACAAAGGACAGCACAACTTACAGTGCCTTATTCCCAATTCGTGTTATGCACCTGACTAAATTTTCTGTCAGGTCATGCCAGATACAGGAGCTATTCAAGGGCAAGCAACCCAACCTCAGAACCCAATATAACAAGTTTCACGCTGCGTCAAAGGAATATCTGGCAACCGATCAGTTCCAAACAATAGTAGGGGAGACCAGGGCAAAGCGGTCACCCTAGTGATATTTGCTCAATTTTGAAGAACTTTTAATCCCCATTTCTTATGTTTTGTACCATGATTTTGTCCCATGTTCAATTCTGAAGACACTAGAGGGGACAAAAAGGCAAAAAATACAAGATATCTGCACAGGAAACCAAAAAGTAAACCAAAGTTATTTTGACCACTTTGCCCCAAGCACGGGCTTATTTTGCCTCGATTCTTTGTTTGCAAGATATTTGGCATGTATACTTTTCAGTTTGATATAATTTTAATATATAATTGTACATAAATGCTTAGATTCACTTATTTAATATGATAGCGTCTGCGGAGTGGCAATATTGCTATCCCCTCCCCGCTACTCAGTTTCCAAACGCTCTAGCATTAAATGTTCCTATCTGACGGTAAAAATGTTTTGCGACAGGCCTCTTTGCGACAGGCCTCTGTGGTATGCTGTTGTGCCCAACATGGACGGTTAAGGAGCTTCCAGCACCAGAAGACCGACGACTTTAATAGACAAAGTCGCATGTTACAATAGTCGTGAGTTGAATAGGAACGCATGCGTTGATCCTATCCGGGTGGAAATATTCTGATTTGCGTAGAGGGTTTAAGCGATGGAATAGAGAATTTTGTGGCGGTCGAAAGATTGCTGTCGTTTGCTTTTAATATCAGTCGTTTAAGACACAAGTCAAATGCTGGCTGCCACGTCTGCAGATAACGTTATTTCAATTTATGTGTAAAATTTCGGTCTGGTTTATCAAACCCACAAGAAGCGAAAGAAACACGCGTATAATTCTGCATCCACGATGATCGCTAAGGCTTCCTCGCCATTCACGAACCAAGGCGCCCACTAAAGGTATGTACGTGCCACACACGAAAATGATATCCTCTGCAACAACCCCCCCTCCCACATGTATCGTGAACCCACTAAGGCATATTGCGCAGCGTGACCGGCCATCACCTTTTTTGGATTTAGGGTTAGTCTCTGTACAAAAGATATTTCTCATTTCCATTGCCATCAGTTTTAAGAACTGGCGTCTCGGTTCGCCTCTCTGGCTCGGACCAGCCCTCGCACCGTTGGTGTTCATTCTTGGTCTTTCATTCCATGCCTCTGCATCGACCCCTAGCTGATCCTCAGGGTGCCTGCTTTCTCCACCTGTGGTTGCTTTCCCCTCTGGCACTTTCTCTGCATATGCACCAACTATTTAACTAGGTTGGGGCCCTAGCTCAATTTAGGGGCGCCCCAAAGGTCGGTGTATATTGGGTCTCAGAACATCTCCAGGGGCCATTTAAGCTCTGGTCCCCAGCTCAGCTCAGGGGCCCTATAACTGTGCAGCGGCCCAGACCAGCCCAGGGGCTACCCAGTTCAACACAGGGAGCTCAAGATTGGCTTAGGGCCCACCTTAGCTCAGGGGCCCCAGGTAGGATCTTAACACGCGCATTGACGGGGGCGGGTACCCGCCCCCGGCTTTCTCGAAGGCAGTATAAAAACGGCGGCGCGTAGCGCCGCCGTACTTGGCCTGCCTTTTTCCTCATCATTTTCACAACTTGTTTTCTTCAAAATTGTAAGGTTAGGACATCTCAGGTCAGGTCACCAGTACAGGTGGAGCGACCTGACCTCAAAAAAGTTTAAGATAGCATAAGCAGGAACAGGATGAACTTATCCGATTGAAACTCGTACCACGCAATGACCCCACTGAGTTATCTAAAATATGTTCCGAAATTTTTGATATTGATGACCTAAGGTCAGGTACGAGCCATGACTTCTCCATTGGAAATGCATGGGAAAAATGGTTTTAACTGAATAACACAGTAATGAATAAAGATAGAGCGTTTATTTAAACTGCATTAGATTTTCCTCGTCATTGCGGTTCTAATGATATGAATTTTGCCCAATTTGAGCTTGACCTGACCTCAGGCCAGGTCATGTTATATATCATTCGATTTGGCTTGCTGCGAGGATTCATAGAGTTTAAATCGTTTTGCTCTATCTCTACTTGTTTAGATGTAATGGCCAAAAAACTTCATTTACATGTTATCCCTATGACGGCTTGTTTTGTCCTCTAGTGACCCTAAATGTGACCTGACAAAAAATGGTTTAAATATTTTCGATGGAGTAGTGGATGGGTCATCCAACGCCTTTTACCGTTTTTCGCTACCTAGCGCGGTTGTCGAGATCTTAAGGGCGGGTACCCGCCTGACTCGCTAATTTGGGGGTTTGTCTAGAAGCCGAGCATTGTCGCCTGCGCTGCTTTTGTCCTACAATTAGCGGCCGTTGATGTGTATTTCGATAAATGTTTTGCCATGGGCGGTTCCAGGAGTTCATAATGGGGGGGTCTACAATGTTTTCCATTCGAACCTTCCAAAGTGAATATACTGCCTCCAGAATGGACGGGAGGGCTAAACATAACCATGCATTGAGCCGATATGTGTGTTATATAATGATAGGAAGCCATCGACGTGCTCAGGTACCGTAATTAGGGGTGAGGGGGGAGTTCACTCACACTCAAGTTCATTTTAGTGTTGTGTCTGCATTGAATGGGGCAGAGCATCGAAGATATGCATTTAATCCTTACACCAAATTGACACAATCCATCCATAGGTGGATCCAGGAGTGTTCCCCGGGGCGAGCAGAGGTGGATAAAGGCGGGGTAATTTGAAAAGTAGCCATACCTGAAAGGCGGGGTTGTTTGTCTTACCCTACTTCTTTGCCTCCCTGAATCCACATCTGACATATGTTTGGCATTTGATCATTTTGTTTGACATAAGAGATATCACACTCTACCTGGCGTATGTATTTCTGCAAAAAAGACGAGCAAAAATCATATAATTCCCCCAAAATTCTGGCCCTTAAACCGCCCTTGAATTTTTAATTTCACCTAAATAGAAGATATCACCATGTTCAAGCAATTCCCTTTCAATCCATACCAGTTTCGTGAAAATAGAGCCTAAGAGACAAGAGTTACGGATAATCTAAAAAAGGCAGACATTTTGTATATTTTGAAACATTACCCTCAATTTTCAAAATTTTGGGATTTTCTTTTTTTAAATGGAGATTAGCGCAAGATGAATCGATTGCAGTGTGAATTTTTAAAATCGGTCGGGTAACTTTTGAAATCTTCGGGGGCAGAATCTGCCCCCTGTTGGAAATAGGGGTAGCCGGAAGCCCGTTGGAAGTAGGGTTAAGTTAGTCATGGACGGATACAGGATTCATTATCGAGGGGGAGGCACATAGACCAGGTTTGCACCAGCTAATGCCGAATCGCAGTGTAGTGTAGTCGAGGACTTGATCAGAGGGTAACCACTCTCCTCTTCTGTTTACTCTGAATTCGCCCTTGATACCTTTGATGCCAGGAAAAATGTCAAATCGGCAGGTACAATGGAAAAGCCAATGTGCATGGTGCTTTATGTTTGGACTACAGAAATGCATATATGTAATTAACATAGGATGCCCAGTTCAAGATGCCGCTTCGAATCCGTAATGACAGATATATTAACAGAGTAACACACTCTCCATAAGTTTTTTTGTACCCAACATATACCACGCTTATATGTCAACGTAGAAGCAATAAGAGTCAAACATAATGCTCTGCCAGGTACGAGGCAGAATTTTAGCCCTTTCCCCATTCAGCAGACATTGCTGTGCAATGACTAAAACTCAGCCTCATGTTCATCTTGTATAAAATAATCCAGGAAACGATACGTTTGTAAAAATTATGAGCCCGCAGCTAATATCAATGATCCCCCTCATTCTCATGTTAAAGAATAGTCTGAAATGTAAGAATTCCATAATTCATATCCTTTACACACCAACACACAATGAAATGCTGAAAAAATTCATAGCATCAGACTCATCAATGGAAGTAAGCATGTGGAATAGTTCAGTTCCTTTCACCGTTAGTGCCCCAGGGGATTCAGAAATTGCTCAAGGAGGGGGCGAACCCTGATGGGGGCGGCCTCGAAGGAGGCCCAGAATAGCTTTTGGGGGCCCAACCGTGCAAGATGTAAATTTTCGTAAAAACGCATATGCACAAAAACATGTCGGGGAGCAAAAAAAGAAAAGTTAAACAACGTTTTGGGGCGAAATTTCTGAGCATTCTAAACGCTCACAAAACTATGAATTGGCCTTAAACTCCCTGAGGTCCGTTCAAAATTTGATTGAATCTCCAAAAATCCAGGGTTTGGCCGAATTTCAGCTAGGATCACTAAATGGGACCATCACAGATCGCATACAGTATTCTGGAGCCTGCTTGAATTAAGAGTTTAAGATATAATACTTACCTACTACTCCCAAGCAGGGACGGATGTTGTAGCCACGGAGGGCAGAGACCAAAGGAGTCCCGCAAGCAAGGCAGGGGCCAATTGTAGCCACAATATTTCCGGGCCACTTTAGATATTCAGGCGCCGGCACTAATCCTGAAACCCTGGTACTGGATTCATCTGAGATTTTCGGGTCCTTTTAACTGGTATGGGGCCTCTCAGTGGATTTTGGACCTTTGAGATAGTTTTGAGCCTCCTGCGAGTAAGTTTTGCAAGTAGTCCCTGGGCTGTTCTGGGGCCATGAGAGGGTATTGCAAAGGAGCTTACTGGCATGGCCTTAGACTCCACCACGCTGTTTGGGGCCCCTGAGCTGAGAAGAACCACTATGGTGGAATTATTGAGACGGGCACCAGCTGGTCTAGAGCCCCTAAAAGGATCTACTCAAGATGTCTTTGGCTTTATCGCAGGGTTCCTAGCTGGATTGGTGTTTATTGAGCTGGTAAGAACCCCTGAGATGGCATTGGATTTTTAGTTTGTCCAGGCTCTATTGCGCTGATCTAGACCCTACGCTGCTTTGGGGCCTCTAAGCCCGTTGGGGGCCCAAATGGTCTGGCCTCCTGAGTTTTTTTTTACTTGCTCAGCTGATCTGGGGCCCCTGAGCTGGTTCTAAGCCCCTGAGCTTATCTGGGTCCCTTCTAGATGGTAAGGGCTCCCATGCTTATCTTGAAACCCAGGTTTTGGCACTAGGGCTCCATTAGCCGTCAATGACCCCTTATCTGGTTCGAAACCTCTTAACTGTTACGGGCCCCTCGGCTGATCTTATACCCCCTGAGTTGGGGTCGGGCCCCTTGAAAGGGGGTTTGTGTTGCATGTTACAGTGGGGTGCTCCAGTACTGAAAAAAGGGCGGTCAATCATGAAATATAGGCACCCAATCACAAACAAGAGGGCAAGCAAAAATCGATGAAGGTGGTCCATGTTCAAGTGAGACGCCCAATGGTATGCCGGGGAAAGCTTACTCAAAATCAGGGGTGGCACAAAATAAAAAAGCCCAGCTTCAAATAGTTTTTCCTTCGAGCTTTGGTCTAGCATTCACTGTTCGTATCCAAGGTGTCGCCAATTTTCGTTCGTCTTCGGCACCCGAAATCGGTGGAAGCGGCACTTGGGTCGTAAGTGAATGAAACAGTCGTTGTAAAGACAGTAACCAAAATGTTAAGAAATATTTACAAATATTCACTTTCCAGGTAATCACAGCAGCTTATAATTATATTGCGAGAAGTGTATAATGTAGATTATATATGACCGGTTCTTTACACAATGGGAACGCACGCTATGGGCAGGGGCGGCATTACGGATGGCGGGGAGACTATCAGTTTCAGTTATAAATGGGCCCATCATTATATTGTACGTGATCACTGTATGAGTGAATGTGCTGTGACTCCGGCTTCCTCCCAGGACGGACGTAGGTAAGGCTTAGACGCACGCCTGTTTTTGACACAAAGGTGCCATCTTTGGCAATCGTCTTTCACGAAACTGTCAGGAGCTGTTTGATTTATCTCGGTGAATTGGCATTGTACATTGTAGCCAACCCTTCGGTAAGCATCCCGGCAGCGCTGAGTGATGGTCCCCTCCACCCCACCCACCGCGGAGCCATTGTACGGTTGGCTCCACTGTCGTGTCCGGCACGTATCAGGACTGTCGCCGGCGCACGTATCGGGTGACGACTTAGTATCAGCTGGCTAAAGCTTTTTGTTAGAGGGTTGAGTGATACCCTGACATGTTGTTGCTGTGGCCACCTTATTCAAACACTTGTGTTACCGCATAAGCATACCTTTTCATCCATTCGTCGAAATTCGCCTCCACGGGCAATACGGGCGCATTGTGTTGAGAGTGAGGAAGTGTCATGGCTATTACGAGCCCTATCCCTCTCGCGCCCCGCACAGCGGTATTTCACGGCGGGCGTAATTGATGGATGATTGGGTGTACCCTCCTCTTTTGTTGAGGTCGGGCTGGCAGCGCTCCGTAGCCATGAGAGAAATCCGCAATGAACCAGAGTAAATACACCACTTCACGGGTAGACCCTAGGATCAATGCGTACACCAGAAAAGACGTGATCTGAAAATAAGTATTGAATTGAAGAATAAAGCAATGTATTGTATCTTAATCTTAGAGGTCTCACCATCTATCCTAATCCCCTCCTATTAGCTTGTGAAATATAATAGTTCTTTTTAGTAACGCCGACGCTCCATGACATAAGCGTTATACCAAGATGTTATTTCCCCGTGTTGATTCCTTACATTTTTATTCAAGGTATGGGCAGGAAGAAATTTGCTTTCCCCACTTTATGCGAGAGTGCCAGGGAATATGTGAGTTTTTTAATACAATACCATTTTGGGAGGTGGGTGAACTCTGACCGTGACTCGTGACTGTGATCAGTGCCTCAGGCAGTGGTGGAAGTATAGCTTAAGTCCCACTCCTGAAAGTAGCACGTTTCCATAGACTAACAGAGATTCTTCCAGGGCAGCCGCGTCAGGCTTTATCTCCAGAGTATTGACTTAGCTGCCCCCCCCCCCCCCACCGTTCCGAACTTGGGGCCTGGGTCCGTCAGCACTATTCGGTGACAAGCAGGGGCGCAGCCAGAACTTCCGAATGGGAGGGGGGCACATCACCTTTGAGGGGCACGCCAGGAGTAAATGGTGGCTTTTAACGTAACCTAAAAAACTTACTATATCTTAAATTATATTAACTTCTGGGTACCTTTGGTACGAGAAAAATGCAAATCAAACATTGGTGGAGAAGGGAAGCTCGATTAAAACCGGAAAAAGAAAATTTCACCGCAATCTCATCAAAGTAGTCAAAACATGACTGTTTTGGATAGATTTAAGGACAAGTCAGCCAACTCATGGAAGTACTTAACATCAGAGAAATCAGCGGAGCCTGTGATATCTCACTATGTGCAAGCTAAGATATATTGGAGTCGAAAATTCACTTGTTATGTCCACTGGTTTTGTCGTGACGAGTGAGCCCTGGTTGAACACGGATTAAGTTCCGCGGCTCCCTCAAGGGGTGTAGGAGGAGGAGTGGCAACGTGGCATTGGACCATTTTTGCTGCCGGAATAATTTGAGAGATATCTTTTTAACGCGTTTATCAAGTTCCATATTTTCGAGGATCAGTCCCAGTTAGAGTAAAAAGGTAAAGAGGCTGGTGGTTTTGTGGGGATGGTGTGACAGGGCTGAAAATTGTGAAAAACTAGTTCTTCATTTAGATTAATTAGTAGAAATCCTGGTTTAGGGGACTGCTCTCTGAGCTCAGAGGCACATGCCTTTTTAGCACATCCCTCCCCAGAATCCATCAGTATAATTAGCAATTTACATAATCAGGGGTGCTTAGGCAGCACCCCGACCAGCTCGGGGACCATATCAACTCGGGGGTACCAGATCAAGTCAGGGGGCACTTAATCAGGCCAGGAGCCCCATACCAGCCCAGGGGCCCTCATCAGCCTCAGTGTGACCAGCTAAGCTCAGGGCCCTAGAGCTGCTGATGAAATTCCTCAACTCAAGAGGCCCAGATCAGCTTCAAGGGAGATACGCAAAAAAATTATTGGTTAGATCAAAAGGTCACAAAAAGTTGTTTCAGAAGTCCCATTATCATTTTTGCGAATTCGACTTGCAAATGTCTTAAAGTTTCTCTCAAAGTCAACATTTCTAGACGACTTTACCGGTACACCTCTTATCAATGTAAATGACCTACCCCCGGCTACGGCTATCAATTTCTCTAAGAAACCGGTCCCATTTTTCCTAAGCAGTGACATGAAAGTTTAAAACTATTAAATAAAAAGTTATTTTAAAAAAGTTACAGCCAAAAATAATATTAAAACAAAAATATAGGACTTTTAAGAAATCACAATTGACCGATCAGAACGTACAGTCACCTCATAGGGGGTCACGTGACCTTTCTGACGCAAAAGTTTCGTCATCTTGGGGTAGAAGCAGAAAACGACTCAAGACCCGAGGTACGAAACGGCTGAAGACGTGAGTAATTATGTTTTTTCCGTTTTTTAGGGCGTATTAATTCATTTTGTATTTTCAAAGACTTTTTAAAGTTAATTCAAATACCAATACATGAGAATATACATTTTTATTACAAAAAAACATTACTTTTTAACTTCAGATAGTTTTCGAAAAGTAAGTGATGGGTGAAGGTTTTAGCATTTTATCGGGATTATTAACCTATTTCGATAATAAGTGAGTGGCCTCCCAAAATTTTGCCGAAGATACAAAATTAATTGACAGTTTCGTAATCCGGATTTTTCAAATAGCAAGAAACCACAATAATATTTTTTTGCGTATCTCCCTTTAAAGGGCACAAAATAGGTACTAGCTCAGGGGGCACCAATGTGTGGTGGTCCTGGATGGCTTAACGCTGGCACAGCAATACAAGCCCCGTACAAAGCCTATCAGAGACCCAAAGTAGAAGGGAGTACTGACCTCCCCAATCTCCTGGGGTCTCCAACCAATGGCTAGGGAGGGGTAAGTCAGCGGCTTCATCAGCAGGACCGTCCACGGAATAGGTGTTATATAGCAACTGGGGCACAGTTCTATATCCTTTTATTGAGCGTCCTTTTTTCCTTAACATTTCTTAGATTTTAGAATACAATCCAGATATATTGCTTGAGATCCTAGACCCAAACACTATTTTCGAAAATTATACGTCTCGGAACAAATGTATCTACGCCCATTTCGTACAAAAAAAAGAAATTCAAACATGTCGATCTGGAACCAATACTGAAAGAAAGGAGGCAAAAATTAATCTAGTTGTATCATCGATAAGAGCAAATCAAACAGGGAACTTGGCACTTCAGCTAGTTTTAAATATATAGGCGTAACCCCAATAACTACCTTCCTAACTATTCTGAAATAAATAACTTTTCGTTTTTAACATTTCGTGGGAAAACTAGACAAACAAGGGCAATGACAGGAATTGATGAACATAATCCCAAAAATAAAAAGAAGTATGACAAGTTGAAAATAACAACAGGGTGAGCCAAGGCGATAGATATCTCGGGTGCCTATTTTCTTGGTAATTTGCTCACCTACAACATAACAAGGGCGATAAAGAACTGTGGTGAATTCAACAGGATCTGTCCGCGGAATATACGTTATATCCGGGACGCACTCCCATATCCCTTGTATTTTAATTAATTTTTCTTTTCATTTTCTTGGAAATTTCCTGATTAAAGAGTTCGTGAATTCGACACCGGGAAAGAATTGGTAATCATTTCCCGCAGAGTATCATTTATTCGTGCTCAAAACGACTGACATTCAATAACTTTAAGTCTGATTACCAGAGTGAATTGAGGTAGTCAGGTTTAATATCATGCACACCGTCTCCTTTCATCGTCTTCATCACTTCACGTTCATTACGACGGCGCTTGAAAAGCCACCATATGTGTGAAAGTGTTCGAACTAATACACAGCAGTATTTAATTTCCCGAAATGTGCCATAAAGCTGTTATTTTAGCCACGCTGCAAATTTCCATATACGTAAAGGCTAGCTTTAACCCACGCCCCACCAGTGGTCCGGCGCCAACTTCGCCCGACCGGGGGCCATTGATGCCCTCCTGTAACTCCGAATATATGGGGGTTAACGCAAATCTGCAAAGTGCACTGAAAAGCTCGTGTAAATCCAGTAAGAAAATACTTCGCATGTTTAAGCGCTCAGGCCAAATGTTTGACCTCCAGAGGCCAAGTTAGGTCACGATAGGCCATTTCCACTAAAATATACAATGCTTAAGCAGACTAGGCACAGCTCTCATGCCGTTAGAGTCATTGCAATCTAGTAAAGTAAATTTAAAGGGAGATACGCGAAAAATTATGATTGTGGTTTCTTGCTATTTGAAAAATCCTGATTAGGAAACTGTCAATTATTTTTAAATATTCGACACAATTTTGGGAGGCCACTCACTTATTATCGAAATAAGTTAACAGTTCCGATAAAATGCTGAAACCTTCACCCATCATTTATTTTTCGAAAACTATTTAAAGTTGAAAAGTAATGTTTTCTTGTAATACAAATGTCTCCCCTGTATTTGTATGTGAATTAATTTTACAAAGCCTTTACAAACTAAAAAATGAATTAGTTTGCCCTAGAAACGGAAAAAATACAATTACCTACTCAAATCTTCAGCCATTTCGTACCTCGGGTCTTGAGTCGTTTTCTGCTTCAGCCCCAGAATGACGAAACTTTTGCCTCAGATAGGTCGCGTGACCCCGGTATGAGAATCCTAGGCTTCTCATTGGTTAATTTTTATTTCTTTTAAGCCCTATATTTCTGTTTCAAAAGGGGTTTGGAATGTTTTTTCTTAAGTAATTTTTTCTATAGTAGTCTAAACTTCTACATCACTAATTAGGATAGATATAACCTAATTCTTAGAGAAATTGATAGCCTTAGCCGTGGATACGTCACATTAACTGATAAGAGGTGTAACGGTAAAGTCGTCTAGAAATGTTGACTTTGAAAGGAATTTTAAGGCATTTGCAGGCCGAATTCGTAAAAATTGGAATAGGACTTCTGAAACAACTTTTTGTGACCTTTTGATCTAGCCAATCAGGGGCCAAAAAAGTGTTCAGATTGTCACCATTAAAAATGCCAAACCATAAATGTGTCACCAGCCCAGGCTGCAAAATGTGGCACGTTTTGAGTTATTGGGATACCAAGGGATACTCCTGGACCATCTTAGTTGTTGAAAAACATTGCGAGTTTAAATTGCATGTGCAAATTTTGGCTATTTGTTCCGTTATTCGTCTGGAGCAAACATATCAGCTAATTTTTGTCACCTTGTCCACCTTGGGCTGTCACCATTTAGAATGCCAAAATGGTCAGTTTTTCGACCCCTGTAGCCAATAAATTTGTTTTCGCGTATCTCCATTTAATGGGAAAATGTCATAATTTTCTCCGCTATGTGAAACATAATGACATTCTGATAGTGGTTTGACCCCCTGAGGCTACCTCGTGACCTAATATGACATGAGATCATAAGACTTTTACAATGACGTTTATTTTAGCGCTCTAGCTTGACACAACTGACCTTATCAGAACAGGTTTCAAGAGAACATGACGAGTACAGACAAAAGCGAAAGAAAAGGACAAAACAAATACGATCCAAAGACAGAAAATGTGAAGTTTTGCCTTTACCACAAGGTCAGAGGCTAATACGGACCCAATTCGAAGAGTCTTAGCGGAAATAACATACATTCCTAGCTAGATGTAATGGATTCAATGCCTCCACGCCCTCCATCTCCTCCCAGACGACTCTCATGACGAATTCGGTCATGTGCGGCTGGCTTTCACACGTAGGTAAAAATGGCCAGAATAATTCCATAATCCTAAGGCAGTTATCCTGGCAGAGCTAAAACAGCCGGCTTCCCCTCTAGCGGCCAGTTTCTGAACTAGCGTCTCGGTTGCTCAGCTGCTTCGGTATCCTGCCACCAGGTGGCTAGCCCCGCTAGTGTCAAGGCCAATGAGCGTTTCGTTACCTAACGTGGCCTCAGGGGCTCCCCGAGCTTGGTTTCAGGGGTCCCTCGATCATCGCTATCGAGGGCTCCGGATTAGCGAACATTGATATCGGGGGCACCTGAGTTTGGTCTCAAGGGCCCTGAGTTGGTCTCAGGGTTCTGAACTTTGGCCCAGGGGCCCAAATTGGGCCCCTGGGATCTTAGTATTAAGATCTTAAGAAGGCCCGTGGGACCGATCTTAAGGTTGGTTCTACGGGCGTTTTGATCTTGGTCTCACGGTCTTTCGGTCTTGGTCTCAGGGAGCCCCCGAGCTTGGTCTTGGGCCCCCCAAAGCTTGGTGTCAGGGGACCCCGAACTTAGTTGCAGGGGACCCTCGAGCTTGGTCTCAGAGGACCCCCAAACTTAGTCTCAGAGGACCCCCAAACTTGGTCTTAGTGGCCTGAGCTTGATCTCGGTGGGCTCCACGAGTTTGGTCTCAGGGGACCCCCGAGCTTGTCCTCAGTGACCTGAGCTTGGTCTCAGGGGGCTCCACAAGCTTGTCCTCAGTGGCCTGAGCTTGGTCTCAGGGGGCTCCACAAGCCTGGTCTCAGGGGCCCTCGATCATCGGTATCAAGGGCTCCGGATTATCGAACATTGATATCGGGGGCCCCTGAGCTTGGTCTCAGGCGCCCCGAGTTAGTCTCAGGAACCCGAGCCTGGTCTCAGGGGCCACAAGATTGGTCCCACGGGCCTTTTGATCTTGGTCTCACGGCCTTTCGGTCTTGGTATCAGGGGACCCCCGAGCTTGGTCTCAGGGGCTTCAAACTCGGTGCCACGGGCCTTTTGATCTTGTTCCCACGGGATTTTCGATCGTGGTCTCACGGGCTTTTCGGTCTTGGTTTCAGGGGGCCCCCGAGCTTGGTCTCAAGGGCCCCCGAGCTTGGTCTCAGAGGACGCCCAAACTTTAGTCTCAGAGGACACCAAGCTTGGTCTCAGTGGGCTCCACGAGCGCGGTCTCAGGGGCACCTCGATCATCGGTATCAAGGGCTCCGGATTATTGAACATTGATATCGGGGGCCCCTGAGCTTGGTCTCAGGGGCCCTGAGTTGGTTTCAGGGGCCCGAACTTGGTCCCAGGGGCCCCAAGATTGGTCCCACGGGCCTTTCGATCTTGGTCTCACGGGCCTTTCGATCTGGGTCTCATGGGCTCCCGAGCTTGGTCTCAGGGGCCCCGAGGTGGTCTAAGGGGCCTGAGCTTGGTCTCAGGGCCCCAAACTTGGTCCCACGATCCTTTCGATCTTGGTCTCACGGGCCTTTGGATCCTGGTCTCAGGGGTCCCCGAGCTTGGTCTCAGAGGATCCCCAAGCTTGGTCTCAGTGTGCTCCACGAGCATGGTCTCAGGGGCCCTTGATCATCGATATCAAGGGCTCCGGATTATCGAACATTGATCTCGAGGGCCCTGACCTTGGTCTCAGGGGCCCTGAGTTGGTCTCAGGGGCCTGAACTTGGTCCCAGGGACCTGAACTTGGTCCCAGGGGCCTCAAGATTGGTCCCACGGGCCTTTTGATATTGGTCCCATGCAGTGGCGTAGCCAGGATTTGGCCAAGGGGGGGGTCCGACTACCGTCGGGGGCCCCCCAGGCCGGGGGCCCCTTAGTAGTCGGGGCCCATCTCCTATATGTGTCGTATAATATTTTGGCATTATAACATTTACACGACGGAAATTTTTCTATCCATTTTTAAGTGTTTGTTATTATTTTGTTTATAGTTTGATTTTTCTCGATCCGACCAAGTGTTGGTAAGTTTAGGTCACCAAATATTAAGGCTGGCCCATACCTATATGACAGCGTGGCTATAATAACAGTTTTATGGCACATATCGGGAATCAAATGCTGCTGCGTGCATGATGTTAAACCTGACTTTACCTCAATTCACTCTGGTAATCAGCTATGAAGTCATTGAAGGTCAGTCGTTTTTAATACGAATAAATGGTCTTCTACGGAAAATGATTACCAATTTTTTCCGGGTGTCGAATTAATGAACTCTTTAATCAGAAAGTTTCCAAAGAAATGGAAAAAATGAATAAAAATACAAGAGATATGGTTGATGGTGGTGTATTCCGGACGTCATATACCGTCTATTCCGCGGAAAGATCCTGATGAATTCACCAGAATTACTTTCTTACCCTTGCTATGTTGTAAATGAGCAAATTACCAAAACAATAGGCCCCTGAGATAACTATCGCCTTGGATTACTCTGTCATTGTTATTTTAAACCTTGCATACCTATTTTTCTTTTGGGAATTACGCTCATCAATGTGTGTCATTCTCCTTGTTTTTCTGGTTTCCTACGAAAATATTTGAAAGTTGTTTATTTCAGAATATTTAGGACGGTAGTTATTGGGACTAAGCTAATAGATTGAAAAACCAGCTGAAGTTCCAAATTCCCTGTTCGATTTGCTATTATGGATGCTAAAATTAGATTAATTTTTGCCTTTCCTTCAGGAATGGTGCCTCATCAATATGTTTCAATTTGCCTTTTTTGGTACGCAATGGGAATATATAAATTTTTCAGGGGCATATGATTTTCTAAATCTTCTTTGAGCCTAGGATCTCAAGCAATATCTCTGGATTGTATTCTAAAATCTAAAAGAAACGGAAAGGAAAAAGGACGCTCAATAAAAAGGATATATGAGTGTGCCCCAGATGCTATATAAAACCTATTCCATGGACAGTCCTACTGATGAAACCGCTCACTTACTCCTCCCTAGCCATTGGTTGGAGATCCCGGGGGCTTGGGGAGGTGAGTACTTCCTTGGACTTTAGGTCTCTGATAGGCTTTGTACAGGGCTTGTATTGCTATGCCAGTGTTAAGCCATCCAGGACCATCACCCACCGCCCCCGCCCCCTGACTCCTGGGTCGAGCAGAGATCTCCAGGGGCCTAGCACTTGACACGGCGCAGAAACCAGTATCTGGGACCCCCGAAAACAACACTTTTCCCGCAAAAAACCAGTATTTGGGGGTACCATGAGACTACCTACTGGGACTCCCTGGAACTTACTCTCGTGAGGCCCTGAGGATAACTTTGAGGGGGGGAGGAAGGAGAGGAATGCTCGCTGAGACTAGCTTTTGGGGACACTTGAGGGCAGCTTCTGGGAACCCCTGAGACTAACTCCTGGAGACCTCGTGAGACTAATTGTCGGATCTCTGAGATTAGCTCTCCGGCCCTCCTTACACTAGAACTGAAAGGTCCCCTGAATATAACTCGGGCTTCCGAGATCAGTTCTTGGGGGACCTGAGACTAGCTCTGGGGCCGTCAAGACCAACACTTGGCGCTACTCACAAGGTTAATTTCCGGCCCCTCTCCCGATTAGATTTCAGGGAGTCTCTGATACTGATTCACGGCGCCTCTTGACCAAAATTGGGGACTCCTGAGAATCTCTCGGGGCTCCCTAGATTAGTTATCGGCAGCACCTCTGGGCCTATTTATCGGGCCCCCCCCAGATTTGCTCTGGGGGAGGGGGCTGAGACTGACACTCGGGGCCATCCAGATTAGCTCTTGGGGATCCCCTGAGGCTGTCTCTGGGGTGAGGCGGGGGCTGGGAATGACTTCCGACAGCCCTCTGAGACTACCCTGGGTCGCCCCCGAGACTAACACTCGATGAGGGAGGCGTGGAACCACCCCTGAAACTGAGTATTTGGCACGGCACTCCCGACACTGCCTCTCGGAAGCCCAGATTAGCCCTCAGAGGTCTAAGGCTAACTCGGAGCCGTGAGACCAAAATTCGGGAGCACCTCTGAGAATTATTCTCAAAGCCCCAAAATTAGCTCTTGGACGAACCGGAGACTAGCTCCCGGGAGCACTCTGAGACTAACTTTTAGGTGCGCCCTGAAATTGACTCTCGGGGCCTCTTATGCAACAACTAGGGGGGGCACAGCCTCAGGCTAAATCTCGAGGGTTCCCAAGATTACCCCCTCAGGGGCCTCCTGAGATCAGCACTCTGCGGATCAAATGAGACTAGCTCTCGGACCCCTAGATTAATTCTCGGAGCCACCTGAAAGTAAATATTGACTCCTGAGAGAGACGCCCGTAAGACTATGGGACCGAATATCGGGAGTCCTCTAAGACTGACTCTCAGGGTCCCCTTGACCGACCCTTGGGGTTCTCTGAGACTGACTCTCATGGAGCCCCCTGAAATAGTCTGTCGCGGGGCCCTGAGAACCACTCTCTGGGGACCCTGGGACGAGCTCGACCCCCCTGAGACCGACTCTCGGGGCCCCTGAGACCGACTTTCGGAATCCCCTGAGACTAACTCTCAGGGACCCCCTGTAATCTACTTTTGGGGGTCTTGAGACTGACCCTCAGGGCGGGGCCCTGAGGCCGACTCGGGACGCCCTGAGAACGAATCTTCAGGTGCTTCTGAGACTGATTCTGGGGGCCCCGTGATCAGAGAATGCTTTGCAGTGGTTTAGATTGGCCCAAAGGGGGGGTCCTCGGACTCCTAGAACCCCTTGGCTACGCCACTGCATCCACACATTCGGGGGCCCGCCGAGATCAGCACTTGGAGGCCCCTGAAATCATTGCTTCACCCCCCCCCGATACCAATACTCCAGAGCCCCTGGATACTGATGCACGGGGCTCCTAAGACCAAGCTCGGGGTTCCACTTAGATCAGGTTCGGGGGCACCCTTAGGCCTATGCTTGCGCTTTTCTCAGGAGTAACTCGACACCGTTGTTTGGGGGAGCAGATCAACACTCGAAGGCCCCCCGAGACTAATGCTCGGTACTCTGGAGCCCCTCGATACCAATGCTCGGGGACCCTGAGCCCAAGCCTCGGCCCCTGAGACCAAACTCTGGGTCCCATGGGGCTAATTCTCGGGCCTCGCTCATAAGTCCCCTCGATATCGATAGCCGGGGGACACCCCGAGATCAATATTGTCCCCCCCCCACTTCCCGAGATCAATGTTCGCTGCTCCGGAGCCATCGATACCAATGCTCGGGGGATCCCTGCGACCAGCTCTGGGGCCCCCTGAGACCAAGCTCGGAAGGCCCGTGAGACCAAGCTCGGGCCCCCTGATGCAAACCTTGGGGGCCCTGAGACCAAGCTTGGGGGACCTGAGACCAAGCTCGAGGAGCCCCCTGAGACCAAACTCGGGGGCCTGAGACCAGGCTCGGGGGTCCCCT
Source organism: Lepas anatifera (assembly GCA_034440635.1). Lineage (NCBI taxonomy): Eukaryota > Metazoa > Arthropoda > Thecostraca > Lepadidae > Lepas > Lepas anatifera. Next base: position 1,432,832 of record JAOTON010001937.1, on the reverse strand, counting down.
GGTACCAAACTCGGAGGGCCTCGTGACACCAAGCTCGGGGGGCCTCTGAGACCAAGATCGAAAATCCCGTGAGATTAAGCTCAGGGGCCCCTGAGACCGAGCTCAGGGGCCCCCGAGATCCATGTTTGGTACTCTGGAGCCCTCGATACCGATGATCGGGGGCCCCTGAGACCAGGCTCGGAAAGCCCCTGAGACCAAGTTCGGAGGTCCCTTGAGACCAAGCTCAGGGGCCCTGAGACCAAGCTCGGGGCCCCCTGAGACCGAGCTCGGGGCCCCCTGAGACCAAGCTCAGGGGGCCCCCGAGATCAATGTCTGGTTACCTAGAGTTTCGATACCGATGATCAGGGGCCCCTGAGACCAAGTTCGGAGGTCCCTTGAGACCAAGCTCGGGAGGCCCCTGAGGCAAAGCTCGGGGCCCCCTGAGACCAAGCTCAGGGCCCCCGAGATCAATTTTCGATACTCTGGAGTCCTCAATACCGATGATCGGGGGCCCCTGAGACCAAGCTCGGAAAGCCCGTGAGACCAAGCTCGGGGGCCCCCTGAGACCAAGCTCGGGGGCCCCTGAGACCAAGTTCGGAGGTCCCTTGAGACCAAGCTTGGGCGCTCCCTGAGACCAAGCTCGGGGGCCCCTGAGACCGAGCTCGGGGGCCCCCTGAGACCAAGATCAGGGGGCCCGTAAGACCAAGCTTGGGGGCCCCTGAGACCAAGCTCAAGGGGGCCCCTGAGACCAATCCTCGTGTTTTCCAGTGCATAAGGTCAGCCCAAGGGGGTCCGCGGACCCCAAGGACCCCCCCTTGGCTACGCCACTGGTCCCATGGGCCTTTCGATCTTGGTCTCACGGGCCTTTTGGCCTTGGTCTCATGGGATCCTGAGCTTGATCTCAAGGGGGTTCAGAGCTTGGTCTCAGGGCCCCCTTCGAGCTTGGTCTCAGGGGGCCCCTGAGTTTGGTCGCAGGGGCTGCGGTTGGTCTCAGGGGCCCGAGCTTGGTCTCAGGGCCCCAAACTTGGTCCCACGGTCCTTTTGATCTTGTTCCCACGGGCCTTTCGATCTTGGTCTCACGGGCCTTTCCATCTTGGTCTCAGGGGGCCCGCGAGCTTGGTCTCAGAGGACCCCCAAGCTTGGTCTCAGTGGCCTGAGCTTGGTCTCAGTGTGCTCCACGAGCATGGTCTCAGGGGCACCTCGATCATTGGTATCAAGGTCTCCGGATTATTGAATATTGATATCGGGAGCCCCTGAGCTTGGTCTCAGGGGCCCCGAGCTTGGTCTCAGGGGCTTCAAACGTGGTGCCCTGGGCACTTTTGATCTTGGTCCCACGGGCTTTTCGATCTTGGTCTCACGGTCCTTCGGTCTTGGTATCAGGGGTTCCCAAGCTTGGTCTCAGGGCCCCCGAAATTAGTCTCAGGGGACCCACGAGCTTGGTCTCAGAGGACCCCCAAGCTTGGGCTCAGTGGCCTGAGCTTGGCCTCAGTGTGCTCCACGAGCATGGTCTCAGGGGCACCTCAAATATCGGTATCAAGGTCTCCGGATTATCGAACATTGATTTCGGGAGCCCCTGAGCTTGGTCTCAGGGGCCCTGAGCTTGGTCTCAGGGGCCCTGAGCTTGGTCTCAGGGGCTTCAAACTTGGTGCCCCGGGAACTTTTGATCTTGGTCCCACGGGCTTTTCGATCTTGGTCTCACGGCCTTTCGGTCTTGGTATCAGGGGTTCCCCGAGCTTGGTCTCAGAGCCCCCGAGTTTGGTCTCAGGGGGCTCCACGGGCCTGGTCTCAGAGGTTTCTGAACCCCAAGACTAACTTCCGGATGTCGCTGAGACTGACTCTCGGAAGCAATCTGAGACTAACTTTTGGGTGCTCCCTGAGATCTGCTCTCGGGGCCCCTTATACAAAAAATGGGGGCACAGCCTGAGGATAAGTCTCAAGGGCTTCCAGTATTGTCCCTGGGGGCCCCCTGAGACCAGTACTCTGCGCATCAAGTGAGACTATCTCTCGGGCCCTCAGATTAATCTCGGGGCCACCTGAAAGTAAATATTTACTCCTGAGAGAGACGCCCGTGAGACTATGGGCCCCCCTGAGACCGACACTCGTGGGGAGGGACCCCTGGGACCAAATCTCAGAAGTCCCCTTAAACTGACTCTCGGGGTCCCCTTGACCGAATTTTGAAGTTCTTAGAGACTGACTCTCAGGAGACTCGCTGAAATAGACTTTCGCGGGCCCTGAGAACCATTCTCTGGGGCCTCTGGGACTAGCTCGGCCCCCACTGATACCGACTCTCAGGGCCCACTGAGACCGACACTCGGGCCCCCTGAGACCAACTCTCAGGGGCCCTCTGAAATCTACTTTCGGGGGCCTTGAGACCGACTCTCAGGGCGGGGGCCCTAAAGCCGACTCGAGACGCCCTGAGAACGAATCTTCAGGGTCCCCTGAGACTGACTCAGGGGGCACAGTGATCAGAGAATCATTTGCAGTGGCTCAAATTAGCCCAAGGGGGGTCCGCAGACTCCTAGGACCCCTTGGCTATGTCACTGCATCCATATATTCGAGGGCCCTCCGGGATCAACATTTGAATACCCCTGAAATCATTGCTTGCCCCCCCCCCACCGAGACCAATACTACTGAGGCCCTTGATAGTAATGCACGGGGGCTCCTAAGACCAAGCTCAGGGTCCCACTTAGATCAGGCTCGGGGACACCCTTAGGGTCGTGCTCGCGCTTACCTCAGGAGTAACTCGACACCGATGTTCGGGGGCTCCCCAGATAAATATTCGGAGCCCCTCGAGACTGATGTTATGTACTCTGGAGCCCCTCGATACCGATGCTTGGGGGCCCCTGAAGCCTGGGGCTTCTGAGACCAAACACAACATTCTGTGAGGCCAATGCGCGTTCCTTACTCGTGAGGCCATCGATATCGATAGTTGGGGGTACTCCGATATCAATATTGCCCCCCCCTTGAGATCAATGTTCGGCACTCCAGTGCCATCGCTACCGATGCTCGGAGGACCAAGCTCGGGGCCCCTGAGACAAAGCCCGGGGGAAGGGCCCTGAAACCAAGTTCGGAGGATCCCTGACAACAAGTTCGGGGAACCCCTGTGATGAATCTCGGAGGGCCCCTGAGACCAAGCTCGGGAGCCCATGAGACCAAGACATAAAGGCCCGTGAGACCAATATCGAAAGGCCCATGGGACCAGGATCAAAAGGCCCGTGGGACCAGGTTTGGGGCCCCGAGGTCAAGCTCGGCCCCTGAGACCAGCTCGGAATCTCTGAGACCAAGCTCGAGGGGGACCCTGAGACCAAGCTCTGGGCCCCCCTGAGACCAAGCTCGGGAGCCCATGAGACCAAGACCAAAACGCCCGTGAGACCAAGATCGAAAGGCCCATGGGACCAAGATCAAAAGACCCGTGGGACCAAGCTCGGGGCCCCTGAGACCAACTCAGGACCCCCTGAGACCAAGGTCAGGGCCCCCGAGATCAATGTTCGATAATACGGAGCCCTTGATATCGATGATCAAGGGCCCCTGAGACCATGCTCGTGGAGCACACTGAGACTAAGCCTAAAGGTTCCCCTGAGACCAAGCTCGGGGCCCCCTGAGACCAAAATCGAAAGGCCCGTGAGACCAAGATCGAAAGGCTCGTGGGACCAAGATCAAAAGGCCCGTGGGACCAAGCTCGGGCCCCTGAAATCAACTTGAGGCCCCTGAGACCAAGCTCAGGGGCCCCTGAGACCAAGATCGAAAGGCTCATGGGACCAAGATCAAAAGGCCCGTGGGACCAAGTTTGGGGCCCTGAGACCAAGCTCGGGCCCCTGAAACCAACTCGGGGCCCCTGAGACCAAGCTCGGGCGCCTGAGACTAACTCGGGCGCCTGAGACCAGGCTCAGGGGCCCCGATATCAATGTTTGATAATCCGGAGCCCTTGATATCGATGATCAAGGGCCCCTGAGACCAAGCTTGTGGAGCCCTTTGAGACCAAGCCCAGGCCATTGAGGACAAGCTCGGGGTCCCCAGAGACCAGGCTCGTGGGCCCCTGAGACCAAGCTCAAATTCCTCCTGAAACCAAGACCGAAAGGTGCTTGAGACCAATATCGAAAGGCCCATGGGACCAAGTGTTTGGGGCCCTGAGACCAAGCCGGGGCCCCTGAGAACAACTCAGGGCCCCCTGAGACCAAGGTTAGGGCCCCCGAGATCAATGCTCGATAATCCGGAGCCCTTGATACCGATGATCGAGGTGCCCCTGAGACCAAGCTCGTGGAGCCCACTGAGACCAAGCTCAGGCCACTAAGACCAAGCTTGGGGGTCCTCTGAGACTAAGTTTGGGGATCCTCTGAGACCAAGCTCGGGGGTCCCCTGCAACTAAGTTCGGGGTCCCCTGACACCAAGCTTGGGGGCCCTGAGACCAAGCCCGGGGGCTCCCTGAGACCAAGACTGAAAGACCGTGAGACAAAGAACAAAAGGCCCGTGGGACCAAGCTTAAGATTGGTCCCACGGACCTTCTTAATATCTTAAGACTAAGATCCCAGGGCCCTCAATTGGGGTCCGGACCATTTTCAGGCCCCTGAGACCAACTCAGGACTCCTGAAACCACGCTCAGGGGCCCCCGATATCAATGTTTGATAATCCGGAGCCCTTGATACCGATGATAGAGGTGCCCCTGAGACCACGCTCGTGGAGCCCACTGAGACCAAGCTCAGGCCACTGACACCAAGCTTGGCGGTCCTCTGAGACTAAGTTTTGGGGGTCCTCTGAGACCAAGCTCGGGGGACCTGAGACCAAGCTCGGGGAACCACTGATACCAAGACCGAAAGACCGTGAGACCAAGATCAAAAGGACCGTGGGACCAAGTTTGGGACCCCTGAGACCAAGCTCGGGGCCCCTGAGACCAAGCTCGGGGCCCCTGAGACCAACTCAGGGCCCCGCTGAGACCAAGCTCAGGGCCCCGGAGATCAATGTTCGATAATCCAGAGTCCTTGATATCGATGATCGAGGGCCCCTGAGACCAAGCTTGTGAAGCCCCCTGAGAACAAGCTCAGACCACCGGAGGACAAGCTCGGGGGTCCCCTGAGACCAGGCTGGGGGCCCCTGAGACCAAGCTCGGGGGGCTTCTGAGACCAAGATCAGGGGCCCCAAGATCAATGTTCGATAATCCGGAGCCCTCGATAGCGATGATCGAGGGACCCCTGACACTAAGCTCGGGGAGCCCCTGAGGCCAAGTTCGGGCCACTGAAACCAAGCTCGGGGGTCCCCTGGGACCAAGTTCAGGGGTTTCCTGAAACAAAGCTCGGGGGTCCCCTGAGACCAAGCTCGTGGAGCCCACTGAGACCAAGCTCAGGCCACTAAGACCAAGCTTGGGGGTCCTCTGAGACCAATTTGGGGATCCTCTGAGACCAAGCTCGGGGGTCCCCTGCAACTAAGTTCGGGGTCCCCTGACACCAAGCTTGGGGGCCCTGAGACCAAGCTCGGGGGCTCCCTGAGACCAAGATCGAAAGACCGTGAGACCAAGATCAAAAGGCCCGTGACACCAATCTTAAGATTGGTCTCACGGACCTTCTTAACATCTTAAGACTAAGATCCCAGAGGCCCAATTGGGGCCCCTGGGACCATGTTCAGGCTCCTGAGACCCACTCAGGGCCCCTGAGACCACGCTCAGGTGCCCCCGATATCAATGTTCGATAATCCGGAGCCCTTGATACCGATGATCGAGGTGCCCCTGAGACCACGCTCATGGAGCCCACTGAGACCAAGCTCAGGCCACTGATATTAAGCTTGGCGGTCCTCTGAGACTAAGTTTTGGGGGTCCTCTGAGACCAAGCTCGGGGGGCTTCCTGAAACAAAGCTCGGGGGCACCTGAGACCAACTCGGGGCCCCCTGAGACCAAGCTCAGTTGGCCCCAAGATCAATGTTCGATACTTGAGAGCCCTCGATACCGGAGTACCCCTGAGACCAGGCTCGGGGAACTCCCCGAGACCAGCCAAGGGCCACAGAGACCAGGCTCAGGGTCCCCGAGATCGAGTTTGGAGGGCAATTTGACATTAAGCTCCGGGGCCCCTGATATCAAGCCCGGAGGCCCTTTGAGACTAAGTTCGGGGGTCCCGTGCGACCAAGCTCAGGGGCCCTCCAGTTCAATGCTCGTGTTTTCCAGTTGCACAAGATCTGCCAAAGGGGTCCGTGGTCCCCAACGACTACTCTGGCTACGCCACTGATCTGGACACGCCTTTGCCAATTGCACCTCTTCCCAGCATTCTGAACACGCCTCCGAATAAATCATCCCCCACCAGCAGTCTTCGGGAGACGCCTTTTCCACTTGCAACCCCTTCCTAACAGTCCGAGACCACCTCTGTACATACAATGCACTCTTTTCCAGCACTCTGAGTTCGCTTTTGTACTATATATCTTCTTTTTAGCACTCTGAGCATGCCTGTCCGCATTACATGCTCCTACTAGCAGTCTCCTGGACACGCCTTTGCCAACTGTACCATTTTCCTAACCTTCTGAGCACGCCTCTGTAGAATACATCTCGTTACCAGCAGTCTCTTTTGAACGCCTTTTCCAACTGCACCCCTTTCCAGCAGTCTTAGCACGCCTCTGTCGCATAGGCGAATCCAGGGGACAGAGGTCTCGCGCCCTCCCCCGATCAGCCCTCGGCACCCCCATGCAAGGTCTATGTCGCCCCCTAAAATGTCGCTTCCCATCCCCGCTCCGGTTGCGAAAATCAGCACCCACCAATAAGATTTTCTGCTCACCTGATAGGTTTTGCAGGTCAAAAGTGGTGCCCCCTGTTCCGGATGGCGCCCCCCGTCGGAAATTCTGATTCCACCTATGCGCTGTCGTTCTTTCTTGTGTTCACAACGTTTTAAGTACGCCCCTGCTCCTGGTATGGGGAATTATTGATATCTTGGGATATGGGGAAGAATGCTGGGTTATTTCTGATCTGGTATGCAGCTTTCGGTTCCGGGCATGAAGACCAAGAGCAGCTGAAAGTATTCCGCTGTAATAAAAGTAGTGAGGTTTTTAATCTATGATTTTACACTTGTCCTGGAAAGGAACATCGTGAAAAGGTACAAATTTTAAGAATTGTTATTTTTAGCTCGGCACAAAGCTTTTTTAGGCGATTGTAACATGCCTTCGTGAGTTGAGTTTTGGCACCTAGTTCTGGCAGTAACCGACCCTACTTCCGGTTAACAAAAAGTCTAATAAAACAGTTTCTAGTGAACGAAACCTCACCAAAAGATACAAATTTGTAGAAAAGGTAGTAAGCTATTAGCATACCGAAAAGCTAAGCAGTTACTGCAATGGTTCAGATTTTGAGTTTTGGCAGTTGGAGTCGGCAGTGTAGTAGCATGTCCCTAAATTTACTGAATTATCACATGGTTCAAATACTTTTTAGCCTTGAGGCTACTAAAGCTGGTGCTTCTGCGTGGTTAATTTTTCTTCAAAGACAGTAGTGGCGCACACTTGTTTTTTATCTTTATTATTCTTCTTGTTGTCTACAACGAAGCGTGGTGCGGTAGTTGAATGTGGTTGAAGAAATTGAAGCCATTCACGTTTTATTCACGACATAACGCTGAGACGTAGGTAATTTGAAATACTGTTGAGTATTTTTTAGAGAGAGAAGGCAATTGAAACAGTGGGGTTGGTAGGGACGGCCATTTCCAATCGCCAATTCCAGAATTCTCTTTTCAATCAAGCTTTTGTTATGCCTTCCAGTACCTATATGCAAAAAATGTTTTTTCCTTCAATTCAAAGTGATTTTGACCCCAGTACCCACCATTTTTTGGGTTGTATTCTGGTTGTGTCACTGAGTTGCTTCATAATTAAGTGAAGGAATAGGAATTACATCTGAAAATGTTGTTTCCAAAGAATGGAACTTAGTGAGAGCTGTGTTCTGTGCTGTGTGTGTGCAACATTATTTTTCTCTTTCATCTAGTTGAATTGAACTTTTCTCATCTTATAAAGTTGGAAAATTGCATCAAGGAGGCAATGGAGTGCTGGAAAGTCACAGTTATATTTTATCTCTTATCTTAGTTTTAGATGAAATGTGGAAACCATTATCATGAATTTCTTATCCAGACTGGCTCTGGTCCCAGCACAGTCCCGGCGTCTAGTCTTTGGTCCTGGCTTTAGTCCCGCCGGGACCGCGGGACAAAAAAGTCCCACCTCTAGCCAGCACATCTCCCATAAACTTCACATTAGTCCTTACTGAGCTTTACTTACCGAACAATTTTTAATGTTTTAGAATGACACCCAAAAGCGGGAAGGGTTTGTACCTATTGAAGTCTCCATTCCAGGTATTTCTATTTCATGCTTTGAGGGTTTGAGTAACTGTTACTGGTCTTTTTCCACCAAAGTTGCTCCGATATTTCAATTATTGTCACTCACCACCGGAATTATGGCAGTAGGCAGATCACATCTCGCGGTTCAAAGGATCACATCAGAAGGTCCACTGATCAAAGGTCTAATGTTTATAGGCTCTACACTTTGAAAGTTAGACCTTTTGAATGAAAAGTCCAACGTATAAAAGGTCCAAAAAGGCGTGCTCAGATGCATGAAAGTGGGGTGCATGATGCCACAGAGGCGTGCTAAGACACATGATGATAGGAGGAAATGAGGGTTAGGTTAGGTTAGGTTAGGTTAGGTTAGGTTAGGTTAGGTTAGGTTAGGTTAGGTTAGGTTAGGTTAGGTTAGGTTAGGTTAGGTTAGGTTAGGTTAGGTTAGGCTAGGCTAGGCTAGGCTAGGCTAGGCTAGGCTAGGCTAGGCTAGGCTAGGCTAGGCCAGGCCAGGCCAGGCTAGGCTAGGCTAGGCTAGGCTAGGCTAGGCTAGGCTAGGCTAGGCTAGGCTAGGCTAGGCTAGGCTAGGCTAGGCTAGGCTAGGCTAGGCTAAGCTAGGCTAGGCCCAGTCTGCAAAGTATGGCAGCAGGCCAGACGAGTCGCACCAGCCATCTAAAATTCTCTCACCACCATCCTCCAAAAATTTGCACCAATATGCCACATACCAGGGAAAAAATGCACCCATTCCTAACCCTGCAATGCAATGATATCTCAATCATTAGTGAGTTAATTAAGGGCTTTTTCTAAGGCCCCTCCTGTGTCTTAATAGCCATTCAGCCATTATTTGTTTATTTTAAGTGTCACTAGCCTTGCAAATTCGCACCAGGTTGATAAAATTCGCACCACTCCGTCCTGTCTCCAAGGGCACTCGCGCCGACGAGATCTCGTCGAAAATGCCACACTTTGTACACTGGGGCTAGGCTAGGCTAGGCTAGGCTAGGTCAGGTCAGGTGTGTATGCCCTTGGTCTCTATCTCCTAATCTGGGGATATCACCCCTTTTTCCAGATTCTGAGTGTGCCTCTAGTCTGTGTACCACTGGGAAATGTTTTAGAAATATCCCCACATTCTGCAAGAAAATCCCAAGAGGTGAAACAGACAGAAGGAGGGAGGGCTTGAGGAGTAGTATAAAGTGGTACTCAGACCAGAGGCGCACTCAGATTCTGGAAAGAGGGGTGATATCCCCAGACTAGAAAATAGGGACCAAGGGCATACACACCTGACCTGACCTAACCTAACCTAACCTAACCTAACCTTCATTTCCTCCTATTATCATGTGTCTTAGCACGCCTCTGCGGCATCATGCACCCCACTCTCATGCATCTGAGCACTCCTTTTTGGACCTTTTGAACGTTGGACTTCTATTCAAAAGGTCTAACTTTCAAAGGGTAGAACCTATGAACATTAGACCCTTTGAGCTTTGGACATTCTGATGTGATCCTTTTGAACCGAGAGATGTGATCTGCCTACTACCATAAAAACCCTCACCACCCTCCTCCCGACATTTTCAATCGACACAGGTTGATATGTACTGTACAAGAATTTGCACTGTCGTCATCACCATTTGTTTATTTTGAAGAATATATCCAAGAAGAATATATCTTTTAGGGCCTTGTATCCAAACGGGCGCGAAAGAAGACTGAAGCGCCATCTGCACTCATAGAGATTACACAGGGTATTATTTTTATCTTTCATTGGCTTACTGTCAATAATTCTGTTATTAGCTTTACCATAAAAAGTTTAAAAAAACCACGAGTCGGCTAAACGGCTTTTGATTGGCCCTTTTAGAGCCTTATATCACCACTATATGGGGATATAAGGCCCTATTTCGCCTCATAGACGGGGATATAGTGTGTCGTTATATCCTCACAGTGTGGTGATATCAAGGCCCTAAAAGATAACGTTGGTCCAAGTTTCCTACCAAGCACCTACTAGCACCTCATGGTAAATTGTTTTAATCCTGCCTAAAACAAAATATTTACAAAGTTTTCTTCAATTAATGATACCAAAAAAGAATATTATAGACAAATCAAGTCTTTATTTTGTATTATAACGTTTCAATCGAAAATAGTATGTTTTTTTTGCAGATCCAATATATTCTAGGCTGGTATGATGCTAGATTTGCCAGATTTGCTATTTGTGCGCAAACGAGGGAAGGATCTGATCTTTAGTGTGTTATTACGGAATTGTAATGAGTGATCGACTGTGGTTGTGCTTCCTGTGCTGACGGTGAAAGGGGCAAATAATACTAATTGGTTGAAAAATTCACTTTGTATCAGGGCCTACATTTTCTTTGTCCTTAGAAGTCTGGTATTTATGAGCATAGGGCAGAGCTGCGCTGTTCTAGGATGCAGAAATGTCAAGAAACAAGGCTGAAACACTTCGCTAAACTAGAATTCGAGAATGTGTGTTAAAACATATAAAACATTTGATACAAATGTTGTAGGTATATGCCCATTAATGGGCACTGATTTCAAGAGGCAATCATTGTGTAAACTTCAGAATCTTGCATGTGATGTCAGGCGTGATGATAGATTAAGCTTTTCAACCACAGAGGTTACCTAATAGGAGAGAGTGCAGGTCAAGTCCTTTTCAATTTTTTTCAGGATTATTTTATTTCAGAACTGATGACTTTTGCATCAATACACATAAATTAGCATTGCACACAGCACACATATTCCATGCACTGATACCAGGGCCTGTGATTCTTAGTGGGTAGGTCTTAACAGTGTGGCACTCCAATCTGCAAAGTATGGCAGCAGGTCAGACGAGTCGCACCAGTCATCTATCTTGCACCACCAGCCTAAAAAATTTGCACCATTCTGCTACATACCAGGGAGAAAAATGCACCCATTCCTACCCAAAGGATGCAATGCTACCTCTATTATTAATTAGTTAATTAAGAACTTTTCATAAGGCCCCCTTCTGTGTCTTGATAACCATTGAGCCATTATTTGTTTGGTTTAAGTGTCACCTTCCTCGCACCAGTCTCACAAATTCACACTAGGTTGATAGAATTTGCACCACTCGCTCCTGTCTTCAAGGGCATTCACACCGACAAGATCTCGTCGAAAATGCCATACTTTGCAAGCTGGGCTGCACGAACAAGTATTAGAAGTTAATTAGTTGTTATTTGGCCTTCCCCATTGAACCCTGGATGTAAGTAGAAATTTCAATGTGATGACCGAGGTGTTCAGGTATAGCCATCCCCCAGAACCTTTGGATAAATAAAAGCTGATCAGAAAATGTTCTCTTCACAATGTGGCCCACAACTTTTTGCCACTCAAACAGTCAGGAAAACTATTTGTCTGAGTGAGCTGCTGCCTGCCATTACTCACAATATGACAAAAATTTTCTGGTCATCTTTTACCAACATGAGGATTCTGATTGGCAGCTATGTCAGAATGCATAATCACACTGAATATTTTGGATTCAGGATCTAAATCTGTACTTGTATATTCCACATCACATAGCACAAATCATAAACTTGTTAAAACTAGACTAAAAAATATAGTCACTGGGAGGACAAGAGGCAGGTGTTCTCGCCTCCGGCTACATGGGTTAGTTGTCGAAAAATACACTACTGGGCACTTTGGTTTTATATTTCCCGGAAGTGATGTCTCGCAATGACCGCCGAAAGCCAAGTGACGTAAAAACTGGCGAAACGGAAAACAACAATTAGACAAACATCACCTCACGAAAGAATCACACCATAAACACAAACATGTACACTCTCATTGAACACTCACAATCTAACCAATGACTCACAAAAGATAGACTCTGACTCACGACAGATAGACTCTAACTCACGACAGCTAACTCTGACTTGTACTGAAAATGACTAGAACACATACGACAATTTACTGAACATTAGTACGAACTTCAAAGCAATCTGTAGGTAAGTCAAATGACATTGAGTCAGGGCGAATGATTACGTACTCCGTGCTCTGTCATGCAGGTGCTCTGGAAATCTCAGTTGATATTTAATCAAACGAACAAACTTGCTCCTTTGTAAGTACGCCTCCATTCAAAAGCCTTAGCATGAGGCAACAAGTGAGGCCATTAACGCCCTTTCTACACCTTACATTGACCTGCAAAGGAAGAGGCACACAATCAAACAACCTTGAACAGATCACACATATTAATACTTCCTTCAATCGAAACCGGCGTTATAACGGTGGTAACATGGCTCCCCAATTTTTTGCAACAAAAAATTATATTCTGCGATGCACAACAGAAGACAAAACCTCTATTCTGGCGCCCTCGACGGGGAATTTTACCCCGGTTTCGCTCCCAAAAAAAGGCTGAACCTATACACACGACGCCAGTGACCCAAAATAGGTTTTGCGCTAGGGTGTCGAGTGGAAAATTCAGCTCGGAACGTATGGCGAATGAGTGGAAAATTCTCCTCAAAATGAATGGCGGAGTAAAAAAATTTCCAATTTGGGTACTCAGGTGGTAAACTCAGAGCCCTTGTTTGACCTGGAGGGATGGATATTTCCTTTAATTTTCTCGAAGTAAATATTTTTAAATCGTCCCCAAACAGCATTGTTTGACCATTAACATGTGAAAAATTTGGGTTAAGCAGGTAAATATTTACCAGCTGAAACCCCCCTGATGCAGTCTCCAATTTTTTTAAGGATTTGGTGAATTTCCACAAATAAAAAACTTTTTGGGGGCCTCTGAGACCAACCTTTGGGGAAAGACCTCTGGGAGCCACCAAGACTCTTGGGTGAGCTTCCCTAGACCAACTCTTGTGCCCCTCCTCTCCTCTCCCACACGACCAGCTTTAAAGGGCCCCTGAGACGAAATATCGGGGGCCCCCTTAGACCAACCCTGCAGAGGGGGCCTCCGAGATCGGCAGGTGGTGAAAAATGAAAAGGGATTTTTTTCATGCAATACCTAGTTCCAAAATTAATTATCTAAGCATACACTGTATAGTTTTCCTGTCCGGGACAACGCCCCTCCTATACCTATACCTATAGCTATCGGAATTTTGGAGGCCACTCCTGGCCTCAATCACTGCACCTCGCATACGCCTATGCTAGGGCCCAGTAGAGCCTTGGTTTACACTTAACTAACCCAGACGAAACTACAAACCTTCTATCATGGCAATAAACTCTTCCAGACACTTGCTAAAAGTTTATTTTCTTTACCTGTCAATTCCCCTGCTTCTCTTCACATATATACTCACCTTCATATGAGTATGCTGCTTTCTATCAATATCTAATCGAAACTACTACAGCAAGTACCCTGCTACAGCCTCCTTTCTGTTGTTTCTTCCTTTCTACAATCAGCCAGGCGCGGCGGGTTGCGACAGCGTCAGAGCGACTACTAATTTAAATTTCTGATCGCTTTCCGCTTGCCGGTCGCATGAGCAACATAATTTGCATTTCAAAAATTACTCTAAATTAATGTTCTAAATCCTTATAGACTAGAAAATTATACAACTAAAAGCACACCAAGAGGAAGACTAACAATGTTTTGTCAATAACGAATATGAAACCGGCCTTTCAAAAAGTCTAAAGATGCCGCTTTTATTTACTAGATGTAAAGACGGCAATTTGGTAAGTCCACGCCGTAGACCAGCCATACAAAAAAGTGCCGATGTTTGAAGGGTAACTGGATGCATTCTTGTTGCCCAAAAAAATCATTTAATGAAAATGTAGAGTTTCAATGTATTCAAGTACCGGACACTTTCAGTTGAACTTAAATATCAGCGTATTTATGCCTAGGGTGTCGTAGGGTGTCGTGAGTGGATTTGGGTGTCACAGGGCGTGGACGCAGCAATGAAGGGCTGATATGGATAACAATTATTTTCTTCGAAATAAATGGTCAATTTTCTACCATACAGTGTAAAAAATATGCTGCTTAGCATACAAATTTCAAGATAATTGCTTTTAACAACAAGATGACCAAAAATGGTTTTTCACTATTCTCGGTACCAGAAATACAAAAACAACTTTTCAAGGACGTAAGCCTAGAAGTCATGTGCACAGATAAACTGCTTTCCAGAAATGTATCTTTCAAAGCGGTCAGCTCATTTTTTTGGCAGCACAAGGCTAGGGTGTCTAATTTTCCACGCACCAATTTTGTGAGTGGTGGAATTTAGTGGCGGTGTTCACCCATTGGAACTTTCTCCGGTGGGGCAGGGGACACTGAACGTCTTGCCCGCGCCAGAATTTCGATTCAGTTGTTCCACTGAAATCGGTGGATATAAGGATGCCAGGTATAATTGTCTGGAAAAATAGAAATCGCCAGATTTTCTTGCAGAAAAGCCAAACAAGCGCATAAGAGCCGAGTTAATTTGGCGATCTTTTAGTCGATTCTGCTGCTCTCTTTTTCCAGTGGATGTTGGTAGAGGAGGCAATGGAACTGGCCTTTGTAGTAAGTATTGTTGAGTAAAATTAAATAGAAGTAAGTATTGTTGGAAGTGAGAGGAAAATTCAACAAAAAATGTATAAAAGTGAGTGGAAAATTCTGCTTGAATGGGTGTCGTTCTGCACCCAGCACCCCAGGTTTTGGGACACTGCACGACGCTGAGGTGTGCGCCCCTACTTACACCCGTACGTTAGATCACAGCTCACTCGTCCAAAAGTTGATGGCTCGCGCCCTTGAGCGTGAAATTGATGCGCCACATCTTCAAGCGTTTGATGACGCACAGCTTTGGTGGATGTTCATAGAAGTCAGGCATCGATCGCCTTACTTACACTTACACTTCAGTGTCCTTTAATTTATATATTTTTTTGCTTTATATATGACACACATTTCAAACCTCCGCCTTCGAGGCCCCTTAAGCCGTACCGACTAATAGTTCAGTCACGCTTGACCTCGTGGTCATCACTATCCTTGACCAGCAGTATGAGCCGATGTATTGGACGATCGTACTCAGAATACCGTATCCGGACACGCACTTTTCTTACAAGTCCATCTTCACCCGGGTACGTCTGTGTGACGCGACCGATGGGCCATCGGCCCCTGGGAGCATCGTCGTCGACGACGATCACGATGTCTCCGACCAGCAGATTTGGCATTTTCTGCTGCCACTTCCTCCTTTCCTGAAGCGTTGGAAGAAATTCTCGTCTCCAACGGGTCCAGAACATGTTGGCCAGGTGTTGCACCCTTCTCCAGCGTCGACTCACGTAGAGGTCCTCGGTGCAGAACCGCCCAGGTAAGGGACAAACTACCTTCGACTTAAGAGTTAGAATCTGATGAGGTGTTAGAGGCTCTACAGTGTTAGTGTCAGACATACTGGAATAAGTCAGAGGGCGGCTATTAACTATTGCCTCAGCTTCAGCAAACACTGTTCGCAGAAGCTCATCGTCAAAATTTTGTCCGTTCGAGTCCAAGAGACTAGCGAGAGCCGATCTTGCTGTCCTTATTTGGCGTTCCCACACGCCGCCCATATGACTCGCCTGTGGCACATTGAAGGCGAACTGAACCCAGTCACAGTCGTTCTTGTTCAGTTCATGCTTGATCTTGTCATGCTCCTCTTCCTTTAAAGCATTCTCCAACGTTCTCTTGCCACCGATGAAGTTGGTACCGTTGTCGCAGTAGATCTGGCGAATGGGCCCTCTTCGGCAGGTGAAACGGCGGTAGGCGTTAATAAACGCGTCAGCAGTCATCGAGTTCAGAGTTTCCAGATGTACAGCGCGCGAGGCCAAGCAGGTGAAAATAAGGCCCCACCTTTTCAGCTCACTGCGACGCTCACGCACGTAAAACGGACCAAATGCATCCACGCCGCAGAACGTAAAGGGGTCGGCACTCTCTTCAAAGCGCACCGAAGGAAGATCAGACATTTTCTGAACGCATGGCGTTCCACGTAGACGGATGCACTGAGCACAGCTCAGGATGCACCTTGACACAGCTGACCTCCCCTGCAGAATCCAAAATCCCCGTTGCCTCAATTCACTCAGCGTTATCTCTCTTCCCCCATGCTCTACCTTATTGTGGATGTCTTCAACTACCAATTTGGTAACATGGTGATGATTTGGTAGAATCACTGGATGCGCTACTTCTCTTGGCACATCAGCCCTCCGCAGGCGTCCTCCAACTCGGATCAAGCCGTCATTAGAAAGAAAAGGGTCTAGTCGACGAAGCTGACTTTTCCCCTTCACACACTGCTTCTCAGAAACATTATTCAAAGACTGGCTCTGATCCTTCAGTGTCTTCACATCTTCCTTGAAGCCTTCTTCTTGCACTGCACGCAAGATTTCCGCCTCTGCTTCCGTTATATCTCGTACTTCCAACGAGCTGAAATGTGAAGAACCAGTCCTCCTTGATGCGAATGGTGGTTTCTCTTTGTTCAGTCTGCTCTTCACACGAGCGAGGAGTATCCTTCTGTAGCGCAGAATCAATGCTACCGCTCTTTTTGCCCTGAACCAGCTAGAAAAGTATAGCAGTCTCTCAGGCAGGGACGCATACGATCGGACAGATTCGGGCTTTTTTACGGTTGCCGTGGCAAACACTGCCGACTTTTTCACTTCTGGATCGTCTTCTGATATGTCCAGTTGCGTCACTTCACCTGGGAGATCCCCAGAATCCGTTAGAAAGGAAGGACCTCGCCACCACAAACTGCTGCGGTTCAACTCCTCTAGGTTTGCACCCCTCGAGGCGAGATCAGCTGGATTATTCCCGGACGTAACGTGTCGCCACTGGTCTGGACTGGTCGCCTGTCGGATCTGTTGGACACGATTTGATACAAAAACATGAAACTTCCTCGATTCATTACGAATGTAACCGAGAACAACCTGGCTATCAGTCCAGAATACCTCTTTCAGTCCATTTATTCCCAACTCCTTCCTGAGGAAGCAGCTGCCCTTCACGGCAGCTACTGCAGCCGTTAGCTCCAGTCTGGGCACTGTCATCGGTCGCTTCGGAGTTACCCTGGTCTTACTCATGACAAGCGACGACGTAATATGGCCATCCTCAGCAATAGCCCTCAAGTAGCTGCAGTAACCATATCCGCTCAGGCTGGCATCACAGAAGTGATGCAGCTCGTACAACCTTACGGGTCCAGACCTGAGAGGAGAATAACACCTGGGTACACTTATCCTGGGTAAGTATAGCAGGTCTGACTTCCACGTATCCCACTGCAAGGCAGTTCCTTCTGGCACAGGATCGTCCCATCTACAGCCATCACAGCAGAGCTGTTTGATGATGCACTTGCCTTGAAGCACAAATGGCGAAATAAATCCGAGAGGATCGTGCAGAGAGGCTACAACTGACAGGATTCCCCTCCGGGTGGGCGGCCGGTCAGTTATATCCAGATCAAAACCCAGGGTGTCGTTCCTGACGTTCCACCTGATGCCCAGCGCGTGCTCTAGCAATGATTGCTCTGGGGCCACTTGGACCTCCCGCTGGCTGCGGGCGCGGTACTGAGCTGGCAACTGAGCCAGCACATCAGCTTCGTTTGACACAAACTTATGCAACTTAAAGCCACCACTGGCACACAAATCAATGGTTGAAGTTGCCAGCTCTACAGCAGACTCTACGTCAGGTGTGGATGTAATCCCGTCATCCACATAGAAGTCCCGCCTGACAAATTCTGCCGCCTTCTCACCGTAGATGTCCTCAAATCTGTTGGCCGTCTCATTTAGAGCATACATGGCACATGCAGGTGACGACGTTGCTCCAAACAGATGAGTAGTCATGCGGTATTCCCTTGGCGCACCCGTGACATCACCGTTCTCCCACCACAAGAAACGCAGCAGGTTCCTGTGCTCGATGTTAACTCCTACCTGATTAAACATGCCTTCGACATCACAGCTCAATCCAACCTTCTCTTTTCTAAAACGCACCAACACGCCTGCGAGGTTGTTGACACAGTTGTTCCCTTGCATGAGCTGCGAGTTGAGTGACACTCCTCTATACTCACAGCTGCAATCGAACACCACGCGAAGCTTGCCCTTCTTTGGGTGATAGACACCATGATGGGGAACGTACCATATCTTGCCTTCCTCTTCTTCTTCATGTGGAACAGCTTCTGCATATCCCCTTTCAAACATCTCTTCCATGAAGGCCTCATATTCGGCACGAAACTTAGAGTCTCTCACCAGGCGTTTCTTGAGGCCACTGAGCCTCTTAACGGCTGCTTCTCTGTTGTTTGGAAACTGGCTCGAGGAATCCCTCAGAGGCAGTGGCATCTCGAAATGATCATCATCTCGCTGATGTATTCCACTCTTCATAGTGTCCAGAAAGCGCATGTCCTCCTGAGACAGTCTTTCCTCTGCGCTGATATCCCGAAAGTCAGTCTCGAACAGGTGAATCAGTTGAGCCGGACTAACTTCTTGGGTCTGAGCCCTGAACGCGAAGTGGCATGATGTCTTCGAATCCTCTGGTGCCTTTCCCTCCACCGGGCCAACAACGCTCCATCCCAAGGCAGTTTTTACTGCCCAAGGTTCGTTGTCCTCTCCAGTAACCAGCTCGACGGGCTTAACAGCCTTCGTGCAGTTGACACCGATGAGGATTCCGATCTCCGCGTCGCTGTAATATGGAGGAAGCGCCTCCGCCACATCCTTCAGGTGGCTCCACTTTTCCACCATCTCCTTCCTCGGTATCAGGCTGCGCTCTGCGGGTATGCTGGAACGCGCATATGTGGTAGGCAGACGGATCTCTTTGGATCCATCCATAGGTCGCACGATCAGGCTACCCACAGCACAGCTCTCCACGACCGTTTTTCCTGACATTGTGCTGAGCTGGAGGTAGGTAGGCTCTCCACCTGCTTGTACCTGTTGACGCACGGACTCCGAGATGAAGCACGCATCCGACTGTAGATCCAGAAGTGCGTAAGTCACCTGCTCATGTTCCGGATGACTTTCATGATGCAATCGCACAGGCACCACCATTGAATGAGCGCAGCTGCTCTCACCACCTGCCGCCACCTGCAGTGAGGTAGCCATTGTCTGTGTCGATTCAGTTTTGCAGGCCACCTTAGAAGTCTTGACCTCAGAATGCTGCAACCTATCATCGTGAAGAACAGTTGGGTGAAAGCTTCTGCACTTCTCACAGCGTTTCTTTCTCTTGCAGAGCCGCCAAACATGACCAGGCTTCAGGCAGCCGCGACACAAGCTGTACTTTCGTACCACGTCTTGTCTTCCAATGATGTCCAGTTTGAGGAACTTATCACAGAGCTCCAGTGCGTGATTGCACCCACATAACTTGCAATCCGCAGGACGATATTCTGATTCCGCCCCACGATAGTTCACTGATGCGCTCTTAGCGTCATGTGCTGAAGCATCTGCGGCAGCTAAAAACGTCCTTGCCTTGTTCGGTGGTGGCATCCTCCTTGGAGAGCGCTCTGGCTTATGACAAGGCTCGGTGCGCTGAAGACTGATGGGTCCGCTCGCAACTCTGGCCTCCTTCTTCAGGAAGGACACAAAGACACTCAGGGGCGGGTAGCACCCAGCTGATCCCTCAAGCTGTTCATGCAGACACGCATCCACGATACGCTCCCACCGATTGACGATATGCCTTGGAAGAATATGCAACATCTTCATGTTCTCCTCAGGATCATTAAGAGTTTCCAGACCCTTTACAGAATGTGATGCAGTTTCACAGCTATCCAAAAAATCAGCAAGCTGCTGAAGAGCCTTCCCGTCTCCCGGTTTAATTAGGGGCCACGTGCGAATCCTCTTCTTGTAAGCGGCTGCAGTCAGAAAGTCGTTTCCATAGCGCTCCTGCAACTTGGCTTTAGCCTTCGTGTAGGCGTCCTCAGATCGCAGGTGTAAAAAACCTTGAATGGAGTTGCGAGCCTCACCAGCAGTGAACTGAGCCAGAAAATGAAGGCGTTCCATTGGTGATGACGTCTGTGCTTCTATGTACGACTCGAATGCCTTCATCCAAAGATGAAAGTCTTCCACATTGCCCTTGAAGACTTCAGGAGCAAGACATGGAAGGCGATTTCTTCTCACCTGCTCAGACAACAGCTCAGTCATAGCTGAGAGGAGACCTTGATTGGCTTCTTCACACGCAGCGTGACCATCATCCCTTTTGATCGCGCCTCTAACAGCAGCAGGCTCCGTTCCAGCAGGAGTGAGCTCTGATTGTGCGTTACTGGCGAGCAGGCAGTTGCTCTCTACATTCACTGAAGTCAGCGGTGCTGCCTTAGCTTCACGTGCGACGTCTCCGGCGAACATCTCCAATTTGTTTGCAGTCTCATCTGGTTTGATGTTGGAGGTCAGCTGAGTTCTTGCTTCAGGATGTGCAGCCATCTCAGCAGCTTCCCGTTCCACAGCAGAAGGCTCATCAGCATCCAGCTCCCTCTCAAACTTCTCTACCACTTGAGCTTGAAGACGATGGACCTCCAACTCCGTATGCAGTACCAGCTCCTCCTCCTTCCACTCGAGTTCCTTTCGCTGCATTTCCAGCTCTTTCTTCTTTTGTAACATCGCCAGCTTGGCAGTTACTTCTGCTCGTCTATGCTCGTCTTGAGCACGCATTAACATCAGGCCGGACCTCACAGACCTGGAAGAGCCGGACGCGATAGAATGTCCCGCAATGGACAGATCCCTTGCTCTGGTCACATTCAATGTCTTCTGACGATCTTCTATGTGGGTTTTCATTTCATTCAGACTCTGCATCAGCCTAGCGTGCTCCTCTGTGTGCTGATTTGCTTCTTCTGGCAGAAGAAGACATCGTAGCTCTTGTTCTGTTTGCACTAGAACCACATATGCGTGAATCCACTCATTCAGCATTTCTTCAGTTGCACACGGTATCACCTTGTGAGAAGACCCTTCTTCTCCCAGGATTTCGGATGACCTTTTCTTGATATCTTGAACCTGGTTTCTTGTAGTTTTTGCTCTTTATCTCCAGCTGGTACTCGCGGCCAGACTCTGTAGGCCGCAGGGTTCAACCAAGAGAGCCAAGTTATAAAGCATGCCGGAAAACCCGGAACTCTATATATCATTTGTCTTGAAACTCAAAATTTCCGTGGAGAAAGCTAAAAACCTACCTGAAATGTACCCCAAATGCACCCCAGCCAAGCGGCCACAGTTGTCAGCTGTTGGTGTGAAGACAGCGCTGACGCTACGGTGAGTCATCAGCCAATTGAAGCCTTTGGAGCCTATTGAAGATGGTAGTGGTTGCCAGATCATGACGTCATCCACAGGCAGATGCTTATTTTTCACCCTAGAGGAGCATTTTAAAATTCAAATATTGATCTCATTGTACATTGTTCAGAGAAATCATGGACGTTTTCATGATTGTCGGCTAAAATGACCCCTAATTTCACTAGTGGTTGCATGGATTCCTGGATTCAACCAAGGTGTCACATTACCTTTAAAGGGAATGTGGCACCTTGGTCGAATCCTGGAATTTAGTGTTATTAGGCGTACTTTTAGTCAAAAATAATGAAACCACTCACGATTTCTCTGAAAAATGTACAATAAGCTCAATATTTGGTTTTTAAAAATACTCCTCTAGAAAAAGAAATAAATATCAGGCTGTGGATGATGTCACGATCTGGCAACCACTACCATACTTGAAACGCTTCAAGGGCTTCGATTGGCTGATGCTCATCGTGACGTCAGCATATGTCGTCACACCAGTAGCTCACAACAATGGCCGCCGGCGACGGGGGGCTGAGGGGGCTGGTGTCAGGTAGGTTTTAGTTTTTTCTACGGAAATATCGAGTTCCAAGACAAATGAAATATGGAGTACCGGGTTTTCCGACCTGATTTACAACTTGGCTACCTCAGTTAAAATGACGTTGTGAAGGTGCCACATTCACTTTAATTTAGGCTGTGACCATTACCACTTATCATCATCATCATCATTGGCTGGTGTTAAAATTGCACCTCCACTGACCCATTAAATGTTCTACTTGCTCAGGATTCTCTCGTTTAGAAGTGTATATCACGGTGTCTAATTGTATCTTACTGTATCGTAATGGCTGTGCTCTTTTATTGTCTTGACTTGAGCTGTTGCTGGGGCCTTGTCCTGTTGCTCACCTACCTCTAATCAACAATATATATGACTGCCCGTCCGCTTAATGGGCGTGGTGTTTGCCAGATTGTGAGTGATTCACCTCTTAATGGAAGGTTTTTGCTTCAAATGTCAATAAATAATAGAAAGTTATGGGTGCTATCTAACCTTCACAGTTTGGTGCGCCCCAAAAGCTTGGTAACTAATCAGTCTACTGTCAGGGAAGTTACATGCACATGCAACCCCATTTTGTGCTCCCAGACGTACTCTCCAGTGATTGGTATGACTCGTAAATACCATGTTATCAGACTTAACGCGGGGTGTTCCGAAGCCAATGATTACCATTTTTTACCAAATTTCCCTTGGCGTGGAATGTTTGTGTGACGAGATGTGTTTCCCTGTGACGATGTGTGTTTGTTTTTTTGACAAGATGCGTTTATTTGGCGATGTGTGTTTGTGGTGCATTGTTATGCACCACCCAGACCATGGGTGCATTTTTATTTCTCCACCCAGACCATGGGTGGAGATCCCGGGGCGGGGCGGGAGGGTTTGAGGGGTCAGGACCCCCTGGAATTTGGGTCTCTCATAGGCTCTGTAAAGGTCTAGTGTTGTCCTTCCAGCGCAACCCAGCCGGGACCCTCCTTGATCGAGAAGGGATCTCCAGCCCTGGCCCAGCCATCAGATGTAATGTTGTGCCTATGGAGGATGGGATAATTCTTAATATTCTGATTCTTCCGATCGATTTACAGCTTCGTGACATAATGTTTGAGTACAACAGGTCAGATTTTTCACCTACCTGACTGCCTTCGCTTACTCGCTATTGCTTACAAATCTTCTGTCTGATCTCTCAAGCTCACTCCGTTGGAAAAATATTGCGCGTGCTTTAGTAATCAGCTTAGTTTTCCAGGTGACAGTGGTTAAATTGTGCGAATCGTTCACTTAGTTTCCAGCATGAGCCAGCGAAGGCGAAGCAGTGGTATCAACTCATCGGGAATGTACTCTCAGCCTCCAAACAGGTGAGCACACAGAAATTCTCTCCCGTCGGACTTGTTCCAAATATCTAATATCAGAACCATTCTTGCCTCCCCGAGACGGGAGCATGGACATCCAGGTTAATGGTTCCACTGCCTTGCTGCTTACAAACGTTTGTGAGGTCACTTGTATATTACGTATTATGCGCAGCAAAACAGCAGTATTGACTTAGGGCCAAAAGACAGCCGTTAATGGGAATGTGGCACATTCATAATGGGATTTGACCCGAGATAGCCATGTGATAGAGGATGCTGAGAAACCACTTGATCAATGTTTTATTTCTGCATGTGCGATTCGGCGATTTTAGAGAAAAGTGACGCCATGCTCAAGCCCCACCGTCCGTGCTGTCGGGCTTCAACAGTACCCCGCTTTGGTACTGTCAATTATTAATGCTTATAATTTGTTTTATTGACTATTTTGAAGCGTGAAATATGTTTTAATGTCTCAGGAAAACTAGAAGAAATTGATGTCACTCTGTTACCTTATTGTAATCTATTATCTTAAAACCCTTCATTTGTATTATGATTCATTTTTGGCGCAAATCAAACATGTTCAATCTGGCACAAAGTATTACCAGAGCCGATATTATTATGGGAGCAGAGCTAGTATTACATGAGCTCTCATACGCCGATTTGATGTCACGTTAGTCTGGAGACGTTTCATTGCTAACGGCGGAAAATCAGATAAAGTGAAATATTAGGCTCATAAGGATTTCTTCAGCAAAAACAATGTCATATCGGTCATGTTCGATATAGATTGCCCCTAAAACTACCACAGTCTGGAGTTGCACCAAAGTGCCACATTGTCTTTAATTCAATTTCTTTACATTCCCGCGTCCCCGCCCGGCGACGACGTTGCGTCACTGCGGGCGGGGCGAGTGCCAAGCCGGCCGGCGGCGACGTTACGTCACTGCGGGCGGCGCGAGTGCCAAGCCGGCCGGCGGCGACGTTACGTCACTGCGGGCGGGGCGAGTGCCAAGCCGCCCGGCAGCGACGTTACGTCACTGCGAGCGGGGCGAGTGCCAAGCCGGCCGGCGGCGACGTTACGTCACTGCGGGCGGGGCGAGTGCCAAGCCGCCCGGCAGCGACGTTACGTCACTGCGGGCGAGGCGAGTGCCAAGCCGGCCGGCGGCGACGTTACGTCACTGCGGGTGGGGTGAGTGCCAAGCCGGCCGGCGGCGACGTTACGTCACTGCGGGCGGGGCGAGTGCCAAGCCGGCCGGCGGCGACGTTACGTCACTGCGGGCGGGGCGAGTGCCAAGCCGCCCGGCGGCGACGTTACGTCACTGCGGGCGAGGCGAGTGCCAAGCCGGCCGGCGGCGACGTTACGTCACTGCGGGCGGGGTGAGTGCCAAGCCGGCCGGCGGCGACGTTACGTCACTGCGGACGGGGCGAGTGCCAAGCCGGCCGGCGGCGACGTTAGGTCACTGCGGGCGGGGCGAGTGCCAAGCGAGCCGGCGACACACTATCAACAAAATAAACACAGCCGATGACTTGCTAGGCTAACTACCAACACTCTGCGTCGCTAAAGAAGGTAAGGCTCCTATCCGCTCACATTTAACGAACGCTGTCCAACGGGCTCATAAAACTGATTGTGAAGTTACAATGCCCGTTTTTGCGTTTCTTCGTTTTTACCTTTTAAGAACGTTTTTCGATTCTTAACTACGTTTTTTTTACTTTTTCGTTTTTACGTTTTGTTTTATTCCTTACTTTCTCATCACGGCTCTTTCTGGTCCGTTTTGACAAATGTCAATGCCAAACCAAGATATCTATTGGGGCATTGATCTATTTGAATAGCAAAAGCAGTGTGGGAGTGGGAAAAAGCCGTCCATGGACCATGGCTGGATTCAGGGGGAATGTAACAGTGACAGGTGTCTCACTTTAATCCCACCTTCCCCTGAACCTGAATGGTGCCCTGCGGAACAGCGCTCCGCGGGCATAGGCGGATCTGATATTTCCAATCGGGGGAGGGGGAAGGGCACCCGGTCAGGGTGCCATTCGGACTAATTGGCGCCAGTTCTGGATGACCCAACTTATCAAAGGCGCCAATCTTATGCTGGGTGCCGGTACTTGCATGCGGGGGGAGTGAGAGGCGACCTTTCAGAGGGGCGCCACCGACCTTTCATGGGGCGCCAAGGGTCGATCGGGGAATGTGCCCCCGTCCCCCCTGGATCCGCCTATATCACGTAGGATGCAGAAGTCCAGGCACCTGCGATGTGATTGTATCCCCAACATGAGCATACCATAGATAAAATCTGAGAACAGTATTATTGACCTGAGCCAAAAAGTAACCGACGTAGTTTCTTCACGAATTTGTATGGGCTATCCACCAGCGTTCGCGTTTTTTTCGCTATCCCGTATCGGAACCGAGTTTGAGCCCACCATGGTGAAGGCGGCTCGGAGGCCCACCGGGGCGGGTGTAAAGAATGCTGAGGCTGTTAAAACATCTTCCCTCAGTCCCTTTTTGTGGGAGACATACATGGGTCTGCGGTCGAACACTAGATCGAGGAAACGTATTTCTTGTGCTGGTTCTATAGCGCGGTCTCCTATCTTTAGCAAGGGCTGATCACGGGCTCACTGCTGCAGTCGGTCGAGACATAGCTGCAGCTGTCTCTGCGCTGTGGTGGTGGAAGTAGTCACCCACATAGAACAATCGTCTAGAAATATTGCACGGGATAAGCTTGGCGGCAGAGCAATGACACCTTTATCATGTACCATATCAGCGAACGAAGCCACACATAAAACGCTACCCTGGGCCGTGCCCCTCTCTTCCAGCTGTTGATCAGACAGGAATGCAAAACCTGAAGCGGCTGTCCCTCAGAAAGTTGGATAAGAACCAGCCCGAGCAGTGTTCGGACGGTGTTGACAATGTCTGGCCCCACTTCGGGCAGTGTTCAGACGGTGGTGACAATGTCTGGCCCCACTTCGGGCAGTGTTCAGACGGTGGTGACAATGTCTGACCCCACTTCGGGCAGTGTTCAGACGTTGGTGACGATGTCTGGCCCCACTTCGGGCAGTGTTCAGACGGTAGTGACAATGTCTGACTCCACTTCCGGCAGTGTTCAGACGGTGGTGACGATGTCTGGCCCCACTTCCGGCAGCAAGGCTGAAAAAACTAGGATTTTTTGTAAAAGCCCGCGGGTCTGGGTTGTTTGCGTTTTTTTGTAGCATTCTCGTCACACCGTTTCTAGCTCGATGCCATTGTTTGAGCACGCATTAAGATTGTAATATTGTAATATTTTCAATATCATCGTTGCCTATCAGTGTTTGCCTCAGGTGACGGAGAGAAGAACAAGCTCATATTCCCCAAGCTGTTCTTAAGTACCCGATTGACGGCAGCGTGCAGAACCCTTCCTAGTTTTAGGGGCACCCATGGATAAGAAAAATGAACCGACTTTTGGCCTGAATAACAATTTTGGAGCGTATCAACTCATCCCCTGCTATGGTTATACGGCGTCGTCGACTCTTGTTACTGTTTTCTCTTAGGAGCCGGATTCCCCGTAATCAAGAAATCCACCGTAGTAAACCTGGGCGACCCTGTAGAAAGCAAGCGTGACAAACACCACGCCACCGCGCCACGCAGGAATTTACTTTTTCAAATCAGTAGCTCATATTCCTCACGGACAAATGCTAGCGCTGAAAATCTTGTTCGGTACATCAATAAAGACCAGATCACAATTCTCAGAGCGTAGCAGGGGCGTATCCATTATTTTCTCGGAGGGAAGGGGCGTGGATATAGGCTCGAGTGCACTGCATGGGGCCCAAAGTGCAAAGATCGCTAATGAGAATAAAAAGAACGTCAGCGGTGGATGATGGGATTGTGGAGTGAATCGGTGCGGTTCACGTGACTTTCATTGGCTGTTTTTTTACCTACCTTGCGTGTTTCTTTGCCTATCTAGCTAAATAAAGCGTGGTATCCTTTTTCTTAATTTGTGACCCGGGGACCATCTCTGAGGTGCCCCCAACACGAATTCTTTGGGCAGTCTGAGAAAAATTGGCCGGCGCCTCGAGACAAAACCTCCCCTCCCGACAGAAAAACTCTTGAGCCGCCCGAGAACGAATCTTGGGATCCCCGAGATCAGCCTTTGGGGGCCCATGAACCAAGAAAAACTCTTGAAGGTCCTCGAGACCAACTCTGGGGGTCCCAAGAACAATTCTTTGGATCCCCCGAAACCAGCTCTGGGGACCCCAAGGGCCGAATCTAGGGACCCCCGAAACCAACTTTCAGCCAGGTTCGAGACCAACTCTATGGGCCGACGAGACAAACCCTCGAAGGCCTTGGAGACCAACTCTGAGGCTCCCGAGACGAATTCTTAAAGGCCATCCGAGAGCAGCCCTGGGCTCCCCGAGAAAACTCTGCGGATCCCCCAAGTCAGACCCTTGGGCTCATCGAGACCAACTCTGGGGGTCCTCAGAGACCAGCTCTGGGCGCCCCCCCGTGAAAATCTCTCGAGGGTCCTCCAGACCAACTATGGAGACCCCTGGAAAATTTTTGAGCTGCTCCAGAAGCCAAGTCTGGGGGCCCAGAGATAAACTCTGGTGTCCCGATAGCCGAATCTCGGGCCCCCAATTCAAAATTTTGGTGGGCCCTGCCAAACCAACGCTTGGACCCCCTGAGACTTGGTATTGAGAGTCTCCGAGACAAACATTGTGACGGTGTCCGTTTTCTTTTAATCAACTTGGAGAACATAAATCAGAAAACGACGGGAGGCCGCGCGGGAAGCTCTTTACAGAGCTTAAGCTCAGCCAGGAGGAGAGGCGGTCGTCTCACCTTGGCTGCGCGCCTGGAGTACAGCACGACGTGACTCCACCACCATGAGCCTTAGAGGTTCCATGAGCTGGACAAAGAAACCATTCATGCCTCTCAGGTCAAAGTCAGTCACAATCTGAGACTGCACTGTTCCTTTGACATATTTTGACCCTGCAGAGATTTTTATAAATTAATTAAGATGTATACAGGTTGAATTCTGAAAAAAACTGCATGATACAGACAAAAGCTAACGTCATATCCAGAGCCAGTATTGGTCTTATCCAGCGACTTTTACCTGTGGCAAAAAAATGATAGAAATTTGTGTTGCACAATGTGCAATTTGGACGACATGTGGATTCTTAGGAATTATTTTCCTGGTAAGACGGCAAGAATTTCCAACTGCACTTTTCCAGCGGGTTGTATGAGGTGGCATATGGTACCAATTCTGCCAAACTTTGGAATGTATGACACATACTAAGGCTTAGTAAGTTTAAAAGTGGTGTGAATATCAAAAAATACAACATTTTTACTCAGGAGCATCTAGGAAATGATTAAAAACCGTGGATTTTATCCATTAAAAAAACTCGGGCAGTAGGTAGTGGGCAGTGTCATCCCTGTCCGGCAGTGTTCAGACAGTAGTGACAATGTCTGGCCCCACTTCCGGCAGTGTTCGGACGGTGGTGACAATGTCTGGCCCCAATTCCGGCAGTGTTCAGACGGTGGTGACAATGTCTGGCCCCACTTCGGGCAGTGTTCAGACGGTGGTGACAATGTCTGACCCCACTTCCGGCAGTGTTCGGACGGTGGTGACAATGTCTGGCCCCACTTCCGGCAGTGTTCAGACGGTGGTGACAATGTCTGGCCCCACTTCCGGCAGTGTTCGGATGGTGGTGACGACGCCTGACCCCACTTCCGGCAGTGTTCGGACAGTGGTGACGATGTCTGGCCCCACTTCGGGCAGTGTTCAGACGGTGGTGACAATGTCTGACCCCACTTCCGGCAGTGTTCGGTCGGTGGTGACAATGTCTGGCCCCACTTCCGGCAGTGTTCGACGGTGGGGATGTCTGGCCCCACTCGGGCAGTGTCAGACGGTGGCGACAATGTCTGGCCCCACTTCCGGCAGTGTTCAGACGGTGGTGACAATGTGGCCCCACTTCCGGCAGTGTTCGGACGGTGGTGACGATGTCGGCCCCACTTCCGGCAGTGTCAGACGGTGGTGACGATGTCGGCCCACTTCCGGCAGTGTTCGGACGGTGGTGACAATGTCTGGCTCCATTTCCGGCTGTGTTCAGACGGTGGACAATGTTTGGGCCCACTTCCGGCAGTGTTCGGACGGTGGTACAATGTCGACTCCACTTCCGGCAGTGTTCAGACGGTGGTGACAATGTCTGGCCCCACTTCCGGCAGTGTTCGGACGGTGGTGACGACGCCTGACCCCACTTCGGGCAGTGTTCAGACGGTGGTGACAAGTCCGACTCCACTTCCGGCAGTGTCAGACGGTGGTGACGATGTCTGGCCCACTTCCGGCAGTGTTCGGACGGTGGTGACGATGTCTGGCCCACTTCCGGCAGTGTTCAGACGGTGGTGACGACGTCTGGCGGAGAGGCGACCCTCGTTGCCGGTGGGCGCTCCTACGCCTTCTGGCTGCTGGTTGGGCGTGGTGCTGCTGGTAGCCGTGTTCAACCTGCTCATCACACTGACGCTTCTCTCCGTGCTGCGCGTCAGCGTCGGCATGGAGAGCCTGCAGGTATCCTCTCGCTGAGCCTCATCATCATCATCTGGTGTTTTAGGGCGGCCCGACTTCCATGGTCATTTTGCACCCATACCGACAGTACAGAGTAAAGCGTGATTCAAATGACGCAAAGCAAATCGCTCTGTGGCGACAGTCTCATTTAAGAGGGTATGGAAAGTGTAGAAAACAAAAGGTGGGTTCATGAGATAAAACGGGGCTTAGCCCTCGCACTTACAGGCAGGTGAAAAACCACAGGAGTTACCAGCGGCTACGTAGGGGAATAAATCACGTTGAATCCGACTTTCTTTAGGTAAGACATAATGCTAGATATATCCACAGAAGGATGCTCCCCCAGGAGCGAAACCAGGGTGGGGGCTCCCGGCAGATATCGACGCCTTTCGATCTCAGTGTATGTGCTGGTGACTGGCCCGCGCGGTGACAGGTGACAGAACACCGCGTATGTGCGGTGACTGGCCCGCGCGGTGACAGGTGACAGCGCCGTGTATGTGCCGATGACTGGCTCGCGCGGTGACAGGTGACAGAGCGCCGTGTATGTGCCGATGACTGGT
Source organism: Lepas anatifera (assembly GCA_034440635.1). Classification (NCBI taxonomy): domain Eukaryota; kingdom Metazoa; phylum Arthropoda; class Thecostraca; family Lepadidae; genus Lepas; species Lepas anatifera. The sequence continues at coordinate 1,402,517 of JAOTON010001937.1, read as the reverse complement.
CCGTGCTGTGACAGGTGACATAACATCGTTTTATGTGATGTTGACTGGTCCGTGCGGTGACAGAACACCGTGTATGTGCTGTTGACTGGTTCGTGCGGTGACATGTGACAGAGCGCCGTGTATGTGCCGCTGATTGGCTCGTGCGGTGACAGGTGACAGAGCGCCGTGTATGTGCTGGTGGTTGGTCCGTGCGGTGACAGTTGACAGAGCACCGTGTATGTGCCGATGACTGGTCCGTGCGGTGACAGAGCGCCGTGTACGTGCCGATGACTGGTCCGTGGACGGCCACGTTAGATGTGCGGTCCGTGCGGTGCAGGCCCCGGTATGTGCCGATGACTGGTCCGTGCGGTGACAGGTGACAGAGCGCGCTATGATTCTGTCCGGCACGGTGGACTTGGACAGCGTATTTAAGCCGGATGGCGCGTTCCTGGGCTTCCACGAGGAGTCGATGTCGGTGACGGGCGACGGCGGCACAGTGGACTTGCTGGTGAGAGATGCGACCCTCCGTTCTGTTACTGCCGGATGTACACGTCCAACAGAGCTCGCATACAAAATGCCGTGGTATGCATGTGCAGTATGGCACCTGTCGCAAAGTATCACATTGGGGTAATTAGCCGATCAGACAGCCCTCAGTCATTACGGGACTCCCCTGGCATATACCAAGTGCCGTTAGAAGGAACTCTGACGACTGACTGCGAAGATGACTGTCATAGAGGGATCCAATAACCACCTGTGCGTTGGTATTGTGGGTGCCGTCGGATTTCGCTTGTATAAATCAATGCGAGTCGTTTACGTCTGAGGTCCAGAGGGGCTCGTCTGCACATACCGGCAGACTCGCTCAGCGAGAGGTACGAAATGCGCCTGTCGCCACCGGGATGCACACATGGTGTACCGCGTCCAGCGGCTGCTTGACGCTGGTCAGATCACCATCGTAAGCAATGTAAGCGTAGTCGAGAGCAGATCTGATGAGGGCATGGTAAAGGTGTAAAAGGGAGGTCCTGTCAGCGCCAAACGAAGTACGTGATATTATTTTGAGAATTTTAAAGCGTTCCATACCTTTTCCGAGACTGCTCGGATGTGTGTGGGAGGGGGGTGGGTTGTAGGCCAAACGCTTGTCAAATGTAACGCCCAGGAACCTTGTCTCAGAGGCGACAAGGGATGCGCTTGTCATACAGGTCAAGATCAAAGGTCAATATCGTCTCGGAACAAGATTTACTTCGTGTGCAAAAGTTAACACATATAGTTTCCTCTGTAGAAAACTTACAACCGTCCAGAATGCTCCACTCGGCCAGACGGCCAATGCTCAGTTGCAGCTGTCTCTAAGCGGATATCGAAGTGGACGTTGAGATCCATATTGCAAAGTCAACGAAGAGTGAGCGTTCGACGCTGAGGGCTCTAAAGTACTACATATGTCATTTACTAATACGCCGAACATGGTCACGCTTAAAATACTACGCTCTGTGCCACTCTCTTGTCGAAAACTGTGGGACTACGAGGCTCCGACTCTAACTCTAAAGAGTCGGAGTTCCTTAATAAAGTTGTTCAGAACGTTTCCCATGTGGCCCATAATGCCTGCTTCTCGCAGTTTGCGTAAAATTGCATATCACTACGCTGTTGCCCTTTCGACGTCGAAAAACATTGCTACTGTGTGCTGTATTGCTGTGAAAGAACGATGAATTGCCGTATCAAGCAACACAGATGATCGGTAGTGCAACGTTAAGTTTAAAACCCACACTGATACTCAGGGAAGAATTGTGTCTTCTAAACAATCAAACGAGACGGTTGTGTACCTGTGTACCATTTGTTGGAGCAGCTTACGTAGACGTGATGCGAGAGCAATAGGCCGGTAGTGAAGGGACCATGACCATCTTTTTCTGGTTTCAAAACTGGGGTACTATCGCCTGTTTCCATCTGTCTGGGAAGTGGTCCAGGCCGACACAGGCGTCTCTGTAGCAGCACAGCACGTGTCCGGCCGTGACCACCGTGCCGTTGGCAGGTGTCCTCTACCTGTGACTACCATGCCGTGGGGAGGTGTCCTCTACCTGTGACCACCGTGCCGTCGGTAGGTGTCCCCACCTGTGACCACCGTGCCGTGGGGAGGTGTCCTCTACCTGTGACCACCGTGCCGTGTGGAGGTGTCCTCTACCTGTGACCACCGTGCCGTGGGGAGGTGTCCCCCACCTGTGACCACCGTGCCGTGGGGAGATATCCTCCACCTGTAACCACCGTGCCGTGTGGAGGTGTCCTCCACCTGTGACCACCGTGCCGTGGGGAGGTGTCCCACACCTGTGACCACCGTGCCGTGGGGAGGTGTCCTTACCTGTGACCACCGTGCCGTGTGGAGGTGTCCTCTACCTGTGACCACCGTGCCGTGTGGAGGTGTCCCCACCTGTGACCACCGTACCGTGGACAGGTGTCCTCCACCTGTGACCACCGTGCCGTCGGCAGGTGTCCCCACCTGTGACCACCGTACCGTGAGGTGTGACCACCGTGCCGTGGGGAGGTGTCCCCACCTGTGACCACCGTGCCGTCGGTAGGTGTCCTCCGGAGGAGGCAGCGACAAGGATGATGACCAGCGCGTCTCTCTCACCCACTCCGGCGTTTCCGTGCAAGGCGTCAATGGCGCCGGTGTGCGCGCTGCTGCCGCCTCCTCCTTCTTCAGCACCGCCTTTCCTGACTTCGGCCTGCCCAGCGGTGTGCGTAGTCTGCGCGTGCGGGACGTGCGCAGCCGCAGGGTGGTCAGTCCGGTGGATCGGGCCCTGCAGCTGCGCTCGGCAACGCAGACGCACCTGCGCGGAGCCGAGGGCACGCACGTCGACGGCAAGAGTGTGGTGTTCTCGGCTGACCAGGAGCTCTACCTCAAGTCGGTGAACGGCTCGGTGGCGCTGCGCGGCGCCGCTGGTGTGCGGCTGGACGTGGGCGGCGTTCCTTGGGCGGCCGGCCGGCGCGCTGGTCGCACGGCGCCCGGCCAGTACCGGCTGTGCGCCTGCGTGCCCGGCGGCCGACTGTTCCGCATGCCAGTGCCGGTGGACAACGAGGACCGGCCGCCGGGACGCCGCGTCACCTGCGGCCACGCCGGCCTCCACGGCCACAGCAGCCCGTGCGCCTGAGCCGCCGGCCTACAGCAGGCCGCCTCCCCGCGGTAACGCAGGCACTTGGGCCTCAGCAGTACTGCATCGGATCAGCACACGCAGCCTGTGGAAACTACTGGAGCTAGCCATTGCTGGTAGAAATCTTCTTTTATGTGGAACTGCGAGTAATCTAAATACCACTCGTATATTGTGTGGAATAGTAAACTCGAGGGTAAAGGGTAGTGCTATTGACTCTAGTGTGGAATGTTGCGCCTGGTGCCACCATCACCAATCTAGTCACAGCTAATTTACAGCTGACGCAGTGTGTTGTTCCCCGCATGTTGTGAAGTGGTTCCTGCAGGGATCCGGTAGCGTAGCTCTTCTGCATTAGAACATATCACCCGGACGGGTCACACTCACCAGTTCTAGTCAGCGGCTACCGGCTGTTTCGAAGAGAATGTCCACATTTCGTGTTGCTCTGTAAAAAGTTCGTGTTGCTCGTCGTCGCATTAAGTAGGATGTATCATCATTCTACACGACAAACGTTTTCACCCGGGATATTCCGTGAGAGATTGACCAGTGAAAGGTGCATAATAACACCGACCCCGCACATGGTCTTGTAAATTGGCGCAGGGGGTAAATGGGCTGCTCTGAACTCCGCTCCGAGTTTAGTTCCATGTGACCAACGGTTGGGTTTTTATAATTGTGCGGGTTTAACGACGCACCAATTGCCAGGGTTACATGGCGTCGCCAACTCTCATCCTGTTGGGAGGGATTTGGGAGATCAGATCAACCTATTCAGAGGCCGTGCCGGGACATGACCCTGGGACATGCGGTTCAGAAGGCAGCTGCTCCACCATTGAGGTATCATCCCGGATAATTGTTTTGTTTTTTTTTAGCTATAGCCTCGGGAATTTTTGGAAAGGTGCAATATAAGGGTATCTTAACACGCTTAAAAGTTATCTGTAATAAATAAAATTAAATATATTTTTGAAATCCGCGAGGTATCGCCAACATAGTGGGATACTTTTTATTCAAAGTTTTGGTTTTCAAGATGTTTTAGAAACATATTAATTTGTATTTCATATCGAGCACAGTGGAATTAAATTTGATGTGAAGAAATTGGATACAGTCTTTCATTACAACCCATATTTTTCCTAAAAGTTCGATTTCGACGCTTTGAGCTTGTCAGTTGGGACATGCACGCACGATAATGTGTGGAAATGTTTGAATTTTTGTAATTTGGAGCATCTTTGGTTGATATTTTGAGAGCTGCGTGACAATCTGTGATAAGATGGCATATGCCAGGTTGTTTTTCCCATCATTGCTCTGTTTTAACCAGAATGCAAAAAAGTACCAGCACGTGTTTTTATTGCAACTCTCATGGGCTGCAACAAGTGACCAAACAGATCATCAATCATGCAACACCAATCTTGTTCGGGTCTGGAGTACCTGCGTAAGTTTTTCTTTTACTTTCCCCATTCATGACACCAGCCCAGCACATTGCTTTCTGGACTCTGTGCTCCCGGCCCTTGATATCAACCTCAGGATCACATCGTCTCTAATACCCCCCGTTCTGCCCGTTCGGCTTTTGCTTTAGCATAAACACTATTTCATCGCTCCACAAAACGTGTTCTTTGAAACATTTTGGTTGTTTAAGGAAATAATCACAATATCTTAAATCTCCGTACTCGGAAATGTCTCATGTTTCCTGTTCGAACGAGCTGCCGTTTCGTTGTGCTCAGTGAGGTGATGGCGTAATCATTTTCGAAGGCTATTGGACGCCTGGAGTAGCGGCGAATGAAATGCTAATATTGAAAAGACGCGACAATATGAAACGAAACATTTCACGACTCTGTGAGTCACGTGCAATGAATGCAACAAACTCAGACAATGCTGGTATCGCACCCCCAGAGACAACAGGGAGGACAAATCGACAAATCGATGGGTCAAAATAACACCCTCATAAGTATGCCACTGCATCCGATGCTTGTGTGTCAGCTTGTTGAATCTTGCCGTCCTTGTCCAGGGCGTCCTATAAAGGCGGCGCAGTGTCGGTAACCCCACGTGACGATGGCGGCTGCGGGGCAAAGAAGCAGCGTCGGCCGGTCCCTGCCATTGTCACAATACCGTCACACTCCTTGCCATTAGGCTCATCATACATCCAACTCTCGCGAAATAACCCCTCCAGAATATCTTTGTCCCGCAGGCCGTCCAAAGACTTCCAAACAACGCGCTTCCGTTCGATATCAGCTGACTCGCTGGAAAAGGCGTCCCCCGCCAGGCGCCGCAAACGGGCCATGAAACCAGCCAGGCTCTCGTACTCCCCTTGGGTGGCCTTAAAACGGATTGCCCTCACCTCGATGGCTTCAGTGTTGACGTATCGCTCCTCCAGCCGCTGAAGAATGGCGAGGTCATGTTTCGCTCGGAGGCGGATTGGAACACTTCGTCGCGAATGTAGTCGGCAGGGGCGCCCACCAGACGCAGCTGCAGCTCTATGATACCATACGCTGAATCTTGCCAAATCTAAATACCGCGAGCGATGTTGACCTTCGCCAGCAAAAAGTGATCTCTAAAGCTACGCCACGCAGATGGAGTCACATCGCAGCCGAACGTACGGGTCAGAGCCACTGCTCGGGACCCATGTGGACCAGCCTCACCACTTGCCATTTCCGCTGCCACCAGTGAGAAAGACACGCCGGTGTTCCTTTCCAGACTGGCTGTATTACGCGGGCCGCTCCCAGTGGGTGCGACCCACGCCACCACACCGCGAGGCAATAGTCAAAATTTGCTCCGCCGGAAGGCGAAGATCGTGCATACGCTCACAATTTCATGTTGGTCAATTCATGCATGTTGACATTGCATGAGCCGGTGCATTTTGAGAGTAAAAACAGAATGCGGATGTTTTTTTCGCAACACCCGGCACAAACGCTGCCGCGGGATGCCCACAGGGGCTGTTCTGATGTGGGTGAAGGCCGTTTTGTTGAAGTGTTGATTGTAAGTTTTTGTTCCGGCTAGTCAACCTGTCGTCTCGTAATTTTTTACATTGTGTGTGTTCTAATTTACCCTAATGCGGAAACAGAGAATACATGACGAAAGATCCACAACTATCTTAAATACAAGGAGAGACAACACAGTTGGTTCAGAGCTGGATGAACAGCATCGTGAGAATAAAACCCATTGTCAATTGTATGTCAAGGAAATATGAGGGAAAGCATAGATCCTATTTGCAGGAAAGATGCAGACACTGCCATGCCGGTCCACAGATGATACATAAATGATGAACACGCATGAAATGAGCAGCGCCATAGCCCGGAGCCAGCATAGTCCTGGGACAAGTATGATGGCAGGTGTGGGTGGGGCGGCGGTAACCGAACCGGGCTACACCGCGCCTCAGCGCCACTGAACGGTAGGGCGGCGGTACCCGAGCGGCGCCTCAGCGCCACTGGCGTACCACGCTGCAGCCGGCTCCTCTACAGCTGCCGTCGTGCCTGCTCCGGACTCGGTGGCGCCACTGTCTCCGTCAGCCGGCGCCACAGCTGCGACATTGACACCACCTGGCGGGCTGGGCCCCGCCAGTTGCCGACGGCCGCCAGCAGGGGCCTAGCTGTCGCCCATGTCCATGTCGTCGTCTTCATGCATTTGTTCGGCCGCATCGCCTTCCTTCCTCTCCGACGGCTTGTCGTAGGCCTTCTCCAGCGGTGAGACCACGATGCCGTCCCACACGCTCATGTCGGTGGCGATACCTGCCGGGCCGGGGACACAGCGGCTCAGCGCGCGTCGCACATAGGCCCTAAATGCCTCCGTCCGTGGCCAATATTACTTTTCGTGGAAAACTCCTTCGCAATACCGCAAATTCCCCCGATTTTTGAACAAAGGAGCTCATTTGACAGACAATTGAACAGCGCATAAAACTTGCATTCGACATATAGGTTTTATTTTACATGGGTGTAATCAGGACAGTGAAAAGAGGGGCATCTGGAGCAACTTAATCCAGCCCGAGGTGTCCGTAAAATATTTTGCAGATGTTGTCGTGGCGCCATGAGTTGTGACCGAATTGTAGTTTGAAACACTGCAAACAATAAACATTTAATCCATGAACAACGATACAGCAATCTTGGTCTGCCATAAATTCATAAGCGTCACCACGAACAACAAAACGGGAGGCATCATAAATGTGTATTTGAGCTTGGTTTTTCTTTCTAAGCCAGCTTTTTGGTATAACTGTAACACTTTTTCTGCATGGGAATGTTCTATTATAACCGGTATTCGAGTGATTATTAACAACCACACTGGAGAGGGGTCCGACATTAACGCGCACAGGATGGGGAGCTGGTAAGCCCCCTGAGATATCGGAAACTTAGAGGCTTAAGAAATGCCGATTAGGGGTTGGCTATGGTGATCTACATCATAACTAATTTTCATTGACCTAGGTCTATATTGTCAAGGTCAAACGAGGTCATAAAGGTCAAATTTTGGCCATGCTTGGGACCTGTTGGGAAATGCCCCGATAATACGTGGAAAAAGCCGAGAGTAAGCTAAGGCCGGACCACGGTCATAGAGGTTGTGTCGCAAAGAATCTTTCCTTCATTTTTGAGGTCTAGGTCATTCAAGGTCATCGACCTATGACGCCACAATATGGTATATTCCCTATTATGCAAACTTAAAGTAGCACTATAGCAAACCCTGTGCTGGAAAGGAGGATTGACCTTTACCCATGATCTTTAACCTTGACCTTGACCTTGAACTTACACCTGGGTTACCTTTACTACGACGTCATAGCATAATATACGTCAGACTGGGACACGTAAAGCACCGGAGTCAATAACCTTGAAATTGCTGGTATGACTTTGAACTTTGACCTCGACCTTCACGAGGTGACCTTGACAAATAATCCCGTCTATATGACACTGTGACGTCACCACTTGGTCTCCAATGCAAGCAAACCGGTTCGACTGCGCGGTCGCGGCGATTTCAAAATGTAGGTCGGACTTTAGAAGCCTATAAATCAAACAATTTTCGACAAATTTTCAAAATTATTTCGCTATTCGACGCGCTGTTAAATTTTCTCAAATGCGACCCATTCCCGTGTTTTGGCTACGAGCGGTTCTCCGGTCATCCCGGAAAAAATAGTTGGGAGAGTATCCGAGGCCCCTCCAGTGCGCGTGTTAATGCGCAGAGTAGAAGAAGGGTAGAATATATCCCTACCATGTGTTTCCTCAACAAGGCATGTCAAAATATCAGTCCGTGAAGGTCAGTACGTTTCTGCCCCCCCGCCCACCCTCCGCTACATATGATATCGCGGTATCGCCAACTATGGGACGTAGGTCACCTGAGCAGCCCGAGCGTCATCTTGCGTCAGCTTATGACAGTGGGAACGGCGAGGAAATTCGATTCCCGATTGCATCCCGAGGACACCTCGGAACTCCGATGGTTACGGAGACCGTTCATTTGGATGAAAAGGTATGACTGGTATTCACCATATGTGGTTTAACGTGATATGCAGCAAAACAGGATTCCTAGGTATCGTTTTTTGCTGTCCCGGCATTGCTTGAAGGTTTTATAATAAATGTCTGTATCCCGGGATCACGAGAGGCTTAATCCCGTGGTTAAGGCTTTTTGAAAATAGCAGGATCCCAATCCCGAGATTGACATACCTAGCAGGAACATTTCTCATGCAATAAATGGTTCGTTGTCGGCAGTCCCTACGGGTATTTGGATAACAGTCAACACAGCAGCCAATACACAAATTTAGACGGATATAGTGCTTTGAAATTGTATAAACTAACTTCTGCACTTCTAGGCATTTATTATAGCATTGTTCTCTGATAGTCAACTCATATTGCTCATTCTTGGCCGGTCCATGCCTCTATTCGGTAGCCCACGGCGTTGCGTTAGCACCGCAGCGGCCTGGTTGGAGCCACAACCTGAGTTATTATATGTCATCTGGAGCACGGGGCTGCAAGTGGACGCAAAATATTTTGACTTGCTCTTGTAGAGCACATCCTGGGGAATCGTTTGATGGTAGTCTTATGCTGGGCCGATGCTGGCCAAGTTTTAAATCCCTCTCTTTGTATTTGTAAATCGAACAGTTTTTGAGATATGCAGAATACTGAGAGAATGGTCTATAAAATAGTTGTCAAAACTATTTTTGCATTATTTTATAGCTAAACCCATCGCAAAGGGCTCACACAACAGTGGTATTGCCATACTTTGACCTGTTTTTGCTTTCATGGTCGATTTTAAGCATAATGAAATGTACGTAGTTTTCGCTGCAGATCTCTGGTCCGCGGGTGGCGCACCCGAGTGCTTACTTCAAACAACTCTACAAAGACTTCCGTAGCACGGTTTGTGTTTTCCATGCCTGTTTCAAGTGCAGTGAAGAATTCTCTATCAGTATATGTGCTCAGGAAATGATTTAGAAAAAGTTGCATTTTCGTAATATTGGCCACGGACGGAGGCATTTAGGGCCTATGTGCGTCGGTGCGGGCCCGGGACACAGCGGCTCAGCGCGCGTCGGTGCGGGGCGGGCACCCGCCCCGCATCTACCACTTCACTAACGATCACAACAACGGCGGTGCGCATCGCCGGTGTACGCTATACATCTGTAACCTGGTCTTTTTCGCAACTCGTACCCAAACCTGGCGCCCAGGTCATCTGTGGCCACGCCTCCATTTCAGGTTCTGTGGTCTCACAGCCGCAAAATGTATCGGGGGTAGAAATCCATCAATTTAAAGTTGCACACATTTTAGTAAGATCGCCGAGTTCAACTTGTAACGGTATCTTTGACATGAATGACCTGGGATCAGGATCGTGACCTCTCCATTGCAAATGTATCAGGCAAATTTGCTGGAGTTCGATAACTTCGCATGCATTAGCGGCATAACATTTATTTCTATTTCCTGTGTTGGCTTTCCTGCTGCGGTTTTATTGATATGCATAAAGACCTATCCAAAAATTGACCTGATCTTAGGTCGAGTTCGTTTGATGATTGCACCTGACTCGTGATAAAACATTCGATCGAACTTGAGAGGATTCCAATTGTACCTACACATTTTCTATGGTTCAGCTCTGTACGTCGTTGTTGTATAAAACTTAAGGTTATTACATGAAAACCTTATTGACCTTGACCTCCACTGACCTCAAAACTGACCAGACCAAACATTGTACGAGACATTTTCGGTAGGGACCAGGAAGGACTATTAATCATCAAGACCTGTCGTCTTGCGCTACATGGTGCGACTTCTGAGAAACACCAATGAAACCTCTTTCCCTCTAAGACCCGCCTAGGGACAGCCTGCGCCAAGACCTTCCTCAAGTTAGACACCGTTTTGTATCGTATTGTCCACAACGTAGGTCTGTCCAGGAGAAGAGACCAAAGTCAACGAGGCTATTTTTAGACCCGATTCATTAAAAGCAAAGCCAGTGAGACGGGCAAAACAAACAAACATAGCCTCCCAAACCGCTAATGCAATGAGCGCCACTGATTAAAGCAGCGTATTCGGTGCTGAGAGGCATGTGGTAATTTAGCGATATATTTAATGAAGTTGTATTGAGGCATGTGCCCTCAAAGGGATGGGTGTAGCCGCCCCACTACAGGTGGTGGGCGCGCGTCTCCCTCCTGCCTGTGCAGCGAGCTCGCTGGGGCGGGGTTAGCAGCGCTCAGCTATTCTCGCAGTGCCGTAGGGAACTGTGTGTATTGGGGTTTATAGGGCGCCTTCAGCATCTAGGCTATATCGCGCCCGCCGTAGGGAACTGGACCGGGGCGCTGTGACGTCACCGAGCAGCAGACCGTGCCGGGCGCCATGCGCGGCCAAAAGGGCTCTTATTAACACACGCATTGACGGGGGCGGGTACCCGTCCTTCGGGTTTTTCGGAGATAGCATAAAAACAGCGGCGGGTAGCGCCACCGTACTTGGCATACCTTTTCTCTCATCATTTTTACAAATGTTGTCAAAATTTTAAGGTTAGGTCATCTCAGGTCAGGTCACCAGTACAGGTCAAGTGACCTGACCTAAAAAAAGTTTAAGATATCATAAATCGGAACAGGGTGAACTTATCCGAATGAAGCTCATATCACATAATGGGCCCACCGAGTTTTCTAAAATATGTTCCGGTATTTTTACATCGATGACCTAAGGTCAGGTACGAGCCATGACCTCTCCATTGGAAATACATGGGAACATGGTTTTAACTGATAACTTAGTAACGGATGGTGATAGATGATTTATTTTAACTGCATTTGATTCGCCTTGTCTTTGCGGTTCTAATGATATGCATTTTATCTAATTTAACCTTGACCTGACCTCAGGTCAGGTCAAATCCTTGATTTAACCTAGCAAGGTCATATTATATATCATTCGATTCGGCTTGCTGCGATGATTCATAGAGTTCAAGTTGTTATATAGCTCTATCTTTACTTGTTCAGATGTACTGACCGAAAACCAACATTTACATGTTATCCCTATGACGGCATGTTTTGACCTCTAGTGACCTTAAATGTGACCTGACAAAAAAAAACCGTTAATAGATTTTCGATGGAGAAGTGGATGGGCTACCCAAAACCGTTTACCGTTTTCGTTACCTAGCGTGGTTCTCGAGATCTTAGGGGAGCGGGTACCCGCCCCCCCGTCAAAGCGAAGGTGGCTCAGACCCCCGTCAATGCGCGTGTTAAAGGGCATGTGACACCTTGGTCGAACCTAGGAAGTTGGAGTAATTGGGGGTATTTTTAGCCGAAAATCATGAAAACGTCCATGACTTTCTCTGAAAAATGTACAACGAGATCAATATTTTGGTTTTAAAATGCTCCTCTAGCGTAAAAAATAAACCCCCTGCCTGTGGATGACGTCATGATCTGGCAGCTACTACCATATTCAATAGACTTCAAGGGCTTCAAATGGCTGATTACTCAACGTGACGTCAGCGCTGTCGTCACACGAACAGCTGAAAACTGTGGCCGCCTGGCTGGGGTACATTTGGGGTAGATTTCAGGTAGGTTTTTAGCTATTCTCCACGGAAATTTTGAGTTTCAAGACAAATGATATATTGAGTACCGGGTTTTCCGGCATGCTTTACAGCTTGGTTATCTCAGTTAAAATCACATTATAAATGTGCCACATTCCATTTAATTGAAGCGAATATTAACCCTCGCACTTACAGGGGGGGGGTTGTTGTAACCCCTAAGGTTTTTCAAGAATTGAAAAGCGTTGAACGTTTGTATAGCCTCTATGGGCATTCATTGCGCATGCTTTGCAAAAAAAATCCTACCTTTCAAGGTCACGGAGCTATGACTTCAAGAGTGGAAGCGTGTTGAGGTCATTTGGGCGCCTGCACCCGTTTTAACGTGAATACTCCAGACCCTCATCGTTCTTTTCCAGAATTTGTTCATGAGCTGGCCCAGAATATTTTCCTGCCTTTGAGGATCACTTTTATCAGGTTCGACCTTTCATGACCTTCAATGACCTTGATTTGACCTTGCGTGACCTCAGTGATAACTTTGCGTCGAATATCGACTACAGATGCGGGTTTCGGTTCGGTATTTCTAAATGAGATCAACACCGAATTAGTTGACTCGCGTCCGATACGGACTTGACATTTTTCGACCTGTGACCTTATTTGACCTTGGAAGGGGTGTAAACAATAACAGATGTAGAAGCAAGCACTTACTGGGGGAAAATGATAAAGAATGTCTTATGAATAGTCAATTTGAATGGTATGGAGCTAAACTAGTTGGTTTGCATATTTTATGGAGTTGACCTTTTTCGAAATTTGATCCATTTGACCTTGAAGGGGTGGGGTATACGCAATAACAGATGATGAAACAGGCACTTGGCGTAAATGATGAAAAAATTGCTTATGAATAGTCAATTTTCAGCATGAGAAGGACGCTGAACAAGACGTTTTTCCTCCAATACGGACGTGACCTTTTTCGACCTTTGACCTAATTTGACCTTGAAGGGGGCGTAAGCAGTGGTATATGATTAGACAGGCACTAAATTTGCATAAATGATGCAGAATGGCTAATGAATAGTCAATTCAAATGATGTGGACACTGAACAAATTGACTTGCTTCCAATATGGACTTGATCCTTTTACCTACTCATTGAGATCAGCCAGGTCATTGACTTGACCTGGAAGTTGACCTGATGACCTGATATTTTAATGGAAGAAGCCTTTGGCGTTGTTCTAAGTGCTAAATTTGAATCCAGCGTCCAAAATTACCCCTCTGAACCTAAAAATCAGGCATATTGGGCAATTTTCAGTTGTAACAGTTAGTGACCTTTGACATTTGACCTCACCTCCTGCATTACCTAGAAGGCTCACATAGGCGTATAGCATATGAATCAACGCCTCTAGCTTATTCCCGTCTTTTTCCTGCATAATCACGGCATTTTCCAATACGTCCCCAGCATGACCAATATTTAACATTTATGACCTCATTTGACCTTGAAGATATTGACAAAGGTAAAAGAAAGTTGGCTATGATGTAGATAATTGTATTATAGGAAAGATATAAGAAGTAGAATTTGGAAAGGCTTTTCAAAACAAATCAGGGTAAAAATAGAGAAAACGGAAACAACAGTTTTGCGCGTATCTCTACTTTTCCATTCCCATAGAACATCAAAATAAAAAAGCTCGACCAAAAAGTTATTTCAAGTTTTATGAAACTTTCCCAATAGATGGTGCTGGAAGTACCGGTTTCGCATGAGTGGCCGTTGTGGCAGGTCTGTTCATTCATGTGAATGGGACGGGAGCAGTGGCATAGCCAGAAATACATCAAGGTAGTTGATAGCAGAGAAACCGCAGTTAGATGCAAGACTGAACATATTCATGGATGTAGAAAGGGAATATTGACTAAGAGGAGAGCCTATAGTCTGGTCACCCCTTGGCTACACCAATGTTTACAGGCGTGACTGGTACCTCTGCGCCTCGGGCGCGCACCGCCACGTCACGCCTCAGTACTCCAAAACCTATCAACGTATCGTATACCATCAACGTATCACTTAACCGAAATGAAATAACAAAATTACACACAATGGAAGGCCGAAACAAGAAAAGAACGTCACTGGTTAATACATATCAAGAAGAGGCTGGGGATTTCCTTCTTTTAACCCTTTTCCCGGGACCAATGCCAGGACCAGGCTGAGTCTTACCGGCGTCAGGACAAAGGGCGTAGAAAAAGTAAGACGTCTTCAAAAATTTAAGTAGTTTTAAAAATATGTTCTTCAGCGTCGATTTAAAAACTGGCCATAGCACGTGAGCGAGCACGTCTCTCAGTGTTAAAATCAAGAATAAAAACCGTGGGTATTTTCTTCTATGCATGAAAAAAACACCAAAATATATCATCACTGCGTGCCGTTAGCTCACCCCGCGCGGTGCGCATGGCACATTTGCTTCTTCCTATACCTTAGACGCCGTGACAATGACCTGAAGATAATTGCCATGAAGCAAGGGGTTGTGCGTTGGTAGAAGACCTTTGTTTCCAATCATTTCTGTCGCTTTTTACTCTGTTTCAGCGATTGGAATTACTGTCTTAGAGCTCAAGGCATAGTGAAGAGTTTAACCAGTAAGATCGTTAAAAATGTGTTCTTCCAGCGCGTATCTCAGAACTGACACTATCACGTGAACAAAGACGTCTCAAAATAATGAGATCAAAGCCTAAAACTGTGGAAATGTGTTGGCAAGCGCATAATATCTGACGTGCGATAACTGTCTGTAACAAATGTTTAAGCACTCTCTCACCAGTTACCCACATGTTTCGCGAAGTACTTCAACACGTTTCGTAAAGCAGTGCTTATAATGATTCCAGAAATAATATTTCAGTTATGTTTTTCGTTAGCTGACGAAGGCTGGGTTTGTAACTTTCCTTCCCCATGCCCTCGTGAGGAGACATTGTACAAATCCCCAAATCTAAAACATTTGCCGCTGTACCTCGCCGTTCCCATAGTGGCGGACTGCGACGTCAAAATTTAATTCTAAAACTATGGTATAATTGTTAGAACCTCAAAAATTTAGGTGTATTTCACTTTGGGTTCGTTCCCAGCAAGTCTGAGGACACAAAGTTAGGTTTACCCGTACGTGCAACTGTGCCATTCGGCACTGAGGTGGGAGGAATAAAGCAAGATACCTATTTGGCGTGATATTTGAAACAATTAAGTGCTAAGCAGTTTAGTCCAGACTTTGCTTCAGCATCTCTTAAACAAACGGTGTACTGCCACCCGGTCCTGGAAAAATGCAATACACTTGGGAAGATGCAACAGCCCACATAACAGTACATATCGGATAATTTTTCCTATTTGTGAAGAGGGGTTATTGAGCGTATTTTAATATCAAATATGATAACATCATTTTTGCCGTTGCACGTGGCAAAAGTTCGTAAGACATTGGTGGGAGCGCATTGAGAATAATCGCAGCCAGTGTGAATCTGGCCTGTCCACGGTCTCGGAAAATTAGATCAGCGGAGAGGCTTTGTCATTGTAGGCAATACAAACCAGACTTTAACCCACATGATTAAATGCCCCTAATAAATTTTGAAACCAGATTGCAGACTCAATGATATATTCGGAAAGGGCACGATAAACACGAATTAAATATGCGGGCATTTCCCTTCGTCCTTTATGTTTTTCAATTTCTCAGGATGGGAGAAAATCTCTTGTGCGTGAAATTTCGAGAGGGGATTAAATAATTGTGGTTGCCCTGTGATCAAACACTGAAACAGATAATGGCAGGTGTGATTTTTCCACAAATGGGATCAATTAGAATAAAAATAAAACAGTTTCAACACACACAAGTACGCTCTTCATAAATTGATAACTTGTATTAGTTTATTGGCTGTGATTTGCGCGTTTAAAGGGATTGTGGCACCTTCATAACGTGATTTTGACTGAGATAGCCTAGTTGTAAAGCAAGTCGGAAAACCCGGTACTCAATATATCATTTGTCTTGGAACTCAAGATTTCCATACAAAAGCAAAAAGCCAAAACCTACCTGCAATGTACCCCTCATGTACCCTTAGCAGCAGGCCACACTTGTCATGGCTGTTGATAGGACGACATATGCTGACGTCACGATGAGCATCAGCCAATCGAAGCTCTTGAAGCGTTTCGAGTATGGTAGTGGTTACCAGATCATGGCATCATCTACAGGCAGATATTTATTTATTTTCCTAGAGAAGTATCTTATAAATCAAAATATTGAACTTATTGTACATTTTTCTGAGAAATCATGAATGTTTTCATTATTTTCGGATAAAAGGACGCCTAATTACACTAAATTCCACGATTCGACCAAGGTGCCACATTCCCTTTAATGGGACCTCGTTCGGACTTCCTCCACAAGAAGATATTGGGGGTCAGAGCTTTCGTGTTGTATTACAGTGCTTCGTCAGCGATGATCGTTCGGAATATTCCGAACGATCATCGCTGACGAAACACTGTAATACAGTACGAAAGCTCTGACTCCCAATATCTTCTTGTGGAGGAAGTCCGAACGAGATCCTTAGAAAATCGACTCCACAGTAAGGTATTTAAAGAATTACCTTTAATGGTAACAAGTCATTACCCTATAATGCGTACTGCATTTCTCAAGAGCAACAATAATTAAAAATCACTTAGTAGTTTCACGTCATTGAAGAACGTTGAAAGTAATCATTTCGATAGTTCCTTGGATAATCCCGAATGTAGTCATTTTCCCACTCTGCAAACGACCAAGCATTTCGATATCCGTTTTATGTCATCATCTAATACCTAACGCTTTTAAAAAGGTAAGTTATGTGCATTGTTCAAGCAGAAGTGAAAAGACCATTTAAATTTATAAAACGGGTATATTTTGCCACTGACTAACTTCTTACTCCATCAACCATCGTCTTCAGGTCAAGTTCAGGGCGCATCATATAAGGGAAGAGGTGAGCGTGCGCTGCGCATTGCGCAGGGTTCGCCAACGGTGATTACCCATGTTATATGCCGCCAGTTTTTCATACTTAAAAGTAAATACCGACGGCCTTTATTTTTAGAATTTTTTAGAACATTTTTACAACCACTTATTTTTATAGTCGCAGCTTTTTCAATAAGAATAAAATATTTTGCAATTATCACCGTTTTTGTTTATTGGCTGTTTCCAAACATTTTGATATATAATTTTACCCTTTTATTATTATTCTAATTGGGTAAAATAGCTGTAGAAGAAACTGCTGCGCCGGCAAAGGGCAAAATTGCCGGAGGCTGTAAGTCCTGAACCGTTGTACCTAGCGAGCTGAAAATGTCACAGGCGTGTTCTGGGCTGGCAATAACCCCATGGACAAATTTTGAAGAAAATCGAAGACATTAGGGTGTAAAATCGAACATAGAGTGTGCCGAAATGTCGTGGAATGGCCCCCCTAGAACACTGTGCCGTCTGATGCTGCGGCGCGGCGCACTCACTGGAGTTGCCCTCCAGGCCGATGACCTGTTTGTGGCCGCCGTGCGACAGCACTCTGAGCAGAGTCTGCGCCGTCAGACACACCAGGTCCTGCTGCTCCAGCGTCATCGCCGTGTGCACACGAATGTTGCCGCTCTCGCAGGGGTCGGCGATGCCTGCCGCGCACACCCACACGTCGGTCACACCTCTAACCCTTGCCACCACCTGCACTCGGGCCAAGCCAGCCGCCAACCCTGTCCCATACAGGGCAGGTCCGCAGTCAACCTTCCATGCTCCTGCAGCTTACTCAACATATCGCTCCTGAAGCTATTTTTATTCATGCATTCCCAACGCCTTTCAATCATCTAACAGAGCACGGGCCACAGGGTTTTAGTCGGGAATGGCCACACTCACGGTCCAGGCATCAAACGTTGAGGCAGCAGTAAAGGTCCAAGTAAGGGGTAAAGGTCTGACCTGCCGAGCCCGGCAGGAAGAGGCCGGCGGCCAGCAGCTGCAAGCAGCGCCGGTACGCGCCCTGCACAGACATGGCCTGTCGACTCGGGTTGTTCATGATGGCGTAGTGCGCCTGCCGGACACAGCACCGGTCACTAACCCACAGCTCAGGTCTACGCCACTACGCCCGTAAAGTTGATGGAGCTGCCCCACCCCCGCGCCCGTTCCCACGTCCTTGTCAGTCCCGTATGGTTTTCCGATCATCTTAGAAAAAAAGATAAAACAGACCTAGTGGATAATGACCAAAAAGTGAGAGTCAGAAGAGGGAAGTGCAATTCGAAGCGGGGAACAGCGTTGGTTCAGTGGCACACGGATGCAGGCTTTATTACTGTGATATCCATCAAATACGGCTGACGCGTTTCCTCAACAATATGTGGTTGCACTAAAATAATGTGACCAAGATGAGCTCTGGACTGGCCTATGAATGATTGTTCTCGTAGCGAGGGAGCTCGTTGTGTGCGATGGACAGGCGTTTTCTAAGTTCAATTATTCATTTTCTTTGGGTACCTAGCGCGGAAACAGGTACCGTAACTTAGCGATTCCGACACACATCCACTGTCGGCACTTCACAATCCTGATCACAAGTCGTCCATCCGACAGAGCCTTCTGTCGCTATGGCGACTGTGATACACGAATGCATACCTAAGGCTAACGTCGGCTGTTTTACGGTTTGAAACCGGATCTCAGTCCGCATTCTGGGAGAATGTGATGTCATCAAACACCAATGAGGTTCGACTGTTCGTATATCTCACCAATAGAAAAGTAGTGGGCCTCTCGCGATTCCTGGAAGGTGTACCAAATCCGCTGAATCAGCTGTTATTCTGCTTAGTCAGGGGTCACCTGGCAGTTCTTGGAATGACCAAAAATAGCCCGTTACCAGGCACATCGTGTCATCCTGCATGAACTGGTGAAATAGCATTCGGTTAAACCCATTGGAATGTGCTATTCCAAGAACTCCGTGATGCTTCCTGACGGAGTGGTTAGTTGCTGGGTGGTAACAGAGAAGTTACTCAGCCGAGCGGCCTTGAGGCAGTGACCTTGGCGATGACAGGGTAGCGACCGACAACACGTGGGCTGAGGCAAGACTGAACAGGAAGCTAGCGCCAATGACTGACTACTGGGCGGCGAGGCTCTGCATTAACTGAGTTTATTTAGGAACTCCTTTAAAATTGTGTGGCTTTAGAGGGATGAATAAAATATCTGTCACGAATACCTATTAATGCCAGATAGGCACCTAAAGGCAAAACTATCCTGTTCCCGCTTGTTCATGGACATTTCAGCAAAGCGTTGATTGCGGGTTGAGCGCAGTACTCCGTGGTACTTTTGTGTAAGACTTCACGCATTTTATTATCCTTGGGTGAACACTTTCATTGCCTGCTGTATTTCTGGCCCGTGGTTTAAGCCGTACAGGTAATGCTGGACCCTAGTTATCACTGGACAATCCAATAATGCTGGACCCCCTTCCACACCTTCAAACATCCCAAACCACATAGAAAATTACATTGCTACCAGCTGAACTGTTTCCGAAACGTGTTTAGCGCCAATAAGCTACAACGCACGAACGCTCTCTTTGCGCAGGCGCAAAGACTTCATTCTACAGGCCTGTGAGAATGGCGACACAAAGTTTGCTTATGGCTACTTTACGATGCAATTTCTTTCGGAGCTTCGAGATATGTTTGGATTCAGAAGTCTGTGAGAATTTGGAGTTGAATACGTAAGCTTTACATCCTTGGGACAAAATTCGAATCTGATTTGTCCGCGCTTCAACTGCAACACGCCTAATGTCGGGGATACACTAACAGTGCAATGGGGACAAAGGGAACAGCCAACCTCAGCAGTGTCAATGTTTTACAGGACACGACAATGCGGTGTCTTTAGAGGTCCACAGCATGATAAACTGATGCATTATGGTTTAACCTTAAATTTCCGCGAGCAGGTGTCGGATCTATGTTCACCCCACAGGCGATTTACTATTTGTAATCAGGGTTGGCAGCAGCCGCCTGAAAGTGGTTTAAACCACCGGTTTTAACCGGTTAAAACCGGCTGGCAAAAACCCCTGGTGGCAAAAAGTGGCAAAAACTATAAAAAGCTAAATATGAGTTCGTATTTACTCGGAATAGCAATACAAGAATATTTTCTGACGTTAACACTGACCTGATTGTGTATTTACATGCTTTAGTTATCTTTTGTTCAAGATTATTAGGTGAATTTAGGAAACCAGTCAAACTGAGTTGGCTTTCAGAAGCACTTGACAAAGTATAATAGTTCTTAATATCTGAATGGCAGTATCCCATCTTTCTGACGTAAGCACAAGCTCGTAATGTGAATGAAGCCTAGGTTGCTCCTGTTATCAGTTTGGAACTCAGTATTGTGCACGAATGGTATTTTGGGACATCAAAAGGCTCATGTAGTCATATTCCAAGTCAAACACAAGTCAAGTCATATTTGGTTCTTGGGCTTGGAGGACAAGGATGCAACTATATGGGCAGCTTCAGATGTATGTGCACAAATGCGTGAAGACCGACGTTGCTTAATTGATAGAAGGAAAGGAAAGGACCATGGTCCAAGTAGAAATATAAAATAAGGTTAGGTACAGGACGATAGGTAGAGGCAACTAAGTTTCTTCACTGCATGCTTACTCGAAACTATTTTTGCATGAAATAGATCATGAATACCTTGCCTCAAAGCAACTGTCGGCTGAGTGGCAGCTTTAGTCAGCTGCTGTGTGGATGTTTTTTTTCAGGAAATACGGAAGTCAGTGAATTGTGAGTTGTGATGCAGCAGATGATTGTTACTCTAATACAACGGCTGTCCAATCCCCCTGCTGGAGTTTTGGTTCAACCCAGGAAAAGGTCGACTGTGGCGCGGGAATTACACCTAAAGCTGATGTCCCAAGTGCATTGAGTAGCGAGGCCCGGACCCCTGTTCCTCCGCTATTGAGTAGCGAGGCCCGGACCCCTGTTCCTCTGCTACTGAGTAGCGAGGCCCGGACCCCTGTTCCTCTGCTACTGAGTAGCGAGGCCCGGACCCCTGTTCCTCTGCTTTGGAGTGGCGAGGCCCGGACCCCTGTTCCTCTGCTACTGAGTAGCGAGGCCCGGACCCCTGTTCCTCTGCTACTGAGTAGCGAGGCCCGGACCCCTGTTCCTCTGCTACTGAGTAGCGAGGCCCGGACCCCTGTTCCTCTGCTACTGAGTAGCGAGGCCCGGACCCCTGTTCCTCTGCTTTGGAGTGGCGAGGCCCGGACCCCTGTTCCTCTGCTACTGAGTAGCGAGGCCCGGACCCCTGTTCCTCTGCTACTGAGTAGCGAGGCCCGGACCCTTGTTCCTCCGCTACTGAGTAGCGAGGCCCGGACCCCTGTTCCTCTGCTATTAAGTAGCGAGGCCCGGACCCCTGTTCCTCTGCTACTGAGTGGCGAGGCCCGGACCCCTTGTTCCTCTGCTACTGAGTGGCGAGGCCCGGACCCATGTTCCTCTGCCGACAGACTTTTGTGACTTTCGGTTGCAACAGCAATTACGTGTCAGTAGCCGTATATTGTCTAAAGGTGATAGTGACTGTTCGTAAGCTTCCACAACTAGTTCTGGGTCTTGTTCATAGGCATGGGTATTGGCCTGAGCCAAAAGTGACCTACAAAGTTCTATGATATATCCGACTGACTATTTACCACCGTCCGCGTGTTTTTCGCTATCCCGCTTAAGAGCCAGAACCGAGGGCGAGGGGCTGCTAGGAAACCCCCACTGGCCCGAAGGTGGATCGTCAGAGGCCACTGGGCCGGGGGTTAAGCAGCCTACTATGAAGATGCCAAAATAAGGATACAAATATCGTTATCTAGACTGTGTACCAGGCGTCAGAATCAGCCGCATTTGCTTGCAGCTTTGATCAGAAATGAGAAACTGGACTGTGGGCGGCATATGTACGCAATGTTTTTGCTGCCCTCGAGCTCAGGGCACAATACACACCAAATTGTATACTCAGGAATACCAAAAATACACTGAAGCATGTCTGGAACACTTATTGGATGCCCCAAAAGTTCATTATACATAAAATATGGAAAAATTTGGCCATTCATAGTTTTTGCCCCTTGGTGCCACATTTTACCGTTTAAAACCGGCTGGCGGCAGAAACCCCCTCTTCTGGCAAGCAGTCCAACTCTGATTGTAATCAAAATCCCGCTCCTCTACTGGAGCTTACTCCTAAGTTTTCCGTTCATATGAAGCTTGAATCCTGATGGTTAACGTTTTCCAAGGCCCAATGTCCAACGCAATTAATGAAAAGTCGACGTGTGATAACCTACCAGTAAGTCGCACATCCACGGAGAGAGCGGATCCAACCCTTCGAACCTATTCTTCAGGTCCCGCAGCAGCCGAATCAGAACTTTGATGGAAGAGTGGTGTGCGTTCTCTTCAAACCACCGGCTGCAACACAAAGCACGTCTTTGTGTATTAAAGCTGCAACACAAAGCACGTCTTTGTGTACTAACACGCGCATTGACGGGGGTCTGAGCCACCTTCGCATTGACGGGGGGGGCGAGTACCCGCCCCCCCCTAGGATCTCAAAAACCACGGTAGGTAGCGAAAAACGGTAAACGGCGTTGGGCTGCCCATCCACTTCTCCATTGAAAACATTTGAACTATTTTTTGTCAGGTCACATTTAAGGTCACGAGAGGTCAAACATGCCGTCATAGGGATAACATGTAAATTCAGTTTTTTCGGCCATTTCACCTGAACAAGTAAAGATAAAGCAAAACGACTTGAACTATATGAATCCTCTCAGCAAGCCGAATCGAATGATATATAATTTGACCTTGCTAGGTCAAATCAAGTATTTGACCTGACCTGAGGTCAGGTCAGGGTCAAATTATATAAAATTCATGTCATTAGAACCGCAAAGCCCAGGCGAGTCTAATGCAGAAAAAATAAATGTTCTATCGCCATCCGTTACTGAGTTATTCCGTAAAAAACATTTTCCCATGTATTTCCAATGGAGAGGTCATGCCTCGTACCTGACCTTAGGTCATCGATATCAAAAATACCGGAACAAATTTTAGAGAACTCGGTGGGGCCATTATGTGATATGAGTTTCAATCGGATAAGTTCACCCTGCTCCGACTTATGCTATCTTAAACTTTTTTTGAGGTCGGGTCACTTGACCTGTACTGGTGACCTGACCTGAGATGACCTAACCTTAAAATTTTAACAGAAGTTGTAAAAATGATGAGGGAAAAGTCATGCCAAGTACGGCAGCGCTACGCGCCGCCGTTTTTCTGCTATCTCCGAAAAACCCGAGGGGGCGCGTACCCGCCCCCTCCGTCAATGCGCGTGTTAAAGCTGCAACACAAAGCACGTCTTTGTGTATTAAGGCTGCAACACCACAGCCCGGTGGCAGGCTCTGACACACCGACCTGTGCCAGGCTGCTGACAGTCTCTGACACACCGACCGTGACAGACTGGTGACAACCTCTGTTGCTTGTTATTCGAGTTTAAGGGCGCACCAACCAGTGTTGTCATGTAGAGTCCATTTCGGTTTCGGCTACGCTCATAGTCAATTGGGTATCAGTAACAGTAGGGTAAACTTGCTAGCCTAATGATCTAGGTGAGATAGCAAGACCAACAGTCTCACGTTAAAAAGAAGGTTAAACTACACGTTAAAATACATGTCCACTGTTTAACCAGGGCCATATATGAGTTCACGGCCTCTGACACACTGATGCCGTCCCAAGAAAGAAGAGCGTAAGTCCCTTTTTTCGATTTTGAGATTTTGGTATCGTTCGATGCAGAAAGACAAGCTGCATCGATTTATCCCATGATTTGGCAAAATTCGCTCAACATTTTGGGTCATGTGGTTTTTCACTTATCAGTCCCAGGGCTCCGCTAAGGTAAGGCAAAACGGAGACGTGCTCTGCTGTAAACTAAGCCGAATGTGAGACACGTTTGTTTTCCGTCGGCCGCCGGGTTGACAGCCTGTGACGCGCAGACCTGTGCCGGATGGCGGCCAGGTGGCTCTGCAGGATCTTCTGGTCGAGGTGCAGCTCCGAGTCGAGTTTGCGCAGGTTCTGGTGCACGGTGGTGACCAGCACGCGGACCGTTGCCTCGCTGTTGCTGATCTCGAACCCGCGATCGTTCGGCAGCAGCGCCACCACCAGCACTGCGGCACGCAACATACCTGAGTCAACAGCTGCAACACTGCGGCACACACCAGACCCGAGTCAACAGCTGCAGCACACACACCAGACCTGAGTCAACAGCTGCAACACTGCGGCACACACCAGACCCGAGTCAACAGCTGCAGCACACACACAGACCTGAGTCAACAGCTGCAACACTGCGGCACACACCAGACCTGAGTCAACAGCTGCAGCACTGCAGCACACACCAGACCTGAGTCAACAGCTGCAGCACTGCAGCACACACCAGACCTGAGTCAACAGCTGCAACACTGCGGCACACACCAGACCTGAGTCAACAGCTGCAGCACTGCAGCACACACCAGACCTGAGTCAACAGCTGCAGCACTGCAGCACACACCAGACCTGAGTCAACAGCTGCAACAATGCGGCACACACCAGACCTGAGTCAACAGCTGCAGCACGCACCAGACCTGAGTCAACAGCTGCAACACTGCGGCACACACCAGACCCGAGTCAACAGCTGCAGCACACACACCAGACCTGAGTCAACAGCTGCAACACTGCGGCACACACCAGACCTGAGTCAACAGCCGCAGCACTGCGGCACACACCAGACCTGAGTCAACAGCTGCAACAATGCGGCACACACCAGACCTGAGTCAACAGCTGCAGCACGCACCAGACCTGAGTCAACAGCTGCAACACTGCGGCACACACCAGACCCGAGTCAACAGCTGCAGCACACACACCAGACCTGAGTCAACAGCTGCAACACTGCGGCACACACCAGACCTGAGTCAACAGCTGCAGCACTGCAGCACACACCAGACCTGAGTCAACAGCTGCAGCACACACACCAGACCTGAGTCAACAGCTGCAGCACGCACAGACCTGAGTCAAAGCTGCAACATGGCACACACCAGACCTGAGTCAACATCTGCAGCACTGCAGCACGCACCAGACCTGAGTC
The DNA here is from genome assembly GCA_034440635.1 of Lepas anatifera. Taxonomy (NCBI): domain Eukaryota; kingdom Metazoa; phylum Arthropoda; class Thecostraca; family Lepadidae; genus Lepas; species Lepas anatifera. Next base: position 1,377,444 of record JAOTON010001937.1, on the reverse strand, counting down.
AACAGCTGCAGCACGCACCAGACCTGAGTCAACAGCTGCAACACTGCAGCACACACCAGACCTGAGTCAACAGCCGCAGCACTGCAGCACACACCAGACCTGAGTCAACAGCTGCAACAGCACACACCAGACCTGAGTCAACAGCTGCAACACTGTGGCACACACCAGACCTGAGTCAACAGCTGCAGCACTGCAGCACACACCAGACCTGAGTCAACAGCTGCAGCACTGTCACACACCAGACCTGAGTCAACAGCTGCAGCACTGCAGCACACACCAGACTTGAGTCAACAGCTGCAGCACACACACCAGACCTGAGTCAACAGCTGCAGAACACACCAGACCTGAGTCAACAGCTGCAACACTGTGGCACACACCAGACCTGAGTCAACAGCTGCAGCACAAACACCAGACCTGAGTCAACAGCTGCAGCACTGCAGTACACATCAGACCCGAGTCAATAGAGGCGGCACACACCAGACCTGAGTCAACAGCTGCAGCACTGCAGTACACACCAGACCCGAGTCAATAGCGGCGGCACACACCAGGCCTGAGTCAACAGCTGCAGCACTGCAGCATGCACCAGACCTGAGTCAATGGCTGCAACACTGCGGCACACACCAGACCTGAGTCAACAGCTGCACTGGCAGGTTTCACCACAACCGTACTCTTATTCAAGGTATTAGGTACGTCCAACACGCTACGTAGATTATCCTAAAGGACTTCTCCACTGGTGAAGAGAAAACAATCGGATATTTCAGTATTGGTAATGTAAACGGATTTCAGTCCCACTCTTTACACGACAACAAAAAGTCTATTGTGAAGTGTTCCAGTGTGCTGGGAGAGACAGAATACACAGATCCCAGCAGCCATGGGCGATCGCTGGGCCTTCAAGCCCCAGGCGTGTTCCCAACTGCCCATAGGGGTGGGAATGGTAGTTAAAGGGAGTTTGTCCCACTTTTATTGTGGGGTTTGAATCGAGATAGCACTTTTGTAAAGCGTGTCGAGAAATCATTATTGAGGCGTTCCACCACAAAACGAACAAGAAATATGAAAAATGACACCATCACCTCTCGGATTTGCAACAAAATTGGTACCCGGGGTTATCTGGTGCGTAGAAATAAGATTTGAAAATTTTAGCTCTATCGGTGGAACGGTTACGGAGTTATGGCCCAAGGCATTTTGAGACGTCACCAAAAACACCATAGTTGTTTGGTTGATATCACAGGGCCCAAGTACAGCAAAATATACTTTTTATACATCATTGGAATCGCAATGACCTATAGATTCAGTTTTTTTCTTTGCTTTTCATTTTGGGGCTATATCTAGATTTCCACCTGGTGACCTTAGGTCACGTGACCTGCCGTGATCCCGGGTACATTAAAAGTTGCAGTTTTTATTGCGGTAAATTTGAGTTCAATCAATATTCTTTTAATGCCGATATTTTTCTATAAATATGTCAAATAGGCCCACATTTTCCTGGTCTTTTGTAAAATAAGTGCTTTCTGTTTTCCGATACCGGTTTCGTCCGCCCAAAAACGCATCGAGAGTCATACTTATGCCTAATTCACCCATTTCCACCAAGCGGGTCATTTTTGTCCTCTGACTTTGACAGGTTGCAGAATTGGTACCAGTGAAGGGATTTCCACGTTTATGATATGGATGCGTGTTTCAGAGCGTGGACAAGCCGGAATATGCATTTGTAAAATCCTAGGATTTCATGGGACGATTTTGGTGGAACTTATTTTGGCGAGGTTTTGGGCAACGTGAAATAGGTTTGCAAATTTTGTTTCTCGCAATAATTTATGGAGAGCCGAAAAGAGTTGGCATGCTTGACATTAAGCCAAGACATGTGGTTCTGACCACTAGGAGTCAGATGGTGAAGAAAAAGTAAGATTTGCTTGAAAAGGTTTGCCATGAGACATCATCAAATATGAAGCGGACAATAATGACCCGCTGGGCGTTGCGGACATGTGCGGACCGCTGAAAAGGAGGAAAATGATGTGTCCTGTCCTCCCCGTCTGGTGGGTTAAGTGCATATTGTTACATAGAGGGAAGGAAGGCATCGTGGGGGCTGCCAATTCAGGGTTGCCAGTTAACAGGTTTTTCCTCAAATCTGAAGATTTTTAGTGTAATATCAATACGCTCAGAAACTTGGAAGTTTATGAAATGCCTCCCAACGTTTTCGGGGTTTGTCTTCTTTTTGGAATTATTAACAAATAATTCTGAACGAAAATATGCAAGATGGTTCCGATGTTTTCTGAAGGCGATATCAAAGACAATTTTCAGGGGTATTGAAGACTTACCGAAAATTTTGGCACCGACTACACTTAAACTAGCGTAGTCTTGTCTTTTCCCTTGATGGATTGTGTGCAGTGGATAGAGAGAATAGAGGCGGATCGAGGACTTCATTGGTGGAAGGGGAGGTAGGGGTCTTGAGCCCACTCCCCCGCCATTGCCTCGAAAAAGCCTCCAGCTATGCATTTACTATAGGCACACTGACATTTCGGGGGAGGGGCTTGAGCCTACCTAGTCCCCTTGTGTTCGCCACTGATAGAAAACCAATAACGGGCTGACAAAATGAGTTGGGAATTATTGCCACCGCCGCGCTGGTTTTTTTGTGACAAGACGGTGCAGTGTAAAACGTCTGGTGCAGTATAAAAGGGGCGAGAGCATGGGAAGTTCTGGAACCTCTGTCTAAAACGCAATTAGCACTGTCGCGGCTTGGTTCTGGTCAAGTGAAACAACCATGAGTGAACATCCCTGGGTTTGGGGTAAAAATCCAGGACGCTCCTGGATTTTTGGTCTCCCGCAAACTTTGTCTAGAGCTTGTATTGCAGTGCCAGCGTTAAAGCATACAGAACCCGTCCTGGACCGAGAAGAAATCTCCAGCCTTGGAGACATCAATATATCGAAAGCATAGTTGTTAGCAATGTCACAGATCAAATGTTTTTGCAGGAAAAGAAGCAAAATAAATCATTTTACATGCGCAAGATAGCAGAGCGGATCAGGTGGATATCATTATTATTACATCACAAAAATATACAAGTCATGAGGATGCGAAAGATGATGCGCTGACCGGCGCTGCAATGTCCAGTGGCGTGCCTGGAAATGTGGAGGTTCACATTGAAGCAACTATGGAGCAAGCTACTTGCTCCAAATAACAGTTGGAAAGATGGGAATAGACCCGTTTGGAGATTTGGATATTAATCGAGCAAATGTGCACTGCGTGGAGGAGAAAACGGATCGAGTTTTCAAAACTTTTCATCTGTATGCTGAATATTGGGATTACTCGTTGGAGGTCACTGAGCATCAATGACAAAGTCAGGGGAGACGGGAGGAGGGGGAGGGAGCAGAGACAAAAAAAAACGGTTTCCCAAAACCTCTGATATTCACCAATATTCTTAACCCTCGCCCCACATCGATGGCCCCGCCTAAGGTTTTTTCAGGATAGCAGAAAAATGACGAGGTGCAGCACCGCAGTTGAGGGCTCTTCCTCTCGCCCAATCATTTTCACACCGCCCCTGAAAATTTTTACCCGGGTCACCCAAGGTCAGGTCACCAGGCGAGGTCAACCAAGGTCATCTAACTTCAACTTTTGAGCTCTAAAAGAGCTACATTTCTAAGTCGATCGATTTGAAACTTCCAAAACTTCATGACCCCTCCAGCGTCTATACGTGTATATCCGGGATTTTCGATTTCGTGACCTGAGGTCAGGTCACGAGGCGACCTCTCCCATTAAAAAAGCATGGGCAAAAGCTCTCTTATGATCTAAAAGTCACAAAAACTATTGCAAATGCTCGGCTTGCTCAGAAAAGCGTTCTTGGACACCCTTTCACGGATCCCAGGGGCCATATTTTCCTTTGAACTCTCCGACGTCATACAAGGTCACCAGGGTTTAAAAACACTATTTTGACAATAACTTTCGACCTAATCAAGCTAGAGCGCTGAATCAAATATAATCGTGTATGTCTCGTCACTGGCTTTTATTTGATATACGGCAAGGTCACTTTCTAACCTTTCGTGACCTCAGGTCATATGAGGTCACGAGGCGACCTCTGGAGGTCAAACCGCTGGCGGGAGGTCATTACGTTCCACATAGCGGGAAAAGGTCTGGCAATTTCTTATCAAATGCACTTTACCAGATGTCAATAGCTCCAATGGCATAAGAGTTAAGCTCAGTTTGTTTAAGCATTGCATATTTGAGTGAAAATAACCTATATTGACTTAACTTGACCTCTGGAGGTCAAGCCATTGACCTGAGTACTTAAACATGCGAAGTAATTTCTTACTGAATCCATGCGAGCTTTCTAATGCACTTTGCAGATTTTCGCTAACCCCCATATTTTCGGAGTTAGAGGGGGCCATCGATGCCCCGTTGGGCGAAGGTGGCGCCGGAGCCCCGGTGGGGCGCGGGTTAAAATACTATGTTTTCACTATTTTAATCTGTCTCCCCTCCACTCCCCCGCAAATCACCAGCCTAGATTAACCACTATTGTGTACTATTTGCGAATATGCTGTTAGTGTTGTCTATGATTAAACCTGGAGAGCGTAAAACTGTAAACATTTTACCATGACCATAATACAAGAGGAAATAAAAACACTACAAGAAAGAAACTGGAGTAAAAGCGATGCGCATCGGGCCGCTCAGTGCGGTAACTGCACTGCCCGGGAGCCAGCCGCGTCGTGCCAGCCGATGTCCCAAACGCCCAGCGGGTCATTTTTGTCCGGTGTCATATCTCCGAATCTAAAAGTGGTATCGGTTTAAAACTTTCAGAATATCTTATTTGGCATCTTTTAAGCAAGGGAAAACATTTGTTCAACAATCTGAAAGCTGAAAGTAGGTGCGGGCGTTAATGGGTTAACGTCATACTAATTGCCGAAAAAAGACGCCGGTATTGATGGCTTCAAATGTATTAACATGCGCCCCGCTGGGCCTTCGAGCCACCTTCGCCCTGGTGCGGTGAGAAGTGTTAAACACCCCCCCCTCGAAATCGGCTCCTATGCTGGATAGCGAAAAAACGCGAAGGCTGTTGGATAGCTCATACAAATTCATGAAGAAGCTACATCAGTCAGTTTTGGTCTCAGGTCAATATTCAGGTCGTGCCAGGTCAAAGAAAGTGGAATATTAGAGAAGTGTTTCCGGGCTCAGCGTCTGACAGAGTGGAGCTAGAATAATTTTGTGGGCACCCTTCGCTTCCTCTCGTTACAGCGAATCCAATGGTGTATAATATGGCTATACCCAAAAAACAAGCACATACAAGCAGGAGAGCGGTTTTGTGTAGAATTTGCGCATTTCAAAGCAATTTAAGAAATTTTATACCATCGAAAAAAACAGGATAATTGAAAAAATGTTTGATCAAAACAAAACTTAAATATTTCCGAATTTTCTGCAATGGGGATAAACAAATCGAACAACAATGGAATAAAACACAGGACGTTTACAAGTCGAAAACACAATGCGCTGTGGGCGAAAAAGCCCAAGAAAAAAGCGTAGTGACACACGCTTTTAACTGATAACTAAGGTATTCTCGAAAAAAAGAAAACTGTAACGCCGCCTCATGAATGGCACACATGTTTTCTGGTACTACAGTCATACGCCTTATTCAACCCACCTATTCATGCTCTTTAACTATTAAAATGTGTTATCCCACACACGACAAACAAAAACAACCAATAATAAAACTACAAACTGGAGTATCATATTTGAAGTAACATATTTTAACATAATAACTCACCGGTGACGGTCTTTACACCCTGTCTAAGACTTTCAGGATGGCCAGAAAACGGCGCGTAAGCCGTCGCACTCAAGAGAATGTTCTTTGCATTCCTGAAAATTTTACGTCCAGATCATGTTAGGCAAGTCAACACATCCTATAAGTATCAAAGTGGCACCAGTACGGTATGTTTAATGTATTGATCCGAGGTCATAGAACACATAAGGTCGCCAGTACAAGAATATGGTTACGGAATTTTCATAGGATGACTAGGGTCATGAGGGTGACTTTCCCATTGGGGAATGTAAAAGCCTGTATTTCAGTCCGCACGGCCAAATCAACTAAAACCTAGGATCATGTTTGTGGCCCATTACTAAGGTACTTGACAATTATCCCGTAACCTTCTGAGGCCATTGAGGTCAAAAAGTAATTTGACTAATTTGTCTTTAACCGAGCAAGCAATGATACAGTTTTATTTACCATCATTGTGTTTGTTTGTCACTGCGAGTCAATGGTGTACGTATGGCCGCACCAGGTCACTGAGCCAATTTGTTAGAGTTGATTTGAAACGACCGCGGCGCTCAGCGAAAGATTAGCGTGCGAGTTGATCGGGATAGCACATCTATGGAGTTTCAAACAACTTGATGACCAATTTTGTTCGAAAATAGACCTTAAGAAAATCAGTTGTGTGTAATCTGAGGAAAAGATGAGATGACGCCAAAATGTAAGAGATTCGTAATAAAGGAAACGCAAAGTCTATTAACAGAGAAACATTTAGCAGAAGAAAATTTGCGCACAAGCAACTCCCTATGGGAATTACAGCACGTGACCAGATAAGGCTTATTCTAACTAAGACCTGATGTTGGCGTAATATGCCGTCAGAATATATTTGGTGAATTAGTCCTTTTAATTCGTCAAAATGTCACAATCAAAAGGCCGAACGCAGGTTTGCCCGACTAACGATGTTGGCCGAAAAGTGAGTTTGGCGTCTAATATAGAGCCTAGATCACGAATCTTTCACGGATTCAAGGACAAGTTGTCGAATGGTACTCGAACAGGTGCGTGTCGAGGGCCATGTAACGATTGCACTTTGGATTAGAGTGAGACCTCACCTAACGGACTACCTCAGCAAACAGTCGGGCCATGTTGCAGCAGCAGCTAGTCAGCTGATATTAATTTTACGGCAAATTTTGACGTCGTCGGCGTACATCAAATAGGATGGCTAAATTTCCAACGGAATGTCGTTTATGAATAAATACAAAATCAAAAGAGCAGCCAAAGAACCTTCGGAACACCTGAGGTAACTGGTATCCATTACGATGTTTCCGTTAACGATGACCCGCTACGCCTTTGGAGAACATAGATGAATCGGTGAAGAGAAGAAGTCTTCAAATGATAGGAATGTTTCAATTTATAAATGGTCAGTTAATGGTTGACACTTTAAAAGGCAGCGTATATAAGAAATAGCGTCCGTCTGATAGCCCTCCGATACTGCTCCCACGCCATGCTGAGGTTGCCAGAGCGCCACTACCCAGAATGAGTTCGGGTTTTAATATATATATATATAATAAATTCGACTCACCATGTTTTATTCGGGATCTATGCCCAAAAACAAACACCCCATAGTATGGGTATCCCAATTAAACGCTAGCCAGGCTTGATCTCAACTTGGAAGCAACTATCGATACGTGCTTACCATAGCTTCAAATGGTCGCGGAAGCACTGTCCTATATGACCTCTTAGATACAAAAACTAACTTAATTAGATACAAAACTAACTTAAAGATCGAACATGCTTCATATTTTGGTCACATGGTGTACACCAACGTCAAATAGTATATACTAAAATTCCGAAGTCAATGACCGGCAGCGCGACCTTTAGACCCGACAATAAAATGGATGACATTATAATGAAAAACTACTCAAGCGGTTTCCAATGGCGGTAAAAAACGTTTCTAGCTGTTTTAGTTCTTAAGATAGTCGAGAAGTACCCTTCATTTACGCATTTTGACCATATTTGACCTCTGATGACCCCAATATTGACCTGACAAAAAATGGCCGAAGTAACTCGACTGTATTTACTAAGAGCTCTCGATCGTTTGTCCGCTTCGTTCTAGCTTTCTTAGTATTTTAGGTCGAAGGGGTCAAATATGACCGACCGCCCCCCCATTATGGCGAAGGTGGCTCATACCCACCACCGTGGCAAGACTTTATAAAAAATGGGGCAGCAATTTAGCTCTGACGTGCTCTCTATAAAATGTCAATAATTGTTGCAAGACAAATTTCGCCCTGACAAACAATAATCCATGATAACAATTAATTTACACAAAATAAAACGTAAGCCACTTCACCACCATTCATGGGCGTTTCGATTGACACCCAGGCAAAAAGCGTATGTCCATACCGTACATTCTTTCTTCCGAGTAACGCACAGGCAAAAAGCGCACATCCCACGTCGTTTTTACAGATTAAGGACCTCCTGCGGGCTCTGACGGAGAGCGTAAAGTCCTGTACGCTTTCAAAACATATTTGGCACATTACGCTTATTCGATAATGTGACAGGGTATGATTCTCCCAAGTAGAGAAGCGTAACCAACAACTGTACCTTTTAGCAATTTTTCTACGTACGCTCGGCACTTCGAAAAAGTTGTCCCTTACCTTTTCTTTAAATCGATATTTATCGATTAGATACGCTTATCGTTTATTAAGTTTTCCTTCCTGCTCATGGTTTTCCCGACGGAACCTATAAGTTGTATCATAAAATCCGCGATTCTTTCCATTCCAACTATACCAAAAACCCAAATCTCAAAAATGGTGCTTACGCTTTTCTTGCTTGGGCGGCAGATACTAAGTCAAAACATAAAAATGACCCGACCTAAGGGCAGGTCAAGATCACTATCAAACCTAGCGTGGTCCATATGTATATCAATCGACGTGCAATAGCAATCGAAACGTAATGGTATCAAAATAAAAGCTTCATCGTCATTTCCTGCAAAGATTTTGAACCAAGTCTGAAACCTGCTTTAGTAGCCCCACAGGACCTCTCAAAGGTCGCAGGTCAAAAATTTCAATATGAACCTGAAAAGGTGCCCGGGATACTACGATTTGGAGAATGTGAAGGTATTCGCAGCTGTATCTACACAAAAAGCCCAACTACTGTTTTCCCCATGCATTTCCAATGGAGAGGTCATGATCCGTACCTGACCTTAGGTCATCGATATGAGAAATCCCGGAATACCTTTTGTAGTACTCGATGGGCCCATTATGTAGTATAAGTTTCAATCCGATAGATTCACCCACTTATTACCCATGCCAACTTGAACATTTTTTGGAGGTGAGGTTACTTTGCCTGCACTGGTGACCTGACCTGGGATGACTTAACCATAAAATGTTGGGGAAAGTTGTGAAATTCATCAATTATAAGGTGTGCCAAGTACGGCGGCGCTTCGTGTCGCGTTTTTTCGTGCCACCGGAAAAACCCGGGGTTAAACATAAGACATGGGCTCGTGACATTAGGTGAATTTAGCGACCCCGTCGACCTCACGTAAATATTCCCGTTGCTATGACGAGAAAATGACATGCCTTTGGGTCCAGTGCGTCGAAATAAGTACCTAGCACTTATCTTTGTCTGTTTATGTATGATCTACTCAAGGTTATTGGAAGTCATGGCCAGGACCAAACTGCCTTTTTCAAGCTTCAAAGTACACTATTAAAAACAGCTGCCAGCTAAAACAAACTCATAGTATGTTTTCTTAACAACAGTCAGTATGACCACAGTTAAGGCTACTCAATGTCAAGGTCAAGTTCACAGTTCAAGGTCAAAGGTCTTTTTCAAGGTCAAACCGTCCTTTTCTGCCAAAACGTTACTTAGGTGCCATTTACATTGTATAATATTGGAAATGTCATATTGTGACGTCGTAGATAACACCCTTTAGTCACCTTGGCCTCAAACGTTCGGAGAACGTTGTGTGGGGCCCTCCCCTCTATGATCTCAGTCCTTTTTTGGTGCATCCCCATTTTTCCGCATAATCGCGGCATTTCCCAATCAGGTATCCAGCACGGCCCAAACTTGACCTTTACGAGCTCGTTCGGCCTTGAAGATTTTGCCCCAGGCCAATGAAACTCAGCTATAATTCGCCATCACCCCCTCCCCCCACACTCCCGAACGGCCGTTCTGCTAACCCTTTTGGTTTCCGAGATCTCAGGGGGGGGGGGCACTTTAGGGACCCTCCACTGCACGTGGACTCCAGAACCCTCTCCACTGCGTGTGCTAACAGGAATTCTAGAGGCAAAGGAAGAATGCTTGAGAACCCTGAGCCAGCAAAATCGAATCCCACGAAAAGCTCATGAAACACCACTTTGTATCCAAACATCCAGGTGAGTATTTCACGACGCTGAAGGCCACCTCTGATGATAGAGATGTACTGGTGCAGGGATATTTCTCCGAAAACTTTTCTTTCTGCGTTCAGGATGCACCACAATGGTTTATGAGGTATCATCCCAGTGCACATTTTTATTGGGGAGAACATGATGGCTCATATCATTTGAGCTTTTGCTTTATCCCGAACATTTTTACATTAGCGTGGCACGCTCTTTTATAAAACGACTCGTTCCTTAGTGGCGCTCACTCGTACCCAACATCAAGAACATATATTACTTTAGTGGTGGTTGTGCGGCGCAATATAAGAACAGAAACTTGGTAACGTGTCCTGTCATGAGGTTGATTTTGGAATCCCGTGTGAGTGACAGAGGCCCTATTCGACTATCTCGACAACAAATTGGTCAGTGTCATGAAGCTTATTTTCGTCAGCTCAAAAAGGATGAAGGATGTTGCAGCCGAAATCCAAGAGCGCTTTGATTGAGCAGTTTTGGTAAAGGGAAAGCAAGGGCTTCATAAGATAATATTGCGGTACATGTGACAATGTTTTTACATGAGTCAGACTAGATCGGATAAGCCAGGCAGCAAGGTGTGCCTTATAAAGACCCGCTAAATCTAATACATCTAATATAAAATAAGTTTGGACCTGTGGATGCCAGAACTTTGAACGTACATGAGCTGTCAGCTGACATTGGCCGTCGTGTGAAACTCTTCAAGTCATGTGTCTGCGTTTGGCATACGCGTCGGAAAAGGGGGGCCAGGGGAGCCAGGCCCCCACTTTTTGGCCAAAAATTTCCTGATCTCAGTCAAAATAAGAGAAAGCCGGACATTCTTATATCCAGCCGCTGCGGAAGCCAACGACGAGCCCAAATTCGAACAGTTTTTGGTACTGATGTTGAAAGATTTTTGTCAGCATCAGGTTGAAGTTTGGCTGCCCCCCCCACTTCTTTGCCGGTGGCGACACTTATGGCGTTTGGGACCCAAAGCACGACGTGAAAAATGTCTGTACACATTTCACCATGGATGCTAGTAAAATAGTGACGTCTCACATGCACATTTCGTCACCGTGCCCTTATTTTGAAGATTTCCGGTCGCATACCGCATTGGAACTACGTGGTATCTGTAATAAACGTTCAGTCAATAGGCGTTGTTTGGTATATCCTTTAGTTCTGAAATTGTTCTAGAGCATCACAAAATTAGGCACATTATTCTGCTCTGTATCCTATCGTGATTGTCTTTTGTACGGATCTATGTGTTTTGCTTTTTCCTCTAATTTCGGCCTACCATGCAATGTTGGCTGTTATCAGCCTGTAAACAAATGACAATACATTTATGCACTGTTTGATATTGTACCATATGTGTAACATACACTGGCAAAGATCACTTCAGATCAGTAACCTTGCTTACCCTTTGATGTGGTCTCTGAACTTTGAGGAATTTGCATACAACCTATCAAAGGTTTAACAGTTTAGTACCTGACTATCGATTATTTTCATGACTTAACGATATAGGACCACACTAAGCCATGACCTTGATTGACCTTGAGCAGATCATACATCAGAAAAGGATAAATGTAAGTGCCAGACAGCCATTTCAACGCACTGGGCCAAAAGGCTGTCTTTTCTCGTCATAGTATCGGGTATATTCATGTGAGGTCGACGGGGTCACTAAAGTTCATCTGAGGTCAGGAGCGCTTGTCATATTCTCGATAGGTGTCACATTGTCATAATCCACACTAGCATGTTTTTCGGCAAACCTTACATTATTCTGAACCTCGATGCGTTTTTGGGCGGACGAAACCGGTACTGGAAAACAGGAAGCACATGTTTTTACAAAACACCTGAAACGTCCTGACCTTTTTGACATAGTTATAGAATAATAACATTTTTATATTTTCTGTATAAAAAGAAAATTGATTGATCTCAAATTTACCTCAATAGAAGCTGCAACTTATAATGTACTCGGGGTCACGGCAGGTCACGTGACCTAAGGTCACCATGTTAAAGTTTAGAAATAGCCCCACAATGAAAAGCAACGTTCAAAAACTGAATCTTTAGGTCATTGCGATTCCAATGATGTACAAAAAGTATATTTTCCTGTACTTTGACCCTGTCATACCAACCAAAGAACAATGAATGTTTTTGGTGACCTCGCAAAATGCCTCGGGCTATAAATCCGTAACCGTTCCACCGATTGAACTACAACTTTCAAATCTTGATTCGACGCACCAGATAACCCCAGGGACCAATGTTGGTGCAAATCTGAGAGATGGTGGTGCCATGCCTTGGTCGGCCTGTCGTGGAATGCACCTATTGGCATATCTAATTTCACCCAAAAAGATCTGTATAAAATTTCCGCAAGCTTTAAGTTCAAAGTAAAGGGGCTTAATACATTATTTCAAGCCATGAATGCATGCCTTTCTATCTGGTAACGAATATCACGTGATACATGTCAAAAAAATGGCATGGCCACGTAACCTGACACGTCGCAAGCCGCCGCGATCTGCCAGATTCGTGATTACACGCCATACTTGGGTCAACCTGGTGTGTAGTACAAGAGGCGATACCTTTGTTTTGAGAGATTTTAGGTAGAAATAAAATGTGGTTTCCTGATTTTCCGATCTATTGTGTCCATATATTGTTCCTGTTGGAATTTCGGAGTAGTGCTCTATTCCCTTTAACAACTCTGGCGTTTTCATCCCACACGTGAGTCATCTCGCGTCATCTGCAGTACCCCGTCCCTAAATATCTTACCATTTACAACCTCAATACCACCACCAATCTGACCTGTCGCACTGTGCGAATGAATGAAACGCCGACGCAAGCTAGCAATGCATTACCGAAATTTTGGATTTTATGCTCCTTGCCATGTACGTACTCTGGGAATGGAGGCAAGACCCAGCCCCTGTACGCAGTTTAGGAATGGAGGCAAGACCCAGCCCCTGTACGCGGTTTAGGAATGGAGACAAGGCCCAGCCCTTTGCCCGCAGTTGCTTCAGCAGTCAGAGGCCTCACCATCGGCTGGATCTTGTTCCTTGAGCTGCGCAGTGACCTCGTTACCCAGCGCCTCCACGGCCTCGCGCGTGGGAAGCGTCTTCAGAATAACCACGATGTCGGCCACGTTGTGTCCAGTGCGCATGGTGCCCTTCTTGTAGCTGCCCACCTGCCGGTGTTCCTCGATCTGCTGGAGAGCGGCGGAACCGCGCCCCGTCAGCCGCACATCTCAAACATACAGTCGGCTGCTCCAACGGCCCACACAGGGTGCTTTTCCCCTTCCGAGAGCACCGCAACACAGACAGGTAGCATGCCTGGTAATGGGCCAATTCATGGTGGTCAAGCACAATCAAAGATATTGTGATGGTTCATTTCAGCCAGGGTTGACAATTTTTACCAGCTTCCCTGTTATAACATGTTATAACACCCTGTTATAACTGTCATGTTAAAACTAGTTTTAATGTAGTTTTAACACCCACCTGTTAAAACTCTTTTGATAGTTTTAGACACCTGTGTACGGAATTGTACATGATCACGGGTTTTTGTTTTTAAGTTATGACCCCTGTCCACCCTACACAAGGGAGCATATTGGTAGATGTTGGTGTTGGATTGGCCATATATATGTGGCCATCCAACACCACGCCACCGGGCTATGGGACCGCTGCGGTGTTACCTTTTTCTCAGGAAAGCAGTAATAAAAACTCATTTATAATCACAGGCGCAGTTACCATTCAGGAACAATCGATAAATTGGGGCATTACTGTATTGTGCTCATGAAGCGTTTCTACTACTAGCCACTTGTTTTGATGTTCCGCCCTTGAAATAATCGTCACTGCTAAGGGGTGCGGCACCAGAAATGGCCTACGTTACGTTACGAAATTATTTTAGCTCTGGAAATGAAACGTAGCGTAACTGGGCGAATTCCGTACCGTACTACGCCAAAATTTAGCGTATCGCAGCGTACTACGAAAAAATCACGTCATATACGTAAATAACTTCTCGTGATCTCGATCGCAGTACAAAGGATTATTGGTAACGATCTGCTTTAATTCGGAATTTGAAATATAGGAAGTGATAATATTTGAAAAATTAGAGACCAAACCATTTCTAAAATATTGCAAATTTTAGACATTTTCACGAGAAATGCATCAAATTGCTGTCAGTTAAGATCAGGAATGTTTGGTGGGTAGCAGGGGCCTGGATTTCAGAAAAATCATTGTGGATGCCGAAATCGGAAAGAATGCCAATAACCATCACGCAAAAATAGATAGCAAGATTATCTTTGTTTTGGTCCTCACACAGGTCACCTGAAGCAAATAAAACTTAAAGTCCTGAAAATGTTAAAAAATTAAATTTGAATGAATTTTCAACACTAATTAAACGTTTCATTGGGGGTGACCGGGCACCTCCAAAGAGATATAGATCCACACCCTTGGTGGGTAGTGTAAATCACGGACACATTATTGGGTCTGTACAAATTAGAAGTCGGTTGATTTCGATTCATAATTTTTTTTATTTTCAACTGGTGACAAGAATTCCCGACCATTGACCACACAGATCAGTAACTTCTGAAAAAACTTTATTCATCAAAATGCAACTGATGACAAAGCGTGTGAAACCGGCGACCAGACAATGCCCACGCGCTGTGTCGGTCTGAATGAGCATGTTGGGCACTTTCGGGGCAGGATATTCGGTTTGCAAGAAACTAAACCTTCTATTTCATAGTACAAGTTCAATTTGCTTTGAATGGGTAAACAAAATGTTAATATCGCTGTACAATATATTTTTACCGTAGCCGTAGTTTAAGTACCGTAATTCCGTAGTCGATGAAGTATAACGTAGCGTAATTCCGTAGCGTATTTTTGGCCCAAATCCAATCGTAACGTAACGTAATTCGGTAACGTACCGTAGCGTAGGCCATCTCTGTACGTCACTACCAGGAGCATCGAAATCAAATTTAATCCTAACACACTACTTAAGCCATCCAAATAAATAGTTTTCTAGCCCACGTACACCACTCATTATAAGAGAAAATTTGCTTGCATTCGTCGTTAAGTGCAAAACTGACGAAGAATAATGCTTGTTAAGGTTTAACGACGTACCCACAGCCAATGTTATACGACGTCAACAACTATCCACCTGTTGGAAGGAATTTGAGGGAATGAAAAATCAGATTACCTTATTCAGAGGCCATGATGGGCCTTGAACCCGGGAATGGTAGGCTAGCAACTAAGCGTTGAATGGGGATATTGCGGTAGCGCTATGGAAGAATTCCAGCATTCCAGCAAGTCACTGGAAAGTTTGAAAAGCAATTGATTTAGTGGAAACCGATCCCTTTAATGCGTCGCGAAAGAATGTAGATGTTAGTAGAGGCGTTCTCAGTTCCGCACTGGTATCAGAAGTTCTTGGTAAAGTACCAAGCATTTTCCGGCAATCGCTTAGTTTTTGACTGTTATAACAGGGTTTTACCCTGCTATAACATAGTTTTAACAGTTGTCATGTTAAAACCTAGTTTTGCCATGGTAAAAGTCCAACCCTGATTTCAGTTCCGCCCGTTACACATGACGGCGAGTCAAATTATATGCAACATGAGAATACCAGGTCACCATTTGACCCTGAACGAGCTCGATGTCTCCAAAAAAACCGAGGCGGGCAGGTACCCCCCGTCAATGCGCGTATTAACTTGGGCAGGCGAGAGAATTCTGGCCTCAATTACGCAGTGGAGGGGGTTCTAAAGTGCCCTCTCTGAGATCTGAAAACCAAGAGGACCAGGAAAGCGCAAGTTTGGGTAGGGTCAGATGGTTATGGTGATCTGCTTTATACCCCACTTTCATTCAGCCAGGTCAATCAAAATCTTTAAGGACAGACGAAGTCACGAGGGTGAAATCTAGGCCGTGCCGGGGACCGTTTTCGAAATACCGTGATTAAGCAAGAAAAGGCTGAGAATACACCGAAAGCGGACCTATGTCATTGAGGAAATTTTCTCCCAGGAATGGAACTCAAAATTCAGTACTGGATCCGCCACTCCGGGGGCGGTCAGTCTGGATCGCTGCCAGGAGTGGAGGTCCGAGTCCAGTACTGGATCCGCCACTGCCAGGCGTAGACCTTGCTGTGGATAAGCTTTGGTTGAATATCAAATGCCGTCAAATTGTTTATTAATACTTAACATTTACGGAGGGTTAATGGTGTAAAATTAGAAAAATGCACTATTTCAATGGCTCAGTCATCAAAATCAATGAACTGTTTACATAAGCACAAGTCTTGACAGAGACCATGATAATGCCATGATCTGTTATGCCTCGAGGACAGCTCCAAGGCTTTTCGGTTGCGTGCGGGGGGTGTCAGTTGGGGCATTCCAGGACAGATCGACCAAGGCTTGACACCACCATATCTAGAAACAATCTGAAACTTCGTCTCCGAGGTAGTTTTGGGCCAGAAACACGCCTGTGAGAATCTTAGCCCCCTCCGACCAACGGTAACCGAGTTATAGCCCGAGGCATTTTCGGGAGGTCACCTTGTAGACTCATCTTTGATGCTTCATAACTCCAAAACGCATTACCTGATTAACAAGTTTTGTATATCATTGAACTCGTCTTGAACTCTACTTTATTTTGAAAAAAAAAATCAAAATTTTAAAATTTTTGACTTTTAATTTGTTTGACCTTTTCTTTTTTGACCTAGCTTGACCTTTTCGCAGTTGAAATTGCCCTTTTAGACACCTCAAAAAAATTGCTTCATAAAATATCTTTCGATACAAAAAAGCGTTTTTGCTATAAGTTTCTAATTTTTAGCACCTAAGGTAGGTATGCATACGGTTTTTCACCACTGCGGTAGTACAGCCTTATGTTTAACGCCGCAAACAAAGCGATTGCTTTTGTAATCGGTTGCTTACAATCATATGGCATTGTCTTTACGAAATTTTCATCATGTAAGTGTCAAAATATATGATAATTAACACGCGCCCACACAAGGGGGTGCGCAACCGGCCTTTTCAGGTTTCCACAGGTAGTAAAAAAAAAAACACCTTCGCGCAGCGCCACCATACTTCATGTACTTCTAACTCGAAATTTTTGCAGCTTCTGGAAAAATTTGGGTCTAGGGTCATACCAGGGCAGACCGCCAACCCAGGTCAAGAGACCTAACCTCGAAAAAACTTTGGGAGGTGCATCAATCATATCAAATTTAGCCTATCGTGGTTAGATTCACATTACATAGTAAGGTCGCCGAGCAAGACAATTTTTCGTAGCAGGATTTCTATATCGATAACCGGGAGCAGGGTCAGGGTCATGACCTTTCCATTAGAAATGCATGGGGCAATTGGTAAATTTTGATAACTTGCGAGAATTGAGAATTGCTGAGAATTGCTATTTAGGTTTTATTTTTACGTTGTCGTGTCTGACTTACCACTACAGTTTGATTAATATTCGTTTTACCATGCAGACCTAAGCCTGGCTCTAGGTCAAAGCAGGTTAATTTTGACATTTGACTAGGCAATATTATAAGATACATAATCCGTTTGGGCTCAACAAGAGTGCTCCAATGGTGCTGAACATTTCTTTCTACGGCTCTCCTCTGTGACATATTATGCCACAAAATTTAGGTTTCCACTTAGTTCCTGTAAGAAATACTGTGACCTCGAGCAGCCTCAAAGGTGACACGACCAAACGATTGTATGTAACACATCCGGTAGTGATTAAAACTGGCTATTTAGCGGCATCACTCCCAGTGCACTGTGTCATTATTCATCTGGGATTATGGGATCCGTGTCAGCTATGAAATGATCACCTTGTAAAAATATCATGAGGCAGCCTGTTCAAGTGACAAAATCGTATATGTTACAAATTCAGGACATTTTTTCGCATATATAAGCAGATTCAAATTACTTTTTGGGAATGGAAGCCTTTCAGACAAGTTTGTTTACATTGCATGAATCCTCTCAAACGTATGCTGTGCTGCACTGGGTCACCTTGTATCGATACTATTTTTCCATCTCCGGGAACGATGTAATTGTGTGAGTTAGTGGTGCTCATATGATAAGTTATACTTGTTTCAATCATGGATAAAGTCACAACATCTTTGTAAATTTTCGTTTAAGGCTGAAAGGTCCATTATTAATAAGTTCATTTGCCCTCGTCTCCCCCGAAGCAATGGATCCCTTTCTATCACTAATAATAATTGTTGGGTTTAAACACCAAGCCAGGGTCATAGGCGTCGCCAACTCTCATCCTGGAAGGATTTGGGGATCAGATCGACTTATCAGAGGCTCCGCCGGGATTGAACCCGGGACCGGTGGCTAGAAGACAAGGTGCTATCCACTAAGCCACCTCACCCCCTAAATGGCAGCAATTTTTATTTTTATAAATATTATCTAAGTTGTTCCCAGTTCAGTTTTAGCAGTAGGTGTCTCACTAGAGTCATCAAGGGACTTTTTACATAGACCCCGACCCCACCACCCAAACGAGCAACTCCAACGATGAAGTATTAACCAAGGAGCCAAAGTTGAAAGTCCCACAAGGCATAACGACGACCGTCTACCTCAGGCCACCCCCTCACCAGTCAGTTGCCAGCCGGCATTCAGTATTTACAGTGCCTAACACCTCCCAGTTGACCTAAATTACTTTTCCAGAAGTTGAAAAATGTTGGGTTAGAGGTATATGGAGTACGGTGACGCTGCGCAAAGGTGTTTTTTTACTACCTGTAGAGACCCAAGGAGGCCGGTAGCCCACCCCCTCAGGTGGGCGCGTGTTAATTGTCACAAATTCTGACACTTGCACGATGAAAATTTCGTAAAGACAAAGCAATATGATTGTAAGCAACCGATTACAAAAGCAATCGCTATATTTTGCGGCGTTAAACATAAGGCTGTACTACCGCAGTGGTGAAAAACCGTCTACATACCTACCTTAGGTGCTAAATATTTGGAACTTATAGCAAAAACGCATTTTTTCTATCGAAAGATATTTTATGAAGAAAAATTTTTGAGGTGTCTAAAGGGGCAATTTCAACTGCGAAGAGGTCAAGCTAGGTAAAAAAGAAAAGGTCAAACAAATTAAAAGTCAAAAATTTTAAAATGTTCTTTTTTTCAAAATAAGGTATAATTCAAGACAAGTTCAATGATATACAAAACTTGTTAATCAGGCTATGCGTTCTTGAGTTATGAAGCATCAAAGATGAGTCTACAAGGTGACCTCCCGAAAATGCCTCGGGCTATATATAACTCGGTGACCGTTGGTCGGAGGGAGCTAAGATTCACACAGGCGTGTTTCTGGCCCAAAAATACCCCAGAGACAAAGTTGCAGTTTTTTTCTAGACATGGTGGTGTCAAATTGAAATATTTTTGGTCGTTTTGTCTTAGAATGCCCCAGTTATGACATACATTGTGTATCACTATCTACATAGATGGAATCCGTGTTTTCGAGAGCCAAGAAACGCGTCCTGCAGCACATCTACAGCGCTGAGCTAAGGAATAAGGGGACACTGTCGGAACTCACACAAGCATCGAACGAGCCCGGCGTGACGATCAAGGTGTCGAGCAGGGAGGAGATCTTAGTGACCAGGTTGAGTACGGCCGTCTGCTCGGACGGACTCGGAGAGAGGTCGGTGTTCCGCTTCAGCAGCGCCTGCAGGACAGCGGCCAGGGTTCAGTACATCCACCATCGCATGCTTCTCTCGTCTGTCACTCACCAGTGGCCAGAGTTCAGCACAGTCACGCCTCCCTCCCACCATCGCACGCTTCTCTCGTGTATCAATCACCAGTGGCTAACAGGCACGCCTCCCCTACCCACCATCGCATGCTTCTCTCGTCTATCACTCACCAGTGGCCAGAGTTCAGCACAGACACGCCTCCCTCCCACCATCGCACGCTTCTCTCGTGTATCACTCACCAGTGGCTAACAGGCACGCCTCCCCTCCCCACCATCGCACGCTTCTCTCGTCTGTCACTCACCAGTGGCCAGAGTTCAGCACAGACACACCTCCCTCCCCACCATCGCACGCTTCTCTCGTCTATCACTCACCAGTGGCCAGAGTTCAGCACAGGCACGCCTCCCCTCCCCACCATCGCACGCTTCTCTCGTCTATCACTCACCAGTGGCCAGAGTTCAGCACAGACACGCCTCCCTCCACATCGCACGCTCTCCGTGTATCACTCACCAGCGGCGAGGGTTCAACATCCACCATCGCACGCTTCTCTGTGTATCAATCACCAGCGGCGAGGGTTCAACACATCCACCATCGCACGCTTCTCTCGTGTATCACTCACCAGCGGCGAGGGTTCAACACATCCACCATCGCACGCTTCTCTCGTGTATCAATCACCAGCGGCGACGCGCATCGAGAGACAGAATAATGTAATGCTTGCCGAAATAGACGCCGGTGGGGATGACTCTTGACCTGTTAAGCATATGACAGGGGTTCGTGACCTCAGATGATCTGCAGTGACCCCGTCGACCTCACGTCAATATTCCCGATACTCTGACGAGAAAATGACCGCCTTTGGGCCCAGTGCGTTGAAATAAGTGCCCAGCAATTGCCTTTGTATTTTTCTGATATTTGACCTGCTCGTGATCAGTCAAGGTTGGATTGACATTAGTCCAATACCATTTAGTCATGAAAGTCATCGATGGCAGATACTAAACTGTTCAGCCCTTGATGATTTGTGTGCAAAAAGTCACCAATGGTCAGACACCAGATTAAAGGTTTAGCAAGGTCACTGGTCTAAAATGACCTTCACTAGTGTATGTTATCAGGGGTGCAGCCAGAACTTTGGCATGGGGGGGCACACCAACTTTGAGGGGCACCCCGGGGAAAAAGGGCACTTTTTAACGTAACCTAAAAAACTTACTATATCTTTGTTTATATCATTTTTTGGGCATCTTTGGTTCAATAAAAATGCAAATAAATCATTCAAGGAGAAGGAAAACGCGATTAAAACCGAAAAAAGGAAAAAATATCACCAAAATGTCATGGAAGTACCCAAAACACGACTGTTTTGGATAGATTTAAGGATCAATCAGCCAACTCATGCAAGTACTTAACATCAGAGAAATCAGCGGAGCATGTGATATCTGTTACAATGTGCGGGTTAAGGCATATTGGAGTCGAAAATTCATTTGTAGTGCCCACTGGTTTTGTCGTGACGAGTGAGCCCTGGCAGAACGCGGATTAAGTTCCTTGCCTCCCACAATCGCCGTGGGACGAGGAGTGGCATAGTGTCTTTGGAAGAAAACAGTTTTTGCTGCCGGAAAAATTTGGGAGATATCTTTTAAAAGCGTTTATTAAGTTCCATATTCTCCAGGATCGGTCCCAGTTAGGAGTAAATAAAAGGTGAATAGGCCGGTGGTTTGGATGGGGTGTGACAGGGCGGAAAATTGTGAAAACTAGTTCTTCATTTAAATTAATTGGTAGAAATCCTGGTTTAGGGGACTGTGCTCTGAGCTCAGGGGCACATGCCTTTTCATCATGCCTTCCCAGAATCCACCAGTATAATAAGTAATTTATATAACCAGGGATGCCTAGGTATCACAAGCCGTTTAAGAGATTCCTCATTCCTCGTTAGCTCCGTTTTACAAGGGGAGTTTCCATTGTGTTTTTATTCTCCATCTATTCAAGACCAGCTCTGGGGCCCCCAAGTGTGGATCAGAGGCATCCAGAGCAGCTTCCCCCATCCTCCAGTTGTGCCTCCAGGGACTAGACTAACTCAGTGACCCCGCCCCGAGATGATGGGAGTTGGCCCTGTGTTCTTATTATCTGTCTATTCAAGACCACCTCAGGGGCCCCTGATGTAGATCAGGGCCACAGAGCAGCTCATGCTTCACCCAGGGACTAGACTAGCTCATTGGTCCCAGAGATGAGGCCATCAGACTAGCTCAATGGGCCACAGATAGGCTCATATGGCCTTAAACCAGTTCAAGAAGCCCCAGAACAGTTTAAGGCGCCAGATCACCTCAGGGGGCCTCAAGCCAACTTAAGGGGCTCTCACAAGCTCAGCGCCCAGACCAGCTCAGGGTAGCCTCAGAACCTAGATCCGCTCTTGGGCCCCAAATCAGCTCCTGGGGCCCCAAATCAGTCCAGGAGCCTCAAGTCAGGTCAGGGGGCAAGATCAAGTCAGGGCCACTAAATCAGCTCAGGAATCCCTCACCAGCTCGGGGCCCAAGCAGTTCAAAAGTCCCAGAGCTGCTCAGGGAACACCAGATCAGCCTATAGGGCACCAGATCAGCCTCGGTGACAAACAATCAGATCAGTGGTCTCCGTCCAGCTAGGGGCCCAGATCAGCTCGGGAATACCAAATCAAGTCAGGAGGCACTTAATCAGCTCAGGAGCCCCATACCATCTCAGGGGCCCTCACCAGCCCCTGTGGGCCCAGCTCAGCTCAGGGCCTGGGAGCTGCTCAGGAAATCACGTAATCAACCCAGGAGGCCCGGGTCAGCTTAAAGGGCACCATATTAGCCATGGGGCACCAGACCAGCTCAGAGGGAATAAGATGGGCTCAGGAGACACACTGATGACTCAGCAGGCACCAGATCGACTCAGGGGGCATTAGTTAAGTTCAGGAGGCAGTATATCTGCTCAGGGTGTAACAGGTCGATCAGCGCAGGGGGCAAGTTCAAGTCAGGGGCACTAAATCAGCTCAGGGATCCCTTACCAGCTCGCGGCCCAATCAGTTTAAAAGCCCCAGAGCTGCTCAGGGAACACCAGATGCCCATAGGGCACCAGATCAGCTTCGGGGACAAACAATCAGATCAGTGGTCCCCGACCAGCTCGGGAATACCAGATCAAGCCAGGAGGCACTTAATTAGCTCAGGAGCCCCATACTATCTCAAGGGCCCTCATCAGCCTCTGTGGGCCCCGCTCAGCTCAAGGCTTTAGAGCTGCTCATGAAATCACGTAAGGAGGCCCAGATCAGCTTAAAGGGCACCAGATTAGCTCAGGGGGCACCAGACTAGCTCAAAGGGCATCAGATGGGCTCAGGAGGCACCAGAGCGATTCAGGTGCATTAGTGCAGCTCAGGTGGCACCAGGTCGATCCCCTCGGGGGCCAGATCAGCTCCCAGCCCCCAGACAATGGCAGGAGCCTAAATCAGCTCAGGGAGCAACATAACAGCTCATGGGACACATGGTGGGCTCAGGGCCCACCAAACCAGTTCAGGGGGCACCAGGCCATCTAAGGAGACATCAATACTCAGCTGAGGGGGCATCTAATCAGCTGAAGAGGCACCATATTGACTTAGGAGACAGAATCAACTTGGGGAGGCATGAGATCAGCTCGGGGCCCGAATCAGCTCAAGGGGCACTAAATCAGCTATTAGGGCACCAAGAAAGCTCGGAGGCATTAGACTAACTCAGAGGGCATTATATAGGTTCAGGAGGCACAATTATTTGCTCAGTGGGGCACTCGATTGACTCATGGGCACCAGATCGGCTTAGAGGGCAAGAAATCGGATCAAGGGGCCAAGACCAGCTGAGAGGTCACGAGATGAGCTCAAGGAGCACCAGATTAGCTTCATCCGTACGATTATTGGCGACGATGAGGCATTAGGTGGACACATCCTAAGTGCCCATACTCTTCCCGGGTGCTTGGAAAGGCGACAGAATGCCCTAGCTGACCGAAAAAGGTGTTAAGTTGTCCAATAATAGTTTCAATCGCTTCATGCGGTCCAGTCACATCTAGGTTCAACGGCGTAGGGCAATAAATTTCGAGCGGCACGGCCCAAATTGGGCACACCACCTGGCAATCAAAAGGGCACCCCGGCAGTGATGGGGCACGTGCCCCATGTGCCCCCCTGGACAGTATATCAACTCCGGGAGGCATTAAATTAGCTCAGGGGCCCGGATCAGTTCAAGGGGCACTAAAACAGCTTAAAGGACACCAGGCAAGCTCGGAGGCATCAAACTAACTCAGAGAGTATTATATAGGTTCAGAAGGCACACTTATATTCTCAGGGGGCACCAGATTGACTACGAGGGCACCAGATCAGATCAGAGGGCACATGATCAGCTCCAGGGGGCACCAGATGAGTTGCGCCCGTACGATTATTTGCGACGACGAGGCATTATCTGGAAACGGATTACGTGCCTATACTCTTCCCGGGTGTTTGGAAAGGTGACAGAATGCTTTAGCTGACCAAAAAGGCACTTAATTGTCATACGGTAGTTGAAATCACTAAATGCGGTCTAGTTCCATCTGGGTTCAACGGCGTAGGGCACTAAATTTCGAGCGGCACGGCCCAAATCAAAAGGGCACCACCTGGCAATCAAAAGGGCACCCGGCACCGATCGGGGGCACGTGGCCCCTGTGCCCTCTGGCTGCGGCCCTGGACAGTAGATAAACTACGATAGGCATTAA
Source organism: Lepas anatifera (assembly GCA_034440635.1). Classification (NCBI taxonomy): domain Eukaryota; kingdom Metazoa; phylum Arthropoda; class Thecostraca; family Lepadidae; genus Lepas; species Lepas anatifera. The sequence goes on along the minus strand of JAOTON010001937.1, from coordinate 1,353,014 downwards.
ATAAGTTCAGGGGTCCCGGATCAGCTCAAGGGGCACTAAACCAGCTAATAGGGCACCAGACAAGCTCGGAGGCATCAGGCTAACTCAGAGAGCATTATATAGCTTCAGAAGGCACAATTATTTTCTCAGGGGGGTACCAGATTGACTATTAGGGCATCAGATCAGCTCAGAGGGTACATGATCAGCTCCGGGGGCCCAGACCAGCGCTCAGAGGACACCAGATGAGCTCAAGGGGCACCAGAATAGCTCCTCCACCCGTACGATTATTGGCGACGATGAGGCATTATCTGGAAACTGATTACGCGCCTATTCTCTTCCCGGGTGCTTGGAAAGGCGATAAAATGCCCTAACTGACCAAAAAGGCACTTAACTGTCAAACTATAGTTTAAATCGCTAAATGCAGTCTAGTGCCATCTAGGCTCAACGGCGTAGGGCACTAAGTTTCCAGCGGCACGTCCCAAAGAGGGTACACCACCTGGCAATCAAAAGGGCACCCCGGCACCGATGGGGGGCACGTGCCCCTGTGCCCCCCTGGCTGCGCCCCTGTATGTTACACATATGGTACAATACGTAACAATACAGAAATTGTTTTTTATTCAACACAGAAATCCATTTGCTTACACGTCAATAATGGTCAATGAACATTGCATGGTGGGCCGAAATTAGAGGCTTCATGGAAGTAGCAAAACGGATAGGTCCGTACAAAAGACAATCACGAGAAGATACAGGGCAACATTATTTTCAGACAATCCAGCCAAATTTATCAACTAAAGGGCACGCCAGACAACGCCTACTGACTGAACGTTCATCACAGATGCCACGTAGTTCTAATGCAGTATGCCACCGGACATCTTCAAAATAACGGCACGGTGACTGAAATATGCATGTGAAAATATCACCTTTTTGTTAGCACCCATGGCAAAATGTGTGTGAAGACATCTTTCATTTCGTGCTGTGGGTTTCTAACGCAGACACATGACTTGAAGATTTTTACACAGCGGCCAATGTCAGCTGACAGTTCATGTACGGTCAAAGGCTTGGCATCCCCAGGTGCAAACTTTGAAGCCCTCGCGTTTCCTTCACAAAAAGTGCTCGAGCGGAGCGCTCTTCGAGCTCCACGGCAACATCTTTTACCTCTTTTGGGCTTATAAAAGTTAACTTCATGACACTGACAAACTTTTTGTTGAGATATTCGAATAGGGCCTCCGCTGATAGGTAAAAGCGTGCAAAATTCTCGTGTCATGCTTAACACTGTTCGAGATAAACCAAAGCTCAGATGTCATGAAGCCCCGTGTTCTCTTCAATAAGCCACATAAGGATGAAGTGTGCACTGGGATGATTTCCAGAAAAAGCCTTGTGGGGCATCCTGAACGCAGAAAGACAAGTTTTCAGAGAAATCTCCCTGCACCACTGCATCTCCATCCTCAGTGGTTGGCCTTCGGCGTGGTGAGATACTACCTGGATGTTTGGATACAAAGTGGTGTTTCGGGAGCTTCGCTATCTCCTGGCTTAGAGTCCTCAAGCTTTCTTACTTTGTATCTGCAATTTCTTTGAAGGTAAACCTGTCAGTACTGACCAACAGGCTATAAGGTATGTACCTCGCTGTCTAATTTGTCGTCGGAATCAGAGTCTGGTTGCGGGTTTGTCTTCTAACCCTTCAACCAGTGCAAGCCTCAGGAACGTCGTAACGCCCGTCTTATCTGCGCCGTCTGGGCAGTTTTGCATAATGCAGTCTCTGCTGTTTGTGTCAGACACATCATAATAAAAGTAGTGGTAAGTGAGACCCTGCAAGCCCAGAGCAGATGTGACGAGCTTGGGGTTTTGATGACGGACACATACACAAGCAGAGCAGAGCAGCATACCCACTGACTTTTTATTATGCAGTGTGTGGCACAAACAGCAGAGACTGCATAGTTCAAAACTGCACACACTGCGCAGGTAAGAAGGGCGTTACGACGTTCCTGAGACTTGCACTGGGTGAAAGGTTAGAAGACAAACCCGCAACAGACTCTAATACCTTCATACATATATATATATATAAATATTCAAACAGAAAAACAAGCGAATGAAACATACACAGGCATGGGTAGAAACAGACATGGATTAAAACCAGCAGGATGACACGTGAAAACAGTGACTTATAAGACCCCCGGCAGACCAACCTACGAGGCGGGGACAGCTCACGCGAGCGTGTAACGCATCGGTTTCCATGAGTAGATGTGGCCACGGAGCCGGAGCGACATGCGGTAAACGCTCAGAAGAAAAAAAGGTAGAAAAAGAAGTCGGAAAACATCAAAAATAAAAAGTAAAATAAATTAGTGGGTTGATAAAATAAATAAAATAAATTAGTTGGTAGTTGATTTTTCGCCAAACTGAGGACGCCCTCGGCGCGCATACGGCCGCGGCGCACCAGTAGCGCCACCCAGCACCAGCGCCACCTGCCGGGCACAGCAGCACCGCCCAGCGGCCACAACAGCACCGCCCAGCGGCCACAACAGCGCCGCCCAGCGGCCACAACAGCGCCGCCCAGCGGCCACAGCGGCGCCACACTCGACCAGCTCCACAGCACACCGGGCGACACACGACTCCAGCCGCCGCCTCAGCCTCGCGACACCGGGGGTTGGTTCAGAGCCGGCTCGGTGGTACCACATCAGCAGCACAAAGGCCAAGCCGCGCCGGCGCGCCACGAAGGCCAGGCACCGGACGCAAAAAAGCGCCACCAGTCTGAGGTCAGGGGGACCGGCAGGCGCGCGCAACGCCACCCAACCTCAACTGCCCCCATCGGGCCGGGCCAGCAGTTCCAGCAGGCATCCGGAGGCCGACACTACAGGAGTAGCCCAGCCGGAAGGCGCCGCCATCCTCGAGGCTCAGCAGGCGGCGCAGGACCGATCCCGCGCCGACAGATGAAGACCGCCCCGGTCGAAGGCGCCATCACCGCACCCCCACAACAGGAGAAATCAGCCTCCGCAGACCAGCGAAGTCGGAACGATGCCAGGTGCAGAAGACCACCGGCAACAGCAACGGGCAGGCAAAGAAGACGGGCTCCAACGCATCTCATGTCGAGCGGCCGCCACGATAGAGGTCCCCGCCTCTCCAAGGAGAGCGGGGCGGCGAGCTGCTGGCAGTAGGGCAGCGAGTCCAGGTACAGACGGCAGGCGAACCAGCGGTGAACCAAGACGACCGTCATCAGGCGGAGAGGCGGCCACAGCGCAGCGTCGGCATCGCGACTCTCCTCGAGGTCGCACGGCCAGAACCCTGACAACGGCAGCCCCCAGTCGGGGTCCCGTCCGCCGCAGACTCCACTGGGTCCAAAGGACCACCAGTAGCAGTCAAGCGAAGAAGACAGGCTCCCACTTTTCTGAAGTCGAGCGACCATCACGATTGAGGTCCCCGCCTTCCCACAGATAGCGGGTGGGCGAATTGCTGGCAGAAGGGCAGCGAGTCCGGGAGCAGACAGCATATGAGTCAGCGGCTACTCGAGTCGACTGCCATCAGGCAGACAGAAGGTCTTAGCGCAGCATCGGCATCATGATTCTCCTCGAGGTCGCATGGCGAGAACCCTAACGACAACAGCTCCCAGTCGGGGTCCGGACCAGCGCCGGCTCCACCGGGCCCAGAGGAGCATCGGCAGCGGGCAGGGGAAGAAGACAGGCTCTATCTCCTCTCATGCCGAGCGACCATACTATAGCCTCGAAAATCAGTCGCATTGAGGACGTACCCCTATCAAAAAAATTCTTCCTGAAAGTGGCAAAACAAATTTGGGATCAGTATTAGTACAATAATATCTCTTAGTTGCCTTACTTAATCACTAAGTTGCCTTATCTAGGCTTTGCTTCTCTTAGTGGTCATGACCAATCACTGAAAGCCCTCTCCATATTTTTTTGTCAAACACAGCCACCAAATCATGCGGTTAGTTGCTCACTTAAATAGGACCCCGTAAGCTCACGAGGTTAGACACTCGTGTGGATGTTAACAATGAATTTCAGAAGCTTCTTCCTAATTTCCAATTTATAGTGCGCTAAGCAGGTAACAGTCACTATTGAATCTAGTCTTAATACTTAATCATTCATCAACGGAATTTACTACAAACAAACGGAGCGATGAGGCCGAGACCGAGCTAAGCTCAGTGTCAACTTGCCAATATCCAATCCCTCAGTTTCCGTCTAACGTCATTGTCAACTCTCATAAGCCCTAATTAATCAACCATACGCAGCTGGCGACACACCCCTCCTTCTCCCTCACGTCTAGTCTATAATGTTCACTGTCCCAGGACTCCGCTGTCTCCGGTTGTCTTCGCCCGGGCGGCGGGATGGCAGCTGCGTCTGCGGGGCCGATACCCCGAGGGGCTGCTGCCCCATCCGGCGAGAGCGGCTGACTGGCGGAGTTCTTGACCTGTTGACCACTGAGAGAAGCAAATCCTAGATAAGGCAACTCAGTGATTAAGTAAGGCAACTAAGATATATTAGTGTACTAATACTGATCCAAAAAAAAATTTTTTGCCACTTTCAGGAAGAATTTTTTATAGGGGTACATCCTCAATGCGACTGATTCTCGAGGCTATAGTATTGCTCCAGGTGCATGTCGTCTGATTCTGACGACGAACTAGACAGCGAGGTACATTCATTTCAGCCTGTTGGTCAGTACTGACAGGTTTACCTTCAAAGAAATTGTAGATACGAAGTAAGACAGTTTGAGGACTCTAAGCCAGGAGATAGCGAAGCTCACGAAACACCACTTTGTATCCAAACATCCAGGTGAGTATTTCACCACGCCAAAGACCACCACTGAGGATGGAGATGCAGTGGTGCAGGGAGATTTCTCTGAAAACTTGTCTTTCTGCGTTCAGGATGCCCCACAAGGCTTTTTCTGGAAACCATCCCAGTGCACACTTCATCCTTATGTGGCTTATTGGAGAGAACGCGGGGCTTCATGACTTCTGAGCTTTTGCTTTATCTCGAACAGTATTAAGCATGACACGAGAATGCTGCACGCTTTTACCTATCAGCGGAGGCCCTATTCGAATATCTCGAAAAAAAAGTTTGTCAGTTTCGTGAAGTTAACTTTTATAAGCCCAAAAGAGGTGAAAGATGTTGCCGCGGAGCTCGAAGAGCGCTTCGCTCGAGCACTTTTTGTGATGGAAACGCGAGGGCTTCAAAGTTTGCACCTGTGGATGCCAGGCCTTTGACCGTACATGAACTGTCAGCTGACATTGGCCGCTGTGTAAAAATCTTCAAGTCATGTGTCTGCGTTAGAAACCCACAGCACGAAATGAAAGATGTCTTCACACACATTTTGCCATGGGTGCTAACAAAAAGGTGATATTTTCACATGTATATTTCAGTCACCGTGCCTTTGTTTTGGAGATGTCCGGTGGCATACTGCATTAGAACTACGTGGCATCTGTGATGAACATTCAGTCAGTAGGCGTTGTCTGGCGTGACCTTTAGTTGATAAATTTGGCTGAATTGTCAGAAAATAATGCTGCCCTGAATCTTCTCGTGATTGTCTTTTGTACGAACCTATCCGTTTTGCTACTTCCATGAAGCCTCTAATTTCGGCCCACCATGCAATGTTCATTGACAATTATTGACGTGTAAGCAAATGGATTTCTGTGTTGAATAAAAAACAATTTCTGTATTGTTATATATTGTACCATATGTGTAACACACACTAGTGAAGGTCATTTTAGACCAGTGACCTTGCTAAACCTTTGGAGTGTCCCACTTTTATAATGGGTTTTGAACTGAGATAGCAGTTTTGTAGAACGTGCTGAGAAACCACTATCGGCATATTGCATTACACCCAGAGCTCTCAGTATAAAATTTCCGCCGGCTTTAAAGTTCAAAGTAAAGGGGCCTATTGGCTTATTTCAAACCGTGAAGGAATACCTTCAATATGGTTGCAGTAATCTGATTGGCCGTAAGCGCTACGTCTCGTCCACACACTGAAAATACCATGCTAGCGAGTGAACCAGCATGCAACTCCTTGTCCACCGGCCTGTTAGGCAAAAAGTTGTCCAGTTCAGGGCGTTATTGGGTCAAAATTAGGCCAATAACTGCAATACACACAATATCCTCCCTTTTCCGTACTTGTGCAAATAAGCGTTAAATGTTTTTGTCAAAATCAAGCTCTGAAATTGTTTCCTTACATCAGAAATATGCATAATCTTTCTGCCCCTGAATAAACTCAGCTACCGTAGTGACACCTGACGTGTAGTTCTTGCACCAGAGCTTCTTATTGTACTGCAGGCTATTTTCGCCGTGCGGAAAAGCTCTGAATGGAGCTTATAGCGAGTCTATGATCAACGTTTGGGATTTCACTGATTATCAACAATGTTATTTTGATGACGTCACATATTGTTGGAAAAGAGGATATATTTCTGTTTTTAGCGCATGAAAATGAGGAAAAATTCTGTTTCCTGTTTTTCAGACCTCTCTTGTTCTTAAAATGTTTTTTTTAAGGATTTTCACAGAGTGGTCCACTCCCTTTAATGTGGTGTCTGAACATTGGTTACTTTTTGCACACAAACCATCAAGGGCTTAACAGTTTAGTATCTGCCATCAATTACTTTTATGACTTAATGATATTGGACCAATTTCAATCCAACCTTGATTAATCATGAGCAGATCATATATAAGAAAAAGACAAAGGTAAGTGCTAGGTACTTATTTCAACACACTGGGCCCAAAGGCGGCCATTTTCTCGTCAGAGTATCGGGCATGTTGACGTGAGGTCGACGGGGTCACTGAAGGTCATCTGAGGTCACGAACCCAAGTCATATGTTTAACCGGTCAAGAGTCATCCCCAGCGGCGTCTTTTTCGGCAAGCATTACATTAGTATGACTCTAGAAGCGTTCTTGCGCGGACGAAACCGGTATTGGAAAACTGGAAGCACATGCTTGTACAAAACACCTGAAACATTCGGGCCTATTTGACATACTTATGGAAGCATCTCATGTTTTATATATTTTGCATCAAAAGAAAATTGATAAAACTAAAATTCACCACATTAAAAAGCGCACCTTTTAATGAACTAGGGGTCACGACACTCACAGTTCACGTGACAAAGGTCACCACGTAAAAATTTAGAGAAACCCCGAAATAAACAAATAAAGGCCAAAAAACTGAAACTGTGGGTCCTTGCGATTCAAAAGATATATAACAATTCTATTTTTCTGTACCCTGACCCTGTCATAACAAAAGAACGATGAATGTTTTTGGTGACCTCACAAAATGCATCGGGTCATAACTCCGTAACCGTTCGACCGAGTAAGCTAAAACTTTCAAATATTGTTTCTTCGCACCAGATATTGCCGGGAGCCAATTTTTGTGCAATTCGGAGGAGATGTGTAGCCGGATTGTAAATCGAGGGATGATGGTGTCATGCCTTGGTCGATCTGGCGTGGAATACCCCATATACGCTTTGATATACCAATAAAAATAACCGAAATTGATGAGTCACTTTGGTTTCTAATAATATCTTCGTTTAGCTTAGCCCGCTTCATTTGTATTTGTATCCATTTGCGACGTAAATAAAAGAGGTTCAATCTGGCACAAAGTAATACCAGATCGTAAGACGATTTGACGTCACACGATTAAGAGACCTTTTACTTATCGCAGAGCAAAATTATATAAAACGAGCTGTTAGGCTTATTAGCCATGTTTTAGCAGAAGTAAGGCCATGTCCATCATTTTCAATACAGATTGACGATTAAGAGACCTTTACTTATCGCAGAGCAAAATTATATAAAACGAGCTGTTAGGCTTATTAGCCATGTTTTAGCAGAAGTAAGGCCATGTCCATCATTTTCAATACAGATTGACTCTAAAATCACTTCAGTGTGGAAAGGCAGCAAGGAGCCATGAACGAGATAAGCTGAAGCAAGGAAAAAGAGGCCAAGGTCAGGAACCTGTTCAAACGTGGGAGAAAGGGTCTCCGGCGGTTGGAAGCACAGAAGTTCTCCCCGGACATTAAGACCGAAGGTCAGGTAATATCAGGACTATGGGAACCAAAAGCTTTCTTCCAGGACGAGAGAAAGCAGTTGACACCCCTTGAAGAAGAGTCCGCAGAATGGGAGACGACAGCTAATTCCTGGACATCGAGAAAAGTGTCTCGCAGATGACGGCGGTCAACGGCGCGGCGGAGAGAGGCATCGCTTGGCCAACTCCTCCTTAAAGGAATGTGGCACCTGGTGGAATCCTGGAATTTAGTGTAATTAGGCGTACTTTTAGCCGAAAATAATGAAACCACTCATGATTTCCCGACAAATGTACAATAAGCTCAATATTTTGATGTTCAAAATATTCCTCTAGGAAAAGAAATAAATATCGCCTAGGGTGATGTCATGATCTGGCAACCACTACCATACTTGAAACATTTCCAGGGCTTCAACTGGCTGATGCTCATCGTGACGTCAGCATATGTCGTCACACCAACAGCCATGACAACTGTGGCCTCTGCTAGGGGTACATTGCAGGTAGGTTTTAGTTTTTTCTAAGAAATATAGAATTCCAAGACAAATGATATATTGAGTACCGGGTTTTCTGACTTACTTTACAATTTGGCTATCTCAGTTAAATCACGTTATGAAGGTGCCACCTTCCTTTTAAACTATATTCTCACTCAGAATGAGGTCAAGAGACAGCACTCCCTGAAAGAAGAAGTCAAGCACAGGAGGGAGCAACCTTCTTCCAAGGTAGAATAGGTGGAGCAAACTGCCAGAGTTGTTGTATGTGGCTTCTCGTCCCATTTTCGTTTGTGTGTTATGGCGTTCAGTTCTTCCTGTTCGGGAGAACAACATCGTCTTAACATCGTCAGATTGACATTTCTCTCGATTATGTCTACATGTATTTGAAATGAAAATGTCATGCCCAGACAAATTTCGATAATTGAGCTTTGGATCCCCTAATGCACATAAATATAAAAAAACAAACATTGTACACATTAACCACAAAACTGTCAATCAGGGTGCATATTTCCAAAAAAATAATTAGGGTTGCCTGAGTTATCAACAATGTCAACATCCATCACCTAAAAAGAGATAGCACGATATCATATTCGATTCAGCCCTCACGCAGATCTTCTGAGCTGGAAAACATTAAAGTATTGAAAATGAAAACCGGAAAATTCAAAGAATATTTGAACACCAGTCTGGCCTGTCACTGGTAACGCCCAAGGACGCCTAAAGAAGGGACTCCCATCCACACTCGTGGTGTAATTGTAGGTCACCTAAATAACGGCCTGACCAGTCACTACGAGAAAGACAGCGCGCCTACATACAACTGGCACCGCGTTTAACCAGCGCTCGCTGCGGTGGAGGGTGAGGCGCCGCCCGTTGTGGCGGCTGCGGCGGCGATGACCGGCGCGCGTCTCGGCCTGTTTGTGTTAGCGCCGGACGCGGCGGCCGCACTAACGTAAACAGCGGCGCGCAGCGCCACAGAGACGGAGCGGCGGCAGCAGCAGTGGCCGGGTCGGCGCCGACCCCGGGCCTGCGCGTGCGGTGGTGGGACAGCGCCAGCGCAGCAGCCGGCGGCAGCAGCAGCGCACCGGGTGAGTACTGACGGCACCAGCAGGCCACCGAGCTAAGTCTGCTGACAGTGCCAGGCTGCCCCGGCCCCGACCGCAGGCTAGCTTTCTAGAGGTGGACATTACGGGAGGGAGGGGGCTGGTGCACTAGGCTACACAAATCAGCGACGCGCTCACCTGTTGGAACGCTACCTCGTCGGCCACGGGCTTGACGCGCTGGAACGCCGCCTCACACAGATAGATGTCGAACGGCAGTCGCGGCACAAACGACTTCATCTTGTAGCCGCCGCGGCCCATGCGCAGGCCGCCGCGGCCGCGCGCTCCACCCCGCATCTGCCGACGGCACGGGGCCGATAGTGTGGAGACACGAGCATGCACCATACACACACAGCAGCACTCAGTACCGACTGCTGTACCTGGCAACTTGGAGGCGGCTGTTGTGGCGGACCCAGCTGCGCAGCGGATGAGGCGGTAGGTGGCAGAGCAGCGCGCGCGGCCGATGGCCGTCCCACCGGCAGACTGGGCCGCCGACCGCCGACTTACGGCCGGGCTGCGGCTGAGCTGAGCCAGTCGCCAGACACGGCGCTGCCTGTAACCGCGCTCTGCGCGGCTCCAGCACGCAGCTCCAACTGCCTCAACCTCGGCATCGGATCAACCACAAAGAACGACTCTGAGCTCCATACCGCATTTGACAACGATCTACATGAGCTGCATATGGAATACGACCGTACACGAGAAATATTGTTGAAAAGATCAGACGCGAGGGTGCAGAAAGCATGGCTGGCGCAGCACCAGACACCCCAAAAATCCGCCGCTGACTGCAACGAAGAGAGACACTCCTGGACTCACAGCACACGAAGCAATTCAGCCACCTGCTAATATTTCAGAATATTGCAATCTACGCGAGACTAAAAAAACATATCTTTAAAACAAACCAAAAGGTTTAACTTCAATATTGTTGGTCATCACCCTAAAATATACTTTTTTAACGCAAAAACAAAAAGACGCAGAACAACGAAACCTCTAGTACCTTATCCTTAATCAATTTTACACATTTGAATACATTTTTAGGTAAAGTTCATGTAAGGTCAAGGAGCTATCCAAGGTCAAGCGACCGAACCTCAAAACCTAAAATCACGAGATTGAAGCGGCGCCTACGGAACATCAGCCAACCGAGAAGTTTGAAACTTTCACGATATGATGAAGCAATTAGGGTCTACAAATATGCTATCTCGGAATTTGGATATTATTGACCTAAGGTGGGGTCAATTGTTTATCACCCCATTAGAAGTCTATGGTGACAAATTGAAATGGCTCGTTTTCAGTAAATACTAGACAGATAAAGCTGAAAATCCTCAAACCGTGTATTCTTACCATGATCTTGACCATTAACTTCAATTTTTGGCCATCTGACCTTTCAAAGGTCATGCCAGGCCACAGGAGCATGTAGTGATTGTTTTGCCAATAACTTCTGACTGAATTGAGATAAAGCTTCTATTTTGCTTGAATTGTGCTTATATTGCCACGCGGAGTCGATTGATATCTAACATGACCATACCAGGCTACCCTGTGACATTGACCTAGCTCGAGATCAGGTCATTTTCACAATTTGACCTAGCAAGATCATATAATACATCATTTGATTCGCAACGATGAGAGGAATCCAATGATGCATGCATATTTGCTCTAGCTCCGCTGAGTAAAAATCTGGAGGGGGAAACGTACACTGCCCTGTTGTAAGCCCATGGAACCTTCTTTGACCTATGCTGAGCTCAATATTGACCTGACATAGATATACTTCATATAATGTCTAAAGTGCACGTACTTTATTTTTAATACAAATTGCACTTTAGAATAATAATAATAATAATAATAATAATAATAATAATAATAATAATAATAATAATAATAATAATAATAATAATACCTGACATAGAAATACTTCATATAATGTCTAAAGTGCACGTCCTTTATTTTAATACAAATTGCACTTTAGAATAATAATAATAATAATAATAACAAATAAATCACATCAATAAAAAGTGCACGCCCTTTATTTTTGCCCCGACACCCTTTATTCTTTACCCCAACAAACAGAGGCGGTAAGAACCAGTTCTGCAGTGATGAGCCTAGTGCGGCAGTTATGGACTAAGAACGCCACAAATTAGGACGGAAATGATAAGCTGGGGCCAACAGTGATTGGCCGGGGTGGCAAGAAACAGGGCAAAGTCATACGTCGGGGGTGGTAGTGATGAGCCGGGGACAATAGCTCTGCACTAGGAGCGGCACGAATCAGAGTGGAAGTGATAGGGCGAGGGAGGCAGTCAGGACTCGAGGCGGCAGTTATGGACTAGGAGCGGCACGAATCAGGGCGGAAGTGATAAGTTGGAGAGGTGGCGGCATTAACTAGCCGGGGGTGAGACGAACCAAGGCAAATGGGATAAGCCGAGGTCGTAAATGGTGAGCTGTAGGTAGTAGTTATAAACTACAGGTGGCATGAAACAGGGCGGAAGAGATAAGCTGGGGCAGGGACGGCGGATTCCGGGGCAGGATGTGCAGTGGGGTACAGCGTCATTACCTAAAAAATCAAAATTTTATAAATGAGCTTAGTTATAGCAGTTTTCGGGTGTAAAACGTCACCACGAACAACATTTCAAAGCAACATATTTTTTGTTGGAACACTTTGGTCCGTAAATTTGGACTTTTTTGTCGAATTTCTGATAAATACGTGCTTTTTGGCGTTTTTATTGCCATAGCGGACTGAAGTGCACTTAAATCTTATTTTATATGTATAGCATGCTCATCAAAGTTTCTCTGTGTTTGATTATGGTCATATGTGTAGGAACTTCGAGAACATTGGTGGTGGGCGTGGGAGAGGGAAAGGAACATTTTGAAGTAGTTTCTTTCCAGCCAAGGCCATAGGATCAATGTTTACGATCTTGAGCATGGGGGGACATGGCCCACTGCCTTCTTTGTTCCTCGACCTATGGTTATGGCTCAAATATGTTTGCATACAAATGCATATTCCCTGTCCTCTGAATAAATTGTCTCGCAAGATCACCACATGATGATGCACTAAAACGCGAACAACATGACTCTGGAGCTCTCTGGTGATTATCACATCGGTGCTCGGTGGGGCAGGTGACGTATTTAGTTAATTATTTTTATCTCACAGAATCAAAAACGACACATAACACAAGTTAATTAACAACCCTAATGATTTTCTGGCAACTGATGTTGGTGATCACTGGTGCGAAAGAGAGGCAGGGCAACTGGTCCTTACTTCCCATAAATCAGAATGATGTTAAGATATGTTTCTTTGCCCAGACTACCGGCAGTTTCTTTCCGTCGCGAGCAGTTTCTTTCCCGGATGTAGCAATCCCGAGCCTGCTGCCTCACTACTCTCTCAGCAGCTGTGGTCAGCTTTTCACTGGCCTCCCAGTTGACTGAGTGTTGGCGGCGAAGGCAGGAACAGACAGAAGTGTAATCAGGATAGTCTCCAGCCCCCTCTTAGACAGAAGACACGTGAACACTGGCTCTTCAACCATCCATGGCGCCCAGCTGACCAGCTCAGTGAGAGCAGTGACTGACATATTCAGAGCTGGTTTCACACGGGACCTCCTGACATGTCACCGTACTCGGAGTCTCCCTGACTTCAAGGATCCGTTTGACAGCGAATTTCCTACCGCTGAAGTTCGAGCTGGCCAGCAGGGAAAGAAGAACCCGCCTGGTGCGATTTCATGCTCCGGACTTCACGTTGTTGTTGTTCAGTGATTGACTGAGTCTTGCACTTCCTTAGGTTGGACTTAAAAGTTTTGACTGGGTGATGATATAATGCGGGGCATCAGCCAGAGAGCACTTGACTTACATACCGAAGTAGCACTTGAAGGAAACGTCGGTGCCGAGCCTTGTCGGACACTTCAGCGTTTCCCATTCTTTACCTTCAAGCTCATGCTCTCGGATCCACAGGCAGACGATACGCATATAGGATACATAGGACGACACAGGAATGGCACGCTTCTAGATTCTGTAAAAGTCTAAAAATACTCTCATCTGTTTTCTTGGCTGGCTTTTCGGGAGGAATGGCCTCCTCTGGGTTAAAGTGGTACAGGTAGCTGCCTTAGGCTCTATCATTACACTGACATGCCTTTCAGTGATCAGATGTGGGTAGGGGATGCCGTGGTTTTCGGGTTACAGTGCCCTTGTCTTCTTGTCTCTTTTTCCATCGAAGTATATTCCCAGCATCTCTTGCTCCTCTTGTTTCTACTGTTTCGAATGTGACAAGGGCCCGAAAAAGTGTCATGGCAAAGGCCCAAAAAGAGGACAGACGGACACAAGAGGAAAAGGAGATACTGGGGAGCTATTTCGATGGAAAAAGACACAAGAAGACTGGCACTGCAACCAGCTCAGTTATGGTTGCCACGGCATCCCCCTACCCACAGCTGATCACTGAAGAGCAAATCAATGTAATGATAGACCTGAAGGCAGCTACCTGTACCACTTTACCCCAGAGGAGACTATTCCTCCTGAAAAGCCACGATACGGGGACATGTCATTTAGGTCCCGTGTGAAACCAGCGCTGAATATGCAGCCACTGCTCTCACTGAGCTGGTCAGCTGGGCGCCAGGGATGGTTGAAGAACCAATGTCCACGTGTCATTTGTCTAAGAGCTAGACTTCCCTGATTACGCCTCTGTCTGTTCCTGCCTTCGCCGCCAACACTCAGTCAACTGGGAGGCCAGTGAAAAATGTGACCCTAGCTGCTGAGAGAGCGGCTGGGCAGCAGGCTCGGGATTGCTACAGGAGTGCAAAGGCTCGCGACGGAAAGAAACTCCCAGTGTTCCGGGCCGAGAAACATATTTTAGCATCATTCTGAGTTGTGGGAAGTAAGGACCAGCTGCCCTGCTTCTCACCCGCAGCAGTGATCACCAACACCAGTTGCCAGAAAATCGTTAGGTTCGTTAATTATGTTGTGTTATGCATCATTAATTCTGCCGCCAACGGAAGAAAAGCGTATGTCACATTCGGAGGATTTTACAGGAGAGCGATTTTTCCGTTTTGCTTAACATTAAGAGCCGGGAACTGAATTGAAAAGACGATATAACTATGAAGGTTAAGGAAACTTTGTCAAATCATTTGGTAAGTAGACGCAGCTTGTCTTTCTGCATCGAATTATGTCAAAATCTCAAAATCGAAAAAATGTGACTTACGCTTTTCTTCCGTGGGACGGCAGAATTGTATATCTGTATCTTTGTTTATATCGCCAACAGATCATACGATACCCGATTACAGGTGGGATCACATCATAAAAGGTAGAACACATCATGGGTTAAACGCTAGAAGTGTTATAACACAGTGAACATCATACAGACACTGACTCTGTTGCCGTAAACGTTGTAACATTTTTCTTCGATCGGCCTAAAAAGTCACAGAACAAATTATGTTAGCCGACTTATCTAAAAATAGGTTAACCAGGCGCGGGATGCGTGTTAAAACTACCAAGCGACAGTATTAGCCCTACATGATGGAATATGAACCAAGGTTGAACGTGAGGTTCTGGTCAATATACATGGAACATGCATATTAAAACAGTTTAAAAGATGGGATGAATCAATAAAACCCCTAGAAATCTTACATAAAAACATGATTTACTGTTCTGACGCCTGGCGTGCGAAGATTCCATTCCGTTAAAGTAAAGCAACTGAGCATAACCAACTGAGACCAGTGGGCTCAGTGCTATTTGCAAGCCACATCAAAAATTTGTCCTGTACCCTCCACGCGAACGAAATGACATCTAGCCGCACCACCCCAAATAACGGAACAACATTCTCAAATGAATCGAAGGTTTTGGATTCTGTGAGGATAAAATAATTACCTAAATAAGTAACCTGCCACACCAAGCACCGATGTGGTAAATCACGAAATAGTGTTCAAGTCATGTTGTTCGCGTGGTAGTGTACCATCAAGTAGTGTATTTGCGAGACAATATATTCAGAGGACAGGGAAAAACATTTTTGTGCAAACATATTTGAGTTAACCATTAGTGGATGAACAAGGGGGCAGCGGGCCATGTGCCCCATGCTCAAAACCGTTAACATTAAGCCTTTGGCCTTGGCTGGAAAGAAACGACTTAAAAATACTCATGCTCCCTCCCCTCCACCAATGTTCTCGACGTTCCTACACATATGCCCGTAATCAAGCACAGAGAAACTTAGATAAGCATACTTTACATAAGAAATAACATTTAAGTGCACTTCAGTCTGTTGCGGAAATGAAAAACGCCAAAAGCACGTTTTTATAAGAAACTCGACAAAAAAGTCCAAATTTGCGAACCAAAAAGCGTTCCAATAAAAATGTTACAGGAAAATGTTCGTGATACCATTTTACACCCTAAAAATGCTATAACTAAGCTCATTTATAAAATTTCGATTTTTTGGGTCATGACGCTGTACCCTAGTGTGCATTTGCACACCCTAAAAGACATGATGGTGTGCAAAATATTTTTTTGCACACCTGGTTTTGGTTTGATACGGTGCAGCGCCCCCAGATTCTCGGCCGGCCAAGAAAAAGTCGGGCCTAAACACCGCCTACCTGAAGAGGTTGGACCCTCTGCGCGAAATAAAAACAGTTTCACAAATGAATGGTGCCCCCTGTCATCAAAGCCGTCCCATGGAGAGCAAATAGATCCAATTTATCCACTCAATGCAGGGAAATGATGTTGGCGCGCCCCCCGCCTGAGTGGGCGCCCCTAGGAAGCCAAAGGCGCCCCCCTGGGGATGGAGGTGCCCCCTGGGAAGGAACGCGCCCCTCCCGAAAATTTTGCACACCCAGCCGAAAATGGAATCCGCCGTCCCTCAGCTGGAGGCAGCATTCATGAGCCCAGGGCGGCACTAATTCGATCGGAAGTGATAGTCGAGGTCGGCATTCACTAGCCGAGGCGGTGGTGATGAGCTGGGGGCGGCATGAAACAGGGCGGCAGTGATAAGCCGGGGATAGCACTGGTGACGACTGGCAAGTGATGAGCTGGGTGCGGTTTGAATCAGGGCGGCAGTGGTAGGTCAGGGCTGGCACGAATCAGGGTGGCAATGATAAGCAGGAGGCGGCAGTGATGAACCATGGCGAAATAAATCAGGGTGGTAGTGATGAACCGGGGGCGGCATGAATCACAGTGGTAAGACGGAGGTGGCATGAATCAGGGCAGCAATGGTGAGCCGGGGGGAGGGTAGGGGCGACACATGTATTGGGGGTGCTTATATTATGATTAGGGGTGCTCGCGCACCCCAAGGAGATGAAAAATTTCACCCCTGGCTGACGCTAAAACAGTAAAAGCACAGCAGCAGTGGTCTACCATTTACTCAGTTTGTGTAATTCCTGCAATAGGCAAACAGATAACTATTAGGCGGTAGTGGGCTGCTGTTTGCTTTCTGGAAGGGTGTTAACCCCGCCCACCGGGGGCATCGATGCCCCTAAGGTTTTCCGGGATAGCAGAAAAACGACAGGCACAGCACCGCGGTTGAGGGCTCTACCTCTCACTGCATCATTTTTCCATCATCCCTAAAATTTTTACCCGGGTCACCCAAAGTCAGGTCACCAGACGAGGTCAACCAAGGTCACCTCACTTCAACTTTAGAGCTCTGTAAGCAGGGTTGGAAAAAACCCGGTTTTTTGTAAAAAGCCCACGGGTCTGGGTTTTTGCGGGTTTTTGTGGGTTTTTCCGGGTTTTTAATTTTGTTTTGTAGCATTCTCACCGCACCGTTTCTAGATTAATGTCATTGTTTGAGCACGCATTCAGACTGTGATGCTTTCAATATCATCGCTTTCAATATCATCGTTGCCTACCAGTCTTTGCCTTTGGTGGTGGAGGTGAGAAGAAGCTCCTATTCCCCAAGCTGTTCTGAAGTACCCGATTGACGGCAGCGTGCAGAACCCTTCCTAGTTTATGGGCACCCATGGATAAGAAAAAGAACCGACTTTTGACCAGAATAACAATTTTGGGGCTTATAAACTCATCCACTGCTATGGTCATGCAGCGTCGCCGACTCTTGTTACTGTTTTCTCTTAGGAGCCGGATTCTCCGTACTCAAGAAATCCACCGGACGTAAGCCCGGACGACCCGTAAAAGCAAGTGCGACAAGCACCACACCACGCGCCCACAGGATTTTTTTATAAATCAGTAGCTCATATTCCTCATGGACAAATGCTAGCGCTGAAAATCTTATTCGGGTACATCAATAAAGGCCAGATCACAATTCTCAGAGCACAGCAGGGGCGTATCCATTATTTGCTCAGGGGAAGGGGCGTTGATATAGGCTCGGGGCACAGCACGGGGCCCGAGCGCAAAGATCGCTAATGAAAATAAAAGAACGTCAGCGGTGGCTGATGAGATGGTGGAGTGAATCGGTGTGGTTCACGTGACTTTTATTAGCTGTTTTTACCTACATTGTTTCTTTGTCTATCTAGCTAAATAAAGCGTGGTATACTTTTTATTATTTTGTGACTCGGGGACCATCGTGCCCCCAACACGAATTCTTGGGCAGTTTAGAAAAATTGACCGGTACCTTGAGACACAACCTCCCCCCCGCCAGAAAAAACTATTGAGTCGCCCAAGAACGAGTCTAGGGATCCCCGAGACCAGCTCTGAGGGCCTCGTGAACCAAGACAAACTCTTGAAGACTCTTGAAGGTCCTCGAGACTAACACTGGGAGCCCAAGAACAATTCTTGGGGTCCTCAAAACCAACTCTGGGGAACCCAAGGAACGAATCTAGGGACCCCCGAAACCAACTTTCAGCCAGGTTCAAGACCAACTCTATTGGCCGACGAGACAAACCCTCGAAGGCCTTGGAGACCAACTCTGAGGCCCCCGAGACGAATTCTTAAAGGCCATCCGAGAGCAACCCTGGGCTCTCCGAGAAAACTTTTCGGATCCCCCAAGTCAGAATATTGGGCCCCACGAGACCAAATTTGGGAGCCCTCAGAGACCAGCTCTGGCCCACCCCCCGTGACAAACTCTTGAGGGTCCTCCAGACCAACTCTGAAAACCCCGGAGAAAACTTTTGGGGCTGCTCCAGATACCAAGTCTGGAGGCCCAGAGATAAACTCTCGTGTCCCGATAGCCGAATCTGTGGCCCCCAATTCAAAATTTTGGTGGGCCCTACCAGACCAACGCTTGGGTCCCGAGAGTCTCCGAGACAAACATTGTGATGGTGTCAGTGTTCTTATAATCAACTTGGGAGCATAAATCAGAAAACGACAGGAGGCCGTGCAGGAATCTCTTTACAGTGCTTAAGCTCAGCAAAGGGGAGAGGCGGTCGCCCCACCTTGGCTGCGCGCCTGGAATACAGGACGATGTGACTCCACCACCATAAGCCATTTTTTCCATTCCATGAGCTGGACAAAGAAACTTTTGTGTGACTAAGGTCAAAGTCAGTCAGAGTCACAATCTGAGACTGCACTATCTGAGACTTTGGCATATTTTGACCTTGCAGATATGTTTATAAATTAAGATATATATATATAGGTTGAATTCTGGAAAAACTGCATGGTGCAGACCAAAACGTACGTCTTATTCAGAGACAGTATTGGTGTTATCCAGCGACTTTTAAATATGGCAAAAACAAGATAGAAATTTGTGTTGCACAATTTGCAATTCCGACATGTGGATTCTTAGGAATGATTTTCCTGGTAAGACGGCAAGAATTTCCAAATGCACTTTTCCAGCGGGTTGTATGAGGTGGCATATGGTACCAATTCTGCCAATCTTTGACATATTCTACACATACCAAGGCTTAGTAGCTTTAAAAGTGATGTGAATATCAAAAAGACGACATTTTTACTCAGGGGCATCTAGAAAATGATTTATGCAAAAACCAAGGTGGGTTTTATCCATTAAAAACCCACTAAAAACCCAAAAACCCGGGCAGTGGGTAGTGGGCAGTGCCAACCCTGTCTGTAAGAGCTACATTTCAAAGTCGATCGATTTGAAACTTCCACACTCCATGACCCCTCCAGGGTCTACAAGGTGTATATCCGGGATTTTTCGATTTCGTGCTCCTGAGGTCAGGTCACGAGGCGACCTCTCCCATTGGAAAAGCATGGGGAAAAGCTGTTTCATGATATAAAAGCCACAAAAATGATTGCAAATACTCAGACTGCTCAGAACAGCGTTTCACGGATCCCAGGGTCATATTTACCCTTAGACTTTTCCAAGGTCATCCAAGGTCACCAGGGGCCAAAAACAGTATTTTGACAATAACTTTTGACCTAATTAAGCTAGAGCGGTGAAACAAACACCATCGTGTTTGTCTTGTCACTGGCTTTCATTTGATATACGGCAAGGTCACTTGTGACCTTTCGTGACCTCAGGTCATATTAGGTCACGAGGTGACCTCTGGAGGTCAAACCACTGGCGGGAGGTCTTTACGTTCCACATAACGGAAAAAGTACTGGCAATTTCCTATCAAATGAACTTTACTAGGCCTCAATAGCTCTAATGACATAAGAGTTATGATCAGTTTGCTTAATCATTGCATATTTGAGTGAAAATAGCCGATCTTGACCTAATTTAACCTCTGGAGGTCAAACCATTGACCTGAGCACTAAAACATGCGAAGTAATTTCTTACTGAATTCACGCGAGCTTTCTATTGCACTTTGCAGATTTGCGCTAACGCCCATATTTTCGGAGTTAGAGGGGGCCATCGATGCCCCCCGTGGGGCGAAGGTGGGGCCGGACCCCGGTGGGGCGCGGGTTAAGAGATTCCTGCTGACAAACTCGACAGCAGGGCCTAAGTTTGTTCGCTTTTGGTTTTTTAACTGTTTTTTTAACCACTTGCCATCAGCGGCCACCTGCTATTTTTTATCTTACAATAGTATAACTAGAACGACTGACCAGCAGTCTTCGGAGGTGGCGGCAGCTGCGGCGACTTGGTGGATTTTTTTCATTACAATCGGTTTGCTCGGCGTGTTTCGGTCACGTGGTGTCCTTACTTCCTGTTGGGGGTCTGTGTGGGGGATCCGTTACTCCCTCACGCGGACCACTCGCTGGTGGTGGGGGACTGATGGTGGGTGGGGGCGCCGCAATTGACGGGTTGCTGAGTACCTCCCTGCTGGCTGGCCGACCACTTAAATCACCTTAAATGAGTTAGACCTGAGGAAGTGGTGAGAAATAAACAACAGCTATCATCTGGCAAGTGGGCTATACTACCACCTTAAGCCGATTTCAGCACATATTTATTACTAATTTCTCAGTTCTAGAACAAAACGCAGAACCATGTCACTATACTTTTATGTTTGTGAGCATGTTGCAAATACCCAATTCAGGAAATTGTTGTCCATCAACCATCAGATGATATGCTTCCTGTCAAAAAAGAAACAGAACTTTGTAAATTATGCCTTTAGCAGCTAGAAACACATTTGAAAAATGAGTGCAAATTGAGCAATAAGACTTTTAAAGTGAATGGAAAATTATGTTTGCATGGGTGTCGCTCTGCACCCTGAAACCCCAGGTTTTGGGACACTGCACCCTTTTTTTTTTCTACTATTTACTTTTTCTTGATCCCTCTACGATTACCCCAGCTGACCAGTGCAGCCCCAAGTAGTACCCAACCCAAGAGCTCCTTCTCTGGCGCAAGCACAGTAAAGCTGCCCCAAACTGGTAGGTCTGCACCAACAAGAACTCATTTAAACCTGCTACATTCTCCAATCTAGAACCATTGCTTAGCAGCAAGACCATTTATCTGTTCTGTCCATCACCTCTGAATATTTTCTAACAAGCCCATGTTTGTGCTGTAGAATGAGCAGCATACACAGGAGCAATACTCAATTATGAGGCAAATATGATAGGTCAAAGGAGGCATGAAATTATTGGTACAGCAAACTTTTGACTTTAGCTAGGCTACCAGGCTTGAGAGTCAGTGTGAATAGGGTGGGGAATTTTAAGTAGACATCCACAGTGACTGTCCAGTGACCAACTCATACTGGCTTTATGAAAGGACCCATTCAGAAGGTATGCAGGATTAGGCAGATCATTCTGTAATCAAGAAAATCACACAAGTGAGCACTTCCTTGTTTTCATTTGTAAACCCATTGAGAGGGCAGCCTCATCCCTGGACACTTCTTTTTTAAAAACGCATGCACGTTGATATTCGTTTTATCCTAAGTGCATGTCTCAATATGTGTTGTCCATGTGTATGTGTGGAAATATATGCATGGATATAATGCAGGAAGTCAATATCCCTTTGAACATCCTGTGTGGGGAGACAGATTCTTTAAAGGCACACATTTTTGATAACTTTCCTTAGACCCTTTAAAGACCATGTTGATCTGATTCAGTCTACAAATCAGTATTAGCCTCTCCAGTTCTTTTCATTTAACTGAAACTTCTCTGATTTATTAGCCAGACAAGGGAAACCAGTTTTAATGACTAGTGAGATGAACTATCTGTGTTCCAAATGATTTCTTGCAGGGTATTATGGTAGTAGGCAGATCTCATCTTGCGGTTCAAAAGGATCACATCAGAAGGTCCACAGTTCAAAGGGTCTAATGCTCATGTGTTCTCCCGCTCAAAAGGTCTAACTTTCAAAAAGTCCAACATTCAAAAGGTCCAAAGAGGCATGCCCAGATGCATGAGATTGGTGTGCATGATGCTGCAGAGGCATGCTAAGACACCTGATAATAGGAGGTAATGAGGTTTAGGTTACAATAGGTTGGGTTGGCTTGGGTTAGGTTGGGTTAGGTTAGGTTAGGTTAGGTTAGGTTGGGTTGGGTTGGGTTGGGTTGGGTTGGGTTGGGTCAGGTCAGTTTTGTATGCCCTTGGTCCCTATTTCCTAGTCTGGGGATATCACCCCTCTTTCCAGAATCTGAGTGCACCTCTGGTCTGGGTTCCACTTAACATTACTCAAAACATCCCTCCTTCCATCTGTTTCACCTCTAGGGATTTTCTTGCAGAATGTGGGAATATTTCTAAAACATTTCCTGAAGTGGTACCCAGACCAGCAAGTCTGCAAAGTATGGCAGCAGGCCAGATGAGTCGCACCAGCCATCTAAAATTCTCGCACCTTCAGCCACCATAAATTCACACCAAGCTTCCATATACCAGGGAGAAAAATGCATCCATGCCTATCCACAAGATGCAATGCTACCTCTCTTATTTAGTTAGTTAGTTGAGGACTTTTCATAAGGCCCCCTCCTTTATCTTTATAACCATATAACCATTATTTGTTTGGTTTTCAGTGTCACCTTCCTCGTACCAGTCTCACAAATTCGCACCAGGTTGGTAAAATTTGCACCACTCGCTCCTGTCTCCAAGGGCACTCGCACCAACAAGATCTCGTCAACAATGTCATACTTTGCATACTGGCAGACCAGAGGCGCACTCAGATTCTGGAAAGAAGGGTGATATCCCCAGACTAGGAAATAGGGACCAAGGGCATACACAACTGACCTGACCTAAGCAAAGCAAAGCAAAGCAAAGCCAAGCCAACCCAAGCTAACCTAACCTAACCCTCATTGCCTCCTATTATCAGGTGTCTTAGCACACCTCTGCAGCATCATGCACCCCACTCTCATGCATCTGAGCCCGCCTCTTTGGACCTTTTGAATGTTGGACTTTTTAAAGTTAGACCTTTTGAAAGGTAGAATATATGAGCATTAGAACCTTTGAACTGTGGACCTTCTGATGTGATCCTTTTGAGCCGCAAGATGTGATCTGCCTACTACCATAATACCTTCTTGAAGTAGGCAACTTATTGTAAAATCACATGAAGTTTGTAACTGAGCATCCCCAGCTATAGGTAATCATTCCCATCATTGAAAATATATTCATTCAATGAAACATTGACTAAAATTTTTCCTTCCAATAAGTTTGAGTTGCACATACAGGAACAGGGGGAACAGGAATATGGACAGGGGGCCAAGGGAGACAGTGCGGCTCAACCTTCAAGATTCTTAATTATTAGCCCTATGATACTGACAAGAAAGAAATAACTTCAATTTGCTCTCTAATTTTCGGAACTTTTCTAGGTTTACAGTTACACTGTCCACAAAAAATGGAAAAACAAGAACAGTTACTTAGAAGGAAATACATGCTGAGTGTTCTTACCATCATCATCTTTGACAGTTGGTAGGTATCCAAATGGAGAACTCCTCCAACCACGTCGCCTCGCAGAGCTGGATTTGCCCTCCTTAAAGCCAAAAGACAAAGCCTATGCTGATGCCGGGGAAGATGAAATTGACCGTTGTGTCCCCGTTGGAGCAACAAACTATTTTAAAAGTCCACTCGAACCCTGCACGGCGCAGCGACAGACCAACGATAAAAAATAAATACCAGATAATTAAAGCCTCACTCCATCTCTAGTCAGTGTAATTATAAAACCAACAAAACTACCACAGACAGTTACCACCGAAGAAGAGAAGAATACTACGGACCAGGGCAGTTGAATAACGGGTACTTCAAAGTTTTGTACCCAAAGTGATCAGAATCATAGTTTAGTACCAGTTTTAGTATAGTATACTAGGAATATGCCAAAAATAATACTAGTTTAGTACATTGATATAAGTTAAGCACAAACGGCTGCAGCTGGTGACTGTGGTATTTGTTTGTACCCAAAACAGGATGGAGAAGTAGTGCATCACATATGCTATTCGAATTATTTTTCGTGTTGTTTTGTCATGTCGGTATTGAGCAGAGGTGCGATGTCGGCCAGTAGCGTACGCGACCAGGAAATTAATACGACTACGTAGCGGGCATAAGCAGATCCAGGGTCGCAGATCGCAGGGGCATGTTACGGGAGGCGCCATCCAGATCAAGGGGCGGCACTTTTTGCCGACAAAACCTATCATGTGGATGTCAAATTCTATAGCGGCGCGCCGATTCTTGCATCGGGGGGAGGGGTGGGGAGGGGGCACCATCGACCCCACAGGCACCGCCATGAACATTTGAGAGGACGCCGAGGGTTGATTCATTGTCCCTTTTATTAGGACAGGGGCGGATCTAGGCCATACGTTTGGGGAAGGCAATCTCAGGAAACATTGCGAACATGGTGTCGTTTCGATGACAATCGGCTGAAAGTGGGTACAATTCAGCCACTTTGGGGACCATGGCAGGGACGGATGCAGAATTTTCTCAAAAAGAGGCTCGGTTTTCCATTGTAGGGGCCCCGCTCGTGGTTTTCATTTTTCATAAATTGGGCGTTAAAAGTGAATAAATCATCAGGGTGGTGTGTATTTAAACTTACTTATTAAATAAAGTTTGATACTTTTGGGGGACTCCAGGCCAGCTATTGGGACTCCCGAGACCAGTATCCGTGGCGTTTGGGCTCCTTGAATTTACCTAAGAGACGCTCACTGAACATAAAGGGAGCCCCCTGCTTCATAGGCGGATCCAGAATTGCCAATCAGGGGAGGGGGCGCCATCCGTTCCGGGGGCACCATTTTTGAACGGTAAAATCTATCAGGTGGGCGGAAAATTCTATCGGTAGGCGCCGATTTTCGCATCCTGGTGGGGATAGGAAGCGACATTTTAGGGGGCACCATCGACCCCTCAGGGGGCGCCGTGACCATTTCAGGGGGCGCCGAGGGTCGATCGGGGGGGGCACGTTTCCCCCTTGTCCCCCCTGGATCCGCCTATGCCCTGCGGAGGGCCTTTTGTCGTGCTCAAGGCCAGGCTAACGGTACGCGGTCGCCCTCATCACCCCTTAGATCCACCCCTGGAACATGACGTATTTACTGCTGGATCCGCCTCTGCACTAGGCAAAAGCATCCCTTAGAGCTAAAAGCATGAAGGGCGCAAAGTTGCATGAATTTCAAGCGAATACATTGTGTTTTGCACATTCGGACTTTATGAAAAGTTTGGCCGCTTCTAGGATTCGAACCCACGCCTGAAAATGAAACCAAAACATGGGACTGGTTTTCACGGTCTAGCTCTCTGGTTAATGTCACGGCTGGCGGTTTTGACCCCGGAAATGAAAAAGAAAAATGTCCTGGCGTCCATTTGAACTGCTTTTCGTGAGCCTGCGCGTGGTTTAAGATACCCTCCCGAGGCTCTAGATTGCAAGCTTTTAACATGTGTTCCCTATGGACTAGTCGAAAATGCCAGCCGTTTAGTAGGAAAAACTTTGAGCCCCCCCCCGCTACGGACACGGTTCCTATAGACTACGGCACGGAAAATCCGTGACTACGAGTTTAGAAGCAGAAGTGTCTCTATTGACCCCGGGCACGCTCACCAGAGGCGCTAGTGTGCCATCCAAGAAGGCCGCGAAAGAGGGACTCCGAAAGGTAAACAACGTTAGTGGGCCCTGGGAATAGCATGGTAAGCTATGAATTGTGCGTGTTTATGCCTGGTATGTGGCAGCGGCTTATAACCAGCCGCTGCGGAAGGCAGCGAGGAGCCCAAATTCAAAGAGTTTTTGGTCCCAAAGAGCAAAGTTTGTAGTCAGTATCAGGCTGAAGTTTACTGCCCCCCCCACTTTTTGCCGGTGGCGACGCTTATGTTAGGAAACGCATTTTCAATCGTACATTCAAACTGGAATTCCAGACAGCTTGAAACGAATAAAAGCGTATATCTGCCGAATTATTTCAATATCTCAGTTTCCCGGGCTAAAAGGAATGCGGCCATAGGCGGTTCCAGGGGGACGGCAAAGTGGGCACGTGCCCCATAGGCAGATCCAGGGGGCAAAGGGAGTATGTGCCCCCCGCCATCGACCCTCGGCGCCCCCTGAAATGGCCACGCCCCTGAAATTTTGCTTCTCACCCCCCCGCCCCCCAGGATGCGAAAGTCGGCTCCCACCGATAGGGTTTTGCTCCCATCCGATAGGGTTTCCCGGTCAAGAATGGCGCCTCGCCCCCGGAAAGGTGCCCCCCGATCGGCAATCCTGGATCCGCCTATGATGACGGCCCAAGGATAAAGGCCTGCTCCTGCTAGAAGCAGGCTCAAGGGAGTGGAAGGAGGCATAAGCGGAACTGGAGATTGCCCCACAGCCAGTCTGCAAAGTATGGCAGCAGGCCAGACGAGTCGCACCAGCCATCTAAAATTCTCGCACCACCATCCTCCAAAAATTCGCACCAATATGCCACATACCAGGGAAAAAATGCACCCATTCCTACCCCTGCAATGCAACGCTACCTCAATCATTAGTTAGTTAATTAAGGGCTTTTTATAAGGCCCCTCCTGTGTCTTAATAGCCATTCAGCCATTATTTGTTTGTTTTAAGTGTTACTAACCTCGCAAATTCGCACCAGGTTGATAAAATTCGCACCACTCGGTCCTGTCTCCAAGGGCACTCGTACCGACGAGATCTCGTCGAAAATTCCATACTTTGTACACTGGCCTCACAGCCGCTTACCAGGTGGATGTGAATGGAAGTCAGCTGGCTGAAAATGTCTGCAACAGACAGCAGCATCTGAGCCTATTTTCTTCCCAATGCTCAGTTTCAACTTCCACTGCTTGGACAGCACCTTATCCTGAGGAAACTTGTGGAAGCTGAGACTTCGACACTTTCTGCGGAAGGATAAACACTGAGGAACGCAGCAGTTCTAATTGGATCTAATGGTTATCTGGTGGTTCTCCATTTTCTTTGAACTTTCCAAAATTATAACAAACAAAAAAATAACGCCAGCCTTCAATATTCGCGTCCACCCAACGTCACGTATAGCCCTGAAACCGACTTCTGGGGTCCGAGATAGACTTTTGGCCCTGAGACTAACTTCGGGCCACCTGAGACTATATCTCGTGGCCCCCTGAGCTCAACTCTCGGACGCCCCGAGACGACTGGGTCCCCTGAGACTGACTTTCAGAAGCCCCCTGAAACCGACTTTGGGGGTCTGAGACTTAATCTCGGGAGGTGGAAGGCTGAGACCGACTCTAGGACCCTCTGAGACCGACTTTGGGGGTCCCTTGCGACCACTCTCAGGGGCCCTGGGAACCAACTTTCTGGGGCCTCTGAGACCACCTCTCGGGCGTCCCTAAGGCCAAGTATTTGGCCCCCTACTGCTAACTCTCGGGGCAGAGGGCCCTGAGACCGACTCGGGGCCCCTATGAACAAATCTCCGGGGCCCCTGAGACTGACTCCGGGGGCCCCCTGATCAGAGAATCCCTTAGAGTGCTTACGATCGGCCCAAGGGTGAGGGAGGGGTCCGCGAACCCCTTGGACTCTTCTTGGCTTCTCTACTGGTCCCAGTCCATCTCGGGGTGGGGGGTGAGGTGGAGGGGGGGGCAGTTCTGCGCAGTGGGTCACAGATTAGCTCAGATGACCAGATCAGCCTAGGAGCCCGGCTCAGCTCAGGGGTCCCAGATCGGCTTATATAGCGTCTCAGAACAGCTCAAGGAGGCCACCTCAAGCTCAGCTCAGGGGCCCTATAACTCTGCGTGAGCCCCAGATAAGCTCAGGAGCCCCAGTTTAGCACAGGGGGCATCAGATTAGCTTTGGGGGCCCAGCTCAGCTCAGGGGCCCCCAGATCGGCTTGTATAGGGTCTTTGACTTGCTCAAGGGGCCCATTCAGGCTGATGGCTCCCAGTTCAGCTTAGGGACCATGCAACAGTTCAGAGGGGCATAAACCAGCTCAAGGGACCTTAGATTAGCTCAAGGAGCCCCAGGTTATCTCATAGGACATCAGAGGTTAGTTCAGGGGCCCCTAAACAGTGGGGGGGGCAGGCTGACTCATAAGACCTCAGATCAGCTCAGTGGTCCAGGCCAGCTTTATAAGAGGTTTTCCGAGCAAGCTATAGGGTCCGTTTGGGTTTTTTGTTTTATGTTACAGTTGCTGGTATTTGCATATCAATGCCACTTTTCTGTGGGGGCCCACAGAAAAGTGGGGGGGCAGTGGCCCCCTGCCCCTCCCCCGGTTCCTACGCCTATGTCCCTGCAGAACGCATAATAATAGATCCAAATCTTTGCATCTAGCGGGTGAACAGGTGAATGTGACGACAAATCACTTTAAGGGTGATTTGCTGAGGACGGGAGCCTATGGTGTGAATTGAGCGAAATGAGGAGACGCCATTTAGGGCGAATCCGTCGCTGAAGACGCCGATTCGGGTGAATTTCACTTTTTAACCTCCAGCGGATGAACAGGTGAATGCGACGGAAAATCACTTTAGGGGTGAGTTCCGAGGGCACAGGGAGCCTATGGTGGAGTTTGAGCGAAATTGAGGAAACGCCGTTTTGGGTGAATTTCACTTTTCGCCTCTAGCGGGTGAACGGGTGAATGTGACGGAAAATCACTTAGGGGTGAGTTCCGAGGGCACGGGGAGCCTATGGTGTAAATTGAGCGAATTGGGAGGAGACGCCGCTTCGCCTGAATTTCACTTTTTCACCTCTAGCGGGTAAATGGGTGAATGTGACGGAAAATTACTTTAGGGGTGAGTTGCTGAGGGCACGGGAAGCCTATGGTGTGAATTTGAGCGAAATCGGAGGAGACGCCGTTTCGAGTGAATTTCACTTTTTCACCTCTAGCGGGTGAACAGGTGAATGTGACGAAAAATTACTTTAGGGGTGAGTTGCTGAGGGCACGGGGAGCCTATGGTGTGAATTTGAGCGAAATTTCAGGAGACGCCATTTCGGGCAAATCCGTCGCTGAATCCAATGCGAATCCGTCGCTAACTTCGTGGACGTGGATCAGATCAACTTATTCAGAGGCTCCGCCGGGACTTGAACCCCTCTCTAGTTAGCTCGGCCCTTTACAGAGGAGTAATCATATAGAGGCAGTTGATGCGGTGACCCCCTCGAGGGCCCGGAGGGCCCTCGAGGATAGCGCGAAGAGTGGCCCGCCCGCATTATACACTGTGGCCCGCCGTGGAACTTCATGTCCAACAGGGCCCTCTTAAACCCTCTCCAGTACTCCATTTCTGTAACAAGCGGGTTTTTTCCAAAGGTTCCTCTAAACCACTGTCACTCACAAGGCCCTCGTCGACAGGAGGACCCTCTCTGGTCAGCTAGGACCTCTTCAACCGATAAGACCACTATGGCCAGCGGGGCTCTTTGGGCCATGAGGCCCACTGCGAATCGCAATGCCAGCTAAAACCTTCAGGGCCCTGACAAACCAGCTGGGCTCTCTTCAAGTAAGGATGCCACTGTGGCTTGTAGGGGTCGTTTTAGCCCACAGGGTCCGCTCTGCCTGTGAGAAGCCTTTTTAACTAGAGAGGCTTCTGACTATTATGACCGACTATTTTCAGTATTACTCTATATCGCCAGCAGGGCCCTCTCTGGTCAGCTGGGCCCCTCCAAAGACGTAGCTAAGGAGAGGCGGTTGGGGCGGTGGCCCCCTAAGGGCCCCCTTCGAGGACGCACTGTCCCTACCGCACCATAATCTGTGGCCTGACCTGGAACTTCATGTCAGACAGGGCCCTTTCAAGCCTATCCACAGCCACCTCTGTGACAAGAAAGGCCCTTTTGACCATCGAAGCTCTTAACACCCGCCCGGGTGGGCCTCCGAGCCACCTTCGCCATGGTGGTGGTTTCCAAACACGCCCTAGACCTCGGCTCCTAATCAGGATAGCGAAAAACGCGAAGCTGGTGGATAGACCATGACAATTCATGAAGAAACTACATTTGTCTCTTTTTGGCTCAGGTTAGTGTCTCATGACAGTTCAAAGAAGGTTGCATATTAGGGTAGTGTTCTTGGGCTCTAGCGTCTGACAGGAGTTCATTCGGAATCATTTTGTAGGCACCATTCGCTTCCTCTCGTCACGGTGAATCGAATGATGCATTATGGTCAAAAATTTCAACAAAAGCCTGGAAAAGGGCCCGGGATACTATGCATTTAACCCTATTTTAAGCCACCCCTGTAAAAAGCCAGAATCGGTATGGGACTCCATCGCCCCCCCCCTGATATCTCTGAAAGTTCTGGACCGATCTCAATGAAACAAAAACGACTTTGTTTTATATGAACTCTCTGTTTAGCTGTAAATGTATTATCAAAATTTTAGGAGGGGGTTAGGGGGAAAAATAATAGGATATTTTGAACTTTTTTCAACGGGTTACTACGCCTCTATTTATTATTTGATTAGTATGAAACCTCGTGTGTAGTTTCATAATTGTATGCTGATACCAATATTTTTCGAGTTTATTGAAATTCGATATTCAAGGGCAGAGTCAGGAGGGGTAAATATCGGAAATTTTCGGATATATGCTTTTGACGATGTTTTCTTATCTGAAGAGACATGACGTTTGTGACTTGTACTGAAAGGTGTTAAGAACCTATTTTGCCATTTTGTTTCCACGGGCGGATGTAGGAGACTTAAACAGGGGGACATATAACAAAGTTGTTGTTTATTACAGTTTTTCATATTGAGAGGCTTAGTTCTCCAAATCTTACCTGCGAAATGTTGATTCTCATACAAACTAATATTTTGTACGTATTTTGATGCCAATTGATAGGCGGTTCCAGGAGTAGAAAAACGAAGCAAGCTCATGAAATCATAAACATTAATTGCTGTGCGTCTCCTTATAAATTTCTGCTCCCACACACTTAACCCCCTCTCTCCCCGAAATGTATTCCTGGCATAGGCGGATCCAGGGGGATAGGGGGGCACGTGCCCCCCGGTCAACCCTTGGCGCCCCCTAAAAAGTCGATGGCGCCCCCCTGAAATGTCGCTTCCCACACCCCCTCCCTATGATTCCTGGATCCGCTACTGAGTGTCAACACTTCCGGCGAGCGTACGTTGGGAGGGGGAGATAACAGCTTCAAAGGGTTAGTGGCCTAGCATGAGATAAGACAATGCCCGGTCCCATGGCGCCGCTGCCAATACTGCCTCAGTGCGATAACAGCGCCGTGGTAACTCTTTGTACTTCAATATGTCCAATATGACAATGCAAACTACACTAAGCGTCTGGAGCTACGGACGGGAAGATGTATCCAGTCCACACGGTGGTTAGCTTGGGTCAACATCCTCATGAATTCATAATCAACTGTTTCAATACGATATTATGCTTAGTAGGAATTTTTTCTGGTTACCCGCCTCAAATAATGGTCTGACATCGTTACTGGCATGAAAACCATCAGAACATATAAGATATTTATACAAAACATAGACCAAACAATCTCCAAAGTTCAATTGAAATCACAACATTGATGTATATATGTATGTAGGGGAGAGTGGGGTAAGATGCCCCATTGGGTAAGACGCCCCATCCCCTCTTTTGGCAATCCAAGCCACCACTGGTAAATAATATTGTTCTTGGTCGAAAGCAGAGGCTTTGATTGTTTCTTGCGCAAAAATTCAGTTCCCTCCTGTGATTTGCTTGAAGTTGGTGGGTAATTCTTTATTTCGATGCTTTTCTAAGAAAAATTGCCCACGTAGGTTGCAGATATCTCGAAGAGTATTGGATGCGTGCTTTGTTTGATTTCCCATTACGAATGATGGCACATTCAACTCATTAACTGAGCATTTCCCTTGAGTGTATTAATTGTAGGATTTTTGCCCTTTAGGTTTTATCTAATTTGGGAACTGATGGAAAGATGCCCCCTCAACGAATGGGGAAAGATGCCCCATGGGCAACTTTCCCGGTGGAAAGGGGCGTCTTTACCCAGAGCAATATAACGTCATTTGTTAGAGTAAACAACTGTGTGTTAAACTTGGGGTTAGTCCAAACCTTACCCACGGGCAGCGCCACAGAATTGTTACTGGGGGCTACGGACCCTGGACTGGTGATGGCGGGGGGATGTGAACTTTAAATTGACCGTCCTTGAAAAAACTAAGAACCATGAAAGCTCATGAACAAATTTACGTAGATCAAAGCAGGTAGGTAATAGAGAAACAATAAAAACCTAGGTCGATTCCCAAAACTTGTCGGGAGACGTCCTCACAGATTGACGAGTTAGGGATCCGTCCTCCCGTTCCTGTCCTATGCTTTCGACGCGCATGACCGCACGTGTTAAATAAGAGCACACTTCAATCTGTCGCTTTGTGACAAACCTTTCCAATTGAAGGCCTCGCACCTGAACCCAGGCTTCTAACGCAAAGAATCCCATAACAGCCAAATTTTGTGGTTGGTGCTTTCATTCGATAAAGCGAATCCCAGCTCAATCATTAAAACCTTGAGACAATCGTTTGGGAGTTCACCGGGCCTGGCCTGATGCCCCAACCGGAGATGACCTCATGGCGGGTTCAGATCAAACTGGTGTGGTGGAGGCGCAAAATTTAAAAATTTAAAATTTAAAATGGACGAAACAGTAAAAGATATTGCAAACCAAAATTGGCCAAAATCGGTCAATTTTGGCCAATTAGGAAGGGGCTGTGGCTGAACTGCTTACCCTGGATTCGCCTATGAATGAGCTAGACCTGAAATATTCCACATGGTTAATCGTGCAAAGCTCTGTACCTGATCTCTTATGTCGTCCCTACATTTGCCATCCCGGTAGCCCAGTTGGTAGAGCTTTGGGCTCCGGCCCGCTGCTCAGGAACGTGCAGTGGCAGTGCATGTCCAGGCTTGGGATCGATTCCCCTGAGACGCTCCGGCGCTCAATAGTTAACCCGACGTAGGTCGGCTGGCAACTGACTGGTGAGAGGGTGACCTGAGCGGGGGCGGCCATCCCTGTGGTTTGTGGGATGTTTAACTTGACTTAAATTAAATCTTCCTTACAAGAGTTGCTCGCTCCAATGGTAGGGCTAGGGTCTCCGCGACAAGACCATTGATGACTTTAGTGAGACTCCGACTCAAAAGCCGAACTTGCAACAACATGCATTTAAAAAAGGCTCTGGAAGATAGACTAGTTAAAAGGGTTGCGAAAGCAAATGTATCTAAAAAGACGTGGACGAGGCAAGCAAAAGTGGTGTAAGGATAGAAAAACAGTGGGCATGACGATACCAGATACCTCATCTGCGGAGTGAGTTTTGTTCTCTCGTGCAAAGAATCGATCGAGTGTACTGCCTGGGAAGGCTGGGCCTGCGTGCCTTGACGAGAATGCTAAGGTGGCTGTGCGCTATGAATGATAGACTGGGAGCCTGTGATGGTTAGTTGGAGGAAGCTTCGAGCCGCCACAAGCCATTTTTACAGTCTGAAGTTAATGTTTTTGTACTTAACAGCTTCTGGTCCATATTTCTTATAAAATGGGGACTTGAAACAAAGGAACACAGAAAAGACAAGAAAGGCGATTTATGGGAGGTTCTCAGAAACCTCGTACGAATTTACCTACTTCGTTTCGTACTTCGTTGTTTGTGAGTGTGTCTGATTTTATATTACTTTTATGGTATGCTTTTATCCTTGGTTTTTATCGTTAGTTTTACGTAACTTTGTTTTATTATTTGACGTGGAAACATGAAACACCACTTTGCTACACGTTTTATTAATTTTTGTGTATGCTTCTAAATAAATTCTGACTTCTGAATAATACTTAAATGATTAACAATGAAGCTAAGAACTACAAAAAGCTACTTAATCAACGATATACCAAAATGGGGTAAGATGCCCAGGGGTGGGGCATCTTACCAAGCCCAGGGCGTCTTACCCACCCGATGGGGTAAGACGCCCTTTGCAAGCCTCTAGTAAAATCATAATAGTTGGAACATATGATAATTATCAGCAATTTCATCGACTCTATAAGGAAGATAAATGATCATACTACGACTTGGCATCTAAAGCAGCGCTGTTGGTACCGCGGTTATTCTGTAATCCGGATTTCCCTAAACCCTGGGCATCTTACCCCACTCTCCCCTACATATCTCGCAAAATATGAAAATTATACCCCGTTTTTCTCCTGGATCCGCCCTTGGTGGAAACTGTTAACTTGCATCGATGTAAGTGAAACATAGTATACAACATTTATCATACATCGTTATTATTTCTGTACCTCAGAGCCAAGAATTTCAACATAATGATGCAGCTACGAGTCATTATTGTGCCAACTGTCTCACCCAAACCTTGCTCTGCCACAGCCACCGATCCCAAAAACAGAACTTAACACAGAAATCGGTCTGCAGCCATACATCAAGAACTTTTGCATTGCTGGAAAAGAATTACTCCTGATCAAAGAGCATTGTGCAACTGATATGTAATGCCCCCAATTATATGCCCTGAAACTGCCCATGGAACACAAAACCGCAAAGTAACACGGATATGACTACATTGATAAAGTAACGAAGCAATCATTGCATTGCGCTAAAAAAAACAAGGGATTTAGTAGTAGAAATAGAGCAAGTAACAGCTGAGGTAGTTCTTCGCATAGCCGGTTGACATGCCCCCAAAATACATCCCTGGACTCGCCCATGGACCACTTAGAATTTTCTTTTAAGTTCTGCTTGATGCCAAATCGATTTTTAGGAAAACTCATAAAGTATGAAAGTGATATCTATTCAGCTTTAACCACGCCACAAAAAACGTCGGGGGCCTCTGGAGCCCCCTACAATAATAGGGTTAGGTCAGAAAATTAATGAGCAATTTTCAAAAATTTTTACCAATCGACGTGCCCATGAATTGTATCAAAAGTAGCCGAGTAGCATTTTCTGGCGGCGAGCGGTGGGCCACGGCCACGCCGTGGCCCAACTCTGCATTCACATCAGAAAGGAAAGGCAACGCCGGTGTCCCCCAAATTTCTATCGGAACAACTTTCCACTTGAAGTTGGATTGGAAAATTCATTTCTGAAACCAGTTGAATTTTGGGACAGGTAACAAGGAGTCTAAATCAAATGTAAAACCCACGACCCCAACTGTTGAGGTTCACCCGTGGTTCTACTCCTGCATCGGAATTCCTCTTTTGTTGTCCCGTGTCTTATGGTCTGACCCCGCCCCTGTCCTGAAATAGTCAAAATAGAGCCCATACACCACGCTCCAAGACTGTGGGCGAGGCTCTGATCCCAGCAAGCCATTGACGTGGCTTGGCCTCCGGAAGCCGAATGAACCCCTTGAAGAAAAGGTGCCACTGCCACCGTCACTCAATCCAGGACTCATCCGGCCCCGGGCTATCACACTCGTCAGTGCCTGCAGCCACGAACTGAACACGGACCGCCGACCCCGGCATTCCTCGCATTACGTGAGCCCGGTCTGCGACGCTAGATCCCGTCGGACTTGGGCCCTCGAATAGATATAACACAACTCTTTCTTCTTAAGGCATTCGCCAAAGGCTCCCACGCTGGCCAGTCACGGGATAACGATGTAGCGCTCCACCCGCAGCCCTCGTCAGGGTCGACACGACGATCGTAAGAGAGGCGTGAAATCTAGACGATGACCGACGTGCAGCCGGGATACCTTGGGCGCAAGGGGATTAGAGAACTCGTCAGACCTACAACCGGTCCCCGCATCAGACAAGAGGTGATCTCGGCTCCTTTTTGCACTTCTGCCACAAGCCAAACGGTTAGACGGCCCTGAACCTCGTTTAGGCACACTTCTGTGTGAAATGACGTCTCTCTCCTGTCCCCCTTTACCCCACCAGGCACGCAGGTGGCGGTCACGGGGAGGAGGCTCCCTCATTGGCCTGAAATTGACTCTGCATCAAGGTTTAAAATAAATAACTCACCAATTAACGTTATCAACGTTATGAGATTCAATTCAAAGCGTTTTCGGGGATGATCCAGTTTGTGAACGCATCATCTCAACGCCTCTTATTTTACCTTTCAAAAAAAAGTATCGTAAAAAATTATGGTACATGCACAGCAATTCTATTTCTTCCTTTAAATTTTGAATACAGGAACTCATGGGCCGATAAACAATAGTTTAGATATCCGAAGATTTATCAAAACTGGCAATAAAACTCCACCCTTCTACCACACACACACACTCACGCGCACACATACCTGCATGCTCACACTCACACACAGACACCGTCACGCGCACGGCGCGACCCACCTCAGTGACGCGACGGGCAGAAGAGAGCCCCGATCTAACCCGCACGCGGCTTATAAAACTACACCGGGGCTCCCTCAGCTGCCACGTCCTTCTGCCGCTAGTCGGCCACTCACCCTACGCCCACCGTGTCAGGCTCCTAATAAAACCTAACAGCCAAATAAACGTTAATGAAACGACGCACATTTTACATAATATTCTCAATGCATGTAATAACTTCACACAATTTGTATTGTTTCCCGGGATTTTCATCCGTAAGAGTTCGGTGATTTACCGTACCTCTCACTTTTGTCACTTCCGACGCTTATTTGCCCAGTTTTCTGACGTCCTACCTCCCTTAAAGGGAATGTGGCACTTCATAACGTGATTTTAACTGAGGTAGCCAAGTTGTAAAGCATGCCGGAAAACCCGGTACCCAATATATCATTTGTCTAGGAACTCGATACTTCTGTAGAAAGAAGCTAAAACCTACCTGAAAGGTACCCCTCATGTACCCTTAGCAGCAGGGCACAGTTGTCATGGCTGTGGGTGTGCTGACCTCACGACATATGCTGACGTCACGGTGAGTATCAGCCAACCCAAGCCCTTGAATCCTAATGCATATGGTAGTGGTTGCCAGATCATGACATCATCCACAGGCAGACATTTATTTCTTTTCCTAGAGGAGCATTTTTAAGATAAAAATATTGAGCTTATTGTACATTTTCAGAGAAATCAACGACGGTACCAAGATTTTTGGCTAAAAGTAAACCTAATTATACTAAATTCCAGGATTCGACCAAGGTGCCACATTCCCTTTAACAATCGTGCATGTAAATCGTTGTGTACCCATGTTGCAATGAGCAAGCGGTATCCGCTCCACTGGGGGCGGGTTCAGCTAGGTGGGGGACAGCGATTCGTTTCGGGTTAGTACCTCTCATTGAAGAGCGACGGGAGTCGCACAATCCGGTTTTGGAGACAGTACTTCTGGGCCGATGGTATGGTTGAGGGAGTACTGGCAACCAAAGTCGTAAAAACAGTTTTTAAAGGCGATTGACAAAGATCTGAGTTTGGTGCGAAGTGCATTGCTGCCTACTGGAACCACCCCTGCATGATTTGGGGGTCCAGGCATCAGTATCGAAAGTGGGGGAGGAACGCATCCCCCAGCTCGTGAATCAGGAAGGCACCCCAAAAATTTTTGGGACCCAGTCTATTTTTTCCATTTTCTCCCTATTACCTGCGTAAACCCAGGGAAATGTGCTGGTGCAAGGTGCCGTAGGCAGCGTTTTCCAGAGATATCCAAAATATTATCAATTCGCCCCTCACATATGCACCCCCAACCCCTGTTCATCACCTATTCTTTTTGCCCCCCTCTCCTTCCCTGGGTCCGCTTATCCGGTGAAGAACGTCCCACCGGCCAGCGAACACTGACTTCTCACGATATTTTTAAAGGCCCTGTCACACCTAGACCTTTACGAAAACGTATGCCGACGTATGAGCAAAATTGATGAATCCGCTGAGCATACGTCAAATGCGTTTCATAAACGTTAAGAGCACGCTGAAGTACGTCGCCATACGCTGGAGTACGTCGAGGACCTAAAAAGTTTTGAGCATGCACACAATTCTCCGACGTATGCCAGCCTATGATTCATACGTTCCGCACACGCGGGTCATACATCGCGGGTACGTTATGCAATCGTTGATATACGCTCTCACACGTTGCGTGTACAGAACGCACTCGGGATAATGTCCTGTGTATCAAAAACGTCTTAAAAACGCTAGTAACGTGTCTTCAGCGTATTTATAACTTACTGCGGAAAAGGAATTCGGGGTCGTGAGAGTAAAGTCCATCTGGGCACCGCTCTTAGACGGAGAATCACATGGGCCGCTACGGGCTCGGACCACCTCCACCATTTCGCGAAACCCAGACGAGCTTAGAAGGATATGTACCGATTGGTACCAAGTCCGGGGCCGGCTCACCCGACCCGGGTCAACCCCGGCTTAACAACAAGCTGCTCAGAAACCCTTCCAACAGGAAAGAGTTGGCGACCCATAAACCCGGCAGTGGCTAAAACCCCAACAATATCATTGGTACCAAGTCCCGCCCATCTTAGCCGGATACAGCCAGGGAGGGCGGGATTGCAAACCGAACCGATCGTAGGAATGTAACGCGTATGGTTGGGGATGAACTGCGTCCAAGTGCCGTGTAGCAATGTTTCAAGTTCTGTCGCCTCTCACAATAAATGTTTGTGTGTACGGTTGGTCGCAAAGAGGGAGGACGGCAATAGACCAATGGCAAAGGGGACAATGACAGCCAGAATTCAGACAAACAATGTCTTCCTCCCACTAAGCCCATGATGATGACATTATTCCCCACCCCCTCGACAACGAAGAAGAGGGGATGAAACCAACTCGCCCCTACTCCCCCATAGCGACCACCGGACCCCGTCACACAGGCAGGAACGTTTTTAGGCTGGAAGGCCCACTCTATCAAGGCCCTCGAGGAGCCTTTGAACCAGTGGGATGGATAGGACTCTATATTGTCAGCAGGGCTCTCTCTTGTTGGCTGAGTCCTCTAAAGAGAATACTGAGGGCCCTGTTGGCCCTCTAAGCCCACCACAGACCTCTGTAGCTTGTAAAGCTATTTGGAACAGCAAACAATTTATAACTGCAAGACCTTTTAAGGTTAAAATGCCCCTATAACCCATTTAACCTATAGCCATCAGGGTACATTGTAACCCGCAGGGCCCCTCGCGAATAAGCAGAACCAGCTGGGCCCTTCCTTTTAAGGGACAAGCCGTCGTGTTTAGCATAGCCCTTTGCAGCCAGCAGGGCCTACCAGGGGTGTAATTTTCCCAAAATCTTTGGAGGGTGCTCAGCCGGTGGGGGGGCGGCACCCCATAGGGGCGGCGGCGTTGGGGGGGGGCGGCACCCCTTCATTGCACCAAATTTTGCACCTTTTATAGCACAGAGAACATTCTATTTTATTGCTGGGCAGGTATTCTACAGCTTTTGCCAAACGTGTTTGCCTTTTTTGGCGACATTTCAAAGCTACATACACGTCTTAAAGTAATCCAATCTGAGCTTTAACTCTTTCCACGATCAGGGGCGCAGCCAGAGCTTTGGCATGGGAGAGCACACCACCTGTGAGGGGCAACCCAGGAGAGAAAGGGCACTTTTAACGTGACCTAAAAAACTTACTATATCTTAGTTAATATCAACTTTTTGGGACCTCTGGTCCAAGAAAAATGCAAATCAAGCATTGGCGGAGAAGGAAAATTGAACTAAAACCAAAAAGAAAGAAAATTGTTACCAAAATCTCATGAAATAAGCCAAAACACGACTTTTTGGGATATACTTAAGGACAAATCAGCCAACTCATGCAAGTACTTGACATCAAAGAAATCAGTGGAGCCTGTGATATCTTTCACTATGTGCAAGATAGACATATTGGAGTCGAAAATTCATTTTTATACCCACTGGTTTTGCCGTCACGAGTGAGCCCTGGTTGAACGCGGATAAGTTCACCGGCTCCCACAATGGCCGTGGGAGGAGGTGTAGCATAGTGACATTGAACGAATACAATTTTTGTTTCCGGAATAATTTGGGAGATACCTTTTTAACGCGTTTAAAAGTTCCATATTTTTAAGGATCGGTCCCAGTTGGAGTAAAGAAAAAGTAAACAGGCTGGCTGTTTGGATGGGGTTGATGTTACAGGGCTGAATATTGTGAAAAACTGGTTCTTCATTCATTTAAATTAATTAGTAGAAATCCTGGTTCAGGAGAATATGCTCTGAGCTCAGGGGCTAATGCTTTTTATGACCCCTCCCCAGAATTCACCAGTATAATGAGCAATTTATTTAACCCGGGGTGCCTAGGCATTACAAGCCTTTTTAGCGATGAAGGCTCATTCCTGGTTAGCTCTATTTTACAAGGGGAGTTTGCACTATGTCCTAATTTCCCATCTATTCAAGACCAGCTCAGGGGTCCCCTAGTGTAGATCAGAGTCCTCCAGAGCAGCTGCCCCTCATTCCCCCAGTCAGGGTCCTGAAATTGTTTTCACGCAAGGTGGAGAGTGAGGCCAAAATCCCAAAAAGAGGCAAAAATCCCCGCTTCCTTAACATGCCTCATTTTGTCGTTTAGTATTTTCAGGATTACAAGTCCCATCACAGCCTTTTTCTTGGACATGCTTATTGCTTCTTACCAAACCAATATTTTTTCAGGATAATACTTTGATTTAGGACTGTATTTATATGCCTTCAAAATATAAGCAGCAACTACCACCAGCTTTTTTGTTTTGATTGACAGTAGATGAAAATATCTGCTGTAGAATGGAAGTGAAGATCATCATCCTGCTACCTCCTAGTGGAATGAAAAAATTTTGGCGCTCCGCAATTGTAGGTACCTCATATAAAGTTACCTCATACCAAGGTGCCACATTCCCTTTAACACGCGCATTGACGGGGGCGGGTACCCGCCCCCCTCGGGTTTTTCGGAGATAGCAAAAAAACGGCGGCGTGTAGCGCCGCTTTTCTTGGCGTACCTTTTCCCTCATCATTTTTACAACTGTTGTGAAAATTTTGAGGCTAGGTCATCTCAGGTCAGGTCACCAGTACAGGTCAAGTGACCTGACCTCAAAAAAAGTTTAGGATAGCAAAAGTCGGAGCAAGGTGAACTTATCCGGTTGAAACTCATATCACATAATGGGCCCACCAAGTTGTCTAAAATTTGTTCCGGTATTTTTGATATCGATGACCTAAGGTCAGGTACGAGGCATGACCTCGCCATTGGAAATACATGGGAAAAAGGGTTTTTACTGAATAACTCAATAACGAATGGTGATAGAGCGTTTATTTTAGCTGCAATAGTCTTGCCATAGGCTTTGCGGTTCTAATGATATGCATTATATATAATTGGACCCTGACCTGACCTCGCAGGTCAGGTCAGGTCAAATCCTTAATTTGACCTATCAAGGTCAAATTATATATCATTCGATTCGGCTTGCTGCGAGGACTCATATAGATTAAGTCGTTTTTCTCTATCTTTTCTTGTACAGATGTAATGGCCGAAAAACTTAATTTACATGTTATCCCTATGACGGCATGTTTTGACCTCTCGTGACCTCAAATGTGACCTGACAAAAAAGGTTCAAATATTTTCGATGGAGAAGTGATGGGCTACCCAATGGAGTTTACCGTTTTTCGCTACCTACCGTGGTTCTCGAGGTCTTGGGAAAGCGAAGGTGGCTCAGACCCCCATCAATGCGCGTGTTCAAGGGAATGTGGCACTTTGGTTGAATTCTGGAATTCATTGTAATTAGGGGTAATTTTAGCCGAAAAATCATCGAAGCGTCCATTATTTCTCTGACAAATGTACAATAAGCTCAATATTTTCATTTTTAAAATGTTCCTGTAGGGGAATAAATAAATATCTGCCTGTGGATGATGTCATGATCTGGCAGCCACTACCATATCCAATAGGATTCAAGGGCTTCGATTGGCTGATACCTACTCACCGTGACGTCAGCATATGTCGTCACACCAACATGGCTGTCAACTGTGGCCGACTGCTAAGGGTACATGAGGGATACATTTCAGGTAGTTTTTAGCTTTTTTCTTCGGAAAGTTTGAGTTTCAAGACAAATGACATATAAACTACCTGGTTTTCTGGCATGCTTTACAACTTGGCTATCTCAGTTAAAATCACGTTATAAAGGTGACACATCCCCTTTAATCACTACGAGGGAAGAAAGCAAAAACACTGATGGTGCTCCAAACAATGCGTGTATTGTTCTGTAAGTATTAAGAAATATGGCACCTCCTCCGTGCCCGTGCATGCCCTTTATTTTTGCCCTAACGCATTTATTTTACCCTAACACACAGGAGAGGTAAGCATCAGTGCTGCAGTGATGAGCCCACGGGCGGCAGTTATGGACTAAGAACGGCGCAAATTAGAATGGAAGTGATAAGCTGGGGGCGACAGTGATTGGCCGTGGCGGCAAGAAACAAGGCAAAGTCATAAGTCGAGGGCGGCAGTGATGAGCCAGGGCCAATAGCTATGAACTAGGAGCGGCGCGAACCAGAGTGGAAGTGATAGGGAGAGGGCGGCAGTGAAGACTCTGGGGCGGGAGTTATGAACTACGGGGGGCACAAATCAGGGCGGAAGTGATAAGTTGGGGAGGGGGTAGCATTGATTAACTGGGGTGGCACGCATCAAGGCAAAGGGCATAAGCCGAGGACGGGAATGGTGAGCCGTGGGTAGTAGTTATAAGCTACGGGTGGCACGAATCAGGGCGGAAGAGATAAGCTGGGACAGGGACGGCGGACTCGGGGGAGGGCAGGGTGAGTAATTGCACACACTGAAAAAATCAGGGCGTGCAAAAGTATATTTTTGCACTCCCGATTTTGGCTGCGTCCGGGGAAGCGCCCCCGGATTTGGGCGGCGTCCCCGGTCGGCCAAGAAAACATCAGACCTAAACATCGCCTACCTGAAGAGGAAGGGCCCTCTGTGCAAAATAAAAACAGTTTCAAATATGAATGGTGCCCCTTTCATCAAAGTCATCCATGGAGAGTAAATAGACCCAATTTATCGACACAACGCAGGGAAATGATGTCGGCGCCCCCCCCCAGTGGGCGCCCCTAGAGAGCCAAAGGTGTCCCTTGGGGAAGGAGGCGCCCCCTTCCCCTGGGAAGGAAGGCGCCCTCTCCC
Organism: Lepas anatifera; assembly: GCA_034440635.1. NCBI lineage: Eukaryota > Metazoa > Arthropoda > Thecostraca > Lepadidae > Lepas > Lepas anatifera. The sequence goes on along the minus strand of JAOTON010001937.1, from coordinate 1,310,034 downwards.
GAAAATTTTGTACAACCGCCCAAAAATAGAATCCACCGTCCCCGAGCTGGGGGCGGCAGTCATGAAACCAGGGCGCACGAATAAGAGCGGAAGTGATAAGTCAGGGATGGCGTTCATTAGCCGAGGCGATAGTGATGAGCTTGGGGCAGCATGAAACAGGGTGGCAGTGATAAGCTGGGGATAGCACTGGTGAGCCACTGGCAGCAGAAATGAGTGGGGTGCTGTTTGAATCAGAGCGGCAGTAATAAGTCAGGGTTGGCAAGAATCAGGGTGGCAGTGATAGGTGGGAGGCGTCAGTGATGAACCATGGCGGCATAAACCATGGGGGGTAGTGATGAACCGGAGGCGGCATGAATTAGGGCAGAAATGCTGAGCCGAGGGGCGACACATGTAGTGGGGTGCTCTCATGGTGATTAGGGGTGCTCGCACACCCCAAAGAGATAACAAATTTGACCCCTGGCTGACATTAACACGCGCATTGACGGGGTGGGTACCCGCCCCCCCCTCGGGTTTTTTCGAGACAGTAGAAAAACGGCGGTGCGTAGCGCCGCCGTACTTGGCATACCTTTTCCCTCATCATTTTTACAACTTTTGTGGAAAATTTTAAGGTTAGGTCATCTCAGGTCAGGTCACCAGTACAGGTCAAGTGACCTGACCTAAAAAAGTTTAAGATAGCATAAGTCGGAGCAGGGTGAACTTATCCCATTGAAACTCATACCACATAATGGCCCCACCGAGTTCTCTAAAACATGTTCCGATATTTTTGATATCGATGACCTAAGGTCAGGTACGAGGCATGACCTCTCCATTGGAAATAAATGGGAAAAATGGTTTTTACTGAATAACTCAGTAACGGATGGTGATAGAGTGTTTATTTTAGCTGCATTAGACTCGCCTTGGCTTTGCAGTTCTAATGATAAGCATTTTATATAATTTGACCCTGAACTGACCTCAGGTCAGGTCAACTCCTTGATTTGACCTAGCAAGGTCAAATTATTTATCATTCGATTTGTCTTGCTGCGAGGATTCATACAGTTTAAGTCATTTTGCTCTATCTTTATTTGTTCAGGTGTAATGTCCGAAAAACTTAATTTACATGTTATCCCTATGACGGCATGTTTTGAGCTCTCGTGACCTTAAATGTGACTTGACAAAAAATGGTTAAAATATTTTCGATGGAGAAGTGGATGGGCTACCCAAAGCCGTATACCGTTTTTCTCTACCTACCGTGGTTCTCGAGATCTTAGGGGGCACTATGGGCCGGCGGGCTCCAAAATGCGGTCATTAATCAGAAAATGATTTTGTCAAATGGGGCCAGCGAACCATGTAATCTGGTACAGAATTGTCCCCTGAATTCGAATCTGGCTTTTATTGCTTTGCACCTATCACCGGTTGGGCTGTATTGCTTACTAAAGTGAGAGGTTGTGATGGGTCACGTTCAACCGGGGATTTCATATATATGAAGCTCGGTTTTGCATCCTTTTGAGACAACAATTTTGATGAAAAATTTTTAATATGACACTTTTTCGAGAGTTCAAAACCTTCTGCTTCTCATGGTGATGTTCTTTAATGTCAAATTCCTGTCATTTGTTTCTTAACATGCAATAAAAAATAACAATTTATACGGAAAAAATTAACTTGAACAAACATTTCAGAGGAAGATTTTCCGATGGGATCCGCTTGGATCCGCGCCGAAATATATTGGAACTTAATCACCGCATTTTATTTTACCGTTCACAACAAAGACCTGGTCAGTAACTTTTTTAGACCGGTTTAAGTGGGCCCTCTCACCTCCCGGCGGCGTCCGTTGGCAGCGGCGGCGAGCGTCGAGCGCACGCTTGAGGGCGGTACGAAGGGAAGATAAGACACACACACAAACCGATTTTATGAGAATATGAACCGAACAGTTCCGGTTTCACCATTGATGTAATATGAGAAGGCAATAAGATTGAAACGTGGGAGGAGGCTGTGAGGCCTTAAGGGCTTTTCGTTGTTCAGTCTGTGACTTGCACTGGGTGAAGTCAGTTGAGTGAACCGCTCGGAGAAGCAGGACGTATGTACCTATCAGTGTCGATTGTTTATTATGGTGGATGGGAAAGTCATCAGTGCTGTCACAGACACCAGCTCATCAGTGCTGTCACAGACACCAGCTCATCAGTGCTGTCACAGACACCAGCTCATCAGTGCTGTTACATACACCAGCTCATCAGTGCTGTTACAGACACCAGCTCCGAAAGTCCAGTAGGCTTGATAATTGAAAGGGACGTTATGCAGAAGCATGGCCTGTGCCCAGACCTCCAGCGGAACGCGGTGTCGGGCCAAGCAGACGGTAACAGTGCTCAAAAACTCATGACGAGGCGAAAAGAAATTACAGAAAGCATTGTTATGTCAGGTCAATATTGAGGTCAGCATGGGTCAAAGAAGGTTCCATAGGCTTACAACAGGGCAATGTACGTTTCGAACTCTAGATATTTACACAGCAAAGCTAGAGAAAACATTTATGCATCATTGGATTCCTCTCATGGTGGGGAACCGAATGATGCATAATATGACTTTGATAGGTCAAATTGTGTCTATTGCCTGACCTTGAGTTAGGTCAGGGTGACTGGGTGACCTGGTATAGTCATGTTGCACATCAATCGACTCACTGTGACAATATAAGCACAATGTAAGCAAAATAAGAGCTTTATCTCATTTCAGTGAGAAGTTATTCGCAAAACAATCACTGTATGCTCCCGTGACCTGACATGACCTTTGAGAGGTCAGATGGTCAAAAACTCAACTTCATCGTCCAGATCGTGGTAAGAATATACGGTGTGAGCATTTTAGCTTTATCTATTTGGTATTTACTGAAAACCAGCCCTTTAAATTTTTCACCATAGACTTTAGGTAAATAGGGTGACCAAAAATTGGCCCCATCTTAGATCAACGATATGAAAATTCCGAGATACCTGAATTGTAGACCCTAATGACCTCATTATATTGTGAAAGTTTCAAACTGATCGGCTGGCAGATGTTCCTTAGGCGCCGCTTCAAACTCTTGATTTTAGGTTTTGAGGTCGGTGCACTTGGCCTCGGATAGCTCCTTGACCTGACATGACCGGACCTAAAAAATTTGGTCAGATGCGTAAAATTGATCAGGAATAAGGTACTGTAAGTTTTGTTTACCCTGCGTCTCTTCGTTTTTTCGTTATCTGAGGAAAATCAGGAGGGGGCAAATTTCGCCTCCTCCCGCGGGGCGCGAGTTAATTGATCTGTCGAATTGATATCATTTCCGGCTTCTTCGGCCATGCTTACCCCCTGGAGACAACAATTTGGGTCAATATTCCTGCCAGCCGATTTATGACCGCATTTTGGAGGCTGCTGGCCCATAGTGTGGGGGGCGGGTACCCGCCCCCCCTCGTCAAAGCGAAGGTGGCTCAGACTCCCGTCAATGCGCGTGTCAAAAGAGTAAAAGCACGGCAGCAGCAGTCTACCATTTACTCGGCTCGGAGAATTCCTCCAATAGACAAAGAGATAACGATTAGACGATTGTGGGCTGCTTTTTGCTTGGAAGGGTGTCAACTGTAAAAAAAAATGTGCGGAAACTGAGCGGACAGCAGGGCCTAAGTTTGGACGGTTTTGGGGGCCATGACCGGACTGGTTTCCTCGGCAGTGATAAACCAGGGGCGGCAGTGATCAGCCGTGAGACGGTCCATCGTCATATTAGAGGTTTTAGAGTGCGCCGACATCTAGGGTCATACGGCGCCCATAACACTAATAAAATACGCAAATAGGACATTTCCGCACGAATTTTAACAAGTCAAGTGGTAGAACAGGTCAGGTTGTGAAAGTTGTATCAGAAGATTATATAAAACACATAAAAGATGAAATGACATGAAGGTAACATGAAACTCGACGTAATGTAGAACCTGAAAGACTACTAGGATGAATATTAGCCTGGTCCGGATTTAGGTTTTTTTCTTCAGAAAGTAACGGATCGTTGTTCATTAGATGCATTTTTGGTGCTGATTGCGATGCGCTCATCAGAAATGCAATTTTCGAAAAAAACTTTTGGTGGCCCACTCGAGTTGAAGGTTTTGCATTTTGCCCAATTTTCCACTTTTTGGCTCACCATCAACCCATATTACCAACGAGGTGGAAAAAATTGCACTGGGTTGGTAGTTTGGTTCATTGGTGTTCCATTCGCTTTGTTTTTGTCGTTATAACTTGCACACATAACGGCTATTTTTTGCTTATCATATCTGCTTTTAGTTGAGCTTGCACTGGCTCTCCATAGATGGCGCTAGCGGCGTGACATGGTAAGTGAATACTGATTCCCTCGGGGACCGGGAATGTGAACAGCAACGTGAAAGGTGAGAAACAATTGCGAATTGGATTGTATAAACGCACTTAAAGAGCTGTTTTCAAGCAGCACTGAAGTTGTTAACACTGTTTCTCAGGTATTTTAAGCATGCCATGTCCAAATATGCTGCTGCTGCTGAAGTCCCGACCATAACCCTTTACCAATAGACGCAGGAACCGTGGGGGCTGTGGTGGTGGCTGTTGCACCCAACTTTCAGAGTGTGGCAGCAGCTCTAACCCCGCCCCCAGTTTGAGCCGAGTCTGGAACTTCTCTATTAACATTTAAGTGATATGCCTAATCACCCCCGGCCATACCAACGCGGAAGCCCCTTCCTCCGACTAAAATAGTCTCTCCACCTATGCCTTCACCGACTGAATGCTTCCGTATTTGCGTCAAAAAGACTCTGCAGCAACCCTACTTTGACTGAAGTGCGAGGGTATCAGTTTTGAGGCTAGCGACCTCTAGCCCAGTCTCCTCTGACATATTTAGAGGTCGTTGTGGCCCAGAGAAGAATTATATGTTTTACGTATACGGATAGAATTGACAATTTTTAACGTTGCGGTCCAGCAGAAAAAATCGACTGGTTTGGCATTGTGCGAACATTTTTTTTACAAACATGGCATTGGTCACCAGGTTTTAAGGACTGAAGGAAATATGTTGTATGAAATCACAAAATAAGCTTTCCAACGTTTCCGCGCCTTGCACTAGCTGCATTGGATAATAATCTATAATCATATGATAATCGATAATCATCGACATAATTTAAGTGTTTACGTTATCTTTTCCTTTCAGTTCTCTGATCGAAATTGAAAATGGAGGGACGGTTATATCCGCAAGAAATAAAGGAGTCTTACCGTGAGTTTTGTATATCATAGGGCGGCTTCTTATGACAAGAATTGAACTCATGGAGGAGCGGAGCAAAGATGAGTGTCATATTCCTATGGAAGAATGGAAGAACAGGGTAACAGCAGGGGTTATGGATGTGTGTGCCAGCGTATCACTCCATACACGTGTAAATCAGGCCATACTGAAGGAACTAAGAGGGCTTTGGAAAGAAAGAGTACAAAAAGAAGTATGCAAACAAGTTTGGCAAGCGAGCTACTATACCAACTGCTGCGATGGATTCGCTGTTTGATACCAGCAGCCGAGAACTTGAGCCTGGACTAGCAGAAGACAGTGTTTCTTGCCGACCATCCAAGTGCCAGACGCCTTCAGACAGACAGCCTCGGTCAGGAAACCACAGCGCGATGGCAGAGGAGAGCCCAGCGGGCGGGTCGAGCAGTCATGAGAGGAGCAGCCGTCACCTCCCCGAGTCAACAGGCGACGGCCGAGACAGCAAACACGCCTGTGGAAACTGGTGTTTCATTAATGCTATCATCTGCTAAGCTATAATAACTCGGTAATCCCGATCAAAGGGATATTATCTGTGTATGAGCAATGCTATTTTCAAAACCAGTCTGCTCAACAATTCTAACAAAACACCCACAAGCTATATGTATATATATATTTTTCAAAACACTGTCCAAGTCGTTCACAGTCAATAGCTCATAAACCATAAGACATGGTACGCATTGCTTGTCGTTCTCCTATCCTTCCTTACGGTTCCATAACTCTTAAAACATAAAAATGGTTGGCATTACTTGTCGTTCTTCTACGGTCTATCCTTCCTTATGGTTTGTGAGTTATGGACTGTGAACGACTTGGACAATGTTTAAAAAATATATATAAATATATAGCTTGTGGGTGTTCTGATCGGATTTATGAGCAGACTGGTTTCTGAAAAATAGCATTGTTCATACACAGATAATATCCCTTTGATCAGGATTACCAAGTCATTATAGCTTAGCATATGATAGCGCTACCTGAAACACCAGTTTCCACAGGCGTGTTTGCTGTCTCGGCCGTCGCCTGTTGACTCGGGGAGGTGACGGCTGCTCCTCTTATGACTGCTCGACCCGCTCGCTGAACTCTCCTCTGCCATCGCTCTGTGGTTTCCTGATGGAGGCTGCCTGTCTGAATACGTCTGGCACTTGGCTGGTCGGCCAGATACACTGTCTTCTACTAGTTCAGGCTCACGTTCTCGGCTGCTGATATCAATCAGCGAATCCATCGCAGCAGTTGATGTAGCAGCTCGCTTGCCAAACCTGTTTACATGCTTCTTTTTGTCTCTCATCCTTTCTAAAACCCTCTTAGTTCCTTCAGCACGGCCTGTTTTGCACGTGTAGGCAGTGATACGCTTGCACATACATCCATAATCTCAGCCGTTACCCTGTTATTGATACTTTTATAAGAATATGGCACTCATCTTTGCTCCGCTCCTCCACGAGTCCAATTCTTGTCATAACAAGGTGCCCTATGACATGCCAAACTCACGGTCAGGCTCTTTTGTTTTTGCAAATATTACCGTCCGTCCATGTTGAATTTTGTTCAGAGGAAACATAAAACTGCAAAGAGAACATAACGTAAAACTTGGATTATGCCGGTAAGTGAATTATTCAATGCAACTAGTGCAGGACGTCTAGTCGTTGGAAGTCGTTGGAAATTTTAGGATTTCATACAGCATATTTTCTTCGGTCCTTAAAACCTGGTGACCAATGTCACGTTTGTATTAAAATGTTTGCATAATGCCAAACCGGTCGATTTTTTCTGCTGTACCACAACGTTGAAAATTATCAATCCTATCCGTCTACGTAAAACAAATAATTCTTCTCTGGGCCACAACGACCTCTAAATATGTCAGAGGAGACTGGGCTAGAGGTCACTAGCCTCAAAACTGATACCCTCGCACTTCAGTCAAAGTAGGGTTGCTGCAGAGTCTTTTTGGCGCAAATACGGAAGCATTCAGTCGGTGAAGGCATAGGTGGAGAGACTATTTTAGTCGGAGGAAAGGTGTAGGCTGGAGGAAGGGGCTTCCGCGTTGGTATGGCCGGGGGTGATTAGGCATATCACTTAAATGTTAATAGAGAAGTTCCAGAATCGGCTCAAACTGGGGGCGGGGTTAGAGCTGCTGCCACACTCTGAAAGTTGGGTGCAACAGCCACCACCACAGCCCCCACGGTTCCTGCGTCTATTGGTAAAGGGTTATGGTCGGGACTTCAGCAGCAGCAGCATCAGTGTTAACAGCATCAGTGCTGCTTGAAAACAGCTCTTTAAGTGCGTTTATACAATCCAATTCGCAATTGTTTCTCACCTTTCACGTTGCTGTTCACATTCCCGGTCCCCGAGGAAATCAGTATTCACTTACCAAGACACGCCGCTAGCGCCATCTATGGAGAGCCAGTGCAAGCTTAACTAAAAGCAGATATGATAAGCAAAAAATAACGGTTATGTGTGCAAGTTATAACAACAAAAACAAAGCGAATGGAACACCAATGAACTAAACTACCAGCCCAGTGCAATTTTTTCCACCTCGTTGGTAATATGGGTTGATGGTGAGCCAAAAAGTGGAAAATTGGGCAAAATGCAAAACCTTCAACTCGAGTGGGCCACCAAAAGTTTTTCGAAAATTGCATTTCTGATGAGCGCATCGTAATCAGCACCAAAAAATGCATCTAATGAACAACGATCCGTTACTTTCTGAAGAAAAAAACCTAAATCCGGACCAGGCTAATGAATATATGACATTAAAACTAACGCTCCTCAGATATAACATGATGTAAGTGATATCCACAGAAGGATGCTCCCCCAGAACGTTCACCGCCCAGATATCCCCGGGATGCTCACTGCCCCGGGGACGGCAGTGATGAACCAGGGGCGGCAGTTATCAGTCAAGGGCGGAAGTTATCAGCCTGGGGCCGCAGTTATCAGTCATGGGGCGGCAGTTATCAACCAAGGTGCGGCAGTGATTAGCCAGGGGCGCCAGTTAGCAGCCAGGGGCGGAATTTATCAGTCAAGCGGCGGCAGCTATCAGCCAGGGGCAACAGTTATCAGCCAGGGAGTGACACTTATCAATCTGCCGGGGGCGGCAGTCATTAGCCAAGGGCCGGTAGTTTTCAGTCAGGGAGCGGCAATGATCAGCCAGGGGCCGGCAGTGATCAGCCAGGGGCGGCAGTGATCAGCCAAGGAGGGAAGTTATCAGGCAGAGGGGCGGTAGTGGTCTGCCAGGGGGCGGCATTGATCTGCCAAGGGGCAGAAGTTATCCGCCAGGGGCGGCAGTTAGCAGTCAAGGGGCGGAAGTTATCAGTCAGGGGGCGGCAATGATCAGCCAGGGGGCGGAAGTTATCAGTCAGGGGGCGGTAATGATCAGCCAGGGGCGGCAGTGATCAGCCAGGGGCGGCAGTGGTGAACGAGGGCGGCAGTGATCAGCCGGGGGTGGCAAAGATGATTCGGTGAGCGACAGTGACTTACTAGGAGGGGCAAGTATATATGTGTTAAAATAAGCCGGGGTGTTTAGCCAGGGGCGGCAGTGATAAGCCAGGGGTATCGGAGATCAGCCAGCTAATCAGTGATGAAAAAGGCGGTAGTAACCATCCGGAGGGGGAGGCAGGGATTTATTGCTGGCGACAGTAATCGGGCGGGGGCGGCAGTGATGTGGCGTCATAAATCAGGGAGAAATGATAAGTCAGGATGCATTGATTAGCTAGAGGTGGAACCAATCAGAGTGGAAGTAATGATTCCGGGACGGGAAAACTTGTGAGGGGCAGCACGAATCAGGGTGGCAGTGATGAGATAGTGAAACAGTGATAGGTGACATTCTTCAGTGTAGCGTTGATAAGCCAGGGGCGGCACATGTATTGGGGGTGCTCAGCACATGATTGGGGGTGCTCGAATTAGGATTGGGGGTGCTCAGGCACCCCCAAAGAGATAGAAAATTACGCCCCTGGGGCCTACTATGCTATCAGAAGAATATATGTAACTATAGGAAACTATGAAAACAGTTGAACCCATAATTGACCGTAGACTCCACTATCAATGGAGGGGCCCTTTGACAGCTAGACACTTGTAAGCAAATTCGGGGCATCCTGGTGTACTATCCATGTGTCCTGGTGGCTGCCACGGTGCACTACCACTGCGTAGAGGTAGAACACAAGTTTGGCAGAGGCGTGAGGATGTCCGAGAGCCCTCCAGCTCAGGTCGAGGTCGCTAAGGGGAAAAGTGACGTGAGCGTGCGCTTGGCGCGATGGGCTGTCGCTGTAGGTGCACAATTAACACTGATGGCCGGCGCCAGACATCGAAAACTTTGAGTTGTTAATTAGCCTATATACTTGAATCCTGGATGCATAATAGAGCAAAAACATAGGGTAGAGTGGGGTAAGACGCATACATTAAGGGTTAATGTGTCTGTACCAATCCTGCGTGGATAGAATCGCCTTATTTTTTCTTCGTTAAGTTTTGTTATTGTCTGTCTACACTCAGATAGAAATTTGGGGCTCTGACACCATGCGAAGTGTACGAAATTTGGTTTTTCCTGAGACCATGTAAAGGGCGTTTTACCCCGATAGCGGGGTAAAACGCCCTAGCCCCGGAGTAAAACGCCGTCACATAACACGCAGCGCATATTGAACCTCGTCACATGAAAAAGTAGGAACATTGTTGTAATTACTCTTTATGATAGTGTTGTGACAAAGTGGGCAAGTCATTCGAGGCATTAAAGCCCGACACAGCAAAAACAAGCAGGTAGGCTTTTTACCTATTAACAGAAAACGCAAAAGCAATTTAAGATAAAGCTCCAACATCTTTTAAGGCGCGCAAAGCACCTTAAAGCGCCTCCGGTTCATTCTGCTCCCTATTACCTTTTCTTCGATATGTCTTCCCATATTCTGGAACAGGATGTGAAGGTAGGATGAGGATGAGTATGTATAATATGGGCAATTCCAGCACCAATCGACCAGGCAAATGGCAAATCTACACGGTACCTCTTCGATTTTCTTCAAAATAATTTTATAGGGTTCTCATGGGCCGTAAAGACGAATCTGAAAGTTTTAGCTCGATTGGAGTAAAACTTTAGAAGTTATTGCCTCAGGCATTTTTTGAAAATCTGCTTACAGTGCATTTTTTAGGTGATCATAAAGCCCACAGAGACAGATGAAATAGGCTTAAAGTATATATTTTCCTGTCTGAAATGCGCCGAAGAACTCGAATCTGAAGTCTGTTTGACCCTAGGTCACTTGTGAAAAAAGTTGTGATTTGACCTTGACCTAAGGTCACATTCAAAATTTGCTGGTACACCTTTTGTTCAAAATGGCATATTCCAAATTAAAGATTGAACTTTTCTCCTTCCATTAAAATAGGTTAGAACATCCGTTTTTTATATCTACTAGTGTTTTTAACACGCTTAGTGGAAGGTAGCCTGGCATCAACACGTAATGAAGGGGTCCCGAAATGCCTCCCCTGAGATTTCACCAATTAAGAGGGTTAGCAAAACGCGTGTTGCGGGTTTTGTGAGGGCTGTAGAATGTGTTTTTTAGGCTAGATTTCATGGACCTAGGCCAGTATCCTCAAGGTCAAATGAGGTCATAGAGGTCAAATGTAGGCCGTACCTGACACTTAGCGAAATGCCGTTACTGTGCGAAACAAAGTCGCGAATACACTTTGAGCGGGCAAATTTCATAAAGAGAAGATATAAATTGTTCTCTGGAATATTTAGGTCGAGGTCGGTCAAGGTAATTGACAATGACACCACAACGTGAGATATTTCCATAATGGATGCACATACGTTGAAGCTTGCATAGAAGCAACCATTAAGCAATCAATGAGTTGGACCTTGACCCACGGTCTTTGGCCTGTGACCTGGAACTTATCATTCTGTAACCTCAACTGTAACATAAAAACATCATACACGTATTGCCAGGGAACGTCATGTGACCGAAAGCTGTGCGATCAACAATTGCGATAATGTTTATATGGCCTTGGTCTGTAACCTATGATCTAGTGAAATGATCTTAACATACAAACAACTCTGACGATGCTACGTTTTCCTCGCACAGCTAGGTCTGCAATGCATTTGAACTGGTGTGACCGCACATAGGCGTCGGAAAAGAAGGCCAGGGGCCTGGCCCCCACTTTTTGGCCCAAAATTTCCTTATCTCAGTCAAAATGGGAGAAAACCTGAAATTTGCATAAACGGTAACTGTGGAGGGCATCGAGGAGCCTAAATTTGAACAGTTTTTGGTCATATCATGGAAAGGTTTTTGTCAGCATCAGGTTTAAGTTTGACTGGCCCCACTTTTTTCCGGTGGCGGTGCTTATGTGACCGCAGATTATGGCTATTTAGAAATATACATCTGATTTTGTAAGCCTGTAGGTCAGTCAGTGCGTAAACATAGAGGACAGATTTTCAAAGTTCTTTCCAAAATTAACTCGCTCATCGATGTTGTTTTTCTGCCATGAAGGGTTTCCGGCCACCTCGGGTAATTATGCTTAATCCCTGTCCGACTGCGTGTTAATGCTCATTACAGTGCTTTAACCCTCGCCCCACCGGGGGGCCATCGATGGCCCCCCTAAGGTTTTCCGGGATAGCAGAAAAACGACGAGGCGCAGCACCGCAGTTGAGGGCTCTACCTCTCACTGCATCATTTTCCCATCATCCCTGAAATTTTTTACCCCGGGTCACCCAAGGTCAGGTCACCAGACGAGGTCAACCAAGGTCACCTCACTTCACTTTAGAGCTCTGTAAGAGCTACATTTCAAAGTCGATCGATGTGAAACTTCCTACACTTCATAACCCCTCCAGGGTCTACAAGGTGTATATCCGGGATTTTTCGATTTCGTGCCCTGAGGTCAGGTCACGAGGCGACCTCTCCCATTGGAAAAGCATAGGGAAAAGTTGTTTCATGATATAAAAGCCACAAAAATGATTGCAAATACTCAGACTGCTCAGAAAACGTTTTTGGACACACTTTCACGAATCCCAGGGGTCATATTTGCCCTTTGACTTTTCCAAGGTCATCCAAGTTCACCAGAGGTCAAAAACAGTATTTTGGCAATAACTTTTGACCTAATCAAGCTAGAGCGGTGAAACAAACACCATCGTGTTTGTCTTATCACTGGCTTTCATTTGATATACGGCAAGGTCACTTTGTGACCTTTCGTGACCTCAGGTCATATTAGGTCACGAGGTGACCTCTGGAGGTCAAACCACTGGCGGGAGGTCTTTACGTTCCACATAGCGGAAAAAGTACTGGCAATTTGCTATCAAATGTACTTTACCAGGCCTCAATAGCTCTAATGACATAAGAGTTATGCCCAGTTTGCTTAATCATTGCATATTTGAGTGAAAATAGCCGATCTTGACCTAATTTGACCTCTGGAGGTCAAACCATTGACCTGAGCACTAAAACATGCGAAGTAATTTCTTACTGAATTCACGCAAGCTTTCTATTGCACTTTGCAGATTTGCGCTAACGCTCATATTTTCGGAGTTAGAGGGGGGGCCATCGATGGCCCCCCGGTGGGGCGAAGGTGGCGCCGGACCCCCGGTGGGGCGCGGGTTAAAGGATGATGATAACTCGTCGCTGGGGCTTCGACAGCATATTGGAAAGGTAGTGGGACAAAATGGTGATACAATAGGAACAGTGCTAGAAGTCTGAAGAAAGCCAACTAAGGCAATCGTGGTTTCCCGTGTTCATATATAGAACTCGCCTATCGCGTCAATTCAAATAAGCTTTTTCTGCATCGGACCGAAGCAAGCATTTTCCACTCGCGAGTTAGTACTAGAGCAATACTCTCTCCTTGACGATATCTTTGCGCGATTTTACTCTCCTTGCAGTTAAAGGAAACAAGCATTTGTCAACACGTGGAAAAATATGTATGTATGTACACCGGACACCGGTTTGCAACAATGCACCGAAATACGGGAGCCGGTGCCTCCATGAGCTGTCTTTGTGCTGAGCTGACCTTACGCTGTCACAGTAGGCAGCTCTGTTCCGTCCAGTGGCGGATCCAGGGGAAGCAAAAACGGCATGTCCCCCCAAATGGAAAGCTAGGGGCAAAACTATGTTTTTGCCCCCCCTCCCCCAAGCGGTCGACCTGCTTTATGCCCCGACTCATTTTTAATTTATAAGCAAGATTTCGGTGCTTCAACTCTCAACTTCAAACAGAACCAGCTAAGTTCAGTGTAAATATTGGGTCTTGGATAGAAAAAAGTATTTTGTGCCCATACTTTTTCACCCCGTGACGTTTTTTTTTGCCTTTTGGCTCAAATATCCCTAATCCTACTGTCAAATCATATTATTGTAGCACAATTTTTCACTGCGTGACGTTTTTTCTCTTTTTTCCTTTTTGACTTTGGTTTGCTTCTCCCAAACCGACCGGCTAGATCTGCCACTGGTTCCGTCGATGTCTTCAGAGAGCTCTCGCACCTGCATGGTGTTCAGGTTTACGGGTGTGAAACGATGAAACCGTTGGGTGCCCTTGATCTTCAACGCCGAGCTGTACCACTGTATCAGTCGTTTTGACATTTCAAAGACCTCCTCTCTACTGACAAACGCGAAATGGATTGTGGTGTCGAAGTATTGCGTCAGAAAAGAGAACATCAATAGAAGATCCAAGATCTGATCCTTTTCTTCTCTCCTTAAGCTTACCTTGGCTGTTCTTCTTCTAACTTTACCGCCAACTCCGTCACAGGCGTTCTTCGCGTGGCTGGTAGCAAAAAAGCGTTATTCACATGGTATTTGAAAGTCTGTCTGGATGATAACAAGCATTGATAAAGTGAAAATTGTTTTTGTATTGGCCACCGCACCCGTCTGATACGTAATGTGTTTTCTTCAAACTTGGCATGTGGGTGCGTAGCCAAGGTACGGGTTTGTGCTGCAAGATATGAGCCATGACGTGAGAGTGCTTTAAGTCGTCACTTAAAAAAAACTTCTACTGCACCGGACTCCATCCTCAATCCAGTATGGAACAAAAAGGTGTACAGTCACCTGCTTTGCAGACCAGTGATACGACTGAGCAGCATTTTGCGCAGCACATGTATTATTTTCTAAGTCATCGATGACTACGGCTTTCTCCCCTTTGGTGCCTTTTCCTTCCAGTTTGCTATATAATGTCCTTGAGCCATATATATGTAGTGGTGATGGGTTAGGTTACATACATTCTTACTCAGGGGATCAACAAATCGCTCTATATTATCCACGCAATCCGAACGCGTCGATTCTCTCTCTGATTTTGACCATTCTTTGAACGTAATATCTTCAGAAGACATTTGCACGGAGTCAAAAGAGTATAAATACACCCTAACCTCCTCCTATCTAGGGCTCCTTTGACGTGAGGGTGTCCACTGTCACCGTACTGTTATATTTTTCAATATCACTGTTTCAATATATCACTGTTATATGTTTCAAACGTTTCGCAACTTTTTCCGTATAATCACGGCACTTCACTAAAGGTGTCCGGTATGACGTACATACATTTAACATATATGACCTGATTTGACCTTAAAGATATAGATATAAGTCCATACAATTGAGCTCAAATAAAACAGTTTACAGGCCTCACAAATCCCGGAACATGCGTTTTCCTAACCCTCTTAATTGGCAAGATCTCAGAGGAGGCATTTCGGGACCCCCTTCATTACGTGTTGACACCAGACCATCCTCCACTGTGCGTGTTAAAAACACTAGTAGATATAAAAAAACGGATGTTCTAACCTATTTTATTGGACGGAAAAAAGTTCAATCTTAAATTTGAGATATTCCATTTTGAAAACAAGGTGTACCAGCAAATTTGGGACATGACCTTAGGTCAAGGTCAAATCATAATTATTTTCACAAGTGACCTAGGGTCAAACGGACTTCAGATTCGAGTTTTTCGGTTCATTTCAGACGGGAAAAGGTATATTTAATACATAGTTCATCAGTCTCTGTGGGTTGTATGGTCATCTAAAAAAATGCACTGTAAGCAGATTTTCAAAAAATGCCTGAGGCAATAACTTCTAAAGTTTTATTCCGATTGAGCTGAAACTCTCAGATTCAGCTTCGGGGTCCATGAGAACCCTACATGCCAATTTTAAAGAAAATCGGAGAGGTACCGTGTAGGCCTTGGTCGATTGGTGCTGGAATTGCCCATATGGAAAATTTAGTTAACGACGACCTTGGTCCGGGATCGCTGTATGCAAACAACTGTATGCGACGTGATTTTTTTAACCCAACGTACTTCGCCATCACGACCAGTGGTGGGCGTGATGGTGGTAGTAGCGATAGCAGCCCTACCTCCATCTCCAATCTGTCTTAAGGACACATTTATCCATTGGGGCAAAACGCCTACCAAATATTGGGGTAAGACGCCCCAGGCGTCTTACCCCGCGCTACACATGGGCGTCATACCCACGTAGCAACGGCAGCGTCGCATCAAAGATTTCTAAATTCTGCGGCGTTTCCATACCACATAGTGGCTGTCAAAATGTCGCACAAACTCGCTGTTTTAACCTGTTTTAAGTTCTTGATCATGGTATGAGCTGAGACCCCGAATTTCAGAATAATCGTTGTGTTTTTGCTTTATTATGCGTCCGGGATTTGGGGAGATATGTTAATCAACAACTTTTCTACGCACAATCATGCTCCTCGGTGTGCACTCCGAAATCTACCTACCTTTGAAACAAGTTTCTTCCGAAGAGAAACAAATACCTCAGGCCCTTTTGGATTTCCGAGCACGAAACTGGTTCTTAAAGGGAATGTGGCAATTTGGTCGAATCCTGAAATTTATTGTATTTAGTGTTACTTTTAGCCTAAAATCATAGAAGCGTCCATGATTTCTCTCAAAAATGTATAATAAGCTTAATATTTTTTTTCAAGATGCCCCCTAGGGAGAGAAAGAAATATCTGTCTGGGGATGATGTCATGATCTGGCAGCCACTACCATATTCAACAGGCTTCAAGGGCTTTGATTGGCTGATACTCACCGTGACGTCAGCATATGTCGTCACACCAACAGCTGTCAAGTGTGGCCTGCTGTTAATGGTACATGTAGGGTACATTTCAGATAGGATTGTAGCTTTTCTCTACGGAAATTTTGAGCTTTAAGACAAATGATATATTGAGCACCGGGTTTTCCGGCATGCTTTACAACTTGGCTATCTTAGCTAACATCACGTTATAAAGGTGCCACATTCCTTTTAAGCAGTGTGCAAGGTAATCAAATAACTTGTCATGGCGTAGTTGAGATATTCTAGTTGTGTTCTGGTTTAAAGCGACTTTTTAGATTAGCTAACGCAAAAACTGCGCTCGACGACTTTTTTTGCTAAGCGATATTTCTTAGAGCCATTTTGACGCTGTCGCAGGGACCGTTTTGTGGCGTCGCTCCCTCCCCCTGAGCGAAATCCTGGCAACGCTCCTGCCCAGTGACCGCAACACACATCACATTCTCCTCCCTTGTACTTGTGAAAACAAACATTAATTATGTTTCTTTCTAACTCCAACTCTGAAATTTTTTGTTCACATCACGCACATGCATCATCTTTCCGCCACTGAATAAACACGGTCTCCGTAACGCTATCTGTCGCTCAATTTTTGCACCAGTGTTTAATAAGACCGAGAATGGACTGGCGGACTGAGAGTACGATTCCCGTGGCAGGTGATCATATGTGATACTGACGATGAGAGCGGACGTCCTCAGTGGAAAATCGGTTGCAGTTCTTGTGATTATTTCACTATGCATTTGAATAATCCCGCATGCAATTTTTGTCATGCGGAAATGCTGTGAATGGGTGTCAACAGCGAGTCTATGATCAAAGTTTGGGATTTCACTGATTATTAAACGTGTTGTTTGATGGTGTCACAAATTGTTAGAAAAGACGATATTTACTCTTATCTGTTTTTAGCCTATGAGAGTGGGGAAAATGTTGTCCCCTGGTTTTCAGATCTCTTGTTTCTCAGATTATAATTTTTAGAATTTCGACAACGTGTTCCATTCATTTAAGGAGTCGCAAGTCACCAATACATAAGGCCATTAATTCAAGCTCAATAACTCTCGTGCAAATACCCGTGCTCAGCGGAACCACTGTGTGCGTTGTGACAGGCCCGAGTGACGTGTATTTGAGAAAGCCTATAAAGATTGACTTCCACAAAGATTGTAAAGAATAAGAAACTAAGAGGTAAACCGTGTCAGTCCGGCCTGCTGTTAAGTTGTTTTCAACCACTGTGGTATTGGACCTGTAGTGCGCGCTCCTCAGGCAGGCCTGCCGCGCGGGCCCTCGACCAATGAGACGCGTTGCAGTCCGACACAGAGCCAGTGTGAGCGGCGCGCGAGGGTTTAGTGTGATTTACAATACCGTGGCGTACGCAGGTCTTTATCTCGTCTCTGGCAATCTTCGGTTTCTGAATTCGAGTTTGCTTCCATTCAGGCGCTTTTTACAATTACCAAAGATATAACTAAATCGTTCTACGGTGATTTGTCGTGTGATATACGAGGAAAAACTCGGAAAGATCAATCACAGACAAAGCGCGCGACAGACCGCTGCAAATATGAAAATGTACTGTTCGTCTTTGTCCAGGAAGTCAGACACTACCCTGAGTCAGACCGCGTTTAGGAACGGTCGCTCAAGGGTGTTGAAATTTTCTGGGATTAGAAAACCCTGCGAGTCAGGGTGTGGGTTGATGAACTGATCAATTTGTTGGTCTGATCAAACCATTGAAGTTGATATGAACACCTGCCCATCAAGCACGTGTGCGAGTTTGTGTGGCGGTTTGTTGAGTTCAAATCAAATGGCTCAATCTTTCTTCTGTTTTCATGAAACGCTCCGGCAAGACCTGTGGTTGAATTCACTTCGCAGAATGGGAGAACGCTATAGAATTGGCCCCAAAAATACGAACAAGTGACACCCTTTTAATGGAGAAGAATCCACATTGGGGGTCACGACTTTTCCCATGATACCTAACAGGGGCGTCATGAGGATAAAATAGGGGCTTGAAATTATCCCTAGACTATCTTCACAGGGGTACATCGACCCCTTTCCACGTCTCATGACTTCTTTAGGGGAGTCCGGTAACTCTTTGGATGAGACATGTGCCGGGCATTTATCACTTATACCTTAGATGAGGTGAAGAAACTAGAACAAAAACAAATGGAACAAAACATCACTATCACCAATCATCGACCTACGAATAAATACCGCGACCGCCTCAAAGCTGGATATCGACCACGAATACTCGCGACACCTGAACGAATTCCAGCGCCCCGACCGACCGACACGCAGCTGCAACAGACATGCCCCTGTACCAGTGCAGTCAAATTGCCAAATCAGAGTGGCTCATCTGAACGTTTGTCACCTGCTACCATCAATGGATGGCGTAAAATGTTGTCAAACACCAATCTGGACATTCTCAGCGTTGGAGAGACATTCTTAAGCGACCAAGTCGATACATATCTGATACATATCTGACTTTCCCTGGCCAAGTCATGGAACGACGCGACCGTCCGTCTCATGGTGGTGGAGTGTATGTCCTATATAGAGACTAGATGAAGGCAGATGTGCTGATGGTACCTTCAACTGACTCTGCTCTAGAGGCTTTATGGTTGCAGCTCAACTGTAATTCACCTTTCATTCTAATAATAATTGTTGGGGTTTAACGACGCACCAACTGCCAGGGTCATACGGCGTCGCCAACTCTCACCCTGTTGGAAGGGATTTTGGGGATCAGATCGACTTATTCAGAGGCTCCGCCGGGACTTGAACCCGGGACCGGTGGCTTAGAAGACGAGGGTGCTATCCTCTAAGCCACCTCATCCCCTTTCATTCTAGGAATTATATACCGACCCCCTGCTTCAAGCACCTCCTTGAGCTTAAGTGTCTTACAGCACTTTCATTTCATTTCATACCGTTTTAGATGACCTTTATCACCAGCTCACGTTTTTGCTGACAAAGCATCCTGTTTGTGTTTGGCGACATGAATCTGGACCTACTAAAACCTGGAGCAGCAGGAGTCCGGAAATACAAGCAGATACCCGAAGAGCTTACCTTTCAGCAACTGATATCTTCACCAACCCGAACCACAGATACAACATCAACACTAATCGATTATATTGTTGCAAGTAGACCAGATCTAGTTCACGACCCTCGTGTCATCATGTGCAACATCAGAAACTACGACCTAGTTGCAGCTAACATCGAGATGAAACGGGTACGCCGACAGGCAGAGACGATCACCATCCGCCCCACCAGAAGGGTAAACTACGACGCTGTCTGGACCTTCTTGAGGCAGACTGGAGCCACCTTAACCAGGCTGAAACTGTCACTGAGAATGGAACGCCTGGGACGAAATATGGCAGCCCTAAATTGACAAGCACATGCCTCTTAAAACCATACGGTTAAGGCATCCACCCGCTCCCTGGCTTAGCAACAATGAACAGCGAAGGGAGTGCATGACTCGGCGGGACCAAGCCAGGGAAGCGAGAGACCGAGACCGTAGAGGCCTAGAGAAACTGCAAACATATCGTGAATGCAGAAATGCCGTTAAAAGCTCTGCTCAAGGCCAGCTCTGAGTATTTTGCCAACGCTATCCGAAGCGACTCCTCAAAAACATGGAATGACATAAGAAAATACTTCCTGGCATCTAAGAAACCTGGCACCAAAGACTGAGCTACTCCATCCCAGTGACCGTGATTGGGCAGACCAACTCAACCATCATTTTATCGAAACTGGCGCGGATGTCGCAGTAGCGCTCTCCGCGGTGCCTCAAGGGGTGCCGCTAAGGCCAAGACTCCAAGAGTTTGCTCTGACGCCTTACAAGTGCAACCTGTCACCCTTCCTGAATTATGGAATGCACTGAAACGCATGGGCAGCTCACGTGCGTGTGGAAATGATGGTATAACGATCCAGATGCTAAGATCACCTTTCGCAGTTGTTGGTCCACATCTCCAAAACGACATCAACTGTTCACTGCGTGCTGGCGAGATACCTCCATAGTGGAAGGAGGCCTCAGTGATCCCGCTCTACAAAAAAGGCGACCGCAGTGATCCCGGGAACTTCCGGCCAATATCCATCTTTAGTATGGTTAGCAAACTGTGCGAGAAGGTAGTATGTCTCCAACTATCGTCCTATCTCGAGAAAAAATACATACTGTGCGAAAACCGGCACGGTTTCAGATCGGGACATTCTATTGAAACAGCGATGCTAGAAAGGGTTAATGTCATCTCCGACAACATGGATCTAGGACACGTCACTACTCTTTTTAACAGCTGACACATCACGCGCATTTGACAGCGTAGAACATTCGCGCCTACTCCAGAAGCTAGGGTGGAATGGTATAGACAAACGCTGCTTCCAGGACTGGCTATCAAATAGGACTCAAAAGATACAGGGAGGGAGAGCTGGGTCACTACCAGTGACGCACGGCGTGGTCCAGGGCTCACTCCTGGGACCAAATTTATTTTTGATCTTCACAAATGACCTAGCATCTCACTTTTCTGCAGGCAAGCTCATCATGTACGCGGATGATGCACAGTAGGCTGTGTCACCCATCGCAGAACATGTTGCCCCTATGATTTTATAATGCCCCTTACGTCTAGGAACAATGCCGCACCATTAATTTTTCTTAAGTTTAAATTCCAGCCTGCTCGTAGCCGGAGAAAATAGAGGTATCTCTCAGCATTAGCACACTAGCACTGCCCCGTGGCTGTATTACAAAGTAAGGGCTCAACCGCACTCGTCTGGCTTTAGATTAATTACTGATGGATACAAATAACAATTATTGAGCCTAACAGCATCCACTAGTTCTAGAAAGCTGCTGAAAATCATGCTGCACCATCCATTTAGCTATGGTATTTATATTATGATCCATATCTTATGGCTGATCTAGCTCCAGAACGGAACCATGACTTCCCCGTTGGGTACCAGTGCGGCGGCCAATGCTGCTTTCCCGAGTAATAAACATGCAGGATTAAATTTTAACACATCCCAATTTCATTTAACTCCACTCTTAACCCGCGCCCCACCGGGGGTCCGGCGCCACCTTCGCCCCACTGGGGGGCCATCGATGGCCCCCCTCTAACTCCGAAAATATTGGGGTTAGCGCAAATCTGCAAAATGCAATAGAAAGCTCGCATGAATTTAGTAAGAAATTACTTCGCATGTTTTAGTGCTCAGGTCAATGGTTTGACCTCCAGAGGTCAAATTAGGTCAAGATCGGCTATTTTCACTCAAATATGCAATGATTAAGCAAACTGGGCATAACTCTTATGTCATTAGAGCTATTGAGGCCTGGTAAAAAACATTTGATAGCAAATTGCCAGTACTTTTTCCGTTATGTGGAACGTTAAGACCTCCCGCCAGTGGTTTGACCTCCAGAGGTCACCTCGTGACCTAATATGACCTGAGTTCACGAAAGGTCAAAAAGTGACCTTGCAGTATATCAAATGAAAGCCAGTGACAAGACAAACACGATGGTGTTTGTTTCACCGCTCTAGCTTAATTAGGTCAAAAGTTATTGTCAAAATACTGTTTTTGACCTCTGGTGACCTTGGATGACCTTGGAAAAGTCAAAGGGCAAATATGACCCTGGGATCCGTGAAAGGGTGTCCAAAAACGTTGTTCTGAGAGGCTGAGTATTTGCAATCATTTTTGTGGCTTTTATATCATGAAACAGGTTTTCCCCATGCTTTTCCAATGGGAGAGGTCGCCTCGTGACCTGACCTCAGGGCACGAAATCGAAAAATCCCGGATATACACCTTGAAGACTCTGGAGGGGTTATGAAGTGTAGGAAGTTTCAAATCGATCGACTTTGAAATGTAGCTCTTACAGAGCTCTAAAGTTGAAGTGAGGTGACCTTGGCTGACCTCGTCTGGTGACCTGACCTTGGGTGACCCAGGGTAAAAAATTTCAGGGATGATGGGAAAATGATGTAGTGAGAGGTAGAGCCCTCAACCGCGGTGCTGCGCCTCGTCGTTTTTCTGCTATCCCGGAAAAACCTTAGGGGGGCCATCGATGGCCCCCGGTGGGGCGAGGGTTAAAGGGAATGTGGCACCTTGGTCGAATCCTGGAATTTAGTGAAATTAGGCGTACTTTCAGCCAAGAATAATGAAACCACTCATGATTTCTCTGAAAATTTACAATAGGCTCAATATTTTGTTTTTAGAAATGCTCCTCTACAAAAATAAATAATTATCAGCCTGTGGATAACGTCACGATCTGGCAGCCACTACCATACTTGAAACGCTGCAAGGGCTTCGATTGGCTGATGCTCATCGTGACGTCAGCATATGTCGTCACACCAGCAGCTCACAACAATGGCTGCTCGGCGACGGGCTGATGGGGGGCTGGTGTCAGGTAGGTTTTAGATTTTTTCTACGGAAATATCGAGTTCCAAGACGAATGAAATATGAAGTACCGGGTTTCCCGACTTGCTTTACAACTTGGCTATCTCAGTTAAAATCACGTTATGAAGGTGCCACATTCCCTTTAAAGAAAAAAGATGAGCTATTCGGAAGATCCGAAGGCTGATCTTCAAACATCGAAATTCTTAAATAGCAGTATATTCATCGTGATGTCCAGAGCTTCAGTCGCTGATACAACAATGGCACGGTTGACGGGTACTACCAGTGGCGGATCCAGGGGGGGGCAAAAAGGCAATTGCCCCCCCAAACGGAAAAGCTCGGGGCAAAACTATGTTTTTGCCCCCCCAAAGCGATCGACCTCCTTTTTCCCCCGACTCCTTTTTAGCTTGTAAGAAAAATTTTGGTGCTTCAACTCTCAACTTCAAACAGAATTAGAGAAGTTCAGTGTAAATATTGGGGCTTGGATTGGAAAAAATGTATGTTGAGCCGATATTTTTCACCCCGTGATGTTTTTTTTTGCTTTTCGTCTCCAGTTCCCAAAATCCTACCGAAAAGGCATATTGTAGCGCAATTTTTCACTGCGCGACGTTTTTTTTCTTTTTTTTGCTTTTCGACTTTGGTTTGCCCCTCCCAAACCAACCGGCTAGATCCGCCACTGGGTACTACAATACGCCGGAGAAGAAAGGGGATGAGGTGGCTTAGTGGATAGCACCCTTGTCTTCTAAGCCACCGGTCACGGGTGTTAGTTTTGCTAATATTCTCTAGAAACTCTTCTAGAGGTCTTAAGTGTATCATAAGCTTGCCAAAGCGTGAGAAAGTGCTTAGTTCAGGATATTTACGCTTGGTGGCGCTAGTGTTCCAATGTTAAAGGTATTGGGAAATACACTTTGGCTCGGAGCAGGCTGGGGATTTCAGGTACGAAAAATATAACAATGCAGAATTGTTTCTGTATCTATAGAGCATGATAAAATCATAGGGGCAATGTGCTCTGAGACAAAAACCCTTCCAATGACACAGCCTACTATACAGTATTGCATGACTGTATGGGGACGTTGCAATGCCGCTCAAAAACATCGTATCCAGAAAGTTTTAAGAAAGAAAGAAAGGGACTGAGCAGGCGTGAGCACG
Organism: Lepas anatifera; assembly: GCA_034440635.1. Taxonomy (NCBI): domain Eukaryota; kingdom Metazoa; phylum Arthropoda; class Thecostraca; family Lepadidae; genus Lepas; species Lepas anatifera. Next base: position 1,286,356 of record JAOTON010001937.1, on the reverse strand, counting down.
TGAACCCAGCCCTACAATCCCTGGGCTGGCCGACGTTTCCCGATTTTCTAAAGAAACGGGATATACAAATTATTAAAAGACCGCTCTCCGACGACTCTGGAAGTGCACTGTCGTGGTCAGTTTCGCGTCGCTCCGAAATCTATAGCCGAAACACACGCGGGACTGACCGCGATATGCTACAACTCCCAAGAGTGCGAACGGAGCAAGCCAAACACAGTTTCTGTTTCAGGTGGAGGGGGGGGGTAGAAGAATGGAACAGTAGAATGAGAGAGAGTTAAGCATATGCATAGTAGGCATTTAGAAAAGAGGATAGGCTAAAAATGAATTAGTGCACTTATAAAATTGTTATCTACATCGGTCATGGTGTGTAAAGTTTTGTCTGGTTTACGAAAGTGGATACTCCTATGTGTGCTGTGTGCCTGTAATTGAGGGCTGAAAAAATGTATATATACTTCACTGGGCGTCATATAACACCTTAGGCGGAGTTGGGTGACTCTTTACGGGAGGATGAGGACTGAGGCTTAGTGGATAGTACCCTTGTCTTCTACGCTACTGGTCCCGGGTTCAAGTCCCGGCGGAGCCTCTGAATAAGTCGATCTGATCCCCAAAATCCCTTCCAACAGGGTGAGAGTTGGCGACGCCGTATGACCCTGGCAGTTGGTGCGTCGTTAAACCCCAAAATTATTATTATGACTCTTTAAGGGATGTAAGATTATTCTTTTTGACTCATGAATCAAGAGTCACGACTCCGAAGATAGGAGTCTGACACCCCTGATCCCAAGTTTGGTAGGAAAAATCCCCATGGAGGGATCTTCCAGATACCCCAAAAGGTTGGTATTTTTAAGGCATCAGCAAATGCCTTAGTCAGGTGTCTTTTTTCTATCAGTGCAAATGAATTACCTCTAATGGTCATTTTTCAGGGACTCAGCCATGCCGCAACCATGTCTGTGCTTTCTCTCTGCACTCCTGGTCATAAAAGGCGCCCTGGCCACAGAGGTGGTACTGTCAGAAGACCTCGAGCAGCGCATCCTGCAAGCCGTTGGAGGTGGTATTTTACTGGAATATCTTCGTATTAGTTTTTATATGATGGCATCCATGCATTCAGACCTTTCGGGACTAATTGTCAATAAGACATCACAGCTCTTTTAAACAATGCCTTTAGAGATCTAATCACCCGACTTCTGAAAAATTCAAACAAAAATACTGCTCACAAAAACCGCACAAAAACATTTTTCCAACCCAGCCCGCCAAATAGGCCTCAAAACTAGCCAGGAATGCCTGGTTAAGCAGTACTCTTTTTCGGTGCATTACTTAGAGGCCTGCAGCTCTGCTATGCTATGCTATGTTATGGCGCACCACAAAGACTGCATTATGAGGATGAGAGATGGGTTGCAGAGCGAATGGAGCAGTTGGGCGAGCAGTACATGCAGCGGCTGGAGCAGCTGCAGGCGGCGTCCACGCGCACGCTGACCCAGGTAGAGGACAAACTGGGGCAGCTGCAGGAGCGCGCCCGCGTCTGGGACACATTCCAGTCGGTCATCACCACCTGGACGGACCTTTTGGTCGGCACCGACCGCAAAATGGACCTCCTCAAAGAGTAAGTCAAACAGCCAAGGACGTTGGAACCGGGGGGCAGTGGGGGCAGCTGCCACCCACTTCAACTTTACGACCGTGGGGTATTGCCCCCTCCCCTCCAACTCTTGGGATGAAGATTTTTTAAATAACCACTATACGCTGGCCGAATTCACATGCTTCAAACTAAAATTGTTTTTCATAAATTAACGTGCAATTTCCGTGCCACGCGCTGCTGCCCCTGTTGATGCATTGGCGCCATTGCGATATTTTTCAGTTCCAGTGAAGCTATTTTCGCTCCGGGTTGCTCTGCTAATGCAACCGGCTGCTTTTGGAGCTTAAGAAGGCTAAAAAGAATGGGAAAAGGTAATTAAGCAGGGGTGTAGCCAGGATTTCGCTCAGGGAGGGGCGGCGCACCAAAAGGGGCTCCTGCAACAGCGCCAAAAGGGCCCTGATGAGTAAAAAGGTCCTGCTTGTTACAGAATAGAGTGCTGAAGAGGGCTTAAGAGGGCCCTGTCTGGTATCGAATTTCAAATTTGGCCACAGAGCATAGTGCGCATGGGCCGCGCTTCGCGCGGCCTGTGTCCTCAAGGGGGCTCTTCGGGCTCTCAGGGGGGGGCTGTCCCTGCCCCCCCTTGGCTACGCCCCTGTAATTAAGTACCCCAGTTTCGTATCTATAGCTACTTTAGTGTTTCTTAGGTATAGCTGTGGGTGATGGTTGCGAGTGGTAGGACCTCTTTTCGTATTTCGACGAAGGTACGTTGTTTCTTAATTTTGATTTATGGCACCTGGCGTTGTGAACAAGTGGTAATCAAGTTACTGACTGCAACTTAGCAATGTCCAACACTCTCTCGTCAGCACCTTCCTTGCAAGTCTTGCATCACTCTGCTGACTGCCACTCTCATACTATCTCTGTTCTCTGCATCACTGTGGGCCTCTGCCTCACTATGAGCTGAGCTCAACAGTCTGTTCTCACTCTTAACTGTTGATCTGTCTCTAGGCTGACTCCGTTGTCCTTGCACTGTCACGCCTCTACGGTCTGTTGAACTATCTAGCTCAGCGCTCCTTATACGCCGAGTCGGCAGGCTTGGTTACAAATGCCGTCCAATCATAATACAGTACGTCATAGGTTACAGAGTAGAGTGCGTTGCACTTGCCTGGAAGATGATGAAAGGCTGATACAATCCAAGGCCAGACAGTGGCGTGATCACAGCTTCAGATTTCGTGAGCCAATGAGCGTTCGATACGTCGTAGGGCGTTGGTTGGGGTGCATCGTACGATAGAGCTGGCCCTGAACCGACAAGCAACTAGTACTATAAAGGAAGGGTGACGAGAAATGAACGCGAATAGGGGAGGCGGGGGTAGCACCGCCATGTGGGAAGCACCGCCATCATCTCTGGCGTCGAAACAGTGAGTTACAGATGCAAATAGCAGCCATTGTGGACTTCCTAAGCACGTGGCCTGCCGCGCTGAGTACGTTTCCGCTGAGTTTATTCGCGGTTTAACTAGATATTTGCGTTTTAAATATTTATATATATATATATATTATATTATTATTATTATTATTATTATTATTATTATTATTAATATTATATTGTTATTTGCTATTTAACTAGATATTTGCGTTTTAAATATATATATATATATATATATATATATATATATATATATATTTAAAACGCAAATATCTAGTTAAACAGCAAATAAACTCAGCGGAAACGTACTCAGCGCGGCAGGCCACGTGCTTAGGAAGTTCACAATGGTTGCTATTTACATCTGTAACTCACTGTTTCGACGCCAGAGGGAGGGCGGTGCTTCCCACATGGCGGTGCTACCCCGCCTCCCCTATTCGCGTTCATTTCTCGTCACCCTTCCTTTATAGTACTAGTTGCTGGTCGGTTCAGGGCCAGCTCTATCGTACGATGCACCCCGACCAACGCCAGGTGCAACAAATCAAAATTAAGGAAACAACGTACCTCCGTCGAAATACGAAAAGAGGTCCTACCACTCGCAACCATCACCCACAGCTATACCTAAGAAACACTAAAGTAGCTATATATATATATATATATATATATATATATATATATAAAACCCTCTGTTGTAAGCGTGATACATTTTTCGGCTACGTTTACTCATTTTCATTCGCTGCAAATCATTTGATTTTGGCTGTATTTGAAGAAAGATAGCATGATCTTGCCTCGAGAAAAGTTGTGCTAGACAGCTGCTTGCGACATTGGTGTCCCTCTCGGATCTATATGTTGATGGGCTGTGGGGCAACACCGCTACACTTGACGGTGTTACCCCAAGGGGTGGCGGCGTTACCCCATGTGTGATGTTTGGTGCTCTGGCCAAAAAATATTACTTCTCATTTCGGCACTTTTTTTACATTTTTGGGTCCAAAACGTTTTCCAGGAACGGAACTAAACATGAAACGGTGGGAGTGCTTGAGTCATCCCAACGTGTACAATTATTGCGGGCTATTGTAAATATTTTGATAGGTATTTTAAGAATTATCAGAAACCAAAATATTTTAGAGCCTTAGTCCCCTCTGGTGTGGCGATTCCAACGTCAAGTATCCAATTTTGTTTGCCATGGAATGCCACCTTTAGGTGCGTATTTCTCTCCAATACCAGGATTGAATTGTGGAGGAGAAAATCTTGGATGATATTTTTTGCACACCTTTAAACTTTCTTTCTTATGTACGTACAATCACAATCAGACAAGCTCCTTTTTCCTGTATATCCTTGTCATCTAAAATTTCCTTGTTTCTTTTCAGATATCCTTCCCTGAAAAATGCCTCGAAAATACTTTCCGGCAAGGGGTTCATGGAGCTGCAAAAATGTAGCGAACGCCCTCAAAGCCGTTCGGCTCAGGGGCGCGTCCGTCAAAAAAGCCAGCCAGCAGTTTGGTATCTCGAGGTCAACGTTACGGGACGGGCTGAAGAATGACTGTCCAATTGGAGATACGGCTGCACCTTGCCTAGGGCGGAAACCCTACATATCTGAAGAGTTCGAAGAAGAACGTGTGGGACAAGTTCTCCACCTGGCCAAAACATTCTACGGAATCACGACTGAAAAGCTAGGTTCAGCTGCATTTTAATTTGCAGAACTGCAACAAAATCAAGCATCCCTACAAAGGGGAAACACGCCAGGCTGGCCGGGACTGGGAGAGTGGTACTCAATCAACTTACCACGCGAGTAAAAATGCGCAATACTTTATACGTTAGGTAAATAATGGTACATTTTTAAGGCTGAGACCTCTAGATGGTTTAAATCACTACCCTGGTTTAAATCTACAATAAACTTGGCACATTTCAGGCACTTAAGCTGCTTAGGCCACATGTATATCCACAAAAATTTGATTTGAGTATCCGAAGTAAATCCCAGGGGTAACACCGCCACCGCTGGCAGTGTTACCCACACATTTTTGTAGACCAAAAATGCAGATGTTGTTTTTAAATGGGCAGAAATCACTTTATGATTTTGTTTTAACATGTAAAGAGATGTAATAATTGGGGGAAAATGATCAAATAAAGTTTTAAAGCCAACAAAAGCCCAGCTGCCGACATAGGACACCTCATACCTGGGGAAAAGCTTAGGGGGGGGCGGGGCTTACCCCTCTTCCCCTACTAGAGAACCTTAATTATCGCCTCATTTAGTAATCAGCCATTATGGAATCCAATTAAAGGAATAAATAAATTTGTGTTACATTCAGCCATGACGTCGCCGATTAAGTTTAGTTCTGCTGTGGTTTTAATGCATCGTAAATGTTCGCATGTGAGGCTCGTATAGCACATGGTACATAATGACACGGGGCTCTGAAGAGAAATGGAGTTCAAATGCAACGTTAAGGGACAAAGTACGTGAATAACCCCAGGGAATAGAAGCTATGAGTTTGCGACGTATGACTGCAGCCAAAACCAATAGCCGCTTGCTGCAGCCTTAGCACACGCATTGAGGGATTTGAGACACTTACCCTGCTCCCATTGCTTCTGCACATAGCATGAGGTGGTTTTGCGCCGTTTGCAGCAGCATAAAGGGAAACAGCACGTGCTGTGACGTCACAAAAGAGTCAGAATCTCCAGTGAGAAGCACAATTCTCTACAAGTGTCGTGATCACTCGTAAGCTAAGTGCAGAGAGTCGGACACCCTTCATACACCCTACGAAAGGCGTCGGACACCTATCTTGAAAGAGGCAGACACCCTACCGACACCTCACGAAAAGAGTCAAATTCCTCATTTGGTGGTCGGGACACCTCCATTACAATGCCTGACACCCTTAATGATGTATTAACCCCATGTGTGTATTGTTTTCACGCCAGAAAGTGGTGTCAGAAATGATGTTCAAAATGAGGAGTCGCGTTACTTTCGGAAATGACACCGGCTAAAGGTTACTGGCGCCAAATGACGGGGTCTAATACCCAAAAATGGCCATAAGTTCACCAAACAAGGATGTCTCATTCGCTATATTTTAGGGTCATCTTAGAGCTGAGTGTCACGCTGGAAGTGCACTCTCCTAGACATGCCTTAAAACTTCCTTGGGGAGCTAGGGAAGTTTGTTCGGCGATTTTCCCCCTGCATAAGTTATTCAAGCTGCTGTTCATATTTTTATTTGCGCTCCAATCCTTCAGCATACAAATACCTCGTTCTGGTCCTTCATTTACTGCTTTAAAGTACTTGATAAGGGTGTGAATTATGCTGCACTGTTTTTCTGCAGCCCATTCCTTAGGCTCTTTTTCCAGTCAGGAGTGATCTGTCGGGCTTACGAAGTCTAATGTTGTCCAAGCATGACTCTGACACCAGGTGAGCGAGCTGTGTGGTCTTGTCCAGGGACACCGACGAGGCAGCTTCTGTGAATCCTCCACTGAGGTGGATCATGTTAAAAAGTTTTTCACATATTTCTTTCTTCTTGTCATTGCTGAAAACGTCGCTGCAGAGACTGAACGTCACAATAGGTGGCTGAATGTTCCTACGACATGTGTCGTCGGAGAACCCCCAGAGCAGCCGTGGCGACTTGGTCGTCAACACCCTTGTGCCGGATGAGGTCTTGATAAAAGGGCATGTCGTTGCTGGGCGCATCAGGTGCCACTGGCGCACGAAGTCATACGCAAACATACAACAGAAGACGAAAATGCGTAATCCGGTGGAGCTTCCTCACCATGCCTTCGTCGTGCGTGAGCTGGTTTGCAATCATAAACATATTCCTGAAGTACAGCACCAGCAGCTTATGTGTAGGAATGCCCGGGACATTGAAGAAGGAAAATTTTACTTCGAGATCATGTATTTCTAGTTAACGACATAGGGCCAATAGTTAAGATTTTGAACAATGACCTGCGAACAGATAATTACTTTTTCGACTACTTTTGACCACCCGTCATGCTTGATGAAAAGCTACGAGATTCACGTATCTCATCCCACGTGGTGGCTCCACAGAGATAAGGTTCATGAAATCTGAATCTTTTTATATGGCACAATGAGTGGCCAAATTTAGTAAAAAAAATCATGAACAAACTTTTAATGAGCTTGCTAATAACTCCTCCCGACCTCGATGCTCTCTTCCACAGGTAGACCAACAAAATTAGGTAGCACATGGTATCAACTACCATGCATTGTTCTACCAAGAAGTTGCATAGGTGGATCCAGGGGGGGGCAAGTGCCCTCCCCCGATCGACCCTCGGCGCCCCCTGAAAGGTCGATGGCGCCCCCTGAATGAGCAGGGAGCCGGCCTCCCGGTCGAATCCGGGCCAAGCACTGTGGTCGGACATTTGGCCGCCTGGCGGAAGCAGTGCTTATTGAAAAGGCGAAGTTGACCGGCATTTGGAAGCCGGTTGACCAAGCTAAGGAATGGTTTCAACCAAAATTCCATTTCCCCCAGCTGTGACTGTTGACCAATGGAACATGAAAATTACGGTAGAGAGCAGACTGTAAGCCACAGTCCTGCGTAGGCTGAAACCTGGGCGGGTCTGGGCGAGGTCCGGGGAGTTTTTTCACCCCTGGACAAAGATTGTGCCGCGCCCCAAATTCTACCGTAAAAATGTTGCGGATATAACCAGCCCGCAATGTGCAATTCGGTTCGGCACCGGACCAAATTGATTACTGGGTAATGCGCACTTGGGCAGTCATATAATGCCGTACAGGGCAGAGAAGAAGAGAGGGCAGGGCACTACTGGGCAGTCAGATACAGCCGGACAGGGCAGAGAAGAATGGTAGGGCACCGGTAGACAATCAGATACGGCCTGGCAGTGTGGAAAAGAAGGGAAGGCTGGGCGCTGTTAGGCAGTCCGAGATAGAGACGGCCAGCTACGCAGGTTAGGGTTGACTGTAAAAAAAAGAATATCTGAAAACAGACGAGTGAAGTGCAACTGACGCGATAATCAGTCTGCGCGATATTCAGTTTTTCGATATTCAGATCCGAAGCTTCCGCAAACTTAATGATTCTCAAGCAACACATCTTGCGGACACTTGAAATAGCCCTCAGTTGGTTCACCCAAAACCGCTTCAAAATTAACCCGACCAAAACTGAGCTCCTAGCAATTAAGACTCTGCGTCCAAGATTGGGAAAAGACTTTGCGGAAAATTCCGGCTCGACACAATTAAACCAGCACCATTTGCAAAAGTTCTTGGAATTTACATAGATCCTGCCCTTTCATGGGAGAAACATATAGGTATCATACGTGATCCGCAGGTGTTACAGCATCCTCCTTGGGCTTTCGAAATTGAAATACAAAAAATTCCTGCGAAACAAAACAGTTACTTATTCAGTCACTCCTCTTTAACCATATTCAGTATTGTCTTCGCGTTTGGGGAGGATGCAGCTGGGCTTCTGGGTTGCACCGCCGCGAACACGTATCATCTACCTTGGAGGCACTGGGATGGATGAGGTTCGATGCATGCTGGAGGAGCATGATATAGCTGTGGGGAGAAGGCTGTTATGTATGTACATACATCTGTCCCACCCTTGTTAGCCGAGAGCAGAGTGCGTCGCTCTGAAGTGTCAAGGACCCCGCGGGGAGCAGAAGCAGGCATGCTCGAGCTTCCCACAGTGATAGCGGAGAGGGAAAAGCAAGGTTTTACTTCCTGGCAGTCAGGTCTGGAACAATTTAATAGGCGTAGGCTGACCGCACTAAGGGACGATGGTAAGAATGTGTAGTTTTTTAGCGCTTTTAGCTGTCTACTTTATAGATGCTTTGTTCGTTTGACTTTTACTGTGGTCTGCTCTTTTATACCTTGTATTTGACGCGAGTACTGAAAAGCCATGTAATGGAGACCTCAATAAGATACTAAGGCTATGATAGAGCCTAAGGTTTGGATGGCAGCAGTTGATATCTAGAATTAGGGGCAAAAATCCTTGGTGGGCACTGAGCTCTCTACAGGTGGGCACAGCATGGGGACTGGTAGACCAAATGCCCACAGTTAGTAGCTTAAAATATACCCTGCTGTTACCCAACGATGGAGATGGAGACTAGCATGGCGTTTAACTACCCAAGGGCCTGAACATTCCATCTTTGGGACCCTTGCGCATATTCAGTTTAAAAGATATCACAAAGAAGCCTTGGAACAATTCGATACATTTCTAAGGCTTTAATTTTTTGGATTGTTTAATGAGTCTAGTGCACAGTGGCCTGTAGCCGGCGTTTGACGTCTGGCCCGCTGCCGCAGGGGCATTGAGAGGACAGTGGAGCTTTACGACTCCATCAGCCCGTACTCGGCGGTCTCGTACCAGGTGGACCAGCTGAACGTCAAGCTGTCGCGACTGCTGGCAAAAATACCCGAGACCAGCGGCGCCATGGTCAACGACTTCGCCATCAAGGGCGTGATGGCCACGCTACGCGAGCTCAAGACCAAGATCGAAGGCATGAACCGACGACGCTTTGTTGTCAAGAAGGTACCACGTCAGTTTTTGTCTATCTCTGAGAGCTACTTAATCGCACGTTAACCTCATTATATTGTTTTTGGCTTGCTTGAGTGACTTCGAAAGAATTAACGACTCCTGATCATTTCATGAATGGCATATATTCCGAGTTGTGACGTTCAATCGCTTAAAGGGAATCGGCTACTTCGTCGAAATTCTGAAAAAGAACAATTGATGGACAAAATAGGTATGAAAATCAGTAACCCACATTCTGTTTCCACCTCCAAGTAGTTAGACAAGAGGAGATATATTTTTATGCGTAATAATAATAGCAATATTATTGTTATTGTGCATAAAAATATCGCCGCTCGTCTTACTAAGCTAGGTTGACCCAAGCGTCCCCATCAGTGGTGTCGCCTGTTTCGGTTAGGGCAGGGGCGTAGCCAGGATTTCGCTCAGGGGGCGGCCAAAAAGAGCCCCTGAAATTCCGCCAAAAGGGCCCCAAAAAATATCGACAAGGAAGAAAACGGTCAGAGCGGTTTTTGCGCCAAGTAATCTAAAGAACGTCGCTTTAAGCCAGAGCGCCCCTAAGATATCGCCTAGACAAGTCATTTGTGAGTTTAGCAAATAGCTTCAGAGCCAGTCGTGCTCGAAAAGCAAAAAAGGCGGTAAGTATTTCTTCCTCTTTGGGAGCAACTTATGATAGATGTTGGTGCAACACCCTAACATCTATATATTTTTGAAGGATAGATAGATGTTAGAGGTCTGGTTGCACTATGACCGATAATTTTTGATATTTTCTACACGATTCTGATGAAGGGCTGTGCCCGAATATATAATCTTCAGTGTTTTTTACATTTCCGGATTCGAGGGGACAGGCCATCTTATCAATTTATCATCACCTTATCAACTAAATTTTTTCCATATATTGAGAGAATGGACAATCATGCATTTTTGAGAAGAAAAATAATCGCTCTATCAGTTTTCAGTTTTCCTTAGTTTTACCGTAAAGTGGAAGATCTGGCATTAGTTCCAGAAAATGACCACAGGTGGTGTTAGCGAACGCAGCTCTTGACGAGGTGTTCATGGGTGCTTGGAGCCATCGTAACCTAAATTGAAACACGTGGCCTGGCCTAATGTATACTCGAAGGCCTTTCAAAGCAGGAGTGGGTACAAATGGAGGTGGGCAGGGCTCAAGTCCCCCTCCCGCGCTCCTCAAAATGTTGAAGTGCTTATAGGTAGTAGGTAAATGCATTACATAGACGGAGACCATTTAAGGTTATGGCCTGATGGGTTCAAGCACCCTCCAGAATGAAGTCCTGGAACTGCCACTACCACAAGGTTTTCGAAATGGTCGGTGAAAATGTGTTAATATTCATGTGAGAGCTTAATTTTCTATGGGTTAACACAAGTTTAATTATATTTGTCTAAGAAATCAAGGAGCACAACAATGTGATAGGAAATAAAAATTGGTACACGCTGTAGTTATATACAATATTTCCGAACAAAAACTCCCGCAAAATATCCACTGCAGTTGACGCGCAAGTAAGCCCCAATAATTATGGAAAAACTACCTGTTCAGTATGTGATGTATGTGATGTATATTTCTCTCATTGACATTAGAAACAAATCAGGCCTCGTTCAGATACAAAATAGCAATATCTGTCGTTTTTCCCGGAGTCAAGGAAATCGAAAAATATGTGAATGAATTAGGCCATATTCACAAATTTTCGAATGGTTATTTCGATCTTCTAAACCATATTAATTTACGTAGTTTTCATTTTAAGATGTGGCACTCACGACACAGCAAAGCCAATCACTGCCTAGTCACCAACGCATTGGGAACTCACAGTAAGGGCCTCGTGCTGCCAGCAGACCGTTGTCGCTGCCTGAAGGAACGCTTGTTCAGTGCGTGCCCGTCCTGCCGTCGGACTCCGGTGACGGCACACACCGCTTCAGTGGTTACCTTTACCGCTCTCTCGGTGAACTGAGTGTGGTTGGGGACTTGCATTTTCAGTGGTACAGTGATGCACTGCTCGAGAGAGCTGTCATTCATGTCTAGCACCAACGGTGGTTCGACGTCTTCACCGGCTTCAATGGCTTTTGTGATGTCCACCAGCTCGGTGTATGTCTCTGCATTGAGGTTGATCCGAGGAACCCTCAGCTGTCGGCAGCGACAATGGTCTGCTGGCAGCACGAGGCCCTGACTGTGAGTTCCCAATGCGTTGGTGACTAGGCAGTGATTGGCTATGCTGTGTCGTGAGTGCCACATCGTAAAATGAGAACTACGTAAATTGATATGGTTTAGAAGCACGAAATAAACATTCAAAAATTCTTGCATATGTCCTAATTCATTCAAATATTTTTTATTTCCTTGGCTCCAGGAAAAACTGCAGATATTACTATTTTGTATCTGAACGAGGTCTGATTTGATTCTAATGTCAATGAGAGAAATATACATCACATACATCATATACTGAACAGGTAGTTTTTCCATAATTATTGGGGTTTACTTGCGCGTCAACTGCAGTGGCTATTTCGCGGGAGTTTTTGTTCGGAAATATTGCATATAACTAAAGCGTGTACCAATTCTTGTTTCCTATCACATTGTTGTACTCCTTGATTTCTTGGACAAATATAATTAAGTTTATGCTAACCCATAGAAAATTAAGCTCTCACATGAATATTAACACATTTTCGCCGACCAATACGAAAACCTTGTGGTAGTGGCAGTTCCAAGACTTCATTCTGGAAGGTGCTTGGGCCCATACGCGTCGGACAAGAGGGGGCCCAGGGGCCTCCCCCCCACTTTGTTTATTGTTTATTGCATGCGAATCATCAACGGACGTGGTGCCCATTTACAGATGAAGTCAATCTGATAAAAATATATACAATGAAGGATCAACGCCGCGAGACGATTGTTAAAAGTTGATGGAACAAGTGAGCTTGAAATGGTTCCAAAAGGTAAAAATGCACTGCTACCCATAAAAACATTTATAAATACATTTATAAATACATTTATAAATTCATTTGAAAATAAAAATAGCCTAAGACAGACGTAAAATATAAAAATGAATGGTATAAAAACATAAACACGTAAAAGAGTCTTAAGACCTACTTAAAATATAGATGTAAAACCTATACACCTATACTTTTGGCCACAAATGTCGGATTTTAGTCAAAATGAGAGAAAACCAAACATTCTTATATCCAGCTGCCGCGGAAGGCAACGAGGAGCCCAAATTCGAACAGTTTTTGGTCCTGATGTTGAAAGTTTTTGTCAGCATCAGGTTGAAGTTTGGCTGCCCCCTCACTTTTCTCCGGTGGCAACACTTATGCCTGGGCCCATCAGGCCATAACCTCAAATAGTCTTCGTAATAGTAATTGCTGGGGTTTAACGACGTCCTAACTGCCAGGGTCATACGGCGTCGCCAACTCTCACCCTGTTGGAAGGGATTTTGTGGATCAGATCGACTTATTCAGAGGATCCGCCGGGACTTGAACCCGGGACCGGTGGCTTAGAAGACCAGGGTGCTATCCACTAAGCCATCTCATCCCCAAATGGTCTCCGTCTATGTAATGCATTAACCTACTACCCGTAAGCACTTTAACATTTTGAGGAGCGCGGGAGGGGACTTGAACTCTCCCCATCCCCATTTGTACCCACTACTGCTTTGAAAGGCCTTTGAGTGTACATTAGGCCAGGCCACGTGTTTCAAATTAGGTTACGATGGCTCCAAGCTCCCAGAACACCTCGTCAAGAGCTGCGTTCGCTAACACCACCTGTGATCATTTTCTGAACTAATGACAGATCTTCCACTTTACGGTAAAACTACGGAAAACTGAAAACAGATAGAGCGATGATTTTCTTCTCAAATATGCATGATTGTCCATTCTCTCAATCTATGGAAAAATTTTAGTCATTACCTAACTGAATTAGAGAAGTAGTTAAAACACGTGCAAATTTAGAGAAAAGGAAAACTTTCAACGGCCGGGCGCGGGCAAAATTTTTCGATTTGTAAATTTTAGACCGCATATTCGTAATCAGCACACCAAAATGCATCTAATAACAGATGGGGACAAAACTTTCGAACAACTTTTTGCAAAACCGGCCAGGCTAATGATCAGGCAAAACCACAAAGATTATTCTGAAATTAGGAGAAATCTGAAATTTCCATCCAGATTTGAGGATACGGGCCGCGCGAAGCGCGGCTCACCCGCCCTATGCTCTGTGGCCAAATTTTAAATTCCATACCAGACAGGGCCCTCTTAAGCCCTCTTCAGCACTCTCTTCTGTAACAAGCAGGGCCCTTTTACCCATCAGGGCCCTTTTGGCGCTGTTGCAAGGGCCCTTTTCGGTGCGCCGCCCCTCCCTGAGCGAAATGCTGGCTACGCCCTTGAAAGGGCCCTCCCATGGATAGCGGGGTATACGATCAATTGTGGTTCCAACTGGTTTCAAAGAATCCTATAGTTACATATGCTTCTTCTGATAATCTCAGTAGGCCCTGCTGGCTACAAAGGGAGTTGAGTTATAACCACGGTGGCCGGTGGGCATCCGAGCCACCTTCGTCCTGGTGAGGGGTTTCAAACACCCCCTCGAACATGGCTCCTATGCGGGATAGCGAAAAAAGCGATCGCAGGTGGATGGCTCATAAAAATCCATGAAGAAACTGCATTGGCCACTTTTTTGGGTCAGGTCAACATTGAGGTCCTGACAGCAGGACATTTTTTAAGGAAAAGTCAGCGGGAGGCATTTCTTGTGCTGGCTATTATAGTGTCTTCAGGGGATCAAGACCCCATTTTGAGGGGGTTTAATAAAACTTAGACGCGTTAGTGTTAAACAAATGTGTTGTGTTATTCCATGTTATTCCAGATTATAGATGCTGCCCAGGGCTGCCAAGTTATTTTTCGGCGGAAAGGTCAAACCGAGTTAGAAAAAGGGCCATAGAGAGGAAAAATTTTATGTTCACTAAAATAGCCAAATAAATACCACAAATCCAGATTTGAGGCTAAAGCAACCCCTAGCGGTACTCATAAGCCAACAGAAAAAGCGAATTGTATCATTGTTTGAAACTAATTGTTGACAGTTTGATATTGACTTGACGGAATATTTTTTAGTACACTTCTCATTTAATAGGATGCCAGGGGTGCCCCTCCAATCCCGCGTGACCATCAAGTGATTTTATCCACATAACCAGAGCATTTGTTAGCATCATTTATCATCTTGGCCGCACCACTCCCTCGGAAATATTTAATGTTTTCTCTCTGTTCCAACATTGCATTTTTGTTTGCTTCATTAAACAGTGGCAGATCTAGGATTTTAGTAAATGGATGAGTGCGGAGCCTCAGAGGGCGCACTTTGTCATCAATTTTTCACCCAAAGAGCACCTTTAGTATCGCATCCTTCGCGTCCGGTTTTCGGTGACCATCATTTTTGTGGATCGTGTTTTTAACAAAGTTCTGTCCCTCCCTCCTACCACCATACCAGTTTTTCTGCAGCTCTGCTACTTTTTAGGTGTCAGAATATCGTATTCAAGAGCGGAAGAGGTAAAAAAAGTCACATTTATACAAGGGACAAACTGGAAATAGCTTAGGTGTCAGCTGTTAGAAAATAGGCAAAAAAGGCGAGATTCCAAGAAAGGGCCAACCGAAAAAATCGCGGGGCCAAACACTACAAAAAACCCAATTCGAGATATTTGGCCACACAATGGCCAACCTGACAGCCCTGACGCTGCTGCAATGTAATATTTTCTTATGAGTGTGGCAATGAAATTTAAAAACAAATAAGACAGAGATTCAGGGCAGTATGATAAATAAATCAACCACCCAACTCGCCAAACATATCACAACACCCATCACCAAACCTTAAAGGGTGGCAATTAAGTGTATCGAACACAAGTGGTCTATAGGGCAAATCGAGGTCAGTTTTTAGGTACATACCTACTATGATGTGTGGCTATTGCTGTCAAAATCATATAGGGAATGTGGCACAAAAACCAGCTAATACATTTTTAGGGCTTATCGACGCACCAACTGTGAGGCTCATATGGCGTCGCCAGCTCTTTCCATGTTGGAATGGTTTCTCGGGAGACCGTTTGATGATTTTGATGATTCGAACGAAGGGCTGTGTCCGATATATAATCTCTCTCAATTTTCAACAACAAGAAATCGATGAGAAAGGCCAGCTAACAAATCATCGACTTTGCAGAAAAACTTGATGCAGCGGTCTCACTACAAATTGCCACAACAAGCGTCAGAAAAAGGGGACCAAGGGGCCTGCACCCACCCTTCCCCCTCGCCCGCTTTTTTACTAGAAATTTCCTGATTTCAGTCAAAATGAAAGAAAACCTGAAATTTGTATAATCAGCCCGCCTCGGAAGGCAACGTGGACCCCAAATTCGAATAGCTTTTGGTACTGACGTGGAAATTTTGTTGTCAGCATCAGGCTGAAGTTTGGCTGGCCCCCTCACTTTTTTAGCGGTAGTGACGTTTATGTATGTTACAACCACAATAATAAATAAAAAGGCTAAGCACTTCACACCGCCACACTAGCAACTAGTCTTACGCGTTTTGACTACACCGTGTCCCGTCTAATCCACGAACGAGCTCTAAGTGCTCACAAATAACCTGCGTGTGAAATGATATACATCATACAATCTCACGATACTGGCTGGGGTGTGAGCTTCCGGTCGGATAGAACATGATGTATGATTGGTTGTAAGCCAGCGTTTATCTCCAGCATTGTGTTAGTTGATGATGAGGCGGCTTTGCCGGGATTTGGCGTAACTACGCGCTTTGTTTCGTCTTCACGCGATGGAGGAGACAGCCACGGATGAAATTTTCGGGCAAAAGTTTTGTGGATTGTTAATTAAGCACCCGCAATAACACTAAATTATTATTATCGTATGGTGTTCTATCTTATTTTCGTTAGATGAGTTGCATTTGTTGAAGTTTAAGTCATCTCCTGTCTATTTCACTGGGGTGCCAATTTCCGGGCACTGGGGGGGGCATTTCGGCCGACTGGGGGAAAATGGCCCCCAGATAACAGGTTAAAAATGGCCTGCCTGACAGGTCAAGAAGGTGGCATGTTAGAGGAGAGCTTCTGGACTCTGGCGTCTGATAGAATTCAGTTATATTCATTGTTTAAACACCATTTCGTGTATGCACCTCGTTACGGTCAGTTGAATGATGTATAATATGACTATACTAGCTCAAAACATAAAAATGGCCCGATCTAAGCTCAGGTCAAGGTCACCATCTAACCTAGCATAGCCAATATTCACATCTCAACCAACACAGCAGATGTTAAAATGTGAATACCTGTCAATCACTGTTATACAATAGTCAATATGCATATCAGTCGATTCAAAATAACAATCCAAACGTAATGGTATCAAAATAATAGCTTTATCATAGTGTCCTGCAAAGTTATTGATCCAAGTCTGAAAACCTGCTTAAGTAGCCCCAGATGGCCTCTCATAGGTCACAGGTCCAAACTTGCAACACGAACCAATAAAAGGGTCTAGGATGACATGATTTGGAGAGTACGAAATATTCCAGGCGGTATCTACAGAAATAGAACAATTTTTCGGCCAATTTCCGTTTTTCCATGCATTTTAAATGGAGAGGTAATGATCTGTGCCTGGCCCTAGGTCTTCTGTATGAAAAATCCCGCAATATATTTCGTAAGCCTTGATGGACTCACTATGTGGATATGTTTCAATTGGATACATTCACCCTTTTCTTACTTATGCCACCGCAAGCATTTTTTGGAGGTGAGGTCGATTGACCTGTACTGGTGAACTGACCTGAGATGACCTAACCTTAAAATGTTGGGGAAAGTTGCGGAATTGATAAAAAATAAGCTGTTCAAGTATGGCAGCGCTTCGCGCTGTCGTTTATTCGTGCCGCCGGAAAAACCCGAGGGGGCGTTGAAACACCCCAACTAGGGCGAGGGTTAAAAGGAGGGACCAGCTGGTTCTGCTGGTTGTGGACAGCCCTGTGGGTTACAATGGACCGTGCTAACTATAGGTTATGGGTTATAGAGGCATTATAACCACAAAATATATTGCGGGTCACAAATTGTCTGCTGTTTTAAAATAGCCTATAAGCTACAGAAGTCTTCGGTGGATTTAGAGGGCCAACCGGGCCCTAGGTTTCGTCTATAGAAGGCCCAGCTAACTAGAGAGGTCCTTCTGACGATATAGAGCCCTACGGAGAACAGTGGGTCCTACTGGTTCAAAGGCTCCTCTGTTAACGAGTGTGTTGATAGTCAGAGTGAGCCCTGCCGGCTAAAAACGTCCGTGCATGCCACAATGGTATCCTTATTTAAAGAGGGCCCAGCTGTTCAGACAGCCCTAAATGGCTGCTCAGGGTCAACTATAGCGTTGCTGACTACTGCTGGCCCTGCAAGTCGCGGTGGGCCCTGGTGCCCAAAGCGACCTGCTGACCATGGTGGTTTTATCGGTTGAAGAGGACTCAGCTGACCAGAGCGGGTCTTACTGTCGACAGGAGGACCCTGGGTGCCACAGTGGTTCAGAGGTTTCTGATGGTCAAAAGATCCCCAATCATCATAGAATGGAGAACTATGTTGCGAACATAGTGTTTTTGAAGAAAATTGGCTAAAATTTGGCCAATTGGAGGGGGGCAAAAGGTACTATTATAGGTTTTTGGGGGCCGTGGCTCCTTTGGCCCTCTCCCTTTGATCTGTCAGTGCCACATATTGATACAGACTTCAGTAATTTATGCAGACTTTATGGTTGAATCCACCGCGCAACAAAGCAAAGAAAAGACCGCTTTCGACAAAACTTGCTAACTTCGGACTCCTGGTAGAGGGGGTCAAACGATTCGATAGGACAAAACAGATAGCATTTTCTAATTCTGACTACATAAAAAGCCGTCCGGGAACATAGAAAAAGTTAATTTTTTGGAAAAAAACTGTTTTAATCCTCCCCTTCAAGGGGCCACCGCACCAGCCGCTTCTACTTGGTTACTCCTATGTAAAGGGCCCAGCTGACAAAGGGCCCTGCGGAGAATAGAAAGTTACACTAGGTCAGAGGCTTCTCTTGTTAAACAGGATAATGACTGTCATACTGGGCCCTGTGGGCTAAAATGGTCCCCACAAGCCACGCAGCCTCCTCACCGAAAGAGGACCCAGCTAGTCAGACAGGTCCCTGGCGGCTATAGACCGGGCTCTGACGGCCTGTGAGTCGGACTGAGCCCTGTTGTCCAAATAGTCCCGCTGGTCATCGTGGATTTATCGATCAAAGATGGCCCAGTTGATAAAAATGGGCCCTACTTTGGATAGAGGCCCTGGCCACTAGTGCACTGCAGTGAGGGAGTGGTTCAAAGGGCACCTTTTTAAAAAAGGTTTTGATGGGTGAAAAAGCCCTCCTTGTCACAGAATAAGTGCTGGAGAGAGCTTATGAGGGCCCTGTCTGGTATGAAGTCCCACATTTGGTCCCAGAGCATAGTATCCTAGGAGGGGGCCTTCGGGCCCTCAGGGGGGGGGGCGACCGCCCTAGCCGCCCCACCCCTTGGCTACGCCCCTGGATTAGGGTCATCTCCCACAGGACTTTTCGTAAATTTTTGTGTTCTGCAGACTTAACCGCCATCATTCGTCCGATTTCTCCTATGTATATTTTGTTGCAATCCGTGCACTCCATTTGGTTTATGGGGCCAGGATTCTTCGTATTCTGGATTTTGTCCTTGGATTTAACCAGAAGTTGTTAAGTGTTTTTGTTAGGCTTAGAGTAGGTCCTAAAATTGTATTTTGTGCACACTATTTTTATATGTTCTGATGTCCTTTCTTGATACGGCATTACAGGGATCTTCGTTCATTCTTCATTAGTGGAGGCTTCGGTTGTCTGGGGTTTCATGGTTAGGTCCATTGCGTCTCTTAACTTTCTTTATTTGTAAGTTCACGAGCTCTTCTGTATAGTTATTATCATCCAGCATAGATCTCATGTTTTTGAGCTCCTTCTCAGGGGGTGCGGTAGTGGAGGGGTCAGTGTAGCTGGCTTCCACTCAGCCGACCGGAGTTCAAGTCCCGGCGGCTTCCCTGAACAAGGAGCAAGCTGGCTTCCAAGAAATCCTTCCAACAAGAGTTAGCGTCGCCATATGACCCTGGCAGTTAGTGCATCGATAAGCCCCAAACATTATAGAGCTCTTTTTCAAGTGCTGTCACGTCCTCGCAAACATTGAAAGCCCGCTGGGCTAGTGCTTGCACAACGGTTCTTTTGTGAGGCTGTGGGTGGTGGTTTGGGAAGCTTAACACGCGCGTTGACGGGGGCCGGGTATTTTAAAGACAGCATAAAGACGGCAGCGTGCAGCGCCGCCGTACTCGGCACGCCTTTTTCTGATCATTTTTAACATTTTTGTCAAAATGTCAATGTTAGGTCATCTCAGATCAGGTCGCCAATACAGGTCAGGTGACCTGACCTAAAAAAAGTTCAAGATAGCATAAGTCAGAACAGGGTGACCTTATTCGATTAAAAGTCATATCACATAATGGGCCCACCGAGTTCTGTAAAACATATTCCGGTATTTTTAATATCGATGACCTAAGGTCATGTACGAGCCATGACCTCTGCGTTGGAAATCCATAGGAGAAATGATTTTAACTTAATAACTTATTAATGGATAGTGATAAGAGCGTTTATTTTAACTTCATTAGATTTTTTTTGCCTTTGCGAGTTGTAATAATATGCATTTTGACCTAACTGGACCTTGAACTGAACTCAGGTCAGATCAAATGCCATATTTCCTGGCTGGGCGCTGCCGTACTGTTGCTGGACGCAGCTGCGGTGTGCCACTGGTCCTGACGTGCTTCACTGGCAGGTGGTGAACTCAGACGCGGTGGCGTACCTTCCGCGAAGCGGATCCACCAGCGAGTCCAGCGGTGCCGACGTCCAGTACCGCGACATCCAAGACGAATTGGAGGAGGCCCTCAGCAGCAACAACATGCTGAACGCCATCGAGATCAAGCTGGAGCGGATCGAGTCGGCAGTGCTGGAGGGCGGATGGCGGAAGAACGCAAGCGGAGGGCAGACGGCCACTGTCTTTACCGGTGGTCGCGTGTTCACCGAACCACGACACCGCGCGCAAGGGGAGACCCGCGGCCGCCGCGGCGGGGCCAGCCGTGGCAACCAGGCCGAAACCACCACCACTGCACCCAACGGCAGCAGTGGCACCAGTGCCTCGTGTGACCGACTGTTGAAGCAGTGGTCCCAGATGGAGCTGAACTTTGACCAGTTGGACGCCATGCAGGAGGCAGTGGGTCGGATGGAGGACATGCTGGACTATCGCACCTCTACGGTGGATGTCAAGCTGGACCGGTTGGAGGACCTAATGTTCCGGCAGAGCACCAAGTTGGAGAAGAGCGACGTGGCGGCGCGTCAGAGCGAGGATGCCCTGCTGGCCCGGCTGGCCACGCTGCAAGACCGCACCTTGGAGGCCGACGTCGCGACCCTGGCCGCTGTCTCAAACGTATCGGAGACGGTGCGAGAGGGCGTCAGCCAGCTGCGAACACCGCTGCAGGGCGTGCGTGCCACCGTCGGCAACCTCTCCGACGCAATCGCCGAGATGCGCTCCAACGTCAGCGCCGACATACTAAGCGCCACCAGCAGCTCCGCCGCCACCCTGGGGCGGATTGCCACCGCCTTGGAGAATGGCACGGCGGCGCAGCAGATCACGTTGACCCAGCTGGCCAACATGGTGGATCTGGTGACGTCCCAGCCCCGCTGCGACCCGACGCCGCTGTCGACACCGGCTCCCGCCACTGCAGCCTCCACGGCGACGGCCACACCGCCGCGCAACAGCCTAGGCTTGCGAGGCTGCGAGGACCTGGCCGACCTAGGAATGACTGCAGACATGCGGTATCGGTTCGGTGAAGCGGCGGGTCCTCCGCTGGGCCTGGACTACCTGGAGCGGTACTGCGACATGCACACGGACGGTGGCGGCTGGACAGTAAGTGGCGTAGACCGCCCACCTCACCCATAGCCCTGCCCATGCCCACCTCACTCACGGCACGGACCACCTCACTCACGGCACCGCCCACCTCACTCACGGCACCGCCCCCAACCTCACTCACGGCACCGCCCACCTCACTCACGGCACGGACCACCCCACTCACGGCACAGCCCACCTCACTCACGGCACCGCCCACCTCACTCACGGCACGGACCACCCCACTCACGGCACAGCCCACCTCACTCACAGCACCGCCCACATCACTCACAGCACGGCCCACCTCACTCACAGCACGGCCCACCTCACTCACAGCACGGCCCACCTCACTCACGGCACGGCCCACCTCACTCACAGCACCCCCCAACCTCACTCACGGCACGGCCCACCTCACTCACGGCACCGCCCACCTCACTCACGGCACGGACCACCTCACTCACGGCACGGCCCACCTCACTCACGGCACCGCCCACCTCACTCACGGCACCGCCCACCCCACTCACGGCACCGCCCACCTCACTCACGGCACGGACCACCTCACTCACAGCACCGCCCACCTCACTCACAGCACCGCCCACCTCACTCACGGCACGGACCACCTCACTCACAGCACCGCGCACCTCACTCACAGCACCGCGCACCTCACTCACGGCACCGCGCCACCTCACTCACGGCACCGCCCACCTCAATCACGGCACCGCCCATCTCACTCACAGCACCGCCCACCTCACTCACAGCACCGCGCACCTCACTCACGGCACGGCCCACCTCACTCACAGCACCGCGCACCTCACTCACAGCACCGCCCACCTCACTCACAGCACCGCGCACCTCAATCACGGCACCGCCCACCTCACTCACAGCACCGCCCACCTCACTCACAGCACCGCGCACCTCACTCACGGCACGGCCCATCTCACTCACAGCACCGCGCACCTCACTCACAGCACCGCCCACCTCACTCACAGCACCGCGCACCTCACTCACGGCACGGCCCACCTCACTCACAGCACCGCCCAACTCACTCACGGCACCGCCCAACTCACTCACGGCACCGCCCACCTCACTCACAGCACCGCGCACCTCACTCACGGCACCGCGCACCTCACTCATAGCACCGCCCATCTCACTCATTCACGGCACCGCCCACCTCACTCACGGCACCGCCCACCTTACCAGTGACCACCAGCCTAATTAAAAACCAATAAGTTTGAAATCTTAGGACTGTATTTCATTGTCCCTTGTATCGAATCGGTAGGGACGATATGTGAAAGTTGAATCTAATAACATGACACCTTTATTGAGGTTTTGAAATCTAGGGTCCCAAAGCTGAGATTTTGGAATGAACTTGAGATCCCAGGGGTAAGTGTAAGTAAGTGCCTATTTTCAATATGGCTAATAGGTATCAATAGATGTTTACGTAGACGGGCATGTATTCATGCGGTATATAACCCAACCTCATAAGGGCTCTGACCTGCTGCTCGGTTTCCATGCAATAACAGTGCACCAACAAAACTGGAACCGGTATAGCTAGAGCGTACTAAATGCGCTGTGTAGGGTCTCATCAATACGTTCAATTTTCACAATAAGTTCTTAAAGTGGCGGATCCAGGATTTCATTTGGGGGGCTAGGAGCTCGAGCCTTCACCGACATTGTCTCGGATCATCCTCCGCCTATGTATTACTATGGGCACTCAGACATTTCGCGGAGGCTTGAGCCCTCCTAGCCACCCCCTTGTATCCACCACTGGGTTCTTGCAACCAAACATCATCCATTGCTGTTCAATGATGCATTGCCAGACAGTGGATACATTGTGGGCTCCAGATAATTCAGAGGAGAAGTGATTTCGGGGAGCCAAAGCTCAACTTCAGCCAGCCTTGGGAAGCGTACAAGCACGGCTTCGGAGACCTGGACAAGGAGTTCTGGTTCGGAAATGAAAACATTCACAGGTGAGTCGCCGCTTCGTGCAGAGTTCATGTACAATCCTGCAATCAAAGACACGCCCAATGCCGGCTCCTCCGCAGCATATTCATTCTGTGAGTGCTACTAGGACGAGGATAATATCATGGCATAAATATACCTGGAATGGAATCCTTTTTGAATTTTGGGATGCCTTTTGGGGGCTCATTAAAAAGAATTTCGGGAAATGACAAAGAACATTAAAATATAGACGGCGACACAAGCGACAACAACAAACAGGCTTTGGGCGTGTTTCGTTTCAAGCGGGAGGCATTAGCTGTTACTCAGGGATTTTTGCCCTATATAAACCTAAATAATGGTACAATAGCCATAATATATTCGAACCGGAAACACTAGGATTACTAAACCAGCATACTGCTAACTGCGCTACTGCCCACCGAAATTACCATCATGAAGATGAAAAGTTCGCGTCCTGGGATCCGATACCGCGATCATGTGCATGTTCTAGATTGACACCCAAAAGCGGGAGGGGTTTGCAGTGAGGTTTTCATACCAGGTATCTCTATTCCATGATAATACAATTCAATAATATGCATCAAACGCCTGGAAAAATTACAACCAAACGAATGAAAGTGAGCCAGCGTTTGAAAAAGCATACTTGACCACACTGTGAGTTGCTTCTGGTGTATAATCCCTTGCCAACAGGTTAACTAACGATCGGGACGTCTCCCTGCGCGTTGACCTCGCTGACTTTGAGGGCAACACCGCGTACGCCGTCTACACAAAGTTCAAGTGAGCGAAGCAACCAAAGCTGCTTTTAGGAAACATGCTTTCCAGGGTTACACTGCTTTTCAAAGAGCTAACAGCAAAGAACGCAAAGCAGAATTCGGCACTCTGTTATCAACCGTTTGCAAAACCATAAATGACACGGTGAAGAACTCTTCACAGCGCTTCCACATGCCGGAAATTGCACGCATTGGCTATTCAAACACACGGCGTGGTCATCGCATGAGCCACATCTGGTTTTCCGGGCGGATGTCCGTTCGTATCATTGGAATGCAAATGCACTTCGCCCTTCTGATCTGGCACTTCTGCCAGCGAGTGACTTTAGGAGCAGTGCATATTCAGTGGTCTAAAATAGCATCATGCGTGTGCTGCTTTTTTCATAAACTTGCCACAAGCACCATTTTGAATTTTAAAATGGCATTAAGTGGACGTGCTACGTAAGGCTTTGACAAGAAATTGATTTCAAGTGATTCCGATTACTTATATTAGGGCATGTAAATACGCATTTGGGATAGTGATTTTGTCGGTCAGCTTATCGTGAGTATTATCTGCCGGCCGAGCGAGCGGGCCGTGCGATTCAAATTTCAAGTGGCAACGCGGTGAATGGACATTTAAATGCAAACTAGAAATAAGACAACATTTAAGTAATTGAATCGCTTATAAAACATCTTTCACGTTTTGCTCTTCAGTTTGAAATTCACTCGTTTGAACTAACAAACATAAATTAAGAGTTCGTGAAATAATCCTCAGCTAACATTAGAAGATAGCTCGCCTTGTCGTAATAAATTACGCTAGGACAAATATCGTGCTAAAATACCACGTACTAAACTAAACTAACTACAGAGAATGGCTGTAAGGCGTCCTTGGCCTGAGCCTACGCGATATGCCTAAAATAATTATCATCATAATCATCATCTTCGGGCCAACTGCAACTCAATCTCAAGTGTATTGTACATTCCAACAAGACTTCTTTCACCTCGATATTTTTCTGAAACATTCATCAGGGCCCAGAAAAATTGGACAGTCCTCAGAACTCAACAGGAATATTTAATATTCAAAAGGGCACCGTCCGCTTCATTTAGTCACTATTGTTTTCAATGGGCGTCATTAGTCATAGGTACTTAGTCAAACTACCTTTACAACAAGGAACGCTCACTAGAAGCAAACGCGTAAAGGGAGATACGCGAAAAAATTATTTGGCTAGATCAAAAGGTCACAAAAAGTTGTTTCAGAAGTACGCTTCTCATTTTTGCGAATTCGCCCTGCAAATACCTTAAAATCGCCCTCAAATTCAACAGTTCTAGACGACTAATCGAGAATTCTCACTGTCGGTTAAATGACGTAGACTGGGCTATGACCATCAATTTCTGTAAGAACTAGGTCATATTTGTCCTAAGCAGTGATGTAGAACTTCGGAACCACTACAGACAAAAATTATTTGAGAAGCTACATTCCAAAACTCTTTGAAAACAGAAATATAGGACTTCAAAGAAATCACAATTGACCAATCAGAAGCTTAGGAATTCTCATACCGGGGTCCGTGACCTATCTGTCGCAAAAGTTTCGTCATCCTAGGAATTTTGTTGGAAACGACTGAAGACCCGATGTACGAAACGACTGAAGGCTTGAGTAATTATTTTGTGTTCAATTTTTAGGGCTGACTCATTTTGCATTTTTTTAGAGGCCATGTAAAATTAATTCAAATACAAATACAGGAGAACAGACATTTGTATTACAAAAATAATTACTTTTAAACTTAAAATAGCTTTTGAAAACTAAGAGATGAAGAGCAGGTTCCAGCCTTTTACTGGTATTGTTAACATATTTCAATAACAGTTGAGTGGCCTCCCAAAATTGTTTCCGAAGATGCAAAAATAATTGACAGTTTCGCAATCAAGATTCTTCAAATAGCAAGAAACCACAATAATTTTTTCGCGTATCACCCTTAAGCTGTGTTATTTCTACCGCATTCTAATAATAAATAAAATATTATTTTCCTTCAAAACATCTTGTGCGTGTATTCTCAAGAAGGTTTTAACGTTTGTGTTTATTTTTGCCCGCCGACTTAGTTTTATATGTACGTTTTCTAACGAAAACGTATATCTTGCACGATCGGCCCTCAAAAGCTATTCCGGGCTCCCTTGGAGAAGGCCGACCACCCTTTTAGGGTTCGGCCCCCGGGCATTTCTTGGATCCACCCCTGGACAGCAAGTGGAAAGAGAGCCCTGTGCACTTGCCGAGAGAGCCCTGAATGATCCATAAGCGGCACGTTCATGTGATAGTGTATATTTATCTATCACAGAGCGTCACACAATCTTGTCTGTCAAGGCAACGCCTACCATTACTTTTCTGAAGACTGCATGCAATACTAAAGTCGCATTTTGCTGTCAGCCATACTTTGACTGACTCAGGAGCTAAATCCGGGGTATTGTTCTGACTTGCGAGTACAATTCTGCACGGCTGATCGCCAACTGCTGTGCACCGGCGGATGCAGCGGTCGCGAATGTTGTCATAGTTCCGAAGAGTTTCA
Organism: Lepas anatifera; assembly: GCA_034440635.1. Classification (NCBI taxonomy): domain Eukaryota; kingdom Metazoa; phylum Arthropoda; class Thecostraca; family Lepadidae; genus Lepas; species Lepas anatifera. The sequence goes on along the minus strand of JAOTON010001937.1, from coordinate 1,259,727 downwards.
GGTGAGCAGGCCGGCTACCATCTGGAGGTGGCTGGTTACCGGGGCAACGCTTCCGACTCGCTGACGTCACACAACCTCAGCCAGTTCTCCACGTGGGATGTCACCAACGACAAGGCGCCTCCGTGCTGTCCTTGCGCCAACGCCTACGGAGGCGGCTGGTGGTTCAACAGGTAGGGGCTGCTCCTCTGTGTTACAAGTATTTTTGTCAGGCTTTAATTCATTTATTATTTCAAGCATCAGCAATCATATTCGACAGAACTGTATCATCTGCCCACCAACATACTCTCTCGTTAGGCCATGTGACCAGCTTTATTCTCACGTCAGACCGTGCTACTGTCGGCTAACCGTTCTGTGAGCACACTCATTATCTGAGCCAGCTTTCAGTGATATCTAGCAGTTCCATTCGATGTCTAATGGGCACCTGCGTTGTAATGTACCGCGGTGCCTTTGCATATTACCGCGAAGCATTAGGGCCCATAAGAGCCCCATACGATAGTCAGAGGTGGCGCCTTTGTGATACGCATTAGCACACCCGGCGGTTATGATTGACCCCCGTTTGAAGCCATGTTTGCTCCATTAGAGTTATCGCAATGTACCCGTCGTTTTCAGTACCTCCTTTGATTTCGGCCGCTGACGCGGTAACCTCGTGGTATATAAACTCGCGGTGTTCTGACCAAAGCAGGCCAGTACAGATACCAGTGCAGTTGTCGTTGCAGAGCAGAGCAACAGTGCTCGTGCTACAGAAAACGCTGTTGTGACAATAAGGTGCTAGGGAAATGTGAAGTAGTAAATGATGCTTGCGTTGGGAGAGTGTTTATCGGTCAAAAGCTAAATAATTTAATATACATACATCGGAACTGGAAGAAGCTGCCTGTCCATCGCATGCTAAACAACCGAGAAGAGGTCCTCTTCTATAAAATGTATTCACAGTCAGGCCCAAAAGTCTGTCTTTGCCAGCCTCTGGCCGCGCCTCGTGCGGCACCCTACGCTCACGTACTCTCTTGCAATATATGGAGGGGCAGAAGAGCGGCACTGAAACTACGGGGCCCAATGTAGGCCATATTCTGACAGCGTGTCTCACGTGATGATGGTCAGTGCTGCGAGTCAGTCCCGCGGATTTTACTGAGCACGGCGGATGCAAATGCTGACTCTTCATAGACCGAATCTGTGTTCAGTTTGAAATTGTTCACATGCATTGACAAAATAAACTAGTTAAGAGCACACAAAAACTCACCGACCAGCGACCTCGACCCTTTTGCTACTCTGTAATTTGTTAATTGGCTGTCATATTTAGGGCTGTAACAGGCGCGTGCATCATTTCTCCTCATACATAACGCTGGTAATATCACGAAGGGTTGTGTGGACTGAAGTTTAGCGCACCCTAAAGCTCCGATAACGGACCAGGTGCGACCTTTGTGTTGCAGCTGTTTCGAGTCCAACCTGAACGGAGAATACCACACTGCGCCGCAGCAGAACGACCACTACCACGGTATCATCTGGGAGCTTTGGAAGGGAGACTACTCTCTCAAGAGCACAGAGATGAAGGTGCGCGCGCGCAGCTTCGTGCTCGACCCGGCGCGACTGCCCCCGCCACTGAGTGTAGCGCCACCCACCACGGCGCAAGCGGCCGCCACGGAGAGCAGCGTCAGCGGCCAGGTGGATGGCGTTGCGGAAACAGCACCGAGTACGGATCTACCGGCCACCACCGAGGATCTGGGCATCGAGCCGCTGAACGTTTGACGGCGGGACTGCGGCAGCTGGGAGCCGAGAACACCCCAGCCCGGCCATCACACGCCCCCTGCTGGTGCGGCCCCAGATCACCAGCCACTGCAGGCAGACGCCGCACCGTGCGCCCCAACCATCGTCGCTCCTTGATGAGGCCATGTCTGGTGAGTCTGTTCTAGCCTCCCGACAACCGACGTCCGCGGGCGGCTTCCAACTGGTAATTCGCGGGCGTAGATCCGCAGAATGTGATCATACGAAGCGCAGGAATGCGAGAATCGTTACTGATATGGAAGCTAACGACACCTGTCTTTGTACGCGAACTATGCTGAACAATATGTGTGTTCTTTTAGGCGTAAATAAACATCGTTGTGTTTCTTATAATAAACTCCGAACACTATTCGGCAATGGCCCGCTATGTGGCATTAATAGTGGAGGAAAAAATGCCTACTGAGCCTGTTCACACAGTCGCAGGATATTCAGCACGGGTTTGGTAAGATAGTCTATCAAGCTGCCCAATTCAGCCACCGGAGCATCGGCCCCCGCAGAGTAAGCCGCTCGTTGACCTCAGCTCTACGATGACCACCACCAGACGTCTTTCGGTAAACGGAGACACATGGCTCGCGCAGCCGGGGAATTAGCTATTGGTGGTAGACATGCCGGCAGCCAGGCCTGTCTCAGGCTACCTCGTGTTCATAAATCACCGTGCAGCACAGGTGGAGAGACGCACCACGACAATATTCCGGCTTGGTATTTTCCCCTCCGGGACCAGGTTTCGCACACTTACCTTTTCAACATTCACAGCAAACGCCCAAATCCCTCACAAAGTATATCAGTATACTGGGGCAATGAAGACATTTTTATTTCTCCGGTGGAATATTCGACGAAGTAACAGCACGGGGGCGCCGCGAGACAGCCGGCGCTAGCCGTCCGACGCGATCACAAGCAGACCGACCTCTGCCTCTGCCGACAGCATGCACATCACCACAGCAGGTGAACACCCACTCAGCGAGGGTTCCGCCTCTGTCACTCGACGACAGCATGCACATCACCACAGCAGGTGAACACCCACTCAGCGAGGGTTCCGCCTCTGTCACTGACGACAGCGGCGGTGCACATCACCATTGGCAACAGGTAACCACCCACTTCGCGAGGGTCCCCGCCTCTGTCACTGACGACAGCGGCGGTGCACATCACCATTGGCAACAGTAGGTAAACACTCACTTCGCGAGGGTTCCGCCTCTGCCACTGACGACAGCGGCGCGCACATTAGAATTAACAGAGGAAAACACTCACTCAGCGAGGGCAGAGCGACATACATGTAAGGTCCTGTCGCTGATGCTGGAGGCGGCGCCCGCCGCAGTCGCGTCACTATATCCCCGCCAGCCGCCGCAGCGACAGAAAGTGCCTCTGGCACACGGCAGCTGACGGCAGCGTCACCGTGCCTCCGGGAGGCATCACAGCTGGCAGGCACGCACCATCACCATGTTGAGGATGACGGACAGCGCCGCCATCGCCTCCGAGAACTCAAAGTCCATGTTGACAGTCAGCTTGCACACCAGCAGTTACTTGGTGAACGGCTGAACGTGTGGACTCGTCAGAGGACATTATCCACCTGATTCTTCCAGTGACAGATCTAGCCGGTAGGTTTGGGGGCAAGACAAAGTCTATAAAAAACGTCACGTGGTGAAAGCATGTCACAATTATTGAACTAGATGGTAGGTTTTGGTTGTAGGCCCAAGAAGCGATAAGCAAAAAGAACCTGAAGGGGTGGCCACAAGTTATTATTTGTTTTTTGCTGTCCAAAGCTTAATATTTACACTGAAGTTGACTGGTTCTGTTTGAAGTTGAGAGTTGAAGTACCAAAATCTTGCTTATATACTAAGGAGTCGGGGCAAAAAGGAGGTCGACGGTTTTGGGAAGGGAAAAAACATAGTTTTGCCCCTAAGGTTTCCGTTTAGGGGAAAATGTATTTACCCCTAGATCCGCCACTGCCTCCTTCTCAGAATAAGTTATGGAAAATAAATAATATCTAAGGTAGAGAATGGAGGCTGCGCAGCCAAGCTTCAAGAACATTTAGGGCATTCCACGATATTTCAGCACAGGCCTTACACTCTCATATCTCAGAGTTTCTTCAAACTTTGAGCGTGGGGTTATCGGCAGGCCAGAACACGCCTGTGACAGTTTAGGTTGCTTGAAAATTTGGTTCAGAAGTTAAAGCCTACGAAAGTTTTACACTTTGTCCGCGCAGCAACTTATTCTTATTCTAAAGGTATTTGATCCAATTAGCATAATGATAAGCGGGTACAATTATATATCAAAATGCTTGAAATGAACAAATTTGCATTTTGCCTAAGGCCGAAGGCGCCCAAAAGCTTATATGAACTAAGATATAGTAAGTTTATGTTACGTAAAAGTGCTCTTTTTCTCCCGCGGTGTCTCTCAAAGGTGGTGTGCTCTCCATACCAAACTTCTGGCCGCGCTGTTGTCCATTGGTAACTAAGCATCTAAGTTACAAAATAGTAAATAAATAAATAAGAAAGAAGAGCAGTAAGTTAGGACACCTTCAATTTGAAATATTTGCAATCGGCTGCGAAAATTGTTAGAGTGATAACGTGACTGTTGGGAGAGAAATATGAATATTTTTTCTGTGGGTATTGAACCAGAATTGGTGTCCCACTTGAACTAGGTCATCTTAGGAGGGCCAAATCCGAATCAAAGGGCCCAAAATCAGCAGAGGCGGACCATACCAGTTAAGAGGCCCCTTAGCAGATAAGGGGATCCTGACGGCTCTTGTAATGTTTTTGAGGCTTATCGACGCACAAACTGCCAGGGCCATACGGCGTGGCCAACTCTTTCCCCCGGATCGGCTGCGTGGCAGACAGCTTCGCTGACCACTCCACTACCGATCCCCTAGTCCTGACGGCTCAGGGAGCCCCTGTGCTTACACCGGGGTTTCAAAATCAGCGCGGGCCCTGACCGTCTAAAAGGGTCTCAGATAAGCTTACGGAGCCTGTGTCTAGCTCAGGAGGCCAGGCTCTCTGCGGGGCCCAAATCAGCCCAGAAGGCCCGGACGAACCCAGGCAGTCATAACCAGCTGGGCCTCCGACAATCTCAAGGGGTCTAGATCAGCACAATAGGGCCCGGACAAGCTAACTGTTCAAAGGGCCCCACACCGGTTCAAAAGACCCAATATCAGCTCAGGGTCCTTACCAGCTCAAGAGACATCAATCCAGCTAGGGGCCCTTCGACGAAGCTAGAGACCTCTGAAGAAAATCCTCTCAGGGGCCCTAGACCAGCTCATGGCCGCCTCAATAATTCCACCTGAGGGGTTCTCTCCAGCTTCGGGGGGCCCGAAACCATGAGCTCGTTCATCCCATACATGAGCCATCCCATGAGCTCGTCGGGGGGCGGGGCCCTTTGTCTGGTCTGGGCCACTTAATTAGCACGGGGTCCCCTCAGCTGATATTGGGACCACTGAGTTGGCTTTGGACCTCTTGAGAGAAGTTTTTGCCGGGGGCATTTGGGCTGTCCTGGGTCCTTGAGAGGGTATTTTACAGGAGCTTACTGGCTTAAACTTGGGGGCACAAGCTGGTGTGGGGTCCCTGAGCTGGGAAGGGCCCCTGAGGTAGAGTTACAGAGGAAGCACTGAACTAGACTAGGGCCCCTTAGAGGAATTATGTAAGAGGTTCCCGGCTTGATCCTAGGGTCCCTAGCTGCCCGCACACATCCGACAGACGATTGGCCTGCGGAGAAAAGAGGTGCACAGACATGACATCCAGAATGCCAGCATGTGGACTCTGCCGTCGATACGCTCTGAAGTCGGTCACCGCCGTTTGTGTTACAGAGGCGTACCTATTCTCAACCAAATACGGATACGAACTGGTGCACCCCACTTTCGACAAGATCTGAGAGCGGCGCTGATACGCCGTGGTGCTGAATAGGGACGAACGTGCGCTTGATTTCTGGTTAGCATATGATGCAAAAGTGTGGATCAGTATTGAATGTTTATGTCCATGCATGTGTGTATTTTAGGCTGTGATCCCTTTTTACTCTTTATTTACAGTTTGACGTGGACAAGTGAACAGCCCTCTGAAGTGGATCTCGTTCGAATAAATATTATTATCATTCTGGGCTGGAGTCACTTGAAGTGGCAAGTTCCCACTGCCCCCTGAGTTGACATTGGGCCAATTTAATTGGTATGGACGAAAATAGCTTGACGGGACCCCTTGTGCTGATCTGGGACCCATGAGCTCTTCGGGGGTGCTTAGCTTGTCTGGCACCCTGGTTTGGTATGGGTTCCTTAGTTGGCGTGGGGGCTCATTTAGCTTGCCTGGGCCCACTGAAAATTAATTTTGTAGGGGTTTCCGAGCTGATCTCGGAGACCTAAGGTGGCGAAGGGCCCCTGAGAGCCCAACTGAGCGTCTGTATTCACAGTCAGGTCTTGCAAAGAAATGGTGGCTGTGATTGGTGCGTTTGCGGGAGGCCCGCTCATCGGTATTCGCAGTCGGGATTTCAGTAATCGGGACGTGATGGGCCCCTGCGTGAAAAGTGGGAGGGGGAAAAACATACTCTGCCCCCCACTCTTAAAAGTGGGGGGACGCGTCCCCCCTCCAGGGGCAAGACCTTTGGGCTCGGAAAAATGCTTCTAATTGAAATAAACTAGAATGTTAGCGTCTTCTGCGCTATTTTTTACTCTCTACACTGGGACTAAATGCGATCGCTTCATTCCTCAGCCTATTATGTTATAAAATAACGTTTTATCTGAGCAAGGCGGGATAGGAAAGAAGTTTGTGTCATTCAGTTAGATGGGTTTCTTTCTGTTCGTCCTGCCTTCACTTCCGTTCTTTCGTCAGCATCAGAGTGACATTGTGCCGGCGTCCTCGGATATCGATCGAGGCACCGCTCAGGTGTGTTCTCGAGGGCGTCAGTGGCGCCGAGCCACCTGCCGCTGCCGTCAGTGATCGTGACGCCGTGGTCGGTATCGGCCCTCGCCGCCGCGTGGTGCCTGTGCTCCCTGGCCGTCAGCTGACATTGGCTGTGACTCCTGTTGGAAATTACTTGGAGATGCTGAAGGGCTGCTCAGTGTGCGAAACAGGCGCTGATATACATTATTGAACGAGATATGTAAGTGATCCCTGCCTGATTTCACATCCGCAGAGGCGTCTTTTATTTGGCGGTAATACTCACCTCGTAAGGGGAATGTGGCACCTTAGTTGAATCCTGGAATTGAGTGTAATTAGGGGTACTTTGAGCCGAAAATCATGGAACTGTCCATGATTTCTTTAAAAAAATTTACAATAAGCTCAATATTTTGATTTTTAAAATGCTCCTCTCAGGGAAAGAAATAAATATTTGCCAATGGATGATGTCATGATCTGACAACCACTACCATATTCAATAGGCTTCAAGGGCTTTGATTGGCTGATACTCACCGTGAAAAAGAGCCATTTTTTAACATGTTAACTGGGGGCCGTTTGTCCCCCCCCAGTCAACCGGAATGCCCCCCCACCAGTGCCGGGAAATTGGCTCCCAGTGAAATAGACAGATGACTTAAAATTGACCAAATGCAGACTCGCCTAACGAAAATAAGACAGCACACCACTCGATAATTATAACTTTGTTCTATTTCTGGTCCCAAATTGGCAATCCACAAAAAATTGTGTTAAAAAATTTCCACCCGTGGCTGTCTACTCCATCGTGCGAAGACGAAACAAAGCGCGTAGTTAAAGGAAATCCCGGCAAAGCAGCCTCAGCATTAACTAATCACAACGCTGAAGAAGAACGCTGGCCTGCAACCAATTAAACATCCTGTTCTATCCGACCGGAAGCCCACATCCCAGCCAGTACCGTGACAGTGCATGATTCTCTTATTTCACACACAGTCAGTTGTCAGCGATTAGAGCTCGTTCGTGGATTGGACGGGACACGGTGTAGTCAAAGTGCGTAAGACTGGTTGCTGGTGTGGCGGTATGAAATGCTTAGCCTTTTTCTTTATTATTGTGGTGGTAGCATACATAAGCGTCGCCACCGGCAAAAAGGGAGGGGGCCAGACAAACTTCAACCTGATCATAACAGCAAATTTTTCACGTTAGTACCAAAAACTTTTCGAATTTGGGCTGCTCGTTCCCTTCCGCAGCGGCTGGTTATACAAATTTCCGGTTTATTCCCATTTTGACTGAGATCAGGTAATTGTTGGTCAAAAAGTGGCGGGAGGGGGTGATTGATGATGCTAAAAAATATTCTAGTCATGTGGATAAAATCATTCGATGGCCACGCGGGGTTGGAAGGGCATCCCTGGCTTCCTATTAGATGGGTAGTGTGCTAAAAATATTGTGTCAAGTCAATATCAAACTGTCAAAAATTAGTTTTAAACAGTGATACAAGCCTATTTTTCTGTGGTTTTATGACTACCGCTAGGGGTCGTTTTAGCCTTAAATCTGGCTTTTGTGGTGTTTATTCGGCTATTTTAGTGGAAATAAAATTTTGCCCTTCTTTGGCCCTTTTTCTAATTCGGTTTGACCTCACTTTATATGCGGTGTACCAGGCCATAAAGATTGGGCAGCTGTCGGCCATTGCCAGCACGATCGGAAAAAGAGCGGCCGCTGCACGCAGACATCACACACGACGATCAAACCAACTGACTCTACCGCGCATCAGGACAGAAGCGGGCAGACGACGACTATGTTATCGCGGTGTCAAGCCTTTTAACGAGTTCGACTTTGACAGGACAAGACCATTTAGAGCTGCGTTAAAAGACATGTTGATTACTCGGCAGTGAAGATGCGTATATATGTGTGAAAGTCTAAGTTAGTATGTATGCGTGATGTATTGTTGCTTTTATGATCACGGCTGCTGTGTTTTTATAGCTCTTACTTTGTTTTTATCCATGGCATTTTATATAATTTTCATGTCCCACATCGCGACGTGTCATCGCGAAAAGCCACAACAGTGTGAACCCTTGACGAAATACATCTCAATCCCAATCTTCCGCTGAAAAACCTGGTAGCCCTGGGCAGTATCCATAATCTTTAGATCTGGAATAACTAAAAAATTGAGAAACATTTTTTAACTCTAACGCGTCTAAGTTTTATTAAACCCCCTAAAAATTTGGTTTTGACCCCTTGAAGACACTATAGTAGCCAGCACAAGAAATGCCCCCCACACTGACTTTTCCTTAAAGAATGCCCTGCCGTGACGTCACCATATGTCGTCACACCAACAGCTGACAACTGTGGCCTGCTGCTTAGGGTACATTTGGGGTACATTTTAGGTAGGTTTTTAGCTTTTCTCTACGGAAATTTTGAGTTTCAAGACAAATGATATATTGAGTACCGGGTTTTCCGATATGACCTACAACTTCACTATCTCAGTTAAAATCACGTTATACATGTGCCACATTCCCTTTTAAGAGATACTCAGTGGCTATTTTCGCTCCAGCTATATCAGGGCATATTATAAAAAAATTGAGGTTGCTGGGCACTCGGCTAAACAGGATACACCTTTCCTTCAAAAGGGCACTTGCAAGTTACCGAAATGGGATCGTAAATGAGTAACGCGTTTGCGTCATGCATAGAGCTTTTATCTAAGTTAATGCCACGCCTCAGAAATATGCTGATACAAATATACATTTTTAGCTTCCTAAATCGTCAAGGCGCATTTTTGTTCCATCTCTAACCCAGGATCCTCTGTAGTGAACAGACGACGTGAAGCATCCTCTGTGCTGCCGTCGAGCAACGTTGCACGGTGTCTGTCTTCTCTTCTACTGCGTTAGCTGGGGTACACGCCCGACGTTTTTCTGTATGTTGAGGCCACCACCATACATTTCTCATGTTTTCGCTTACACGTTCTTTCGGCCGTGGGCGTTGATAACAGGTCTTTTAGAACTTAGCCCAAATGAAAAACTAAAATGAGGTGGTAGATGAGATCAAACTATAGGACTAGGACGTCACAAATGCAGTGCAAGCACTTAAGATATGTCACCTCGGAATTTTTGTATTGTTGACCTAGGACAGAATCATTTTTTTAGTCGCCCTTTTATGAGTCGATGTGGGGGGGGGAATAGTGATTATCTTCAGTAAATGCAGGACTGATCAAGTTTTATTTCTTCATACCGGGGTCTTTCAACAATTTCTCGACCATCGTTCATTTTTAGCATTTCACCTTTCAGAGATCATTTGAGGTCACCTGAGCAGGCTGTGATGTTTTTGCCAACAAGTTCGCACTAACAGTGATAGAGCTTCAATTAATATATGTCATTGTGCTCTTCTCGTCACTAGGAATCAATTGATATGCAATGCTACTATAACATTTCACAATTTTTAACTAGAATTATAAATTAAATATTCATATTATACGATATACATCATTTGACTCAGGGGCGTAGCCAGGATTTCGCTCTGGGGGAGGGGGCAGCGGCCAAAGGGCCCCTGCGATTCCGCCAAAGAGCCACAAAAATGTTGCCAAGCAAAAAAAAACGTTCAGCGCAGTTTTTCTATCAATCAATCTAACAAAAGGTCGCATTATTCCAGAGCGCCCCTAAGGTGCCGTCATGACAAGTCATTTGCGTGCCTACCACACTGCTTCAGAGCCAATTGTGTCGAAAAGCGAAAAAGGCCTAAGTATTTCATCTTCTTCGGGAGAAACCTATTTCAAGATAGATAGATTTCGAGGTGCTGCACTGAGGAGCATAATTATGTATAGAAAAGTTGGTCATTAGTCTATCTCCTCAAGGCCGGGGTTCATAATAAAGCAAAAGCACAAAGATTAATATGAAATTTAGTGAAATATGAATTCCAAGTCTAAGCTCACACATCAAGAGCTTCTCCAATCAACACGTTTCATGATGATTCTGAGGAAGGGCTGTGTCGAATATATTTTACTATGTTTTTGCTATTTTATGCATCCAGGATCCGAGGACACGCCAATTGACAACTTAAGTTTGATGCCTGGCGCCTACCAGATATGGTGATTATGGAACTTGAGCGTTTTACCTACAGCGGCAGCACATCGCTCAAAGCCCTCGCTCACGTAATTTTCCCTTTAACGACCTGGACCTCAGTTGAATGGCCCTCGGGCGTCGGTGTGTGTTTAAACTGTACGCAGCGGTAGTACACCATGGCAGCCCTCAGACCGGCCACTACACTGCCTTCTGTTGGAACCAGTCAGAGGCTGGTTTGGGGCCACATTAACGATACCTGTGTCAAGGAAGTACCGGCCAAAGTAGCGAGTCGTGCTTTACGCCGCCAGAAATCTGTTAGTTCTTGTAAGTGGTTTTCTTCAATTATCAATGACAGAATGTGGCTTAACCCCCCCCAGGGGCCATCGATGGTCCCCAAGGTTTTCGGATAGCAAAAAACACACGCGCGCACCGCGGTAAGCTCACCTCCACCCCATTATTTTCCCACCATCCCGAAATTTACCCCGGGCCACCTAAGGTCAGTTCACCAGCGAGGACAACCAAGGTCACCTCACTTCAACCTTGAGCCTAAAGAGCTATATTTCTAAGTTGATCGATTTGAAACTTCCACACTCATGACCCCTCCAGGTCTACAAGACTTATCTCCGGGACTTCGATTTCGTGAGCAGGTCAGATCACGAGTGACCCTCCCATTGAAAAGGATGGGAAAACGTCTTAGATCTAAAAGTCACAAAAACTATTGCAAATCTTGGCTTGCTCAGAAAACGTTCTGGACACCCTTCACGGATCCCAGGGTCATATTTTCCCTTGACCTCTCCGAGGTCATACAAGGTCACCAGGGTTAAAAATAATATTTTGACAATAACTTTTGACCTAATTAAGCTAGAGCTCTAAAACAAACACCATCATGTATGTTTCGCCACTGGCTTTTATTCGATAAACGGCAGGGTCACTTTCTGACCTTTCGTGACCTCAAGTCATATGAGGTCACGAGGCGACCTCTGGAGGTCAAACCACTGCACAGTGATGCAGCGGGCCTAAAAACGGGACAAAAATGCCAAAAATGACTTTTTAGAATTGGTATCAAATGTATGCGATGCGTTTGAGAATTGTTTGGAACCCGGAAAACCATAATTATTTTCTTCCTCTAGCGTACCACATTGGTTTCACAGGAGCTAAAACTTGGAAACTTATTCTGCCTCTCTAAATACGGGTATCTGGCCAGAAATAATAGCGTGATCTAAAACTTTAATAACAGGTGCTCATACCTTGCCATCTATAAAAAAACGTATACTAACGTAAAGCTTGAGATTTTTGCGACCTTCTGATTACAAAAATACGGTTCTAGCTGCTCCAGAGAATGCAGTGAGTTCATTTTAATAAACATATGTTTTGGAGCTAAAATTTATAACATACATCATATTTCCTTAGACTGGCAAAAAAGGCACAGTCAGGATCAGCTAGAAAAATCATACCATGTATTCTGGAAAGTGTCTTCTTTACATTGGTGGAATCCGTAGGTCGGCAACCGACGGCCGAAAAAAGTTATAACAGTTTTAGTGAGCTCATGTTCTACCCGTAGTCGGCGGGTGGTTGTGACAATGACGCGCGCGGCATTCACCAATCGCCGTGTATTATTTCCGTTTTCCAATCAAATGACACATTTAGATGACGGAAGGGGTAAAAAAATCGGAAAATATGCGTAACGTTATTGGTGGACGGCCTCTAATTGAAGGAGGCAATAAAGTTGAGAAGCAGGAGGGTAAATTGAGACAACGAAAGCAGGCATTAGTGTCAATTCAGTAACTATTAGGGTCAGTTCAATACTTATTAGGGCATAGCGAGATCAGGCCCTGAATAAGGAAATTCAGATTTTAACTTTGGCTCACATTCTTCCCCTTTGTAAAATGTTATTTTAAACCGATTTTCCGTTAATCTTTGGCCTCCGCCCCTGGTTAAACTGACTGTCATGTATAGAGCCAGTTCCCCAGTGATTGGTAGGTATTAGTGGCAGTTCGCTTAAGAAATATCTTAAAAACGATTACTCTTCTCATAAACGTTTCGTCTCTGGCAATTAATTTTGACGATCTCTTTAAATTTGGGACCCTGCAAACTGGATGAGACGTAAATTTGGAAAATTCTGGACAAAAAGCTGTTTTCACCGATGGCCGATGATTTTCTGTGTCTTTTCTCAATTACTTCCAAATTTTGGACACTATGAAGTATTTCGCCCGTCAGTTCATGCATCCAGTTAAAACGCAGCAGGTGAGGCAACAATGGTGTCTGTAAGGACCATCACTTGAGAGATATTTTGAAAAAACGACCGCAGCCTAGTACCTACCATCAGTATCGAAACGGCTGTATGTACATACTATTTCTCTTGGATTTTCAAGAAAGTCGCTTGTCGCACATTTTGTGACGTTTGCCGGCTGTTAAAGCTTAACCACCTTCTGATGATGTTTTAATACCCGAAGCTCCAGGGGCGCAGCCAGAGCTTTGGTATGGAGGGCACACCAACTTTGAGGGGCACCCCGGGGAAAAGGGGCACTTTTTAACGTAACCTAAAAAACTTACTATATCTTTGTTTATATCGTTTTTTGGGCATCTTTGGTTCAATAAAAATGCAAATAAATCATTGACGGAGAAAGAAAACTCGATTAAAACCGAAAAAAGGAAAAAATATCACCAGAATATCATGGAAGTAGCCAAAATACGACTGTTTTGGATAGATTTAAGGACAAATCAACCAACTCATGCAAGTACTTAACATCAGAGAAATCAGCGGAGCATGTGCTATCTGTTACAATGTGCAGGTTAAGGCATATTGGAGACGAAAATTCATTTGTTATCCCCACTGGTTTTGTCGTGACGAGTGAACCCTGGCTGAACGCGGATTAAGTTCCTTGCCTCCCACAATCGCCGTGGGACGAGGAGTAGCATAGTGTCTTTGGAAGAGGACAATTTTTGCTCCCGGAAAAATTTGGGAGATACCTTTTGAACGCGTTTATTAAGTTCCATTTCTCAAAGGATCGGTCCCAGTTAAGAGTAAATAAAAGGTGAACAGGCCGGTTGTTTGGATGGGGATGGTGTGACAGGGCTGAAAATTGTGAAAACTAGTTCTTCATTTAAATCAATTAGTAGAAATCCTGGTTTAGGGGACTGTCCTCTGAGCTCAGGGGCACAAGCCTTTTATAATCCCTTCCCAGAATCCACCAGTATAATAAGCAATTTATATAACCGGGGGTGCCTAGGTATCACAAGCCGTTTTAGAGATTCCTCATTCCTCGTTAGCTCTGTTTTACAAGGGGAGTTTCCATTGTGTTCTTATTCCCCATCTGTTCAAGACCAGCTCTGGGGCCCCCAAGTGTGAATCAGAGGCCTCCAGAGCAGCTTCCCCATCCCCCCAGTTGTGCCTCCAGGGACTAGACTAGCTCAGTGACCCCGCCCCGAGATGATGGGAGTTGGCCTTGTGTTCTTATTGTCTGTCTATTCAAGACCACCTCAGGGGCCCCTGATGTAGATCAGGGCCACAGAGCAGCTCATGCATCACCCAGGGACTAGACTAGCTCATTGGTCCCAGAGATGAGATCATCAGACTAGCTCAATGGGCCACTGATAGGCTCATAGGGCCTTGAACCAGTTCAAGAAGCCCCAGAACAGTTTAAGGCGCCAGATCACCTCAGGGGGCCTCAAGCCAACTTAAGGGGCTCTCACAAGCTCAGCGCCCAGACCAGCTCAGGGTACCCTCAGAATCTAGATTCGCTCTTGGGCCACAGATCAGCTCTTAGGGCCCCAGATCCGTTCAGGGGCCTCAAGTCAGGTAAGGGGGGGAATCAAGTCAAGGGCACTAATTCAGCTCAGGAATCCCTCACCAGCTCGGGGCCCAAGCAGTTCCAAAAGCCCCAGAGCTGCTCAGGGGACACTAGATCAGCTCTGGGGCACCAGATCAGCCTCGGGGACAAACAATCGGATCAGTGGTCCCCGACCAGCTCGGGGCCCAGATCAGCTCGGGAATACCAGATCACGTCAGGAGGCACTTAATCAGCTCAGGAGCCCCATAGCATGTCAGGGGCCCTCACCAGCCCCTATGGGCCCAGCTCAGCTCAGGGCCTGGGAGCTGCTTAGGAAATCACGTAATCAACCCGGGAGGCCCGGGTCAGCTTAAAGGGCACCATATTAGCCATGGGGCACCAGACCAGCTCAGAGGGAATAAGATGGGCTTAGGAGACACACTGATGACTCAGCAGGCACCAGATAGACTCAGGGGGCATTACTTAAGTTCAGGAGGCAGTATATCTGCTCAGGGTGCACCAGATCGATCAGCGCAGGGGCAAGTTCAAGCCAGGGGCACTAAATCAGCTCAGGGATCCCTCACCAGTTCGGGGCCCAATCAGTTCAAAACCCCAGAGCTGCTCAGGGGACACCACATGCCCATAGGGCACCAAATCAGCTTCGGGGACAAACAATAAGATCAGTGGTCCCCGACCAGCCCGGGAATACCAGATCAAGTCAGAAGGCACTTAATCAGCTCAGGGGCACCATACCATCTCAGGAGCCCTCATCAGCCTCTGTGGCCCCAGCTCAGCTCAGGGCCTTAGAGCTGCTCATGAAATCACGTAAGGAGGCCCAGATCAGCTTAAAGGGCACCAGATTAGCTCAGGGGGCACCAGACTAGCTCAGAGGGCATCAGATGGGCTCAGGAGGCACCAGATCGACTCAGGGGCATTAGTGCAGCTCAGGTGGCACCAGATCGATCCGCTCGGGGGCCAGATCAGCTCCCAGCCCCCCCCAGACTATGGCAGGAGCCTAAATCAGCTCAGGGAGCAATATAACAGCTCAGGGGACACAAGGTGGGCTCAGGGCCCACCAAACCAGCTTAGGGGGCACCAGGCCATCTAAGGAGATATCAATAATCAGTTGAGGGGGCACCTAATCAGCTGAAGAGGCACCATATTGACTTAGGAGACAGAATCAGCTTGGGGAGGCATGAGATCAGCTCGGGGACTCGAATCAGCTCAAGGGGCACTAAATCAGCTATTAGGGCACGAAGCAGGCTCGGAGGCATTAGACTAACCCAGAGGGCATTATATACGCTCAGGAGGCCCAATTATTTGCTCAGTGGGGCACTCGATTGACTCAGGGGCACCATATCAGCTTAGAGGGCAAGTAATCAGCTCAAGGGGCCAAGGCCAGCTGAGAGGCCACGAGATGAGCTCAAGGAGCTGTTCTCGTTGAGCTCATCATTGCTATCATTGTTGCCAGACCATGACGTCATGCACAGGCAGAGGTTTATTTTTCACCAAATAGGAGCATATGAAATTTCAAAATATTGAGCTTGTTACACATTTTTCAGAAAAATGATGGACATTTCCACGATTTTGACCTAGAATATCCCCAATTACACTAAATTCCGGGATTCTGCCAAGGCATAAGCGTCGCCACCGGCATAAAAGTGGGGGGGGCAGCCAAACTTCAAACTGATGCTGACAAAAACTTCCCACGTTAGGACCAAATACTGTTCGAATTTGGGCTCCTCGTTGCCTTCGTCGGGTTTTGCCTTTGTCCGGTTTTTTTCCCATTTTGACTAAGATCGAGAAGGGAATGTGCAATTAATGAATGAATGAATGAAATAATTAAATCATGATACAAACATTATTCAATTCGCTATTTTTAAACATGCCAAATGTAGTACACGCAATAAGCGTGTACTAACAGGCTTTAAAATGGTCACCCCGCGCACCCACGCTCACAGAAAGAATTTATTACAAGGTACAAGCTTAAAATTGTGTTTCTACAAGTTTTACCATTGCAGAACAATAGTTGCACCGTAGTTCAATTACCGAAGTAAAACAACCCTGGTTACGTCACTAGCATAAAGCAATGCAATTACTATGGAATGAAAACCTTGCCTTGTGCCACATTAGTGCGCGCCTCGTTCATACCTGGTTCATGCCTTGCTTGCGCACCAGCGCTGCACTAACTGAATACTAGACGTTGTAGTGGCATTGTGAATAGCTGGTAGGTAAAGCTAGGGCGTTTTTGCACCCTTGCTCGGCCATTGTCGTTTGACTATGGTTTCAAATACCTGCCCGGGTTACGGTCGCCATCTTGCTTTCTGTTTACCCGTGGCAATACACAGTGGCCTGGCACGCATGCCGTGTAGGTTAGAATAAATGTGACTTATTTTAATCAATCGTGGAACTTTGGAAGCTGTCTGGAATATTTGTCAGTGATCTGCGAGTGGAAAGTATTGTTCTCTGTTCCAATAGTTGAAAAGTGAGGCATTTTGGAATGGTCAATCCAGGTCCAGGTAAGTAGGGATGTGGTTACTTCAGGCATGTATGCCATATTGGTATTAAGGCTCATATTTTCGTGTCAAATGAGCACAGACTATTTGATCATATGGCTTAGGTACCTGCAGTGGGTAGAACCTAATTGTGTTTGCCTTATGGGCCCGTTTGAAAAATAGGGTGAGTTGAGTTCCAATATGATCTTGTTGGTGTCTTCAGATGGATCGGCGCCTGATGAGTGATGCTGTGTTTTACCGATATGGGGAAGACAACGTGCGGGTTATTTTCTTGCTTGAGAGGTGGCTCAATGCTTACCCTTTTTCTACCGATGGTCTTCCGGTTGCATTTGGGGCCAGAAAACGCTTTAACTTTCGCATAGAGACTGAAAAGTTCCTTTTGAAGCAGAGGTAGGTACAAGGGGAGGGGCTACGAGGGCTCAAGCCCCCTTCCACATCATGAAATGTCAGAGTGCCTAAAGTAAATGCGTAGTCGGATGCTGTCCAGACACTATGGCGGGGAGGCGCGAGCGCCCAAGCTTCCCCCCTCGAAATGAAGTCCTGGATATGCCGCTGTTGTAAAGACGTAATCCGAGTCTCGTTTTACCCTTGTAATAAGCCTTGCAACACCCTTGCTCCCCTCCCCGTTACGCACTGGTAAAGCGGTTGTGCAAGCAAGGTTCTAATCTCGTCACGCTCTTGTAAGAAGGCTGCGGTTGCGTACAAGGCGGACACAAGACTTTGTTCTACCCTTGTTATGGGGTAATCATGACCAGGTAGAGTGCTTGTGGGGACGTTGCCAGTCATTGTCTTTGCCATGTAGGTTAACCATAGTTAAGTTACAAGGTTTGTACAACGTCTTCTAGCAACCATTGTCGTACTATGGTTCTACCATTGTTCTACATGGTTTTTCCTTGTATTTCCCTTGTTTTCGTGGCACGGATTTTGAACGTACAAGCTTTGCGTTTTACCCTAGTAATATTCCATGTAAACAAGGGTCTGACAAGGTTTGCCCTTGTAAAAATTTCTTTCTGTGCTCGGCTGTTTGGTATCGTAAAGACCGCTACTTCTCGGCGCCCAGCCCAGGTCGGCACGGGGCGGGTCTGCATTGGCGCGTACAGCGTCTTCCCGCTCTCACTACCGCATCACCACGCCTGCTCGATACCGTCTGCTCTCAAAACAATTTACTTCCATCTGACAGGCGCAACCGAAATATTTCAATTCATCTATGCTACGGGTGCATGGGTACCTAGCTACATAATTACTAAATCGCAGAGACGCGTCACCAATCACGGACCGGTGGTCAGCTGGCGGCAGTCAGGGCGGTGACGGATGGGTGCGGAACGCCGATCGCGCACCTGCGCTCCTCCTTCTTAGTGGGCTAGCTACGGTGCTCTTCCGCACGGTTCTGCCACGCTCCCCTGCCCGTTAAGGTGTGACCTGCTCGTTGCCAGCTGTGTACTGTGTAGCTAAGGATATGTAAACGGTCTGGCCCAGGGTGTTGATGGCGGCGGCGGGCGGAGCGTCGTCGGAAGACCTGCGGAGGCAGACAACCTACGCCGATGTGCTGCAGTTTGAGGCGACTCACCCGTGGACAGCCCAGCTTCATCGCAGTCTGGACGCCTCGCCTGACAGCCAGCGTGCCGTCGAGAATGCGCTGCTGCACATGCTGCTGGAGAAGTCGCACCCGCTCTCCAAGCTGCGCCAGCGCCTCCAGTACTCGCTCTACTGCAAGGTCGGTCCGGGCGGCTTCCAGCGGGTCCGTGTGGTCCTGCTGAGCCACAAACACATGTCTGCAGTGTCGTAATGATACACTAGTACTGCCTTGTATAACAGCCTGGTGTCCCGTATACATATAAGGCACGTGAAAGTAGGAGTGGTTTATACGCAGGTCAAAATGTGAAAATGATCGGATTGCTTCAATATGGGTTTTTGGCTTATATTTTCATGCCGTTGGAAAAGCACCAAGAGCGCGAAATAAGTGAAAGCATGTCTCAGTTCTAGTCAATGCGATTCTAACTAAAAAAATGACGTGTGGTTGGTTCATTCTCAATGATCAAGTAAAAGGGACCTTTGGCGAGGTTCTTTTAAGAAGCGTCGCCTGCAAATGCACGGCCTCTTCTTTTTCGATCTCTTTGGGTTGAAGTTATTAATCCGGCACTATCCAGGCCGATTAGGATTTCTGATGGCTCGTCCATCAGGGGATGTCCAATTGTTTGATTTGCGGGAACAACCGATATATTTCCTCCGCATCAACGGGACCTTTATCGATGTCCAACACTGGTACTGTGCACAAACTGTTCAGCTGAAACATGTCACCCGTGGACACGGTCCTCACCATCACACCTTCCATGAGCTCGGAAGCTACAGCTGCTGTCATGCATCTTTTTCAGATTTAGCTCGTCTTTCGCCATCGGGTTTTATATCATTTGAGAATCTTTTTTATATACTCGTTACAGAGATTCCTTCATCTAAGTATGCCAAACGCCTTTTCTAGTCAGAACCGTTTCCAACTTCACCTACGACTGTTTTCATTAATATTGAGTGCCCGATGGACTTCACAATGCTGACCGTCGAAGCATCGTCGGCAGGTGGTACAGTCCGCATAGTGCTGGTATAGTCACCTGACTGCTGCACGGCAGGTAGTTGCAGCAGCCGGTGATGCGCAGCCGTTCTTGCCACCGGGGCCAGTTCTGGGGCAGTCACCGGTCCGATGCTGCGTACTTAGGCAACGGACGCAGCAGCCTGGAGTCTCGTCCATCCAACTCCATCACTGAAGCGCAGCTCTTTAAATGGTGAACATCTCGCAATCCAATGGTTTTGATAGCAGTAGAAAAAATAATCGTCTCGCAAGCCATATCTGGATAAGGTTGGGGCGCATTTGTCGAGTCGTGTTGTCGTCGACCGGAGACGTCAGATGGCATCGGAGGAGAACTAAGGGGCAGTCTTTGGTCTCGACCCCAGTTGTTTCTAGCACTTTTGTGGCCTTGGAGATTTGGAGGAGGTCTAGTAGAACAATTACCACTCGCACTATACCGATTTTCTTCCAGATCTTCATTTGGAAATTCATGGAACAGTTGGCACGCCAATGCTCTGCCTTTCTGAGTTGGCCGGAGGCAATATGACCCCGACGCGGTCGGACAGTCCTCTGGGAGCTTGGCCACCACCAGCAACCCTACCACTTTGACTGTGCTTAGCTCATCTTTAAATCCTATCGCTTGCAAGGTTGATAGCGTGTTGGAAAGTTCTGTACTGAATTGAGATAGTTGGTTTACGTCCCCCGACCTAACTTCCGAATTTGTTTAAGCCCGATACCCATTTGATAAGGTAGGCAGTAGTCCCATTCCGAACCAGAACGGCCACCGATAATTTTACCCGGCCTACACCAGGGAATTATGTTAATGGTATTGTGTTACCTGGCCGTAGCACCCCCACTAGCTTCATTGTTTAACCTCAATGCCTACTTGTTAGTAAGCGCCTCATGGTCCCATTGGAAGCGTCGATACCTCGTTACAACCGATGAGGTCATGAGGATTGCATAATTTTGGCATTAGCAGGATGTAAGCAGTTTGAATAAAAGAGACAATGATCATAAAAATACGAAGAAACAAAAAGAAGTACGAGGAGACAATTAGTGGCAGGAATGAAACATTTTACATATATTTATGGCCAACAAAACAACAAAGTTCGTGTGGGAGCAAAAGTAAGTAGAAGGAACTTGTGGACACACTACTAGGCAGGGACGTAGCCAAGGGGGGGGGGGGGGCGGCAGGGACAGCCGCCCCTCCCCTTCCCCCTGAGGGCCCGAAGGGCACTCCTGAAGACACAATTCTGTAACAAGCAGGGCACTTTTTACCCATCAGGGCCCTTTTGGCGCTGTCGCAGGGGCCATTTTCGGGGCGCCCCCTGAGCAAAATCCTGGCTACGCCCCTGCTACTAGGGCTGTTATTTTACTGCTCCAGAAATATATTTACCCCAGAGGAAATTCCTTATATGCTTTAGCTGACTTTTCACGCGGTACGTCATTCAAAGTTTGAACCAAAGGACAGACAATCTCATTCCAGTTCCTGAGAGAATGGATGGAAAGAGCCTATATTTTGCCTACAGAGCCTAAATGTTATATTTTGTTGAAGCAAAAGTTACTTTAAAATGCTTTACTGATCCGGTATTACATGGAACTTGACGCACAAAAATACATGCAATGACAGGTGGCATAGTTCAATTTAAGACTTTCAAAAGGATAACGATGGCTTGTTCTGAAATAATGTCAGGAAGCTTAATAAGTTTCCAGTCATAAACACAGCATCTTTTAGGATAGAACAACGATTTTCTGGCAATAATTCTTCTAACAGCTCTTTTTGTAATTTTACAAGACGATCTAAATTGGTAGCATAGTTCATCCCCAAACCACGACATAATGATTTCAGTGGGGAAAAGTTAGATAATCATATGAGCATAATAACTGACGCCAAGAAAGGAAATATTTTGCCCTGCTCATGAACACCAATGTTCCGATTAATAATAGTTAAGATGGGATCTACATGTGCCCTCCACTTCATATTCTCCTCGATAAATATTCACAAATATTTAATTTGATGTTACGGGCTCAATTTCACACTATATGAGACAATATCTATCTCATTTTCCTAACTCCTTAATACATGTGAAAATATGACCTACTAACGTTTAGTGGAAGGCGATTTGCTCTAAACCAGTTTTTTACTTAACCTGCGCCCCACCGCGGTCCGGCGCCACCTTCGCCCCACCGGGGGCCATCGATGTCCCCCTTCTAACTCCAAAAATATTGGAGTTAGCGCAAATCTGCAAAGTGAATTTGAAAGCTCGCATGAATTCAGTAAGAAATTACTTCGCATGTTCAAGCGCTCAGGTCAATGGTTTGACCTCCAGAGGTCAAGTTAGGTCAAGATAGGCTCTTTTAACTCAAATATGCAATGCTTAAGCAAATGGGCAGTGGGCATAATTCTTATGCCATTACAGGTATTGAGATCTGAAAAAGTACATTTGAAAGGAAAATGCCAGACTTTTTTCCGCTATGTGGAACGTATTGACCTCACACCAGTGGTTTGACCTCCAGAGGTCACTTCGTGACCTAATATGACCTGACGTCACGAAAAGTCAGAAAGTGGCCTTGCCAATATCAAATGAAAGTCACGATGATGTTTAATTCAGCGCTCTAGCTTAATTAGGTCAAAAGTTATTGCCAAATACTGTATTTGACCCCTGGTGACCTTGGATGACCTCTGAGAGATCAAAGGGCAAACATGGCCCCTGGGATCCGTGAAAGGGTGTCCAAGAACGCTTTTCTGAGCAAGCTGAGCATTTGCAATCGTTTGTATGTGTCGTGTGGTATAATGTGTCTGCTAAAAGTAGAGCGTGAGTCAGTGTCCGTCGGTGTGGCTGAGTTGATAAAAGGTGCTGTTCGTCTGGAGATGCAAGAGAGAACCAACCAAGCATCCGAGGAGTAAACATCATAGCATTGGTAGTAGCGTTGCAGGCAGCCGGCCACCGGCCCGCCATGGGGCTTTTGCTGAACAACGTGCAAAATTGCTTCCGATCTGCTGAGTGTCCACACACGTCCTGACGCAGTCTCCGCCGGCACTTCTGGTTACGCCAAGCTTTGACCTGTGTGTCGCAACATCAGCTGCTGACCATCGTCACAGACCAACAACACAGTCATCTCCGTGTCTGTTCTTGCCATGGCATTGGAGGTAAGGAATTCCCTAATCGTCATGACAACGAATAACAATCAAGTACCGACCAAGTAGCACATTGACGTTATCTTGAACAGTGGCGGCGGATGCTCTTTTCGGATGGGGGGGCAAGAATTTTTCCAGGGGCCCCCTTGACGATGGGGCCCCGGCAGCAAGGGCCCCTTGACGATGGGGCCCCCTCGGCAGCAAGGGCCCCTAAAAACTGCAATAGATTGGTTGGGACTTGCTGCCTGAGGTCAGAGGCATAAGCGCAGTGGCGGATCCAGAGGGGATGAGAGGGCTTCAGCCCCTCCTTTGTCCCATGTTTGCCATTTTTCGCCCTATTCCTCCTTCTCGCCATTTTTCAAAGCTCAGCCACTCCCCCAGAAAAATCCTGGGCCCGCTCCTGCATAAGCGTCACAAATGGTAAAAGTTGTATTTGGCCCAGTACAAAAGTGGCTATTCCTCCCTGTTGTTTAGTTGGCCTGTGTAAAAAAGAATGATTTTGCCTACCCATTTGATTTTCCACACGATCTCGGATTCCAAGCTGGAATATGTTTCCTGCAGTACAGCAAAATAAGCAGCGTATTTAACATGTAGATGTCGAAATATGCATCTGCGTTTTATAGGTTCACGTAAGCCTTGGACATAGGACGTCAAAGCTTTAAGCTCTAGCGTCACGTTAGGAGTTTAGCAAAATTATAATAACGGTATAACAACGGCCTTCCGACGCAAATAGTTCTTCTTTTAAAAGTGAACGCTGTTTGTTCGTACGCATCTACATAATAAAACATAGTAGGTGACACAAATTATTATATTCTGAGGATTTTTTCTCGGAAAATTCCGTCTCCTGCAAAATGAGAACTGGGGGTGGTGGATGCTGTTGTCTATATCGGCACAGAAAAAACGCAAATGACAGGCATATTGACTTGAGCACACACAAAATCAAGCTCTGGGCCCTGAGACACAGCTCGGGGCTCCTTGAGATGGAGCTTGGGGGCTCCTAGAGATCAAGCTCGAAGGCCCCCCGAGGACAAGCTCACGGCCACAGAGACCGAGCTCAGGGCCCTTGAGACCAAGTTTGGGGGGCTCTTAGAGATCAAGCTCGAAGGCCCCCGAGCCCAAGCTCACGGCCCCAGAGACCGAGCTCGGGGCCCCTGAGACGAAGTTTGGGAGCCTCTGAAACAAAGCTTGGAGGCCCCTGAAACTAAGCTCAAGGCCCCCTAAGACCAATCTCGGGAGCCCCTTAGACCAATCTCGGAGAACCCCTGAGACCAAGCTCGGAGCCCTGAGAGACAGCTCAGGGGCCCCCTGAGACCAAGCTTGGGAGGGCTCCTAGAGATCAAGCTCAAATGCCCCCGAGCCCAAGCTCAAGGGGCCCTGAGACCAAGCTCCCCTAGACCAAGCTTGGCGGCCTCTGAAACCAAGCTTGGAGGCCCCTGAAACCAAGCTAAAGGTCCCTTAAGATCAATCTCGAGGGATCTGGATCTTCCTGAGACTAAGCTTGGAGGGCCCCTGAGATCAAGCTCAGGGGCCCCCTTAGAGAAGCTCGAGAGACCCTTAGACAATCTCAGGGCCCCTGAGACCGAGCTCAGGGGCTCCCTTAAGCCTAAGCTTGGGTGCCCTGAGACCAGCCTTGGGGGCCCCTTTGACCAAGCGTGGGGGTCCCTTAGACGGAGCTCGGGGGTGGGGGCGAGGAACAGCTCGGGGCCCCTGAGACAGAGTGGGGGCCCTGATACCAGGCTCAGGGGCCTTTTAGACCAAGTTCTGGGCCCCCTGAGACCAGGCTCGAGGGACCCTTTAGGCTAAGCTTGGGGGTCCCTAAAGGCTAAGCTAGCCCCGAGCCCAAGCTAGAGGAGCCCCGAGCCCAAGGTCAGGGCCCCTGAGATAAAGCTCGGACACTGTCCAAACTGAAAAACTGTTAAGGGCTCAGTCAGGTCGTTCATGAACTTTCAGAAAATAACCAAGCTGAAATTTTGTATTTTTCCAGGGGCCCCTCTGATAATTTTGGGGGGCACCTGCCCCCTTGGCCCACTTTATCCGCCGCCACTGATCTTGAAACAGAATAAACACCTGAGCTTGAAATGAGGTTCTAGAATTAAGAAGTATACTGAAGATATATAGGACATTGCCCCACGAGCCCGATTAATAAGCGCAAAGAAAATAGACAACTCATGCCCAAATAAGGAAATAAGAGCGCCATAGGAGCGCAGTAGGAACTGCCCACAGAAAGAGATATTAAAGACAAGGCAAGAAGTAAGCCTCTCCAGCCCCGAGAAATGAGGGTCAAGCATGAGAAAAAGGGATAAGAAGGCTACAAAGCCAGAGCAGCGCTTCTTCGGCTTTTATATAAAGAGCACAAGAGGAATGCTCTGAAATGATAACTGAGGACTATAAACCACACATGAAGACTCAGCTTCTGCATCTGCAAAGTCAGCAGAAATCTCAACGTGATTTTTAAATATAACGCGCCGTCAGACATCCGTGCCATTGTGCGTGTCACCCAGCACGTCTGACCGTGACGACAGTGACCTCTGCACGCAGCTGCCGAGGACCCATCACCTGGCACCAGTCCAGCTCTTGACTGCCACCACAACATCTGCACCTGCGACACACTCAGTGTGCAACAATCACCTCTCAGAATGACCGTCATTCAAACATGCACTTCATGGATGCCGGATCTGGTCAACTTGCAATTTCATCTCTTTTCGCCTTAAGCAAGCAAGCTAACCGTTATCACACCAGAAACTTCCTACGGGACTTCCAGACTTCCTGCGAGACACTGCAGCAGACTTCTAGACACACCAGTTGTTTTGGTCAACTCCGGCTATTCGGCACCTGCGTTTGCTACGATGCTTATCATCGTCCCGTTCTTCTAAACAAACCATCTAGGGCTGATAATCCCGGGACATTTTTACAATCCCGGGATCCCGGGATTCACCGACCCTCAACCCGGGGATATCCCGGGATCCCGGGATTGGGCAATTTTTTTCAATAAACATGTCCAAAATTAGTGTCTGCTTTAGATAACGTATGTGGCGTATTCTTAACAGCATAGTAAATATTTCCCGTCAAGGATAACTCATAGCATACTATTCTCACCAAGAGGAAAGCACATGAAAATTCATATGGACATTAAACAGAATAAAATGTTCTGCTCCCCAAACAAATAAAGACATATGAATGATATTGACAATATATATTTCTTGGCTATATTTCTAGTCATATTACAGTGAGGTATTTACCTATTGTGACCCGGCCTATCGTGTCCTGGTCACACAAGTTACTTGCCACGATAGTAGCACTTAAGGAAGCAAAGGGCATCAACGGCTTCGTCGCCGAGATTCGTCTGTACTTTAGTGACGATATGTCCGACAGTTGTGTTACCTAGAAGTGCTCTTAGGTATGGCTGTGAATGATGGTTTTCAAGTTGGTAGGACCTCTGATCGTATTTCGACGAAGAAAAGTTGTTTCCTTAATTGTCGATTTATTTGCACCTGGCGTTGTGAACAGGTGATGCAACTTAGCCAAAGTTCCAACACTCTCTTGTCTGTACTTGACCTTACAAGTCCTTCATCACTCTACTGACATGCTATCTTCTGCGGCACTGTGGGCGTCTGCCTCACTATGAGCTGAGCTCATCAGTCTGTACTCACATCTGCTGATCTGTGGCTGTCCTTGTACACACACAGGTATCTCTATCACTGCACTCTCTCTCACTGTCTCTGCATGTCTCTCTAAAGTCTCTCAGCTGTTCTGGGCTGACTCGGCATAATACTGCCTAGTACTACGGTGCAACACTGCATCTCATGCTCTCCTCTATTTCTGAGGGACGCTAGCTCAGCGCTCCTTATATACGCCGAGTCGGCAGGCTTGGTTACATACGCCGACCAATCACAACACAATACGTCATAGGCGACAGAGTATGGTTCGATGCACTGGTCTGGAGGCTGATGAAATGCTGATGCAATCCAAGGCCAGACAGTGGCGTGACACCAGCGTCAGATCTCGTGAGCCAATGAGCGTTCGATACGTCATAGGGCGTTGGCTGGGGTGCATCGTACGATGGACCCGTGGTCATGAACCGACAGGCTACTGCGCAGTATAAGGCAGAGCTCTTTGTCTGAGTGTGGCTGCACTTATAATGGGAGGGGACGAGAAATGAATATGCATACTAGAGGACCATTAATTATCGCGTCATTTAGCAATTAAAGTGAAGTAGTTAATAAATTTTCGCTACATCACAGCGCGAGGTCCTTTGAATGAAATTTTGGATTGTTGTCTAAAATTTTCGTTCACCAGATCTGATTCTGTTTACAGGCATCTCAATATTCGAAGCATGGTAATTTCAAGCTAATAACACCAAAGACATGATCTCAAAACATCCATACGGGGTTAACAACACTAAACACACGAAACAAACATTTGCAGGCTTAAAACTTATTGTAACTTAACCTAAGACATTTGCAAAACAACTTGATAACCTAACCATGGCCTTCTAACCATTTGTCACGTCATCTGATCGTATTTGACATCTTGTCAAACTACCATTATCCAATGGTGAATCCATTTCATCCAATATCTGATGATCCACATATGTCAAAGTACTCATTTCACTCTCAAGTGAAGAATCCGATTAATAACATCATTACATACTACTTCAACAACATGGCGGCCATATTTACCATCTTGTCGCTGAACATCTTAAATATCTCCATTTTCTGTTCAGTACTCAGAGAGCAACCTGACATTGTCTCTGTTACATCGCACTTGCTGCGTTTATTCACACTATCCTTAGCAGCATTTACGCACTGTACAGTATCAACATCTAAAGTATCTTCATTTGTACTCTCAATGTCTGATATCTCTGAATCAGACGAGTCATCTGCAGCGATGACTTTATTTGGGGATAATCATCTTCAGAATCTTCTGATTCTACGTCGCGGTCTCGCTTGACCGGCACGTATGCAGTTGCATCTGGATTGAGATCCGAATCCAATGGTTCACAAACTCTTTTTGCATCCGGTATTGGAGATTCTAAACCACGTTTTGGCTCTCTTTCTCTCTCTTCTCGAATCTGTTTGGCTAATTTCGCCAAAGGAATATCATCCTCCTCGTCTGAGGCAGGGTTATGCATTCGTTTCGCCAACCTTGAAAGCGGAATATCATCCTCATCTTCAGAGGGTACATCAGGTTTTGATTGGGCAGAACTAGTATTGAATTGAGTGTCAGATAGCGCGGGTTCCGAAAATCTAACTGGCACAGGCGTTTCATCCATATCATCATCATAAGATAATTTTTGAACTACGAGGGGGCTGAATTCTGATTGGGATCTGAGACTTTGATTTCTCTTCATGCTTCTGGTTAATATGGGTTGGTTCGTTCGAAATGTTACACCACGGTGTATTGGGGTCAGCTCGTCTGAGATTTTGAGCGTTCACGGTTTTAGTACCACCTTCTAGCTGGTGTTTGATGACAAAAGTGACATCACTAAGCGCCTTTACTACACGGTAGTATGGCTTCCAATGTGAGGTTAATTTTGTTGTGGAGCCAGGGGCTGTGGATGGATCACGAAAGTATACCATGTCACCTACTTTAAATTTTACCGACTGTGCTTTTCGATCATAGTACAATTTACTCTTTTCATGTCCGAGGGATAAGTTATGTCGAACTTCGTGATATGCACGACTAAGATTTTCCAACATGGTGGGGACATAGTCCTCGCCTTGGTATCTATACTTGGGTGACAACAGTGTGTCCATGGGCAAAACAGGGTCACGTCCATGCAAAACGTAGAAGGGGCTGTGTTTTGTTGTTTCGTTTTTGGGCAGTACGATACGCCGAAAGAATTGAAGAAAGCTTTGTGTCCCAGTCGCGTTGATTTTTACTCACTAACTTTGCTAACATATCATTTTGAACGCGATGGTACCTTTCACAACGTCCATTGGACTGAGGGTGATACACAGAAGTTCGAATGTGCTTGATATTAAAGAATGCCGAGATTTGGTCAATTACTACGTTACAGAATTCTGTTCCATTGTCCGAAACGATGACACGGGGGCACGCGTGTCGAGGGATGATGTGTTCAATGAGTATTTGAGCGACTGTTTCCGCACTTTTTGAATCAGTGGCAAATGACTCGGGCCAACCAGAAAAAAGATCCACTATGTTAATGATAAACCGATTTCCATTGTAACTCTGAGGGAACGGACCACAAGTATCGATCGCTATCATTTCGAATGGATATTTCGGGATCTGCATGTCCTGAAGGGGTGGTCGCTGCTTTCTGAGTTTCCTCATGTTACATGCTACACAAATTTTCAGATGATTCACTACGTCACGATACATACCAGACCAGTAATAACGAGATCGAAGTTTGTCATACGTTTTGTCGATTCCTAGATGACCTCCGAAATAACCAGAATGAGTTTCTTCTACTAACGGCTTCTGCAGAAATTTAGGTATGCATAGTTGAAGACCGGGATGAGGGTACATTTCGAAGTATCTGTAATACGATACAGTATACTATCTAGCACTACATAGCGTTTTGCAACATCACTATGATTTTGATCAGTTGGGTCTTTCAGCATTTTGATTATCTTCTGAATCTCTTCGTCCTCGCTCTGGAGGGTTTCTAAATCAGGATGCTTTGCGAGAAATTCCTGGAATTTCTCCTTTGGGTCTGCAATTTCATCAGAAGGGCACGGTTCTACCGTTGAATCCAACTCAACACGGGGTGCATGGTCGGAATCTATGATATTGACATCCATGGGTTCATCTCTCTGAGGTTCCAATCTAGAGAGGCTATCGGCCACGGTATTCTGTCTACCGGTGACATATTGGATGTCGCAACCGTATTCATAATAGCCCAGCGTTGAATGCGGGGGTTTCTCATTTCAGCAGTGAACAAATGTTTCAACGGTTTGTGGTCTGTCATAATGGTAAATTTTGATCCTAGAAGATAGGGGCGGAGTTTTTGTACGGCATATACGATGGCGTATCCTTCCTTTTCTATGACAGGCCAATTGAGCTGAGATTTGTTGAGCTGATGTGATAAATATTGTATCACACGTTCACCTTGGTCAGTTTCCTGAACGAGGGCAGCTCCAATTGAATGGTTTGACGCATCAGTGTACAATTTGTACGGCTTTCCGGTATCTGGATAGGCCAAAATGGGGGCATCTGTCAGAACTACTCTCAAAGTGTCAAATGATTCCTGACATTCGTCGGTCCAGTGGAAACGTGCGTTTTTCTTTGTCAATTCCGTCAGAGGCTTCGAAATTTTCGCAAAGTTTGGGATGAACCTACGATAATAGGAGCACATACCAATGAATGATCGTACACCTTTCACTGTTGTGGGTGGTTTGAGATCTCGAATGACTTCTACCTTAGACTTGTCTGGCTGAATGCCACTTGCTGAAACTACATGACCAAGATATTTCACTTCCTGTTTGAGGAAATCACATTTCGACATTTTCAGCTTGAGGCCTGCCTTACGCAGCCTGTTGAACACGTCCTCGATGTGTTCTAGATGCTCTTCAAACGTTTTTGAGAATATGATGACATCATCGATATACGCGATGGCATATTTGTGTTGTATGCCTTGCAAAACTTTGTTCATGAGTTCCGAAAATAGTGCAGGAGCATTTGTCAATCCAAAAGGTAGAACATTCCAAGAATATAGTCCCAAAAAACATGTAAAAGCAGTTTTGTCAATTGAGTCCTGATCTGCCATGGCAATTTGCCAATAACCACTTTTCAGGTCTAAAGAGGTGAAGTACTGTGATCCTTCAAGCGATGCTAAGATATCATCAATACGCGGCAGTGGGTAACTATTTTTGACGGTGATCTGGTTAAGTTTTCGGTAGTCTACGCAGTAGCGCTTTCCACCATCCTTTTTGTCTACAATGACTATGGGACTTGCCCAGGGGCTCTGGCTTGGCTGAATGACTCCTGCTTTTAGCAGTTCATTAATGTGATCTTCCACCATTTGCCTTTGGCTAAACGGCAGACGGTAAGGTCGCTGTTTGATCGGAGCATTGTCTCCTGTATCGATTTTCATGGTAACCAGATCGGTACGGCCTAAATCAGTCTCGCTTTTAGCAAAAAGGTCCGAATTGCGTTCAATCAGTTGTTCAATTTGATTTTTCTGATGTTCCGGGACATGAGACAGATCCGCTTTTGAATTTTCATGGCAGGGTCTAGTTCTACTTTTGAGGTTACGTTAACCTGCGCACTTGGTTCTGATAGTTCACTTGATTCACTCTGTTCAACAGCGTTGATTTCAGATGCATCTAGCACCTCAGCAAGTCCTATGACTTGTCTGGACGGCAGCGTGTGATCACGTGTTGTGGTATTCACAATCACAGCTGGCAAGTGACCTTTTTATTAGGTCTACTCACTGAGTTGAGTAGTATTAGTCCAGGTTCATCACAGAAGTAGGAGTGTTACTCAATGGCTGTATGGCACAGTCCTGATCAATCAGCTGGACACGGTTCACGTACGCTGGAACTTCCACATACGATTGTGCTGGGATGGTTGTCTTTTCCGGTAGCCTTACCAATGAGGTGACTGATTGACAGTTTAGATGTTGGGGCCTCAACGGGATCAGATTGTTGTGAATGTTCATTGTCTTCTTGCCGAAATCTAACTTGACTCCAAATTCACTAAGGAAGTCGTTGCCTAAGATGCAAGCATGCTTTAGACCTTTGACGATTTGAAATTTGAACTTGCGACAGAATTTTGAAACTTCAACTGGTAGGGTCGCTGTGCCAAAGTTTTTGAGCTTGTGCCCAGTGACAGATTCAAGAGGGGCACAATTTTTGGAGAAGTCCGAAACGTGTTTGGATGAGATTTTGTCAAAAAATTCCTGCGACACGATCGAAATATCAGCACCGGTGTCTACAAGGGTGTACGCTTTACGATTTCCAAGGTAGATCCAACACATTGGGGTGTCACGTTTAATGAAAATTCT
This sequence comes from Lepas anatifera, assembly GCA_034440635.1. NCBI lineage: Eukaryota > Metazoa > Arthropoda > Thecostraca > Lepadidae > Lepas > Lepas anatifera. The sequence goes on along the minus strand of JAOTON010001937.1, from coordinate 1,228,114 downwards.
GGCGATGTTATCCCTAGGACCATTGGGATCTGGGTTTTCCGTCTGTTCGGTCCCGACAACAGATGGACCACTTAGTTTTCCGGCTGCTGAGGGCCAGGAAATGAGGCTTGCTTTGCTCTACATACTCTCTGGGTATGTCCGGCCTTCTCACAAAATGCACAAATTGGGCGACCATCATGGGTCCATTGATACCTGCGGGGTGGCTCATTTGATCCTACACCTGGCGGAGCAGTCTGTTGGCTCTGAAACTGAGCCCTATGGGGCTGATTTTGCGGTCGCCTTTGCCATTGGCTGGGCTGAGGCTGACGTTGAAACTGGCGATGATTTGGTGGGGGCGCCTGAAAATGGCGTTGATTTTGAGGTGGTCCCTGGTATGGGTGTCGAGGTGGGGGTTGACTGTGACTTTGAGGTGGACTGGGAGGTCCAGCTCTTTGATTTTTGCCTACTGTTTTAGCTAACTTGTCAATTTTTGAGCCGACATCCGAGAGACACTTCTCTAGCTTATCGATCCTATCAGCTTGGGCGTCATTTCGAACTACATCTATGTCCATTGGTTCCTCTACATCCAGTTTACCTCTGCAGAGCTCAAAGGTTCGGTCTGTCTGTTGCTCATCACTCGCGAATTTGACAGCTTCCTGCAGTGAAGTGAACTTCTTTCTGATCAATGCTCGCGCAAGTCGGTCATCATTTACACCCTTCTGGAAGATTTCCACCAACGTTCTCTGAGAATCGGCACTATTGGGATTGTCGAAAACTTCACTGGCAACGTCCTGGAGACGTTCGGCAAAATTTTGCATGAGTTCGCCTTTCTTTTGCCTAACCTTTTGTAGCTTTTCACGGGCGCAGTATGGATCTTTCAGATCGCTATATCTGTCCCTCAACTCTTTTCGTAGTTCCAGCCATCTGAGATTTGGATTTTCAGTGAGCAGTCTGCAGGCGAATTTTCCTGCGGGTCCACTTAGTGTTCGGGTTGCCAAAATTACCATCCGCTTGTCATCGGCGGTGCAGGCGATTGAATCCATATCCCTAGCCCAATCATGAAATTTGTTCGAGCTCTCTCCCGAAAATGATCTTACATGTTGTGTTAGACCTTGAACTCGGATCTCCATCGAAATGTCTCGCATAGTATCAATCAAGGTGTGTTCAACAGCAGTGGCCATATTGTTAAACAATTTCCAACACAAGTACAATTAGCTAACGAAAATTCAACAGTTTTAAGGAGAGGGCAAGGAAGCACCTTACTTGTGAGTTTTGAAGCGCTGGTTGCTGTATGAAGCACAGGTGGCGATGAAGAGCTGTGTTGAGAAATTTTTCGAGACGTTGAAAAATTTCTAGTAGCGTTGAAAAATAACTTGAAGCGTTGAAAAACTGCTGGAACCGTTGAAAAACTGTTCGAAGCGTTGAAAAACCACTGGAACCGTTGAAAACTATTTTCTGAAGTGGAGGTAGACGATGTTTGAAGTGGAGAAGTCGGCTGCTAACTCGCAGAATTGACGAACTAGTAGAGGTGTCGATGAATCTCGAAGAAAACTTGAAGTTCTAGATGAAGTTGTGATTGACTTAAGGTGGATGAAGATTTTTCAGAACCCGTGTAGAGCTCTAAAAACCAGATAGAAGTATTCCTGAGACTGTGCGGATTCCAAAAATATATAGTTTGTATATACTAAAATTTGATGTTGTTGGCACCTCTTTTCCTATGTACGCCACTGGAGGCGGGTGCCAAAGCGAACGGTTGAGTCTCTGGCCTCGACGGCGACGCAGGCGACTTATGAGTCACCACTGGCAGACGGCAGCTGACACAGCAGTGTGGTGCGACGGCGCGGCGTTCGATGACCTTGACGTCGGTGGCGGCTCAGCGACGGCGCGCGGGCAGTGTTGCGTCACAGCGGCGAGGGGTGACGTCAGGAGCGGGTTATACGCGGCTACTGGCAATCGAGTGCTCTGTAGTTTATAGGCTTTTACGAGCGTTTTTGAACTTGGAGATAAATTTTTCGTGCCAGGGGTGTTTGTATAGGTGAATCTTGCGAATTAGACGGTAGTTGGGTCTCTGTTGACAAGTTGAGTCTCTGGTATCTTAGACTCAAAATGAAGTACTGACAGGAGTGTGGATGGTCGATGGTGGCTGGCTAAGTCCAACGGTGTTTTCTAAGTCTCGTGGCTTAGAAAAAATTGAAGCTGGTCACGAAGATCCAAACTTGCAATTTTCGAAGTGTAACTTGATCCGACGTAATTCAATCCGGGTCACGAAGCGCCAAATCTTTTTGTTACCTAGAAGTGTTCTTAGGTATGGCTGTGAATGATGGTTTTCAAGTTGGTAGGACCTCTGATCGTATTTCGACGAAGAAACGTTGTTTCCTTAATTGTCGATTTATTTGCACCTGGCGTTGTGAACAGGTGATGCAACTTAGCCAAAGTTCCAACACTCTCTTGTCTGTACTTGACCTTACGAGTCCTTCATCACTCTACTGACATGCTATCTTCTGCGGCACTGTGGGCGTCTGCCTCACTATGAGCTGAGCTCATCAGTCTGTACTCACATCTGCTCTGTGGCTGTCCTTGCACACACACAGGTATCTCTATCACTGCACTTTCTCTCACTGTCTCTGCATGTCTCTCTAAAGTCTTTCAGCTGTTCTGGGCTGACTCGGCATAATACTGCCTGGTACTACGGTGCAACACTGCATCTCATGCTCTCCTCTATCTATCTCTCAGGGACGCTAGCTCAGCGCTCCTTATATACGCCGAGTCGGCAGGCTTGGTTACATACGCCGACCAATCACAACACAATACGTCATAGGCGACAGAGCATGGTTCGATGCACTGGTCTGGAGGCTGATGAAATGCTGATGCAATCCAAGGCCAGACAGTGGCGTGACACCAGCGTCAGATCTCGTGAGCCAATGAGCGTTTGATACGTCATAGGGCGTTGGCTGGGGTGCATCGTACGATGGACCCGTGGTCATGAACCGACAGGCTGCTGCGCAGTAGCTGGCAGAGCTCTTTGTCTGAGTGCGACTGCACTTATAATGGGAGGGACGAGAAATGAATATGCATACTAGAGGACCATTAATTATCGCGTCATTTAGCAATTAAAGTTAAGTAGTTAATAAATTTTCGTTACAAGTTGAAAACACACGTTTCGACTCAACACTCGTAGGGACTATGTCCTTGAGCCAGCTGTAGGACAGAGCTATCATACCCATTCTTCCAGAGACAGGCAGGTGTTCAAACTCTTTCCTAATGGCCTTGGTCATAAGCGAAGGATTGGAGAGACTTAGCCTGGATGCGCTTGAACTGTGATCTGGCTATGGAACTCTTTATCTTATCTAGAGCCTGTTGAAGCATCGATTGAAGCGACTGTGCTGGCTGAGGATCATCAACGTCCATCGCTTCTGCATCTACAACTACTTCGGAAGCATGCATCTGCCCTCCCATTCTTCCCACCATATTTACAACTAAGTCCTGTACTTCCTTACGAGATGCGCTAGAGAAAATATATTTCTAATCTCTATCTACCGACATTTTGTTATGCAGTGTTTGCAGAACTTTTGCCGCACGCGACTGCCTCTGTATAATGCGCTGTTTTAAAGCATCTGACAGTTTGCGTGCAATCGCACTATCCTCCTTCACAAAGTGCACCTAAAATAAATGTTAAAGCAGCTCCAGCCTCCAGAAGTCCACTTTCCCGCCTACATAGCGTTTCTGCTCCGAGTTTCAGGATCCTAAGGCAACGAACGAGCCTAGGTATGATGGCGTATTCGTAATCATCGATCATTTTAATACGTTTGTCTCCTATGCCAATAATTGCCTTATGGACAGCTGCTTTCAGAGTATCAAAGCGATCTAACATGTAAGACAAGCTATTCCATCGGGTTTTACAGTCTAGCACCAGCAGCAGTTCTTGTCCACGTTCTTCTCTAACGTATTTCTGAAGGACTTCGTTTCGTACGGGGAATTATCGAAACCAGCGGACGATGTTTCTAATCTTGTTTACGATTGGATTGACCGAACTGTGTAGTTCACGGTGACAGGTAGCACCATCTGTGTCTTCGTTCGTGCTGTTGCTGTCATCCTCGTCATCACATTCGGATTCCTCTGACGAGTTAACTTGCAAGGCGGCAAGATTCACATTAACGCTACGACGACAGAACAATTTGCATAGGCATACTATGCAGCTAGAACGGCAATACAAGTCAATTGACCAGTTTAAATTTGACTCACTGATTTTCACCCATGATAAATCAGTGAAATAATAAAATACGCGAAAAATACAAAGGATGTGCGTGAAATCGATCAGAGAAGCAATTTAAAGACACCGAATGTCAAAGGACCACAAATACTCATATCAGATCGCACAGCAAAACACAAACACTTACAAATATATCATTTACCGTCATTGTCGTAAAAAGCTGTTTTTGCGCTATCTCAGAATAAAAGCTTTCAGATACATTAAAATCGATCTCACCTAGTAAGTTTCACCACCACCGCCGTCGTTTTCTTGTTCAGAGGTGTGCCTGTCATCACCCCAGTACAGAGCGTCGATGATGGCCAGTTGCACGCCGTGAGCGAGGCAGAGTTGGTGTTCGCAAGGCAGTGATTTCCCGAATTTGACCATCACGGAAGCTCTGTCGGTTGTGACACAGGTGACGTGTTTACTGAGCTCAAGACCAAATTCTGCCAACTTGCCCTGCAGAAGATCCAGGCACTTCCCGGCTGGCATTGAGTCGTGACAACGCGCGACACCGAGACCCCACATGTTGCCTTCGCAGTGGACAGTCACGTTCATATAGCGACGGTTTTTCAAGGACAAATATTCATCGATTTTAAGCGAGAACCTTTTGCCCTTTGACACTTGACCGGCCCACTTCGCCTTCACCTCGCACTTCAGGCGAGCACAGTGTCTGAGAGCGCACCGGCGAATGGTGCTATGATGGATTGGTAGGTTTTTTGTAACCTTTAGCAGCCATTAGTCCGCGCAGGTCCGGTTAAGTGCAAAAACTGTGAAAGGCAGCCCATCTCTCGCGCACATTCTAGCTGGGATGGAATCTAGGTCTTCCCCAGTTTTAGAGACGTAGTAAGAATCCAGGGTCCAAATTCCTGTCATAGGTTCCGATGTTTTAGAGCTACTTTCACCGGAAAAGTTCTGCGGGGTCTCCCTGGATCGGGATGGTCCAGCAACACTTTTACGGCCAATACCACCATGCTTACTCTTGAGATGGACGTGAAGTCCTTTTTTTATCCTCCAGCTATTTTCAATACCTTTTTACAAAGGCGACATTTTGCTGTGCTCCCATCCTGACTTCTAAGAAAGTTCTCCCACATCGCACTGCCCTTAAATTCCATAAAATCGGTCATTGCAAGCACTTCTAAAAATGCACACAATGCGGTACTTCCTACCCTGTCTTCTCGGTCACACTGACAGCAGGCACTGAGAGTAACTGAGTCCAATGACATGCTCCCTCACAGATACGACGAGCAATTCGACCCCTCCTATTCGATGGTCGAGATAGTCAGCAACCTCCCGGGTAATATGACCTGAAACTGAATGCCTGAGGGGACGACGCCGCGGAGAGAGAGAGAGAGAGAGAGAGAGAGAGAGACGAGCTCGAACAGAGAAACTGACACGGTGTGAACTGTGAAGCGATGACAGGTATAATCTACGTACATGCAGAAGGGAGAGCCTGGCTTTTACTTGTCTTTGAACATTTTAGGTAGATAAAATGTTAAGCATAAAACAACGCTGTAGCATGTTATTGGATTCTATAATGATTTTTAATACTATCAGCGACGCTTTCCATGCCATTTTCAGCGTTGGAAAATATCGGGATCCCGGGATTCGGAAATATATAATCCCGGGATTCGGAAATATAAAGGGATTCGGGATTAATACAATCCCGGAACCCCGATCCCGGGATTATCAGCCCTAAAACCATCGGCCGTGAGCCTGCGCAGAGGAACAGCACGACATCAACAGCATCATCTACCATAATCATTTTCAGAACGACTTTGAAATTCTCACTTGTGATAACTATTGTCGCATCGACGTGGGCCAATTTGAGAAATGTCACGATCAGCCTTAGCTGCTGCCTATGTTAAGATCCTCGGTCACTCCTCACTACGATTGAGCCCCTGAATAAAGTAATTTCAGTAATTTTGTATTTCGAAACAATGCAACACATCATGCTTAAAAAATTTATGCTTGTAAACGTGCGCCTAACTGTATGTGCATTCATGTCCTGCATTTCTTTGTGAAGTTCCACATTGGAGATATATATATATATATATATATATATATATATATATATATATATATATATATATATTACCAAAAATTCAACCAACCTTGTTGGTTATTATTTTATATTTCCTGAACAATATTGATTGTTCACGTAAATTTCCCATGATTGCCGACATCATCGTGTTTTAGACATACGGCATCTCACAGTAATGAAATCCCCTCCCCCTTTTCTCCATGGTTATTTTCGCCAAGGCCAAGAGCAGCGTCTGTACTACCCTCTGTCTGTGTTGTCTGGTTCATAGTCAGTCTGGCACCTTGCCCTGACCTACCTGAACAGTGCTGTGTTCGTGGTACTGCGCACCGTTCCTTCTTACCGTTGAAGTTACGCTGCACTGTTTACCCTTACTTCGTTTTTTTAGTCTACTTCAATCCTCTTGCGTAACGGGGAAGGAAATACAGAGAGAACACAAATAAAGGAAAAAGAGCACGGAGATAGGAGACTAAGAAAAATAGGAAATGCTTACAAAATATTACACCACTGTACAAAAAACAAACATTTATAGTATACATAAGAGCCAATATCGCTATACAGAGAACAAGGCATGATACAAGATGTATCAAATATTTGTAGATCTGATGGTTCTGTGAAAAAAATTTAACTGAAGATGAATTAGTGTAAGAGTACAATGATTGTTTTTTATTGCAAAAATGTGTAATCTGCCAACTATCATAAAATCTGGCTTGACAACCTGGACCCCTATTATTGATTAAATTGTATTCAAAATTCTACTGTATGGAGGGGGGATGTCGTGTGGTACAATGTGTCTGGTAAAAGTAGAGCGTGAGTCAGTGTCCGTCGGTGTGGCTGAGTTGACAAAAGGTGGTGTTCGTCTGGAGATGCAAGAGAGAACCAGCCAAGCCTCAGAGGAGTTAAGATCATAACATTGTGACTTTTAGATCATAAGACAGCAATTCCCTATGCCCTTTCAATGGGAGAGGTCATCTCGTGACCTGACCTCCGGTCAAAAAATCGAAAAATCCCGGATATACATCTTCTAGACCCTGGAGGGGTCATGAAGTGTACGAAGTTTCAAATTAATTGAACAAGAAATGTAGCTCTTATAGAGCTCAAAAGCTGAAGTGAGGTGACCTTGGTTGAGCTCGCCTGGTGACCTGACCTTGGGTGACCCGGGCTAAAAAATTTCAGGGATGATGGGAAAATGATGGGGTGAGAGGTAGAGCCCTCAAACGCGGTGCTACGCCTGGTTGTTTTTCTGCTATCCTAAAAAACCTTAGGGGCATCGATGGCCCCCGGTGGGGTGAGGGTCGGCACAGAATGCCCTGAAATGTGCTTTTAATGACTCCAAATTCTTAACCTTAATCAATATAATTCTCAACCTTCATCATCTGCAAAGAGATAGAAATGAGCACTTTTAGCAACTAAGTATAGGTCATGGATGGATATGATGAATAGGAGGGGACCAAACACTCAACCCTGTGTAACGTTCATATAAGTTCTCCCCTTTTTTTACTTCTTGTTATTGATCAGTATTTTTTCCTGTCAAAGATATGACGCCATGGTATTATACAATTTGCCATATACTCCAATTTGTTTTATTTTCTTCAAAAGGATATCGAAGTTAACCGTGTCAAACGCTTTTTTAAGGTCCAAGTATATACAGAAAATTATTTAGTTCTGATTTAGTTCTGAAGAGACTTCGTAATGGTATAAGGATATGCGATTGGTATAAACGTATGATTATTGTTTTCTAAACCCAAACTTAAGCGAATGTAGGAAATGTATTTCTGAAAGATGATTAGTTACGTATTATGCAATATATTTTCTTATATTTTAGAGAATACCGCAGTAACTGACAAGTTACTGCGTTGGTGATCATCAGCTTATTACCAAACCTGGATTGTAGCATATGGAGTATTTTGGCCAGAGGTCTTCCCGACAGAAGAGCTCCATGTACGGTGTCGAAAAAACGGTCCCTTGAGACGATCCCGCAGATGACGAATTATCTGTTCGTCTGAATGTTGGCCACTTTCAATAACTATCAGTTTTCACTTTGAAAAATGGGCAATGACTTGGTTCTCCATTAAATGCAAGGATGCCCAGCTTTGGGCTCACCTGAAAGATAGACACCAAAGGTGTTAGATTCTTTGCTTGAGTCGCGGTCACTTGAGTGGGTGGTAGTTGATGTCTCCGAGGTGCAAGGAGTGTAGACAGTGAGAATTCACGGCTGTATCACGCAGGAGAAGCTGTTCTGTGTTTTGGCTTCTTTCTCTGTCATCAGGGCCTCCTCTTCCTGCACGGTTGTCAACTCTCATTGGTGTGTGGCAGACAAGATCGAGAAAGCAGAGCCGCAGAAAGCTTAGTTGTCTGCCACACACCAATTAGAGTTGACAACCGTGCGAAGAGAGGCCCTGATACAGAAAAAAGCCAAAACACAGAACAGCTTCTGCGTGATACAGCCGTGAATTCTCACTATCCACACTCCTTGCACCCGAGACATCAACTACCACCCACTCAAGCTGACCGCGAGCTCTTGCCGTTGTTTTCTTGCCGTGTTTTCTCCTGCAGTTTTCTTTCTAGGTCTTGTTGCTTCCTGCAGCTGCTGTATCCGGAGACTGGCCGATTGAGTGGATGACGGGGCTGAAGAACGGCAAATATTCGAGCGAAGTAAACACACACTAGAATCATCGTCGTCGTTGAACGACGACGATGATGCTAGTAAGCGATGAAGCTAGTAGAGGATGCAATGTAACCAATCTTTGATATAATTTGGCAGGAGCGGCGCCTAGATATAAGCTTCATGTTTATGGGCCAATTCTAAATTATAAGCTGATCATGGTATATGAACGAAGTAAATACACGTTCTTCTTCCTCTGACCTGTCTCCCGGTTGGTCTGAGGCAATTGGTCCCGTGGCATTCTGCACCTCCGCGCAGTATCGTGCCGGTGGTCGCCTTGGTCGTGTGATACGTGGTGGCGTCGGCACCTTATCTTCAACATTGAGCACTGTAATGGACGCGAAGCAGATTCACGTCTGTTTTTAGCTTTACGTTGATCACTGTCTTTCACAATGTTATTATTGTAAGGTGTAAAATCGCCAAGAATAACAAGAATAGGGTTAGAGGGTGTTTCTCTATTCAATAAATAAAAAAACAATACCAATCTAGGACAGCAATAAACTCCTCGAAGCGAACGTACCGAGTTTCGAACACCACAGCATCACGTCTTGATATTAATTTAGTTTTGTGAGGTGTCTGGCGGGATTGTCTAATGGCATTGCCAATTTGGGACTTCTCAGTTGGCAACAGTGTGCTTGGGGATGATTGATCCCATCTGTAATTGATATGTGTGTTTGTGGTCTTTAACTAATTGGAACTGCTTGATTTCAGCGATTGGTCCCTTCTGTAATTGATCTGTGTGCTTGGGGTGATTGGTCCCGTCTGTAATTGATGTGTGTTCAGGTTGGTTGGTCCCCGTCTGTAATTGATCTGTATTCTTGAGGTGATTGGTCCCATCTGTAACTGACATGTATGTTTGGAGCAATTGGTCCCGTCTGTAATTGATGTGTTCAGGTTGGTTGGTCCCGTCTGTAATGGATATGTGTTTCGCTTGAATGATCCCGTCTGTAACTGACATACATGTCTGGAACAATTGGTCCGATCTGTAATTAGCCTGTGTGTTTGTGTTCCATAACTAATATGATCTGTGTTTTGGGTGATTCGTTCCGTCGGTAATTTATATGTGTATGTGTAGTCCGTAATTGATCTGATCTGTGTGTTTCGGGTGATCTGGCTCCTTCTCCGACCGATCTGTGTTTCGGGGCGGCTAGTTCCGTCTGTAACTAATCTGCGTATTTTGGTTGATTGGTGCCGTCTGTAATTGATTAGTGTGCGATTTGGTCTGACCTGTGCGTGTTGGGGTGACTGGCTGTTGGTGTGGGTGTTCAGATCAGTCCACTGGTTGAGCAGCACGCCCATCTGGTGGAGGCGGTTCGGGTGCCAGTCTGGTCACCTGCCGCAGAGGGCACCGCTGAGACTGCCGGCACCGTGGATACCGCCTCGCTACAGTCGCTGCATGATGCCGCCCACAGCACAGCAGACTCCAGTTACAGTGAGTCGGCTCCAGCAGACTCCAGTCACTGTGAGTCGGGTCCAGCAGACTCCAGTCACTGTGAGTCGGCTCCAGCAACTCCAGTCACTAGTGGCTAGAACTCAGTACGCGGCTCAGCAACTCAGTCACTGGAGTCGGCTCCAGCAGACTCCAGTCACTGTGAGTCGGCTCCAGCAGACTCCAGTCACTGTGAGTCGGCTCCAGCAGACTCCAGTCACTGTGAGTCGGGTGTCGCGAGGGCTTCTGTAGCCTGGCGCTGTACGACAGCGCTCAGAGACTCCGGGTGTCGCGAGGCCTTTCGTAGTCTGGCGCTGTACGACAGCGCGTTCAGTGCCGAGCCTTTCGCTCTTGATTGTCATAAGTGAAGTTTACACGATAATTTAAATGGCACGGCACAACCAGGCATAGCCAGGCACATGTGCCTGTCGGTGCCTTGCTGTACCAGGGATGAGTTTGTTGGGGTGAATGGTAAGATAGGGCTACAGTGCAAAAAACGATAGTTTTTTTCAGACAACTTGCGTTCTTTAAAAATACTAAATCCAGTGTTGTCTCCAATGGGTTCCCCGCTGCACGTGCGCCTGGCTTGGACAGCTCAAACCAAACCAACCCAAGGGCGCGTTCAGTGAAGAATCCAGTGGGATATTGACACAGCACTAGATTTTGTGTTTTTAAAGAACGCTAGTTATGGCCAGAAAGAAGTTACAGTTTTTCGCGTTCTAGCCCTATCTTACCATTGTCCCCCAAAAACTCGTTCCTGGGGGATTCCAGGGCAGTTTGACCCAGGCTTGACACCACCATGTCTAGAAAATGTCAGTTGCCCATGTCAGTTGCCCACCCCCTCGTGTGGGCGCATGTTAATTCTCATAAACTATAACACAACGATGAAAATTTCGTAAAGACAATGCAATATCATTGCAAGCAACCAATTCCAAAAGTAATCGCTTTGTTTGCGGTGTTAAACACAGTGACGGATCTAGGATTTCGTTAAGGAGGGGGCCCAGGCTCGGAGGGCACCGAACCTGGGGGCGCCGAACCTGAAGGGCGCCAATTTCAGCAGCCGGTCGGTTTGGGAGGGGCAAACCAAAGTCGAAAAAACGTCACGCAGTAAAAAGCTGCGCTACCAATATCACTTGCCGGTAGAATTTTGGGTATTTGAGGCAAAAGGCTAAAAAACGTCACGGGGTGAAAAATATGGGCTCGAGATACTTCTTCCTATCCAAGGCTGGCTATACTATGATTGGCTATACTATAACTGAGAATTATTGATATTTACTCCATGATTGTGATGAAGGGCTGTGCCTGAATATGTAATCTTCAGTGTTTTGTACATTTCCGGATTCGAGGGGACAGGCCAGGGAACATCTTATCAACTTATGTTCTGTTTGAAGTCGAGAGTTGAAACACCAAAATCTTGCTTATAAACTAAAAAGGAGTAGGGGAAAAAGGAGGTCGATCGCTTTGGGGGTCAAAAACATGGTTTTGCCCCGAGCTTTTCCGTTTGGGGAATGCCTTTTTGCCCCCCTGGATCTGCCACTGGCCAATTTACCACCCAAAAGGCGGCCAGCGTCAATGAAAAACGCGTTTAAAAAGGATTTGTTAATGCTTATTTTCATGAAAGCTTCCTCTTAGTGATGACATGTTCACGTTTACTATCAAGCATATTTCGGGCCAGCTAACGACTGGCACCTTGGTAGAAAATGCTGAAAGCACACACTCATGCGTCGGAAAAGCCGGGGCCTGGCCCCCCACTTTGGCCAAAATTTCCTGATATCCGTCAAAATGAGAGACAACCGGACATTCTTATATCCAGCCGCTGCGGAATGCAGCGAGGAGCCCAAATTCGAACAGTTTTTGGTCCTGATGTTGAAAGTTTTTGTCAGCATCAGGTTGAAGTTTGGCTGGCCCCCCACTTTTGCCGGTGGCGACACTTATGCACACACTGATACTAACTGAAGCACGATGAGCAAATAATACAGTTATCTTCGGTCATGGCGAAAACTGAGGTGTCGTATCCACCACCTCCACTTATCACAGTTGTCCTGGCTAACGGGTCCATACTGAAATACCCGATCGACGCTAACCTGAGCCTCATAGGCCGCAGAGCCTTTGCGGGCCTGGGCCCCTGAGTTTTTGGTGACTTCCCTGAGTTTATATCGAGTCCTCTCAGCTGATCTGGGACCGCTTTAGTTAACCAGGCCCTCACACTGAACTTGAAACCTATATGTCGCCGCTGAAGCCTATTAAGCTTTCGGGGCCCTTTTATTGATATAGGGCCCACTCAACAGGTCCTGGGCCCTCTGAGCTAAAAGATGGAGCTCTGAGCTCTGAGCCCCAAGCTGGATTAGTGTCCCTTAAGCTGGTCAGGGTCCCCTGGGTTGGTACCGTTTTCGTTTAACTGATATAGATCCCTTCAGTTTGTTTGGGGCCCGTTGGGCGTATCTGGGCACTAGTTCGTCGAGGCACCCAGCTAGGCTGGCCCTATTAGTTTTTATGGGCCTTCTGAGCTGCTGCAGGGTCCCCTCAGAGTGTCTGGGCCCCATGAGTTGAAAATTGGACACCTGGGTTAGTTTTGGGTCCCTGAGTTTATTTAGAAACCGTTTAAATAGGTAGGCACCCCACGCTGGTCTTGAGAATCCTGTGTTGGCACTGAGGTCAAATGAGCTCGTCGGGGGCCCTTATCTGGCCCCCTTAACTGGCACGGGCCCCTCAGCTGATTTTGGAGACCCAAAATCCCTCCTACCGGATTCCACCCACGCCAGATTTCCTGACTCCCTGAGGGCCCCTGGGGGCCATTGGGGATTTTTCCCGCGATCAGCGCTGGGGTCCCTCCCCCGAGACAAAGCTCTGTCTGTTGCAAGTTTAGACATGTTACCTTTGAGAGTTCATCTGGGGCTTCCTAAGCAGGTTTTAAGACTTGGGTCAATTGCTTTGCAGGAAATATTGATAAAACCCGTATTTTGATACCATTTTTTATTGTTATTGTGAGTTGATTGATATGCAACATGTCTCTGTATCTATACTCTAGCGTTTGCCAGAGTTGAGCTAGAATCATTTTAGGCACAACTCGCTTCCTCTTGTTACGGTGAATCATCAAATAATGTATAATATGAATATACTAGGTCAAAACATAAAAATGACCTGACCTACGGCCAGGTCAAGGTCACCATCTAGCCTAGCGTAGTCAGTATGCATATCAATCAACTCACAATAACAATAAAAAATGGTATCAAAATACGTGTTTTATCAATATTTCCTGCAAAGCAATTGACCCAAGTCTTAAAACCTGATTAGGAAGCCCCAGATGAACTCTCAGGAGGTAACATGTCTAAACTTGCAACATGAACCGATAAAGAGGCCTAGGATACTCTTGGGGAATCCGAAGGTATTTCAAGCGGCGTCTGCAGACATAGAGCAATTTTTCGGCAAATTTCCGTTTTACCCCATGCATTTTCAATGGAGAGGTCATCATTCGTACCTGTCCCTAGGTAATCGATGGGAAAAATCCCGGAATAAATGTATTAGTACTTTTTGGGCCCATTATATGGTACAAGTTTGAATTCGATAGATTCAACCTTTTCTTACTTACGCCAACTTAAACATTTTTTGGGGTGAGGTCACTTGACCTGCACTGGTGACCTGACCTGAGATGACACAACCTTAATTTTTAGGGAAAGTTGCGGAATTGATCAATGATAAGGTGTGACAAGTATTGTGTCGCTTCGCGCCGACGTTTTTTCGTGCCACTGGGAGACCTCGAGGGGGTGTTCAAGCACCCCCCAACGGGCCGGAACGGGGCGCGAATACTCTAGAACAGGGCTGAGGCCAAAAGGGAAGGCTCTTAACGATGTCTGAAATTTTGGGGCCAAAGTCTTTCAAGGTCATTGACCTATTACGGCACAACCCAACATATTATGCCTAATTTACGCTATAACTAGCGCTGTGCCTAAGCTTACCACTGACCTTTGATCAAGCCTTGATCATCAAGGCCAGTCACCCTTAAAATTGACCTGTGGCCTTGATCTAAACACTGAATAACCTTTACTTTGATGTAATAGCATACGTTATAATAGATGTCGTAACATTATGCAACGTCATTTAGGGGCTGTCCAAGAGTACCTGTGCTCATCAGGGACACATATGCTCTCTGGAGGGGCCTTTGCTTCGATGAGGCACCTGTGCTACCCAGGGGCGCCTTCGCTCCCCAATGGACGCAACCTAGCTATCCAGGGGCATCTTTGCTGTTCCGGGGGTGCCTTTGATACCAAGTGCCCAAGGGGAGCTTTTTCTTATCCAGGTTCACCTTGGTATTGAGGGGCGTATTTTTATTCAAGGTAACCTATACTACCCAGTGAAGCCTACCCTATGCAAGGGGCGCTTAGGCTATCCAGGGGGCGGCAGTTTGCTATACATAGGGCGCCCTTATGCTCTCCATGGGCACCTCATTCAGAGGGTGCCTCTGATATTTAGGGGCGCTTTTCCTATCAGCAGGGTACCTATGCCATCTTGGGGCTATTCTTATCAAGGGACGCTGCTGTTATTCAGGAATACCTACACCATTTTCGAGGGTCGCCTTTTCTACCCAGAGGTGCCTTTATTTCTTAGGAAGTTTGGCGCCCGTGCTTTAAGAAGTGCTTTGGCATCGATTGATTGCTCTATTATTGGGCTTAGGTGCGCGTGAACCCTGAGCTTATGTAGCGCCCATATTGTTGCTAAGGAAGGCTTATGCTGTCAAAGGGCGCCTTTACTATCCAGGGCCTCTGTTTTATTCAAGGCAGTCTGTTCTATCCACGGGTTTCTGATATTTCGGGGCGGTGCCTAGGTTATTCAGGAGGCGGCATTTTTCTCCTCAGGGGCGCACTATTGCTTTCCAGGGGCGCCGTTACTGCCCAGGGGTGTCTTTCTATCCAGGGGCGCATATGCTGTCTAGGTGTATTCTTCAATCACAGACATGATTGAAATGCATGCCCCTACGTTATCCTGGGGTGCTTTTTGTCTCCGGTGAGGCGCTATTTTTCTCTTCCGGGCACCAGTTTATCCAAGGGCACCTATACTTCCCAAAGAACCTTTGTTATCTAGGACTGCCTTCGCTGTTAAGGGGCACCTTTGCTACCCAAAGGGAGCATTTTACTTTCCTGGAGTGCCTATTTCCATATAAGGGGCGCATATGCTATCTTGGAGCGCCTTTGCAAACATGGGGCGCACTTTTCTATCCAGGGGCGCCTTTGCACTTGAGGGGGCGCCTCTGCAATCCAGGAGGAGCCCAAAATAGATGGAGAATAAAAATTTTGAAATAAGGCGCTCGAACACTGAAATAAAGTGCCTAGTTATCAGAAAGAGGCGCTCATCTGCTGAGCGGGGAGGACTGCTGGTTGGTGAGGGCAGCGTTCTCGGAAGTGGGGCGCACATACGGAAAAAGGCACCCGGTTGCAGCGATGGAGCACTAAGCCTTCATTTATAGGTTAATGAAATTAATGAAATGTGGTTAAAGGCAGTCCATGCTCAAATTGAGCGCTCGAGCCCTGTAACAGAGCGCGGGACTGTCGGACAGGTGTGCCAAACCAAAGACAGTAGGGCAGCTGAAGATGGAAAGGGACACCTATGATATCCTGGGGGCGCCTGTACTCTCAGGTGAGGCGCTTGTTTTCTTTCTCAAGCGCCTAGTTTATCCATGGCCGTCTATGCTGTCCAGATCATCTATTTCAAGAAGGGTTAACCTTGCTGTCCAGGGGCGCCTTTGCTATCCAAGGGCGCATATGATATCTGTAGGGCGTTTTATGCAAAGGGCGCCTAGGCTGTCCAAGGGCGCCGTCCTAACCAAAGGCCGCCTTTCACTTTCCATGAAGTGCCTATTTCTATGTAAGGGGTGCATATATTATCTAGGAGTGCCCTTGATATACGGAGACGCCTTTTTGTCCAGCGGCGCCTTTGCTCTTGAGGGGCGCTGCTCCAATCCAGGGTAGCTGAAGATGGATAAGGGACATCTATGTTATACAGGGAGAGCCTGTACTTTTCAATGGGGCGCTCATTTTCCTTCTCAGGCACCTAGTTTATCTAGGGGGCGCCTAGGCTATCCAAAGGCGCCTTTAATATCGAAGGGGTGCCTTCCTAGGGGCGCCTTTGCTATCCAGGGGCGCCTTTGATGTCCAAAGCACTTGTGTTATCCAGGGTTGTCTTTGCTGTCCAGTGGCGCCTTTGCTATCCAAAAGTGCATATGATATCCGTGGGCGCTTTATCCAGTGGGCGCCTGGACTATCAAAAGGCACTTTTTCTATCCAAGGGTTGCATTTATTTTCCTGAAGTACCTTATTCCATTCTAAGGGGCTCCTATTCTGTCCAGGGCACCGATGTTACCAAGATTTGCCTTTGCTGCCCGGGGGCGCCTTTCCTAGCCAAGGGCGCATATGATATCCGTAGGGCGCTTAATCCAGGGGGCGCCTAGGCTATCCAAAGACGGCTTTTCTATCGAAGGGGTGCCTTCCTAGAGGCGCCTTTGCTACCCAGGGCGCCTTAGCTGTCCACAGCACTTGTGTTATCCAGGGTTGTCTTTGCTGTCCAGGGGCGCCTTTGCTACCCAAGGGTGCATATGACATCCGTAGGGCGCTTTTTCCAGTGGGCGCCTAGGCTATCAAAGGGCGCCTTTTTCTACCCTAGGTGAGCATTTTATTTTCCTAAAACGCCTATTTCTATCTAAGGGCGCGCTTATGCTGTCCAGGGCACCTATGTTACCAAGATTTGCCTTTGCTGCCTAGGGGCGCCTTTCCTAGCCAAGGGCGCATATGATATCCTTAGGGTGCTTCATCCAGGGAGTGCCTAGGCTACCCAGGGGCGCTTCATCCAGTGGGCGCCTAGGCTACTCAGGGGTGCATTAGTTCCCCATGGCGCAATCCTGCTATCTAGTGGCGCCTTTTCTTTGCCGGGCGCTTTTTTAGCTTTCTAAATTTCATCTTCAACATTTTACTGAGGCGCAAAAGACCAGTAAAGGCGTCTAGTGTTTGGGCAGGGCGCTTTGCCATGGTTTTAAGGACTATGTGTTTATTCAAGTGGAATAAGTGGTATCTACCACCTTGGCGCACGAAATGGGTACAGGCGCGCCGCTCATATCGGGCGCCTTCGGCGCCCGATATGACTTAAGCTATGCTGAGGCGCTTCAGAGCTAAGGGGTGGGGGCCGGGCCCCCTGGGCCCCCTTGGATCCGTCACTGGTTAAACATAAGACTACTGCTACAGGAGGTCAAAAACCGTCTGCACACCTACATGAGGTGCTAAAAATTTGGCATTTATAGCAAGAACCCATTTTTTAAAATTTTATCGAAAGATAATTTATGAAACAAAACTTTGGAGGTGTCTAAAAGGTCAATTTAAACTGCTAAAAGGTCAAGCTAGGTCATATAAGAAAAGGTCAAACGAATTAAAAGTAAAAATTTTTAGAATTAAAAAAATCAAAATAATGTATGGTTCAAAACTAATTCATTGATATACAAAACTTGTTAATCAGGCAATGCGTTTTTTAAGTTATGAAGCATCAAAGATGAGTTTACAAGGTGACCTCCGGAAAATGCCTCGGGCTATAACTCGGTCACCGTTGGTCGGAGGGGGCTGAGATTCTCACAGGCGTGTTTCTTGCCCAAAAATACCCCGGAGACAAAGTTTCAGATTTTTTCCAGACATGGTGGTGTCAAATTGAAAAAAATTATTTTGTCCTGGAATGCCCCTCCGGCCACTGTCGGCCTATGTGCCTGGTGGTGCCTTGCTGTGTCGTTCGTTTTTAAAAGACCGTGTAAAATGCACTATCTCAGAAGCGATGTACAAAAATGGTTTACCCTGATCGTTGGACGTAAACTAGAGCGTCCCGGTTTGCGCAGAATTTTAGGTATGCACATGGGACTTCTGAATACCGTTCCTTAGCCTATCAAATTTATCGGAGTCAGTTTTCAGAAGGTTCGACGGGTGAGCTACCTTTGCCTGGGATGGTTAAAGTTGGAAGTCAAATTTGGTGTCACTGATTTTACCACATTGCAGTCTCTTCAGCCGGATGCCAATATATATGTGTGCTTTTAGTCTGATTTTAAGCTAATATGTTGGTCCCCTGACACAGAGGTGTGCATTCTCTTTCCTTTAGACACAGTAAAAGTCATTATTGAGCCTATAAAATGATAGAAATTTCATTTATACTACCTGCACTGTAAGCGCCATGTGTTTGCACGGCTAAGAACTATACTCAAGTTGTGGTTGATGAGTCTATGTTCTGTCATCGGCGAGACTGCTAACGCTGGACTGGCCCGTTTCACCGCTGGCGATCCGGCTCAGCCAGAGCGCGTGGGAGAGCAGGGGACGGTCCCAGCCAGACGGAGTCCGCGTGGGAGAGCGGGGACGGACCCAGCCAGACGGAGTCCACGTGGGAGAGCAGGGACGGACCCAGCCAGACAGAGTCCGCGTGGGAGAGCAGGGACGGACCCAGCCAGACAGAGTCCGCGTGGGAGAGCAGGGACGGACCCAGCCAGACAGAGTCTGCGTGGGAGAGCAGGGACGGACCAAGCAAGACAGAGTCCGCGTGGGAGAGCAGGGACGGACCAAGCAAGACAGAGTCCGCGTGGGAGAGCAGGGACGGACCCAGCCAGACAGAGTCCGCGTGGGAGAGCAGGGACGGACCAAGCCAGAAAGAGTCCGCGTGGGAGAGCAGGGACGGACCAAGCAAGACAGAGTCCGCGTGGGAGAGCAGGGACGGACCCAACCAGACAGAGTCCGCGTGGGAGAGCAGGGACGGACCAAGCCAGACAGAGCCCGCGTGGGAGAGCAGGGACGGACCAAGCAAGACAGAGTCCGCGTGGGAGAGCAGGGACGGACCCAGCCAGACAGAGCCCGCGTGGGAGAGCAGGGACGGACCAAGCAAGACAGAGTCCGCGTGGGAGAGCAGGGACGGACCCAGCCAGACAGAGTCCGCGTGGGAGAGCAGGGACGGACCAAGCCAGACAGAGTCCGCGTGGGAGAGCAGGGACGGACCCAGCCAGACAGAGCCCGCGTGGGAGAGCAGGGACGGATCCAGCCAGACGGTTCCATTCAAATCCATACTGGAACTCGCCACTATATCCACCCTATCCAAAAACAAGAAAGCTGATCGCGCCGTCGTCCAGGAGCCTAGTAGGGCCACCAGACGCTACTCCTGCGACAACGACAAGACGGGGCTCTGAGTTATCTTCTTCGGGAGGAAACTGAAGCCATCGGAAAACTCCAAACTGGCAAAGCCCCAGGACATGGTGAAATTTCCAACGAGATGCTGCGGCAGCCGGGGAATAAAGCAGAGAGAGAATTCTACTCATCCTCTTCAACAAAAGCTGGAAAGAGGGTAAGACTCCAGCGGCCTAAAACAGAGTCATCACCATACCCGCCCTCCAGAAAGGAAAACAAGCATCTCTACCATCAAGCTACCGCCCCATGCCTCTGCTGCCCTGTATCGGAAAACTGGCAGAAAGGCTCACCTAAAGAAGAACCCAGACATAGATGGAGGCCCGAGGAAAATTCAACGCCGATCAAATTGGTTTCAGAAGAGGACGCAGCACAATGGATCGACTAGTCAAATTAGTGCCGTCTATAACGGACGGCCTGGAGGACCGCAAACACTTCCGAACAGTACTGTGTTTACTGGATTTCAGGGCGGCCTACGACCAGATCTGGCACGACGACCTGTCAGTCAAAATGGCTCACCTGGGCCTGCTGGTCTGCGTGATCAGATGGGTCCTGTACATGGTGAGGGGCAGGAGACCCCAGATCCTCTAGAGCTCATTACTTTCCATAACCCCGTTCTCCCTCTGGGCCTGGCCCAAGGATTGATCCTAGCCCCATTGCTGTGGCTGTTAAACATAAACGACATCCCGGAAGACAAATAAAGCCAGTCCAGTCCATCTTTGCCGACGACGTAGCCATCTGAGCATCGGACCGCAAACTGTCATACTACGCGGATCACCTCCAACACTCTCTAGACGAAATTTCCAGCTGGTGTGACTTTTTGGAGGTCTTGCTTTCTGTCAACAAGTGTTCGGTGACTACCTTCTCCCTTTGCCACAGCGAAGATAGGGACAAAATTGAGATTAAGCTCAGCTCCGTGGGGCGGAAGATCCGACAGATAGCTCACGTCACCTTGCTGGGTCTCACTCTGGACGGCACGCTATCCTTCACAGAACACATCAAGACACTGGGGCGATGGTTCAAAGAAGAAACTGCCTAGCGGCGTTATCCGGACGTAGCTACGGAGCCTGCAAGCGGGTCCTCCGTACTGCCTACACGGCCTACATCCACGCAAAGGTGGACCACGGAACGGCAGCATACATGAACCACGCAGGCCCTTCCTCAACAAACCTACTAGAAGTTGAACAACGAGCCTACGTCCGCGTCATCACCGGATGCACCCGACACATGACTGGACGCCCTTGAAGCTGAAGCAGACCTAGAACAACTATAAATCCATGCCAAGAAACTGACGGGCAGAGAATACCAGAGAATCGCCGTTCGCCAGAAGACGATCCGACAAGAAGAGTCCTAGAAAATGGCATTCCACCACGACTCAAATATCGAGCAAGGGAAAATTGGACAAAACAGACAACTGCGGAGACTGCAATGCGCAGTGGGGGTATTACCAGCAGCAACAAGCCCCAGCTCCAACATCAAGCGCCCCCGGCGAAAAGAGTTTACTGGTCGAAAATTCTTAAAATTAGGTGAGATGAAGCTGATGATGACTTGACGAGTTTCAGATGTCCCCACGTGTCTTCCTAAGCTTGCGTGCAAAGCGGCACATAACCTACGGCGCCCTACGTGCACATAACCCAGTTTTAAACGCTTAGGAATAAAATAATGTCTCTGTACGATAAAACCAAGCTAGGGAATAAATCATGCAATATTTTGTCAAGCTATTTGTTTTGCTGTACGCTGCATTTTGTCACATTTTTGTAAAAAAATAGCCAAGTATTTTTTCGTAAAAGATGGAACTTCGTCCCACGACAGGATCGAGTGTCATCCTCTATATCGGAGAGCTCTGTGCCGTCCCCCCTCCTCGTGTCTGACACGCCCGTCTCCGGCAGCGCTGGGCTCTGGCCGTGCCCCCTCGTGTCTGACACGCCCGTCTCTGGCAGCGCTGGGCTCTGGCCGTGAGCCGTCTCGAGAGCGAGCTGAGGCGGCCGGGCGGGCTCGCGATTCCCTCGATGGCGAAGAACTGCGGCAGCAGACCGAGGCCTTCCGCCGCCACTTGTGCAACGTGATCTCAGGTGTGGTCGGCAGCGTGCATGAACGGGGCACACAGATTCAGGCTTTATCAAACAAACTGTTTCCTGTATTCACAGCGAAGTCACAGATTCAGGTTTTATTCAAACAAACTCTTCCCTGATAAGGTGATGATAAATTGATAAGGTGGCCTGTCCCCTCGAATCCGGAAATGTAAAAAAACACTGAAGATTTTATATTTGGGTACAGCCCTTCATCAGAATCGTGTAGAAAATATCAAAAATTATCGGTCATAGTGTAACCAGACCTCGAATTGAGCTTCACACAAATGCCTTTTAGAATGAAAAAATGGATGGCGTCACAACGATCTTGGAACCTCTAACCTAAGAGTAAAGTCGACAATGCAACAACAGTAGACCAGTATTTGTGTGACAGACTTTTCTATTATTTCAGCCAAACGCTAGCTTCTCAATAACAATGAAAAATTCGCTGAAGTATATTAATCGGTTATTTGCAAGCTTCTGTTCTTATCATTTTATTTTTTCTTTGACCGCAGCTAAAATGCTAACAATAATTACTTATTAGTGCACGTGATACTAGATCGGTGTAATGACTGCAAACTTTCCCCTTTAATTCAGCATAAGGCTATATCTTACTATAAATGCCTCGCTTGAATAATTTAATTAAGATTGTACTTAGTGGTCCGGGTCAATTTATCCTTAAACTCAATCCATTGCGTAATATTGCTTAGTACGGTGTGTAATTGGTAAACCTTTTTCCCAGCCTTCACCTCTGGCCCAACGTTAAGCGTCGAAAGAGTATACATCTGGCTGCAGAAAAGCATCATTATCTAAAAAAGAAAAGCAATACCTGAGCCGCACCTTTGACCTAAGCTCATCACTACTGACTAGTTAACCCGCGCCCTGCCGGCGGTGCTGTTTTTTCCTCCTCTCGCCGTTTCAATGCGAATATCTACATCCAACTAACCGTCCCGATGATAATGCTCGGGGTAGCTGTTCCTATGTCAATTCTGCATTATTCCCGACAAACAGAAAGTAAATACCTTTTCAAATTTTTGCGTAAAGCGAAAGTTATTGAGGTGATGTTCGCGCTTTTTTTACTCACGCCGGGCAGTGGCGGCCCGTGCCGCGGCCCGCTGGGGCCCGCGACAGCCTCTGACACAGACCGGGCTCGTCAGCGCAGGCGGCAGGTAGAAGGGTGACAATTTTCGTGGTTTGGTCAGCTGACAGCGATCGAGGAGACGATAAGAAAACACGTGAAAATGCGGAACAATGGCCCAGCCAGCATCTCTAAAGCTTGCTTCCTGGAAAACGTCCCCAGACGGCATGGCGACAGCGGCAGGGGGCTCGACAACATCAGCAGGGGCTAATGGGGTGAGAGGGGTGGTCTCAGGCCACCCTCCTTATATCATGGTTATCCCATGGGAGATTCCCACGTCAAACTTGACATTGTGCCAGGTTCACAGCTGGATGGCAAATGGACAATTTGCCGTGTAATAGGGTAGTCAACGGATGGGGATGTAAAAAGATCCATTGGTAGTAATGGTGCAATTATCCCTAGCCTTTTAGTTCCTTGAATTTTCCTGAACATCTTATTGAACACTCATGTGTTTAAAAAAATTGAATGACGAAAAACATACACACCCCCTCTCCATGCATGCCTAGATTATGACATTTCCTTTTTTGGCTATTTCTGACACTACGTCATTCTGTGAAAACTCGTGTCCGAATTCCCCGAAACATCCCTTTCATATGGATGCAATTTTCTTTCATCTATAGCCAGGTAGAGCGCATGTCAGTACTGCTAGGTTTAGCGAACCGAGGTGCAATCTTTCCGTCAGTATCCAAGACAAGACTATGCACGAAAAATCTAAATATGTCAAATTAATTCCCCGAAAATCCATATGTTCACAATGTGTATAAGTACAATGTAGAGGGGACTGCGACAGTTGTTTGCTAGGATATATCCGACAGGTCACTAGTGGTTTATGCAGATGGCATATCAAACGTCAAAATGTCTTTACCGCTTTTGAAATGGTCCCATATAATTGTTTCGCCGTTGGGGCGTCATCACACAGCGAATGCACATGCCTCGTCGGCCCAGCCGCCACACTCAGCGCCCAGGCATTGCACCGGCGCCAGGTGCCGGCGCCGCTTGTCTGAGGCTGTACCCGGGACACGGGGACAGCGGCAGCGCGCCGCGCGTGGCGGCCGCTGTGGTCGGGATGAAACTGCCAGGTTTGGTTAAAAGGACTAGTTTAGGCACATTTGATAGGAATTCATGTGTGAAACATATACGAACAAGGTGAAAAATGATTGAGGTTTCGTTTGAGTCCCTGTAAGGCACGTACAACCGCCTACAATTCAAGTTCTCTATCAGTAAACTAGAGGAGGTTTTTTCAGCCATGCCGGCAGGGCGTGTAACTCCCGGGGTGCCGGCAGAGCGCGGGTTAAACTAATTCAACAAGTACAGCCATTTTCTCCAGCCTATAAATCTGGCTCATCACCGTATCAACTTATCATCATGCTCCTCGCTGCAGCACTTCAAAACTTATAAACTGTTCCCTGTATTAACAGGGCAGTCACAAATTCGGGCTTTACAAACTGTTCCCTGTATTAACAGGGTAGTCACAGATTCAGGCCATATTCAAACAAACTGCCCCTGTATTAACAGGGCAGTCACAGGTTCAGACCTTTTTCAAACAAACTGCTCCCTGTATTAACAGGGCAGTCACAGATTCAGGCTTTATTCAAACAAACCGTTCCCTGTATTAACCGGGGAAGTCACAGCTTCAGGCTTTATTCCAAGAAACTGTTCCCGGTACCAACATATTTTTTCAAACAGAATACAGTCAGGGAGGCGCTTTAAATGTTCACGCACCAGACTTTATATGATTAGAGTATTTATAAAGTGTACGGAAGAAATCCGTCACATTACACCAAGTTACTAAACTACCCCGTTAGAAAAATCTATGATCTACTTTGCCCCCTTTCCATGCCAATGTTTTGACTGCATACTTAAGGTCTTCATCAAATAACATGTCCAGGTAAAATATAGGTATCTACTTGTTTTAACAAAATGACATGTCTAAGCTCAAGTCGACTCCGGATGAGCAAATCAATTCCACGATATCATAGTTGTCGGCGACCCTATTCAGAGCGTATCGAAGACAGTACCCATGCGTTAGCGGCTGGCATATTGTGCCGATTTACCTGGCTCGTCCCCTAACCCAAGGCTTATAACACATATCTCCGCAGCTCGGTCTCCATAACCGGCCCCACAATACGCACAGTCTAGGCGAACGAGCTGAGTGGCAGCTCGGCCTCCATAACCGGGCCCAAAATACGCACGGTCGAGAGGCGAACGAGCTGAGTGGCGGACAGCCAGCAAAGCTGCACCACAGCACGCGATAAATCGTCCTGGTCGTGGTCGACAACCCGTCACCGCTGGCACCAAAGGTCAAGGATTTCTTCTGATTGTTACCTTCTGTTTTTCAGTACATAATTTTAGTTACCTGACCCAGAACCTGCCCAAACGCGACCGGTTTTAGGTGCTGTAGGACCCGGAAAATCACCATCAAACTTACGCACCAGGTACTGCTCCTGGACAAATCCGATCAAACTGTATGGAACGGCAAACCCAAGGTGCTTTCGTCAATAAGTGGTTTGAAATTTACGCACAATTTCTTCAGGCCAACAAGCCACATGACATTGCAGGCAGCTATATTTATACCCTTCAGAATGGACCTGATATCTTCAGAAGAAATTGGAGAACGAAAAAATGACTTTCAATTAAATGGACCAGTAAATATTGTTTTAATCTCATTTGATATCAGATGATTTTACCAGAACATGGTCTGATAACTTTGGTCCATAACAAGCTGACCTTGCTTGTTTTACCTTTCAAAAATATTAAGCATGGGTCAAGATCTCGATTGGAGAGTTAAGGGTCAGGACCCCCTCGGAATTTCGGGTCTCTCATAGGCTTTGTATAGGGCTTGTATTTCCATGCCATCCTTAACCCATCCAGAACCCCCTGGGTCGGGAAGATATCTCCAGCCTTGATATTGAGCTCAGATTCTTTCCAGTCATTTTGCATAAAATTACAGAAGCGTCTCTACTGTTCCAACACATGCTAACGACCAGCCTTCAAAAGAAAAAAACTCAACTCCACCTCTCTATTTAACCTTGTTAACACTCGGGGTTTTACGAAACAAACGCTGCATGCAGATAATATCGGCCACCTAAACAGCAGGCAAAGACAACTATGATACAGGATACGTCTACGGCTTTTGACACGCGCATAAACACATCCATGATACACTGAGACCACGCAAGTAACCAGCTCTTCTTCATGTTGCTCAGCACAAAACGAGCTTGGGGAATCAGGCTGCAGCAGGCGGGAGGTTGCATCATTCCTCAGATCTGAACAGAACGCCGGACACTGTAGCAGGAGACAGTCGGCGGAGGACTGCGCCATTCACTGACGTCAGCGCGCTGAGGCCGCTGCACACCGCTCAAAACGGTACCGCCATCGCTCTTGGCGAAAAAAGACACGGAGAAACAATCGCATTTTCTAATCAATTCTCGAACAGATATTATGAAAGCTCCTTGGCCATCTCGGATTTTTATGGAAATCTGGCAGAGGGGTTGGCCAGGGCGCAGATCAAGGATCTGATATTTTTTTAGATTTTCATGTCCCGTGTTTTTGAGGTATGACCTCCAGACAGTTTTTGAAACCCAATGAAAACCCTTTCTTTTCCAATAGCCATATTTTCGAGACGAGACATGAGAAGTATAGAAAATTAAAATCCCCTGGAATTGTGAAGACCTAAATAAAAATTTGCTGATGTCTAAATTAAAAATTTTCGAGAAATAATAAATTTTTACCGGTGACCTAGGGTCAGGTCACGTGATTTGATAATGATAGCATGAAACAAGAAATAGAGGAAAGTGTGGGGTCACGGACACAGTGGGTAAGACGACCACCCCCTTTTTGGGACGAACTGACAGTGTCACGACCGGGAAAAGCGTGTAATACGCTTCCTTTTAGCGCGCGTCGGTCGCAGAGCAACGTTGGGTCCAGTAAGCTCTCTAGGTTTTATACAACTTTCATCATAATAAAAACTGCAACTCATCTGTTTTTTTTTCATAATCGAATTTGTTAGGTCATTGCATGGATTTTTCTTTAGATACTTGATTGGTTTTACGTAATATGGCTCTTCAAGATGTTACATTTTGTTCACCGCAATCGCTGCCTGTGTAATCGCAATGGCGTCCGATTCATATCAAAGTTTGTTTAGGAAGAGCAAAGTGGGGTAAGACGGAAAACACGTGTGGGGCAAGATGGACATGGTGTCCATGTTACCCCGCACAATAATATATCTAATGTTATATAATATACGCTTAAATGAATAAAGGGTGATGGTTTGGGGGGTGCGGATACAGGGCCCGAAATGCTGGAGAACATATAATTAAATTTGAGGGTCATCCAGGGGCAGGTGTACCCCTCGACCCTCAGCACCCTTTGAAATGATCACGGTACCCCCTGAGAGATTGATGGCCCCTTAAAGTGTGGCTTCCAACCCCTCCCCTCAGGAGCGGGGGAAGGGCGCTCTTAGCCCTGAGGATTTGGCGCCCACCTGATGCCTAGTAGATACCACCCTGGTAGGCGTGCACCCAGGATTTTTATTTGGGGGGGTTGGGCGGGGCGGCTGACGAGAGGGGGCAGCAGGCTGGTGGAGGGTGCGGCATTTTGCCTCAGGGGCGCACTTGTTCACCCAAAGGGCGAACAATTTTTACATCCTGGGGGGGAGGTTGAGAGCGGTGAATTGTTTGCTCCACAGACCTAGTGGAATTTTTTAGGGGCGGCGTGTTGCGTGCGGGGCAGCAAAGTCAGTGTAGGGGGCGGCATGTTGGGTGCAGGGGCGGCAGTCAGTGTAGCACTGCCTCTAAAAGTCACGTAAAGGCTAATTCTTCCCCTCGATGGGCGCCTTCGGCGCTCCACATGGATGGGAGCGCCACTTTGGTGCCAAAGCATTTGGGGGCCCCGGACCTGCTGCCCCCCTGGGTGCGCGCCCGCCCCTGATCCGGATGGCGCCCCCGGCAAGGTGCCCCGCCCCCCCTGATCGGCGATCCTGGATCAACCTATGCACAGTTCCACGACAACCCTTGATATTTAAATCATCCGTCATTAAAAAAATTCAGAAAAGGCATAACCCCTTTGACCCTTTCACGGAAAAGAAGTAAGGAAATGCCCCCTTCCCGCGGCGGACGGCAGCCGCCTAGTGGGTGGATGCAGATGGAAATCTACAAGGCCTGGTTTGATCACTTTGTTTACCTTGTCCATCTTTCCCCATGGGGTGACCATGTTACCCCACTAGGTAGGGTGAAATGGACTTTTGCTACTTTTTTCAACTTTACGCAAATTTTAATATGATAATCACAGACACTTAGCTGCTCGCACTAATATTATTTTTTTTTTTTCTCTCCCGCGTTTGGTTTTGTTTTTTTGTTTTTTTTTTTTTTTTTGTTGATTTTTCCCCCCCCCCCCCCTTCCCCTCGCAGTGGTCAATAAATGTCTGAAGTATATGTACAGCCAAAATAGGAACAAAACAAGCTCATTAAGTCATCGAAAACTCACACCATCGTTACGGTGTCCATGACCCCCCCCCCACTTTCCCCTATACTTTTCCTTGAAGAAGAAAATTTGGGGCATTGGCATTCCGTTGTGAAAGAATTGGAAGCAGTTTTTCTCAAAACGTTTAACACCGCAAACAAAGCGATTGCTTTTGTAATCGGTTGCTTGCAATCATATTGCATTGTCTTTATAAAATTTTCATCGTGCAAGTGTTAGAATTGTCAGCAACCGGCCTCTTCAGGTTCCTACAGGTAGTAAAAAATACATCCACTCAGCGCCACCGTACTTCATCTACCTCTAACTCGACATTTGTTTCAACTACAATTTTAAAGCTTTATCTAACGCGAAATATCGTAATTACTTACTGGGCATCGTTGGTGACTTCCGTTAGAACCCAAAACGTTTCTGGTCTTTTATAAACTCATTGAAATCGTCTCATCAACGTCCACGCGTTCTTGTCGCAAACAGTCAACAATTTTCAGATCCCACCAAATGCGCAAATATTTTCAACGAAACCTTCGCCTCCAAATTTTCGGATCCCAAAGTTGACACGCTACCAAACGCCCCGGACTTTCACTGTTCCATTCTTCAAGAGTTTACAGTTCCCCCAGGCAAAGTTCAGGCCCTGCTATCTAGCATTGGAAAGCACAAAGCGTGCGGGCCCGACAATCTGAGCGCCAGAATTTTGCATGAGAGTGCTGCCGAATTGGCAGTGCCTCTCGAAATCATTTGCAAATTGTCAGTCGCTCAAGGTGTTTTTCCACATATTTGGAAGGATGCAAATGTCATTCCCATTCACAAAAAGGAGACAAAAAGAACCCAGGCAACTACCGCGGTATTTCGCTTCCTCCTCTTTGTTCGAAAATTTTAGAAAAGGTAGTCTGTGACTCTCTTTTGGCCCATTGTCTACCATCTATTCCCAGCAGTCAACATGGATTTCTCCCAAATCGTTCATGCGTCTCAAATCTTGCCAACTTTCTAAAACACAGCTGGGATTCGATCCAGGAGGGCGTGCAGACTGACTCTGTCTACACTGATTATTCTTCGGCTTTTACGAGTGTAAACCACACGCTTCTTCTTCACAAACTAAAATCTTTCAAACTTACTGGTCGCGCGCACTCCTGGATTGAATCCTACCTGACTGGTCGTCGCCAACGAGTTATACTAGAGGGCCAATCTTTCTCGAATGGTGCGCTGTAAGGTCCGGGGTGCCTGAGGGCAGCGTGTGTGGCCCGCTCTTGTTTATCTGCTACACAGCAGACATCCCCCTCATCATTCGAACCAACTGTATAAGCTTCGCCGACGATCTTAAGTTGTACCACCGAATTTCGACAAAAACAGACAGTGATGCCCTTCAGGCTGACATCAACAATTTAGTAGAATGGTCTAAAATTTGGCGTTTGAAATTGAATCCAGATAAATGTAGCGTTATATCATTTTCTCTCCGAAAATATCCGATCCTTACCACCTATGTACTGGATGCTACGCCGCTGGAGCGCCGTACAGAGACTAGGGATCTCGGTGTTATACTCGACAGTAAGCTGACTTTCGCTCCACACATAGACTACTCCGTGGCCAAGGCCAATAGAATGCTTGGCCTCCTCATACGAAGTTTTCAGACCTCGCGCCAGTGCTTCCGAGTCAGACTCAAGCACACTTCTATTCTTTGTGCTTATTATGCCCATGTAAGATCCATCCTGGAGTATGGTTGCGTTGTATGGGCAGGGTCTGCTGCATCCCACCTGAAGCGCCTAGAAAGGGTGCAGCATAAACTTCTCATCTGGTTGGCCTCATTTTCGGACCGTCCGTCATCCAGGCTTGACTATCCATCTCTTTTGACTCACTACAAAGTGCGCAGTATTAAGGCTCGTTTTGCTCAGCATGACCTCTTGTTTTTGTTCAATCTTCATCACGCAAAGTTGGATTGTTCCGATCTGGTTTCCGAGTTCGGTTTGTCTGTGCCGCGTCGAACGTCACGTTCTCCCTCTTTGTGGGCGGTTCGGTTTGCGCGTATTGGTACTGTGCAGCGCAGCCTCTTCATCCGCGTGGCAGTCACATGTAACAGCTTCTTCAACGCATTTCGTAATGTTGATTTCTTCGCAGACTCGGGCTACACATTTAAAACTAATCCTATCAAATTCACGGCAACCTTAGAAACTTTCTCAGGATAGGCATTTGTGCAAATGTTGAGCGTTATGGATGTTCGTGGAATGCTTCCATTGCTGAATGTATTTATTATCTGACTTTACTGTTTTAAATCGCATGACTGCATCAGTAATTGGGCAATGCCTGTTGATGTTTTTTTACCAATACAGAATACAGAATACAGAACTTCTGGCAAAATAATTTAGGTCAACTGGCTGATGGTAGGAACCGTAAATACCGCCGTCATCTGGCAACTGACTGGTGAGGGGGTGACCTGAGATAGATGGCCGGCGTTATGCCTTGTGGGACGTTCAACTTTGGTTCCTTAATCAACCCTTCATCGTCGGAGCTGCTCATTTGGGTGGTGGGATCGGGTTCTCCGTAAAAGTCCCTTGATGACTTTAGTGAGTCTCCGACTCCTAAAACTGAACTGGAAACAACTTGGACAAGATTTGTAAAAAGAAAAATAGCAACCATTAAAAGTCATAGAAAGGGATCCGTTGTTTCGAGGGAGACGAGGGCAAAGGAACTTATTAGTAATGGGCCTTGCAGCCTTAAACAAAAATTTACAAAGATGTCGGGACTTTATCAATAATTGAAACAAGTATATCTTATCCTATAAGCACCACTAGCTCGCACAATTACATCGTTCCCGGAGATGGAAAAATAGTATCAATACAAGGTGACCCAGTGCAGCACAGCATATGTTTGAGAGCATTCATACAATGTAGAAAACGTCTGAAAGGCTTTCATTCTCAGGAAGTAATTTCAATCTGCTCATATATGCGAAAATTTCCTGAAATCATAACGCATTCGACTTGGTCACTTGAACAGGTTGCCTGATATGATATTTTTAAAAGGTTTAATATTCCCTTTGTGTTGGACATTCGACATAACTAAATTTGCAACCATTCATGCAGCACCCATAAAAGAAAGTTTATTTGCACAGCACGACACTGTTTGGTTCGAACATAGCTAAACAAAACCCGAACCTCTCTTCCTTTGTTTGTAGAGATTTCATGAACAGTCTTATTTACCGCTGATATTCTTTGAACTTGCATTCATTTTTCCATGACCGCACGGCGAACAGACTTTGGAGCTGTCTGCAACATTGGCCATGCTTGATTGTGGAATGTACAAGAACTTAATCCTGCTGAAAAAATGTATGCGTAAGGAAAGCATGCGTACCTTTGGCATCACGTATTTGATCTTTCACTGGACTTTTTTAAACCATTCGGTTCGCAGCGCCGGTTGCCGGTTTCGCAGTGCTCTCGATATAGTCACAGGCGCCCTTGCTGTGAGACGTAGTGAAAACACTTCATTTACATAATTAAATTTTGCTTCAATATAACTTTTGCACTGGAATTAAACCTTTGCATTGCTTTGAAATCGTGTGCATGGCACCACCATTCGATGAAGTTAAATATATTTTTGCATTGTGCAGTACAGCTCTCCGTCAGGAGATGTACATCATTCAGTCATTTCTCTCGCTTTTTATGCTCCATGCATAAGTTCTGAAAAAAAACACGAGCCATCGCAGTGTTTTGTTTGGAGGCATGTTATATCACACAGGCTCCGTGGCCTAATTGTGGATTATCTCTACTGTTCAGTAAACCATGTAGAATATACTGGGAGCGACGCCGCTAAATAGCCAGTTTTAATCGCTACCGACAATGTCACATATAACCGTTTAGTCGAGTCACCTTTGAGGTTGCTCGAGGTCAAAGTATTCCTTCCAGAAACTAAGTGGAAACCTAAATTTTGTGGCATAATAGGTGACAGAGGAGAGCCGTAGAAAACTAATGTTCAGCACCATTGGAACGCTCTTGTTGAGCCCGAAGCGGATTATGTATCTTATAATCTTGTCTAGTCAAATTTCAAAATAAGCCTGCTTTGACCTGGAGCTGGGCTTAGGTTCGTATGGTAAAAAGAATATTAATTAAACTGCAGTGGCAAGTCAGACACGACAACGTAAAAATAAAACCTCCATTGCACTTCTCGACAATTCTCAATTCTGGCAAGTTATCAAAATTGACCAATTGCCCCATGCATTTGTAATGGAAAGAGGGTGACTCTGACCTTGTCCCAGGCTATCGATATAGAAATCCTGCTACGCAAAATTATCTTGCTCGGTGACCTTACTATGTGATGTGAATCTAAGCACGATAGGTTAAATTTGATCCTACTGATGCACATCTAAAGTTTTTTTCGAGGTTAGATCTCTTGACCTGGGTTGGCGGTCTGACCAGGTATGACCCAGACCTAAAAATTTTCCAGAAGCTGTAAAAACTTTCTAGTTAGTGGTAGATAAAGTACGGTGGTGCTGCGCGAAGGTGTTTATTTTTACTACCTCTCGAAACCTGAAGAGGCCGGTTGCCCGCCTCCTCGTGTGGGCGCGTGGTTAATTTTCTTAAATTCTAACACTTGCACGATGACAATTTCGTAAAGACAATGCAATATGATTACAAGCGCAACCGATTACAAAAGCAACTGCTTTGTTTGCGGTGTTAAACATAAGGTGCACTACCGCAGTGGTCAAAAACCGTCTGCATACCTACCTTAGGTGCTAAAAATGTGTTTAATTTATATCAAGAACGCATTTTTTATTTTTTATCGAAAGATATTTTATGAAGTAAAATTTTTGAGATGTCTAAAAGGGCAATTTCAAGTGCGAAAAGGTCAACCTAGGTTAAAAAGAAAAGGTGAAACAAATTAAAATTCAAAATTTTCAAAACTTTGAAATCTTCTTTTTCAAAACAATGTATGATTCAAGACGAGTTGAATGATATACAAAACTTGTCAATCAGGCAATGCGTTTTGGAGTTATGAAGCATCAAAGATGAGTCTACAAGGTGACCTCCCGAAAATGCCTCGGGCTATATCTCGGTCACCGTAGGTCGGAGGGGTAAGATTCTCACAGGCGTGTTCCAGGCCCAAAACTACCCCGGATTCAAAGTTTCAGATTTTTTCTAGACATGGTGATGTCAAGCATTGGTCGATCTGTCCTGGGATGCCCCAGTTATTAATCCGCCAGGGACGGCAGTGATCAGGCGGGTGCGGTAGTGAGGTGGCGTCACAACTCATGGGGGAAGTGATAGCCTGGTAGCATCGATGAGCTAGAGGCGGAACCAATCAGGGTTCATTACTTCCAAGTAATGAACTCGATACGGGAAAACTTGCCAGGGGCGGCACGAATCAGGGCGGCAGTCATAAGATGGGATGGCACTGTTCAGGGCAGCGGTGATAAGCCAGGGGCGGCACATGTATTGGGGGTGCTCAGCACATGATTGGGGGTGCTCAAATTAGGATTGGGGGTGCTCGGGCACCCCCAAAGAGATAGAAAATTACACCCCTGGACACATCGACCAGCTTTGCACAATATAGTGTATTTTCGCAGTGTAGTATCGCCGGGGGCTTGATCAGAGGGTAACCACCCCACTTTTGCTCGCTCTGAAATCGCCCTTAATTGAGACGTTGATCTGAATCAGCTCTGAATTCGCCCTTAAAACTTGATACCAGAAAAAATATTGAATTTGTAGGTAGATCTCAATGGAAAAGCGAGTGTGCATGGCGCTCTATATTTGGACAACAGAAAGACATATATGCAATTTATATAGGTGACCTCCCGAAAATGCCTCGGGCTATATCTTGGTCACCGTTGGTCGGCCCACCTCAATATGCTGCTATGAATCCGTAATGGGGCACATGTACTAACAGACTTTAACTCTCACCCCAACAAGGTTTTTATACAATATGTGGGGATATACGGGAATATACAAAAGGTGAAACAGGCAGCCGTGTTTTTCGGGGCCCAACCACGTATTTCGCAATGTCTTGCGACATTTTGACAGGACAGACCAGACACTTTACACGCTTTTCAAATTCCCAGAAAAAATTAGCTTGCCAATCGTCCTTCTACGACCTGATGGGCCATTGGAAAAGCCGCCTTAAATATTGTTCTCAGTTATTGGGCACATGGCCTGTCGGGGGCGAAGTAGATAAAGAAGACAAGACAAGACAAAGACAGATTCAGATTCTTAGCTCTGACATACGGTTGAAAATGATGCGCTTCTTAAATTAATTCCTGGTGGATTCACGAGAGTTAACATTTAAAAACTTAAGGCTTATGTTTTTTCCAAAGTTTGCAATTGACATGATTTGTTTCCCTTACTTGTATCGCTTTGCTTTGTGGGAACATACAATAATCTATGATTGTGGTAAATTTAGCCATCTGGCGTTGGTTGTCTTAATTTTAGGGCCATTTCAAGACAAATCGTCCAGATAGGTACAATAAAGTTCCCCATGACCCCTCAGATTTCCACCAAACTTTGCAACCAAGGTCCCCTGTACCAAAGAATTTGGGCCCATTTTCAGGTCCCAAGGTCAAAGAGGTCACCAGACAGAGGTTATCAAGTGTCGAGGTCAACGCAAACGTTGAACTCGTGACGTTTTCTTTAAATTAAGAATTTTAAGAATTTATTTTTTTATTCTCTGGGTGGTCCTCCAATTTTTTTCTCTGGGGTATAAGCTTACCGGTGGTGGGTAATTTTTTCTAACTCAGATTTATTAACAGGTCACAGAGGTCATCACCTGGGGCAAAACGCAAATACGTCGTTACCGATTTCATTTTAAGGCTTGACAGGCCATGGTACACAATCAATCATTCGTCAGACATTTTATAGCTCTCCATTTTTTGTACATCTTGGGTTCAATCGTGATTCTCGAAAAATTATCATTGCTCAATTAAGAACACGGATCCCTCACAGACTAAAACCATCCCCGCCTGGGCTCGAACCACTCACCCGTCCCTCCATCGTCCCTTTTCCCGTGCTCTTGCACATTTTGTCACCGATGGCTACCGCGGCGCATGCTCGTGGCTCATTCTTAGAAGTTTTACCGGTACTGGTACCCAACCCACCCAGTGCACAGCTTGCAGATGTCATAAAAACTGTGTATTTTTTCCAACACGGCTTGTAGAGCCACACGAGAGAAAATAACTGTATCTGACGCACAGAATGGGTAGGTTAGACACCATGTTGCGGTACCTTGCCATATGGAAGCGATATAGGTATCAGTCAAACCATTGTTTAACAGTGGTTGACAGTTATTATCACTTAAACCAACACAGCAGACAGATGAACGTGTTTCGACAAATAACCGGATTTTTCCACCTCTGGGCAGCTTGTTGGAGTGTTGACACGGTCAGCCCTGCCATTGTCCGGATGATCTTCACTTTCCCTCCGACCAAATTGAGCTGTGTGCTACCATTCATTCATAAATCCTGGGGGGCGGTGTTTGTAAACAATTGTTTCCACCCTCTTACGACCCCAACTGGAGAGCGATTAAGAGGAGGAGGAGAGGCAAAGGAGCTGTCAAGTTCTTCTTATGCTGCACAACTCAAATAGGGTCAAAATCTATTTTTGTCAGTAACTTTGCAACTATGCACAAGTTGGTAGCTCCTGAGATACACAAGCAGATAGCTCCTGAGATATCTGCCAAAAACAACCGGACCAGTAGTACCCCAATCAGTATGGAACCGAGTGTTTGTACCTACGAACGCGCACGGAAAGCCAGCCTACACGGATGGTTTCAGGCAGCTCCTTAGCATTGAATGTAAGAACGAAAGTGTTTGTCGCTACGAGCTCATCGTTCAGCTTCCCACTCATTCTCCGCACGTTTGTCACTCTGCTTCTTCAAACTATTCAATACATCCGGTTCTATAGACCCTGCAAGCTCCCGACAGGTAACAACACCAGAAGTTGCAGAAGCTGTTCTTTGTCAGTCGGGAGTCACTGTCACCGGTATCGATACCAAGGTGCCTCCTTCCCCGAGTAGGGGAGGCTTTTAGCTCACACCCAACGGTACGTTTCTTCCTCTGAGGACATGGTGATATCCAGTTTGGTGGCATTGGTTGTGATTCCAAATTTAGTCAGGGACTGGACAGCCTGAAAGGGATTAATGTTCCTACCCTCCTCCAGAGTGAGGACCAGGACCGTTGAAGAAAACTTGTACCGCACAGGGGTAGAAGACCCATGTTGCTCTGGTCTAGCCTGCGGGGGTCTGTCTTCAAAACGGTTCATCGCAGCGGTAGTTTAAGAGGGTGAACTCAAGGTGGTCTGTGTCGTGGCAGAGGTCGGAATCCGTGCAGTCTGGTCATCGGAGGTGGGAACTTATAAAGACGTCATGGGAAATATATTTGATTTAGGCCCCGGGGCTGCGAGCGGTCAATACCTGGATCCGAGGCTGGGACAGTGCTTGCGGGGGCGGATTTGTTCGTCACAGAGAACACAAAGAGACACACCAGAGAAACTCGCACAACCCCTCTGATCGGAACAAACCTGCCCCCTTAACGCCATCGGCCCAGAGGGCCGGAAGGACCTTGCATCGGGTTTCTGTGATGAGCAGCGACCGTCGCGCAGCAGCACCTTCGGACCCCCCTTCCCAGGACGCTCAATAGGTCGAAGTCCCGTAAATCGCAAGGATTCACGGGACCCCAGCCCACCACACGGCCGAAGAGATGACTCACAGCCGCTAAGGCGGAGCGCCACGCGGTACAGGTCCGAAACATGATCCCCCTGCCCAGCTGAACTCGGCGACAGTGGCCGTAGATACTACCGGCGTTGCTGGGCCGCCCGCGGCTGCCTGCGGACGGCTTACCTCCGGTTAGATCGAGATATCTGGGCCAAAGAGGGCGTGTTGGAGCCCTTGCAGACTGAGCCTCCCGGGGGAACCACAACTCCCCAGAATTTCTTAAGTCTCATCGCCGGGGCTCGAGATATGCCTCGAGTGGGGCTTTACACCCATAAGAATGCTGAAGAAGGCAGGTAACTGTGGATCCAACAACCAAAGTATAAAAAGGGGATGGCAGGCCATTTTTTAACATGTTAACTGGGGGCATTTGCCCCCCCAGTCGGCCGAAATGCCCCCCCCAGTGACCGGAAATTGCCCCCCCAGTGAAATAGATAGATGGCTTAAAATTGAACAAACGCAAACTCACCTGACGAAAATAAGACAGAACACCAACCGATGATAACTATTTTGTTCTATTGCTGTTCCCAACTTGGCAATCCACAAAAATTGTGCTAAGAATTTCCACCAGTGGCTGCCTACTCCATCGTGCAAAAACGAGACAAAGGCCCGTAGTTACGGGAAATCCGGGCAAAGCAGCCTCAGTACCAACTAATTACGACGCTGGAGATAACCTAAAACCAATAAAACATCGTGTTTTATCCGACCGGAAGGCCAGCCAGTACCGGGGATTGCAAGATGCTCCAAGTAGTTCGCAATTTATTTGTTTATTTATTATTGTGGTGGTAGCATTGGTAAAAGTTATAGTGAGATCGCTGAATATTTTTCTGTAAGTTGATAAGTTGTTAGTTGGCTTTTCGCATCGATTCCTTGATGTTGTAAATGGGGAGAGATTATATATTCGGCCAGCCCTTCGTCAGAATCAAAGCTGGCTCCCAAGAAACCCTTCTAACAGGGAAAGCGTTGGCGACGCCATATGACCCTGACAGTTGGTGCGTCGATAAGCCCCAAAACTATTAACTGGTTTTTTTCACTACGTTTCCAGAAGATTTTGACAGCAACAGCCACACATCATAGTAGGTATGTACATAGAAACTTGTCTCGATTTAGACTATAAACCACATGTGTTCGATACTTTAGGAATTTGCTTACCTTGCTATGCTCATAAAGAAAAATAAGAAAATAAATTATTCATTTCGAATACATTGCGGCAGAACCAGGGTTGCCTTGCTGGCCATTTTGTGGCCAAACATTTAGATTTTGGGCTTTTTTGTTGTGTTTGGCGGCGCGATTTTTTCGGTTGACCCTCTCTTGGAATCTGGCCTTCTTTGGCCCTTTTTCTAGCAGCTGGCACCTAAGCTCTGTTTGGTTTGTCCCTTGTATAAATATGGTTTCTCTTTGCCTTTTCCGGGCTTGAATAAGATATTCTGACACCAATAAAGGATCAGAGCAGCAGAAATAACTGCTATGCCAGTGGAAGGAGAACTCTGTGAAAAAAACACGATCCAAAAAATGACCCACCGAAAACCGGACGCAAAGGATGCCGACTATAGGCACCTTTTGGGTGGAAAGTCTACGGCAAAGTGCGTTTTGAGGCTCCACCCTCCCCCTCCTACCTACCAAAATCCTATATCCACCACTGGTAAAAGAGCAAAAACTCACAGTTGGAAAAGCAGGAAAAATATTAAATGTTAACGGGGCGTAGTGCGGTTAAGACACTTAATGATGGTAATAAATGTTCTGGTTATATGGATAAAATCATTTGATAGCCACGCGGGATTGAAGGGGCACTCCTGGCCTCCTATTAACCCGCGCCCCACCGGGGGTCCGGCGCCACCTTCGCCCCACCGAGGGCATCGATGTGCCCCTTTCTAACTCCAAAAATATGGGGTTAGCGCAAATCTGCAAAGTGCATTAGGAAGCTCATGTAACTTCAGTATGATTTTACTTCACATTTTTAGGCGCTCAGGGGAATGGTTTGACCTCCAGAGGTCAAGTTGGGTCACGATAGGCTATTTCTACTAAAATATGCAATGCTTAAGAAACCTGGGCATGGCTCTCATGCCATTAGAGCTATTGAAATTTACTATAGTACGCTTGATAGGAAAGGGCCAGGGCTTTCTCTGCTATATAGAACATAATGACCTCCCGCCAATGGTTTGACCTCCAGAGGGCACCTCTTGACCTAACATGACCTGAGGTCACGAAAGGTCAGAAAGTGACATTGCCGTACATCAAACGGAAGCCATTGATGAGACATACACGATGACGTTTAATTCAGCGCTCTAGCTTGATGAGGTTAAAAGTTATTGTCAGAATACTGCTTTTTACCCCTGGTGACCTGTGATGACCTCAGATAGGTCAAAGGGAAGATATCGCCCGTGGAATCCGTGAAAGGGTAGCCAAGAATGCTTTTCTGAGAAATCTGAGAATTTTCAACCATTTTTGCGACTTTTAGATCTTAAGACAGATTTTTCCATGTTTTTTTGTATGGGAGAGGTCCCCTTGTGACCTGACCGCAGGTCACCAAATATAAAAAATCTGGATATACAATTTGTAGAACCTGAAAGGATCATCAAGCGTAAATAGTTTCAAATCGATTAGATTAGAAATGTAGCTAATGTAGAGCATAAAAGTTGAAGTGAGGCTACCTTGGTTGACCTTGCCTGGTGACCTGATCTTTTGTGGCCCCGGAGTAAAAAATGTTTAGCGATTGTGGGAACACGATGGGTGCAGAAGTAGAACACTCAACCACAGTGCTGCACCTCATCGTATTTCTGTTATTCTCAAAAAAACTTAGGGGCCATCGTTGTTCCCCCGATGAGACGAAGGTTAAATGGCCAGTGCGCTAAAAGAATATTGCGTCAAGTCAAGATCAAACTGCCAAAAATTAGTTTTAAACAGTGATACAGGTTGTGCTTCTGTGAGTTTATGATTACTGCGAGGGGTCGTTTTAATCTCAAATCTGACTTCTGTGATAATTATTTGGCTGTTTTAGTGAAAGCAAAATTTGGTCCCTTTTGGCCCTGCTTCTAACTCGGTTTTGTCCATTTTCTACTGAAAAAAACTTGACAGCCCTGGGCAGCATCTATAATTTCTAGAAGATGTAAAGACACAAAAATTGGGCAAAATTTTTTAACACAAGCGCTTCTAAGTCTTATTAACGCCCCCCAACGGGATGTTGATCCCCTGAAGACACATAATCGCCAGCACAAGAAATGCCCCCTCTGACATTTCCTTAAAAATGCCCTGGGGATGGGAACTACAATCAACAAAATAAGAAAAGCATAAACAAACAGGAGCTTCGTATTGAGAGGTGCAGGAAATGGCTGACCTGATCCAATGTGGTTACCTGTCAGGCAACAGATGGCTCTAGCGCGCTGGGGTAGTCACCGGTACCACCGCGAACCCCATTCCAAGGGTCCCCGACGACAGACGCCACCTCCTAACGACTAAGGTCGGAGAAAGCAACCGCCACCGAGAACCCAAAATGATGTGGTCACGGCGACGCGGCGACGGTACCCCCTAGGCTGACTGAGGCCCCGGGGGTGTCACTCCCCGTTGCTCCAATCTTGTCTAGCCGGGTGGTCCGGCATGTTAGTCTCGGCCCCTGAGGGGACCAACATTGATTAACTGACTACAATATTCATGTGTCAAATGTGCCGATCGCTGCCTCGTGTGGCCTGCCTTGCCTCAGGCGCCACAGAGTGCTCTGTGCCGGTGCCGTCGCCGATTGACACTGACGACGCCCCTGTTGTCGGCAGATACCCAGGACGGCGTGCGACTGCTGGAGAGCCTGTCGGTGGCGGTGCACCCGACACTGTGCGGCGCCGCCGCCCGTGCCGTGCTCCAGCGGCTGCTGTTGACGCCGCTGTGGCCGCACCTGTTGCTGCTGTTCCGGCTGGCCAACTGGCGACAGGAGCGGCGGCTGGCGGCGGCGCTGCAGCGGAGGCGGGCGGCCGGCGAGGGCGGCCGGCCCTGTGCGGCGGCGCGCCGGCTGTTGCGCCGGCTGCTGCAGGCGGCGGCGCCGGCCGACAAGTGTCGGCTGCTGGTGGAGCTGGTGCGTCAGCTCTGCCAGGCGGAGGGTGGCCCGGGCGGAGCCGACCTTCTGCTACCGCGGCTCACCCGCCTCCTGGTCACCGAAGCCGCGCCGCAACTGCTTTCCGAGCTGCACTTTATCTCAGAGTTCATGAGGGACGGTGGCTTCCAGGGCGAGCAAGGCTACTGCCTGACATCGCTGCAGACCGTGCTCATGTACCTGGTACAGCCCCTGGACTGAGCCCGGTCGGCACATGTGTGAAGCCAACGTATTCAGTGCTTGAATCAAGAAAGTCACGTGCTGGCAAACTCACTGATCGTCTAAAAAGATCTTGGTTAAGGGTAAAAGCGAGCTAGGGGCGGAGCCACGGCTTTGCATCAGAGGGACGCAAAGTTGCTCACCTCAACATACCATAGCATGGAAGGAACCATTGCTGCAGCCCAGGCCAGACTGCTGCAATAACTTCTCCTCACCCCACAATAACCGTCAGTGTCTTCCATCTGCACTGAACCAGATTGTTTAATTCACAATGTGCTTCAATATACTTCTACCTAGTCTTCTACCAGTCTCGTAAAGCACAAGCAAAAGTAAAATTATAAGCATTTCCATATTTCTCCCATTTGTTTCCGGCGGCAGTCGCGCAGCTGCGCACGTCTGGTTCAAATACACAAACATACCAGGGAAATGTATCAGACAAGTATCAACGTTCAATGTTTTAAGTCTTACTCGTAAATTATGACGATTTGCTTGTCAGAAGCCGATGACGAACAGAAACGGTTTGTAATCTAACAAGTTTTCGTTCTCTGTCGTTGTCCGTTGTCGGCGTCAGAAACCGATGACTAATCTAACAGTTTTACCGGTCTCGCCGTCTCTAAGTCTGTCAAAAGCTGAAGATGAACAGAAGCAGTTGCTATTCTGACAGTTTTACCGGTCCCGCCACCGTCCTCAAAGGCCGATGACGACACCAAGTAAGCATAACGGCTTGAGTTCTGAGTTTTCCCGGTCTCGTCGTCTGTGGTCAGAACCACATGGCGAGATGCATGCAGCGCAGTCATGTACTGGGGGAGACGGGGGACGCGTCCCCCCATCTTTGGGAGTGGGGAGACAGAGAATGTTTTGCCCCCCCCGTCCCACACGCAGGGCCGCATCACTTTGTCCCGAATTCTGAAATCTTAATAGCAAATATTGATGAGGGGGCCCCCGCAAATACACCAATTACAGCCATAATTTTTTAGAGGAATCAATGAATGAATTAGAGGACTGTGAATACATACGCCAGGATTTCGCTCAGGGGGAGGGGAGGCGGCGCCCCGAAAAAGGTCCCTGCGACAGCGCCAAAAGGGCCCTGATGGGGGAATAGGGTTCTGCTTGTTACAGAATAGAGTGCTGAAGAGGGCTTAAGAATACCCTGTCTGGTATGAAATTTAATATTTGGCCACAGAGCATAGTGCGGGCGAGCCGCGCTTCGCGCGACCCGTGTCCTCAGGGGGCCCTCAGGGGGGGGTGGCTGTCCCTGCCCCCCTTGGCTACGCCCCTGGTCAGAATTTCAGAATGTGGGCATATATCCTCCATACAACGACATCCCGAGGGCAAAGGAAAAGTGCTATCCGGAGGGGTATATTATTATGTATATTATCCTGGTAATATTATGCCAATAACTGGGCATGGGCTGCAGATACAGCAATAACAACCTCGAAAACTGCTCGGGGGCATCTAAAAACGCTGCATATAATATATTGCTGATTTAGCCTCAATAGTTCGACGGTAATTAATTGTAAGCGTTTTTGAGCGCCCGCCGGCCCACTGTGTAGCCCAAGGGACACCAATCCAGCTAGAATACCTACGACAAAGCCAGGGAAGTAAATCCTCTCGGGGCTCTTGACCAGCTCATGGCCGCCTCAATAATTTCCCCTAAGGGGCTCTTTCCAGCTTAGGAGACCCCGAACCAGCATGGGGTCTAATACAAAGCCAGTAAGCCCCTGTCAATACCCTCTCACGGCCCCAGACCGTCCCAGGGCCAACCTGTAAAACTACCTCTAAGGATACCAGTTAAGGCACCCCGACAAGTTCATGGGGCTCCCGTGCCAACTCATGGGTTCCAGGATCAGCGTGGTGGCCTGGTTATCTAAAGGGGCCAAGATCAGCTGAGGGGACTCAATTTCAGCTCAGGGGAGTCACCAAAAACTCAGGGGTCCAAGCCCACTGAGGAACTTCAAAGCAGTTCAGGAGGTCCAGAAATCTCAGAGGGCCATATTGGGCTGCGAGCCCCGACGAGTTCAGGGACTTCCAGGGCACCACAAGGGAGCTTAGACAAACTAGAGGAGCCCATGCCAGTTTAAGTGGTCCAATGACAGCACTGGGGGACCCGTACCAGTTTACTAGCCCTAAACCAACTTGGGGCCACAAGCCTAAGTCTGAAACCTCCTGTGCAAGAGTCTCTCAGGGGCCCCAGAACAGCTCAGCGGCCCCTAGTGAAGCTTCCTTTCAGTACACCAAAAACCAACTCACGGGATCCAAAATATATCAAGAGACCTTGAAACCATCTGAGGTAGGCCCCATACAAATTCAAGAGGCTCAGA
Organism: Lepas anatifera; assembly: GCA_034440635.1. Classification (NCBI taxonomy): domain Eukaryota; kingdom Metazoa; phylum Arthropoda; class Thecostraca; family Lepadidae; genus Lepas; species Lepas anatifera. The sequence continues at coordinate 1,184,587 of JAOTON010001937.1, read as the reverse complement.
CCAGACAAGGGGCCCGAAGAGCTCAGAGGTCCCGGTGCCAACTCAGGGGTCCAGGTCAGCACATGGGCGTGCAATTTAGATGAAAGATGGTGGCATGTATTTGTATCTATATATATTTAACAATAACGACCAATACTGTCCGCAGATTTTGGGTCCATTTTAAGAAAAAGCGAGATTTTCATTTCATTCCCGAAAAGGAAAATAAGTAAAAAAATTCAGCAGCTGTATGTGGTGTTGGACAATGGATCGAAAAATGGCTCAAATTGTTTGTGACAATACCCTCTCACGGCCCCAGACCATCCCAGGCTCTACCTGTTAAACTCCTCAGAATACCAGTTAAGGCACCCCAAGAAGATCAGGGGGCTCCCGTGCCAGAACATAGGTTTCAAGATCGGCGTGGGGGCCTGTGTTGCGATTGCAGGCTGGTCTGGAAACTTTTGCGAAAATAGTGGACTGTATCAATTGTGTCATGAGTGTTACCTATATCGCTCGGTTTTTTCTCCAGAACCTTTTTCAATCACCGTCAAATAGAGAAAGCAGGAGGATCAATTGGCCAAATCCATTTTCAGTATTTTGCATGTGGTGTCAAGAGAGGGAGCCAAATAACAGACAGATAACAGGTCACAAAGATGACGTAACAGGTCACACCGACAGTAACGGTTGGAAAGTCTGCAACCACTCGGCTGGGCTGCACCGGTGAATACTCACGCGTACACTGGCCTGTACCAATCCTTAAAGGCCGGCCGCTACGCACGACCGGCTAATATTCAAAACACTCGCACACTCGTTGAAAACATCACTTTAAATGTGCACCGGTGGTGGGGCTCAAAAATGAGTTTAGCGTTCGAATTCAATCTTAAAGGTTAGAACAATCCCCAGCGGGATGAACGAACTTGTCAGGCAGGCTAAATTCGCCCACTGGAGATGGTTTTTACGGTAAATTCCAATAAGTTCTAATGCATAAATAAAGTGTCTCTGTGCTGGCAAACAGTGCCAAACGCAGTGCCCAGCCCACACCCACCGGCGGAGTCGTCGCAACCACGGTTAGTAGCGCAACTGACTTCTCAACGAGTCGCAACAATAGCGGCACGTACCGCCAAGACTTTAATCACCATGACTACTCGCGAATCGCGCGAACGGAAAATGAAGTAGGGTAGAGTGGGGTAAGATGCATACGTTAAGGAAGAATTCGTCTGTAACGATCCTGTCAGGACGGAATTACTTTATGTTTTCTTCGTTAAGTTCTTTAATCGTTTTTCTACACTCAGATAGAAATTTGGGATTCTGACACGATGCAAAGTGTGCGAAATTTGTTTTTTCTTGAGACCATGTAAAAGGCGTTTTACCCCGATAGCGGGGTAAAACGCCCAAGCCCCGGATTAGAAGGCCGTCATGAAACTCCCAGCGTATATTGAACCTTTTGCCTTCACGTGAGCAAATAGGAATATCATTATACTTACGTTGTAAGACAATTCAGTGACAAATTTGGTAGGGTCAGCACATTTACATGGCATAGAGTACAATCGCAACTTTAAGGCAGATTGTTTTTATGTCCGTAGATGCAAAAAGCAACAAATGTTTGCTGAAAAATACTGGAGTTTACTGGGCACATCCAATCATGCCCAGGACGGGATCAGAAAGGCCGCTACCAGAAAAAAATATTAGATGGATGCTACAGTTCTTACATCAGCCTGGACATAGGAGTAGGCGTCTTACTCAGGTGGGCGCGTTACCCCACTTGCCCTAACCCCGAGCGCTCTATCACTGAAGTTATACCACGCGAAATAAGGTCGATTTTAAGATTCGATTTCAACGGCCTGGTTGTCTGAAGGGGCCAAGATCAGCTGAGGGGACTCAATATCAACTCATTAGTATCAGAAAATATATGTCCCGGCAGCTGGAATTCCCTATTTTGCTAGGTCCCGGCAGCTGGGATCATGGGTGTAATTTTCTATCTCTTTGGGGGTGCCTGAGCACCCCCAATCCTAATTTGAGCACCCCCAATCATGTGTTGAGCACCCCCAATACATGTGCCGCCCCTGGCTTATTACCGCTGCTCTGAACAGTGCCACCCTATCCCATCACTACTGCCCTGATCCGTGCCGCCACTGGCAAGGTTTTTCCGTCCCGGGTTCATTACTTCCACCCTGATTGCTTCCATCTCTAGTTCATCAATGACGCCTGGCTTATCACTTTCCCCTAATATGTGACGCCACATCACTGCCGGCCCCGCCTGATCACTGCCACCAACAGTTAAATACTGACTGGCTCCGCTCCTTGGATCGGCTCCCTGACTGATAACTGCCGCTCCCTGGTCATAACTGTCGTCCCTGGCAGATCGCTTCCGCCCTTGACTGATCACTGCCGTCCCCTGGCTGATAACTGCCGCCCCTGGCTGATCACTGCCACCCCTGGCTGACCACTGCCGCCCCATGGCTGATAATGGACGCCCCCCGGCTGATAAATGCTGCCCCTGGCCGATCACTGCTGCCTCCTGACTGATAACTGGCGCCTCCTGGCGGATTGCTGTCGCCCCTGACTGATAAATGCCGCCCCTAGCTGATCATTGCCGCCCCCGACTAACAAATGCCGACCCCTGGCGGATAAATACCGCCTCTAGCTGACCACTGCCGCCCCTGACTGATAACTGCCATCCTCTGGCTGATAAATACCGCCCCTGGCTGACCACTGCCGCCCCTATCTGAGCACTGCCGCCCCTGGCTGATCATTGGCGCCCCCTGACTGCTAACTGCCGCACCCTGACTAATAACTGCCGCCCCTGGTGGATTTCTGTCGCCCCTGACTGATAAATGCCGCCCCTGGCTGATCACTGCCTCCCCTGACTAATAACTGCCATCCCTGGTTCATAACTGCCTGAGCACTGCCGCCCCTGGCTGATCATTGCTGCCCCTGACCGATAACTGCCGCCCCCTGACTGATAACTGCAACCCCTGGCTGATCACTGCCGCCCCCTGGCTGATCGCTGCCGCCCGCTGGCTGATCGCTGTCGCTCCCTTGATTGATAACTGCCGCCCCCTGGCTGATAGATACCGCCCCTGGATGATCACAGCCACCTCTGGCTGATCACTACCGTTCCTGGTTCATCACTGCCGTCTCCCGGGGCAGTGAGGATCCTGGGGATATCTGGGCAGTGAGCGTTCTGGGAAGCATCCTTCTTAGGATATCATTAGCATCATGTCATATCTGAGGAGCGTTAGTTTTAATGTCCTATATTCATTCTAGTAGTCTTTCAGGTTTCACATAACGTCAAATTTCATGTTACCTAGTTGCTGGCCTTAGTATGTCGTGTAAAATTTAACGCCATTTTTCAGTCTTTATATTTTATCTATTTATTTTATTTGTTGTTATATAATCTTCTGATACAATTTTCACAACCTGACCTGTCTTACCACCTGATTTCTTGAAGCTCGTGCGGAAATGTCCTATTTATGTACTTATGTAATTTAGTTTTATGGGCGCCGTATAACCCTTGATAAAGGTGCGCCCTAAAACCCCAAATATGATGATGGACCTTCTCCCAGCTGATCACTCCCGTCCCTGGTTCATCACTGTCGACCTAATTCTTGCCACCTCTGGGTCATCAATGATATCCCCGGCATATTTTGACCCAAACATGTGCCGCCCCGACTCATAGCTGCCACCCCTGGTTCATTACTGCCGCCTACTAGCTGATCACTGTCTCCCCTGGTTCACCACTGCCGCCCTGATTAACAACTGCTGCCCTGATTTACGCCACCCCTGGCTATTCAATGCAGTCACTGTTTTTTAATCAACCCATATTATATGAGCCGCCCCTGGTTAGACACTTCCCTCCTCGAATCCTCACTGGTTCCCCTCCCCCGGCTGGTCGCTGCTGTCCCTGGTTTATCACTGCCGAGTAGACCAATTCGACCATGGCCCCCCAAAACCGGTCAATTTTAAGCCCTGCTGTCCGCACAGTTTTGTCAGTAGGAATCTGTAACAACCCTCCAGAAACCAAACAACAGCCCGCTATCGTATAATCATTATCTGTTTGCCTATTGGAGGAATTCACCAAACCGAGTAAATAGTAGACAGCTGCTGGCGTGCTTTTATTATTTTAGTGTCAGCCAGGGGTGAAATTTTCTATCTCTTTGAGGTGCGCAGGCACACCCAATCATTATCATATTTTCATATTTTCAATCATATTTTTATTTTATTTTATTTTATTAGGGTCACTCCTAACAGGCACACTTGCCCAATTACAGGGGGTATTGGCGGGGGTGTTTAAGGATCCTCTCCACCGGGTCAAATCGGACACGGAAGGCGATTTCCCGTCGTGGGGATTGAACCCACGTTAATCCATGCTATCCGATCCGAAGACTGGCAACGAAGCCACTAGGCCACCCCGGTTCCAAAAACATGTGTCGCCAAAACTGAGTACCGCTAATACATGTGTCGCCACCCGGCTCAGCATTGCTGCCCTAATTCATGCCGCCCGTGGTTCATTGCTAGCACCCTGATTTATGCCGCCCCGGTTCATTACTAGCACCCTGATTCATGCCGCCTTGGTTCATCACTGCCGCCTCCTGCCTACCACTGCCACCCTGATTCGTGCCAGCCCTGAGTTATCACTGCCGCCCTGATTCAACCAGAACCTGGCTCATCACTGCTGATATCACTGCCACCGTGTTTCATGCCGCCTCCAGCTCATCGCTACCACCTCAGCTAATGAATGCTGCCCCTGGCTTATCACTTCCGCTCTAATTCGTGCCGCCCTGGGCTCACGACTGCCGCTCCTAGCTCAGGGACAGCGGATTCCATTTTCGGCCGCTGTGCAAGATTTTCGGAAGGGCTTCCTCCCCAGGGGGAGCCTTCATCAACTGGGGGACGTCTTTGGCTCCCAAGGGACTCTCTCTCAGGGGGGGGTGGGGCGCTGAGATAATTTCCCTTGCCCAGCGTTTAGAGGAGAAATTGGGCATTTTTGCTCCCTATGGGATGGCTTTGATGACAGGGGGCACCATTCATATGTGAAAAATATTTTTATTTCGCAAAGGGGGTCCTACCTATTAAGATAGGCGGTGTTTAGGCCTGATTTTCTCTTGGCCGGCTGGGGGCGCCACCCAAATCCGAGGTGCCTCCCCGGACGAAGCCAAAACCGGGTGTGCAAAAAGATACTTTTGCACACCCTCATTTTTCCAGGTGTGCAGCTTCACACCCTGCCCCCCCCGAATCCACCGTCCCTGCCTCAGCTTATCTCTTCGCCCTGATTCGTGCCACCCGTAGTTTATAACTACTACCTATGGCTGACCATTTCCGTCCTCGGCTTTTCCCCTTTGCCTTGACTCGTGCCGCCCCCAGCTAATCAAGGCCGCCCCTTCCCCAACTTATCACTTGCGCCCTGATTCGTGCCGCCCCTAGTTCATAACTGCCGCCCTCCAGTCCTCACCGCCACCCTCCTCTTATCACTTCCACTCTGATTCGCCCCACTCCTAGTTTATAGCCTGGCCCATCACTGCCGCCCTCGACTTATGACTGTCGTGTTTCTTGCCGCGCCAGCCAATCACTGTCGCCCCCATCTTATCACTTCCATCCTAATTTGGACCGTTCTTAGTCTATAAATGGTCGCCCTGGGCGCACTGCAGCACTGAATCTTACCGCCCCTGTATGTTAGGTTAAAAATAAAGGACGTTTAGGCAAAAATAACGGACATACACGGGTACACTGGAGTTGCGATATTTGTTAATATTTCTAGAACAATACACGCGTTGTTTGGAGCTTATCGGTGTTTTTGATCTCTTTCCACGTAGTGATTAACCTTTGCCCCGGTTGGGGGTACGAGCTACCTTTGCCCTGGTGGGGGGAGTAAAAAAGACCCACACTACATAAGAAACTAAGAGTTAGAAAAAAAACTCAAAACCGTAATCGAAAGCTCTTCAAAGAATGATATCGAAGAAAATTCAGTCATTTTTCTCGTCAGATCAATATCAAAGTCACCAGAGGTAGAGGGGGATGATAATATGCCAAAGATGGAATTTTGAACAAAGCACTTTGGAAAGCATTCAGTGCTCACGTTTAAGTCACTTGGTATTTTGGACCGACAAATTCCTCCCAAAAAACCCTACCATGCAGGAAGTACAAAAAAACACTGTTTTTGCAGCATAATCCTTCACCGCCTGGTGAGCCCGACTGGGTTTCTCCTCTGTTTTTCGCAAAACAATTCAAACGTACTTTATAAGATGAGCGTCGCTTTTCACACTCCTAGAATGATCAGTGTTAAGGCTTCTGGACAAAATTTGGCATCAGGTCAGGTCAGGTCATTGAGTTATGATGTCATTCGAAAACCCATGTAAGGAAATTTTCTTCTGCTACAAGGGGGGTGACGAAACAAGGGTGTATCTCAGTTTCTATTCGAGCTATGCCAGTTTTCTAGCCATCATTGGAAAGCTCTTTAAAATCTGAAATATAGTTAATTACAAAGGTCACTAGAGGTCATCAAAGGTCACACTTCTAGTTTTTACTATTCATCTTCTGAGTATGACAGAAGAAAATCATGAATTTTTTTATAATAGTTAGGATTATGGTCATGATTTGAATTATTGGGGACAAGACTTTGAAAGGCCATTTTTTATCTTGACCCTAGGTCAGCGTCAGGTCAGCATTACAATGTGGCCCTACAGGGTCATGCCGCGCATCGTTCGAATCCTTAGACCAAGACGAACCTATTGATGCTGGCGATGGAGCGAAAGGTTAATACCTGGACAACCTAGCGATGGAGTGACAGTGCGGGACAGTGCATTGGAGTCTCAGGAAGCTGCAGGCTCTGACGGAAGTTGGCCACTCAATGATCTTTGCAAGAGCAGGGGAGCTACGGGAAGGTAATGTTGTAGAGTGTTAAGTTCCAGTTCTAAAATTAGAGTGTGTGTCACGAATGTATGTGTGTGTGCCAAGAATCCGTTTCGTCGGTTTGAGCGAGAGTATATAACTAGGATAAAATTAGAATACATAGTTGGTCCCGACTCAGTCTTCCTCTCGCCTCCGACAACATAAAAGTATTGTCTCCGAGTTTAGGACTTTTAAGGACTAGATGCAGAGAAAGAAACAAGTGAAGCTGGAGTGGCAGAAGCAGACCAAAGAGGAGCCCGCCATGGGTACCGAGGAGCGGCAGCTGGTCGCCCAGATAAAAGAGATGAAGAGGCTGGGCATGCTGGACATACTGAAGCGGGTGGTGGACCCTTCACGGACGCAAGCAGGTGAAGGAGTACGTAGACAGGCCGGACCTGGAGGAGAAGGAGAAGCAAAGAAGGATGAAGAAGGAGCTACAGTTCGCGAGGGAGAGCTCCAACACTCTGCCCAGTGTCGACTAACTTTTCAGCATCCAGATCACTCTTCCAAACCACAGGAGGCCAGAAAAGACTTCCAGGGGGTTTGCCGAGTCACTGATAACCTTCCTGGGCAAAAAGGCCGAGACCTCGGCTGTCGACTACAGCCTGTTCGGGTCCATTCTCCGGAGCTTCACGGCAGAGGGCGACTACAGCAACAACTGAGTTAACGTTGAAAAATAACATAACATGCTGAGAAAAGTGTGTTTCAGTCATTCTGGCGAAGGCACTTTCTTCCGGCAAAATAAATAGATTAAAAAAGGCTGAGCACCCAAAAAAAACTGAATACGGTTCCAAGTGAATCGAGAAAAATTACTAAATTCACAAGTAATTGTCTTCCCTATTCTTGGAGTCTAGTTTGAAACAACTCCATAAAACCATGACATTATAGTGGGTCAGGATGGGTCAAATTAAACAGTAACACGTGTAGACCATCTCATATGACTTATGGATAATTAAATCAAGGACAAAGCCCACAGCACCAATAGGTTCGTCTTGGTCCAGGGATTCGAACGATACGTGACATGACCTTGTAAGACCACATTTTAATCTTGACCTGACGCTGACCTAGGCTGTGAGCGCATGCGCCTGTGGCTGTAGCGACCCCTCCAGATAGAATCCCATCATCTTTATCCTCCCCTTTCCTCATCCTTACCATCTCCTTCCATAGTTTATAATCACTTCATACCTATTGCGACAACACTTTAAAAGAAACCTAATTTGTGTGGAAGTGTGAGTAATACATGATGATACATGATGATAGGGTCAAGGTCAAATAACGACCTTGCAATGTCTTCTTTCATATAGTTCAAATCATGACCATGATCCTCACTATTATAAGAAAATGTATGATTTTCTTCTGTCATACTCATAAGATGAACAATAAAAACTCGAGGAGTGTGACCTTTGATGACCTCTAGTGACCTTTCTGTTGACCTGGCCTAAAAATGACAAGACTCCTATTTATATTTTAAAGAGCTTTCCAATGATGGATAGAAAATTGGCGTAGCTCGAATAGAAACCGAGATAAATTTTGGTTTCGTAACCCTCCTTGTAGCAGAAGAAAATGGCCTTACATGGGTTTTTAAATGACGTCATAACTCAATGACCTCACCTGACCTGATTTTAAGTTTTGGCCAGAAGCCGTGAAATTGTTTTTTTAAGAGTGTGAAAAGCCATGCGCCTCTTATTTAAATACAGTTGAATTTATTTGCGAAAACACAGGAGAAACCCGCACCAGGCGGTAATATTTGTGGCTTATCGATGCACCAGCTGCCAGGGTCATATTGCGTCGCCAACTCTTTTCCCGTTGGAGGAGTTTCTCGGGAGCCAGTTTGCTCCTTGTTCAGGGAAGCCGCCGGGCCTTGAACCCGGCTCGGCTGAATGGAAGCCAGCTGCGCTGGCCACTCCACTACCGCGCCCCCACACCAGGCGGTAAAATATTATAACAGTGTTTCTGTAATTCTTGCTTGGTAGGGGTTCTTTGGAAGGCATACATCGGTCCAAAGTGTCAAGTGACCTAAAACTGTCCACTAAATGCTTTCCCAAGTGATTCATTCGACATTCAGACTTTGGCATATTATCATCCCCCTCTACCAGAGGTTAAAATATGAAAATTGCCAAGATGAGGTGTACTAAGAAAATCGCCATTATCTTAGAAACTAAGATAGCTAGAATTTTTTTGCATAATTCGAAAGCTCTTGAGCTTCTCTTTCATTGCAGAGGCAAAATTGGCCTGACTCAGGTCAACGGTTTGATCCAACTTGACCTGGTATAGTAATGATGCATATCCTTTGACTTGCAGTGATCATACAAACACAACGGTGCTAATATACAAAATCTATCTAAATATGGGGGTTAGCGCAAATCTGCTAAGTGCATTAGAAAGCTCGCGTGAATTTAGTAAGAAATTTATTCGCATGTTTAAGCGCTCAGGTCAATGGTTTGACCTCCAGAGGTCAAGATAGGTCAAGATCGGCTATTTTCACTCAAATATGCAATGCTTAACCCTTGCCCCGGTGGCGGGTACGAGCCACCTTCGCCCTGGTGGGGGTAAAAAGACCCCCGATCTCAAAAACTAAGAGAGCTAGAAAAACGCAAAACGGCAATCAAAGCTCTTCGAAAATGATATCGAAAATACTTCGGTCATTTTTCTTGTCAGGTCAATATCAAGGTCACCAGAGGTCAAAATAGGTCAAAATCGCTAATATGAGGTGTACTAAGAAAACCTCCTATATCTCAGAAACTATGATAGCTAGAAACATTTTTCTAACACCATTCAAAGCTCTTGAGATGTGCTTTCATTACAGTGGCATTCATTTTCGTGTCAGGTCAAAGCCTAGGGAGCTACAGGTCACTAAATATTGGGCATATTCTTGGAAATGTCCATAGCCACCCATGCATAAGGGCGTTTACTTTTCGCTAATAGCTTCCAAACCAAACAAGATACAGCCATAGTTTATGCACCATTGCAATCCTCTCGTCAATACAAATCGAATGATATATGATATTGCTATGCCAGGTCAAATTTAAGAATTTGACCTGACCCAGGTCAACGGTCTGACCCAACTGACCTGGTATAGTCATGATGTATATCATTTGACTTCCAGTGACTATACAAACACTTTGGTGACAAAATAAAAGCTCTATCTTAGTTTATTCAAAATTTATAGAGAAAAACACCAAAAATGCTTATTTGACCTAAGGTGACCTTTTAAAGGTCACAAGTCAAAAATTTTGGTATCAGCTTCAGAAATGGGCTAAGAGCAAGTCGCAACCGATGTTTGAAGTTGATTCCATCCATACTTACTGAGAAAAGCTCATTTCGTGATTTTCCTCATGCATTGTCAATGGGAGGTCATGCTCTGCACATGACCTTAGGTCACCAATATCAAAAATCCCGGAACAAATTTTGTAGCTCCTGGTGGGCCCAAGATGTGGTATGAGTTTCAACTTGATCGATTAACCCTTCTTTTAGTTATGCCGTCCTAAGTATTTTTGAGGTGAGGTCACTTCACCTGACCTGGTGACCTGACCTGATATGACCTTGAGCCAAAATTTTCAGGAAAGATGTAAAAATGATGAAGGAACAGCTAGACCAAGTTTGACAGCCTGCGCGCCGCCATTTTTGGTCACTTTGGAAAAACCCGAGGGGGGTCTAAAAGACCCCCACCCGGGCGAAGGTTAAGCAAACTGGACATAACTCTTATCCCATTAGAGCAATTGAAATCTGGTAAAGTACATTTAATACGAAAATGCCAGACCTTCTTCCGCTTTGTGGAACGTGATGACCTCCCGCCAGTGGCTTAACCTCTATAGGTCACCTCGTGACGTTATATGACCTGAGGTTATGGAAGGTCAGAAAGTAACCTTGCCGTATATCAAATGAAAGCACAGGCACGATGGTGTTTGATTCAGCGCTCTAGCTTAATTGGGTCAAAAGTTATTGTCAAAATACTGTTTTTGACCCCTGGTGACCTTGTTTGATCTCGGAGGGGTCAAAAGGCAAATATGGCCCCTGGGATCTGTGAAAGGGTGTCCAAGAACGCTTTTCTGAGCAAGCCGAGCATTTTCAATCGTTTTGTGACTTTTAGATCATAAGACAGCTTTTCCCAATGCTTTTCAATGGGAGAGGTCACCTCGTGACCTGACCTCAGGTCACGAAATCGAAAAATCCCGGATATACACCTTGTAGACCTTGGAGGGGTCATGAAGTGTAGGTAGTTTCAAATCGATCGACTCAGAAATGTAGCTCTTACAGAGCTCAAAAATTGAAGTGAGGTGACCTTGGTTGACCTCGCCTGGTGACCTGACCTTGGGTAACCAGGGGTAAAAAGTTTTTTCAGGGATGGTGGGAAAATGATGGGGTAAGAGATAGAGCCCTCAACCGCGGTGCAGCGTCTCATCGTTTTTCTGCTATCCCGGAAATCCTTGGGGGCCATCGATGCCCCCGTGGGGCGAGGGTTAAAATAAAATGTCCCCTGAGCTATAAAAGGCGCAAAAAGGCGATGAATAACTTATTTTGTGCAATGAAAGGGTGCTGCCCCGCAACACCGCCACCCCTATGGGGTGACGCCCCCCAACGGCTAACCACTCCCAAAGATTTTGGGAAAATTACACCCCTGGCTGGGATTCCCTATTTGGCTAGGACACCATAGAACAATATGTGGTACATTCAGAAAAGCCATCCAGTGCTGATCCATTTAAGAAGCATTCCTGTTTTGTGTAGGGGGCCCATTTCTTACCACAGGGCCCAAAGTTGAATAGGGGCATAGGCGGATCCAGGGGGCAAGGGGGCACGTGTCCCCCTATCGACCCTCTCGGCGCCCCCTGAAATGGTCACGGCACCCCCTGAAAGGTCGATGGCGCCCCCCTGAAATGTCGCATCCCTCCCTCCCCCCAGGATGCGAAAATCGGCGCCCATCGATAGAATTTTGCGCCCATCTGATAGGTTTGCCGGTCAAAAGCGGCGCCCCCAGGCTGGATAGCGCCCCGGCTGGATAGCGCCCCCGGAAGTTGCCCCCGATCGGCAATCCTGGATCCGCTTATGAAGAGGGGACCGAAAAATTTGGCCGTCCCTCACTCTCAAGCCCGTGGCGGGACCCCTGAGCGCAGGGAGATTCTATTTCCCAGAGTGGTTCTATTCTGACCGCTTCACCGGTCAGATCACGGTGAGAAGCCTATGATGACGCGGAGTAAACAGCTTCTGTTCAGACAGTTTTTCCGGTCTTTCTTGTTGGTGCTAGAAGCCGATGACGAACGGAACCGGGTTCTGATCACACAGTTTGCCGGTCTGGTCTGCTGTCTGTCCGAAGCCGGTGACGGGACGAAGCAAGTAAACGGCTTCTATTCCGATTGTTTTTGTTCTCTGTTGTCCATAGTAGGGGTCCATAGTAGTAGTTGGTGTTGTTGTCTGTTCTTAGGACTGGTACCTGTCAGAGATTTGAAACTTGTATGGGTGAAGAGCACGAACCCAGGGCGTGCACGAACCCAGGCCCCCCCGGGGAGGGGGCCTCCCCGGCCGCAGAGTTTTGAAATTCCCGAAAACATTTTAAATATTTTGGATTATATAGTTTCCAACTTTTTTATTTCCTTGTTTTGCAATAACTCAACCTTGTAATGACTGCTCCCTGCAGCCTATATGTGCAGTTTTGTTTCACTTTTGGTCGACCCGCCAGTGCAGTGCAAGCACAGGTCTCCTTCTTCCAGATGACTTACCTGGGGTATTCCACGACAAATCGACCAAGCGGTAACACTCTACATCTCAGATTTTGATGACAATTAGTCACAGGGGTTGTCCAGGGCGTAGATTAACGCTGTGCCACTTTTAGCTTCGTCCGTCGAGGTTTTTTTAGTTATGGCCTGTTATGTGTAAGCAAAGACTGTACCATATGTCAGAGAGAGTACCTAACCTCGTGTGCCCTAACCCCGAGCGCACTATCGGTCCAATACACTATTGACCGGGATAGCCTGTTGTGTGGATCGTCGGGACATAACATGACCTCAGACAATCTTTGGACCCAACGAAAAACCTTACTTTTCGAATAGCCATATCTTCCAGACTAACTATGATAACTATATAAAATTATAGATGCTTGGAATCGTGAAGACCTAAATAAAAACTTTGTGGCATGTAATTTCAAATAAATATATATATATATATATATATATATATATATATATATATATATATATATATATATATATATATATATATATATATATATATATATAATTTTACCGGTGACCTAGGTTCAGGTCACGTGATTTGATAATGATGGCACTAAAAAGTGAAATATTTTATCCTTGGAAAATTAAATTTGGGGTGCTGGAATTCCGTTGTAAAAATTTAAAACAGGTTGTTTTCTTAAAGTTGAAATATAAGATTTTTAGATTAGCGATGCAAGCGAAATGTGCCCAAGCATTGTATGATATCCGTATAAGCAGCCCTTAATGGGCACTTTATTGGAACACAATTTTCAGAGATGACCTTCAAAGAATACAATAACTCAACGAATAACTCTATCGCTAGGCTTTCGTATGTTTTAACATGCAGCGCACTGGGGACGAAATTTTCACCTGAGCAGGTTTTCCCCAATAACGCAAAAACGAAGAAACGCAGATCAGCATAGCCTATAGTACCTTATGCCCAATTGGTTTCACGCACCCGAACCAAATTTTTAGGTCAGGTCATGTCAGGTCAAAGGGTTATTCTAGATCAAGCGACCCAACCTCAAAACCCAAAAATCACGTGTTTTAAGCGACGCCAAAGGAACATCTGGCAAATGATCAGTTCCAAACAATAGTAATATGATGAGGTCATTTGGGTCGTCTACAATTCTGTTATCTAGAAATTGTCAAGTCGTTGACCTAAGATGGTTTTAATTTTTTGTTCAGTCCATTATAAGTATATAGTGAAAAATATGAAGGGTTGATTCTTTGTATATATACGATAGACCAAATTGAAAAGTATCATACCATGTATTCTTACCACCATCTAGACCATTCATTTCAGTTTTTTAGGATCTGATCTTTCAAAGGTCATGTGAGGTCACATGAGCATACAGTGATAACTTTCACAATAACTTCGCACTGCATGGAAATAGCTCTTCCATCTTGCTTTCATTTTGCTTATCTTGTCACGGGGTCTATTGGTATGTAGCCTGACTATAACAGGTCATCATGTGATCCTGATCTAGCTTGAGATCAGATCATTTTTCCATTTGACCTGGCATCGTCATATTATATATAATTCGATTTCCCACGATAAGAGGACTGCAATGATGCCTGAGGATTTTCTCTTGCTCCGATCAATACAATGTGTAGGGTACAATCTACAATGCTCTGATTGAAGCTTATGGAATTTTCTTTATCTCTTGTGAACACAATATTGACTTGACAAGAAATAGCCTTATCATCTCTCTTTGTCTCGTCAGAGCTTTCTGACGCCGTCCGTAATTTTGTTTACTTTTCCAGGAAATGAGATACGGTGGCGGGGAGTGGGGGATGAAATACTCCCCTCTGTTGCACCATGTAGTGCCGAAACGCAGTGTAGTGTCGTCGGGGTTTTGATCAGAGGGTAACCACTCCAACTTTTGCTCCCTCTGAATTTGCCCTTTATACCCTTGATGCCAGAAAAAAATAATCAATTGGAAGGCAACTCTCAATGGAAAAGCGAATTGTGTATGGTGCTTTGCATTTGGACAATAGAAATGCAGATGGGGCATTCCACGACAAATCGACCAAGCGATATCACCCCACATCTCAGATTTTGATGAAAATTTGTCACTGGGGTTGTCCAGGGCGTAGATTAACGCTGTGCCATTTCTAGCTTCGTCCGTCCAGTGGTTTGTGGGTTATAGCCTCAGGTAATTTTTGGACCCAACGAAAAACCGTACTTTTCGAATAGCCATATCTTCGAGACTGACTATGATAACTATATGAAACTATAGATGATTGGAATCGTAAAGACCCAATAAGAATTTAGCGGCAACTAAATTCAAAAATTTTCAAAAATAATATAATTTTACCGGTGACCTATGGTCAGGTCTTAACACCGCCTACCTGAAGAGGTAGGACCCTCTGTGCGAAACAGAAACAGTGTCACATATGAATGGTGCCCCTGTCATCAAAGCCGTCCGATGCAGAGCAAATAGGCCTAATTTATTCACTCAATGCAGGGAAATGCTGTCGACGCCCTCCCCCTTGAGAGCCAACGGCACCCCCTGTGGATGGAGGCGCCCTTCTACCCTGGGGAGGAAGGCGCCCCCTCCTGAAAATTTTGCAAAGCCACCCGAAAATGGAATCCGCCGTCCCTGAGATGGGGGCGGCAGTCATGAGCCCAGGGCGGCACGAATTAGAGCGGAAGTGATAAGTCAGGGGCGGTATTCATTAGCCGAAGCGATAGTGATGAGCTGGTGGCGGCGTGAAACAGGATGGCAGTGATAAGCCGGGGATAGCACTGGTGAGCCACTGGCAGCAGTGATGAGCGGGGTGCTGTTTGAATCAGGGCGAGTGGGAGTGATGAAAATACGACCGGATTCCACTTAAAAGCCAGCCGGAGATATTCCACTTAAAGGCCCCCAGTGCCCAGACGATGGCTCAGGAACCAAACCAGTCAGCTCTGGGGTCCCAGATCAGCTCATGGCTCTAGCTTATTAAGGGACCCACATAAGCACAGGGCCCTAAAAGCTCCGAACAGGGGTCCTCATACTAGCTCAGGGAGACAGGTTAGCTTAGGGGCACGACTCACCTCAGGGACCCCCAGCCAGGCTTATTTATGGTCTCAGATAAGCTCAAGGGGCCATTCAAGCTCACGGATACCAGCTCAGCTCAGTGACCCTCGAAGAGTTTAGGGGAGGGGGCTAGACCGTCTCGGGACCCCAGTTCAGCACGGGGGTCCCCAGATTAGCTTTGGGGGACAGGCGCAGGTCAGGGGCTCCCAAGTCGGCTGATATAGAGCTTCAGAAGAGCTCAAGGGACTCACTCAAGCCCATGGCCCCCAGCTCAGCTCAGCGGGTCCCATAACTGTGCAGGGGCCCCCAAACGAGCTCAGGGATTGACCATTTCAGCACATGGTGCCTCAGATTAGCTTACGGCCCAAATTAACTTTTGGGGGCCTAGCTCAACTTCGGGACCCCAAGTCAGCTGTTGTAGGGTTTCAGAATACTTCAATGGTTCCAGCTCAACGACTCTAAAGCATTTCAGGGGATCCTAGACCATCTCGAGGCCCCCCAGTTCAGCGCAGCGGGCCCCAGATTAACTCAGATGACCAGATCAGCTTAGGAGCCCGGCTCAGCTCAGGGGCTCCAGGTCGGCTTATATAGCGTCTCAAAACAAATCAAGGAGGCCACTTCAAGCTCATGCCCCCAGCTCAGCTCAGGGGCCCTGGCTCCCGTAAGCCTCACACTACCTCAGGGCCCCCAGTTTAGTACAGGGGACACCAGATTAGTTTTGGGGGCCCAGCTCAGCTCAGGGACCCCCAGATCGGCTTATATAGGGTCTTTGACTAGCTCAAGGGGCCCCAGTCATGCTCCAGGCTTCCAGCTCAGTTTAGGGACCATACAACAGTTCGGGCGGCCAAACCAGCTCCAAGGACCTTAGATTAGCTCACAGTGCATCAGAGGCCGATTCAGGTGTCCCTGACCAGCTCTGGGGCCCCCAGGTCGACTCATAGGACCCCAGATCAGCTCAGGGGTCCTGATCAGCTTCATAAGGGGTTTCCAGGGCAAGCCACAGGGTTCGTTTGGGTTTCTTGTCAGAGCCGCATGACGAAATCCATGGAGCGCAGCGTTTTATACTACATTTACTGATATTTCCATATCCATTGTGGGGCCCCACAGAAAAGTGGAAGGGCCAGTGGCCCCCTAGCCCCCCGGTTCCTACGCCTATGTGCACTGGATTTCCAGGCGGATTATGCGGCCGGATTTAGGTACCATTTTGCCGAAATCTGAAATCCGGCTGGCTTTTAAGTGGAATCCGGTCGTATTTTCCGGATTTCTATTATTTTACTGACGTTATTGCCCTTTTAGTGCCATAAAAACATGCTGTGATGTAGTCTTTGGTCCAAAAGAGGGAAGCAGCTAATCCTGATGTGCTGAAGACGAACGCTGCGACATGACCACCCACAAAATTATACCTGGTACCGCGTATGCGGCCCCGCAAAGCTCGAAGTCGGCATGGGATGGGAAATTGAATGGAAATCAGAAATTATGCGTGTTTTGATACTAATAACATGACCTTGATTGATAAGATTGTCTTGAGAATATTGCCATAGATTTCTGCGCGGTCTCCTCCAGATCTAGCATGGTTGTGTTCATTTTATAATAGCATGATGAGATGTGTAGCCTTCGCATATCATTTTGAAGTGTTCGGATTAGATTTGAACAATTGTGGCGATACAAATAATCAAATATGTTTAAATTTCTCCCTGTCTCCGCTTTATTACATTTTTGAGCTTCGTTGCAACACTGTTTGGTCTATTTAACACGCGCATTGACAGGGTCTGAGCCACCTTCGCTTTGACGTTCCCCCCAAGATATCGAAAACCATGCTAGATAGCAAAACAAAGGAAAAAGCTTTGGATAGCTCATCCGAATCTATAGAAAATATTTGAAACCCTCTTTGTCAAGCCACATTTAAGGTCACTAAAGGTCAAGGCATACCAACATAGGGATTACATGTTGATGAAGATTTTTCAGTTACATACATCAGAAATAGAAAAGCTAGAGGAAAACAATCTAGACCATAGTAATCCTCGCAGCAAGCCAAACCGATACTAAATAATATGACACTACTAAATCAAATCAGGGCAAATATAATAGTTGACCTCATCTGAGGTCAGGTCGAGGTCAAATTAGGCCAAAATACACACCAATAGAACTGCAAGGATGAGGAAAACCTAATGGCGTTGAAATATATGCTGTAACACCATCCATTACTAAGTTTTTCAGTTTAAATTATTTTCTTCCATGTATTTCCAATGGAGAGATCATGGCTCCTACCTGACCTTAGGTCATTTATATATTGGGAAAATATATCGATATATTGGGAATATATTTTGTAGAACCCGGTGGGCCCATTATGTGATATGAGTTTCAATCGGATACGTTCACCTTGTTCTGACTATTCTATCCTAAACTTTTTTAGGTAAGGTCACTTGACCATCACTGGTGAAGTGACCTGACATGACTCAAGCTTAAAATTTTTCCTAAAGTTGTAGACATAATCAGAGAAAAGATATCCCAGGTACGGCGGCGCTGTGCCTGGGCGTGTTAACATACTAATGCGCGTGTTAACATACATTTTATTACATTTACCACTTATCTTTTAGCTTAGCTGAGACAATAACGTTAATTATCATCCTTATCTATTTAAAAATTATCCCAAAGGGAGCTTTGAATTCTACACTATATAACTATTTTCCAGCTTCTTATAGCACAGGTGAAATACTATATAAAATGTTCGAAGGGAAATCATGGATTTACCTGTCCTTCAATAACAGAAAATGACGTGCTAATTTCAAAAGGTATACCTTTACTCCTTGTGTTTCAACATTAGTTAGGTGTACTAAAAAGCACGGTTATCATCATATTTAAGTATATACAGCTAATGACATCATTGGTAACTGTTCAGTGGTTTCGAACACATACATTCAGTATCACACGTTCAAACGTGTAATTCTGAACGAAAATAGAGCAAGGGACTTAGCCTGCAGCCTAAGCTAACACCGTTCAAGCGCAGGATGATCACATGATAATGTGTGGAAAGCTGAAAATGTTTGCTCCTAGAAGAATCATTTGACAGGTTGGCATCAGCATTCGGTTTAAAACCAAAACTGACAAACTATGCAGAGCCAACCCGGGTTCGAACCAGCATGTTCTGTAAAAGAGCTGAAACGTTCTACCCACTAACCACCACCCCGCACCCTGGCGCCGCCCCACCAGTCCGGACAGACGACCCGTTTGGAGATCATGTGACTTTCCTGCCGGCACCTCCGACGGATCGAGGTCACTCGCGGTGAACGAATCTGGCGCTGAACGCTCGAGTGGGCCGGAAAGTAATTTCAAGAAAAATACTGGCACCCCGGAATATTAGTGAAATCGATTTTTCGGTAACATTTGAGATAAACCAATCTGCTGTAACCATGTCACGTCCTTATCATGGGCAAGATGGTGCTGCAAATTGTCAAACGGCCGATCATTTTTGAGGTGCTGGGTCATCAGTCATTGGTTTTTGTCCTGCATCCCCTTGCACCTCATGGGCGAATCCAGGGCAGGCAAGAGAGGGCGCTTACTCTCTTCCCAAGATCGAGCCTCAGCACCCTTGAAATGATCACGGCTTCCCCTAAAATGTCGAAGGCGCCATCACAACCTTTCGTTTTGTCACCCGCTTACTCTTTTCCCTCGGGATGCAAATGAGCACCCTCCACCATAGGTTTTGGTGCACCCTCCTTCTGGCTCGAATTCCGAGTCGCTTTTGATTATGTGCACACCCATAAGAAATCCTGGAATTGCCTTTGCTGCACCCTCGACACTACCACGTTATCCCCCTCTTCCACCAACTTTCTGGCAATGTGATCTCGCCCCCCCCCACCCGCCTCTTGGCAGTAATGCCACGCTTATACACAAAGTCCTGCGTCCAATGGCGTTTGGCGTTCAGCTCTCAATACTGGGTAGGGATACTTGCTGGCCCACCGTAGCAGAACCGAGTAAATACCATCATGGTGCTTCGCCTTTCGGCCGGGGAGGCTCAAATACAGGAATTTCCACTGCTGAAAGTGAAAGCGTTGGGTCACCCCACCCTCCCCGGCTGACCCAGCCTCGTTGGCCCGGCCCGCTGACCACTGTGGAGGTCGACCAGCCGAACACGCCACGCCCTCAGACGTGTGGTTCCCAAACTGCATATGCTCGCCTGGTTGGACACCCCTGGAAGTGAACGATACTTTCCAACAGACTGTACAGAACGCATCATAAGTCATAAAGTAAGATGACAATTGCACATGCATGGGCGCTAACATCAGAACAGCGACCCTGGCCCACTAATTTGTTTTTGCCATGATTTATGTATGCCAAATTGGGAAGTTTGAGGCAATGAGCCCAAAGGTGAAAGGCTTTAGTCAATGTTGTGCGTTTGTTGCTCAGTGGGAGGTGAAAGATTGACAGTCCGTTAGTCATCGGATGCTGGAGATGTGATCGCAGCGTGGTATCCATATACGGCATGTCATGCTAAATCTAGGGAAAGAGCGCCATCGCTATTTCCCGATCCAGAGCCAGCGGCGACCCTGCCCCGCCTCTTCATTCAAACCGGACGTTCAATCCATTGGGGTATAATGTCCTGGTCAGCTACCACACGGCACTCAGGGCCTGTTGGCCGCACGTTCACCGACTGAACGGGACACGACGTCCACGCCATATTGCTAACTGACCCGAAAAGCGGTGATGACAAACATTACCTGATCCTATCTTCACACGAGCACGCTGACTGGAGTATATGATGATGAGCCCTGTTGGCTGAAGGTCACTGCCGACAAATCCGTTGGCGGGTAGTCGCACCACTCATGGCTCACCCGCACCTGGCGCAACCTGAACAGTTCTCCCAGCCCGCGTTACAAGGCAGCAGCAGATTGCCCGTTGACATATACCTCGGCGGATTTTGTGGCGGATTCGGCCAGGTGCGGATGGGCCTCTACTCATTGACGCTGCAAACGGCAAGACGCTCCAGCCTCGTCACACACTTGCTGCTGAGCACCACTGGGGTTGACTTCACTCATCGGTGGACAGCTGGCGAAGCTAGGATGACTGGTGGTCGGTGGTGTTCTCCGTTCACCACCCATCTCCAACTCACATCACCAGAAGCGATTGGGATTTAAATTTTAGACATTCTAGGGTCCTCTTCCTGGAAAGCCCGATAAGTTTTCTCACGCTAAAATAATGCATTGAACAGTAAACAATAGTGGAGAGCTTCCGTTAAAAAACCAGGCTAAAAGAAAAAATAACTAAGGCAATCGCAGTCATTCCAAACAAAAACAACCCAAATCAAGCTCACCGCGTTTGGCCAATATCATCACCCAGAAGTAGCGCACCTAACGTTCTGCACCACGAGAAGGACGCTCTCGAACATTGACGGCCAACGGCAGTGGCAGACACAGTTGAACTCGGCAAATGTCGCTGAACAGAGCTGGCACGGGGCGGCTGCTACTCCAGTCGGACCTTGTTGACGGGCGAGATGCGCTGCGCGGTGGCGTACAGCTGGTGGAAGTTGATGACGACGAGGTAGACTACTGAGAGGTAAGCCGCGATCAGCAGCGTGGCGGCCAGGTCGAAGACAGCGGGCTTCACCGAGGAGGCAGTCAGCGTGGCGCTCGTACCATCGTACAACACCCAATCGGGCTGGCGGCGATCGGCCGAGAACGAGCTTATCCGCACCTCTTGCGCGTCTCTGCCAAGACAAGGGCCTGAATGTCACAATGCACCAGCCAGGCCACGCCTAAGCGTCACACACTCAGACATAAGCCCCACCGCCACAGACCGACCAGTCGATGTCATCCCCAGCGCCGCTGCTGGAAGACAGAAGGCGGTCTCTGGTGGCTCTGTCGACAGCGCAGCACTGCCCGGAGAGTGGTGAGGAGGGGGCAGTGTCCCAAAACCTGGCGTGCTGGGTGCAGAGCGACACCCAGTCAAGCAGAATTTTCCACTCACTTTTATGCTTTTTTAGCTCAATTTATACTCATTTCTCAATTGTGATTCTAGTTACAAAAAACATAATTTTGTAAGTTTTCTTTCTTTTTTGACAGGAAGCATATTACCTTATGGTGGACAGACAACAGCTTCCTTAACAGCACGGGGCAGCCACCCACGGGGGGGACCCGCCCCCAGACGAGACCACGGTAGGTGCAAAAACGGTAAACGGCGTTGGGCCCCACCACTCCATCGAAAACATGAACCATTTTTTGTCAGGTCACATTTAAGGTCACGAGGGTCAAAACATGCCCGTCATAGGGATAACATGTAAAATTCAGTTTTCGGGCATACATCTGAACAAGAAAGAAGAGCAAAACGACTTGAACTATAGAATCCTCTTAGCAAGCCGAATCGAATGATATATAATTTGACCTTGCTAGGTCAAACAAGGATGACCTGACCTGAGGTCAGGTCAAGGTCAAATTATATAAAATGCATATCATTAGAACCGCAAAGCCCAGGCGAGTCTAATGCAGCTAAAATAAATGCTCATCACCATCCGTTACTGAGTTATTCCGTAAAAACCATTTTCCCATGTATTTCCAATGGAGGGTCATGCCTCCTACCTGACCTTAGGTCATCGATATCAAAAATATCGGAACATATTTTAGAGAACCGGTGGGCCCATTATGTGATATAAGTTTCAATCGGGTAAGTTCACCCTGCTCCGACTTATGCTATCTTAAACTTTTTTGGGGTCAGGTCACTTGACCTGACGGACCCGACCTGAGATGACCCAACCTAAAATTTCACAGAAGTTTAAAAAGAGGAAAGGTATACCAAGTACGGCGGCGCTACGCGCCCCGTGTTCTGTCTCCGAAAAACCCGAGGGGGCGGGTACCCGCCCCCGTCAAGCGCGTGTTAACCCTCGCCCCACCGGGGGCCACGATGGCCCCCTAAGTTTCCGGGATAGCAGAAAAAACAGGCGCAGCACCGCGGTTGAGGCCACCTCCACGGCATCATTTTCCCATCATCCCTGAAATTTTTACCCCGGTCACCCAAGGTCAGGTCACCAGACGAGGTCAACCAAGGTCACCTCACTTCACCTTTAGAGCCTGTAAGAGCTACATTTCAAAGTCGATCGATTTGAAACTTCCTACACTCATGACCCCTTCAGGGTCTACAAGGTGTATATCCGGGATTTTCGATTTCGTGCCCTGAGGTCAGGTCACGAGGCGACCTCCCCATTGGAAAAGCTGGGAAAAGCTATTTCATGATATAAAAGCCACAAAAATGATTGCAAATACCAGACTGCTCAGAACAACGTTTTGGACACCCTTTCACGGATCCCAGGGGTCATATTTGCCCTTGACTTTCCAAGGTCATCCAAGGTCACCAGAGGTCAAAAACAGTATTTTGACAATAACTTTGACCTAATTGACTAGAGCGGTGAAACAAACACCACGTGTTTGTCTTGTCACTGGCTTTCATTTGATATACGGCAAGGTCACTTTTGACCTTCGTGACCTCAGGTCATATTAGGTCACGAGGTGACCTCTGGCGGTCAAACCACTGGCGGGAGGTCTTTACGTCCACATAGCGGAAAAGACGGCAATTTGCTATCAAATGACTTACCAGGCCTCAATAGCTCTAATGACATAAGAGTTATGCCCAGTTTGCTTAATCATTGCATATTTGAGAAAATAGCCGATCTTGACCCAATTGACCTCTGGAGGTCAAACCATTGACCTGAGCACTAAAACATGCAAGTAATTCACTGAATTCACGCGAGCTTCTATTGCACTTGCGATTTGCGCTAACGCCCATATTTTCGGAGTAGAGGGGGCCATCGATGGCCCCCGTGGGGCGAAGTGGCGCCGGACCCCCGGTGGGGCCGGGTTAAGTGACAATCTGCAACATGTACAAAACATACAAATATCGTGGACATATTCCTGTCTTTTCTTACAGGCCTAAAAATCATTAGAAAATGAAATATGTGCTTGCAATCAGACTTGTTGATTACTCAAACTTTTTTTTGCGTCGACTCAACTCTGACTCACGGCTTAAAAGCTGACTCTGATTCTGACTCGACTCGCTGTGTTGAAAATGGTGAGCCGACTCGACTCAACTCAAATCCAGAAGTGAGTCGACTCAACTCTGACTCAAATAAGCATTGAGTCAGAGTCGACTCCGACTCAGAATGGTGGACAAGTATGTACATAAGAATGCACATTTCCTTTCATAGTACACATATTTCAGTACATTTATTCATGGGATTAACTATTTAATAACTGCACATTTCTTTCCAAAAATATTAATTGCAATGCATTACTTCATGACATAAATTTTGTCTGCATACGAATGAAGAGAGGTGCTAAATGCGAACATGTGAGTGAGATGAAGGGCCTGAAGGCTTTTCCTTTTGAAGGTGGCCTTCATGACTAGTCATAATTGAGGCAATAAGCGAGGTTACAAACACAAAGAACAGGACTCAATGTTTGAAAATTTGACATTTTGAGTGGCAATTCCTGCCCCAGTGCATTCTGAACAATCCTGTGACAAATTAAGCTTCGAAATAAATACTAAGCCGAGTCGAACCGACCCTATGCACCACACCTCTATCAAAAACAAAACAAACAATGAACGATCGCACCATCCTCCCGAAAAGCTGTAGGGAATGCTGCAGATGGCACACTAAAGACATTACGCGAACCTAGCCTCCGATGATACAAAAGATGACGATAAATAGCACTTCAAAAGTCACTTGACTTTCAAAAGCTAAGAAAATCATCTTACCCTCAAGCTACAGTCAGGCTACAAAATAAAGAAAAGAGCCGTGTTATTCTGCCGGCAGAACTCATACTAGTATGCCACACGCATGCGCAGTACGGTATGATGGACTACAAGATACCGTACAGCGCATGCGTGTGGCATACTAATATGCGTTCTGCACGGCAGAATAACACGGCTAAGCTAACATATTATGGCGCACAATGATGGTTTTGTGACAGGCGTGGCGCGCGTGGAGTGCAGGGGGTGTTGCAGTGGTATGTTGTGCTGTGGGCGGGGGGTAAATAGGTAAATAATTATCAACATAATTTAAAGAGTGGCGGTTTGTGAGAGACTTGATGTGTAGGGAATGTCAGGGATAGGACTAAGTTTTGCATCCGTATACAGAGGACAGTAGGTACAGTGATGTGTCGTCAGATTTGATATCTACCAGGTGATGTGCTCAGACCATGACCAATCAAGAAAGTACTTTGAAAAAACGGCTAATTGAGGCTTTCAGTTTCCGTTTTGACCCATTTCAAGGCTTACGTGCAAAACAAGATGCTTGGTATCCTCTATCTGGCGTTATACTACTTAGTTTTTTTCAGTCAACCGAAGAAAGAAAATAGAAAATAAAGATGTGGCTTCCTAAGAGTGAATTATTTCATGATTATCAGCTTAGGACTTTGTCTGATGTGCACCCTCAAAGTAAAATAGTTTGAATGTGTGCCAAATCGCATTTTTCTGTACAATTTTGCATGCTAATGCTAAAATTAAATAGAACATAATTAGCAATTGTGTGTGGTTTTGAAGCTGTATATTTTAAACAACTTATTGTTGTTAATGACTGATCCTGGGATGAGTGTAGTGGGGATATGAAAATAATAAACTACCTAATATTAGCATATTGCAATATGAAGTCTTCAAAATTAGTCATGAAAATTTCTTAAAGGAGAAAAAAATTAGTGGTTTCTATTTAAAAATCCAAACGAAACTACAAATTTTGTATCTTCGGCAAAATTTGGAGGCCACCACTATTATCGAAATAGGTTAACAGTTCGATAAAATGCCCACACGCCCATGCCCATACCCATCACACTTTCAAAACTATTTAAAGTTAAAAAAATGTTTTTATAATACAAATGTTGTCCTCCTGTATTTGTGTTTGAATTAATTTTAAAAAGCTTTCAAAAACTCCAAAAGAATAAGTTTCCCTAAAACGGAAAAAAATTACCAAGTCTTCAGCGGTTTCGTACCTCGGGTCTGATCCATTTCTGCTTCCCCCCAGGATGACAAAAATTTTGCGTCAGATAGGTCACGTGACCCGGTTTGAGAATTCATAGGCTCGATTGGTTAATTGTGATTTCTTTAAGCCCTATATTTCTGTTTCAAAAGAGTTTTGGAATGTTGTTTTCTAAAGTAATTTTTTCTGGAGTAGCCCAAAGTTCTACATCACTGTTTAGATAGATATGGCCTAATCTAGAAAATTGATAGCCTTAGCCATGTAGACGTCATAAACATCGATAGAGGTGTACCGGTAAAGTCGTCTAGAAATGTGACTTTGAGAGCAATTTAAGGCATTTGCAGGCCGAATTCGCAAAAATGAGAATAAGACTTCTGAAACAACTTTTATAACCTTTTGATATAGCCAATAAAAATTTTTTTCGCGTATCTCCCTTTAAGTGTCAGCCATGTGATCACATATGTTCAGAAAATATTGTTGAGTCGACTCAACTCCTGACTCACAGCTTAGAGGCTGACTCTGATTCTGACTCGACTCAACTGGTCGAGCACTTGAGTCGACTCAGACTCAACTCAAATCTGGAAGTGAGTCGACTCAACTCTGACTCAAGGAAAACTTGAGCCGACTCAGAGTCGACTCCGACTCTGAGCCGCGACTCAACAAGTCTGCTCGCAATGACTTAACATGGAAATACAACTCGGGCGCGATATAGCCTAGATGCTGAAAGCGCCCTATAAACTCCAATACACACAGGAAATACAACTCACTTCGCTGATGAGACCTGCTTGTTTTTCACTACTTGCTCAGATCTGAGACATTCACAGTGATTTTGCAGATGAACCTCAGTGAAAACACATAAATATGGGCATTGAATTTAAACCACAGGATTCCAAGAGAGGTGAATAAACTTGTTGAGAGCACACAAATAATTAAGAGCACACAGCCCGTTCAACATTGCATCCCATGCGAACGCCACACAATATATGTACCAACGGTATGGATAGAAGACAGAGATGCAGTAACAGTAACGCAAAACCCAGACCGCAGGCACTGTATTCCATGTACTTCACGGACATGTTAATAATAAATAGTAATAAATATCAACCATGCAATGTACCCTGTCTACTTATCTAATCATGGGGTAATATAACTTCATCAAGGGCCAGTTCCATTGCCTGCTCTACCAACTGCCACCGGAAAGTGAATGTCAGCATTTTTAGCTAAAGAGAGCAGAATCGATCAGAAAAATATCCAAATTACCCCGGCTCTTTCAAGCTACTGTGGCCTTTCTTAAAGGGAATGTGGCACCTTGGCTGAATCCTGGAATTTAGTGTAATTAGGGGAACTCGTAGCCAAAAACAATGGAAGCATCCATGATTTCTCTGAAAAGTGTACAATAAGATCAATATTTTGATTTTTAAAATGCTCCTCTAGGGAAAGAAATAAATGGTAATAAAAAAAGAAATGGTAGGGGTTGCCAGATCATGATCTGGCAACCCCTACCATATTCAAAACGCTACAAGGGCTTCGATTGGCTGATACTCACCGTGACGTCAGCATATGTCGTCACACCAACAGCCATGGCAACTGTGGCCTGCTGCTAAGGGTATGCACATGTAGGGTACATTTGATATTAGTTTTTAGTTTTTCTCTACGGAAATTTTGAGTTTCAAAACAAATGATATATAGGGTACTGGATTTTCCGGCATGCTTTACAACATGGCAATCTCAATTAAAATCACGTTATAAAGGTGCCATATTCCCTTTAAAGAAAATTGGGTGATTTCCTTTTCTTCTGCCCCATTAAGCTGTCATCCTTATCTCCACCGATTTTAGTGAAACCGGAAAATCGAATTTCTGGCGCGGCCAAGACACTCAGTGGCCCCGGAGAAAGTTCCAATTGGTGAACACTGACACTAAATTCCACCATTCACAAAATTAGTGAGTGGAAAATTAGACACCCTAGCTTCGTACTGCCAAAAAAATAGCCCACCACTTTGAAAGATACATTTCTGGAAAGCGGCTGATCTGTTTATATGAACTCTAGGTTTATGTTCATGAAAAATTAGCCCTGTACTTCTGGTACCAATAATAGTGCAAATTCATTTTTGGTCGTCTTGGCGTTAAAACCTATTATCTTGAAACTTTGATGCCAAGCACCATGTTTTCTGGAGTTTTTACCATTGAAAATTGGCCATTTATTGCGATAAAGATCAATTTTATCCACACTAGCCCTTCATTGCTGCGTCCAAGGCGTGACACCCAAATCCACTCAGAACACCCTACGACACCCTAGATATAAATACGCCGATGTTCAACTTCAACTGAAAGTGTCCGGTATCTGAATGACTGAAAGCCCTACATTTTCACCAAATGAAATTTTCTGACCACAAAAATGCATCCAGTTACTCTTGAAACATCGGCAATTTTTGTATAGTTGGTCTACAGCGTGGACTTACCAAAACCGTCTTTACATGCAGTGTATAAATATGGTATCTTTAAACTTTTAAGCCGCTGCATTTTGAATATTTACAAAAAATGTGTTGGTCTTTTTTGCCTATATCTTTAATTTTTCTATAACCTAGGATGGTTTACAAAATCGATTTGGAGCATTTTCAAAAAAGATGACCGCAAGAACAAATGTCTCAGAATTTAAAATAGTAGCTGCGCGACAAGATGCCTTTACTCTAGCTCCACGACGCTGCTGCGAAGGACACAATCTAACTATTGCATTGATTGGATAGACAGTAAGCATATTCATATGCAGGTAAGCAAGTTCGTGACTACGAGCAGCGGATTCGAGAAGTATAGAGAAGAAACCATATACCTAGCAAGAGTCTATTGTCAAGGGAAACCCGCAAGAGTTCATCTTCAGCCCACAAATGTCAGTCTTGGGTGCTCCCAGAGTTCTCTCCACAAAAGGCTGGCCTCAGAGAGGCCCTCAAAACCTATTTTTGTGGCACCTCACCAATGCCTCATATAACAATTTCAGACTACATTAGGGGGTTA
Source organism: Lepas anatifera (assembly GCA_034440635.1). Classification (NCBI taxonomy): domain Eukaryota; kingdom Metazoa; phylum Arthropoda; class Thecostraca; family Lepadidae; genus Lepas; species Lepas anatifera. The sequence continues at coordinate 1,156,025 of JAOTON010001937.1, read as the reverse complement.
CCGTTGGTAAAGATTCACCTGCTTAACCCAAATTTTTAACAGTTATAGTCAAGCAATATTCATTCGGGATGATCAAATTGGTTTTGGCCAAATTAGATGAAATATCCATCGTTAAGTTCACAAAAGGGCTCTGAGATTTCTGCCTCTAAGTACCCGAATTGGAAAATTTTCACTCCACCATACATTCTGAGGCGAATTTTCCACTCTCTCAACTAACATTCTGCACTGAATTTTCCACTCAACAACCTAGCACAAAATATGTTTTGGGACACTGGGAGGAGTGTGCCGCGTCCGTCAGTAACTCACCTCTGCAGCGCTGCTCGGAGAGTGGTGAGGAGGGGGTGTGCCACGTCCGTCAGTAGCTGAGCAGGCCGCGGTGCCGACGCCAGGTAATCCAGCCAGCCAGCCAACGACTCCTCAGACACTGCCTGTGATTGGGAGGAGAGACGTTAAGGGAGGGTCCTGCCCCCACACGTCAGACACCACCTGCACAGAAAGGGAGGGTAAGGGAGGGACAGTGAGGGTAGCGGATGGCTTTGCTTCGCACATCACTGCCCCTGTAAGGGAGGGCAAGGGGAGCGACGTTGGAAGACTCTGTCCCGCACCTCCTCAATTACTGCCTGTGCATGGAGGATGGGCAAATGACCTCCCTTCGGCCTTTTCGGGATCCGGGTCTTTGCAAGCCCTGGATCCGCCAATGGACGAGGAGGGCAACAGCGTGGTACTTCCTCGAAGGCGATGCCGGTGTCTATACGCGAGGGGCTGGCGTTTTGGAGGGTATTCCACGACAAAACGACCAAAACATACAAAAATAACACCCTACACCTCGGATATAGAGGAAACCTTTACTAAGGGGTTTCCTCATGCGGTAGCATATTTAGCCTCATCCAACCAGTGGTTTCTGAGTTATTGCCTGGGAATTTGTTTTTCCATATAGTGCCAAACTTTTTAACAGCTCTTTATCTCCAAGACTAAGCATTATATTTATATAACATTATGCATCCCGGAATCTCTAATATCTAAATAATAATATGGTAGAGTCATAATTTAAGACAAAAAAAGTACAGACATAAGGTTGCCAGTGAACCTACTCAGATCACGTGATTTCAATAAGATGGCACTAAAATATGTAGCTGTTGCTTTGACAACGTCGAATTTGGGGCATTAGCTTTCCATGCTAGAATAATTGGAGACAGATTATGAATAATTTCAATTCCATTTTCAACTGCTATTGCAAGCGTATTCGTCAAGTATCATTGGGTTATCTCAATCATCACTGCCTTTGAAATGCATAAAATGCATGATTTTCTTCAAAGAGAAAAATGCAGTTGTGAATGAAGACGCACGCGTAGTTGTATGTGCGTTTTGTATGGTATATTATAAATAAAATAATGTATTTCCACATATCCCGCTTCGCAATAACCCTATAATATTATGTTCTATCAGGCCCACGAAGTCCAGCCCTGCTTCACGTGAGCGGCATATTTAGCTGTTGTTGTTGTTGTATTTTCCTCCCGGCCGCTATCGCGGCGTAGCCTGGCGGCTCTGGAGGGCTGCAAAGGCGGCCGCAAGGGCCGCCACGACGTCCCCACCGCGTACCTCTTCCGGTCTCGGCAGTATGTTGCCGAGGTGAAGCAGTCTAGTCCTCATCAGAGCAGGACACTCCATGAGGACGTGACGGGGCGTATCCGCCTCCTCCCCGCAAACGGGGCACCGCGCCGCCAAGCAGCGGACGTCGCTGCATTGTTGGCAGCGCGGGGACGGATTCCGCCCGATTCGGTGTAGGTACTGGGCCGACCCAGACCAGTGGCCGGCCCTCAGCTGGTGGATGGTGATAGCTTCGGCTCTATTCGCCGACGACACTGGGGGCGGCGGGCGGTCACCCACCAGGTCGCGGTACCACCCCGGTGGCCAGTCGCAGACCGTCTGTGCGCGGGCCGCTCGGGATGCTGCCCGGAGGACTGACGGTACGTCCAGCGGGGTGTCTTCCTGTGGTAGGGCTGCCGCTTCTTTAGCTAGGGTGTCCGCCGCCTCGTTCCCGGGGATGCCGCAGTGTGAGGGGATCCACTGCAGTAATATCTCGCCGGGATCCGGCCAGGGCGAAGAGGGTACTCCAAATGGCCACTCCTGTAGTCGAAGTCTGGGCAGCAGGGCCCGCGCGGCGGGCAGCGAGGGCCGATCTGGAGTCCGTGCATACCACGATGGGATCGTTGTCCAGGCCTGGGTGTGTGCTCAGGAAAGTCAGGGCGGTGAGGAGGGCCGTCATCTCAGCTCGAAAGCTTGAGCAAAGACTGCCGGCTGGGGCGCGCAGCTCTTGGCTCTGATCGTCGGCGAAGACGATGAGCGCACCCGCACCTCCATGACGTACGCCCGCGCTGGCAGAGCCGTCGGTCCACACCCAGGTGGCGCACTGGGGCAGCGACGCTAGGTGAAGAAGCGTCGTCTGACGTTTTGTCTCGTCGGAAGAGCCCGGCGGCAGAGGGGCTCCCACTCCCATGTTGAAGTTCACCGTCATCGGCGTGCCGGTCCATGGGGGAGCCGCGCCGGGAGCAGCGGGTCCAGGGGCGCAGGGGAGACCCCCAGCGATGTGAGGAGGTCCCCGCCAACTTGCCGCCATCCGGTCACCGCCGCAAGGCGAGTTGGAACCCTCGCCTCTGCTACCAATCGGAGGGGGTCGTCCCTTGGGAGCGCTAAGGCCCTAGCCAGGAGACGGGCCGCAAGCTCCCGCCGACGGGTCGCGACGGGCTGCAGGCCGGCCTCTGCCATCAAGGCATGGGCCGGAGTGGATCGGGGGCAGCCCGTGATGGTGCGGGCCACCGCTCTCATCTCTCTCGAGAGACGAGGACGTGCGATGGGGGTGTGGCGGGTAGCCAGGCCGCCGCGGCATGTTCCAGGGCTCCGCGCACATACCCGTTAGCGACGGTGCGCAGTTGGCGTTCTCGAAGCCCCCCACTCCCTTCCCGTCAACCGCCTAAGCTGAGCGTTGCGGGGGCGGAGTCGCTGACGCAGGCCGCGACAATGGGCGCCGAAGTGAAGGAGCCTGTCCAGCGTAATTCCCAGGAGCTTCAGGGTATCACCGCCTACGACCACCTTGCCGGCTACCTTGATCTGGCAGTTAGTTGCGTCGCGGGCCCACTGGGACAGGACCAGCAGCTGGGTCTTCTCTCCTGCGACCTCCATCTTGTTGTTGCGCGCCCAATTGACCAGCGTGTTCGCTGCCGCCTGGGCGCGCTCCCTCGCAATCGAGATTGAATTCCCGGCGCAGAGTGCTGCGGTATCATCCGCGTACATGAAAGGAGTGGTGCCAGTGACCGACCTGAGAGCTGCAGCGAAGGGGGCCGACCATAACAAAAACAAGATCGGCGAGAGGACACTGCCTTGCGGCAGGCCCGCCCGGTACACCCGCTCACCGCTGCGTGAGCCATTCAGCTCAACGCAGGCACGACGGTCCCTCAGGAAATTCCAGACCCAGGTCACTAGACACGCGGGGACCCCCTGGTCGAGAAGGCGAGCTCGGAGTAGCAGGTGGTCCACCTTGTCATAGGCCCTCGCGAAGTCGAAGGCCAGCAGCACAAACTTCTGCGCCGTGGTACCGTCCGGTTGGTGCTTCCCTCTGTTCTTGGGTAGGTACCATCCGTCCTGGACTTGTTGAACAAGCCGACCGATACTGTCCTCGACAGAGCGCTTTTCTTTAAAGCCGACCTGCTCCGGAGGAATCAGACCTCTCTCCGACGCGACGAAGGAGAGGCGAGCGGCCACCATTCGCTCTGCGATCTTCGCCACATGCGAGGTGAGCGCAATCGGGCGATAGCTGGTCAGAAGGCGCTTGTCCTTGCCAGGTTTGGGGATGGGGACGATAACCGCGCGTCGCCACTCTTGAGGAACGCCGCCGCTCATCCAGGAGGAGTTGATGAGGTCGAGAAGAGCCCTCCGAGCAACCGGACCCAGGTGTCTCAGCTGTTCGTTGCTGAGGTCATTGGGGCCCGGGGCCTTGCGTAACTGACTGCACTGCAGCTGGTAAGTCAGTTCCTCCTCAGCAAAGGGCGCGCAGCATCCCTCGCGGGTGTCGGCGCAACCCAGGCACTGGCGGGACCGCCAGTCTCGGATCTTTCTCTTGGCTGTCCGATCCAGCTTCTGGTGCCTCTGTTGGCTGGAAACGGCGGCGTAGGTGCGATTGAAGGCAGCGGCTTTCTCCCTGTCCCGTACAAGGAGACGTCCGTTATCGGACATCGTCTGTCCGTCGCGGTGCTCGTCGTCAGAAGCCCCCTCCCACTTCTTGAGGAGTCGGGATACCCTACCGAGGCTGGCTGGGCGGTTTAATTCCGATGATACGAAGTCTCTGAAGTGGCGTTGGGAGACTCTACGTTCCACCTCTGCCGCGTGCTGCTTGGCCTCGATCCAGCGGGTTCTGGCCGCTTCGTCGTTCCCAAGAATCAAGCTGCGGGCTACGCGACGCGCCTCGATGGCCTCGATCAGCTCGGGGTCCAGGGCCCAGGGTTTGGGGTCCACCCTAGAGCCGCGAGGGATGTGCCGAGTTGAGGCGCGCTGTATGATTGTGGTGAAGCGAGAGGCGAGCTGGTGCACTGTCGCCTGAGCAGGCACCGCCTCCGAGAAGGCTGCCTCGCATTCGGCGCCAAAGGCAACCCAGTCCGCCTTAAGGAACGCCCATCGGGTCTTCCGTATCCGCCGCGGGGGGGGTATCACCACGCTGAATTGTCAGGACCATGGGCAGGTGGTCGCTGCCCAGGTCCGGACCCAGGCTCCACCGAGTACGCCTGGCGAGAGCGGGGCAGCAGCACGCCACGTCCGGCGTAGACTGTCCGCCAGTTCTGTAGCTGGAGAACGTGGGTTGTCCATCGTTCAGGACTCTCCAGTTATTCGTGTCCAACCAGTCAGCGAGCCGTTGGCCAACGTCGTCCGTCGCGTTGCATTCCCGGTCCCACAGCGGGTGGTGGGCGTTGAAGTCGCCCATGACGACGGCATCCACACCGGAGGGAAGCGACGTAGGGTCGAAGTGGTCCACGCGGTCGTCATCCTCGGAAGTGCGGATGGGCGGCCGGTAGACGTTTACCAGGTCCAGGGGGTGCCGTCGACGATCCGGATTGCACAAATCTCGGTGGTGTCGTCTGCAGTCACCCTGAAGGGTCCGTCAAGGATGGAGAAGTGCAGACCAGCTCTCACATAGATCGCAACGTCTCCGCCCTTTGGAGGTGCGCCTGTGAGTCTGCCGCGCGTCCGACGCGTGATGACAGGGGGTTGGAAGCCGTTGATATGGGGCGCCGTCTTGCTAAATTGGCCCTCTTGGATCGCCAGGATGTCCACCTCGGCCGTCCGAAGCCAGGATTGCAACTCCGTAATCTTGGTGCGGAGGCCCTCCGAGTTTCAGCACACAACGGTGAGGAGACTTCGAAGTCGACGGTTGAGGCGGTGCCGACGATTGCGGGCTCGGCGACGGTGGTGCCCGGCCGGCCTCCCCTGTTGCGCCCCTCCGCCGCCGGCGATCACGGCGGGGGCGCGGCCTGTCGGTTACTCATTCAGCGGGCCGGCACCGCACTGCTCGCGCGGCACCCGACCCGCCGGTGAGCTTCTGCGCAGCTCCGGGCGCTGTGTATTCCATGGGAAGAGGTCGCGGGGCGACACGGCGACGGCGGCAAACGCCCTCGCAGCCCCCACTGAGAAGGCACTGGGTGGAACCCGTTTGGTGTCTCCGGAGATGTGGCAGCAGCTCCGGTGGGCCTCGGGTGAGGCCACAGCACCTCCCACCTCGTGAAGGCGGGTTCCAGTCGGGAGGCAATATTTAGCTCCGCAGCGGTTGCGTCGCGGCACCGTCGCAGCATATTTCTGGCGGCATAACAGAGCAGGTATACTGATGTCCCCGTTACTTTTGCACCGGCAATTCCATGATGGAGGCCTCGTGAATGTAGTGCCAGCACACCGCCAGCTGATTCCAGCAGAAGGCAGTGCTATGTAATAGTCTGGGCACTGCTGTGGTGCTCTACCACAGCACGCAGGTCATATACAGAGCCAGAGAACTGCGGAGGCCCAGCAGACATTATACAGATTACAGAGATAGCGGCAGCTAAGGGGGAACGAACATGAGCTTGTGTTTTAACAAGGCGCTGCCGCTGTAGGAGAAACTCTTAGCTTACAGTCTTCTCTGGCACTTCCTTTTTCCATCTTTTCGATCGAATACAAGTTTTGTTGACGGGCGAGAAATTACTTGTCGAGCCGCACACCAGCTGCGTTTTCTCTGAATACCTCCAGCGCCGGCCACGGACATCTCCCGCGCGTCACCAGTTGCTGTGGTTAACCTGGCAGCCAGTGGGCCAAGAAAGAATTACGTTGTTGGGCCGCAAGCTCCGCTTTAACCGAAAGCAACGGGCTGGACGATGTAACGAGCCGCAAGTGAGGACTGTTCCTCACTTCGACGGTTTCTGCTTCCTTGGTGGCTGCGCCGGCAGTGCTGGCGGCGGCCAGCAGGTGAGAAGCCGCATATGTGTTAACGATGACTTCCCCTCTGGCTACTTGACCTGACCTAAAGTCAGGTCAAGGTCACCATTAGACCTAGCATAGTCAATATGCCCACCAATCGACTCGCAATAATAATCCAAACGTAATGGTATCGAAAATGCAATTTGTATCATTATTTCTTGTAAAGTAAATTGACCCAAGTCTAAAATCTTCATAAGTAGTCTCAGATGACCTCTCAGAGGTCACAGATCCAAATCTGCATCATGAACCTGGAAAGGGTCCTAGGATTCTACAATTTGGAGAATACGAAGATATTCTAAGCTGTATCTACACAAATAGTCATTTTCGCCCAATTCCCGTTTTCCCCATACATTTCAAATAGTGAGGTCATGATCCGTATCTGACCCTAGGTCATCGAAGTGAAAAATCCCGGGATATATTTTGTAGCACTCGGTGGGCCCATTATGTAATATGATTTTCAATGGGACAGATTCACCCCGTTTCATGCTTATGCTATCTAGAAACTTTTTTTGGATGTGAGGTAACTTGACCTGCACTGCTGACCTGAGATGAACCGACCTTAAAATTTTAGAAAAGTTGCAAAATTGATCAAGGATGTGGTGTGCCAAGTACGGCCGCGATTTGCTCCACCGTTTTTTTTTGGTGCTACCGGAAAAACCCGAGGGTGTTCAAACACTGCCCCCTCTCTACCGGGGCGAAATCATCCGAGTTATCACCGAGTTATCCGAAAGATAACTCAGAAGCCGCTGAACGGGCGGAGCTAGAAATACCGCAGCGTTAATCAACGCCCTGGACAACCCTTAGGCAGAGTTTAATTCACCAAAATCTGAGATGCGGGTTATTATCGCTTGATCGATTTGTCGTAGAATGCGCCAAGTATTGTGCCGCTGTAAACGACACCGTCTCTACGCATGGGTACCGGCTGTTATCAAACGTCCCCGTAAATGGCCCTTTGGGCACATTAGTGCAGCCTGCATCTAAATCTGGTTTAACGAAGATGGATAGCACGTCGTAGCACTCTACACCATAGGCTGTACGCTCTAACGCGAACAATGACTCTCTAGATTGTAAAATTGACACTTCATCACGTATCCAGCACCCGCGGGCGACACAACAGTACATGGGCGACTCTGCAGCTCACCATCTCGTCTGTGAAGACGGCGCCGGCCGTGTGCTGCTGACCGCGGAAGAGGACCCTGGCCAGCGCCTCTGCCAGCAGGCGGGTGTTGGTGGCCAGGGCGGCGGCGTCAGCGGCGGGCCGGGTGTCCAGCATGGTGCGCAGGCCCGGCTGCCAGGCAGCTGTGTGGTGCGACACGGTGAAGGCCGGCAGCCGCCGCATACTGAACTGCTCGTGCTCCCAGGCCAGCGCCCGCTCTCCCAGCTGGATCTTTTTATGCACCATACTGACGTTGAGGCCCGGAACCACCTCGGCAGCCACCTCCTGAAGAGCCTGCGAGAGAGAGAGAGAGAGAGAGAGAGAGAGAGAGAGAGAGAGAGAGAGAGAGAGAGAGAGAGAGAGAGAGAGAGAGAGAGAGAGAGAGAGAGAGAGAGAGAGAGAGAGAGAGAGAGAGAGAGAGAGAGAGAGAGAGAGAGAGAGAGAGAGAGAGAGAGAGAGAGAGAGAGAGAGAGAGAGAGAGAGAGAGAGAGAGAGAGAGAGAGAGAGAGAGAGAGAGAGAGAGAGAGAGAGAGAGAGAGAGAGAGAGAGAGAGAGAGAGAGAGAGAGAGAGAGAGAGAGAGAGAGAGAGAGAGAGAGAGAGAGAGAGAGAGAGAGAGAGAGAGAGAGAGAGAGAGAGAGAGAGAGAGAGAGAGAGAGAGAGAGAGAGAGATGGTCGGTAAGTCAGTGGTCCTTGAAGAGGTTTGAGCAGCGAAGGATATAAAGGGCGTTGCTCTTCTCATTCCTAAGTTCCCGCAAGCTATCGGCACCACTCACTTCAAATCACATTGCTACCGCCACTCTCAGATTTCTATTTCCGTTCATCACACATTACGAATCCAGTTCAAGGAGTGAGATCAAGGTAACGCAAAGAGCAGCTGTGAGCGTGCTCCTGCACACGTCAGCGTCCTACCCTGAAGAAGCGGTCGCCGGCACTGTCCGGCTTTGGCGGCTTGGAGACGTGCAGACTGAGACCATTGCCCTGCGCCAGGCTGTCCAGACACAGCACAAACTGTACACCCTGCCGAGACAGAGGCGCAGGCTCGGTCACATACACCTGCTGAGTACCACCCGGTGCACACCAATGTAAGTCAGCAATTGATATCGTGACAACTGCGTACGGGATAATGACCAACACTGTCGAGACATTATCTGCCGTCCAACGAAAGAACAGCGTGTGTCATATTCGGAATACTCTACACTTTTTCCGTTTTGCTTCACATTAACAGAGCCTGGGAGTATTTTGCAGGCACGTTATTAATAAAAATTGAGGGCATTTTTTCAAATCACTTGATAGCTGATACAGCTTGTCTTTCTGTATCAAAGGATACCAAAATGGAAAAATCTAAAAAATGTGACTTACGCCTTTCTTCCGTTGGATGGCAGTTATAGTCTCATGTCAATCTCAGGTCGAGATTAAATGCCGGTTTACAAACTAGGATACTTACTAATGTTCTAAGCCAGGATAAAACTTCATCCGCGATCTGCCGATGCACCCACCGACAATACCATTAAGCCACACCAGTGATGATTTGACCTTTACACCTGACCGAGAAGCAGCCACTGCGGCAGCAGTACCTGCGACGCCGATGTGTCCAGGCTGTCGGCGTTGCCGTCAATCCAGTGACGCGCGCCGGCATAGTTGAGTTTTCCAGCGGCAGACAGCAGCAGGCGCAGGTTGGCTCGCGGGTGGGTGCCGCGGCTGCGGTACAGTCTACCCAGCAGGCGTGTCAGCTCCAGCAGCGCCGCCACCCCCGATCCGTTACTGTCCGCTCCCACCGCCAGCTCGGGCGCCGCCGCCATGGCGTCATGGTGCGCCACCAGCACCACCGAAGGCAGTTGCTCCTCCACACCGGCGCCGCGCAGCCGGGCCTCCACGTTATGCTGCTGCTGGTGCGGCAGCGCGGCCGACTGCGGCACCCCCGCTTCCAGCTGGAAGCCAGTGGACAGCACTGAGGCCAGCAGAGCTGCCGACAGCGCCAATTTCAGAGGCTGGACCCCGTGGACAGCACTGAGGCCATTAGAGCTGCCGACAGCGCCAATGTCAGAGGCTGGACCCCCGTGGACAGCACTGAAGCCAGCAGAGCTGTCGACAGCACCAATGTCAGAGGCTGGACCCCTGGACAGCACTGAGGCTAGAAGAGCTGCCGACAGCGCCAATGTCAGAGGCTGGACCCCGTGGACAGCACTGAGGCTAGAAGAGCTGCCGACAGCGCCAATGTCAGAGGATGGACCCTCGTGAGACAGGCGAGAAGCCGATAATGTGTGGTACCCACATCAACCATGCCACCAGCAAATACAGCCCACGATCCCCGCCGAGGGCTCCCGGTTTTCTGAGTGTGGTCGTTCCCAGGTAAGCCTAGTTTCCACAGGACTGCTGTCGTCACCGCCCAATACAATGGTAACATCAAGACAGCGTTGACGAGACACGAAGCATGAACAATTAGAGACGTGCCGGCTATTCACTTCCATATTCACACGTCATATTCAGAGGAAGAATGTTAATCTAAGAAGAGCATCTGTCGCCATTGACATCAGAACAGCGATCCATCAGAGCATCGCTGGCAGCAGCACTTGGGTTAGAGCTCACGTTAGGGGCGGTAGGTTGCACGCCACGCTGATAAACAATGAAGGCAAAAAGAAAACGAAAAAGAAGAAGAGTGAAAACAATTAAACTAACTACCGAAAAAGGATAGTAACCACGTGTATAGATATTAGTAATTATTATGTTCAATAACTGGGACATTCCACGACATTTCAGCACATCCGATGGTCAATTTTACAGCCTCATGTCTTCGTTTTTCTTCTTAGATTGTCCAAGGGCTTAACGGCAGACCAGAACACGTCTGTGACATTTTTAGGTCGCTAGGTGCAACAGTTCAGGAGAAATAGCCTCTGGAAATTTTTCACTTTGTCGACACAGCAATGTATTCTACGGCTATTTCATTCAATTAAAACAATGATAAATGGGTAAAATTGCGTATAAAAATATTTGCAATGATCCAATGAAAGCAAAGGTAAAGTTTTGAAATACGTATATTTACTGAAAAAAATTGACAAATCAATTTTGCACTTGGCATATGACTAAAGGACTAATGAGTGAGTGGTTTTGTTTTTTATGAAGAATTATGCAAGTTGCTAAGCTGATACAGGAACTGAACATTGACTTTCCATCATGTCACCAGTTCCTGAATTTTCTTTTCGATCAAGCTATTCTTCTAATACTTACCAGTACCTACATGCAAAAAGTTATTCCCATGTAAATTGATTTTCACCTCGGTAACCACCATTAGTAGGCTTGTTTTTGTTGTGTCTATAAGTTGCTTAACCCTCGCCCCGGGGCACGGTGTTCTAACGGAGCCGAAAATGGGGACATAATTCAATACCTCGGGAAGTATGAATCCCAGATCAATCATTTTGGTATTAATCGAAAGCTCTTTTCCCGCAGATTATGTGGACAATATATGAATGTCAAGACCCGTCCACCGCAGGCATCAATGTCAGGTATTTGACCCCAGGTCAGCAAAAAAATAAATATATGCGTTTACGATAATGAGGGGGCTTTGCACGGATGTTCTAGATAATTTCCAGTTACTTAAGTGTATACGCGCAATATGATTGACATTGAAGACGTTATCTAACACTCGCTTAACACACGCAGTGGAGGGTTGCCCTAAAGTGCCCCCACCTATTTTTCCAAAGTAGCCAAAGAACTGTTCGCCGCCAGAAAACGCTACTCAGCCACATTTGAGAGCATTAATGAGCGCGTCGATAAATTAAGAAATTTTTAAAATCAGTCAATAATGTTTCTACTTATAGGCCTTCACAGTCAAACCCATATTTTGAGACCGTCGCACTCGGGCGGTCGCACCAGTTTTCCTTCACTGTAGACCGAGTGGTGACGTCAGAACGTCATATAGTCAGGTTATATGCCAATATTAACCCGCATGAAAATCAAGGTCAAGGTCAAAGGTCTCACGTCAATGTCATTGACCGCAGTATTCCGGTCAAGCATTACTCAGTGGCATTGCTCAGTATGACGTATGTTATGCACTTACTTTATAGTTAAGGCTACTCAGGGCAAGGTCACCGGTCGAGGTCAAAGTTTTTTTCAAGGTCAAACCCTCATTTCCCCCAAAGGCTGATAGAGTTCCGGTTATATTGTATATAGCCACCCCCTCTCCTTGGATGCGCTACTGCATGTAACCATGAAGACGAAATTGATCACATTCAACGGTGATATGTTTGTCCATACACCATCATAATGGTATCAGATTCCTACAGAATGAAAACGAAACCTTGGCTCTGTCCATAACTGGACTGAATTTTTAAGAAATTGGCGTTGCGTCGATCGCACAGAAGTATTTTTCCAATGAACCCGCCTCACGTTTTACACCACTCTGTGTGTACTTACTTACTTGGTAAAGATCAGTGAGCTGCTCGTTCTCTTTTTTTACTGAAATTCCAAAGTCCAAGTGCTGTATCAGCTATAAGCAGGTTTACCCGCGTTTCTAGACTAATTCGCACCTCCATGTTTACAGCATCAAATTCGAAACTCAAGTGACGATAAAAAGAACATTCAACAAGTGCGTGTGCGTGCTGTGAGACTCTATTACCTCATGTTATTTGAAGTGAACTTTGCAAACGAGGAAGGGTTAATTTGTGTGTCTAGGTTCTCACCCCATCGTGAGGTCGGACAATGGCCTGTGCAAATACTAGCTGGGGCATGCTAGTGTACTGAGACACCAACTGACAGTTTTTTTCCTACTGTAACCTTCTTCGCAATTATTGAGTGAAGACGTCAACCCAGCAATGTCAACAAAAAGTGCTCATTTAACTCATTGTAACCAATGCACTGCACTTTCGCCGTGCCCCGGCCCACCTCCCTCCATTCCTCCAGACATATCTCGCCGACGGCCGCCGCCCCAACCGGCAGCGCGCGCGACATGCCCTTGCATAAAATGCCGCCACCACCACTGCCGCAGCGTGACGCAGCTGAAACTTGCAGGGCAGGTAGACGAAACATCTTGTCACAGTTTAAAAGTGGTCTCAGGGTGGGGCAGGCGACGCAATTTTTTGTATGCTTATCGACAATTGACATGGTCTGAAAATGTATGTGCAAAGTATATGGTACATATTTTGCTCTCCAAATTTAACACGCGCATTGACGGGGGGCGGTGACGGGGGGCGGGTACCCGGCTGCCTCGGGTTTTTCGGAGACAGCAGAAGAACGGCGGCGCGTAGCGCCGCCGTACCTGACATACCTTTTCCCTCATCATTTTTAAAACTTCTGTGAAAATTTTAAGGTTAGGTCATCTCAGGTCAGGTCACCAATACAGGTCAAGTGACCTAACCTCAAAAAAAGTTTAAGATAGCATAAATCAGAGCAGGGTGAACATAACCGATTGAAACTCATATCACATAATGGGCCTACCGAGTTCTCTAAAATATGTTCCTGTATTTTGATATCGATGACCTAAGGTCAAGTACGAGGCATGACCTCTCCATTGGAAATACATAGGAAAATGTTTTTTTTTACTGAATAACTCGGTAACGGATGGTGATCGAGCCTTTATTTTAGCTGCATTAGACTTGCCTTGTCTTTGCGGTTCTAATAATATGCATGTCATATAATTTCACCTTGACCTGACCTCAGGTCAGGTCAAATCCTTGATTTGACCTAGCAAGGTCAAATTATATATCATTCGATTCGGCTTGCTGCGAGGATTCATACAGTTGAAGTCGTTTTTCTATATCTTTACTTGTTTAGATGTAATGGTCGAAAACCTGAATTTACATGTTATCCCTATGACGGCATGTTTTGACTACCGGTGTTTTGTACCGGTGGGGCGTTAGCCCAGGTCGCAGACTGGGGTCTTTTGTTCCGGGCCTGAGAAATTATGAGTACCTGAAATATGTGCTCGCAATGGCTTAAAATGGAAATACATGGAACGGAAGGGATAGAAGACACCGAGACAATAACAGCAACCCAAAATCCAGACTGGAGGCACTGTATTCCATGTACGTCACGGCCACCTAAATAATGGTAATAAATGTCAGCCATGCAATGATGTATCCTGCCCGCTAATCACGGGATAATAACTTGATTCTAGGGGCCAGTTCCATTGCCTGATCTACCAACTGCCACTGGAAATTGACTGCCAGCATTTTGAACCAAAGAGAGCAGAATCGATCAGAAAATCTCCAAATTATCTCGGCTCTTTCAAGCTACTTTGGCCCTTCTTAAGGAAAATTTGGCGACTTATTTTTCTTCTTCCCAATTATACCTCGCATCATTATCACCACCGGTTTAAGTGGACCCGCAGAATCGAATTTCTGGCGCGGTCAAGACGCTCAGTGGCCCAAGAGAAAGTTTCAATTGGGGAACACCGACACTAAATTCCACCAATCACAAAATAAGTAAGTGGAAAATTAGACACCCTAGCTTTGTACTGCCAAATAAATGAGACAATCACTTTGGAAGATACATTTCTGGAAAGCAGTGTATCTGTTTATACGAGTTCTAGGTTTATGTCCATGAAAAATTGGTCTTCTATTTTTGGTACCACGAATAGAGAAAAGTCATTTCAGGTCGTCTTGACGTTAAAATCAATTATCTTGAAGCTTTGATACTAAGCACCACATTTTCTGTATATTTTTTACCATAGGAAGTTGACCATTTATTGCGATAAAACTCCATTTTATTCACACTAGCCCTCGATTGCTGCGTGTGACTCGGCGTGTGACACCAAAATCCGCTCACGACACCCTCCGACACCTGGGAAAAATGCTGCCCTAACGAATTCTGTAAACTTTTTGAAATTTGAAACGGCCTAATGTACATTTGCATCCCCTTTCCTCAGTGCTACATTTTACTCCAGTATAGATTGCGATATTCATATGTAATACCATGCCCCCCCACCCTCTGTTAACTCACAGACAAAACACACTTGACAGCCTGACAACACTGCCCGGCATAAGTCAGTGATATCAAGGCAATTAGCACTCTCTATTGCGCTCCGGCCCCGCCGGCCGCGGTAACCGTCGTACCAGATGAATAGAAAAAGTAATTTTTCGGGTAGCAGGGTAAAACCATATAAACTGATGCAATGATATATGTTTTCTCGTTGAGCACATGCAGGAGCAAAGGAAAATGCCAGAAACGTAATGAAAAGTCGTCTCTAGGGTATGAAGTAAGTAGGCGGAGAACTGTTGGCAGCAGCATTGTTATGAGTTTTAAAGTGGTGTTGGAAATGACCATTATCTGCCAAATTATTATAGCTATAAGTCATAGCTGATTATTATTGTATCTATTCTTTCAGCGTTAAATTAAGTCTAAAATTAAAAAAATAATTTAGCAGATAATGGTCATTTCCAACACCACTTTAAAGCTCATGGAAAGTCGCACTTGAAACAGGTCCCACCCCTAAAAACAGCGGAAGGGCGCGGCACATCGTGCGAAACATTTTGGAATTATCCAAAACTTTCTAACGAGCCCGCTTAGTTTATTTTAATAGGGAACTCTTTTTGCACTCTTGGCACCCATATTTTCTTTCCCTTTTGTCAAGGAAGAGGAAATCTGATTTTTCATGTTTTTTCTTTGCGCCGTGTTGGGGGATGCCTTTTCTGCACTTGAACAAGGGGAAGAAAGCCTTCGCTTCCCTTCACGGGAAAGGAAGCAGCAGAGCTGATCCTCTGTGCTTGGGTGGCCTATGTTGTTTGTTTTCGGCAGCGGTGTTTGTGTCGGCGGTGACGGTGGCGGGTATGGTGGAGGCATAAGTGCAGAGTCGCTATCTGCAGGGGTTGGCAGTAGTGGTACACTTTGCTTGCGCCGGGGCTGCTTGTTCAAGAGGCCCAGCGGAGTCAGAATAAGTCGATCTGATCCCCCAAATCCCTTCCAACAGGGTGAGAGGTTGGCGACGCCGTATGACCCGGGCAGTTGGTGCGTCATTAAAGGGAAGGTGACACCTTCATAACGTGATTTTAACTGAGATAGCCAAGTTGTAAAGCAAGTCGGAAACCCCCGTACTTAATATATCATTTTTCTTGGAACCCGAGATTTCGGTAGAAAAAAACTAAAACCTACCTGCAATGTACCCCTCATGTACCCCTAGCAGCAGGCCACAGTTGTCATGGCTGTTGGTGTGACGACATATGCTGACGTCACGATGAGCATCAGCCAATCGAAGCCCTTGAAGCTTTTCGAGTATGGTAGTGGTTGCCACATCATATCATCCACAGTCAGATATTTATATCTTTTCCGAGAGGAGTATTTTAAAAATCCAAATATGGAGCTTATTGTTCATTTTTCAGAGAAATCATGAGTGGTTTCATTATTTTCGGCTAAAAGTACGCCTAATTACACTAAATTCCAAAATTCGACCAAGGTGCCACATTCCCTTTAAACCCAATAATTATTATGATTACTGGTACACTTTGTTCTTTCGAGAGCTGCGCCCTTTTGGAGGCACTGTGACAGAGAGTTACCATTCACGTCTCTGCAGTTTGGTTCGCTTCTTTCCTGCTTATGCAGCAGCTCCCGAGTCAGGGACTGGCTGCTCCCCACCCTCGTCAGTACCAGCACTCTCCCCGGAAGGGCCTGCTGGTGATGCGGCGCCTGAGTCAGCGACTGGCTGCTCCCCACCCTCGTCAGTACCAGCACTCTCCCCGGAAGGGTCCGCTGGTGATGCGGCGCCCCGAGTCAGGAACTGGCTGCTCCCCACCCTCGTCAGTACCAGCACTCTCCCCGGAAGGGCCTGCTGGTGATGCGGCGCCCTCGAGTCAGGGACTGGCTGCTCCCCACTCTCGTCAGTACCAGCACTCTCCCCGGAAGGGCCTGCTGGTGATGCGGCGCCTGAGTCAGGGACTGGTTGCTCCCCACTCTCGTCAGTGCCAGCACTCTCCCCGGAAGGGTCCGCTGGTGATGCGGCGCCCCGAGTCAGGGACTGGCTGCTCCCCACTCTCGTCAGTGCCAGCACTCTCCCCGGAAGGGTCCGCTGGTGATGCAGCGCCCCGAGTCAGGGACTGGCTGCTCCCCACCCTCGTCAGTACCATCACTCTCCCCGGGAAGAGTCCGCTTGTGATGCGGCGCCTGAGTCAGCGACTGGCTGCTCCCCACCCTCGTCAGTACCAGCACTCTCCCCGGAAGGGTTCGCTGGTGATGCGGCGCCTGATACCGATAACCCGCAGCGAAAACGATACCGCGAAGGATGACTGAGGCCCCGGGGGCGTCACTACCAGTTACTCCAACCTGGACCAGTGGGGTGAATGCGACAAGTCAAGATCAGTTCCCTGAAAGACGACGTCGCTGTATTCCCCCGTTATTTACGCTAATGGGTATACCAAACTTTGTCGTCAAGTAGCAGACGAGCTTGGGTAGCGTCTCGTAGACAAACACAACAAAGGGCGAATGCGCCGAAAGAGCTGAAGCGCAGAGGGCGGGCGGGAAGGGTGGGCAGGGGCACCTACCTTCAGTAGCGGAGCGGCGGAGCGGCCGGACGGAAAGGGTGGACAGGCGCCTACCTTCAGTAGCGGAGCGGGCGGACAGGCGCCTACCTTCAGTAGCGGAGCGGGCGGACGTGGCGGACAGGCGCCTACCTTCAGTAGCGGAGCGGGCGGACGGGAGGGTGGACAGGCGCCTACCTTCAGTAGCGGAGCGGGCGGACGTGGCGGACAGGCGCCTACCTTCAGTAGCGGAGCGGGCGGACGTGGTGGACAGGCGCTTACCTTCAGTAACGGAGCGGGCGGACGTGGTGGACAGGCGCTTACCTTCAGTAGCGGAGCGGGGGGACGTGGTGGATAGGCGCCTACCTTCAGTAGCGGAGCGGGCAGTCGCGGACCCGCTGCCAGCGGAGATCGCCTCGTACATGGCGGCCGCCTCCGGCGTCTCCACCGCGAAGTAGACAGGCATGGTGAACGACTCTGCCAGCAAATACTGCTCCACCGACTGCAGGATCTGCCGACACACCAGGAGCTGACGCGGAGAGCGACGACCACGGGACAAGCCAGGACTGACCCTGAGAGCGACGACCCCGGGTCACACTAGGACTGACGCTGAGAGTGACGAAATAGAGACACACCGGGACTGTCGCTGAGAGCGACGGCAACACGCCAGGACTGACCATGAGAGCGACGATCCCGGGACACACTAGGACTGACGCTGAGAGCGACGAAATGCCTGTTCCAGCGCCTCCTCAAACCTGCTCCAACCTCCTCAAAGCTTCTCCAACTTCCTCTCGCCCGATCCAGCGCCTCCTTAAACTTCCTCCAAGCTCGCCAAAGCTCATCTCAAATCTAATCCAACCTCCTCTCAAACGAAAGGTGGTTTTACAGAGGAGGTTGGAGGAGCTCAATTGTGGCGCACGAATTTCAATTGAGAAACTAAAATAAGTTGTTTTACAGTGAGAAACGACGTTTTTGGGCAGCTAAAGGTTTTGATTCCGCTGTTTTTCTGTATTCCACTTTCACTTAATTACATTAAATGAGTATCAGAGGCTTTAATCAAATTCAATTAATTTCTTAGCTGCGCCACGCCCGCCATATTGGCGCGGATCAGGCGCAATCAGCTGATATCTGCTCCCAAATCGGTCCAGCGGACACCAGTTTTTGCACCGGCTCTGACTTCATCTAAGCTACTCTCATCTTTTTTCTAAGGAGGCGCTGGAACAAACCCTAAGACACACCAGGACTGACGCTGAGAGCGACGGCCACGGGACATACCAAGACTGACGCTGAGAGTGACGAAGTGACGAAATCGAGACACACCGGGACTGACGCTGAGAGCAACGGCTACGCGGACACGCCAGGACTGACGCTGAGAGTGACGAAATCGAGACACACCGGGACTGTCGCTGAGAGCGACGGCCTCGGGACACACCAAGACTGACGCTGAGAGCGACAGCCACGGGACACACCACGACTGACGCTGAGGGTGACGAAATCGAGACACACCGGGACTGTCGCTGAGAGCAACGGCCACGGGACACGCCAAGACTGACCATGAGAGCGACGACCTCGAGACACACTAAGACTGACGCTGAGGGTGACGAAATCGAGACACACCGGGACTGTCGCTGAGAGCAACGGCCACGGGACACGCCAGGAGCTGACGCTGACAGCGATGGCCACGGGACACATCGGGACTGACCCTGAGAGCGACGAAATCAAGACACACCAGGACTGACGCTGAAAGCGACCACCACGGGACACAACGGGACTGGCGCTGAGAGCGACGTCTGCGAGACACAAAACTTTGAGCACATTTCAACAAATCTTTTCAGAGCAGCAGGGCCGCACCCCAGAGTTGGTGCTCACCAGCCGACGATCGGCAGTGACCTGCTGAAGAGTCTCCGGCATGAGGATCAGCAGGCCGCCGGGACCGCGTCCCAGCAGACTCTGAACACTCTCCAGGGTCAGCTCACCCAGCCGCACTATCAGACATTGTCGAGAAGGTGTGGCCGAGAGCTCGGTGGCCGCCTCCAGACTCAGTAGGGACGAACGACTTCCTGCAGCACGGTCACCAGCCGCGTCAGTGCAGGACACTACCGCAGCCACGTCAGTTCAGGACACTACAGCAGCCGCGGTAGTGCGGGACACTACAGCAGCTGCGTCAGTGCAGGACACTACAGCAGCCATGTCAGTGCAGGACACTGCAGCAGCTGCAGTAGTTCAGGACACTACAGCAGCCACGCCAGTGCAGGACACTACAGCAGCCTTGGTAGTGTGGGACACTACAGCAGCTGTGTAGTGCAGGACACTACAGCAGCCACGTCAGTGCAGGGCACGACAGCAGCGGTGGTAGTGCGGGACACTACAGCAGCCATGGTAGTGCGGGACATTACAGCAGCCGCGTCAGTGCAAGACACTACAGCAGCCACATCAGTGCAGGACACTACACTACGGTCAGCAACTGTGTCAGTGCAGGACACTACAGGAGCCATGTCAGTGCAGGACACTACAGGAGCCATGTCAGTGCAGGACACTACAGGAGCCATGTCAGTGCAGGACACTACAGGAGCCACACCAGTGTGTGACACTACAGGGGCCACATCAGTGCAGGACATTACACTACAGTCAGCAACCGTGTCAGTGCCAGACATTACAAGAGCCGTGTCAGTGCCAGACATTACAAGAGCCGTGTCAGTGCGGGACACTACAGCAGCCGCGTCAGTGCAGGACACTACAGCAGCCACGTCAGTGCATGATACTACAGGAGCCCGCATGACCATCAGTGCGGGACACTACAGGAGCTGTGTCAGTGCAGGACACTACAGGAGTCACGGTAGTGCGGGACACAACAGCACAGCCAGCAGCATTATTATTATTTTGAATGACAGTCACCAGTTAAATGTAAGTCGTCTGTTTTGCATTCATTGCATGACCTTGAACACGCCTCATTTTTCGAAAATGCACAAAAGAACACTAACAATTGTCAATCATGCACATTCATTTGATAGGTGTGGTCTTCTCACACTTTAAGTTGAGCTCTAAAAAATTGTCATAAATAAATATTCAAATATATCGGTACAGCGAACATATTTTTTACATCCAAATATGTTGCACTACTATCATACAAACTCACATTTATGTCCTATTAACACAAGAAGGTGGAGAGGGAGGGATTTGAGGGTTCCATCATAAAAATGATAGGGCACATAAAAAGTACCCTCTCAGGCAAAACCACATATACTTCTTCATGGAATGTACTTAGTGATGGACCATGAACTTCCAGCTTTGTTCATGGTAGGTTTCTGTTGGAGGATCCACAATGACTCACTAATTTTGAGGTCCGGGCTGTCATGCAGGATGGTAAGGATATGAATAGTAAAGCTAGAGTTTATTGTTTTATTCTTCATATTGGAATGAAATTCTAGTGTGGTTGCCGAATAAACTAGCCTATACTAGATGCTCAGTGAAGTAATATTTTACAGGTTTTCTACTCTCCCCTATGCAAAAGTCTATCCTCCCTGCCCTTTTGCAAGCAATGCAGACAGTTCCATACACCACCATACATAGGGGATAAAAAGGTTGCCCCAGCTAAAAAAAACTAGAGTCCCGACTAACCTTAAATAAGACGTCCACTTTCCCTAAATATTTTCTATAGAAATGATACATTTTCAGAATCAGCAAGACACCCTCTTTCCATTAAGCAAGGTCTGGTAGTGCCACTCCCACTTAAACCCTGATTTTCGACACTTACTTAACCTGAACGTTGTAATCATCTTTCCTTTATATTTTTACTATCTTAAGAAACTTGCGCCGTCCATCACAGTAAATAAAAAACACCGCAATTGATGAAAGACAATGGCAGCTGATCATTGGTCAGCTTATGGAAACCATCAGCTGACTGACGAGTGATGCCTTCGCATACCAGAGGTAGGGCACGTTACTGAAAGCGTACCAAATCTTGGCTAGGTGCGCCACAGGCTGGCTTGCTAAATCAAGACATGGTTAGGTTAGGTTAGGTTCAAACTGGTGAATTTCTCTTTTATTAATTTCTACCCATATTTTCTACAATTAAAATCACGCAACTTCCTTTGGAATTATCCAGTGTGCAAAGTATGGCATTTTCGATGAGATCTCGTCAGTGCGAGTGCCCTTAGAGACAGGACCAAGTGGTGCGAATTTTATCAACCTGGTGCGAGTTTGCGAGGTTAGTGACACTTCAATTAAACAATTAATGACTGATTGGCTATTAAGACACAGGAGGGGGCCTTATAAAAAGTCCTTAACTAACTGACTAATGATTGAGGTAGCATTGAATTGTAGGGGTAGGAATGGGTGCATTTTTTCCTGTTATGCAGCAGATTGGTGCAAATGTTTGGAGGCTGGTGGTGCAAGAATTTTAGATGGCTAGTGCGACTCGTCTGGCCTGCTGCCATACTTTGCAGACTGGGGAATTATTGGTTCAGAGCATGTGGACGTGGCCATGCTGTAGTTATTGTTTAAATTTTGATTAAGGTCGTGGGAGTGTGTGTTATACTTTGATTTGTGTCTTATTTCATAGCTAAAACATGAAGGAACACTCTACAGTTAAGAATGAGCCACCTTTTTTGTAATTTTACACATTTTTTGCAGTTGGACGTCCTCGACTGACCCTGGTGTCATGATGCAAAGCAGCATTTTTTATAGGTTTTTGATGGAGGGCAGGAGCGGCTATTGGGGGATGCGATAGGAATATCACATTTCTCGCATTTTTAAAGGGTTTTATGTATGTGCATATATGTGTGTGTGTGTGTGTGTGTGTGTGTGTGTGTGTGTGAAATACACATGTTTGACTTTAAAATATGTAGGTGCGCCCGAGCCCCAACCAGGGCAGGATTTTAGCTGCCCCAAAACACATCATTGAGAAGCCTTCCGCATTCTGCAGACTGGCAATTAACATACTCACCGAAACTGGATCCAGACAGGTCAAATTGCTGTAGTCTAAAAGCTGGTATCTCATGAGACCCACATACTGGTGTCGCCATGAGAAATAGGATTGGAACACAAGCAAGAATTAACCAGTGGAAGCGCACCGCTTCAAGAACATCGTTAAGCTCCATTATAAAATGAATATGTACGAAAAAAGGGTAGCTAACAAGTAAAGGGAGCCGACTGTTTCCTGGGAAATCCGGGCGACCCGAAGCAATGGACACTAGTTTACCAGTCCAAGGCAATAAGACTTTCTTTCTAACTAAAGGTTATATTGTGTTGTTTGCTTCCTTCCTATCTTCTTCTTGGGCCTTGCTTGCTCAAGGTACTTGCTTGATTGATTCGCCTTTATTACTTCCCAACCAACGAAGGGGATGGTAGTAAATGTATCTTGATGGTACCAGGGATGGTACCACGGTTCCTATAGATACGGTTCGGACATGACAGCCAGCTGACTGCCTGATTTGGCAGCACATTGAGGATATGGTAGTATTTTGAAGGTTTTTGTTCAAGATCATTTTGATTTTGCTAGCATAAGGTAGAATACAGTATTTTGATTGGGTTATCGAAACGTTTGAAACAGAATTCTAAGGGAATTAGCATGAAGTTCATCGTGGATTTTCGTTGTTATAAAAGCACTTTAGAGGCTAAAAACTGCACCCAGAAGATAGCCTGATCAATTTTTCATACCAAAAAATAAAAATATACCCTTAAGCACCACTTACCTTTTCCCACTGGCCCGTGCCCCAAACCCCTGCAAACAGTGGAATTACATGTTAAATTTTGCTGCCAAAAACTGTTAGAACCAGAAATGGAACCTTAAAAACCCCCAGAATTCTAGAGAAGTATCTCATGTCCACCCCCTGGCATGGACGACATTTTTGGTGTGGGGTGTTGGGGAAGAAGGAAAGGAGGAAGGTGGGCATAGGTACTTAATTGTTTTTGAAGAACTACCTAGGTATGTAAAATATTAATTGTCGGTTCCTTCATCCAGCGTGTCAACTCGCATAATTCTTCTTATACAGTCAAAAACAGTCGTTAAGTCACATGCCAACTGTAAAAGTGATCTGTCAAATTGCTCCTGTGCTTTGGTGATTTGATCTTAAGGCTCTTGCAGGTATTTGTGTCCTGACCTTCATAAAACTCAGATATGCTGATTGATTGAATGTTTATGGATGGGCAGAAGGGAGGTGTGATACTGCGTAAATTTGTATTAGGTAGGTAAGGTAAGGTATCGATGTATAGTTTCTTACCTTTGAGGGTTTAACATGCAAATGTTTCCTCAGCATTGTTAGATAATTGTAGCCATTTTTCATGATAGTAGGTAAGGATTTCCTGAAGCTATGGTTCATACTTTATGTTGATTCACTTATGTACTGATGATATGAATTTTCTTAATATATTTGGCTCTTAATCCACAAGAAATTATTATGTTTAAAAGCCAATAAGTGGGGAAATATGCTGCCAGGACCACATCCTCCCTTGCCGGGACCAAGTAATGTTGGCCAGGACTGGGACTGGGACCGGGACCAGCTTTTCCAAAAAGTCCCACCTCTACAGTGTAACTTTTAGGGTCTTGAGTGTATGTATCAAGGCCCTGTATGTATCTTGCGGCCGCAACACAACAGCAGCACCGAGAAGAAGCCCCAGGAGCGCCGACCAGCAGCCCATTAAGATACCTTTACCCAAGGCCCCCTAAAAGACACATTTACCTCGACTTGTCTTGAGCCCTGTTCCAGCTGTCAGCAGAGTCTTGTCAGCACCAATCAGCTGGCTGTGTTGCGCCTACGTCACAGGACTGTAGCCCCTCCCCGGAAACTAGTTCTAGAGGCTTTACGGGCTGACGGCCTGCTGTTTGCGCTGATGAAAAA
The DNA here is from genome assembly GCA_034440635.1 of Lepas anatifera. Taxonomy (NCBI): domain Eukaryota; kingdom Metazoa; phylum Arthropoda; class Thecostraca; family Lepadidae; genus Lepas; species Lepas anatifera. The sequence continues at coordinate 1,132,097 of JAOTON010001937.1, read as the reverse complement.
TAGTAAGTGCACGAAGTGGCAGTCTAATATTTTTTAATGGTGTAAAGGTTTGACTTCCCATTGCTTAGCACAAACAAGAGGCGATTATGGCGCTGATGTTACTTTTCTGGAGGAGAAGTTAGAGGTCCTGCTGACAAAACTGTGCTGACAGCTGGAACAGGGTTTTGGTGGTGGGGGTGGTCGGCGCTGCACAGCAGTGTGGTTCATTAGAGGTGATATTATTTATTGTTGTGTAGTTTTTCAGATAGTTATAGGTATTTAGAAGTTTAACCACTCTAAATGCATATTGCAATGCCAGAGATAGGAATTTGTTCAGTTTTTCATATACTTGTACTGTTTGTAGTGATTTGCTTGGGCCCTAATTAAAAAGGGTTTAAATTAACTATTGGGTAGGTATTTATGAACCACCTTCTAAGGACAATTAACTATCATTTTCTTATGTGTGGAGGATGAATTTAGCAAATGGCTTTGCTACAATTTTTCTTATAGAATTTACCACTTATCTTACCACACCAATGCTCCCCAGTCTGCAAAATATGGCAGCAGGCCAGTAGAGTCGCACCAGCTATCTAAAATTCTCACATCGCCAGCCACCAAAAATTTGCAACAATCTGCCATATACCAGGGAGAAAAACACACTCATCTCTACCCACACGATGCAATGCTACTTCTCTTATTAGTTAGTTAGTTGAGGACTTTTTATAAGGAACCCGCCTGTGTCTTTAAGGCCATTTAGCCATTACTTGTTTGGTTTTCAGTGTTACCTTTCTGGTATCAATCTCTTAAATTGCACCAGGTTGATAAAATTTCCACCACTCTTTCCTGTCTCCAAGGGCACTCACACTGACAAGATCTCATCAAAAATGTCATACTTTGCACACTGGAATACTCCTTTATCACACTCAACACCCAGTATGCAAAATATGGCAGCAGGCCAGATGAGTCGCACCAGCCATCTAAATTTCTCGCACTGCCAGCCACCAAAAATTTGCACCAATCTGCCATATACCAGTGAGAAAAACTCATCCATTCCTACCCACACAATGCAATGCTACCTCTCTTTTTTGTTGTTAGTTAAAGGGAGATACGCGAAACAATTTTTATTGGCTATATGAAAAGGTTACAAAAAGTTGTTTCAGAAGTCCCATTCTCATTTTTGCGAATTCGGCCTGCAAATGCCTTAAAATCGCTCTCAAAGTCAACATTTCTAGACGACTTTACCGGTACACCTCATATCGATGTATATGACGTACACACGGCTAAGGCTATCAATTTCTATAAGAATTAGGTCATATCTATCCTAAATAGTGATGTAGAACTTTGGACTTCTATAGAAGAAATTACTTTAGAAAAACAACATTCCAAAACTCTTTTGAAACAGAAATATAGGGCTTAAAAGAAATCACAATTAACCAATCAGAAGCCTAGGAATTCTCAAACCGGGGTCACGTGACCTATCTGACGCAAAAGTTTCGTTATCCTGGGGCTGAAGCAGAAAATGACTCAAGACCCGAGGAACGAAACCGCTTAAGACTTGAGTAGTTATGTTTTTTCCGTTTCTAGGGCAAACTAATTCATTTTGTAATTTTTAAAAGCTTTTTAAAATTAATTCAAATACAAATACAGGAGAACAGACATTTGTATTATAAAAAACATTACTTTTCAACTTTAAATAGTTTTTGAAAAGTAAGTGATGGGTATGGGCATGGGTAAGTGATGGGCATTTTATTGAAACTGTTAACCTATTTCGATAATAAGTGAGTGGCCTCCCAAAATTTTGCTGAAGATACAAAAATAATTGATAGTTTCGTTATCAGGATTTTTCAAATAGCAAGAAGCCACAATAATAATTTTTCGCGTATCTCCCTTTAAGGGTTTTTATGAGGCGCCCTCCTGTGCCTTTATAACCATTCAGCCATTAAATGTTTGGTTTTTGGTGTCACTTACCTCGCACCAGTCTCACAAATTCACACCAGGTTGATAGAATTCACATCACTCTCCTGTCGCTAAGGGCACTGGCACTGACGAGATCTCATTGAAAATGTCATACTTTGCATACTGGCTCACCACAATGGCAACCAACCACCACCAAGATAATGCAGATAATCGTTCAATGATTTGATCAAAGGGAATGTGGCACCTTGGTTGAATCCTGGAATTTAGTGAAGCTAGGCATACTTTTAGCCAAAAATAATGAAACCACTCATGATGTCTCTCAAAATGTACAATTGGCTCAATATTTTGTTTTTAAAAATACTCCTCTAGAAAAGAAATAAATATCCACCTGTGGATGATGTCACGATCTGGCAACCACTACCTTACTTGAAACACTTCAAGGGCTCTGATTGGCTGATGCTCATTGTGACGTCAGCATATGTTGTCACACCAGCAGCTCACAACACTGGCCGCCCGGCAACGGGCTGATGGGGGGGGATGGTGTCAGGTAGGTTTGAGCTTTTTTCTATGAAAATATCGAGTTTCAAGACAAATGAAATATGGAGTACCGGGTTTTCCGACCTGCTTTACAATTTGGCTATCTTAGTTAAAATCACGTTGTGAAGGTGCCACCTTCCCTCTAAGATGTCAGATTCCATACCAGAATGAGATATTAAAACACACTAAAATAACAAGTTTGTCTGTTCCCAGCCATCAGCAGAAGATGCTATTGGTAATGGCTTGTTTTTTTATTTTCACATTAATTGTAGGTGCACAAAATTATGGGAAATAACACTATTATGAGTCAAGGCAGAATGTGAGAGAAGTGAAAAGATTTGAGTCCTGAGGAGGCCGTGTGTGGCGAAGCTGTGAAGGTGAAAGTGCCACCAGCGGGTTAGGTGCACTGGAGGCCGGCTTGCTCAATTGAGACAAGGTTATGTCAGGTTTAATTATGTTAAACTAATTGTAAAAAATTCACTTGGTGTTTGTTATCGTGCTAGCTCTGCTCTGTTCTGTTGCTATTGTATGACATTGACAGAACTCTTTGAAGGTTATCTAGAGGGTTTATCAACCAGCGCCATTTGTCAAAGTTCAAATAACTACAGGTTCCCCATGCTGTCACCACAGACTATTATGGTAATGCGTTCTGTCACTGCGATTCTAAACACATTTCCAACAGTGTTAGTTATGTGTGCCCTCAGTATTATGATGCATACCAGGTTTTTAGCTATGACGTGAATTTGTAAATACACATACAAGTATGTTTAGAAAGGCACAACAGGCGACTAAAATGTCTGTGTTGAAGTCAGGTGGCAGACACTGCATGATACACCTGAGACCATTTAAGAGCACAAGCCGAGTAAAAAGCAAAAGCCTCCGATGTTGAACCGTCATTTGTAGTTCTTGTGCGACTGTGACAAACGTTGTTGTTGTTGTTCTTCCCTCCGGCCGGATCATCTCGGCGTAGCCCGAGGGCTCTGTAGGGCCCGGAGGGCGGCCAGGAGGGCCGCGATCACGTCGTCCTCTCGGATCGTCTCCCGGCTGGGAAAGATGGACCCCAGCAGTCGCAGTCTGGTCCCCATCAGTGCCGGGCACGCCATCAGCACATGGCGCGGTGTGTCTGCTTCTTCAGTGCACGCTAGGCAGCGTGCCGCCGGGCAGAGGAGGTCGTTGCATCCGGCACAGTTGGGGGTGGGTGCTCGTCCGATCCGGTGCATGAATTGTTTGGAGCCCGACCATTGGCCCGCCCGGATCTGGTAGACGTCCACTGCGGTGGCGCGGTCAGGTACGGTAGATGGGCGCGGCGAATTGCCCTGCATGAGGTCGGCGTACCAGCCAGGGGGCCAGCTTCGGATGGTCTGGGAGCGGGCTCTGCGGGCCGCGGCTCTGTAGACCGACGAGAGGTCCAGTTGCACTTTGTCTTGACTGAGGAGCACTGCCTCCTTGGCGATATTGTCCGCCGCGTTGTTGCCGGATATACCGCAATGTGAGGGGACCCACTGATGGTAAACCGGACTGTTGGCACTGGCCAAGGCGGTGAGGGCCTTCCAGATGGCTACTCCCAGGGGTGATCGCTGCGCGGATGGGCCCTCTCGCAGTGCAGCCAGGATGTGAGTCGGTCATATGACGATGGGGTCGTGCGGTGGCGTGGGTTCTCCAGCAGGTGAGCCGTGGCAGAGCGTAGCGCCACTAGCTCCGCCCGGAAGCTGGAGCAGAGACTTCGGCGGCATCTGGAGCCTCGCGAGAGTCATCTGGGTAGACGATAGGTACCAGCTCCTCCGTTGTCTGTACCGGCGGTCGCTGATCCATCGGTCCAGACCCACGTCGCGCACTGGGGAGGACGCGAGTGGTGTTCTGCTGTCCGTTTTCGGTGGTCGTCCGGGGGCCCGGTGGTAGAGGTACAGGCTGGGATTGAAATGACGACCCGCCCGCTCAGGGAGAGTGCGTTCGGCAAGAGTGGCTGATGGGCGGGCCAACACCGAGGTCTCTCCACACAGCCTGTCCCATTTCCCGCCAGCCAGTCACCCCCTTCAGGCGCGACCGCGGGGGGGGTAGTTTCAGCCACCACTCGAAAGGGGTCCCCGGGCGGGAGCGAGTGTGCTTTGGTGATCATCCTGGTCGCGAGGATTTTCTGGCGCGCGCGAACCGGGAGGATGCCGGCCTCCGCCATGACAGCATGGCACGGCGTGGAGCTTGGGCAGCCGGTGACGATGCGGGCCGCCGCGCGCATTTCCCGCTCGAGGTTCTCAACGAGGGTACGGGCCGTGGCTGGCAGCCACGCTGCTGCCGCGTGCTCCAAGGCCCCTCGAATATACCCGTTGGCAACGGCTCGCAGCTGGCGATCGCCGAGGCCCCAGGACCTCCCGGAGAGTTTTCTCAGGTGAGCTGCCCGAGGGTGGACGCATTTCTTGAGTTGTTGGGTATGGGGGCCAAAATGCAGGAGCCTGTCGAAGGTAACTCCGAGCAGCTTCAGAACTCCGGTGCACCGTCCTTCGTCAGCTATCGTACGGGTAGCCGTACCGCCCCGGATATCGCCGCCTGCGGGAGAAGCCTCGCCCGTCGGGCAACATGGGAGCTGGGACCTGACCTGAGGAGCGACCATCTCCCCATGGTCATCAAGATATCGACCCAGGCCGGGGAAGTTCACCCCCACAGAGTGCGTAAGACGCGCTGGGAGTTCCGGAAGGCGGACTGGCGGGCATGGACCGAGTGCTGTGAGGCTGCCTTGTCAGAGGCGGTGCCCCAACCAGCCAGTGTCCAGAGCCTGTGCACTCACTTCACCGCCGTGCTGCAGCGTGCTAGCGCCCGTTATATCCCGAGAGGCTCTCGGGCGGACCCTAAGCCCTGGGCGCTCGACCCGGAGCTTCTGGAAGCCATTGAGGAGAGGAAGGCGGCGCGCGCAGCGGTCACTGACGGAGATCCGGACTCCAAACTCCGCTGGATCCGTGCTAAGCAGCACGCAGCCACTGTGGAGGCGAAAGTCTCCCGGGCGAAATTCCGCGAATTCGTCTCGGAGAAACTGAACCGGCCCAACGACATCGGCAGAGTCTCCAAACTATTGAAGAAATGGTGAGCATCGTGACGGACAGGCGATGGAGGAGGACGGTCGTGTGCTCATCAGGGACTCCGATAAAGCCGAGGTCTTCTGCAGCACCTATGCAAGGGTATCGCGCCAAGTCCGAGCCACGAAGTTGGACCGCGAAGCCAAGGCCAAGTCCAGAGGCCCAGCCTTCTCTCGCTGTTCGGAGTGCGATGGAGCCCGCACCCTCTGTTGCGCCGAGTTCACCATGCCGGAACTGGTGCGAGAGCTCCAAAACCTGAAGTTGAGGAAGGGCCCCGGGCCCTGATCTCATTACCAACGAGATGCTCAAGTACCTCGGCCCCGTCGCCCGGGAGGCCCTGCTGACCCTGATTAACGGCTCGTGGCGGGAAGGCACGGTCCCAAGGGAGTGGCGCCAAGCCACGATAGTGCCTATCCCAAAGTCTGGCAAGGACAAGCGCCTCGTCGGTAGCTATCGCCCGATAGCACTGACTAGCCACCTGTTGAAGCTGACGGAGCGTCTCATCCTCTCCCGTCTCTCGTTCGCCGCAGCTCAGCGTGACCTCATCCCCGCAGAACAAGTCGGCTTTAGAGAGGGACGGTCGGTAGAGGACAGCCTTGGACGCCTCGTCCAGCAGGTTCAGGACGGCTGGAACCGTCCCAAGGCGCGATCCAAGAGGGCCGAGGACGGATCTACAGCCCAAAAGTACGTCCTATTGGCCTTCGATTTTGCCCGTGCCTATAACACGGTTGACCACCACCTACTACGAGCCCGACTGCTGGATGGGGGATTCCCGTTGTGCCCGGTCCGATGGACCTGGAGTTTTTTGCGCGACCGCCGAGCACGAGTGGAGGTCAACGGCACCAAGAATCGTGAGCGGGTGTTCCGGGCAGGCCTGCCGCAAGGCAGTGTCCTGTCTCCGACCCTGTTTTTGTTATGGGCGGCCCCGCTCGCGGCTGATCTCAGGAGGATCCCGGGGTAACCCCCTTCCTCTACGCTGACGGCACTGCGACGCTGTGCGCCGGCAACGACATATCGACGGCCAGGACCAGAGCCCAATTGGCCGCCGACGCGCTGGTTAGATGGGCCCAGCGGCCGAAGATGCGTGTAGCCGGTGAGAAGACCCAAGCTGTCGTCCTCTCCCAGTGGTCCCGCGACGCGGTCGACTGCACCTTCAAGGTGGCGGGGAAGACCGTTGAAGCAGGGGACCACCTCCAGCTACTGGGTGTCACGCTAGACCGGCTGCTACACTTTGGGGCTCACTGCCGCAACATGAAAAAACGGACCAGGCCGCGACTCGCCCACCTCAGGTCGCTCACCGGACGTGACTGGGGATTGGAAGAACGGCAGCTTAGAGCGGTAGCCAACGGCTACGTACGGGGTGCCATCGAACATGCAGCTGCCGCCTGGCTGCCAGCGACCCCCCCCATCACACATCGAAATCCTGGAGAGGGAGATGCGCGCAGCCGCACGACTGATCACCGGCTGCCTCCTGTCCACGCCTGCGCACGCCCTGATGGCGGAGGCCGGCTTGACACCGGTTTTGGCGCGCCGCACCACGCTGGCTGCGAGATTCTTGGCCAAAGCGCGGGCCCTGCCGCCGTCGGACCCCCTGCGAGAGGTTGCGGACGCCACGGCCCCGACACGACTGGCGACTACGGCGGGCTGGCGGGGTGTGGGACTGGCGGCGTGGCAGGCCGCTGGTGTCACCGCCCCTGTAGAGCCCACCCTCCCCACGCGCTTGCCGCCGTGGACGGACCCTGGCAAGGTCACGTTCAGGTTGGACGTGGGTGAGGGCCTACCAGTCGGAGCCTCTCCCGAACAGAGGAGACAGGCTGCGTCCCACCACCTAGCGTCGCTCCCACAGTGCGCAACCTGGCTGTGGACGGACGGCTCAGCAGAGGCTGGGGTGCTTAAGGGAGGCGCCGGAGCACTTATCGAGGAACCGGACGGCACCGAACACTCACTACGCACCCCGGCCGGTGCACTGTGCTCCAGTTACCGGGTGGAGCTCTTTGCACTGCGAGCCGCTCTGCAGCACCTCCACGACAACCCGGCTCACACTGATGACCCAGTCGTAGTGTGCACAGATTCCCAAGCAGCACTGGCTACACTGCGGCAGGGTCCGTCCTCCCAGACATCCATGCTCGGGGCCGCAATCTGGGATCTACTCCGAAGCATGACCTCCACCGGCCGCCGATTCCACCTGCAGTGGGTGCCGTCCCACTGCGGTCTGCGGGGGAACGAGCACGCCGACCGCCTCGCCGCTGAGGCATCGCGACTCCCGCAGGCGGACGTCCCGCTAGACGTGCGCACCATCTACCGCGCGGCAGGACGGACAGCGCGCGCCGGGTCGGTCCGCCGCTGGCCGGACGGCTGGTACCGGCTGCTCATGGGCGATCGTCTGCCGCGTCCGGTGACGGGACTCGCGCGGAACGCGGCGGTGGATGTTCATCAGCTGCGGGCGGGCCATTAGTCCGGTTCGACAGCCTACCTGCACAGGATTGGGCGACACCCATCCCGGCAGTGCGCCCAGTGCAGCGACGCTCGCTGCAGGGCCAGCTGGTGCCGTCTCTGCCGGGAGGAACCGGACACTCCAGCCCACATTCTGTGCCGATGTCCGGCCCTGATGGCGATGCGCCATCGCATCCTCGTTCGAGACCCCGACCTTTTGCTCGCGCCTGGTTGACCGCAGTCTCCGCTGCGTGAGGGCTGCCGCGTTTTGCTTCGTCCCGACTCATGGCCCTGCCGGCCCACTGGGCTGATGGCGTCAAGGGGTGGGTGCGTTCTGATCGGAGGGTTGCGTGAGTATCTCTCGCCCCTCTGAGACGGGCGCACCTGCCCCCGTAGGCACTGTACCAGCCCCCGGGCCCAGCTATTGACAGCTGGCAACCCGGGGGCCGAAGGTAAATACTTTTCTCATGGCATCCTCCCAAGCATCTACTTCTACTGGAAAGACCCTACGGACTCCGATCCCTGCTTCGAACTGAACAACCCGACCACATTCTCTGAAACCACTGATGTGATGGACTCTACGGATGATAGACCCCCGCGCTAACTAGACCACACCAGGCTCGCGCTTCAACCCCTGTGGGGACCAGAACACTCCCAGAGTTCTCGTCCTCACTCTTGAGGAGGGCGACAAGGTTAACCCCTTCCAGGTCGCTCAGGCCCTGGCAAATTTTGGAACTGCAACCCACGTCTATCGGCACTCAGGCACAAAATTGGAAGTGACCATGTCATCGGAGGCAGAAACACGTGACCTATTGTCTGCTAAAAACCTTTCCTATTTAGGTGAGGAAAGGCAGTGATCTGTGTACCAGTCTCTGTCGCTCTTCATCCGACAAAGAACAGCGCTGTGGGAGTTGTTACTTGTCGGAAACTGATAGACTCCACAGAGGAGGATGTTCTGATCGGTCTGGAGGAGCAGGGTGTAACGAAAGTACGAAGAATGAGCAAGAGATTGAATGGCAAACTCGTGCCAACGAATACTTTCGTTCTTACTTTCGAAAGCAAGGAACTCCCCAGAGATATTCGGGTTGGTTGGCTCTCCGTGCGTGTTCGTAAGTACGTGCCGGACCCCACACGGTGTTACCGTTGCCAGAGGTACGGTCACGTAGCTAAGTCGTGTAAAGGGCAGGAACACTGTGGGAAGTGTTCGTCTGTGGGGCATGGGTCAGCTGCTTGCGAGGCTGATGTCACGAAGTGTGCGGTTTGTAGTGGGGACCATGAGGCGTGGTCACGTACATGCCCCCAAGTTTCTCTCTGAGAGAAAAAGCTTAAGACCAAGGTCCTGGGGACGACCCCAAAGAAACCTCCACAGCACGAGACAACGTCGGCAACACACCCAGCTCACTGGAACCGACTATAGAACAGACGACGGCTCCTCGCTCGACTTCTTTTCGGGATGCTCTGGTGGGAAAGACGCAGCGTGTCAACCCACCTGCCACCATGGATTCATCCATGCGAGACATCATGCACCTCTCCGTGCGTGAATTTATGAATCTGCTTGGCGGTCAGGTGCTACAGCCTGACAACCAACTTGATGTCACGAACGTTGAAGCCCAACCTGACCAGCCACATAGGGTCACAGCTGAGAAGAGTGTCCAGACAGACCCAACGGATGACTCGGTCGTGTCGGCATTAGCGCCGCAGACCAACGGTGGCAGCAGAGACACCGCTGAGAAAGGGGTGCAGACTGGTACTCACAATAGGCAGCATTCAGTAGCTCATACAGAGAAAGCCGGAGAACAGTCCCAGGAACCCCCTGCAGCGAAACGCGCAGGTCAACCGAGCAGATGCTCCCGGCCCTGTGAGTACCAAAATACCTCCTGCTGTGACACAGAGCGAAGGAGCCACTCCAAAAAAGGTAGGAAGTGCGGTACCCACCATCACAACCGTAACAAACTCAACATTACAGACGTCCACAGAATCGAAAGGCAGAACACCCTCAAACAAGATAACCAAACGGTTTGGCTCGGAGCGGTCCTCCTCCGCACCCCCAAAGGGCCGTGACGTGAGCAAGGAACAGATTGGAATCATCCTATCTCCGGGTCACGGGGATACAGGGCTAATGCCCCCGCCATACCCTCCGCCACCTCCGCCTCCACCAACACCACCTACGAAAACTAACAGGAAATGCCCCGGCACAATCGTGCGTGAAGGGAAACGCAGGCTATCCTCTCCAAACTTACGGTGTGAGGAAAAATCCCCCAACACGTGACTGAGGAGAAAACAGATTTTGTTTTTGAGACTCAAAAGGAAAGAGAATTTGGGTGCCAAGGGTACAAAAGAGCTTCTTCATCCACGGCTGCATTCTGGTTCCACCGAGAGTATCGGAAACGTGCAACATGTGTGGCAGGATGTGCCGCGCCCATCTCCAGGTAGTGATGGGAGGCACCCCGGTCACAGAGTTCGAGAGGCGTACATGGACAGGGACACAACATTCGTGCGTCGCTCTCCGCCCAAAGGTCTGGGATACCCGGAACGAATGGCAAGACCACCAGCAGAGTGGGACACAGTACAGCGTGGTGTGTCTCAGAAATGTTTGACGGCAGGAGTTGGGAGACGTAGTCTGTATTTGGTTGATAGGTTTGTTATATTTGGAGCTGTTTTCCAATCCACCTAGTGTGCTGTGCCGAACACAACTTAAATCGCTAACCCTACTTTTTGTGCATTATAAACAAGGATGGGCGCGAAATGACCATGTAGTCGAAGCGCCCTAAAACCCCAAACAACAACAACATCCTCGGGCGCATCCACCCGAGAACCCAGGAGGTGCGCGGCGACGAATACGTCGCGGCCGTGGCGACGGCCGCTAGGTCCCTCCAGAGCCGGACGGCTACGCCTCCCTAGGGAGGCCGGAGGGACCTAACAACAACAACAACAACAGCAGCTTCAGACTGGTGCCCGCGGTGACTGTCTGTCCCGCTACCTTCACGTGGCACCCGTCGGAGTCCCTGGCGTTCTGCGACAGAACAAGGAGTTGGGTCTTTTCACCCGCCACCGTCATCTTATTCCTGTACGCCCATCTAGACAGGCGGTCCGCTGCTCCTTGTGCTCTCTTCGTGGCTTCGGCGATGGAGTTTCCAGAGCAGAGGGTGGCAGTGTCGTCCGCGAAGAAAAACGGTCGGACGCCCGGGGACTTGAGGGTGGCGGCGAGAGGGGCCGCCCATAACAAAAACAAGGGCGGGGAGAGAACACTGCCCTGGGGTAGGCCCGCTCTGTACACCCTCTCGCCGCTTAACACACCGTTCACTTCCACCCTGCAGCGTCGGTCCCTCAGGAACTGCCAGCACCAGTCAACAATACAAACTGGGACGCCGAGCTCGAGTAGTCTGACCCGCTGCAGGCGGTGGTCGACCTTGTCGTACGCCCTGGAAAAATCGTATGCGAGAAGGGAGGAACTTCTGCGCCGTGGCGCCGTCTGGGCGGGGGCGACGGGGGTCGGGTTTAGGGCGCTGCCACCCATCTTGAACTTCTTGAATCAGCCGACCTAGGCCATCCTCCACTCCTCGTCCCTCGCTGAAGCCGACTTGTTCTGGGGGTATTAGGCTTTTGCGTGAAGTCACGGTCGATAGTCTGGCAGAGATTAGCCTCTCTACCAGCTTGGCAGTGTGGGAGGTGAGGGCTATGGGACGGTAGCTGCTCAGGAGTTTCTTGTCCTTGCCACTTTTCGGGATCGGGATTATTGTAGCCCGTCTCCACTCCCGGGGACCTCTCGCCAACCAGGACGTGTTGATGGTCTGGAGAAGTAGTTTCCGTCCCGCCGGACCGAGGTGTGTGAGGTGCTCGTTACAGACACCATCCGGGCCCGGGGCCTTCTTCAGTTGCGCCTGTTGCAGTTGGAAGGTAAGCTCCTCCTCTGTGAAGGCTTGACAGCAATCGGAGCGATGCCCCTGACAGTCCTGGCACTGTTTGAAGAGGGGGTTTCTCAGCTTCCTCTTCGCCTCGCGGTCCAACTTCCTGATACGGACCTGTCTGGACACTGTGCAGTACATCTGGTTAAATGCAGAGGCCTTATCCAGGTCGGAAACCAGGAGGCGGCCTTAGAAGTCTTGACCTCAGAATGCTGCAACCTATCATCGTGAGGAACAGTTGGGTGAAAGCTTCTGCACTTCTCACAGCGTTTCTTTCTCTTGCAGAGCTGCCAAACATGACCAGGCTTCAGGCAGCCGCGACACAAGCTGTACTCCCGTACCACGTCTTGTCTTCCAATGATTTCCAGTTTGGGAAACTTATCACAAAGCTCCTGTGCGTGATTTCACCCACATAACTTACAATTCGCAGGACGATATTCTGATTCCGCCCCGCGATAGTTCACTGATGCGCTCTTAGCGTCATGTGCTGAAGCGTCTGCTACAGCTAAAAACGTCCTTGCCTTGTTCGGTAGTGGCATCCTCCTTGGAGAGCGCTCTGGCTTATGACAAGGCTTGGTGCGCTGGAAACTGATGGGTCCGCTCGCAACTCTGGCCTCTTTCTTCAGGAAGGACACAAAGACACTCAGGGACTGGTAGTACCCAGCTGATTCCTCAAGCTGTTCATGCAGACACGTATCCACGATACAGTCCCACCGATTGACAATATGCCTTGGAAGAATATGCAACATTTTCATGTTCTCCTCAGGATCATAAGAGTTTCCAGGCCCTTTACAGAATGTGATGCAGTTTCACAGCTATCCAAAAAGTCAGCAAGCTGCTGAAGAGCCTTCCCGTCGCATGGTTTAATAAGGGGCCACGTGCGAATCCTCTTCTTGTAAGTGGCTGCCGTCAGAAAGTCGTTTCTATAGCGCTCCTGCAACTTGGCTTTAGTTAGCCTTCGTGTAGGCGTCCTCAGATCGCAGGTGTAAAAAGCCTTGAATGGAGTTCCGAGCCTCACCAGCAGTGAATTGAGCCAGAAAACGAAGACGTTCCATTGGTGATGACGTCTGTGCTTCTATGTACGACTCGTATGTCTTCATCCAAAGATGGAAGTCTTCCATATTGCCCTTGAAGACTTCAGGAGCAAGACATGGAAGACGATTTCTTCTCACCTGCTCAGACAACAGCTCAGTCATAGCTGAGAGGAGACCTTGATTGGCTTCTTCACACGCAGCATGACCATCATCCCTTTTGATCGCGCCTCTAACAGCAGCGGGCTCCGTTCCAGCAGGTGTGAAATCAGGTTGTGCGTTACTGGCGAGCAGGCAGTTGCTCTCTACATTCACTGAAGTCAGCGGTGCTGCCTTAGCTTCACGGGCGACGTCTCCGGTGGACATCTCCGATTTGTTTCCTGTCTCATCTGGTTTGATGTTGGAGGTCAGCTGAGTTCCTGCTTCAGAATGTGCAGCCAGTCATCTCAGCAGCGTCTCGTTCCACAGCAGAAGTCTCATCAGCATGCAGCTCTCTCTCAAACTTCTCTACCACTTGAGCTTGAAGACGATGGACCTCTAGCTTCGTATGCAGTACCAGCTCCTCCTCCTTCCACTCGAGTTCCTTTCGCTGCATTTCCAGCAGTTTCTTCTTTTGTAACATCACCAGTTTGGCAGTTACTTCTGCTCGTCAATGCTCATCTTGAGCGCGCATTAACATCAGGCCGGACCTCACAGACCTGGAAGAGCCGGTCGCGATAGAATGTTCCGCGATGGACGGATCTCTTGCTCTGGTCACACGCAATGTCTTCTGACGATCTTCAATGTGGCGTTTCATTTCATTCAGGCTCTGCATCAGCCTAGCGTGCTCCTCTGCATGCTGATTTGCTTCTTCTGGCAGGAGTAGACATCGTAGCTCTTGTTCTGTTTGCACTAGAACCACATATGCGTGAATCCACTCATTCACCATTTCTTCCGTTGCACACGGTAGCACCTTGTGAGAAGACCCTTCGTCTCCCAGGATTTCGGATGACCTTTTCTTGATATCTTGAACCTGTTTCTTGTAGTTTTTGCTCTTTATCTCCAGCTGGAACTCGCGGCCAGACTCTGTAGGCCGCAGGGTTCTTCCCGACCTCGACCTGACACTGCTCCCATCCTGCACCTGACTCAGTGGTTCCATTTCCAGCTGACCTGTCCCACTCTGTCTTTCCATCGTAACACCTGGGTTATTTAGATATGGAATTCACATAGGACACAGGACAGACTAAATACAGGATGACAGATTACTATGGTTGACTGAAAACTACGTATTACAACATCACTAATGGTGTTCAGCTCACAATACGTCTGTGGCTTCCTGCTGGACTATGAGGGAGCAAAGGAAGTCGACTGGTTTCACCCTAATCTAAGTACGTATGGTGAAACTCTACATGATCACCTGACAACTTGTTAGGATTTTTATTGTTCTCGCCGTCGGCTACATGGGTAAGTTGTCGAAAAATACACTACTTGGCACTTTGGTTCTATATTTCCCGGAAGTGATGTCTCGCAATTACAGCCAAAATCCAAGTGAAGTAAAAACTGGCGAAACGGAAAACAACAATTAGACAAGCATCACCTCACAAAAGAATCACACCGTAATCACAAACATTTGGACTCTCATTGAACACTCGCAATCTAACCAATGACTCACAACAGATAGACTCTGAATCACGACAGATAGACTCTAACTCACGACAGCTAACTCCAACTTGTATTCTAAGTGACTAGAACACATACGAAAATTTACTGAACATGAGTACGAACTTCAAGGCAATCTGTAGGTAAGCCAAATGTGATTGAGTCACGGCGAATGGTTACGTACTCCGTGCTCTGTTATGCAGGTGCTCTGGAAATCTCAGTTGATCTTTAATCAAACGATCAAACTTGCTCCTTTGTAACTGCGCCTCCATTCAAAAGCCTTAGCGTGAGGCAACAATTGAGGCCCGTAACGCCCTTTCTACGCCTTACATTGACCTGCAAAGGAGGGGGCACACAATCAGACAGCCTTGAACAGAGACAGACATATTAATACTTCCTTCATTCTAAACCTACGTTATAACGGCGGTAACAAGTCACCAGTTCCTTAATTTTCTTTTCAGTTGAATTATTCGTTCTCCTTCCAGTACCCCAGCCTGCAGAATGTGACCAATTCCAACGAGATCTCGTTGGGGCAGCCTCGGGGCACCTTTGGGCCGAGCTTGGGGCAGGAACTGGTACTTGGGGTAGCCGTCAACTGGGTCAACCACAGAAGGATCAAGAAGAAAAATAGATAAAAGAATCAATGACTAGTTAGCCCTAGGACGGCCGCGCCGGTCAATTGACCGGTAATATTTGGAAAAAATGTGAATTATACAAAGACAGGAAAATACATAGATGCATTATTTCGTAAGTTCCCTTAGTTTATTGCTCGGTTCTCAGCAATATGCAGCTTTTCTGCCTGTTTATTTTTTAAAGAGAAAAGGTTAGACATACTTAGAGTGGACATATAGGTCAATTGGCCGGTAACCTGTTTAACATGCATTTCCGACATTAAACGCATTGTTAATTGTAATTTACTTCCTCATACGTGATTAATCGCTAAGTTTCTTCAGTTTTTATATGAATTTGGCCAAGTTGTTCCCAGTTTGTTTTTTAAGTCGGAGTCTGACTAAAGTCATCAATGAACTTGTCACGGAGACCCGACCCCACCACCCGAACGAGAAACTCCCACAATGAAGGGTTAATTTAGAAGCCAAAGTTTAACTTCCCGCCAAGCACAGGCACGGCTGCCCTGCCCAGGTCACCCTCCCATGAATCAGTTGCCAGCTGACCTACGTCGGGTAAACTATTGAGCACCGGAGTGTTTCAGGGAACCGGAGCACCGGAGTGTCTCAGGGGAACCGGAGCACCGGAGTGTCTCAGGGGAACCGGAGCACCGGAGTGTCTCAGGGGAACCGGAGCACCGGAGTGTCTCAGGGGAACCGGAGCACCGGAGTGTCTCAGGGGAACCGGAGCACCGGAGTGTCTCAGGGGAACCGGAGCACCGGAGTGTCTCAGGGGAACAGGAGCACCGGAGTGTCTCAGGGGAACCGGAGCACCGGAGTGTCTCAGGGGAACCGATCCAAGCCTGATGCACTGCCACCGCATGTTTCTGAACAGCGGCCGGAGCTCAGCGCTCTATCAACTGAGCTACCTACTGAACTATTTAACTACATTTTTTCTGTTTTGGCTGCTGTTCTTTGTATTTGTAGTTTAATTTTCAATAAATTAGTGTATTGTGCATGGTTTATCGTGTTGTTGAAAATATTCGCCCGGTTTAAAAGCAAACACCTTGAGTTATCGGAACGTTTCAGTAGTTGTGTTAAACATGAAAACTGTTCCAATACCATATATGTAGATGCACGACGATTTTAGTTACTTGTGACACGTTCCAATCAGGCTAGATGAAGACCTGAACTTCATGTCATGTGCAGGGTGTCCCAAAAGCTTGTTTTCGCCCAAAGTGAGCACAATGTTGACTATGTTGTCCTAAATTTTAGGACTGAAGGAATTTTGCACGCATAACCACTTAGATCATTTCCCAATACATATTAGCGCAAGTTAGTAAGCGCCTCAAACTCTGTGTGAAGTCATAGCAGAGGCCAGCTGCCGGTCTTGGCATCAACCAAAAATGTGGATGTCTGGAATAAAGGTACGTCGTTGAGATCGATCCGTTTTCGGGCTATGGAAATACTTCTAGTCTGCATGACACATTACAGAGGGGTAACTAAGAATGTGCATGTGCTGTCAAGTTAGCATGTTAAACAATCTTCGGGGAATTTGTTTTGGTATGGAAAGTGCCGGCTGAAGATCCGTCTTCAGCCGACTCGTGTGTCGACCGAATGAACAGGAACACCCGTATGAGGGCAGCTAGATAACGGGGCCTATGAATGATCAAATTAGTTAAGAAATTGACGGAGAAGAGTAACAAAATATCATGATTTTCGGTCCCACAATTTTGGAGCGCGCCTTTGTGCTCCAGGTTCCCTAAAAAACACCAGAGGTTGAAATATCAGTGAAGATACCGTAAAATTTGTATCTGCTCCTTCAAAATCTTGGAATTATGGCTGGGGAAAGGCCGTTCACAGTTCATATTGAGTGACGTATCTACCTTCGAGATCTTGCGCTCCTCGAATTCATAAAATGTAAAAATGGTATTTTCAACCAATCATAGGCAGATCCAGGATTGCCAATGGGAGGGAGGGCACCATCCGGCCCAGGGGGTGCCGCTTTTGACCGGAAAACTTATAAATTGGGCGCCAAATCCTCTCGTCGGGCGCCGATATTCGCATCATGTGGGGTGGTGGGAAGCGATATTTCAGGGGGCGCCATCAATCTTCCATGGGGCGCCTTTACTATTTCAGGGGGCACTGAGGGTCGATGGGGAGGCACCTGCCCCCCTGGATCCGCTTATGCAACCAACGAAGTAGTAAGTCAAATACGTGTTCAAATACGAAAAGTATTTTACAACAACCAGGCAATCACTAAGCACTCTGCTCTCGACTGACGACGTGCCGACCTGCTGCACGTCAAATTGAGCAACGAAACACCTCCATTGTTGGAGAAAGTCACGTGCCAGACACGTGCTCGGGCACATGGGGGGTATGAATTTTCCGTCAGATGTGACAGCGTGCTTATCCTTGGTTTTTTCGCGTGTTTGCGGATCGTGGGTGAACAAATTACTGTGCTGAGCTGGGACCCATCAGTTGACCGGCGCGCCCGTTATAGCTATACACAAAACACATTTCCCGGCCTTCCTAGGGTTAAACCTACATTTAAAGGCCTTGGGTTAAACGAGCGCCAGAAAAGCTAATTTGTCTCTAAAATGTCATATGTGTCATGAAGCAAAATGTGGGTGAAAAGATACTAGGCGAAGGAAAATCCTAATTAACGTAACGCTTCTTGAAGTGATTAGCAGAATCGGGATGAACGCCTTTCAAAAGCTGAAATTGTGATTATTTTCTAAATTTAATTTCGAAACCTAATTTTAATCACGCAGAACTATCTTATAACTCCAAAGAAAACTTCCCTGCATGTAGTTTTTTTTGTATTTCCTCCGCCATGTTTTGACTGCCAAATCATGCCAGCCTCCCCGCCCCCAGGAGCAGGAACTAGTAAATGATGTAACGTCACATGGGCGGGAATAGCTTTTTCTTCTATTGGTTGTAATGAAAATATTGCAAATTTTGTAATGTTTTCGTGTAAATGTGAGGGTACACAAGGAATCAAAATATTTTGATTATGCGAATAGCTTGTGGCAGCACGATGGAAAGAAGTATGCAGCGGATATTAATTATTGGCATGCCAGTATATTTTACATTGATATTAGATACAAAAACGCCAAAAAATCGAGACCATATTTCGCTGACAACAGCATCAACAGGTCTTTCGAGAGACTTTTGAAGAGACCTGTTGATGCCGATGCCAGCGAAGTATTGTCTCGAATTTTTTTGGGAATTTTTGTATCTAATATTAATGTAAAATATACTGGCATGCTGATGATCAATATGCCGAGATATTGTGTAACGTGCCGAGGTGCTATAGTTCTTTGCGTATGTATGGGTACGAATGAGCAACGTGTGAGTTTGTTTGTCTGTCAGTGCGTGAGGAAAGTTTTTGGCTCTGTATATATGTGCATATTGGGCTGTGTCATGCCGTCATTTTTTTGTCGCGGAGGCAAAATGCCAGAGTGAGTTTTCACGGGGGGGGTGTTCATAACGAAGTCATTGGTACCGAAAAATTCAAGTTGTTAAAAACCTGCATCTTGCTCCAACGACTTAACCAGCCATCGCTTGGGCTATTTTCGTACCTACCACCGCCTGGATGGGGTCCCATCCTACCATCTCGGTAACCGGAGGCGATACGGAAAAAATTGAAACCGCGCTAGAAGCGCCTTCCCGCCTTATCTACTCTCAGGCCGAGTGTGAACCATATTTGTTAACCCGTGACGTCACAGGGGGTCAAAATTGGTCAATTTTTACCCATTTATAAAATCCTTTATAACTCTGAAACTATTAGACCTAGAAAAAACCAAAGGTATCAATGTGTTCGTCTTGACCCATTTTTACCCAACCAACCAACCTTTTTGCCAACCCCAAGCTTGCATGTCGCAAGCCGCCACAAGTTGCCAGATTTGTGATTACACACGATGTCAACCCAGCTTAGTAAGACAAGAGGCGATGTCTTTGTTTTGAGCGATGGGAGGTTGAAACTTAATGTAGTTTACTTGTAACCCTATGTTGTTCATAATTGTTCTATTCCCTTTAACTGCTTGAAATCTACAATAGCAAGGATCATTCACTTGGGGTTCATCCCACACATAGCGGTATGGAAGGAGACCCCGGGATGTGATGAGGTTCGTCTCTGCAACCGGCCTCCAGGTCACAGCTTTATCAGCCTCGGCCTAAAGCACCGGATGAGGAAACACCTTCCTTAAAAAGTATCATGATATAGCATAAATCCGGTCAGATTGCAGAAGCAAATAGCAGAGCTACAGCAAAACCCAAAATGTTGGTGTTTCCCTCAACCCTCCTCGCTTTTCTTCCCCTGCCCGTTTTTCGTTTATGAGGGGTATAGTTGCCATGGTCTTTCATCGAGTTTTTATTTGATGAATTTTCCCTCCATATGAGAAAGTTCATCCACTCCATTTGTTTCAGAAACGTTGTCCTCCAATAATTCAGTTGAAAAGGCAAAGCCACCATGTCGGATGCTGAAGTAGACTTCATGTGTGATGACGACGAGGACTATGACTTGGTAAGTATGTGGCTCGTGAGTTGAGGTAGCGTCTAGCAAGAGTTCATGTTATTGCAATGTGGAGTTGGAAATGAGGATGGCTATGTTACAAAATCGTCTGAAAGCTATGTTGAAAGTTTGTCTTAGCTAGGACCCTGGATGTGTTTTGACAGGTGTGCAAAGGCAGAATTTAGTTTAGATTGCCAGACTCGCAAACGGAAGGATTGTAATCCTCGAGTTAATATTCAGAACGTCACTAGGAGAGCTGTTATAGTGTTTGTATGTACATGCATGTTATTCTTTATTGTACTACAGGTGTATATTATAATTGTATGTCCTTCATCGCTATCATATATGACACAGGAATATTCGGAGGACAGCAACTCAGAGCCGGACGTTGACCTTGAAAACCAGTACTACAACTCCAAGGCGTTGAAGGAGACGGACCCGACTGCAGCGCTTGCAGCATTCAGAAAAGTTCTGGAACTAGAGGAAAATGATAAGGGAGAATGGGGCTTCAAGGCACTCAAGCAAATGATCAAGATCAACTTCAAACTGGTAAGACTTTTGGACCCCGATGGTTTTGGAACTTACGGTACTTCCAAATGTGTTTATTGATGTTCAAGAATCATGGCCTGAGGAATCGGCAGTATAAATGTATGCAATCTGGCTGCTCATCTTGTGAGCGTTGTGGAATTAGGATACACTAGCCGCCTGCATTCCTTTTTCGTAGAAAATGCCGGCCAACATGAGGTAAATTGAGCGTTTGCTATCCAACAAGGGTAAGTCTCATGTGCTCTGTGAGTATGTTTGTGAAGAACGCAGAATCGGACCTAGCTTGTGTTGGGTTTGTCCTTTGTGTTTCTTTCTCGTCTTTTAGATCGTAAAAGCATGCAACCTTTGAGGGGCGCATAACTCTGCACTCGATCGTGTGTATCGAGAACGGCTCAAGCTCCAAACAGTTTCTCTAACTGTTAAAACGCACATGCTACAACGTGTACGATCATTGTCGTTCTTCAGCGATTAAATTTCGCCCGCCTATCATTGTAAGGTTTGTTAATTTCTGTTTTAGTACCTGACATTTTGAAGCCCAAGTAGAGAGTACTGCCCAGATGTGAGTTTTTTATATGATTTGGTGTGTAATATATGTTTTTGTTCTTTCTGGCCTATCTCAAGTCTATACTTTGTAGGCCACATCTACATTGCGTTCCGGCTGAAGCCCAGTTGAGCAGTTTTGGCTGTTGATATCATTAACTCCAGCAGCCCGCGGTCACAACGGCCAGACACGCACTGATCAATATGTTCCTTTTAGAATGAAATATTTTCATGCAGCTCATGGTACGGTTTAGATTGTAGATGACGGAAGAGGGAGCATAAGGCGTGTGGGTGTGGCAGAAACGATAGATTTACACGCGCCCCGCTGTGGTCCCTGGCATGACGCGCCCCGCTGGGGGACGTATTTCGCCCCCCCTCCTTATCTCATTTCCCAGGAAAGCTAAATAAAGATTACGGACGGCGTTTGAAAGCTCTTGACGACACGAAAAGAAATTATAGGAAGTATTTTTATGTGAGGTCAATATTGAGGGCAGCATAGGTCAAATAAATTTCCATAGACTTACAACAGGGCCGTGTACGATTCCCCTTCTAAATTTTACTCAGCGGAGCTAGAGCAAATATGCATCATTGGATTCCTCTCATTGTGGCGAATCAAATGATTTATGCATAATATGACCTTGCTCGGTCAAAGTGTGAAAATGACCTGACATCGAGGTAGGTCAGGGTCACAGGGTGACCTGGTATGGTCATGTTGCGTATCAATCGACTCCACGTGACAATATAAGTGCAATGCCAGCAAAATAAGAGCTTAATCTCAATTTAGCGACAGGTTATTTGCAAAACAAACACTGCTCCTGTGACCTGACATGACCTTTGGGAGGTCAGATGGTCAAAAACTCAACTTTATTATCAAGATCGTGGTAAGACTACACGGTTTGAGGTTTTTCAGCTTTATCTATCCAGTATTTACTGAAAACGAGCCCTTTCTATTTTTCACAATGGACATAATGGTGTGACCAAAAAATTGACTCCACCTTAGGTCAGCAATATCAAAATTCCGAGATAGCAGATTTTAAAGTTTCAAACTAATCGGTTGGCTGATGTTCCTTAGGGGCCGCTTCAAACTCGGGATTTTAGGTTTTGAGGTCGGGCTGCTTGACCCTGGATAGCTCCTTGGCATGACATGACCTGACCTAAAAAATTGGCCAGATGCGTAAAATTCATCAGGGATAAGGTACTGTAAGTTTCGTTGATCTGCGTTTCTTTGTTTTTGCGTTATCTGGTGAAAACAAGGGCGGAGGCGGGCAAAGTTGCCCCCCCCAGTGGGGCGCGTGTTAATGTTGGGGTTTAACTAGCCACCAACAAAAACATTGTTTAGTTTTAAAGATCATTTGTTTTTCGTCATTTTAACTTCTGTTTGTGTCCTAGGGTAACTTCATGGAGATGATGGCTCATTACAAGCAACTTTTGCTGTACATCAAGTCTGCAGTAACCAGGAACTACAGTGAGAAGTCCATTAACTCCATTCTCGACTATATCTCAACGTCCAAGCAGGTCAGTAGGAGACATGTGGGGATTGCTGCAAACACATGAATATTTTTTGTGACTGTTTTGTCTAGAACTGAAAAAGGTTAGTGACAAGTAATTAGTTGAATGGTCTTAACGCGTTTGGGCTGTCGAATTGAGTTCAGTCCACCCGGACGAGACGGTCTTTCTTTAGCGTGACGTCGATGCGAGTATCGCCATAGTTTTGTTGAAAGTTATACTGGATGTTTTATGTGAGAAGGGGAGAGAAACGCGCTGAGCTTTCCGAAAGAAAGCTTGAATATTGGCAAGAATCGCATCGAGCTACCTAACTTCTAGGTATCGCTCCTCGTCACGATTGTGATGTCGCGTTAACTCCGGTTTTTATTCGAAGGATATAGTTGCTGCGTGATATCGCCGGCGTGGCGCGAAAGACCAGTTAGGACTGTGCCTTTCCAACAGATGGAGCTGCTGCAAAACTTCTACGAGACGACGCTGGAAGCGCTCAAAGATGCCAAAAACGACAGACTGTGGTTCAAAACCAACACCAAACTGGGCAAGCTCTACTTCGACCGTGGTGACTACGCCAAACTGCAGAAAATTCTCAAACAACTGCACCTCTCCTGTCAGGTAAGGCAGCCCGGACGACACCTCTCCTGTCAGGTAAGGCAGCCCGGACGGCACCTCTCCTGTCAGGTAAGGCAGCCCGGACGGCACCTCTCCTGTCAGGTAAGGCAGCCCGGACGGCACCTTTCCTGTCAGGTAAGGCAGCCCGGACGGCACCTCTCCTGTCAGGTAAGGCAGCCCGGACGGCACCTCTCCTGTCAGGTAAGGCAGCCCGGACGGCAGCTCCACCTGTCAGGTAAGGCAGCCCGGACGGCACCTCTCCTGTCAGGTAAGGCAGCCCGGACGGCAGCTCCACCTGTCAGGTAAGGCAGCCCGGACGGCAGCTCTCCTGTCAGGTAAGGCAGCCCGGACGGCAGCTCCACCTGTCAGGTAAGGCAGCCCGGACGGCAGCTCCAGTTGTCAGGTAAGGCAGCCCGGACGGCAGCTCCACCTGTCAGGTAAGGCAGCAGCCCGGACGGCAGCTCCACCTGTCAGGTAAGGCAGCCCGGACGGCAGCTCCACCTGTCAGGTAAGGCAGCCCGGACGGCACCTCTCCTGTCAGGTAAGGCAGCCCGGACGGCACCTCTCCTGTCAGGTAAGGCAGCCCGGACGGTAGCTCCACCTGTCAGGTAAGGCAGCCCGGACGGCAGCTCCACCTGTCAGGTAAGGCAGCCCGGACGGCAGCTCCACCTGTCAGGTAAGGCAGCCCGGACGGCAGCTCCAGTTGTCAGGTAAGGCAGCCCGGACGGCAGCTCCACCTGTCAGGTAAGGCAGCCCGGACGGCAGCTCCACCTGTCAGGTAAGGCAGCCCGGACGGCAGCTCCACCTGTCAGGTAAGGCAGCCCGGACGGCAGCTCCACCTGTCAGGTAAGGCAGCCCGGACGGCAGCTCCACCTGTCAGGTAAAGCAGCCCGGACGGCAGCTCCACCTGTCAGGTAAGGCAGCCCGGACGGTAGCTCCACCTGTCAGGTAAGGCAGCCCGGACGGCAGCTCCACCTGTCAGGTAAGGCAGCCCGGACGGCAGCTCCACCTGTCAGGTAAGGCAGCCCGGACGGCAGCTCCACCTGTCAGGTAAAGCAGCCCGGACGGCAGCTCCACCTGTCAGGTAAGGCAGCCCGGACGGCAGCTCCACCTGTCAGGTAAGGCTGCCCGGACGGCAGCTCCACCTGTCAGGTAAGACTGCCCGAACGGCACCTCTTTCTGTTCGGTAAGGCAGCCTGGACGGCATCTTCACCTGTCAGGTAAGGCAACCCGCGAATGTGACCCCTTAGCGCCACTTAGAGGCAATGTGGCACATTCAAAATGGCATTTCAGTTGAGAAAGCAGTGTGATGGAACATGCCGAGTAGCCTTTGATAGATATCATATATGTCCCACAACTTGAACCATGGCCATGAAATGTTTCGCAGTCGGGTCAGTGCAAGCGGGTAGCAGACGTACCAAGTCACATGAATATCGGAAAACATCCCACATGTTTTTACCTGTACCGACGCACATCACCACTTGGATCTCCAACATATTATTAAAACTTATTTACAAAAGGAAGCGATTTTGTGGATGTCACCTTCAATATATGGCTGCAATTAGCTGCCGCCAGTATTCTCACTCCATATTGACACTTACATAAGCATTTTGTTTGGGAAACACTAAGGCAGTGGCGAAGGGCGAAAAAGCTGAAGCGCCGAGTTGTTAAGAAAAGACATTAGCACAATGTAAAAAGAACACGAACCTAAACACTTGAAACGCTTTCTCGACTAAGTACCATATTGGGAAATAGTTGTGTGCTCCTTCTTAGTACGCAGAGCACATCTGTGCCTGGATATGCCAGATTGCATGCAGGGGCGAAGCCAGGGGGGCGTCAGGGACAGCCGCTCCTCCCTGAGGGCCCGAAGAGCCCCGTGAGGACACGAGCCGCGCGAGCATAGTGCGGCTCGCCCGCACTATGCTCTGTGGCCAAATTTGGCATTTTATACCAGACAGGGCCCTCTTAAGCCCTCTTCAGCGCTCTATTCTGTAACAAGCAGGGTCCTTTTTACACATCAGGGCCCTTTTAGCGCAGTCGCAGGGGCCCTTTTCGGGGTGCCGCCCCTCCCTGAGCGAAATCCTGGCTACGCCCCTGATTGCATGGACAAATACTAGAGGTTTTTATATCGGCTGTCTCAACACCGATAACGGTTATGGCTATCAGTATAGTTTAGCTCTGCGGAAAATACCGACATACGATTTTACTTAAACCCCGCCTAGTAGCTGACATTTTACTTGAGAAATCATATTAACTGTGGATTTTCAGGTTTTGAGCCCCATAAATGGATTTCTGAGCATCGAAATACTCTTAAACCACCGATTTTGACCAGTTAACCCCACCAGGTTTGCTAAATCCACTTTTGTATTGAAAGGAGATTTAAGTTGGGAGACTATTTATAGCTGGGTTTTAAGCTTGGAACCCTCAGAAATGGATCTCTGAGGTTCAAATTACCCTTAAACCGCCTAGTTTGACCGAGTAGCGTTACCAGGTTTCCTAAATCCCTTTTTGGATTCAACTTTAATCCATGTGGTGAAATGGCTTATGATTGTTTATTAGACCCAGCTATTGTTTTATTTTAGTTTATTGTTTTGATTACATCCGGCGTATGCACCACCCTTCAGCCACTGAATAGAAATGTTCGCCGTGGCGCCATCTGTCGTTCAGTCTGCGCACCAGCGCTTCATAAGTCTGAGAATGGACGGCCGAGCCGAGGGTACGATTGCCTTAGCAAGTGACAGAAATATGGTACTGACGTTGCGAGCGGACGTCTGGAGCGGAAATTCGGCTCCGGGTCTTGCGGTGATTACGCCATGTATCTGAATAGCCCCCGCAGGCGATTGTTGGCATGTGGAAGCGCTGTGAACAGGCCTTAAAGACGTCTCAACAATCATTCGCCCTTGTCGAATGTAAACGGCAGGGCTGCTTCATCCAGTTTTGCAGTGATTGCTGTGAGCACTGAGCGTTTTAAGTTTTCTCTTTGCTCTTCAGTGGTTGTGGTTTCTTGTAAGTTGTGTCACATCTGTCCTTCTTTTCACAGACTGATGCGGGCGAAGATGATATGAAAAAGGGCACGCAGCTTCTAGAAATCTATGCCCTGGAGATCCAGATGTACACCGCGCAGAAGAACAACAAAAAACTGAAAGCGCTCTATGAGCAGTCACTGCACATCAAGTCTGCGATACCACATCCACTGATCATGGGCGTTATTCGAGGTAAGCATGGCCTGTTACCACCTATGAGTCATATCATGACACCT
The DNA here is from genome assembly GCA_034440635.1 of Lepas anatifera. Classification (NCBI taxonomy): domain Eukaryota; kingdom Metazoa; phylum Arthropoda; class Thecostraca; family Lepadidae; genus Lepas; species Lepas anatifera. Next base: position 1,106,014 of record JAOTON010001937.1, on the reverse strand, counting down.
TAGGCGCAGTTGACACGTTAGAAGTCTGCTTTTCTCCTCCAGTATGTTCGCATCGTGTGACGTCACCTGTACTTGTTTCGTTTCGCCCTGTTGCCGGCTGCCGTCCCATGGGGTTCTTGGTAGCCGATCCGCCTATGCTCGAGCTCCTTAGCCCCACCCCCGTACAGAAGTCCTAGATCCGCCTATGCTCGATCTCCTTAGCCCCATCCCCGTACTGATTTCCTGGATCCGCCTATGCTCGAACTCTTTAGCCCCTACCCCCGTGCTGATGTCCTGGATCCGCGTATGCTCGAGCTCCTTAGCCTCACCCCCGTACTGATGTCCTTGATCCGCCTATACTCAAGCCCTTTAGCCCCACCGCCGTACTGATGTCTTAGATCCGCCTCTGCTCGAGATCCTTAGCCCCACACCCATACTGATGTCGTGGATCCGCCTATGCTCGAGCTCCTTAGCCCCACCCCCGTACAGAAGTCCTAGATCCGCCTATGCTCGATCTCCTTAGCCCCATCCCTGTACTAATATCCTGGATCCGCCTATGCTCGAACTCCGTATCCCCACCTCCGTACTGCCCTGGATCCGCCTATGCTCGAACTCCTTAGCCCCTACCCCCTACTGATGTCCTGGATCCGCCTATGCTGGAACTCCCGAGTCCCACCCCCGTACTGATGTCCTGAATCCGCTAATGCTCGAGCTTCTTAGCCCCATCCCCGTACTAATGTCCTGGATCCGCCTATGCTCTAACTCCCTAGCCCCACCCTCGTACTGATGTCCTGGATCCGCCTATGCTCTAACTCCCTAGCCCCAACCTCCTACTGATGTCCTGGGTCCGCTTATGCTCGAGGTCCTTACCCCCACACCCGTAACGAACCCACCTCCGTGCCCCCCCCGAAACGACATAGGCGGATCCAAGGGGGAAAGGGGACAGGTGCCCCCATAGAATCTTAGCGCCCCCTGAAATTGTCCCGGAAACCCCTGGAAAGTTCGATGCACCAAATGTCGTTTTCCCGAGATGCAGGTATCGGGGCCACGATAGGATTTAGCGCCTACTGATAGGTTTTCCGGCCAAAGTGGCGTCCCTGGTGTAGATAGCGCCCACCAGGAAGTTTCCCCTTCCACCTCGACCCCGATAGGCAATCCGACCCGCGTAGGGAAGCGACATTTCAGGGAGCGTCATCGACCTTGAGAGGCGTGTCTTACAATTTCAGAGGGCCCGATGGTCGATTGGGGGTTGGGGAGGGAATGGGGAGAAGGGTGGGAACACCTAGCCTTCTTATTCCCTGGATCCACCCATGGTCCAAAAACAGAAACATAATACTCTTATTGTAAACTCGGACTTTTACGGTACTCTAATTACTTTTGATGCATTATGGGTAGTATTGGGTACTTTTTTACCAGACCATAACCACATAAATGAACAGAAACGGCCGCTCCGATCGCCGGCGTTGCCGCGGCGTGGACGCAGGGGTGACGCGTGGTGATGTGCTACAACGATGCGTGGAGAAACGGCATGTTAGTAAAGGTAACTTGGTGTTTCATTGATATTTATGCAGATGGAATGTCGACATATGTCTCTTACGTAGCTGCATGCAAAATTCCATTTCCCTCCAATGACTCTAACCACCCTAAACCCCCGTGTGAAGCAAAAATGAACCGATAAAATTACCACTTTGAAATGTACTTTACGGCTTATAGCGCGGAAGCTGTAAGAGATAAGTGGGGGGTATGAGTGAGAAAAATGACGGCAACGAAGTTTTCTATCCAGTCGTGTTAAGTTCAATACCGTAGCTATCATGGTCTGGAAACCAGGGGGCTGAGAATAAAAATTTTAAAAACTTATATTTTATTTTTGCCTCTAAAATAAAAAAAGTTTCAGTCTGAAAGTTTTTATCTCTAAATATATAATAAAGGAGGCTATTCTCTTTTATTATCTGTAATGGGAACTAATTTTTATTAATTAGATCGGAAGATATAAGGGTTTAAATGATATTTTGGGAAATGCAGACCTTCACGGAATGGGCCAAAAAGGACCCTTAAATTTCCGTTTTTTTTTTTTGTTTCTGTGTTTGTGCAGTACTGCACAAACCGGCCTTTAAGTTGGTATTTGACTCAAAACCTGAACTGCTGTAGCTTTAGTTTAAAAGTTAAAAGCTAATTTAGTTTAAAAGCTAATTTAGTTTAAAAGCTAATTTAGAACCTTAAATTTAAAACTTTTTCTTTCCAACTTTTTGTGTGAACTACAAATTTCCCTGATGTAAAATGGTGCAAGTTTGAAGACTGTAGATGAATTAGCAAAACATAGAAAAATAAAAGTTAAAAATCACATAATGCAAAATTCTGGGAAAACTTTTGAAAATTTCGAAAATTACAACCATAGTGCTTATTCATTTGGAAGTGCCTTCTATCCACAAAAGTTTTAAGTCTCTGATACCAGCGCTCAGAACAGACAACAACAACAACAGCAACAGCAACAACAACAAACAGTACAGCAGCACCTCTCGGTCAGGCTGTAATTCACTTTGACAGGCCGCAAAAACTCCTCAGTTTCCTTGTACTAATGGTCCTCACCATACAGTTTGGAATCCCTCGCCAGTCACTTGTGGTAGACCCCCAGGATGGCGAAAAGCATGAAGGATTTTTGGTCGCACAGGTCGGCCAGTTCGGTCCTGGAGGTGAGCCCTTTGAAGCTGGGTTTCTCGAGGGAGTAGTGCTCCGGCCAATTGTTGGGCAGGCACCACCGAGCCAACCATTATCCTCGCCCACGTCCCCTCTGCAGTACTCTCTCGAGAAGCCCAGCTCCGTGGAGCTCACATCCAAGACCGAACTGAACGCAGCGGGCCTAAACAACAGGATGAAACCCTTCAAAGTGACTTTTAGGAATGATGTCAAATGGATATGATACTTTTAAGAATTCATTGGAACACGGGAAACCTAGCTTACTTCCTTCATGTTCGGTGCCACTTCGATTTCACACGGATGCTGAAACATGAAAATTTTTCCATGTCAATACATACCGGAATCTTAAAATAATGGCATGATTCCAAACAAGAATCGCAAATGCTTACATCTAGCCATCGATGGTAAAAGTATACCATTGTCTCCTTTCAGATTTATGTGGCCTTCTAGTCATAGAAATATGGCTCTGGCTGGGCCCAACAACATAGTGAAACCATTTTAATAATATGTTTTGAAAATAAGATTCCCATAAAATCACGTTTTCTTAATCCGGCAAAAATGTACTATCATGATCAGCTTGAACATTATAGCGAACAATTGAGGAACTGTACTCTACAGTCTTTAAAAGGAATGTGACACCTTCATAACGTGATTTTGACTTAGATAGCCAAGTTGTAAAGCAAGTCGGAAAACCCGGTACTCCATATATCATTTGTCTTGGAACTAGATATTTCCGTAGAAAAAAGCTAAAACTTACCTGACACCAACCCCCTCATCAGCCCCTCGCCGGGCGGACATTGTTGTGAGCTGCTGGTGTGACGACATATGCTGACGTCACGATGAGCATCAGAAAATCGAAGCCCTTGAAGCGTTTCAAGTGTGGTAGTGGTTGCCGGATCATGACATCATCCACAGGCAGATATTAATTTTTTTCCTACAGGAGTATTTAAAAAAAAATATTGAGCTTATCGAACATTTTTCAGAGAAATCATGAGTGGTTTCATTATTTTTGGCTAAAAGTACGCCTAATTTCACTAAATTCCAGCATTCGACCAAGGTGCCACATCCCCTTTAAATGGTGGAATTATCAAGTTGGCATCCGGCGACCGAAAACAAGTTGGTTTTAGTTCTGCTGCTGGTTAGCGGAGGACTAAAATATTCGTAATTTGTTTTCGGTCATTAGATGCCAACCTGATGATTTCACCATTTAAAGACTGTGCAGGATAAAACTGGCAATATTACACATGTGATTACTTAATAGCACGAAACATGGCATTAGCTGTGGTCAGGGGCGTAGCCAGGATTTCGCTCGGGGGGGGCGGCGCCCCGAAAAAGGGACCCTGAGACAGCGCCAAAAGGGCTCTTATGGGTAAAAAGGGCCCAATTACGTAAAACTATGACATTGGCATAGTTTTACGTAACTGAGGAACGTTACAACTGACCATTTCCATAGCTCCTCAGCTGATCACGTAGGAAGTATTGTTCGCTCCGTAAAGAGGCAGGCACTTCCGCCCTATGTAATTATCCGATACCTAACGCTCTTTAAAGGGGAAGTTATGTGCAATGCCCAAACCAGAAGTGAACCAGTAATTCAAATTTATACAAAGTAGGTTTATTTTGTCACTGCCCACCCACTTGTTCCATCAACTATCGTCTTCAGGTCAGGTTCAGGGCGCATCAGGCACGTGAAGAGTCGAGCGAGCGCTGCGCACTGCGCAGGGAGAGCCGACGGCGCTTACCCATAATATATGCCGCTGGTTTTTCATGCTTAGAAGCAAATACACAGTTTTTATTTTTCAACTCAATAATATTTCACGTTTTCTTTCACATTCTTAACACGCGCTTTGACGGGGGTGGGTGCCCGCCCTCCTCGAGTTTTTGGAGATAGCACAAAAACGGCGGCGCGTAGCTCCACTGTACTTGTCATACCTGTTCCCTGATCATTTTTATGACTTTTACCCAATTTTAACACGCGCATTGACGGGGGTCTGAGCCACCTTCGCTTTGACGTGGGGGCGGGTACCCCCCTAAGATCTCGAGAACCACGGTAGGTAGCGAAAAACGGTAAACGGCGTTGGGTTGCCCATCCACCTCTCCATCGAAAATATTCAAACCATTTTTTGTCAGGTCACATTTAAGGTCACCAGAAGTCAAAACATGCCGTAATAGGGATAACATGTAAATTAAGTTTTTCGGCCATTTCATCTGAACAAATAAAGAAAGAGCAAAACGACTTGATTTATATGAATCCTCGCAGCACGCCGAATCGAATGATATATAATTTGACCTTGCTAGGTCAAATCAAGAATTTGACCTGACCTGAGGTCAAGGTCAAATTATATAAAATGCATATCATTAGAACTGCAAAGCCAAGGCGAGTCTAATGAAGCTAAAATAAACGCTGTATCACTATCTGTTACTGAGTTATACAGTAAAAACTATTTTTCCCATGTATTTCCAATGGATAGGTCATGCCTCGTACCTGACCTTAGGTCATCGATATCAAAAATACCGGAACATATTTTAAAGAACTCGGTGGGCCCATTATGTGATATGAGTTTCAATCGGATAAGTTCACCCTGCTCCGACTTATGCTATCTTAAACTTTTTTTAGGTCAGGTCACCTGACCTGACCTGGTGACCTGACCGGAGATGACCTAACCTTAAAATTTTGACAGAAGTTTTAAAAATGATGAGGGAAAAGGTAGGCCAAGTACGGCGGTGCTACGCGCCGCCGTTTTTATGCTATCTCCGAAAAACCCGAGGGGGGGGTACCCGCCCCCGTCAATGCGCGTGTTAAAGTTAGGTCATCTCAGTTCCTGTCACCTGTGCAGTTCAAGTAACCTGACCTCAAAAAGTTTAACACGCGCCCTGCTGAGGGCCCTGATATTTATCATAGTCATATTTTAGCGGAAATAGCCTGCCGTGACCTAACTTGATCTATGGAGGTCAAACCATTGATCTGAGTGCTTAAACATGTTTGTGAGTTCTTACTGGATTCTCTCAAGCTTTCTAATACAGTTTGTAGAGTTGCGCTAGCGCCATATTTTCGGAGTTAGAGGGGCCATCGATGGCCCCCGGTGGGAGGCTGGTTAAGCCAGGCGCGTCGGAACGTTTTCAAAAAGGGGGGCACATCCGGTCGCGTGTTCTCAAACCTGCCAAGAAGAGCTTGATGTGAACCCCTATGTGATTTTAGAGTGACCAGGAATCACTGATATAACTCTACATACATATCGCTTATTATACAACGTAAGGCTCTTACGAGAAAATATCTTGTTTATCGCAGATCACGGCGGCACATGAACTCCCCTTATCAAATAAGTGTTCAAAGCCTTGTTACTCTAACAAAAAATGTTAAATAAGCTTTTAATGGCAGCAAAATGAAAACAATAACACTTAATAGGTAGCCGGTTGTCTGCGCGCTTAAGTTTTCTTTTTTAAGGACACCGAAAGTTCCTGGTTTCACCACGTTTGCAGCTTTTCGAGCTGTGACCTTTTGATGAGCAGGAAGCTTAGCACGCTGGGGTGCCTGACATGACGCGCTTCGCTGAGGGGGCGTATTTCGCCCTCCCCCTCCGTATCTCATTTCCCAGAAAAGCTGAATAAAAATTACGGACGGAGTTCGAAAGCCCTTGACGAGACAAATATAAATTATAGGAAGCATTTATGCCAGGTCAATATTGAGGTCAGCTTAGGTCAAGGAAGGCTCCATAGGCTTACAACAGGGCAGTGCACGTTTACCTCTCTATATATTTACTCATCGAAGCTAGATAAGATATTAATGCATTATTGGATTCATCTCAAAGTGGCAAATCAAATTATGTATGATTTGACTTTGCTAGGTTAAATTGGGAAAATGACCTGACCTCGAGCTAGGTCAGGGTCATAGGGTGACCTGGTATGGTCATGTTGCACATCAATTGACTCCCCGTGACAATATAAGCACAATGCAAGCAAAATAGGAGCTTTATCTCTATTCAGTGAAAAGTTATTGACAAAACAATCACTGTGTGCTCCTGTGACCTGATATGACCTTTGATAAGTCAGATGGTCAAAAACTAAACTTAATGGTCAAGGTCGTGGTAAGAATACACAGTGCAAGGGTTTTCAGCTGTATCTATCCAGTATTTCCTGAAAACTAGCCCTTTCAATTTTTCACCAGATTTATAATGGGGTGACCAAAAAATTGACCCCACCTTAGATCAACAATATCGAAATTCCGAGATTGCAGATTTGTAGACCCTAATGACCTTATCATATTGTGAAAGTTTCAAACTGGTCGGTTGGCAAATGTTCCTTAGGCTCCGCTTCAAACTCGTGATTTTAGGTTTTGAGGCTGGGTCGCTTGACCTTGGGTAGCTCCTTGACCCGACATGACTTGACCTAAAGAATTTGGTCAGATGCGGAAAATTGATCAAGAATAAGGTACTGTAAGTTTTATTGCTTTGCGTCTCTTTGTTTTTGTGTTATCTTGGGAAAATTAGGAAGGGGGAATTTCGCCCCCCTTCCAGCGGGGTGCATGTTAAAGTATAGGCGCAGGAACTATTTTGAAGCTGTGGGAAAGGTCGTCGTTGTCGCTGTGACCAAAGGCGACTCGCCCTATCGGTTGATTTGTTACCGAATACAAGGTACGGGAACGGCTGGAAATTGTTGGGCACTGCCTCCACAGTCCAAAAGTTAGGGTTGCAGCCGCCACCGCGGTTTTTGGACGTATGGATTAAAGTATGGCTAGTCACTGGTGGATTCAGGGGGCATTAGGGTCATGATCCCCCAAATATTCAAACAAGGGGCCAAAAAATATTTTTGACCCGCGGGGGAACAGTGTGGAGTGGAAATAAAGCAGGGAAAGAAGTCATTAGAAATGTTACCCCTTTTTAAAGTTTTTTAATCCCCTATCACCGCCAGTAGAAATTGTATGGGTCGGTTAGGAAAAAGCGCCCCTAAATAGTTTACAAAGTCACACCCATGCAAATACCGCCTGTATACTGTATTTGTGCGGCGGTATTTGTACCAGTCAAGGGATGTCAGACCATGACAGACAGGCCTCTGGATTAAACATTTGAAGCTTATTCGTTATCCGTTTTGATCCATTTCAGTGCCTGTATGAGAATTAGATCCTTTAAGAAAAATGCATAGTGTTTGTGATATTTCTGCCCAGTTTTTGTTTGGTTCCATTGGTTAGTTTAGAGTTGCCAGTCAGATGAAGCAGGTAAGTGGAAAATAGAGACGTGGCTTCCGAAGATTGAATTACATGATGATTTTGGGGCTGTGTATTTGGGCTACCACAAACACATAGCTCAGCTGTACCACTTTGACATGCTATTGCTGATATTTAACTAAAAAACGGTATATATTACATAACTCATGTTTGTTCAATGCGGTGCCCCGTGCTGATCAAAACAATATCAGTGATCTTTCAGCATTCAAAAGGACCACCTCTCAAGTTTTCCTCCTAAAGCGAGCCTTTTGACCACATGTGTGTAAAAGATTAAGGTGCTGAGTCGACTCAACTCTGGCTCAAGGCTTGCAGGCCGACTCCGATTCTGACTCAACTTAATTAGCCGAGCAGTTGAGTCGAGTCTGGCTCTACCCAAATCCAGACGTGAGCTGATTCAACTGGCTCGAGAAAGAACTGTGTCGACTCGGAGTTGACGCCGACTCTGAGTCGCGACTCAACAAGATGTGTTATGCAAAGGAAGAAACAGAAATGTCCCAAAGATAAAGCAGATGTGTCGTTTTGACAATTTGAATGCTCCCCTTAGAAATGTATCGCCATAGTGCCTCGTTCTCCTCTGGTCCTCAGTAAAAATCTCCGAAAAATGCCCTGGTTCACCGGTGCAATCTTCCCGACCAATCACTGAGGTGCCGATTTTCAGAGTGTGGTGGCAAGATGCATCTTCGCGAGGGCGAGTTCGAAAAGGCCCACACAGACTTCTTCGAGGCTTTCAAAAACTATGATGAGAGCGGCAGCCCGCGGCGAACCACGTGTCTCAAGTATCTCGTCCTCGCCAACATGTGAGCAATATAGAATCGCCGCAGTACTGCCGCAGTATTCCCGTCATAGCAATTATAGAATCGCTGCAGTACTGCCGCAGTATTCCCGTCATAGCAATTATAGAATCGCTGCAGTACTGCCGCAGTATTCCCGTCATAGCAATTATAGAATCGCTGCAGTACTGCTGCAGTATTCCCGTCATAGCAATTATAGAATCGCTGCAGTACTGCCGCAGTATTCCCGTCATAGCAATTATAGAATCGCTGCAGTACTGCCGCAGTATTCCCGTCATAGCAATTATAGAATCGCTGCAGTACTGCCGCAGTATTCCCGTCTTAGCAATTATAGAATCGCTGCAGTACTGCGCTAGTATTCCCGTTTCGTTTTGTGACTGGTGCAAGTAACGATGTTAAACAATTGTCACGTCTCAACACTCGTGAATTCGATGTGCCGCATCCAAGGACGAAACAGATTATGTTTTGCATGCTCTTTTAAGTTTTCAAACTCTACATTCGTTTTATGTAATTTCTGAGAACTCACTTTTTAGGTTTTGTGCCGTTTTTTTGTAGCCCCGCTGCATCACGGTGTAATTCAAACAGGCTAATTATCAATCAGCGTGGCAAGATGACGACCCAGACTCCCCAACTTCGACTCGCACGCAATGACTTGTTCGGCTCTGTTTTGTGCGCTAATGTTTCGTCTATGGTGGGAAACACACGCTGATAATCATATGCGAATATATATATATATATATATATATATATATATATATATATATACTATATATATTATATATATATATATATATATATATGTGTGTGTGTGTGTGTGTGTGTGTGTGTGTGTGTGTGTGTGTGTGTGTGTGTGTGTGTGTGTGTGTGTGTGTGTGTGTGTGTGTGTGTGTGTGTGTGTGTGTGTGTGTGTGTGTGTGTGTGTGTGTGTGTGTGTGTGTGTGTCTGTGTCTGTGTCTGTGTCGTGTGCGTGTGTGTGTGTGTGTGCGTGTGTGTGTGTGTGTGTGTGTGTGTGTGTGTGTGCGTGTGTGTGTGTGTGTGTGTGTGTGTGTGTGTGTGCGTGTGTGTGTGTGTGTGTGTGTGTGTGTGTGTGTGTGTGTGTGTGTGTGTGTGTGTGTGTGTGTGTGTGTGTGTGCGTGCGTGTGTGCGTGCGTGCGTGCGTGCGTGCGTGTGTTAGATAATATTCGTGCATGCCTTTTGCCAGGTTAATGAAATCAGACATCAACCCTTTCGATTCGCAAGAGGCTAAACCCTACAAGAACGACCCCGAGATTCTGGCTATGACCAACCTGGTGTCGGCTTACCAAAATAACGACATCAACCAGTTCGAGAAGATACTCAAGGTCAACCGGAAGAACATCATGGACGATCTCTTCATCCGAGAGCACATTGAAGGTAATGGGTCACGCTCTTTGTGATATCATTTGCTCTGGTATTTTCCATGAGGCCGTTGATGCGAGGATGATTGAATCTCGATGTGCCTCGCGCTGTGGGGGGGGCGGGGCGTTGATATAGTGGTTGGCACGCTCCCTGTCCAGGCGGGCGACCCGGGTTCAAGGGCCGGTGCATTCCGCGAACTGACTCCCGGCAAACCCTACCAACAGAGAAAGGTTGGCCACGCCACATCATCCCGACAGTTGATGCGTCGATAAGCACCAATAATTGCGCTAATGCATTGCACTGCAGGGTCACGGTCTGCTTACAAGAGCTTGAGTTCGTGTATCTTTCCCCTGCCGGGCCCTGAACGAACATAGCGGTTCGGTCACCCCTGGTGGGGGAGGGGTGACCCCAGACCTGAGAAGGCGGCGGGAGCTGACGTGTGGCCCTGACTGATCATATCAGCATTTCTACCTACTAAATCAGTCAACGCCAGTTCTTGTTCCCAGGGGCCAAAGTACCTGTCTCTTTCTAAGTCGTAATCAGGGCACGACAGCAGCACGTGGTGGACTAAGCGGTTTGAGGAAGCGTGGGCAGAGTGGTCTCGCTTCGCCGCAAAGAAGATACCAGTGTGTCGTCAGGGTGTGACCAGAGCGTAATCGACAGTGTTACCTCCTCGTGCCGACATCGTCGTGATGAACAGGGTCGCTCACCAATCTCACCAGAACTTTGTTGTGGGTACGCGTCCTCCACCAACTCTGCCAGGAGTTCCGGAGATGCAAAGAAATATGAGCCCCGGTGGGCTCAGCCGTCCTCCCCTATCGAATGCTGGATCTGTCATTGGTTGGCCTAAAGACATGTCTCTGCTAACTGAAAATGAAACTTTGGACACACGTGTTGGCTGTAATAAATCCTATGTACACGCGATGGCGGTTACCAGCTCCTTGGCAATTCCCACGCCCGGTGCTCGCTCAGATTGGCCGTTCTCGTATGCGACGGCGAGGTCGGACGAGGGGCAGCACTCAACCAGCCATTGACCCGTGCTCTGAAGGTATCCCTTATTGCAGTTTCCGGTTTCTTCCATAAGAAGCCTAGCTTTGTGCTCAGCGATTTTGTGTTCTAAAGAGAGGAGGTCGAGTCCAGAAGAAAGCAACTGCTGTTCGTGCCGAAGCCCAGTCTTACACAGCATGCCACAAAATGTCAGACCTGTCACCGTTCACCCACGCTGCTTCTGCCGCGTGGGAGCACTGGCAACGTGTATGCTGGCCGGCTTCATCCGAGCGTGGGAATGACCGATTACCTGGTTCATGTTATTAAACAGGACTATAGATTCTTAATTCAACGATTGCATTCTCGGGGGCAGCTTTATGTCGTAAAGCAGCCGGGACCGTTACCACCGCAGCCAGCCGCTCGTCTTCCCTCCTGGGGTCTCCGGGGTTTACGGAAGCAAGTATCGCTGGTGTGTACCGCGACTCGCGCTGGTCAAGCTCAGTGTCCGCTTACCTTCCTGACGGGTGTGAGCGGCTATGTCAGCAGTAGTGATGCAAACCTTTCGATTCGGGCCGGCCTACTGAACCTGCGGCAGGTCATCTCTGTTAGACATACTTATTCAGAATACCGCTAGGCCTTAAAACTAAGGCCTATGACTCAAGAGGCAGACGCAACCGAGCTTCTGCACGCCCCGTATGAACACTTCTATCGCTCAGAAACCAGGTAACAAGTTGGATACCTGCACACCAACCGTGAAACATTTTCATGCTACATATCAGCTGTAGTAGGTTGACAATTCAACGCTCCCGTTTCCATTAGAGCGGCATGCTTAAAAGCGACCCAAACTCCTAACACACCAGCTTTGCCCCCCCCCCCGCCCGCATTTGGCGACCTACTGGTCTGCACCACACAGTCAGCCCGTGCTGCCTCCTCAGGTCTGGGGTCAGCCCTCCCCCAACAGGGGTGACCGACCCGCACCGTCAGTCCGTGCTGCCTCCTCAGGTCTGGGGTCAGCCCTCCCCCAACAGGGGGTGACAGACCCGCACCGTCAGCCCGTGCTGCCTCCTCAGGTCTGGGGTCACCCCTCCCCCAGCAGGGGTGACCGACCCGCACCGTCAGCCCGTACTGCCTCCTCAGGTCTGGGGTCACCCCTCCCCCCAGCAGGGGTGACAGACCCGCACCGTCAGCCCGAACTGCCTCCTCAGGTCTGGGGTCAGCCCTCTCCCAGCAGGGGGTGACAGACCCGCACCGTCACACATAGGCCCTAAACGCCTCCGTCCGTGGCCAATATTACGAAAATGCAACTTTTTCTAAATCATTTCCTGAGCACATATACTGATAGAGAATTCTTCACTGCACTTGAAACAGGCATGGAAAACACAAACCGTGCTCTGTAAGTCTTTGTAGAGTTGCTTGAAGCAAGCACTCGGGTGCACCACCCGCGGACCAGAGATCTGCAGCGAAAACTACGTACATTTCATTATGCTTAAAATCGACCATGAAAGCAAGAACAGGTCAAAGTATGGCAATATCACTGTTTTGTGAGCCCTTTGCAATGGATTTTGGTATAAAATAATGCAAAAATAGTTTTGATAACTATTTTATAGACCATTCTCTCAGTATACTGCATATCTAAAAAACTGTTCGATTTACAAATACAAAGAGAGGGATTTAAAACTTGGCCAGCACCGGCCCAGCATAAGACTACCATCAAACGATTTCCCAGGATGTGCTCTACAAGGGCAAGTCAAAATATCTTGCGTCCACTTGCAGCCCCGCGTTCCAGATGACATATAATAACTGAGGTTGTGGCTCCAACCAGGCCGCTGCGGTGCTAACGCAACGCCGTGGGTTACCGAATAGAGGCATGGACCGGCCAAGAATGAGCAATATGAGTGAACTATCAGAGAACGATGCTATAAGAAATGCCGAGAAGTGCTAAAATTAGTTTATACAATTTCAAAGCACTATAACCGCCTAAATTTGTGTATTGACTGCTGTGTTGACTGTTATCCAAATACCCGGAGGGACTGCCGACAACGAACCTTTTATTGCATGAGAAATGTTCCTGCTAGGTATGTCAATATCAGGATTGGGATCCCGCTATTTTCAAAAAGCCCCAATAACGGGATTAAGCCTCTCATGATCCCGCGATTCAGACATTTATTATAACACCTTCAAGCAATGCCGGGACAGCAAAAAACGATACCTAAGAATCCTGTTTTGCTGCATATCACACGTTAAACCACATATGGTGAATACCAGTCATACTTTTTCATCCAAATGAACGGTCGCCGTAACCATCGGAGTCCCGAGGTGTCCTAGGGATTCAATCGGGAATCGAATTTCCTCGCCGTTCCCACTGTCACGAGCTGACGCAAGATGACGCTCGGGCTGCTCAGGTGACCTACGTCCCATATTTGGCGATACCGCGATATCATATGTAGCGGAGGGTGGGCGGGGGGGGTGGAGAGAAACGTACTGACCTTCACGACTGATATTTTGATATGCCTTGTTGAGGAAACACAAGGTAGGTATATATTCTACCCCTTTCTTCTACTCTGCGTGTTAACACGCGCACTGGAGGGGCCTCGGATACTCTCCCAACTACTTTTTTTCCGGGATGACCGGAGAACCGCTCGTAGCCAAAACACGGGAATCGGTCGCATTTGAGAAAATTTAACAGCGCGTTGAATAGTGAAATAATTTTGAAAATTTGTCGAAAATTGTTTAATTTATACGCTTCTAAAGTCAGACCTACATTTTGAAATCGCCGCCACCGCGCAGTCGAACCGGTTTGCTTGCATTGGAGACTAAGTGGTGACGTCACAGTGTCATATAGACGGGATGATATGTCAAGGTCACCTCACGTGAAGGTCGAGGTCAAAGTTCAAAGTCATACCAGCAATTTCAAGGTCATTGACCCCGGTGCTTTACGTGTCCTAGTCTGACGTATATTATGCTATGACGTCATAGTAAAGGTAACCCAGTTGTAAGTTCAAGGTCAAAGGTCAAGGTTAAAGATCATGGGTAAAGGTCAATCCTCCTTTCCAGCACAAGGTTTGCTATAGTGCTACTTTAAGTGTGCATAATAGGGAATATACCATGTTTTGACGTCATAGGTCGATGACCTTGAATGACCTAGACCTCAAAAATGAAGGAAAGATTCTTTGCGACACAACCTCTATGACCGTGGTCCGGCTTTAGCTTACTCCCGGCTTTTTCCACGTATTATCAGGGCATTTCCCAACAGGTCCCAAATATGGCCGAAATTTGACATTTATGACCTCGTTTGACCTTGACAATATAGACCTAGGTGAATGAAAATTAGTTATGATGTGGATCACCATAGCCCCCACCCACCCCCAATCGGAATTTCTTAAGCCTCTAAGTTTCCGATATCTCAGGGGCTTACCAGCCCCCCATCCTGTGCGCGTTAATGTCGGACCCTCTCCAGTGTGGTTGTTAATAATCACTCGAATACCAGTTATAATAGAACATTCCCATGCAGAAAAGGAGTTACAATTATACCAAAAAGCTGGCTTAGAAAGAAAAACCAAGCTCAAATACACATTTATGATGCCTCCCGTTTTGTTGTCCGTGGTGACGCTTATGAATTTATGGCACACCATGATTGCTGTATCGTTGTTCATGGATTACATGTTTATTGTTTGCAGTGTTTCAAACTACAATTCGGTCACAATTCATGGCGCAACGACAACATCTGCAAAATATTTTAGGGACACCTTGGGCTGGATTAAGTTGCCCCAAATTCCCCTCTTTTCACTGTCCTGATTACGCCCATGTAAAATAAAACCTATATGTCGAATGCAAGTTTTATGCGCTGTTCAATTATCTGTCAAATGAGCTCCTTTGTCCAAAAATCGGGGGAATTTGCGGTATTGCGAAGAAGTTTTCCACGAAATGTAATATTGGCCACGGACGGAGGCATTTAGGGCCTATGTGCGTCAGCCCGAACTGCCTCCTCAGGTCTGGGGTCAGCCCTCCCTCCCAGCAGGGGTGACCGACCCGCACCGTCAGCCCGTACTGCCTCCTCAGGTCTGGGGTCACCCCTCTCCCAGCAGGGGTGACCGACCCGCACCGTCAGCCCGTACTGCCTCCTCAGGTCTGGGGTCACCCCTCTCCCAGCAGGGGTGACCGACCCGCGCCGTCAGCCCGTACTGCCTCCTCAGGTCTGGGGTCACCCCTCTCCCAGCAGGGGTGACCGACCCGCACCGTCAGCCCGTACTGCCTCCCCAGGTCTGGGGTCACCCCTCTCCCAGCAGGGGTGACCGACCCGCACCGTCAGCCCGTACTGCCTCCTCAGGTCTGGGGTCACCCCTCTCCCAGCAGGGGTGACCGACCCGCACCGTCAGCCCGTACTGCCTCCTCAGGTCTGGGGTCACCCCTCTCCCAGCAGGGGTGACCGACCCGCGCCGTCAGCCCGTACTGCCTCCTCAGGTCTGGGGTCACCCCTCCCCAGCAGGGGTGACCGACCCGCACCGTCAGCCCGTGCTGCCTCCTCAGGTCTGGGGTCACCCCTCCCCAGCAGGGGTGACAGACCCGCACCGTCAGCCCGTGCTGCCTCCTCAGGTCTGAGGTCACCCCTCCCCCAGCAGGGGTGACCGACCCGCACCATCAGCCCGTGCTGCCTCCTCAGGTCTGGGGCCACCCCTCCCCCAGCAGGGGTGACAGACCCGCACCATCAGCCCGTGCTGCCTCCTCAGGTCTGGGGCCACCCCCCCCCCAGCAGGGGTGACCGACCCGCTCGTCCGTTCAGGCTGCTTGGTCCGTTGGGAAAATGTACATAACATAAATTGTACCTCATTTGGCATATTTCACAATATGTCAACGTCATCCTTAACATATGACGAAAGGACATGTCATTGTCTGTTGAATGTGCCATTATGTACACTGCGGTGGTAAGTGCGTGTTGATGACGCCACCGTGCGCTTCTGGCAGACCTGCTCCGCAACATCCGCACACAGGTGCTGGTAAAGCTCATCAAGCCCTACACCCGCATCCAGATTCCGTCCATCTCGCAGGAGCTCAACATCGACGTCGGCGAAGTGGAGAACCTGCTAGTCTCCTGCATCCTTGACAAGTAAGTAGTGGGAGCCGTGCCGCCCGCCTCCTAGGTGGTCGAACCACTCGTTGAAGTGTAAAGCTCTATAGTTGTTGGCTGTCGTGACGACGGTGCCCGTCGAGCCGAGTCCTCCCGGAAATAATGCACCAGCATTGCGTGTCTGGGCCTTTTTTGCATGGCTTACATGTTACAACTGTGGTGGAAATCTGAGGAAATCGTTTTATAGGAACACTCCCCTGCACTGCCCTCACTTCCTTTTATTGATATCTACCAGACACAATTGTCGGTGTACTTGCATCAGACTTTTATTCCACCGCACGCACATGTCTGGTGCCGTAAAAACAGAACAACAAGTCTTGTCCTGTTCAGTTTCGTTCTCTTTTTCATAAAAATGCTTGATTAATTTCAAGATAACAGTCCTCCCGTGCGATGGGCAACTCAAGCATCGCTGACTTTTACGGTGAGCTCGCTTTGGCCCTGCAGCACTGCGGTGTGTGGAGAGCCCTGCAGTACTGCGGTGTGTGGAGGGTTCTGCAGTACTGTGGTGTGTGGAGGTTTCTGCAGTACTGCGGTGTGTGGAGGGCCCTGCAGTACTGCGGTGTGTGGAGGGTTCTGCAGTACTGCGGTGTGTGGAGGGCCCTGCAGTACTGCGGTGTGTGGAGGGTTCTGCAGCACTGCGGTGTGTGGATCTTCTGCAGTACTGCGGTGTGTGGAGGGCCCTGCAATACTGTGGTGTGTGGAGGGTTCTGCAGTACTGCGGTGTGTGGAGGGCCCTGCAATACTGTGGTGTGTGGAGGGTTCTGCAGTACTGCGGTGTGTGGAGGGCCCTGCAGTACTGCGGTGTGTGGAGGGTCCTGCAGTACTGCGGTGTGTGGAGGGCCCTGCAGTACTGCGGTGTGTGGAGGGTCCTGCAGTACTGCGGTGTGTGGAGGGTCCTGCAGTACTGTGGTGTGTGGAGGGTTCTGCAGTACTGCGGTGTGTGGAGGGTCCTGCAGTACTGCAGTGTGTGGAGGGCCCTGCAATACTGTGGTGTGTGGAGGGTTCTGCAGTACTGCGGTGTGTGGAGGGCCCTGCAATACTGTGGTGTGTGGAGGGTTCTGCAGTACTGCGGTGTGTGGAGGGTCCTGCAGTACTGCGGTGTGTGGAGGGTTCTGCAGTACTGCGGTGTGTGGAGGGCCCTGCAGTACTGCGGTGTGTGGAGGGTTCTGCAGTACTGTGGTGTGTGGAGGGTTCTGCAGTACTGCAGTGTGTGGAGGGCCCTGCAGTACTGTGGTGTGTGGAGGGTTCTGCAGTACTGCGGTGTGTGGATCTTCTGCAGCACTGCGGTGTGTGGAGCTTCTGCAGCACTGCAGTGTGTGGAGGGCCCTGCAGTACTGCAGTGTGTGGAGGGTTCTGCATTACTGTGGTGTGTGGAGGGTTCTGCAGTACTGCGGTGTGTGGAGGGCCCTGCAGTACTGCGGTGTGTGGAGGGTTCTGCAGTACTGCGGTCTGTGGAGGGTTCTGCAGTACTGTGGTGTGTGGAGGGCCCTGCAGTACTGTGGTGTGTGGAGGGTTCTGCAGTACTGCGGTGTGTGGAGGGTTCTGCAGTACTGCGGTGTGTGGAGGGCCCTGCAGTACTGTGGTGTGTGGAGGGTCCTGCAGTACCGTGCAGTGTGTGGAGGGCCCTGCAATACTGTGGTGTGTGGAGGGTTCTGCAGTACTGCGGTGTGTGGAGGGTTCTGCAGTACTGCGGTGTGTGGAGGGCCCTGCAGTACTGCGGTGTGTGGAGGGTCCTGCAGTACTGTGGTGTGTGGAGGGTTCTGCAGTACTGCGGTCTGTGGAGGGTTCTGCAGTACTGTGGTGTGTGGAGGTCCCTGCAGTACTGTGGTGTGTGGAGGGTTCTGCAGTACTGCGGTGTGTGGAGGGCCCTGCAGTACTGTGGTGTGTGGAGGGTTCTGCAGTACTGCGGTTGTGTGGAGGGTTCTGCAGTACTGCGGTGTGTGGAGGGCCCTGCAGTACTGCGGTGTGTGGAGGGTTCTGCAGCACTGCGGTGTGTGGAGGCCCCTGCAGTACTGTGGTGTGTGGAGGGCCCTGCAGTACCGTGGTGTGTGGAGGCCCCTGCAATACTGTGGTGTGTGGAGGGTTCTGCAGTACTGCGTTGTGTGGAGGGTTCTGCAGTACTGTGGTGTGTGGAGGGCCCTGCAGTACTGTGGTGTGTGGAGGCCCCTGCAGTACTGCGGTGTGTGGAGGGTTCTGCAGTACTGCGTTGTGTGGAGGGTTCTGCAGTACTGTGGTGTGTGGAGGGTTCTGCAGTACTGCGGTGTGTGGAGGGTTCTGCAGTACTGCGGTGTGTGGAGGGTTCTGCAGTACTGCGGTGTGTGGAGGGTTCTGCAGTACTGCGGTGTGTGGAGGGTTCTGCAGTACTGCGGTGTGTGGAGGGTTCTGCAGCACTGCGGCGTGTGGAGGGTTCTGCAGTACTGCGTTGTGTGGAGGGATCTGCAGTACTGCGGTCTGTGGAGGACCCTGCAATACTGTGGTGTGTGTAGGGTTCTGCAGCACTGCGGTGTGTGGAGGCCCCTACAGTACTTTGGTGTGTGGAGGGCCCTAGGTCTGCATGCTTTTCATATGATTTAAAACTTATCTTCAATTTGGTAATTCACTCCCAGATCCAAGAAACCGCTATGGTCATTAGTAAGTCTTTTGGGATAAATTCACATGAGCTCTTCGTTCTTTTAAGTAGACATCACCTTCATACGGGTGGTTTAACTTTTTTGTTATTATTTCCCTAACTACACTATCAAAGTACGTATATTGGGAAATGGTCTTTCGGACTTATTCCACAAAGTGACTGGGGTCGGAGCTTTCGTTTTTTATTTACAGAGATTGAGAGTCTCGAGAGAATGTAAAGTTTAGCATAGTCACGGACAGCAATAAATATTACTTTGTGGGAAAGACCTGAAATCACATGTATAATAATTAAGGGGATAATAAAAAGGGGGCAAAAGGTGTCTAAACCCAGTTAACAGTAGCGAATACCAGATTTTAAGTTTCTCAAGTATAACAGCCCACACGAACGGCAGTCCTGTGGCAGCCAGATGCTCTCCCAGCCTATCTGCACAAATAGGAACTGAAGAAGAGGTGTACAGAGATGTAATGGAAGCACCTTACCACTGCACACCATTACGACTAAAATTATCGTGCAAAGCATTGTGTGCTTTCAAATGTCTATGAATGTTGGCAAAAAAGGATAGGGTAGTCAACCTACTGTCCAAATTTATCGCCACAGGCAAAGGTGAAACCGTACACCCTGAAACAAATAAAGAATAAATAAATTGACCTTAT
This sequence comes from Lepas anatifera, assembly GCA_034440635.1. Classification (NCBI taxonomy): domain Eukaryota; kingdom Metazoa; phylum Arthropoda; class Thecostraca; family Lepadidae; genus Lepas; species Lepas anatifera. The sequence continues at coordinate 1,086,561 of JAOTON010001937.1, read as the reverse complement.
TACATAGCACAACAAAACATCACCTAAACCTCCCTATCTCACAATTAAATTCTCATTCTAGGACTTTCTCCACCTGTGCACCACTCCGGTGTTAGTTCTATCATCTGCTGTAGACTTGAAGATAGCGAGCAGCTCATAAATATATGGTCATGTCCACTAATGGGTTCATGCTCTATTCGCCGTAATGCTCAATTTCCATGGTCTTTTGAGTTGGCCTTTTTTGGACCTTGTTGTTGTCATACGTCCTGCAGTTTACCGGCTTGCTACACGATCCGGGAGCCGTAAATGTGCCATACCAAGACTAACATTTTTTCGCACAGTAGATATGTTGAGGGTGACCATGTTGGGTCAGGCGCAGCAACGGAGGAATTTGAAAAATTTTGGAAGGGATGGCATGGGGTGCTGACGGGCGTGATTATATTTTAAGTACTTTTCATACTTAGCTATGCATTTAAATAATCCATACTTTTTATTCAAAACAATTGTATGCACAATTCGTTTTACGTCAACGCTTGGTTTTTCCATTCCAATGTATCCTCCTTTTGCACTCTAGGGAATGGAGAAAACAAGGAAGCTGAATGACTGTAGAGTTGGCAATGGTGGGCGTCCCTCTGCTGTAACCAAGAGTTTAATGTGGTGCATTACGATGGTGTAGGCACCGCCATATACCGCTGGACCTTGCCACGACTTATATATATATTGGCCATTCCATGCCAACTCGACCAGTAAAAGTGTGATTTTACACGGCTCCCCCTCAGATCTCTATGAAATGAGGTGTAGAGTGGTTCTTCATAGTCTAGAATCCAAATATCTGGTCGAAATAGACCTCCGGGTTTTAGTTTCGTTCCTACAGTTACGGCAAATTGTGACGTCACTCCGTGATTGGTAAAATTCAAAGCTTTGTTCCTTAAAAAGTTGCGGAGAGATTTGAAATCGGTTAACCTTTTTAGGGGAGCATTCTTGGGGCATACCAATGATTGTCAAAAATTGTTTCTGACAATGGGGTTGATGCGTCAAAAAATCAATTTTTGAATATGTATGGGTATCATGTGAATATGTATGGGTCAGTGGAGGAAAATTGCAATATATGTTAATAATAAAAGATGTATATTTTTCTAATTATTCATATAATAAGTTCTGGTTCTGACGTCACAGTGTATACCTTGCCATTTTTGTGGCACTCCGTAATGTTAAACCAATGTAAAACAGGTATTTCCTTGAGAGCTCTACCTGGAAATCTGTGTGGATTAAAAATTGATTAAATGCACTAATAATTAGAGAAATGTTCAGGCTTTAACATATGTTGCTCACAACACGGATAAAAAATGTTTTCTTACTAAAAGAGGGGCTCAAACTTGACCTTTGTCTCAAACAGACCTGCATTCTCACGGAAAGAGAGTAGTTATGAGGAACAAGCACGTGAAGTCCTGATTATGAAAGCTGATTTTATATCGGTACAAGGCTCGGTGCATAAACAGATATCTATTGCTGGTTTCTTATCAATTAAACTTGAGGGATATACCCAGGGGGCAAAGTGCAAAAAGCTGTCCGGCGTGTCGTAAAAGGTTGTTGCACAGAAATGAAATCCCTGAAGATTCAGGATCATGACCTTCGGTGGACAACCGATACAGCGCCTACTCGTTGTCCGCAGGAGGTGCATTTGTCAAAGGATGCACGCGCAAAATCGGCCCTTGCCTCTTGGACTTAAACAGCTTATAACTAAGCTAAAAAGACCGTTGGTGGCAAAAAACATAATTTAATTTTCAAGCTCAAAATACACTGCTTCTACACATGTCAGTTTCTGTATTCTGGTTTGGTCCTATCACGTCATTTTTGGCACGTGCAGCTCAGCGAAAGGGATGTACGTCAATACCCCTTCTGGCTCAAAACCTATATCTCTGTATGGGTTAAACGAACGGCCGTGAAACTTTGCACAAATGTCGCTTAACATGTTAAGTATAATTGCTCCAAAAATTGTGTAGACACCTAGAAAAGTTATTGAGATATGACGTCATATCTGAGCGCGTGCAAATGCACTGTTTTCAAGCCAATTGGGAAACTTTGTCCGAGATGTTAGCTTCTTGCTTCAGTGCAGGTAACAACTGATTGGATAAGCAAATAGTTCTAAATGGTAACTTCCTGATTGAAACCAACCATTGTTCTCCATATTGAATAGGAAATTGCGCAATGGGTGTCCTGCCCAATACTCCAGCACGTGCAACATCGCCTGAGGGACATCGTTGCACCTCTTTTAGTTAAACTCAAGTAGGTTAAACTCAATTCAGTTGACAAACACAAAATTTTGCAGATGGGTCATTCCACCATAAATCGACCAAGGCATAAACCCCTACTATTCTTAATTTCCTCCAAAATTGGTATATGGGGACTGACAAGGGCGTAGAATCCACCCATGGCACCCAAAAAAATTATTTAAAAATTTGTTTGGGGAGCAATGGCCTCCGGCAATTTCTGAAGGTCATTATACAGGCCTTGATTAGAATGCCTATAGCTTCAAAAGTTTTTAAGTGATTTCTGAAAATTTCATAGTTTTGGGATGTAAATTCTACGGGCAACATTTTGGCTATCTTCAATTTTGAAATTTAAACAAAAAATATTTGGTGACCTCATGACCTAGTTTTATAACGGTGACCTTGACCCATAGTACAGTTAAATTAAAAATTATCTTGAAAGCGTTTTGACATATGGTAGTAGTCTTTCATATCAAAGAAAGAAAAAATGGCTTTCGAAATGCATATACTACTTTTAGCCTCATTTATATAACACTAGGTGTCACTGTGGAGCTAGGCTATCGTAAATCATGTTCTAATTAACTTGCAACTTTAACATTAAAACATTTAAAGAATCAAAAGCAAGCAGTCAATCTAGAATTGAAGCATTTTAACACACAAGCACTGGAATAGCCCTCCCCTATTTTGAATTCACATTATTGTCCCTTTGGGAATGAACTTAGCTGTTGTAAATGACATGTATGGTTGTTTGGGTCAATGTAAATCTTTTGAAAAATAAGTGTGTTCCCGTCACATTGAATAACCGAACTATGATGTCATTTCTAAAAGCATTTAACCCGCGCCCCCACGGGGGTCCGGCGCCACCTTTGCGCTGCTGGGGGCCATCAATGACCCCCTAACTCCGAAAATATGGAAGTTATGGAAAATATGGAAAAGTGGAAGAAGAAGCAAAAGGCATTAGAAAATTCATGCGAATTCAGTAAGATTTTACTAACACGTTTAAGCGCTCAGGTCTATGTTTTGACCCCCAGAGGTCAAGTGATGTCACGATAGGCTATTTCCAGTAAAACATGCAATCCTTAAGAAACCTGAGCATAGCTCTCACGCTATTAGAGCTATTAAGATCTAGCAAAAATCTTTTGATAGGCAAATTCCAGGACTTTTCTCCGCTATGTGGAAAATAATGGCCTCCCGCCAGTGGTCTGGCCTCCAGAGGGTACCTCCTGACTTAATATGACCTGAGGCCTCGAAAAGTATGAAAGGGACCGTGTTGTATATCAAATGGAAACTAGTGACGAGACATACAAGATGACCTTTGATTCAGTTTTGTAGCTTAATTAGGTCAAAAGTTATCGTCAAAATGCTATTTTGACATCTGGTGACCTCTGATGATCTCGGATAAGTCAAAGGACAATATCGCCCCTGGTGTCCCTGAAAGGGTGTCCAAGAACGCTTTTCTGAGCAAATTGAGCATTTACGATTATTTTGTGACTTTTAGCTCCTAAGACAGCTTTTCCCATTCTTTTTCTATGGAAGAGGTTACCTGGTGACCCGACCTCAGGTCACCAAATCGAAAAATCCCGAAAAATAATTATTTTAGACTCCGGAGGGGTCATGAAGTGTCGAAAGTTTTAAATTGATCGGCTTAGAAATGTAGCTATCGTAGAGCTCAAAAGTTAAAGTGAGGTGACCTTGGTTGACATCGCCTGGTGACCTGCCTAGGGTGACCCGGGGTAATAAATTTCAGGGATGATGGAAAATAATGGGGTAAGAAGAAGAACCCTCAACCGCGGTGCTTCCCCTCGTTGTTTTTCTGTTGTTCCGAAAAAAAACCTTAGGGGACCATTGATTTCATTATTCTAGGTGGGATGAGGATTAGGGAAAATTTTTGTATTTTGAGGCTTTGTGTCGCCTTCCTCCGGAGGTAGCTTGAATTTAAAACATATTATGACCTCAGTTCGGCTTTTATAGGTTTTGGTATTCTCGTAGTGAATTTTGCTCAGCATACTCATTATTTTAGCTCGTTTATAATGAAGAAGTTTTAGGCACTAAAGTCCAACCATTGGTGACTTTTAGTGGTGCATTGCATTGCATGGGACTGGTTCGGAGCTCAAAAATACTCCTTAGAAGTGACAGTAACTAGTTCAGAGTCCACATCATTTAAATGGACTATTCACAAGCCATTCTGAATCATTTACGCCAATTAAGTGAGTTTCTAATCATCTGTCACTGCTTACTTCCCTTTCAAGGTCAAATTAGTTCAAAGGTTGAAAAAGGTGAAGTCCGTTTAGGAAGAAAAACAAACGTCTTGTTCAGTGTCATTTTCATGCAAATTGACTATTCATAAGAAATTTTGCACCAGTTACGGCAAGTGCCTCCTTCGTCATGTGTTATTGCTTACACCTCCTTCAAGGTCAAATTTCGGAAAAGGTCAAGTCCATGTAATAAGCAAACCCACTAGTTTAGTGTTCATATCATTCAAATTGACTATTCATAAACCATTCTGCATCATTTACTCCAAGTAAGTTTGCTTCTTCAATTGTTTCTGCTTACCCCCTTTCAAGAAAAAAAGGTCACAGGTCGAAAAAGGTTAAGCCCGTATTGGACGCAAGTCAAATAATTCGGTGTTCATCTCATTTAGAAATACCGAATTGAAACACGTATCTGTAGTCGCTATTCGACACAGAGTTATCACTGTCACATAGCCTTGTAGGCGTGCCCTAAAACCTAATAATCATCAAAAAGAGTTATCACTGAGGTCACGCAAGGTCAAATAAAGGTCATTGAATGTCAAAAATGACATAAAGGTCTACCCTGATAAAAATGAACCTCGAAGACTGGAAGAAAATATTCTGGGACAGTTCATGAGCAAATGATGCAAAAGAACGACATGAGTCTGGAGCATTCACGTGAAAACGGGTACAGGTGCCCAAATGACCCCAACATGCCTCCACTCTTGAGGTCATAACTCCGTGGCCTTGGAGGGTAGGAACAATTCTTTTAGCAAGATGTCCGCAATGAATGCGCCAGAGGCTATATAAAATTTCAAGACTTTAACTTAAGAAGCTCATTTTCAATTCTTGAAAAACCTGAGGGGGGCTGTAACACCCCCCCCCGTACGTGTAAGGGTTTTCACCCCCTATGGCGTTGACGGGAAAGAAATTGGTTGAAAATTCCATGGCGCCCCTCTTAAATTCGGAAGTTCCGTCGTCACTGGCATTAACCATACCGTCAGTCCAAGAAGCAATCTCGAAAATATATTGTTATCGCACTTAGGTAGTCACCATTTGTCACCTTATATGGAAGGGAATAGTTATCTACCGCTTGAAAACCAGCTCGGAGTATTTTTCTGAGAAACTCTGGGGAATATGGAACCCTATATAGAACAGTATTTAATGCTGATCATATGGCAAATCTACAAGTTGTCAAGTGTCGCCCTGCTTTGCAGCCGGCGGTCCCGGAGAGAGATTTATATTCAGAATGTAACGTCACTTGTCCTGTACCCTCAGCACGATATCCGGCAGCATAGATCAAGTGAATCAGGTGTTGGAGCTGGCGCGGGAGCCGCGGGAGATGCGTCGCTACCACATAGTTGACCTCTGGTCCAAGCAGCTGGCCTCGCTTCACGCCACTGTCGTCAACCGGATGTTATAGGTGCTCAGACTTGTGAGAATAAACCATCCTGGTGCTGTGTTGGTATAGGTGGAGATGGTGTTGTGTTGACTGGTGTAGGTGGCGCTGGTATTGTATTGGCTGGTATAGGTGGCGCTGTGGTCGGCAGCCGTGAAATCGCGCGAGTTCCGAGATGAATGGGCGTGTGAAGGAGAGTTCCTGCTATCTGGCGCGCTGTGTTTTTGTTCTGGCTGTGGCGGGCCGGACCCGATGGGAAGGCTACGTTGGTGTCGGCCGCACCACCCATATTCATCCCAGCACGAGCGGCTGCTTTTCGCAGACTTGAAATAGAAATTAATTGCGCCCACCTCAGTCGCTGGATGATGCTGGCTTTCTTCTCTCGGAAAGGTGATTTGTATGCTTTCATACGTTGTCACTGCCTTACCATTAGGCCAAATCTTCCCGCGTGTAGCACTGTGGATACGTTCTCAATATTGTAAAAAGCTTTAGAATCGGTCGTGCTGAGAGGGAGTGCTTAGATTGATGAACACTGTCTGGAGGTGTGATGATTGTTGGTCCTGCACGCTATATTTTTGCCTTCATTGTGTGTTCCCGAACTTTGTTTGCTTTTCTCATTTTGCCAGGATCTGATGACTCGCTTAAGCTTGTCGCCTGGTTTCTTACACACAATTCTATTCAGCAACTACTCATAGCAGTCAGCCACCTATGACTACGCTGTATGACAGGTTTTGTAGCGCGAGTTGTTGAGCCTGGTGTAAAAGTTACGCACCAAGTGGTGGTCGCCGCCCGGCTAGACCTTGGCGGACGAATGTCTCCGGCACGGGTTGTATTACGCCGAATCGTATTTTGTGTAACGTGTGTGATATAGACTTGCAATTGTGGTAGTGTACATAAATGCTTGAACAAAGTGATTTGTGTCCGGGACTTTTGTCTAGGAATGTGAAGACAAAGGTTATATTTTTTACGAATAATCTGGAAAATTTCCAGAGAAAGACAATGTTCAAATATCTCCTTGACCTGAGCCGGTTGGCAGTTGGCCTGTCAGAGGGTGCGGTGACCCCAAGGGGCGGAGGGTGGGGTGACCCTGGGTGGCTACAGTAGGCCGGTCGGAGGGTGCGGTGACCTCAGGTCAGAGCGTGTGGTCACCTCAGATGTCTGAGGGTGCGGTGACCTCAGATATCGGGGGGGTGCGGTGACCTCGAGTGGCTATAGTTGACCGGTCGGAGGGTGCGGTGACCTCAAGAGGTCAGAGGGTGCGGTGACCTCAGATGTCGGAGGGTGCGGTGATCTCAGAGGTCAGAGGGTGCGGTGACCTCAGATGTCGGAGGGTGCGGTGACCTTAGAGGTCAGAGGGTGCGGTGACCTCAGAGGTCAGAGGGTGCGGTGACCTCAGAGGTCAGAGGGTGCGGTGACCTCAGATGTCGGAGGGTGCGGTGACCTCAGAGGTCAGAGGGTGCGGTGACCTCAGAGGTCAGAGGGTGCGGTGACCTCAGATGTCGGAGGGTGCGGTGACCTCAGAGGTCAGAGGGTGCGGTGACCTCAGAGGTCAGAGGGTGAGGTGACCTCAGATGTCGGAGGGTGCAGTGACCTCAGATGTCGGAGGGTGCGGTGACCTCAGAGGTCAGAGGGTGCGGTGACCTCAGAGGTCAGAGGGTGAGTTGACCTCAGATGTCGGAGGGTGCGGTGACCTCAGATGTCTGGGGGTGCGGTGACCTCGAGTGGCTATAGTTGACCGGTCGCGGGGTGCGGTGACCTCAGAAGTCAGAGGTTGCCGTGATTTCAGCCGTCGAGGGGCGCTACGCCCTCGGGTGGCTACAGTTGGCCGGTCGAAGGGTGCGGTGACCTCGAGTGACCACAGTTGGTCGGACGCGGGGTGCGGTGACCTCAGAAGTTAGAAGGTGCGGTGACCTAGGTCAGAGGGTGCGGTGATCTCAGGAGTAGCTATCAGAGGAGTAGCTACCCAATTCTGTGTGGAACGGTAAGCGCCGGTCCGTCATTTCCAGAAAATTTTTGGCTGGAAATTTCGAGATTTCCATCCCAAAAGCTGACCTTGCAAGAAAAGAAAAGTTGTGCGCCACGGTGTATCTCGGTCAGCGCATGCGTCGCCCGCCTACATACTCTTCAAAGCTAATCACTGTCGAAACTGAGCGGATCCGGGACCTGCAGTCATTTATTTCCTGGAGTCGCCCAGTTTCCTCCAAGGCCCTAGAACGCCGCTCCCTCAGCCAAACTAGCAATCTAATATTGCTTTGATACAAATTACAGTTAGTCAGCCTCAAAAGTGTCACTAGGCGGGTGCTAGAGAGGTATTGGTGACCGGATCTGTTCACTGCGCTATCTAGTATGGCACGTGTACATCCTGCCTGTTAACACCCACCAGACCCTTTCTCGACTCTAGTCTGTTTGGACTAGGGGCAGCAATGCCGCAGTTAAAAGTTCACCCCAGGTCGGCGCGCTCTATTGCCCAAACTGAGTATCAGGTCAGAGGCATCGCTCGCTCATGGCTGTCCCGGCGTCCTGGTGCGGAGAACGCGGTGGTGCTGGGAGAGCTCAGCAGAAGCCGGGACCGTTGGCCGGCTCCACCGCGAACCCGCGGCTCAGCTGTCGACACCTGCAGCACACGGCAGCTCATCGTTAGCCCAGCACGCCCAGTGGCAGCTCATCGTTAGCCCAGCATACCCAATGACAGCTCATCGTTAGCCACAGCACACCCAATGACAGCTCATCGTTAGCCCAGCATACCCAATGACAGCTCATCGTTAGCCGCAGCATACCCAATGACAGCTCATTGTTAGCCCAGCACGCCCAGTGGCAGTTCATCGTTAGCCCAGCATGCCCAATGGCAGTTCATCGTTAGCCCAGCATACCCAATGACAGCTCATCGTTAGCCCAGCATGCCCAATGGCAGTTCATCGTTAGCCCAGCATACCCAATGGCAGCTCATCGTTAGCCCAGCATACCCAATGGCAGCTCATCGTTAGCCCAGCATACCCAATGGCAGCTCATCGTTAGCCCAGCATACCCAATGGCAGCTCATCGTTAGCCCAGCATACCCAATGACAGCTCGTCGTTAGCCCAGCATACCCAATGACAGCTCATCGTTAGCCACAGCATACCCAATGACAGCTCATCGTTAGCCCAGCATGCCCAATGGCAGTTCATCGTTAGCCCAGCATACCCAATGACAGCTCATCGTTAGCCCAGCATACCCAATGGCAGCTCATCGTTAGCCCAGCATGCCCAATGGCAGCTCATTGTTAGCCCAGCATGCCCAATGGCAGCTCATCGTTAACCCAGCATGCCCAATGGCAGCTCATCGTTAGCCCAGCATACCAGAGCATTTTTGTAAAGGAAAAGTCAGTATGGGGGGGCATTTCTTATGCTGGCCATTATAGTGTCTTCAGGGGATCAAGACCCCATTTTGAGGGGTTTATAAAACGTACATGCGTTGGTGTTAAAAAATATTGATCAATTTTTGTGTTATTCCATGTCTTGAGATTATAGATGCTGCCCAGGGCTGCCAGGTTTTTTTCAGCGGAAAAGGTAAAACCGAGTTAGAAAAAGGGCCAAAAGAGGGGCAAAATTTTATTTCCACTAAAAAACAAATAAACATCACAAAAGCCAGATTTGAGGCAAAAACTATCCTAGCGGTAGTCACCAACCCACAGAAAAAGCGACTTGTATCACTGTTTAAAACTCATTGTTGACAGTTTGGTATTGACTTGACGCAATATTTTTAGCACACTACCCATCTGTTAGGAAGCCAGGGTGCCCTTCCAACCCCGCGTGGCCATCAAATGATTTTATCCACATAACCATAACATTTTTGGGATCATCGATCAATCTCCCCCCCCCCCACTTTTTGACCAACAATTTCCTGATCTCAGTCAAAATGGGAATGAACCGGAAATGTGTACAACCAGCCGCTGCGGAAGGGAACGAGGAGCCCAAATTCGAAAAGTTTTTGGTACTAACGTGAAAATTTTGCTGTCAGCATCAGGTTCAAGTTTGTCTGGCCCCCTCCACTTTTTTGCCGGTGGCGACGCTTATGTATGCTACCACCACAATTATAAAAAAGGCTAAACACGTCATACCGCCACACCAGCAACCAGTCTTACGCACTTGACTACACCGTGTCCCGTCCAATCCACGAACGAGCTCTAATCGCTGACAACTAACTGTGTGAAATGAGAGAATCATGCACTGTCACGGTACTGGCTGGGATGTGGGCTTCCGGTCGGATAGAACTGGATGTTTGATTGGTTGTAGGCCAGCGTTCATCTCCAGCGTTGTGATTCGTTTCTGCTGAGGCTGCTTTGCCAGGATTTCCCGTAACTACGCGCTTTGTTTCGTCTTCGCGCGATGGAGTAGACAGCGACGTGTGGAAATTGTTTAACACAATTTTTGTGGATTGCCAATTTGGACCAGAAATAGAATAAAGTTATAATTATCGGGTGGTGTTCTGTCTTATTTTCGTTAGGTGAGTCTGCATTTGGTCAATATTAAGTCATCTCCTGTCTATTTCACTGGGGGCCAATTTCCGGGCACTGGAGGGCATTCCGGCCAACTGGGGGAGGGGGAAATGGCCCCCCAGTTAACATGTTAAAAAATGCCCCGCAGCATACCCAATGTCAGCTCATGCCCAATGGCAACTCATCGTTAACCCAGCATACCCAATGGCAGCTCATCGTTAGCCCAGCATACCCAATGACAGCTCATCGTTACCCAGCATACCCAATGCAGCTCGTCGTTAGCCCAGCAACCCAAGCACCCATCTTACCCAGCATACCCAATGACAGCTCATCGTTAGCCCAGCACGCCCAATGGCAGCTCATCGTTAGCCCAGCATGCCCAATGGCAGCTCATCGTTAGCCCAGCATACCCAATGGCAGCATGTTGCCCAGCACCCAATGGCAGCTCATGTTAGCCCACACCCAATGGCAGCTTTCAGCAGCCCAATGGCAGCATTTACCCAGCAACATGGCAGCTCATTGTTCCCAGCATGCCCAATGGCAGCTCGTCGTTAGCCCAGTATGCCCAATGGCAGCTCATCGTTAGCCCAGCATGCCCAATGGCAGCTCATCGTTACCCAGCATGCCCAATGATAACTCATCGTTAGCCCAGCACGCCCAGTGGTAGCTCATTTGGAACCTGCGGACATTCTGTGGTGCCTCTTGGCTGCGCTTCCGTTAGTTTGCTGTATGCATGCCACGAAGACGGTGGAATGGGTGGTGACTACTCGGAGAAGCCACAGCTTTGTCAGGTATCTGTATGCCCGTTTGAGAACTGAAATATGTTACGCTTTGATCCGAGGGCTATAGTGGCAGATAACACTGATTTATATTGATTTCGCTGTCTTAAAACCCAGTAGTTCCACATTCCGCCCGCGACGGCAGTGATTGCTCTAAATCTGCAATATACTTAGAACTTAATTCAAAGTAATTAAGGTGTCCAAGCAGGAAAATCATATTAATCGAATTTGTTAAAACGCAATGCATACGGAATCCATATGGTAATATTTCACTTTTTTTCTTTTCCAGTACTTTCATTTTCAGACTGCTTCGAATTCATCGTTCCCCTTCCAAAGAAAAAGTATGCTGTCTCACCTGTGCTCCTCCATCCTGGGCTTGGCCGCCTCGGCGTCGCTGGTGTTCCTGGACGACCACAGTCTCTCGGCCACGGCTGACGCCCGGGGCCACAGGCGGGGAATCACGTTCGTGTCATCAACGAACTCTCCCCACATGCACACCTCCCCTCCCAGCACTAGCCGGTGTTGTGCCGCTGTGCCGTTGAAGCTCTCAGGCTCCACCTGGTACAAGGAGGGCCAGTCTATGCCGTAGGTGATGACGTTGAGATACCAGGGTGATGAAAGGATGGCGCGGTGGCCGAGAGAAGTGACGGTGCGCAGCTCTTTCTCCCACTCGCCCTTCCACACGTGGACCACAGCGTTGTCGGTGACGGTGATGTTGTTGTCGATCACCTCTTGCCAGACGATGTAGCGGGGCTTCGCTGGCAGCTTCGACACTATCTTGAGCAGGTTCTGGATGTAGATATTCTCCACCTTCTCTGGCGTGGTAATGTTGTTGGCCGCCATCCAGTTTCGGATGCCGGGGTTAGAGAGCCAGCACGAGAACCCAAATGAAACCTCATCACCACCCAGGTGGATGTACTTATCTGGGAAGCGGTTGGTCACCTCTGTGAGTAGCTGACCCACAAAATGGTAGGTACTGCCCTTGCTGGGGTCCAACGGGCCGAAGGTACCGTCCGGCTTTCCTGTGGTGCTATTGTAGCAGGTGGTGAGGAGGCCAGACACACCGGCGCCCCAGGACCTGACGTGGCCCGGGGTGTCAAACTCGGCAATGACGCGGATGCCACGTTTGCGAGCGAACTCGACGACATCTGCAACGTTGTGCGGTGTGTAGACCAAGTTGTCGCGGTACGCACCGCTACCACTCAGCTCCGGGAAAGTTTTACTCACGAATGGGAACGACGGATCATCGACAATGTGCCAGTGAAAGACGTTGAGCTTGTTGTAGGCCATGAGTTCGATGTTTGCCTTGAGCGTGTCGACAGCGAGGAAGTGGCGGGAAGTATCCAGCAGAAGGCCCCGGTAGGAGTACCGTGGGAAGTCGCGGATGATGCCATGCCTCACATGGAACTCACCATGTTTTCCCGAGTAATAGATCAATTGGGTAAAAGTCTCCAGACCTCGGTAGATGCCCCAAAGGCTATCTGAGATGATTTGCGCGCGTCCTTGGGCGTCCGGGGTGTTGATTTTGATGACATACTGTTCGTCCATGTCCGCCGGTGGGTAGGGCTTTCCGTGACAGTCGGTGTCCAGAAACACCTCGACTGTGGTCAGGATATCGCGGGCCGACCTGAACTTCACCCGCGCTCCCGCATTTCTGCCAGCATCCCCGCTGCTCTCCGACATTCTCTTGAGAATATTTTCATACCTGACAATCGCTTCGCGAAGATCGGGGCAGGTTTTCCGCGTTGTCTCGAATTCGGTCATGCTCGGCAGGATGTATGAGAAGGTGTCGTACATGTGGACTTGCTGAGGCGCAGGCCACGGCTCGCCACGAGTCGGCGTCACCGAAGGGTAGCCGGCAAACACCGTGGTCAGCAGTTCTGCCATCACTGTGGGAAAGTAAACAGCTGTGTGTTAGTCCCGCTATGGCATCAAGATACAACTTGAAAGGAAAATGTTTGCTCCTGAGTGTTAATCCGCGCCCCACCGGGGGTCCGGCGTCACCTTCGCCCCACCGCCGGGGGCGTCGATGGCCCGTCTATGTTCGAAAATATGGAGGTTAGCGCAAATCTGCAAAGTGCATTAGAAAGTTCGTGTGAATTCGGTAAGAAATTACTCACATGTTAAAGCGCTCAGGTCAATGGTTTTACCTCCAGAGGTCAAGTTAGGTCACGATAGACTAATTCCCACTGAAATATGCGATGCTTAAGCAACTGGTTAGAGCTATTGCAATCTGGTAAAGTACATTTGATAGGAAAATGTCAGACCTTTTTCCGCTATATGGAGCATAACGACCTCCCACCAGTGGTTTGACCTCCAGAGGTCACCTTGTGACCTAATATGACCTGAGGTCACGAAAGGTCAGAAAGTGACCTTGCCGTATATCACATGAAAGCCAGTGATGAGACATTCACAATGACGTTTATTTCCGTGCTCTAGCTTGATTAGGTCCAAAGTTATTAAAATACTGTTTTTGACCCCTGGTGACCTGTGATGACCTCAGATAGGTCAAAGTGAAAATATTTCGCATGTGATCCGTGAAAGGGTGTCCAAGAACGCTTTTCTGAGCAATCTGAGCATTTGGAATCATTTTTGTGACTTTTAGATCATAAGACAGCTTTTCCCATCTTTTTCAATGGGAGAGTTCACCTCGTGACCTGACCTCAGATCACGAAGTCGAAAATGGAGGGAGAAAATGGAAATGAAGGGGTCATGAAGTGTAGGAAGTTTCAAATTGATCGGCTTAGAAATGTAGCTCTTATAGAGCTCAAAAGTTTAAGTGAGGTGACCTTGGTTGACCTCACCTGGTGACCTGACCTTGTGTGACCTGGGGTAAAAATCCCAGGGGTGGTGGGAAAAATAATGAGGTGAGAGATGGAGCCTTTAACCGTGGTGCTGCGCCTCGTCGTTTTTCTGCTATCCTGAAAAAACCTTAGGAGGGCCATCGATGGCCCCGGTGGGGCGAGGGTTAAGTGGATTGCATAAATGACAAGAAATCTGGAAACCCTGGTTCGAGTCCATACTTAGGAGTAGAAGCGTGAATTTAAAAAACGATTGGGGGTGCCAAAATGTGAAACATTTTCAATAACTGCAATTTAAAAAATCATAGTGTATTATTAAGTGCGTTTTAGCCTTCCAACGGGTTGGTAGAACTGCATAGCCCCAAAGCTAAGCTCTTTAGATGAAAAGCAAAAAAATATAAACGACATTTTAGCACTATCTGACGGCTCATTGGGGCTTCCCGGGCACCCCCAAACAGATATAAATCTACAACTCTACTAGGGAGTAATTTCCCAAAGCTGTAACATATTGTCTAGCAAATTCCGGCTTGCATGGCTTGAGGAAATCAGATGATATCAGTCCCACCGAAACCAACCATCGAATCTATTGCTTAGTTATCGTTATCGCTTTATTGAAGTCACTCATTTCATTACCAATTTATCGTTATCGAAGCTGGTGAGTGTGACCCCAGAGGAGGAGGTTAAGTTATCGGCATCGAAAGCCGAGCGTGATTATCGGGTGCCCGCCAGTGCAATTTAGAAATGACTGAAATGTTTTGGGATATTATTTGAAATGCCCAAACATGCCAGTAGGCATGTCATACCGGTGGTATAAATTTACCTGGACTTGTAAAGTAAAAGTCTCCTATGTCGTAACACTTTAAAATATAACAATTGATGTAGAAATGAACCATTCTGGTAAGGCGTTAGATTGGTGTAGGTCTTGGATATATTTACCTGGACTTGTATAGTAAAAGTCTCCTATGTCTTAACACTTAAAAATATAACAATTGATGTAGAAATGAACCATTCTTGGCCCCACGGGCAGAGGCGGATCCAGAAATTGTTCAAAGAGGTGGCGAACCCTGATTGGGGGCCCGACGTCTTCGAAGGGGGCGCGGCATAGCTTTTGGGGGCCCGGCCGTGCAAGGTATTAATTTTCGTAAAAACGTAAATACACCAAAATATGTCGCCGAGCAAAAAAGCAAACATTAAAAGCCGTTTTGGGGGCAAAAATTCCGAGAACCCTAAACGCCCACAAAACTATGAACTCTCCCTAAAATCCCTGAGGTCCGTTCAAAATTTGATTAAATCTCAACAAATCCTGGGAATGGCCGAATTTCGGGTAAGATCACTGATCCGGACCTTCTCAGATCGCATAGAATATTCAGGGGCCTGCTTGATTAAGAGTTTAAGATATTATACCTACTACTCCCAAGCAGGGACGGATGTAGTAGCCACAGAGGGCCGATACCAAAGAAGTCCCGCAAGCAAGGCAGGGGGCCGACTGTAGCCACAATATATCTGAGATTATCGTGAGGGGGCCGGTCGCAGACACAAAGGTTCCAAGTGAACCACAGGGGCCCGGAAGCATTTCAGGAGTCCCGGATGGCCACAGGAGGTCCGGGTGAACCGCAGGGGGCCCGCCGGGGGTCATAGAGGGCCCGGGTGAATTACAGGGGAATTCTCTGCAACGGCTGAGAATGGGGTCCCGATTTCGGCAGCAGTAGGCTCGGATTAGTTCTGAGGGGCCCGGTCGCAGACTCGGCGGTTTCAAATGGACTGCAAGGGGTCCGGAAGAATGTCAGGGTGCCCGGATGGCCGTGGGAGGCCCGGGTGAACCGCAGGAGGTCCAGCTGCAGCCACAGGGGGCCCGGGCGGAATACCGGGGACCTACATCTGCTGAGAATAGGGCGCCCGGCTTGGGCAGCAATGGACCCCCGAGACGATTGTTAGGGGCCCGGTCGCGGGGCTCGTGGGACCTCCGAGGCAGGGCCCCGAGAACAACTCTGGGGGCCAAGGGAGCCAAATTGTCGCGGACTCCTAGAGCAGCTCTTTTAGGGCTCCTAGAGTAATTTCAGGGGTGCCCAGGTACATTATAAGGGGCCCCTAGACCTACCTTCAAGAATAATTTGGAAGGAAACTTGCGGGGCCGGGATACAACCGCAGTCGCTGGGTCCCCCTGCGGGGGGCCCAGTGGCTGCGGCGGGAGGCGTTTCTTTTCAGTGCTTAAGGTTGGCCCAAGCGGGGGGGGGACAATCGCCTCATCCCCCCTTGGATCCGCCCCTGCCCACGGGTATCAAAACTTTCTGTGAAGTAGGAATGTTCTCCTCAGACCATTGTTATGCGAAAACTTTAAACCATTTATATAAGTAATCAAGCTTGAAAGTACAAACTTTCCTTTTTAATAAACTTGATAATTTTAATGAATAGCCAAACTTACAAACGTTGTGTGCAGGCCAGCATGTATTGTATTAACGATTAAAGGTATTAGTAGGACAACCAGAACATGGAGAAAGTGGTGAAGGAATCTGACAAGAATCAAGACACGGCCAAGACACGGCAATCAGTAAAGACACGCCCAGATATGCTGGGGCTGCAGATGGAGATGATAAGGCAACATTTTGTATCTTGTAACAGAGCATGTACGCTGATGCCTCCTTCACTCTCTTGGAGGCGCCATTGATGTGGAACCATGGGGCCTCCGGCTGGTTCCCGCAGAAGACAGTGTAGTGGCCGGATTGGGTGCTGCCGTGGTGTTCTACCACTGCGTACAAGTCGTAATATTTAACCAAATAGAAGCGTATGCTCTACTAGCTTCAGGGCGCAAGAATTGTATAAAAAAACAAGTGGTAATTTATGAAAGGTTGCATGTTTTTCTTCTGTACCAAGTGCTGTGGTTTTTTATTTTGCCTTCGACGCGCCGTCTGCGGTTGCTTTATTAATTTGGCCTACAAATAGCAAATATTGCTATTAGCGTGGAGTTTCACCGTTGATTTGCCCGAAATGAACAGTGGCGAATCAGGGAAAGGCTTCCAGCTGCCGGTTGCGCTTGTTCATGGACCTGTGCTTCGCCTCCGTTTTTGTAAAGCCATGGATTAGCTATGTTTTCTTTTGTGCTGGGAAGAGATGTAGGGAGGTTGTCTGCTTTTGGAGAACTAAGGATGTGGACATAGGCGTAGGAACCGGGGGGGCCAGGGGGCCACTGGCCCCCCCACTTTTCAGTAATGGGCCCCCGCAACGGCGATAAGAATATCAAGAACTGTAATATTAAGCAAGAAACTCTAACTATAGCTTGCCCCGGAACTCCGTTAAACTTATCTGTACCTCTAAACTAAGTTGAGGTCCTATGAGTCGATTTTAAGGTCCCCTGAGCTTCTGGGGGCCCCTGAACTGGTCTCTGATGCCATACGAGCTAATCTGGGCCCCTTGCGCTGAACTGAGCGCCCCTGAGGTGGTTTGGACAGCATGAACTGTTCTAGGATGCCTAAACTGAGCTAGGAGCCGTGACCTTGAACAGGGCCCTGTGAGTTGTCCAGGCCCTATATCCACCGACCTGGGGGCCCCTGAGCTGAGCTGGGACCGTAAAGTTAATATTGTCCCTTGTGCCAATCTGGATCCCCTGTGATGCACAGAAGACCCTAAACTTATCTGAGGCCCCTGCACAGCAATAGGGCCCCTGCCTTGAAATTGGGTTGTAAGCTGTAATTGAAACCCTGAACTGTTCTGAAACCCCATATATGCCGACAAGGGGCCCCTGGATGATCCGGGCCCTTAAGCTTATCTGGTCATCAGAGCTAATATTGGCCTCTGTGTTGAACTGAGAGCCCTGAGATGGTCTGGGACCCCCTATAAGGCTTTACAGCCACTGACCACTGAGCTTGAACGGGCCCCTTGAGATGTTCTGACAGTGGCGTAGCCAGGGAAGGGGGTCCCTGGGGTCCGCGGACCCCCTTGGGCTGACCTTACGCACTAAAAACACGACCATTGATCTCGGGGCCCCTGAGCTTGGTCTCGGGGGCCCTCCCGAGCTTGGTCTCAGGAGGCCCCCGATAATCGGTATCGAGGGCTCCAGAATACCGAATATTGATCTTGGGGGACCCTTAGGTTCAGTCTCAGGGGGTCCCGAGCTTGGCCTCTGGACCCCCGAGCTTGGTCTCCAGGCCCCTCCCTCTGAGCTCGGTCTCACAGGCCTTTCGATCTTGGTCTCACCGGCCTTTCGATTTTGGTCTCAGGGGCCCCGAGCTTGGTTTCAGGGCCCCCGAGCTTGGTCTCAGGGGCCCCGAGCTTGGTCTCAGGGCCCCCGAACTTAGTCTCAGGGGACCCCCGAGCTTGGTCTCAGGGGTGCCTCCAAGATTGGTCTCAGGCCCCCTCTCCCCGAGCTTAGTGTCAGGGGGCCCTCGAGCTTGGTCTCAGGGAACCCCCGCGCTTGGTGTCAGGGGGCCCTCGAGCTTGGTCCCAGGGAGCATCCGAGCTTGGTCCCAGGGTCCCCTCAAGCTTGGTCTCAGGGCCCCCCTTGGGGTGCACCCGACTATTGATATCGAGGGACTCATGAGTGAGGCACGAGCATTGATCTCATGGACGCAGAGTTTGGTCTCAGGGGCCCCCAAGTCTGGGTTCAGGACCCCCGAGTATCGTCAATGAGGGACTCCAGAGTACCGAGCATTAGTCTCGGGGGGGCTCGAAATACTGATCTTGAGGGCCCCGGAACATCGGTGTCAAGTTACTTCCGAGAAAAGCGCGAGCATGGGTCTAAGGGTGCCCCTGAGCCTGATCTAAGTGGGACCCCGAGCTTGGTCTTAGAAGCCCCCGGGCATTAGTATCAAGGGGCTCCGAAGTATTGGTCTGGGGAAGAAATTATTTTAGGGGCCTCCAACTGGTGATTTCGGAGGGCCCCCGAAAGTGTGGATGCAGTGGTGTAGCCAAGGGGGCCCTAGGCGTCCGCAGCCCCCCTTGGGCCAATCTGAACCACTGCAAAGAATTCTCTGATCACGGGGCCCCAGAGTCAGTCAAAGGGGCCCTTGAAGATTTGTTCTCAGGGCGTCCCAAGTCGGTCTCAAGGCCTCCGCCCTGAGAGTCAGTCTCAAGGCCCCCCGAAAGCAGATTTCGGGGGCCCCAGAGGGTTGGTCTCAGGGGCCCCAAAGTCGGTTATCGGGGGCCCCGGGAGTCTGTCTCAGGGGAGGTGGGGGGGGCGAGCTAGTCTCAGGGGCCCCAGAGAGTGGTTCTCAGGGCCTCACAAAAGTCTATTTCAGGGGGCCTCCGAGAGTCAGTCTCAGGAACGCCAAAGACTCAGTTTCAGAGGTGATTCCCGAGAGATTCTCAGGGGCCGCCAGTTTTGATCAAGAGGCGCCGTGAATCGGTCTCAGAGACCTCCTGAGATCTAATCAGGAGAGCGACCGAAAATTAGCTTTGTGAGTGCCGCCAAGTGTTGGTCTTAGGTGGCCCCAGAGCTCGAATAAAATTTTTCAAAATCATATGCCTCGGAAAAAATGTATCTACCCCTATTGCCTACTAAAAAAAAGACAAATTGAAACATGTCCATCAGGCATCATTATCGAAGGAAAGACAAAAATTAAACTAATTTTACCATAAGAGCAAATCGAACGGGGAATTTGGCACTTCAGTCAATTTTTAATCTATTAGCTTTACACCAATAACTACATTCCTAAATATTCTGAAATAAACAACCTTCAAATATTTTCGTAGTAAGCCAGACAAACAAGGGTAATGACAGAAATTGATGAGCATAATCCTCAAAGGAAAAATATGTATGAAAGGTTGAAAATAACAATGACAGAGAGATCCAAGGCGATAGATATCTCAGGCGCCTTTCGTCTTGGTAATTTGCTCGTTTACAAGATAGCAAGGGTAAGAAAGTAATTGGATCTCAACAGGATCTATAGACGGAATAGAGGTTATGTAACGTTCGGGACACACTACATGTCCTTTGTATTTTTCGTTTTTTTCCGTTTCTTTTGAAATTTCGTGATTAAAGAGTTCATGGATTCGACACCGGGAAATAATTGCTAATCATTTCCCGTAGAAGGTAATTTCTACGTACTCAAAACGACTGACCTTCAATAACTTCATGTCTGATTACCAGAGTGAATTGAGGTAGACTCGGGTGTAACATCATACGCGCATCAACATTGAACTTCCCGAAATATGGCACAAAGCTGTTATTATAGCCACGCTACCATATAAGGTACGGGCCATCCTTAATATTTTGTGACTTTAGTTTACCAACATTTGGTCGGATCGAAAAAATCAAGCTATAAACAAAATAAGAATAAATGCTTAAAAAGGCACAACAAAATTTTCTTCGTGTGAATGTTAAAATACTATGCAAAAGATATAGGAGATGGGCCCCGGTTGCTAAGGGGATCCCCGGTCTGGGGCCCCCGACGGTAGTCGGACCCCTCCTTGGCCGAATCATGGCTACGCCACTGTGTTCTGAGACTCTATATCAGACACCCTGGGACACCCTAAGCCTAGCTGGGGCCCTGAGCTAATCTGGGTACCCCTGTGCTTAACTGGGGCCCCTGATCTGGTATGGGGCCCTGAACTCTTCTAAGGTCCCTGGGCTAAGCTGGGGGCCGTGAGCTTTAATGGAGCCCCCTGAGCTGGTATGAGAGGGGACCCTATATCAGCCGATCTGGGCCCCTGAGCTGAGCTGGCCTGTGCTGAACAAGAGCCCTGAGCTGGTCTGGGGCCCCTGAACTGTTGTAGCGTCATTCAGCTAAGCTGGGATCCGTGAGCTTGAACAAGCCTCTTGAGCTGTTTTGAGACCCTACATAAGTCGACCTGGGGACCCCCGAGCTGAACCGGGCCCCTAAGCTAATCTGGCACCCTGTGCGCATCTGGGGCTCCACTGTGATGAGCTTCTAGGGGTCCTGTGCTTATGTAGGGTCACTTGATAAGCTGGTCCCGAGGCTAATGCACTGGTCTGGGCCCTTGAGCTGACTGATCTAGGTTCCTGAGCCATGGTCTGGACCTTGGGGCCCTCCGAGATAATTTGGCGGCCCCTGGGCGGCATAGGCATAGGAACCGGGGGTCAGGGGGATACTGCCCCCCTTTTGAGGTGGGCCCCCGCAACGTATATGCAAATATAAGCAAGTACGCTGCCTGCAAGCCCCTGGAGGAGGAACGCTTCGTGAAAAACCAAGGCACCTATACCCGAGTGTTTCCAAATGAGTCCCGAGAACTGGTCCCAATCAAACTCCATCCCATATCGATCTCAACACAAACCATGAATCGGATACGGACCCCGCATCAAATGCCGAGCAACAGTCGTCCCTGAGCCATTGAAAGGCGTGACGTCCTTCGATGCCAGGGTTATATGGCGTCGCCAACTCTTTCCCTGTTGGGAGGGGTTTCTTGGGAGTCAAATTGCTCCTTGCACAAGGAATCTGCCGTGCCTTAAACCCGGGCTGGTCGCGTGGAAAGCAAGGTTGCTAACCACTATATCACCACACCCACACCTCCACAGCATCACAAAGCTGGCCATCAAGTACCTACATTGCACTTGCAGTCATGCTGGAGCTCTGCATTTTAGGCATCGAAATATAGCTAGACGTATTTATTGTGATCAGCCTTTACCTAAATCAATCTCTAATGATGGAAAGAAGGGATCCGTAACAGCTTAAATAAATGTTCCCATTTTTGTCATTAAATAAGCAAAATGTTGATTAGGCATAGCAAAGTGAGGCTGTTTGTTATCAAAGCATTGTCTGTAGTTTTCTAAACAGTTTTTAATTTTGTAAATGTGATAAAAGGGCCTAAACATCTGTAAATATAAGAAACGCACTCGTGGTAAAAATGATTGAAATCCTCCTAAAGAGCTTAAAAATGTATTTCGTATTTGAACAGGGTCTAGGTAAAAAACCCAAAAAATGTTTTTTGCGTTTTACTATGATTTATTAGATCATAATAGGTACAAATCAAAATCATAGGGCAAAATTTAATTGCTCAATTTTCCATACGTTGGCATCCTAGTGTGCATGCGTGCCTTATTGACAACAAGCGAGCCAACTAATTTTTTTATAATTATGGGCCCCCATGGACTGGGGCCCCCCTTGAGGTGGGCCCCCTCTAAGGTTGGCCCCCCCACTTTTCAAACCGTTCCTACGCCCCTGGATGTGGATGATAACAACATTTGTATGTAGCAGGGCTGAATTTTAGGCTTAAATTCAATACAAAATCACTCAAAATATATGAGCATAGAAGGTGTCACTCAACATTTCAATAGTCATGTGGAATATTTATTCGTAGGCTACGTTATAGGTAATGTGGTCTTGGTGTTTGCAATTGTGCTTATTCCTTCAATTGGGATTAAATCAATGACTTAACCCGCGCCCCACCGGGGGTCCGGCGCCACCTTTGCCCCACCGGGGGCCATCGATGGCCCCCCCTCTAACCGAAAATATGGGCGTTAGCGCAAATCTGCAAAGTGCAATAGAAAGCTCGCGTGAATTCAGTAAGAAATTACTTCGCATGTTTTAGTGCTCAGGTCAATGGTTTGACCTCCAGAGGTCAAATTAGGTCAAGATCGGCTATTTTCACTCAAATATGCAATGATTAAGCACACTGGTCATAACTCTTATGTCATTAGAGCTATTGAGGCCTGGTAAAGTTCATTTGATAGGAAATTGCCAGTACTTTTTCCGCTATGTGAACGTAAAGCCCTCTACGCCAGTGGTTTGACCTCCAGAGGTCACCTCGTGACCTAATATGACCTGAGGTCACGAAAGGTCACAAAGTGACCTTGTCGTATATCAAATGAAAGCCAGTGACAAGACAAACACGATGGTGTTTGTTTCATCGCTCTAGCTTTATTAGGTCAAAAGTTATTGTCAAAATACTGTTTTTGACCTCTGGTGACCTTGGATGATCTTGGAAAAGTCAAAGGGTAAATATGAGCCCTGGGATCCGTGAAAGGGTGTCCAAAAACGCTGTTCTGAGCAGTCTGAGTATTTGCAATTATTTTTGTGGTTTTTATATCATGAAACAGGTTTTCCCCATGCTTTTCCAATGGGAGAGGTCGCCTCGTGACTTGACCTCAGGGCACGAAATCGAAAAATCCCGGATATACACCTTGTAGACCCTGGAGGGGTCATGAAGTGTAGGAAGTTTCAAATCGATCGACTTTGAAATGTAGCTCTTACAGAGCTCTAAAGTTGAAGTGAGGTGACCTTGGTTGACCTCGTCTGGTGACCTGACCTTGGGTGACCCGGGGTAAAAAATTTCAGGGATGATGGGAAAATAATGCAGTGAGAGGTAGAGCCCTCAACCGCGGTGCTGCGCCTCGTCGTTTTTCTGCTATCCCGGAAAAACCTTAGGGGGCCATCGATGGCCCCCGGTGGGGCGAGGGTTAATAAAGCACACTTTCGTAAGCAAAGCAGCTATGTTCAAAGTGAAAAACTCTCAGGTTGTTAATCCTGCTTAGCAGTTTGCATAACCTCCGCAGGGGACCGATTTTCATCTGCTGGACTCGTTTGCACCTGCTGACTGGTCCTGCATATGGATAATTGGGTACGGGATGTGACGACACCCGCGACCCCAGTTGGCAGGATGGGTTTCGCCCCCCCTCCGCCTTCGGGCGAGAGGCCAAATCGAAACTGCCATTCTCATCCTTTCTTAGCCCTCCTAACTTCAAATCTCACCAACCCCCGTTCCTTTCCTTTTCCTTCCTTGATTCATTATCTGTTCATGCTTTTCCAACCGTATCCTTTCTGTCCACTCCTAAATACCCCTCCTATCCACTGTCTGCGATGTCTGGCCCGGTGTGTCTCCGCGGGTGGCGGGGGCGTGTGCACTCTTGCTCTTCTTGAGTGTGCACACCTCGGTCGCGTGCGGCGCGCGGCTGGGCTGAACAACGCGGATCGACCCCCTTCCTTTTCCAATTCATAAATTCCCTGTTATCCACCTATTCCCCAGGGTTATGGGCGTCCCCGCACGCGCCTATGATCCCTGGATAGTCTGGGCGTACGTAGGCCTCCGGCTCGTGTGGCCGACGATTGGATCCATCTAATCGCCGGCCTTGCGGACCGGGGGTTCGTTTCTCTCGGACCAGCCGCGAATCAGCTGTGACGAGCAGATGATAGTCGCTTGCTCCGATGAGGCCGTGTGGGGGTGCCTGTCTTTTTAAGGTGAGCTGCGCACTGACCCGTACCCCGGGATGAAGCAGTCCTGGTAGCTGAGCTGAGGTATGCCCTGTGTTCGTTCGTGTTCCTCTAGCAACACTCTACTTTGGTTTGGATTTCCGCAAGGGCGGGGAACTCTTGAAGGCATCAGCAAGAGTAGCAGCAGTCTGTCGGCCTTTAGTGGGGCTCGGCTGGCCCTCCCTCCTTTGGTGATGTCCCGACTTCAACGGGGGAGGGTGGGGTGTCCGCGACCCGCCCGGGGTCGTCTAGGCTCAGTGCAAGGGGGGACCGTCGTCGAGGCAGGGGGTTGATGAGTCTCTCTCCCCCCTCTGTGACGGCGGCGTCTCCACCCGTATAACCAGCCCGTGCGTCGTCTCGCCTGGTAGCACCCTCGTCGGAAGGGGGGCGCACGCTGCTGATAAATTTACCACTTACCCATGGACACTTCTAACGTCACAAATCCCTCTTTTCACCCTCCACAGGAGGTTAATACCTCCCAACTGCCCAGAGGGGAAGGGACCGAGCGAAGACCGACACCTGGTTTGCAAAAACAGATCATTCAGCCCTCATGTCCTCGTGTTTTGGTAATGCGAAGACTGGACTCCTCTCTGGCGGCCTTGTCGCCTTTCAAGCGTAAGGAGGCCCTCGACCACCTTGGAAGGGTTGTTAGATGCGAGAAGTTACGCGATGGAGCATTAGGGGTCGAATTTGCAAAGAAAGAGGACGCCGAGCGAGCACTTTCAGTGTCGGAGCTTAAGTTCACAAAGAAGGAATCTGGTTTCAAAAAGGACGTACAAAATCGCCATTTCGGTAGAGGCCCATCGGACTAAGAACTTTAGGAAAGGAGTAGTCAGTAGCCAAGAGCTTAGAGGACTTTCGGAGGAGGAGATCGTTGAAGGCTTAGGGGAAGTTGGAGTGGTGGAGGGTCGGAAGATTCGGAGGAAGAGCGGAGAGGAGATGTTGGACACTGACACCGTCATTCTAACATTTGACACGACAAAACCATCTGATCATATCTATGTGGGCTACTCGCGGGTTGGCGTCAGGCATTACGTGCCATCACCTATGCGGTGCTTCTTGTGCCAGAAGTATAGTCATACTCCCCGCACCTGCAAGGGCAAGCGAGTGTGTGGAAAGTGTGCATCAGACATCCATAGCACCACTGACTGCGACGCTCAAGCCATGAAATGTGCAAATTGTAATGGCTGCCACGAGGCAACTGACCGCTTATGTCCGGAGTTTATCCGTGAAAAAGAAATAATATCCATCAAGGCAACAAAACAAATCAGCTTCCGTGAGGCTCGGGAGTCCTATGAGGCCTCCCATCCCAAAAAGGGTTATGCCCAGACAGTGGCCACATGTGTAGCGGCCCCTCCCCCAAGGATGACCGCGGAGGAGGTCATCCGCTCCCTAACCGTGGCGGACTTCGTCCTCCTGGCAGGGAGGATGGGGCTGGTGTTTTCATGCCAGCTCGCCGCCCCGGCTCCTGAGTAGAGGTGGGACTTTTTGGAAAAAGCTGGTCCCGGTCCCGGTCCCGGTCTCGACCAACATTACTTGGTCCCGGCCTGGTCTCGGCAGCCTTTTTCCCACTGATTGGCTTTTAAACATAATAATTTCTTGTGGATTAAGAGCCAAACATATTAGGCAAATTCATATCATCAGTACATAAGCGAATCAACATTAAGTATGAACCATAGCTTCAGGAAATCTTTACCTACTATCATGAAAAATGGCTACAATTATCTCACAATGCTGAGAACACATTTGCATGTTAAACCCTTAAATGTAAGAAGCTATACATCAATACAAATTTAAGCAGTATCACACCTCCCTTCTGTCCATCGAATAAACATTCAATCAATCAGCATATCTGAGTTTTATCAGGGAAGGTCAGGACACAAATACCTGCAATTGCCTTAAGATCAAATCACCAAAGCACAGGAGCAATTTGACAGATCACTTTTACAGTTGGCATGTAACTTAACGACTGTTTTTGACTGTTTATGAAGAATTATTTGAGTTGACACGCTGGATGAAGGAACTGACAATTAATATTTTACTAGCTAGGTAGTTCTCCACAAACAATTAGCCTTCCTTCCTCCCAACTCAACACCACACACAAACAATGTCGTCCATGCATGGATTTCCAATATGGAGGCCAAGCATAAACTGTGAGAAGGAAAAGCTAGTAGCAAAAACTGTCTTCTTTGATTCGTGTCAAAACGGCTTTCTATTATTCTAGACAAATCGAAGTTGTAGATTATTAATGCCAATAACAATATTTGCTTGTAATAGGCAAAACTATTAAAGCAGCCGCAGACGGCGCACTAAAGACAAATAGTAAATCATCACGCTTAGAAGGAGAATAAAGATAAAATTTGATGAATTATCACGTGGTTTTTAATACTTTTTTGCCTTGAGGCTACTGAGGCTTGAGCCTCTGCTTGGTAAAATTTTTCTTCAAAGACAACAATGGCGCACAGTTGTTTTTATCCTTATTATTCTTCTTCTTGTTTTTGGCTCCAACAACGAAGCGTGGTGCGGTAGTTCAATGTGGTTGAAGAAATTGAAGCCGTTCACGTCGTTTTAATCACGACATAACTCGCAGACGTAATTTAAAATATCGTTGAGTATTTTTTGAGAGAGAGAACTAAGGCAATTGAAACAGTGGGTTTGGTTGGGACAGCCATTTCCAATCATCAATTCCAGAATTCTCTTTTCAATCAAGCTTTTGTTTCTATGCCTTTCAGTACCTACATGCAAAACACGTTTTTTTCTTCAATTCAAAGTGATTTTGACCCCAGTACCCAACATTTTTGGGTTGTATTTTGGTTGTGTCACTGAGTTGCTTTGTAGTCAAGTGAAGGCAAAGGAATTGCATCTGAAGGTGTGGTTTCCAAAGAATGAAACTTGGTGAGAGCTGATTTCTGTACTGTGTGTGTGCAACATTATTTTTGCTCTTTCATCTAGTTGAATTGATACTTCTCTCATCTTATAAAGTTGGAAAATTTTTATCAAGGAGGCAATGAATTGCTGGAAAGTCACAGTTATGTTTTGTCTCATATCTTAGTTTTTGATGAAATGTGGAAAACATTATCATGAATTTCGCTTGGTCCAGACTGGCTCTGATCCCGGCACAGTCCCGGCGTCTAGCCTTTGGTCCCGGCTTTAGTCCCGCCGGGACCAAACCTGGTCCCGGCGCCGGGACCGCAGGACCAAAAAGTCCCACCTCTACTCCTGAGCCGACGGCGGCACCTCCTCCGCGCGCCCCCTCAGCGGGAGTCGGGGAGCGGATCATCGCCTCCGCTTCTACCTCCCCTCCTTCGGCTCCCGCCGAAGAGGAGGGGAGGGGGTCTGTCCCCGACCCTAGGCACCGGCCGGCTCTTGGCGCTGGTGACTCTGCACCAGCGCCTGGTGCGTCTCCCGGCGGACCCCCGCCGGATTCAGAGGGGTGGGTGGTGGTTGAACGAGGTGGCAGAGCCTCTCCCGCGGGGGGCCGCCGCCCGCGGTCCCCTGTCATCCCACCTGACGGCAGCGCCGACTCAGCGCTGCAACCGCCACACGTACCGGGCGTTGAGACGCTGCACACACAACCTCCCACCCAGAACTCATCGTCCACTGTCGCAGCAATGCGCAAAAATTTTGAGGACGTGCCGCGGAGTAGGTTTCCGACGAAGCGACCAGCCGGGAGCCCTCTCGGTCAGCCCCAGATCTGACATGCCCGGGGTAACCTAACCAAAAACGGACGAGGCCGCGGACCGGTCCGCAACAGGCTAGGCGGTTCCAACGTGGGACCATCCAGAGGCGCATACGGGGGTTCCAGACCCCCTGAAAGGGTTAAGGTCAGTTACCTGGCAGTTCAAGTCGTCCACTTTTTTAACAAGCCCGTTTCCTTATCTTAAATGACCATTTTACAGTGGAACTGTCGAGGCCTTCGTGGGAATTTTATTGACCTGCAGGAGATTTTATCTGATCACACCCCTTCCGTTTTATGAAAGGCCCCCACCATCGCTTTGTTCTTTGACGTGGGGCGTGCCTACGATTGTACATGGAGGCATGGTATTCTACAGAAGCTTTTTGAACTGTGCGTGCGAGGACACATGGGTTGGTTTGTTTCAAAATTTTTGAAAAAAGGTATTTTCGGTTTCGCGTAAACTATTCTTTGTCGAACCGGTATGAACAACGGAACGGCATAGCGCAAGGTTTTGTGAGCTCCATAGCTCTCTTTGCAGTCATGATTAATGATATTTCAGACGATCTCCCGACCGGTGTAAAGCTCTTTTCGTTGATGATTTTACGATGTTGGTGACGGCGTCCACTACTGCTGCTGCGCCTTCTTTCGGCATCGACCGCCTGCAGCAGTGGAGCACACGCAACGGTCTGAATTTCTCAAGTACCAAAACCAAATGTAAGCATTTTTGTAACAGACGCAGCGATTGTGAAGACCCGATTATCTTTATCTACGGTAATCAGATTGAAATTGTAGGTGAAACCAGATTCCTTGGAATAACGCTCGACAAAAAGCTGGCATATGTGCCGAATATAAAAGAACTGCGTAAAAAGTTGTTCGTTGAATATTTTCAAGTTTTTGAAGAAAATGAGGCATGGCGCTGACAGAAAAATGTTAATCATGCTATATAGGGCGCTCGTCCGCTCCAAGATTGAATACGGGTGTGTTGTCTATGAAGCTGCTTCTCAGTCCGCCAAACAGATGCTCGATGTTGTTCACCACCAAGCGATAAGAACAATTACTGGGGCGTTTCGTACATCTCCAGTAATCAGTATGCTGGTTGACGCTGATGAAATGCCGCTTGAAATCCGCCGAAGAATGATCGCTATGCGTTATGCAATAAAAATGAAACAGTCAGCACAACACTCCACATATCAAACCTTCTTTGGTGACGCCCAGCTCCGTCGAATCGATAATGGCTCGCGTGCTTCAGCCCGCCATCCGGGGGTAAGGGTCCGGGCTTGGCTGGCAGAGGCTGGCATTGATACAGACCTTGTTGAATCTTATGACGTATCTTCTGTTGAACCGTGGATTGTGCCGGAAGTGAACACAAATATGAACTTACTCGAACAATGCAAACATATGCCTCCTGAAGCGATGCGCCAGCTATTTAGGGATCTTTGCTCTGAATCTTTTGGAAATCACGTCCGCTTTTACACCGATGGCTCGAAAAGTGACAATGGCACGGGTTGTGCATTTGTTGGTGAAGGTATCGAGAGAGGTTTTAGCTTGCCGTGCGAGGCATCTGTTTTTACCTCTTGAGCTGTTTGCGATTTTTCGTTGTTTGGACCAGGTGTCCAGATTGAGGGCGAGACGGTTTGTCGATTTTACGGATTCGCTGTCCTCTCTACAGGCTTTGAAAGCAGTTTTATTTGTAAAACGCGTCGACGTCCTTTCTCCTGGTTATCATTAGACAGAAGCTGCACGGTCTAAAGGAAAAGGGAAAAATGTCAAGATTGTGTGGATCCCAAGCCATTGTGGCATCAGCGGCAATGAACGGGCCGGTTGAGCTGCAAAGGCTGCAGTAGGACGTGATGTTCCCCCTGGTCTTCATATTCCATTCTTTGACCTGTATGCTCCTGTTAAGAACTTTGTAATGAGTAGCTGGCAGCGGCGATGGGACAAGGATCCCAGGGGAGCAAAGTTGAGGAGTGTGAAACCCAAAGTAGGGAAATGGCCTTCTAGCAGTGCTAGATCCAGAAGAGAGGAGGTTGTTTTGTCGAGGTTGCGGATTGGCCACCCACGCTACGCACTCTTTCCGCTTGACTGGAGAGGATCCACCGCTCTGTCCGCGCCGTGGCGACTCGCTGAGTGTGAAGCATGTCCTTGTTGACTGCCGCGATTATGAGATTGAGCGGGTTAGACAGTTGGGAGGGTCACCTTCTTTGGAGTCTCTTCTGGGAGAGTTTCCGACGCTTGAACTATCAAGTATTGTATCCTATCTAAGGAGCGTCGATTTTAATGTTATTTACTCGCCGACCTAGGGCGTGATTTGAAACTGTGGTTTTCTTTTTTTATTTATGTATTTTAACATTTTTACCTTTGACACACCTCTAGCCCGTGAGATGTTGAAACTCTTGCATATATCTTATTTAGTGATATGGGCGACACATGACCTTTGTTGTCGGCGCGCCCTAAACCACCAATTATGATGATGATGATGATGAGCAGTTTGCATAATCCTTCATAAACAGCAAAAACGCTGTCATGCCTTGAGTTACATGCCGAGTGAGAAAAGTGCAAAAGCGATACATCAAATTGGTCCTGTTCGCTTTGATGATTTGAACTCAAGGATCTTGATGATATTTGTGCCCTGACCTTACATGAAAAATCTTAGGTGCGTTTATTGATTGAATATTCATCGATGGACAGAAGGGAGGTGTCTATCTTATATTTGGATTGTACTGTAGTTTCTTACCCGTCAAGTGTCAGTGGTCTAACACGCGCCCCGCTAGGGTCCCTGCCATGACGCACCCCGATGGGAAGGGGGCGTATCCCCCTCCGTATCTTATTTCCCAGGAATTATCAAGAAAAATTACGGACGGCGTTCGAAAACTCTTGACGAAACAAATACAAATTATACGGAACTATTTTTATGTCAGGTCAATATTGAAGTCAGCAGAGGCCAAGGAAGGTTACATAAGCTTAAAGCGGGGCAGTGTTCGTTTTTCCCTGTATATTTTTACTCCGCGGGGCGAGAGCAAACCTTTAGGCATAATTTGATTTCTCTAATCGTGTAAAATTGAATGATGTTTAATATGATCTTGCTAGATCAAATGGTGAAATGATTTGATATCGACCTAGGTTAGTGTCATATGGTGCCCTGGTATAGCCATGTGGCATATCAATCGACTCCCCGTGACAAGCTAAGCGCAATGGAAGCAAATGGAAGCTCTATCTCAATCAGTGCGAAGTTATTGGCAAAATAATCACTGTATGTTCATGTGACCTCATGTGACATGCAGGAGAGCCGCATGGCAATGTGCTGAAAGCAAACCATATTTCCTTCTCAATGTATCTCTTCATTACCTATAGGTCAGTGTTATTCTTTTCTTTGAAATATCTAATAACGAGCGCGGTCAACCCCGGATTTGAACCTGGCAACCCTAAACAGGAGACAGGGCCTCTAACCACTATACCAGCGCGCCACACTCTACACCCTCCCACTAGCCCTGCACCTGTGACCCGTCAGGAGGTCACTGGCCGGTATACTACTCCACCGACGATGCCGTGACGCTGGCGCCCGGTGCTGTGGTCGGAAAGAAAAGGCACGGTATAAAGTTTCTTTTAGAAGATGAACCAAAGATAAAATCGGCCTGGATTTACTTGTGACGGTGACCCAGAACCTTAAGCTAGCTTCATGCCAAGGTTCATCCACTTCTATTTATTTTAAGTACTTGAAACCATGGTGAGAAGTAAACATGTTGCGAGAAATTTAACACATTGAATTACATTTTTGGACGAATTACTCGAAAGCCGTTAGAGATCAGTGGGTAGTATAATCAAGTGAAATGGCCGCAATTAAGTTTCCTATTCAGCCATGCCAATTTTGAGCTTGTCAGTGACATGTGCCCGGAACCGAGAAGCTACAAATGAAAAGTTGTTTTCTAAAATTATATTTATATATATAAAACAAATAATTTCAATATTGTCATTTCCATCTGCAAATATCATCAGGCGGAGGTAATGTTTTTTTCATTATCTGAAACGAAAAATCAGATTGGTCAATTAGATCGTGAGATATTAAGATTTGAATGAAATGAGCAAAAATGCAGTACTCCAGAAAAACGGCAAAAACTAGGTCAAAATTTTACGTTCTGCACTGGAAACCATGCCTTAGCACACAAAATTGACCTAGCTATCCCCAGGTGGCTGTCTTTAAGCGAAATGAAGTGTGCATTTTGACGTTTCAAGCTTATAAGTCGGCCGTCAATTTTCAGAAAATTGTTTGCCATTATCAGAAATACCGCGTTTTTGCGGAATAAATATTGTGTGACCAGTTCGAAACTTTTTTTAGCTGGCCCCTGTTGCTTATACAAAAGGAGACAAATTTCAAGTTTGTAGCTTAAGAAGTAAAAATAAGAAAAAATCAAAATTGAAACAGTTTGTTTCAAAATTTCTCAGAAACTATTTTGGAACCAGATTCGGGGCTCTAGTTTGGGTGTCTGGCGTAGGAGGGTTATCAACCTACAAAATTGCAGAGCTCTAGCATAAATTATCAGACCTGCCAAGCGGCCAGAATAGAGCCTCTTGAGAAATCTCAATCCCCTTCGCTCCATGGATTTCGTCATGCGGCTCTGACTTTATGGTTACGATTGTGGTAAGAATACAGGGCTTGAAGATTTTCAAGTTGGTCTGTCGAGTGTTTACTGAAAACGAGTCTCTTTTCACCATATACCTAAAAAGGGGGACAAAAAACTGGCCCCATCTTAGGTCAACAAAAGGAAAATTCCGAGATAGCAGATTTGTAGGCCCTATAGTGACCTTATCATATTGTGAAAGTTTGAAACTGATCAGTTGGCAGAAGTTCCTTAGGCGATGCTTCAAACTCGTGATTTTGGGTTTTGAGGTCGGGTTGCTTGACCTTTACTAGCTCCTTGATCTGACGTGACCTGACCTAAAAAATTTGGTCAGCGCGTGAAATTGATCAGGGATAAGGTACTGTAAGTTGCGTCGTTCTGCAACGTTCGACTTTTTGTTTCTGCGTTATGTATTTGCGTTTTGTTTTTGCGGGCGAATTTCGCCCCCCCCTGACTGTTAATTTGAAAGCCTCCTTCAGAGAGCATTGTCAGATAATTTTGGCAAGTTTGTTTAATGGTTCTAGGTGAGGATAGCCTGAAAGGATGGTTCATATTTTTCTTTATTTCCTTAGCTACTGATATTCAACTCCTTTATATGGCTGGCTCGTAGTGCACTGGGAGATAAAGAATATAAATGTCAATAAAGAGAGAAAAAACGCCGCGAGGACCAGGCCGGGACGGGACGGCTTCCTTCCACGCCGGAACTAGGCCGGGACCGGGACCAGCTTCTTCCAAAAAGTCCCAACTCTAGTTTTGAACTGAATTACATAAGAGTCAGAAAAGAGGGCCAGGGGACCTGCTCCTTCCCCCCCACTTTTTGTCAAAAAATTTCTGATATCAGTCAAAATTGGAGAAAAAAACTAGAAATTTAAAAACCAGCCGCTGCGGAAGGCAACGAGGGGCCCAAATTCGTACAGTTTTTGGTCCTAACGTGGAAAGTTAGTTGTCAGCATCAGGTTGAAGTTTGGCCGGCCTTCTCACTTTTTTGCCGGTGGCGACGCTTATGAACCGAAATGCCAGTTTTGTAGAGCATGTCGGAAACCACCATTGGCATATTTAATTTCACCCAAAGCTCTGTGTCATATTTCCGCAAGCTTTAAAGTTGAAAGTAGGGGAGGCTTACTGCCTTATTTCAAACCATGAAAGAATCCCTCTCCATTTGGCATCGCATGCCATGTGATAAATGTTAACAAATGGCACGGCACACAACCTTACATGCGGCAAGCCGCTGCGAGCTGCCAGATTCGTGATTACACGGGATGCTTGGCTCAATCCAGCGTAGAAAGACAAGTAAGACGCCTTTTTAGGCGATAAGCTCGCGGCTGTTTCTGTTTCAAAATGAAACCTAAAGGTTGGCTGAAATTTTCTTAGATGATTCATGGTGTTTTTCTAACAGAAACGTGACGATACCGCTGTTCAGCTGCTATGAATTCATCCCTTACGTGCAAACAAGCAACATGAATCACGGTTGAAAATGATGGAAAATAAATCCAGCTAAATTTATTTTAGATGACTTAGTTTGGAGTTCGTTTTATCACCGATTATATATTTTGCTATGACCTCCTGAATCAACTAATTATTCAGATTTATCGCTTTCGACTACATACAGTGTAATAACTCTTCAGAAATGTAGACTTCATTATCAAACCTCACGCGTAAAACACCTCCAAATATTTTGTTTTTCAAGCATGGAAACATTCGAGAATCACTGTTCCAAGGCCTTTCCAATCCTTTTCTTTTTAGAGGTTGTTGCATGGTCTCGCCGAAACGCCCACCCCTGGTATGTATAGTAACGATCTGGCTTGAAATTTGTATAAATTGACTTGAATTCATGCAGCTACCTGATGAAATCAGTTTCAATTATGTTAAATACTTGCAGAATAATGAGCTCGCCAAAAAATTTAAGCGGCCAGACCGGGCTGGGCTGGGTCATATGTAAATTTGTCTACTGACTCCGAGGAGACCTTGCGGACGCTTTGCGTACGCTGGGTAACAAGAGGCGATTTCTTTGTTTTGAGCAATTGGAGGTGGAAACAAAATGTTGTTTCCTGATTTCCAGACCTGTTTAGCCCATAAATTTTACTTTTTAGAGTTTCGACAAACTGGTCTATTCCCTTTAAATATATATAAAAGAACTTCTCACAAGATACATTTTTGAACTGCCACCTCTTTGATTCGAAATAGGTCACCGTGTGCTGGGGGCGGTTCCTTTCCATGCACCTGAATGGCTCACCCGACGCCAGCGTGAGCCCAGGCGGGAACTGCTCTCGTGAGGCGATCGCTGCGCTGCAGTGTTCTATCGGAGCCGAAAGTGGGGACATAATTAAATATCTCAGGAAGTATGAATCCCAGATCAATAATTCTAATATCAACCGAAAGCTCTGTTCCCACAGATTATGTGGACAACATATGTATGTCAAGACCTGACCACAACGGGCATAACTGTCAGTTATTCGACCCTAGGTCAGCAACAAAAATAACTATATCTATATATGATAATAAGGGGGCTTTGCATGGATGTTCTAGTTAATTTTCAGTCACTAAGTGTATACGCGCAATATGCTTGACATTGAAGACGTTATTTAGCCCTCCCTTAACGCACGCAGTGGAGGGGGCCCTGAAGTGCCCCCACCTATTTTTTCTAAGTAGCCAGAGAACTGTTCGCCGCCGGAAAACGCTACTCGGCCACATTTGAGAGCATTTATGAGGGTGTCGATTAATTAAGAAATTTTGAAAAACGGTCGATAATGTTTTTACTTATAGGCCTTCACAGTCAGACCTATATTTTGAGACCGTCGCTCTCGGGCGGTCGCACCAGTTCGCCTGCACTGTAGACCGAGTGATGACGTCATTACTTCATATAATCAGATATATGTCAATATTAACCCACAAGGTCAAGGTCAAAGGTCTCATGTCAAAGTCATTGACCGGAGTATTCCGGTCAAGCATTACTCAGTGGCATTAATCAGCATGACGTATGTTATGATATGACTATAGTTAGGGCTACTCAGGGTCAAGGTCAGAGTTTTTCAAGGTTAAACCCTCATTTCCCACCCAAAGGCTGCTATAGTTCCGGTTATATTGTATATAACCACCCCTTCCCTAACCATGAAGACGAAATTGATCACATTCAACGGTGATATGTTTGTTCATACACCAGCACAATGTTATCAGATCCCTACTGAATGAATACGAAACCTTGGCTCGGTCCATGACGAAACTGTATTTTTTACGGAATTTGCGTTCCGTCGATCGCATTTTTCCAATGAACCTGCCTCACGTCACTCTGTGTGTACTTACTTACTTGGTAAATATCAGTAAGCTGCTCGTTCTGTTTTTCAATGAAATTCCCAAGTCCAAATGCTGTATCAGCTACAGGGTGTTTAAAAAAGAATGATATGTTTTAAATGTTCAGTAAAGGTCTAACAAAACCTCAAATCCGTCCACAAAACACTCATTTTAATGGTAAATTGTAGGACATTTTTCTATAAACATGTTTCGTTTGCATAAAATGTTTTCCCCCATGTTAAATGTACTCGGAAAAATGAAGCAAGAAACATAATATATGCCCGCTTATATCTGAAAAAACGGAACTGGCAGCACTCTAAAAAGGCTTTAAAACAAGAAAATTGGCACGTGAGCATGCACATCAAAGGCACAAGTTTCCGTAATATTACAAGTTGGAAGTTTTTGGCTCAAGCTCCATATGGCTCATTGGCCTACCTTCATAGGCGTAGGAACGGGGTGGGCCAGGGGGGGCCATGGCCCCCCAATATTCATGATTCTTAACCATTAACCCTATGGCGTTGACTGGAAAGAAATAACTTCAAAATACCCGCTGCCCCCCAATATTCTGGACATTCCTACGCCTATGCTTACCTTCCATATGAATGGCTGAATGCGGCGGACACAGCGCAAACGACCTCACTGTTCACCGCAGGATAAGGGGCATGGACCAATTGGGGATTGCTTGCTTGGACCCGAGCTTTCCTAACCTTGAGTGGTGTTTTTTTAGCATTAATTTCTAGCGGTAATGTGCGTGTGGAACTATGATGTACCGCAGTGACGATGTCATGTTTGCAGTGTCATTGGCGTGATACTTGTCACGTGATACGCGCGTGATTTCTACGAGCATTTTCGACGAAGCCAAAATAGACAGTATTTTTAACTCAATTTTAAGACTTCTTTGAACTAGTAAAAATATCAAAACAGCTATCAAGATGCAAATAATCGTAAATGTCCTAAAATTCGCTTTCGATTGATATATAAATCATTCTGCAAAAAAATATTTATAACCGCATTATGATTAATTCAAAAATATCATTATTTATGAAACACCCTGTATAAGCAGGCTTACCCGCGTTTCTACACTTATTCGCACCTCCATGTTTACAGCATCAAGCTCGAAACTCAAGCGACGATAAAAGAACGTGCAACAAGTGCGTGTGCGTGCTGTGAGACTCTATTCCCTGATGTTATTTGAAGTGAACTTCGCAAAGGAGGAAGGGTTAATTTATGTACCTCGGTTCTCACTTCATCGTGAGGTCTGAAAATGATCTCTGCAAATACTAGCTGCGATTCTACGAATGGTTACTGGGTATGCTAGTGTACTGAGATATTAATTGAAAGCTTGGTTTTCCCATACTGTAACATTGCACTTTTTCACAATTATTGAGTGAAGACGTCAACGACAGTAGGTTAAAATAATCCAGTCGATAAGCAATGTCAACAAAAAATTCTCATTTAACTCATTGTAACCAATGCACTGCACTTTCGCCGTGCCCCGGCCCACCTCCTTCCAAGCCTCCAGGCATATCTCGCCGGTCGCCGCCCCCCGACCGACAACGTGCGACATGCCCTTGTATAATATGTCACCATCACCACTGCCGCAGCGTGACGCAGCTGAAATTTGCAGGGCAGGTAGGCGAAACATCTTGCCATAGTTTTGAAGTGGTCCCAGGATGGGGCAGGCGACGAAATTTTGTGTATGCTTATCGATAATTGGCATAATCTCAAAATGTATGTGAAATGTATATGGTACATATTCTGCTCTCCAAATTCACTGTAGAAAACTGTTTGCAAAATCGCTTTCTTCGTGCCTTAAGTTGTCTAATGAAACCTGGTTTGTCTCATCTTGTACGTTTTCTTAGCCTAAAAAAGCATCGAAAATGGGCATTGCTCTTGACCTTTGTCGTGTTATGTGGCGAGAGATTCAAAGGCAGCAGTTTGATGCCTTGTCGCGTCGACTTCAAAGGCCTTAAATTTTTTGTTTGACATTTCCTGACACTCTGGTCATTTTGCTGCTAGTTGCAAATATCAAGATCAATTTTAAAAATAGTCAGAAATTCGAATAAAGTCCCCATTTTGGCGTCCCTTAGAACACTGTGCGCTGTGGTCTCGGATGCTGAGACCACATCGCAGCCATCATGCTTGTTGGGAGAGCTGAAAAGGAAAAGGAAATGTTAAGCCGTCTGATATTTGTCGGAAGCCTCACCTGTAATTCGCCAGAGATACTGTCGCGACGCTGCAGACATGATGTAGCGACGACGGTACGTGCAGCCTGTCCTCTCCTCACTGGTCCACTCTCGATGCCCGGCTGGAGCGTCCTCGGGCACTGGCGCCGGCCTCAGCCCCTCGCCCATCTCCGATAACGGCTGAAACGGATACGGGGGAGGGTGCGAGAAGGGGAGGATGGTGCGTGGGAGGGGGCGAGAGACGGCGGACGCTGCCGTCCGCTGGACTGAACTTGCAAAAACAGTCAGCACGTTTACCACCTAAGTTGCCAGCATGCGTGCAGAATTGAAGTTATGTACGACATTCACCCGGTTCCATACTGATTGGTAGGTAGGTACTGCTACTCCGGTTGTTTTTCGGAGATATCTGGGACATTCCTGGACATTTCAGCACACGGGATGGTCGATTTTCACCCTAATGTCTTCGATTTGCTTCAAACATGGACCATGGAGTTATTGGCAGCCCAGAACATTCATGTGATATTCCTAGCTTGCTAACTGCAGCGGTTCGGGGATAATAGCATCCGACGACTTTATACTTTGCCGGCGCAGCAATGTCTTCTACAGCTATTTTATCCACTCAAAATAATGATGAATGGGTAAAACCAGTGTCCTGAAATTCACAATTTTAAGTGGAAAACATATATTTTTCAGATTTATTAATGGCTCACCAGGGGCTGGTTTTGGCCTCACTTGACAGAGGAATCCCGGGCATAAGAACGGGTATAATACGCACCTAAATTTTGACGGTGAATACCTAAGCCATACTGGTGTAATCCCCAACCACCATTTATATAATATCTTGCCTGATTACGTCCTCTCACCAACCTCATCCTAACGCCAATACCACTACTCATATATACACCAACAGCGATAACAAAACAAAACGCCAACAGTCGCAAAGGAGAACTGAGGCAACCAAGGTTTTCTGGAGGTATAACAAACTTTGTCATGTCCGAGAAGTTTTTGATCCTTTCAAATACAAAAGATGGCGCATCTCTTTTACCCATGCCGGCTTGGGATTGGCTGACTACCAGATTGTCAGGCGAAGGAAAGACTTCACGTGGGTATTTCTTTAGTGAGGTCGATTGGATCGAGGCGCATTCGCTTCTGTCCACCTTTAATTTTCGGAAATTATTCGCATTGGAATAGGATAAAAGTGGCATTTGTAAGAGTCGAAATGAAACGTATATTTCTACCAAGACCATCAATAATGTCAAAGTATTCTCATTATTTCAAGCAAAGCCGCTGAAGTTAACCCTGATTTTTAGTCCATGTTTTCATGTTGGTGACATTGATTAATAAATTAGGTCATATATTATTTTACTGAACAGAAGCTGGAAAAAGCTATATTTTTTTAAAAGAAAAATAAATTATTTATTCTTAATTATTATTACTCTGCAATATAAGAGCTTTTTTGAAATTTGAGATAGCCCAAAACTACATCGTCATTTTGGACAAATATCCGCTTTAAGTGAGGCCGATTCCACCTTTAAATATATTTCGTAAAATACAAATTCATTTTGCTTTTTGATAATTTTTCCAAGTTTAAATATGCTTTAGAAGCATTTATAGCGTTCGATGGCTCTCAACCGTGCGTTTATTGGTGATAAATGGGTTCCAAGGACCTCCAAGTACCGAACCGGCCTCGGTGAAAAGGCCTCACTCAGGTGGATTTCGTCCATTCAGAACAATGACGTCACTTTGTCGTATTTGGGGAGTCGAAATGATCTCGGGTGCCATGAATAAGTGCAGGTAAGTGCAAGCGGTGAGTTTCTAAGTAGCTTCGGTAACCTTGGTGAGCCCCGTCTTGAGGCGCGAATATCACCAAGGCGGCGAATACAGAATTTTGGGGTCGGTATGGTTATTGGAAACAAGACTGGAAATTGAGTGAGTGCTTGGAATGAATTTGAGGCTGCTGTTGGAAGGCATATTGTGGATGAGGGTTCATTTCTTATCCCTGATACTGCAGCTTACTTTTCGGGAAATTCATGATTAATTGAACCATTGCTTCCATCTTAAAAATCTACAGTAGATAGGTAGGTACATACCTACCTACTCAGTACAGTACTGGGTTTGCAGTAAAGTGCAAATGTTTTCCACAGCTCGGAGGAAAGCTCAGACTGTATTTGTATTTATTCAGTATATATGAGCAACAGGATTTTCCCACTTACAGCTCAAGTCCATTGATGAAATAATACATGAATATTTACAAGAGATGATGAACTCATAGTCACCTATACAGTACAACTGCAAAAGCATTAAATTCAAATAAGCATGTAAATATTAAAAGAAAACATGATGCTAATTGCTATAAAACAGTGAAATCCTAAAACCATGTGTTCACTAAAGCGGATGATCCCTAAAATATTTAATGACGGAGGATTTAAACGATGAGAAAGTAGAGATAAAAGGGTCGATGGAAGGATACGTGCTGACATGATTAAAAGCGCGAACTGCACGGATGAACAATCCACATCTCATGGTTTCTACTCTCCCAAAAGGAATGTTCTTTTTGTCATAAGGAATGTCCCAAAAATCATGCCCTTTTTGCGGCTCATGATTCTTAAGGCTGGGTATGGTTGCAATTCTCTCCATCTGGACTGTACACTGGTTGTACTTACAAATATAGGCTGGTGATTTTTTACTCATTGAAGCAAAATAATCCTGGCAGCGGTTGAGTCTTGAAACCCCACATCTTGCATTAAACAATGATAGCATGTGTGGTGCTCGGAGGGGGAAATTGCAGAATATCAAAATAAGGGGAAGGGATTTATCTGGTGGGTTATTTACCAGGGCATCAGGGCCAAACAATGTCTTCTATGTATAAACATTATTATATGGCTGCCTAATTCTGTTTGAATGGGTTAAAGTTTCAGGGTTATTAGATCCTATCTATAATATGAGGTACCTACAATTGTGGAGTGTCAGAATGTTTTCATTCCACTAGAAGGTAGTATATTGATGATACTTCATTTCCATTCTACAGCAGATATTTTCATCTACTTCAGTAAAAAGAAAAAAACAAGTGGTTGTTGATGCCAGCCCCCGTTCAAGTTGCCTGGCATTTTGCGGCGGTGACGTCATCGCCGCGATGCCGCAGGCGTTTTGCGGCTTGAAGTATCGGAAAACTGGGTATATTTGACATCGGCAGTAAAGCTTGCAAATGACTGAAAGACATCAAAAATGGCTTAGTTGACAAGTTTGCTCATATTTCTAGCCAGTACAGAGTTTCTGCAGCCCTAAGACCGGCCTGCAGGGACTTCAGGGGCTTTTCTCGCAGTGATGTTCCGTTGCTCTTAAGAGTCATTATCAGTGTAATAGCATTGCATTTTCATCCTTCACGTCATCGTTGCTTAGATGAAAATACGAAGTACGGGTTTTTCCGATGGAGGTTTTTTAGCGAGACGAACAAATTGTTTGAGGTACCGCGCGGTCACGGGTCCAGGACTTATTTTGGGGAGGCTAGAAAACTCAAACCTCCCCCACTGCCAATGGCGGATACAAGGGGACTAGGGCTCGAGCCCCCACCCCATGTTAGTGTCTAGTAAATGCATAGGCCGATGCTGATGTGAGGCAATGGCGAGGAGGCTCGAACCCCCTTGCCCATACCCCAAAAGTCCTGTACCCGCCACTGTCCCCCGCCATAGCCTCCGAACAGCCTTTGCTTATACAGATATTAGTAGACATCTCGGAGGGGTCCCCTCGAAATTTAGGAGGCTCGTGAGCCCCATAACCTTCTTATATCCGCCACTGGTACTACAGGCGGATCCAGGGGACAAAGCCCGGGCGGGTGTCCTCCGATGTGCCCTCGAGGTCACTCCTGAAATGGTCACAGCGCCTCCTGAAAGGTCGATGGAGCCACCTGAAATGTCGCTTCCCACCCCCCCTCCCTCCCCTCCACAGGATGCGGAGAGCTGCGCCCGCCGATAGGATTTGGCGCCCACCTGATAGGTTTTGCCAGCCAAAAATGGTACCCCCTGGTCCGAATGAACCCCCCTGGTCTGGATGACATCCCCTCCCGGGAAGAATGCCCCCCGACTGATAATCCTGGATCCGTCTATGACTAGTGCCCTGTATATATAAACAGCCCAATTACCATAACTTTGGGTAAAATTTAATCACATTTACGGGTTTCAATGGGGTGAGTCAGAGGCGTAGCCAGGGAATTTTTTTACGGGGGGGGGCAGAGTGGTTCGGCAATGATGACATGGGAGGGGGAAAATTGGCACTTGGCGGATGTAGGAGACAAGAAGGCACTTGGTCCTCCAATAGCCAATGGGGAGCACATTCCACGTCCATGCCGCTTTTCGACGCCCATGACTGCAACTGTTAGAGCGATCGGCGCGTGCGGCATTTAGGCCTTGAGCAGCGGCTATAATCGGGCTCTGAGGTGCGATATTTCCTACTATCGTTACTATTCCCGTATTTGCCAAAACTCAATCCTTTCACCCCGTATGTCGTTTCATTGGTTTTTATTCTCTCTCGGTCCTGTCATGTTTCTCTTTTACAGTATTGCGGATCAGTAAAAACCGTAGAGGGATTGCCAGACTAGTATACTTTTTAGTATAACATACCAAATGCTACTAGGTTTGTCAACATATTTCACATTGCAGACATTAAAGTGCAAAAAAGTCTATTCCATGGCTCTTTTCTTAAATGTTTAAACTTGATTTATCCACAAAGCTTAAATTTTAACCCTCAAAATAAGGAGATGTTTCCTTTCTTAGTAGATACCAAGAACACAACCAAAATTTTACTAGTAGGAAACTTGAACCAACCTGGGATTCTAGGGCCTTGGTTGATGCATGTATTATGGAGGCATATAACTACAGTCCTAAATCAATTACATTATTCTGCTGATTTGAAAGTCATTTCTTCAACATGTTTTGCAGATTTCACAATCTCTTATTATAGGTTTGGTAAGAAGCAATAGGACAAGTCCAGGAAAAAAGCCATAATGAGACTTCTAAGCCTGAAAAGACTAAATGAGGAATATG
Organism: Lepas anatifera; assembly: GCA_034440635.1. Lineage (NCBI taxonomy): Eukaryota > Metazoa > Arthropoda > Thecostraca > Lepadidae > Lepas > Lepas anatifera. The sequence goes on along the minus strand of JAOTON010001937.1, from coordinate 1,043,683 downwards.
GGGCATGTTAAGGAAGCGGGGAATTTTAGCCTCTTTTTGGGATTTTGGACTCACTCTCCACCTTGCGTGAAAGCAATTTCAGGACCCTGGGTAAAATTATATACCAAAATGTGTGAAATGATTCAATATTCACAACAATGTAAGTTTTGAAATATTCGATTTTACTGGAAAACATTATGTTTGTTCAAAATGTTTAAGTAGTTTTGAAAATATGTTCTTCCGCGTTGATTTCAAAACTAACAGTAACACTTAAAAGAGCATAGCTCAAAGTATTCATATGAAGAATAAAACCGTGGGTATTTGTATCTGAGCATGAAAAAAACTTTCACAATATATAATGGATACACGCTGTTGGCGCACTCCGCGTGGTGCACAGGGCGCGTTTATTTCCCCTTTACCTCATGCGCCGTGACCTTGGCCTGAAGATGATCGCTGATGGAGCAATACGTTGGGCGTTGACAGAGGACCTTTGTGTTGTATCAATTCTGTCGTTTTTTCACTCCTTGCTTCAGCAATGGTAATTTCTGTCTTGAAGCTAGAGACATGAAGAAGATTTCAACCAAAAGCGTTTATTATGAAACCAACAGAAGGGTGGAAAGAGAGTGTCTCAGAGTATTGAGATCAAAAATAAAGCCGTGGGTGTTTGCTTTTAAGCATGAAAAACCAGCGGCATATATTATGGGTAAGCGCCGTTGGCTCACCCTGCGCAGTGCGCAGCGCTTGCTCGCCTCTTCACGTGCCTGATGCGTCCTGAACCTGACCTGAAGACGGCTGTTGGTGAACAAATAAGTAGTCAGCAGGGGGGCACAAGGGGCACGCAACCCTCCCACATCGGTGCCGGAGTGCCCTTTGGTTGCTAGGCGGTGTACCTCGTTTGGGCTGTGCCGCTCGAATTTTAGTGCTCCAAGTCGTTAAACCTAGATGCAACCAGACTGCATTTAGCGATTAAAACTATTGTCTGACAATTTAGTACATTTTTGGTCAGCTAGGACATGCTTTTGCCTTTCCAAGCACCCGGGAAGAGTATGGCCACATAATCCGTGTCCAGCTTCTGTCTCGCCGTCACCAATAACCGTACCGGCGAAGCTTGTCTGGTGCCCTTTGAGCTATCTGGTGCCCACTGAACTGGTATTGGCCCATTGAGCTGATCACGTACATACCCTCTAAGGTGAGCTGGTGCCCCATGAGTCAATCTGGTGCCCCCTGAGCAAATCATTGTGCCTCTTGAACCTATATAATGCTGAGTTAGTATAATGCCTTCGAGCTGGCTTGGTGTCCTATTAGCTTTTTTAGTGCCCCTTGAGCTGATCTGGGCCCTCTGAGCTGATGCCATGTCTCCCGCAGTTGGTTTACTGTTCCCCTGAGCCAATATGATGCCTCTTGAGCTGATTAGGTGCCCCCTGAGCTAGTTATTGATGTCTTCTTAGGTGATCTGGTGCCCCCTGAGCTGGTCTGGTGCACCCTGAGTTGATCTTGTGTTCCCTGAGCTGATTTAGGCCCCTGCTCTGGTCTGGGGGGCTAGGAGCTGGTTTGGGCCCCTTGGCTGATAGATCTGGTGCCTCCTGAGCAGATATTTTGCCCCTGAGCTAAACTAATGCCCCCTTAGTCGATCTTGTGCCTCTTGAGCCATCAATGTGCTCCCCGAGCTCATCTGATGCACTCTGAGCTAGTTTGGAGTCCCCTTAGCTAGTTGGGTGCCCCCTGAGCCAATATTGTGCCCTTTAAGCTGATCCGGGCCTCCTGAGTTAATTACGTAATTTCCTCAGCAGCTCTGGGGCCCTGAGCTGAGCTGAGCCCACTGAGGCTGATGAGGGCCCCTGAGCTGGTATGGGGCTCCTGTGCGCATTAAGTGCCGCCAGACTTGATCTGGTACCCCCGAGTTAATCTGGGCCCCGAGCTGGTCGGGGACCACTCAGCTGATGTATTGTACTCTGAGCTGATAAGGTGCTCCCTGAGCTGATCTAGACCCCTGCTCTGGTCTGGGGACTACGAGCTTATCTGGGCCCCCCGAGCTGATCGATCTGGTGCCCCCTGAGCTGAACTAATGCCCCCTGAGTCGATCTGGTGTCTTCTGAGTCATCATTGTGCCTCCTGAGCCCAGCTGATGTCCTCTGAGCTAGTCTGGTGCCCCTGAGCTAATATGGTGCCCTTTAAGCTGACCTGGGCCTCCTGGATTGATAACGTGATTTCGTGAGCATCTCTAAGGCCCTGAGCTGAGCTGGGCCCACAGAGGCTGATGAGGGCCCCTGAACTGGTATGGCGCTCCTGACCTGATTAAGTGCCTCCTGAATTGATCTGGTGCCCCCGAGCCGATCTGGGCCCCGAGCTGGTCGGGGACCACTGAGCTGATCCCTTGTCCCCGGAGCTGATCTAGTGCCCCATGGGCCGACCTGGTGTCCCCTGAGCAGCTCTGGCGCTCCTGAACTGATTGGGCCCCGAGCTGGTAAGGGATCCCTGGGCTGAAAAGGTGCCCCTGACTTGATCAGGTCCCCTGACCTGAATTGAGGCCCCTGAACTGATTTTGGGGCCAAAGAGCGGGTCTGGGTCCTAAGAGCGGAGGGTTTTTTAACTAATTCATTTAAATGAAGAACTAGTTTCTCACGATATTCAGCCCTATCACACCACCCCCATCCAAATAAACGGCCTGTTTACCTTTTCTTTACTCCAACTGGGACCGATCCTTGAAAACATGGAACTTTATAAACAAGTTAAAATGATATCTCCCAAATTATTTTGGGAGCAAAAATTTTCCTCTTCCAATGTCACTATGCCACTCCTCCTCCCACGGCCCTTGTGGGAGCCGCGGAACTTAAACTGCGTCAACCAGGGTTCACTCCTCACGACAAAACCAGTGGGCATAACAAATTAATATTTGGCTCCAATATGTCTTAACTTGCACATAGTGACAGATATTACAGGCTCCGCTGATTTCTCTGATGTTAAGTACTTCCATGAGTTGGCTGACTTGTTTTGAAACCTATCCAAAACAGTCGTGTTTTGGCTACTTTCATGATATTTCGGTTATATTTTCTTTTTTCGATTTAATCGTGTTTTCCTTCTCCGTCAGTCAGGGCATTTTTTAAGGAATTGTCAGTGGGGGGCATTTCTTGTGCTGGCCATTATGTGTATTCAGGGGATCAGCACCCCATTCGGGGGGGCGTTAATAATACTTAGAATCGCTAGTGTTAAAAAACCTTGCCCAATTTTTTGTGTCTTTCCATCTACTAGAGATTATAGATGCTGCCCAGGGCTGCCAAGTTTTTTTAGCAGAAAAGGGCCACACCGAGTTAGAAGCAGGGCCAAAAGGGACCAAATTTTATTTTCACTAAAACAGCCAAATAAATATCACAGAAGTCGGATTTGAGACTAAAACGACCCCTCATAGTAATCATAAACTCACGGAAGTACAACTTGTATCACTGTTTAAACCTAATTTTTGGCAGTTTGATCTTGACTTGACGCAATATATTTTTGGTGCACTACCCATTTAACCTTCGTCCCACCGGGGAACAACAATGGCCCCCTAAGGTTTTTTTCAGAATAGCACAAAATACGACGAGGTGCAGCACTGTGGTTGAGGGGTCTACTTCTCAGCCCATCGTTTTCCCACCTTCGCTACAAAATTTTACCCCGGGCCACAATAGGTCAGGTCACCAGGCAAGGTCAACCAAGGTAACCTCACTTCAACTTTTGAGCTCTACATTAGCTACCTTTCTAATCTGATCGATTTGAAACTATTTACACTTGATGACCCTTCCAGGGTCTACAAATTGTATATCCATATTGTTTTATATTTGGTGACCTGCAGTCAGGTCACAAGGGGACCTCAAAATTTTGGTCACCACCAACCCAGGGCACGCCCACCTCCAGGTCCACGCCCTCAGGAACCCCGGGCCAACCCGGGCGGCCCAAGGGGACCTCTTCCATACAAAAAGCATGGGAAAAGCTGTCTTATGATCTAAAAGTCACAACAACGGTTGCAAATTCTCAGATTGCTCAGAAAAGCATTCTTGGCTACCCTTTCACGGATTCCAGGGGCAATATTTTCCCTTTGACCTATCTGAGGTCATCACAGGTCACCAGGGGTAAAAAACAGTATTCTGACAACAACTTTTAACCTCATCAAGCTAGAGCGCTGAATTAAACACCATCGTGTATGTCTTATCAATGGCTTCCGTTTGATATACGGCAAGGTCACTTTCTGACCTTTCGCGACCTCAGGTCATGTTAGGTCAAGAGGTGCCCTCTGGAGGTAAAAAAATTTGCGGGAGGTCATTATGTTCCACATAGCAGAGAAAGCCCTGGCACTTTCCTATCAAGCATAGCATAGTAAATTTCAATAGCTCTAATGGCATGAGAGCCATGCCCAGGTTTCTTAAGCATTGCATATTTTAGTAGAAATAGCCTATCGTAACCCAATTTGACCTCTGGAGGTCAAACCATTCTCCTGAGCGCCTAAACATGTGAAGTAAAATCATACTGAAGTCACATGAGCTTCCTAATGTACTTTTTAGATTTGCGCTAACCCCCATGTTTTCGGAGTTAGAAAGGGGCTCATCGATGCCCTCGGTGGGGCGAAGGTGGCGCCGGAGGTGGTGGCGGCGAAGAGGCGGGGCGGGTTAATAGGAGGCCATGGGTGCCCCTCCAATCCGGCTTAGCTATCAAACGATTTTATCCACATAACCGGGAAATTTGTTAGGATCATCAATTATCTTAGCCGTACCACTCCCCGCTAACATTTAATATTTTTCCTGCTTTTCCAACTGTGATTTTTTTGCTCTTTCAACAGTGGTGGATATAGGATTTTTGTAAGAGGGAGGGGAGGGTGGAACCTCAAAGCGCACTTTGCCATCGAGTTTCCACCCAAAGGGCATCTATAGTATCGCATCCTTCGCGTCCGGTTTTCGGTGGTTGTAATTTTTTGGATAGTGTTTTTTCACAGAGTTCTCCTCCCACTGGCATAACAGTTTTTTCTGCTGCTCTGATCCTTTATTAGTGTCAGAACATCTTATTCAAGCCCGGAGAAAGCCAAGAGAAGCCATATTTATACAAGGGACAAACCAAAAAGAGCTTAGGTGCCAGCTGCTAGAAAAAGGGCCAAAGAAGGCCAGATTCCAAGAGAGGGCCAACCGAAAAAATCGCGCTGCCAAACACGACAAAGAAGCCCAAATTCAAAATATTTGGCCACAAAATGGCCAGCCTGACAGCCCTGATTCTACCGCCATGTATTCGAAATGAATAAAATATTATATTATTTTTCTTTGAGTATAGCAAGGCAAGTAAATTCCTAGTGTCGAACACATGTAGTTTATAGTCTAAATCGAGACAAGTGTTAATGTACATACCTACTATGATGCATGACTGTTGCTGTCAAAATCATCTAGGGAATGTAGTGCAAAAACCAGTTAATAATTTTTGGGACTTATCGACGCACCAACTGTAAGGGTCATATGGCGTTGCCAACTCTTTCCCTGTTAGAAGGGTTTCTCGGGAGCCAGCTTTGATTCGGACGAAGGGCTGGCCGAACATATAATCTCTCCACATTTACAACATCAAGTAATCGATAAAAAGGCCAACTAACAACTTATCAACTTACAGAAAAAAATATGCAGCGATCCCACTATAACTTTTACCAATGCTACCACCGCAATAATAAATAAATAGGCTAAGCACTTCGCAACGCCACACCAGCAACCAGTCTGACGCGCTGTGACTACATGGAGTCCCGCCTAATCCACGAACGAACTCTGAGCGCTCACAGCTGACCGCGTGTGAAATGAGAGCATCTTGCAATCCCCCGGTACTGGCTGGGCTTCCGGTCCGATAGAACACGATGTTTGATTGGTTGTAGACTATCTTCAGCGTTGTGATTGATTGGTGCTGAGGCTGCTTTGCCGGGATTTCCCGTAACTATACACTTTGTTTCGTTTTTGCACGATGGATTAGACAGCCACTGGTGGAAATTTTTAACACAATTTTTTTGTGGATTGCCAATTTGGGATGTGCAATAGAACAAAATTGTTATTGTCGGGTGGTGTTCTGTCTTATTGTCGTCAGGTGAGGCTGCGTTTGTTTAATTTACGTCATCTATTTCACTGGGGGCCGATTTCCGGGCACTGGGGGCGTATTTTGGCCGACTGGGGGGCAAATGGCCCCCCAGTTAACATGTTAAAAAATGGCTTGCCGTCAATGCTTGATGTGTATTTTTCTTGGACCTAAGGTACCCAAAAGTTTATATAAACTAAGATATAGTAATTTTTTACGTTAGGTTAAAAAGTGTCCCTTTTCTCCCGGGGTGCCCCTTAAAGGTGGTGTGCCCCCCCATACCAAAGCTCTGGCTGCGCCCCCGGTATCCAGTGACAAAGAAGACTGGTTTTGCCTTTATGAATTATGTTCTTGCTTCTATTGCACGTAAGTGCAGGTGAGGGACCTTAGAGCAGCCTGGGGCCTGGGCTTTTCCTGGCGCCAAGCTGTGGCGCCGCCCCTGTCTCTAGTAGAAGAAGATGCAAAGGAGTCTAGCAGAAAGAAGTTGCCCCTGGTCTACAAAGAAGATGGGGACAGATGTGTTAAATTATGACTAAGCCTATCTCACAAATGCCCCGAATTGAACCATTCTTACTTATGGGTCATAAAATATTTTGCGAGGGCAGAAGTTGTAGGACCCGAGCTGACCCCCAGGTTCTCTCGATTTCCATATGAGGGAGGGGTCCTGATTCCTCTCTCCTTCTCCGCCTCTCTCTCTCTCTCTCTCTCGCTCTCTCTCTCTCTCTCTCTTTCTCTCTCTTTCTCTCTCTTTCTCTCTCTCTCTCTCTCTCTCTCTCTCGCTCTCTCGCTCTCTCTCTCTCTCTCTCTCTCTCTCTCTCTCTCTCTCTCTTGGCCGGTACTTGGAGTTGGCCGGCTGAAATCCAATTTTTGGTCATAACTTGTCAGATTGATCACCCTAGAAACATGCAAAGTGACGCGCATCTCATTAAAATCGGCTGGAGTCATCCATGGAAAAACGAGGGAGCGGATCCGATCTGAACCCTCTAGTCAGCCGTGGACATTGGCCCAACTATATCCAAAGGATTTTACCGTGTCGGAGGCACAACGATACGGACAGATCACTCGGTAAAGCGCACCAAAGAGCTGAATTTATCTCCCGGACTACAAAGTTGAAAATACCTTTTCTGCCAGGCACAACAAAAATTGTCAACAGACTGCCAAAGAAATAAGGATTATTGAATCACATAATAAAACCTGATAATGGTAAAGGTGGAGAAAATGATCATAATCTGCCAATTATACATTATTTTGAACGAGTTTAAAAACCAAAATTTCGTCGACGGCTTAGACCAGCCATGGCCACGACTGAGTTTAAAAAAACTGTTTTTCTTTTTTTCTCTTTTAAAGTCAGTCGCGACCATGCATTGCATGCGAAACCGTCGTCTAACTTTTGGCTTTAAAAAATCATTCAAAACAATATACAATTGCCAGATTATGACCATTTTCACCACATTTACCATTATCATGATGACACTGTCATACCTTCTCCGTCACTATAATTCATAAAACCTTAAAAAACAAGTGGTATCACTTTAAAATGGTAGACAACCAACCAATTACTATGGTTATGATTCCAGAATTCCAAATTCCCTTTTGATGCAATTAAGTAAGATTAGGTATGTCAAAATTAAATGCCCATGCATATTAAGTCCAAAAATCTGCATCACCCCTCTGAAGTCGTGGCCATAACGAACAGGCCAAACTCTACTGTTTGCACGGCCCAGGATACGCACATCATCGAAGTTTACTAGAAAATAGAGTTTGTCAAGTTATTGGCACACAATTTACATATAGGGTATCAGAACAGCTCAAACGGCTCAATTCAAGCTCATGGGCTCCCGCTCAGCTCAGGGGCCCTGTAACTGGGCAGGGGCTCCCAGATCAGCTCAGGGGCTCCTAGTTAAGCACAGGGGCCCCAGATTAGCTCAGGGGCCAGATTAGCTTGGGGGCCCAGCTCAGCTCAGGAGCGTCCAGGTTGGCGGATATAGGATCTTAGACCAGCTCAAGGAGCCCCATTCAAGCTCACGGCTCCCAGCTCAGCTTAGGGACCATAGAACAATTCTGGGGCCCAAACCAGCTCAGGAGGCCCTCAGTTCAGTTCAGAGATCCTGGATTAGCTCATAGAGCATCAGAGGGCAGTTCGGGCCCCCTGACCAGCTCAAAGGGTCCCAGATTGACTCATAAGACCTCAGATCAGCGCAGGGGCCCATATCAGCTTAAAAGGCTTCCCAGACAATATATTGGTCCGTTTGGATTTCTTGTTGTATATTGCAGTGGCTGCTAATATTTTCATATCCGTTGCGGAGCACTACAGAAAAGAGGGGGATCAGTGACCCAGCTTCCCCCCTGTTCTTACGCCTATGGGCACAGGCCTCAAACGAAAGATCAAGGAGCCAACAGAGAGTAAGGCAGTTTGGCTACTCGAGATGTGTTTGGATGGGATGGAGTGTAAACACCACTGCTGCTCGATTATTGGTGTGATGATTCCTTCTGTTCCTAAGCGATGAAAACTAAACTTAGTGTATGCCTGAGCCCATGTCACGTGGAACAAGATTAGATCAACAAACATGGTATATCCAAGGTATGTTTATTTATGGATAGATACATATGACACCCAATGCAAAACTTCATATGGAAATATTTAACACCACTCAACAGGATGAATGCTTGTACTTTGTATTTGAAAGAAAATAACGCTACAGCGTTAGTAGTAGCGACGTCCACTTCTCTTGTACGGCCAGTAGGGCCTGTAGAATGCCTCCCTGGACTTTGCTCTCTCTCTTGGTCTGGGATTAGGCCGGGGACCCCAGCGGCCTAGTTTTTGGCTATTTTTTTGTGCTGGACCGATATATACCTCACCAGTGCCAACTCTTAACGCTCTCGATTCCTCTGTCTGACGAGCCTCCTGAAAACCTCCATGGAAGGCACGCGAGTTTACCGAGCTATCGTGGATAACTTTCAGACGTCTTCTGGACCTGCGGTAGTCCTGACAAATGCTCTTCAGCGGGGCAGGCATCTGCTGTAGCACGCTCAGAGGCTGTGTGCGACAGAGGTTGCGGTAGACAGGCGGAATCGGCGGGATCCGTGCACGCCCGACAGCTCGGCGGGAGGGCGCCGCAGAGCCGTACTTGCTGGCGTACAGGGCCTCCAGGTCCTCGGTACGAGAGCCGTACTGCTGCGGCGCCGGTCCGGTGGTCAGAGAGGAGGCTGGTGGCATCAGGTGTTGGTTGACCGGCTCCGGCTGAGGAGACAGTCCTAGCCTGTGGTGTCCCGGCTGGAGCGCCGTGCGGCTGCCGCTCGTCGTTGGTAAGCCCACGCGGAAGTGTCCCGGTGGCAGGCTAGGAAGTGTCCCGGCGGTCCTGACGCGGCCAGGACGGGATCCAGGCACCGCTGCGGCATGGCCCAGCTCCTCCTCAACCTCCTGCAGGCCGTAGCTGGCGCGCCGCCATCGGGGCGTGACTGGCTCACCGTGCTTGCGGACTCGGGGTCTGAAGGATGCGGTGCGGGCGCCGTGCCGACGCCGGGGGCGTTTTCGACGTACCTTGGTCACAGACGGGCCCATCAGCTGCTGTGTGCCTGCGGGCAGCTGCAGACTGCGGTGCAGTAGCTGGGCGGGAGCCCCCGGCGTTACTTCTGCAGGCGGAGGGTGAGGCACTGTCCGGCGGTACACCACTGTCTCCGGAGCGTTCAATGACCAGGCCCGCACGTTCAACGCTCCTGACAACAACAGAAGAACGCTTCCAAACTGCATGCTGCCGGTGTCTCTTCTTTTCTCGTTGAACTTGACTGGTGACGGGTGTTAAAGAGCAGCATTAGCCGGGTAATAAGACTGAGGAGAGGCACCGTGCGCGGGGTGCGGTTGCGAGGCTGGCAGAGCGAGGCGTCTGCTGGAGCCGGCCGGGCCGGCCCACTTATAGCGTCCGTCTATCTGGGCCGGAACCACATGACGAATCCGTGACGTGATGCGGCGGATTCAGGCGTCGTGATTCAGGCCCGGGCCACCAGTCTGTTTATTCTCGGTAGCCACCGGACGGGACGCGATTCTGCCCACCAGCTGTGTTGCCTGCAGCGGCGTGTACAGTCACCGCCTGCGGCCACATCCCACCCCTGATCCACGCCAAGCGCTGCCAGCACCAGCTGTGTGGCGCGCAGCGTCCAGGTGCTGGAGATGCTGTGTACTGCTGGAGCCACGCAGTAAGACGGCGGTGTTGGCAGAACTGGTGACTGCGGCCAGACGACCATTCCGCCCCAGACTTGCTCCCAGTGATGCGTCTCCTAGTCATGGAAGCCTGCTGGATCATCAAAAATGTTTCAAGGAAAACTGGGATAACTTTGCAGCTGACTATGGAAATGGCAAGAGGGAACACGTGCGAGTTCAGGTATTCTTGCACTGAACTGGAACCCTTGGGCTATTCTGAGACCCTACACCAGCTGACTAGGGGCCCCTAAGTTGAGCTAGGCCCCCATAAGCTAATTTTGGCCCTAAGCTAATCTGAGCCACCCTGTGCTGAACTGAGCAGCCCATGAGCTGGTCTGGGGCCCTCTGCACTGTAATAGGACCCGCTGAGTTGAGCTAGGGGCGATGAGCTTGAATAGGCCCCTTGAGCTGTTCTGAGACCCGGTATGAGCCGACTTGGGGCCCCTTTGCTGAACTAGACCCGCAAAGCTAATTCAGGCCCTAAACTAATCTGAGGCCCCTCTGCTGAACTGAGCAGCCCCTGAGCTGGTCAGGGGCCCTTTGCACAGTTATAGGACCCGCTGGGTTGAGCTGGGGGCCATGAACTTGAAGTGGCCTTCTTGAGCTGTTCTGGGACGCTATGGGGATGGTCCAGGCCCTCTTGCGAAAATCCGAGAGCTTTTGGTGCCAGGTGCTTTGTAATAAATTAACCAAGACAAAGGATGAAGGGAATTGAAACATGTGAGTCATAATTGGCGTAACAAGGAACAAGGCAATAACAGCGCATTCGTTACATTTCTCTACGTCATTTATCTTGGGTATTTTTTCAAGGCTAGTAGGTATATCCTGAAAAAAATGTCAGGCACCAAAAGCTCTCGGATTTTCGCAAGAGGGCCTGGACCATCCCCTAAATAGGCCGACCTGGGGCCCCTGAGATGACCCGGGTTCCTAAGCTGATCTGGTCATCTGAGCTAATTTGAGACACGCTGTGCTGAACTGAGGCCCCCGAGATGGTCTGGGACCCCTGAAATACTTTAGAGTCACTGAACTGGAAACCTTGAACTATTCTGAGACCCTATGTCAGCTGGCTTGGGCCCCTGAGCTGAGCTAGGCCCCTAAAAGCTAATTTGGGCCCTAAGCTAATTTGAGGCACCCTGTGCTGAGCTGAACAGCCCCTGAGCTGTTCTGAGGCACCCTGTACTTAACTGAACAGCCCCTGAACTGTTCTGAGGCACCCTGGCCTTAACTGAACAGCCCCTGAACTGTTCTGAGGCACCCTGTGCTTAACTGAACAGCCCTGAGCTGTTGTGAGGCACCTGCACTGCTATCGGACCCGCTGAGATGAGCTAGGGGCGATGAGTTTGAATGGGTTTCTTGAGCTGTTCTGAGCTCTACATCAGTCGATTTGGGGGCCCCTGAGCCGAACTAGACCGCCAAAGCTAGATTGGGCCCCAAACTAATCTGGGGCCCCTCTGCTGAACTGAGCAGCCCCTGAGCTGGTCTGGCGCTCCCTGCGTAATTATGGGACCTGCTGAGCTGAGCTGAGGTTCATGAGCTTGAATGGGTCTTTTGAACTGTTCTGAGACCCTATATCAACCGGCTTGGGAGCCCCTGATCTAAACTGGGCCCCAAAGCTAATTTGAGCCCTAAGCTAATATGAGGCACCCTTTACTTATCTGAGGTCTCTGAGCTGGTCTGGGGCCCTTGAACTGCTCTAGGGTCCCTGAGCTAAGTTGGTGGCCGTGAGCTTGAATGGCCCCTTGAGCTGGTTTGATACCCTTTATCAGCCGAACTGGGGTCCATTAGCTGAGCTTGTACCCCAAAGCTAATCTATGGCCTCCTGTGCTAAACTGGGGGTCCCGAGCTGGTCTAGCCCCTCTGAACTCTTCTAGGGTCACTAAGCTGAACTATGATGCGTGAGCTTGAACGGGCGCCTTGAGCTGTTCTGAGCAGAGTTGTGCGACTCATGAGTCGGAGTCAGAGTTTAACTCAAATCCTGACTCGTTTGACTCAGAGTTGAGTTGAGTCGAAAAAATTAGACAGGTGAGTTGAGTTGAGTTGAGTCGGTTCACACCACGTCAATGAGTTGAGTTGAGTTGAGTTGTGAAGACAGTGAGTCAAATGAGTTGAAGACAAAAGTTGACTCAGTATGTAAATATGTTGAATAAGTTTGAATTTGCCTACCTTTTGGAAACCTCTCTTGAATACCTATTCCTCCAGTGTTTCAAATGTTTCAATCAAAGTTTTAATTTGCTTCAATATATCAAATTAGTATACGGTTCAATTGCATATTTTGAAGGCCCATTCGGTCTGAAGAAATCCCCATACACAAATAATACATGTACTCGAAAAATTAAACAGGCTCCTATTTCTGGCCTTGTCTTAAGCATTTCAAGAGGTGGAATGCACTGCGAAATGCATTTCAAATATCTGAAAAACTCTTCATCATCAATATCTAGTATTACTTCTTTTCAACTACTACCACTCACAGTTATACACTCAAATGTTCCACCCTCACTCCAACATAAAATAATAACCAAAGGCAAGAGAGTGCGCCATTGCTTTCTTTGAAGAACAAATTTAGTCAAGGATAGGATCAAGCTAAATTAGCTTCAGGATAAAACATTGCAGAAGTCACGTGATAATTAATAAAGTGATGTGAATATTTCTAAACTATATATGAAACCGTTTCTTTTGTCCTAAATGCGCCGTCCGCAGTTGCTGCTTTGATTTTGCCTATTAAAAGCAGTTCTTACTGTCAGCACAGAAAAGTTTGAACTCTGATTTGATAAAATATCGAAATACCATTATTGCACGAATCAGACGAATTATTTCTTGCTACTGGTTGTATCTGATCGTCGTCCGTATTCTATTTGGAAAGCCGTATACATTGGCAGTTATCAAACTGCTTCCATTTTGAAGTGTAATAGGTAGGTGCCTGCTGTATTGAAGGTTTTCAAGCTGAAAATTTCATTGGGTTAAAAATATGAATGTATTTAATGCAACACGATGATAAAATTTCCATTTCTATTGTCCTATGGTATTGATATGGTATACTATTCCTAGGTTTTGTTGTAGTTCTTAGAATTTAGCCCTAATTAATTAAGTAACTATATTTTTATCGTATATCTTAGGTCAGGCACCTTATACACATTCGATGACGTGAACGTTGAAATCGACTAAATTGGTCTTGATTTTCTGTTTTAGGAGAGGCACTGACGCAACTTTTAAAGTTGCTAGGAGCAAGAGAGGAGGCTATGACAGCTGCTGGTGCCGCCTATCCCCACCTTGAGGGGCTACCTGTGGTGACGGACGGCACGACGCTGATAACATGCGGGAGTACGGAAGAGGCCATCGTGTGCCTGACACTGGCGTATTCAGTGCTAAACCTAGCCTTCCCAAAGAACTTACGGGCTGCACTGGCGTTCGTACAACACTACGCACTGGGGATCGACGATGGCAGAAGTACACGGCAGAGCCGGCGGCTGCAGACGCCGATCATTCGGACGGAGTCGGGCAGGCGGAGGTTCCTGTACAACGCTGTGAGATCTTACAATGACCTTCCTACCAATGTCCGCGATGCCACAAACATCACTGTGTTTAAAACACGATTAAAAGTGTATCTACGGGAGCAGCAGCTGAATGACGCTTAACCAACAGTCTGGACAAGTGTGTGCATGCAAGGGTGAGCGTCTAGTTGTGTCTGGTTTGTTTCCATCGTTTTGTTTTCATTTAACTCGACCCGGGGTGAAGAATAGCCATCGTTTGATGGAATTGCCCTTGAATGTGAAATAAATAGATGGGCACCCAGTGCCACAAAGGGCCCTGAAGCTCAAGCGGCAGCTCTCGTAAGACAGAGAGGGCGAGAGTGTGGGTTTTTTTATAGTTTCAACATACCTTGTTCACACGAATGTCACAGTTAGTGTCGTTAGAAAGTTAGTTTGCAGATAAGTTGAGTTAACTTGCTCAGAGACATCAATACATGTATTACTGAATGAGTTTGTTTGAGTTTGACCGGAATGTATGCCGCATTGTAGGCCCATTGACTGTCACATTTTGGTAACGGGATTTGTATGTCGCTATTAATGTTCAGGGGTCGGGTAACCCGGGCTCAAGACTCGGAGCCGGGTTTTAAGGTACCTTGAACCGGGGAGCGCTATATTCCCCCACGACGAGTGAATACTTCGTTGAAATAAATATAAATTTCGTGCTTAAAAATGGATTCATTCGCTCTTTAAAGGCTCATTTTGAGGGTATCTGGAATTTTTGGTGCGCGGTGGTGCTGCTGAGATGCTTCAATTTAGCACTTTGCGCCTCAGAAGAGCTATTTTTAAGCTAAAATCTAGGTGCTATTCACACTTTTCTAGGCTGCTAAAAAACTAGCTTGGTGCTAGTTTTTTTACAGCACCCTCTCGCTGCTAATTGGATTAGCATCCTGGAGCTGCTAAAATCTTAGCACTTCAGGTGCTAAATTCTTAATATTAGCACCATGTTAACGAAAAGCAGGGTGGTGCTAAATCGATAAATTAGCACCAACAACATTTAGCACCTCGAAAATTGGCTTTAAACTAGCAGCAAAAATCGGTAGTTTTTTGCTGTCTGATTAGCACCTTCTGGGTGCTCAACTTTTTTTACAGTGTACAAGGACCCCAGAATATTCAGCCTGGTGATGAAAAACAACCTGTCCGCAGAGTACTCGAAGTTGAAGGTGAACAACGTAGTATACAAATTTAATTGTCCATATGGTGACTGCGCGCACCGTCCAGAATGTAGCTACGTTGGACACACAACAACAAGTCTCTCGCGGAGAATGACGATGCATCTTCAAGAAGGCGCCCCAGAAAAACATCTAAAACGCTACCATAACAAGACTTTAACCAGGACAATGCTTGTACAGAACACCGACATCCTGGCGCATTGCCCAAATAGGAAGAAGCTGCAGGCCCTGGAATCTGTGTTCATCCGGGACTTGACCCCCACCATCAACCGCCAAATGAACCAGGTCTCCACACTGTCGCTGTTTGATGGGCCCCCTCTAGGGCCCAGGCGGTGAAGAACATTGTGATGAATACATGGGTGTGTGAATGCGATAAGCTCACCGTTTATGAGAATGTAGAGTGTAGGTTTTTAGATAATTACTCTGCATGTTTTAAACGAAAAGCGAAAAAAATAAAAATCAAATATTCTGCTAATTTTTAAACCATGCTGCAACTTCTTTCTCACAATGGTGCCGTTTCATTACAACTGAATGCAGTTGAAGTTTATTTTTGGTGTCCCTACTCTTAAAGAAATAACTCAACATCGGGACGAATCGAACAGAGCGGTAGATGTGTCCTATACTAATTATCGTTTTATAATAATTAGATGTGCCAAATGACATGCCTGAAGATCTTAATGTGATTAACGAAACGTTGGAAAATTAATCATTTGGAAAAATATTGTTTGAATACTCCTCGAAAGATGAAAAAGCTTATCAGAAGAATCGAGATTATAAACCAAAAACTCGTCAATGCCAGATATGCCGTCATTTTCAATCAAGAATATATATATATGTATATATATATATATATATATATATATATATATATATATATATATATATATATATATATGCACTGTATCACAAACAAAACATAAAAAGCTGGGCAGTACCTGAAAGGGACGCATGCCTCGAATACTCGGGAAGACATTTAAAACTTGATTTCCGACTGCCGTCACCGGACCGCCACTCGTGCGTCCCTGCCAGAGCTCACGTGACCCGCAGGTGACGTCACCTCACCGGACGCACCGGCCATCCTGCATGCCTCAACGTGTGCACGATTACCGCGGGAGACCGGAGTTGTTTTCAGCGGCACGGGAAGCGTCCGCTGGAGCAGCATCGGCTG
This sequence comes from Lepas anatifera, assembly GCA_034440635.1. Taxonomy (NCBI): domain Eukaryota; kingdom Metazoa; phylum Arthropoda; class Thecostraca; family Lepadidae; genus Lepas; species Lepas anatifera. Next base: position 1,027,576 of record JAOTON010001937.1, on the reverse strand, counting down.
CTGCTAGACTGCCCTCACCATTCGAAGCCGCGTTCGGCTCTTCCCCGTCTACACCTGCTGAGTCGATTTGTGTTGGTCCGCAGCGTCCGCAGTGTCCCGGGCTTGTGTCACCTTCCTGGAGCCTGACTCGACTGAAGTCTCCGCTCTTGTCGCTGGAGCACGGACGTCGCCTGCGATGCCCTCTCAGGGGACCGATCTTCACTTGCCGGATTCGTCCGGAAAGTAAAGATGGGAGCAACGGGCAGTGACGCGCTCGGGGCCCCAGTCAGCCCTGAAAAGCACGTCACCGCGGATTCGTCATTTCTAGCCCTCCGGCGGCCGCCGCCTCTTCCGACTTCGGTCGGTTAGAGTCGGCGTCTGTCGTCGGCGGCTCTGGTGATGAGGTCCGCTGTGATGCTGATGGCTGCCATGCGGGCCCTTTGTTACCTGGTCGGTAACCGTATTGGATAGGGTCAGCCCTGTCCTGCACCCCCCAGTATGTAGCTCCTGTTTGTTTTTGTTCTCTTATTTTATTGATTATTTTCAGTTTATTTCCTCTTTTTACACCTTAGTTGCAGGTCCCCACAGTTCTCTGCCTTCTTCGACATTTATGGGTGTAAGGCGCCCGCTCGAGGCCTATCTCGAGCCCCGGCGACGAGGTTGACGGGATCCTGGGAAATCGAGATCCTCTCGGCGGGTCAGACCCGAGGGCTCCAACACGCCCCCTTGGGCCCAGATATCTCCATCCAACCGGGGGTAAGCCGTCCGCAGGCTGCGGTGGGCGGCCTAGCAACGCGGCAGTTATTGTCGCTAGCTCGGTCCAGCTGGCCAGGGGATCATGTTTCGGGCGTGCGGCGCGGCGCCCTTCGCAGCGGGGGTAGTGTAGTTTTTCCCGGGCGCGGCGTGGGCCGGGGTTTCGGAAGCCGTCGATTTGCGAGACTCCGGCCTGTTGCCCGCGCCTGGTGCACCGCAGTTTCCGCTTTGTGGTGGGCGCCGCTCTTTGCTTTGTCCTGATGCATGGCCCTGCCAGCCCTCTGGGCTGATGGCGTCAATAGGGTGGGTGCCTTCTTGGATGAGTCTCTCTCGCCCCTCTTGGCGGATGCATCTGCCCCCGTATGTACTGTACCAGCCCCCGGGCCCAGCTACTGACAGCTGGCAAACTGGAACGTCGAAGGTAAACTGATCTGTCAGGGCCTCCTAAAATGCTCAACCACTCACTGAACCGACGGCACGGACTCCGACCCCGCCATGACACTGACCTGCTCCAGCTCACCCTGCGATGCCGCCCATAGCATGGAGCACATGGTCGCGACCGATGCTCCAGACTCACAGAAAGAAATTTCTACAAGGGCAAACCTTGTCAGACCTTTGTTTACATGGAAAATTACTAGGGTAAAACGCAAAGCTTGTACGTTCAAAATCCGTGCCACGAAAACAAGGGAAATACAAGGAAAAACCATGTAGAACAATGGTAGAACCATAGTACGGCAAGGGTTGCTAGAAGACGTTGTACAAACCTTGTAACTTAACTATGGTTAAGCTACATGGCAAAGACAATGGCTGACAACGTCCCCACAAGCCCTCTACTAGGTCATGATTACCCCATAACAAGGGTAGAACAAAGCTTTGTGTCCGCCTTGTACGCAACCGTAGCCTTCCTACAAGAGAGTGACGAGATTAGAACCTTGCTTACACAACCGCTTTACCAGTGCATAACGGGGAGGGAACAAGGGTGTTGCAAGGCTTCTCACAAGGGTAAAACGAGACTCGGATTCCGTCTTCACAACAGCGGCAGATCCAGGACTTCATTTCGGAGAGGGGGAAGCTTGGGCACTCGCGCCTCCCCCGCCATAGTGTCGGGACAGCATCCGACTATGCATTTACTTTAGGCACTCTGACATTTCATGGTGTGGAAGGGGGCTTGAGCCCTCTTAGCCCCTTCCCTTGTACCTACCTCTGCTTCAAAAGGAACTTTTCAGTCTCTATGCGAAAGCTAAAGCGTTTTCTGGCCCCAAATGTAACCGGAAGACCATCGGTAGAAAAAGGTTAAGCAATAAGCATTGAGCCACCTCTCAAGCAAGAAAATAGCCCGCATGTTGTATTACCCATATCGGTAAAACACAGCATCACTCATCAGGCGCAGCATCACTCTTGGGGCGACCGCCCCCACCCGTTGGGCTGAGTTTAAGCATTGCAAGGGGTCCCCTTGCATGGGTGCCCACCAGTGATGTCTGATGGAGTTTCCGGGGAAACCCAAATGCCAATTGAACTTTGGCCCAGGGCGCTCAAAAATTGGTATCAGGGATCCTCAAGAGTTGGTCATGGGGGTCCTCAAGTGTTTGTATTGGGGGCTCCGAGTATCAAAAGCGTTTCCGATGTATTGGTCTCGGGCCCCTAAGAGTTGGTCTCGGGGCCTGCCAATATATCGGGGGCTGCAAATATTTTTGCTCTACAGACCTAGGGTTAACACTTAAAAAACCTATCCGGCCTTTGGGGGTGGGCCAAAGGATATTTCCCCCCTTCCAGTGTTTAGGGGCATGGCCGGATTGCCCCCCCCCCTGCGTCCGCCAATGATCACTCACCTGTTTTTGAGAATCTGAAGTATCTCCTGCATATCATCGAGCTCAGCTACCTGGCGTCGTAAATCCTTGTACTTAACATAACCCTTTGTACTGGCCTGCGCACGGCTCCTTCCCCGTGCACTCCCTTCCTCTCCGAGCGCAATAATAATAATTGTTCGGGTTTAACAACGCACCAGTTGCCAAGGTTATACGGCGTCGTGGAAAATCCTTCCAGGAGGGAAGGATTTTGGGAATCAGATCAACTTATTCAGAGGCTCTGCCGGGACTTCAACCCGGGACCTATGGCCAGGGGCGTCGCCACGGAATTGTTATTGGGAGCAATGGAACACTGATTGGCGATGACCTGAAGGGGGCTGGAGGAAAATTCTGAGTATTTTCGCTGGATATCAAACAATTGCGACGGTACAATTCATTAACACATCCATGGCGATTCACGCAGGTAATAGAAAATGCAAACAAATTAAGTGGCGGTTCAATTTTTTTAACAGACATTCCTCCTCATTCACGAGTAGAGAAGACGCGTCCCTCCCCTTCCCGCTTTCGACGCTGATGCTCATGAAAATAAAAAGAACAAAGGAAACATGTTTTAGGGGAGCTACCTCAGATGCGATCAGTGTTTTTCAACAGGAACGAAGAGGAGTTTTATTAGGGTTCAAATAGTGATCAATGATATACTTCGAACTTTTCGTAGACCTATTCACTGGTTTATAATTCACCCAAAATCGTACTTTCCTAATTCAGTCCCTAGAATGAGGCCGACTGAAGACTTTGTCTAGACCTGGTCTCTGCATTCCAAGCATGGTAATCATCTAGTTACGATAGGAGGGTGACTGATTTAACACCAACTAAACCATGGTCAAAGCCTCGTTCTTGCGGTAAGTTACTAGAGGAAGAAATGCTAGCACATTTGTAGGCCATGGAAAAGACTTCGTACAGACTTGGTTGTTGAATTTTAAGCATTGTAGGCACTTCGTTGCAATACAATGGTCGATGATTAATACCATCTCAACCCTGGTCAAAGCTTTGTTCTCGTGTTAACTTTTGGGCCAGCAATGTTAGTTTTTGGAGTAAAAAAACTGGTAAATGCTTGCTAATGATGCAGACATTTAGAACACAAACTTTAGGGTTCTGCAGCCCTCGTTACGAGATTGTAACTTAGTGAAAATTTCTTCTCTCAGTGTGGTGGCCAAGTGCGCACACAAAAATGCACATTTCCCCTAAGAATATGCAAATTGCAGCATATTTATTCATGACATTAACTTTCTACTAACTGCACATTTCCTTCAATAAAATGTGAATTACAATGAGTTGTTAAGATGTTCCCTGGCCTCTCCCTCGAATCCGGAAATGTAAAAAACACTGAAGATTATATATTCAGGCACAGCCCTTCATCAGAATCGTGGAGTAAATATCAATAATTCTCAGTCCTAGTTTAGCCAGACCTCGAATTCGAGGTCTGGCTATACTAGGACTGAGAATTATTGATATTTACTCCACGATTCTGATGAAGGGCTGTGCCCGAATATATAATCTTCAGTGTTTTTTACATTTCCGGATTCGAGGGGAGAGGCCAGGGAACATCTTAACAACTCATCATCATGCTCCTCGCCGCAGCACTTCAAAACTTATCAACGTAAATTACAATGGATTAATTATTGACACAAATTATATCTGCATAGGAATGAAGAAAGGTGCTAAACGCGAACAGGTGAGTGAGATGACGGGCCTGAGGGCGAAAGTCATAATTGAGGCAGTAAGCGACCTTTCAAACGCAAACAACAGGATTCAATGTTTTAACGTATGATATTTTGAGTGACAATTCCTGCGCTAGTGCATTCTGAACAAACCTGGGACCAATTTAGCTTAGAAATGAATACTACGCTGAGCCGCATGGACCCTGTGCAGCACCTCAAAAACAAAACAAACAATGAACGCTCGCTCGCCTCCAGAGATGAGCGTTTCAGAATTTTCTTGAGTCGACTCAACTCAACTCATGTGCAGAGAGTGGTCGACTCAACTTTGACTCAACTCATTGTCAAGAGTTCAGTGAGCCGACTCAACTCTGACTCAATGCTAAATCATCTCGACTCAACTCTGGCTCAACTTACGACTCAACTCAACTCAAACTTCGACTCAGTTTCAAAATATATAAACAGAGGATAAATAATATAAATAAATAATAACAAATTAATAAACCACTACAAGACAAGCTGTAAAGAAAATCTTACAGGAAATTAAGATTAATGTGCGGTAGATGAATTAATTGAAACATTAAAAATTAATTATAGCCAGGAGCCATGGATATCTTTTTTTATTCTTCCAGACTGCCACTGCCAGGTAAAGCTGCCACACCATGTTGCAATGATTTCTGAAAGAAGCCTTGCATGTCTAACCAGGTGCATGTAATGGAAAGGAACTTAAATGGGTTAAGGTAACAACAAAATAGGGAAATAATTGCACCTCCATACTATCAGAAAAAGGTCCAGCTAAAAAAACATGATCTAAACTGTATTTTCAGGAATGATAAGGGTAATGTTTTTTGTTTCTGTTAAATAACGATGCTAGATAATTTTACTAAATGAAACATTCCTATGCCATGAGCTGAACCAAAATCTAAGCTATAATTACTAGAGTACCTAGCTGCAATTGCAAATTCTAAGAACTACAGCAAAACCTAGGAAATAGTATACCATATCAACATATGACATAGGACAATAGAAAAGGAAATTTTATCATCGTGTTGCATTAAATACACATATTTTTAAACCCAATACAATTTTCAGCTCGAAAACCTTCAATACAGCAATCACGTACCACCTACCTATCACACTTCAAAATGGGGGAGCAGTTTGATAATTGCCAGTGTATACGGCTTTCCAAATAAAATACGGACGACGATCAGACACATCCAATAGCAATAAATAATTCATCTGATTCGCGCAATAATAATATTTCAATATTTTGTCAAATCAGAGTCCAAACTTTTCGGTGCTAACGGTAAGAACTGCTTTTAATAGGTTAAAACAGTAGCTGGAGACGGTGCATTTAAGACAAAAGAAACAATTTCATATGTTGTTTAGAAATATTCACATAACTTTGTTAATTATCATGTGACTTCTACAATGCTTTTGCCCTGAAGCTACTTTAGCTTGAACCTATCCTTGACTAAATTTGTTCTTCAAAGACAGCAATGGCGCTTTCTCTTGCCTGTGGTTATTCTTTTATATTGGAGTGGTAGTGGAACGTTTGAGTGTATAACTGTGAGTGGTGGTTGAAAAGAAGTATATTGATGATGAGGATTTTTTTAGATATTTTAAATGCATTTCGCAGTGTATTCTACCTGTTTAAATGTTTAAGGCAAGGCCAGAGATAGGAGCCTGTTTAATTTTTCGAGTAGATGTATTATTCGTGCATAGGGATTTCTTCAGACCAAATGGGCCTTTAAAATAAGCAATTGAACCGTATAATTAATTTGATATATTGAAAGAAATTAAAACTTTGATTGAAACAATTAAAACACTGGAGGAAAAGCTATTCAAAGAAGGTTTCCAAAAAGTAGGCAAATTCAAACTTATTCAACATATTTGCATACTGAGTCAACTTTTGTAGCCAACTCATTTGACTCCCTGTCTTCACAACTCAACTCAACTCAACTCATTGACGTGGTGTGAACCGACTCAACTAAACTCAACCCACCTGTCTAATTTTTTGGCTCAACTCAACTCAACTCTGAGTCGAACGAGCCGGAATTTGAGTTAAACTCTGACTCCAACTCGTGAGTCGCACAACTCTGCTCGCCTCTTCCTCTCGAAAAAGCTGTAGTAAACACTACAGATGGCGCATTGAAAACATTACTCGAACCTCGCATGGCACAAAAGATGACGATGAATAGCACTTCAAGAGTCATGTGACTTAAAAGAAACACGAAAGAAAATCTGCAGGTTTAGGAAAAGTAATCTTGCCCTCAGGCTACCAAAGGATAAATCGCTTATATTTTGTTGTACACCATGCAACATACCCACCATGGTGGTTTTGTGACTGCCGTGCCGCGCAGAGGGGCAGTGAGTGGTAAATAATAATCATCATCATAATTTGAAGAGCGGTGGGTTGTGAGAGACTTCATGTATATTTTTCTGTTAGTTTCACAGTTTGAACATGCCTACTTAGGCAATGCCAGACATAGGCGGATCCAGGGCGCAAAGGGGGCACGCTCCCCCGATGGACCCTCGGCGCCTCCTGAAATGGTCACGGCGCCCCCCTGAAATGCCGCTTCCCACCCCCCCCGCCAGGATGCGAAAATCGGCGCCCACTGATAGGATTTGACGCCCACCTGATAGGTTTTGCAGGTCAAAAGTGGCACCCCCTGGTCCGGATGGCGCCCCCGGGAATCCTGATCGGCAATCCTGGATCCGCCTACGATGCCAGAGATAGGACTGAGTTTTATTGTACGTATACAGAGGACAGTAGGTACAGTGTTAACTCACACATTACAAAGTTGCTTCACGGACATTAGTGATAGGAGGGTCTGCAGTGCACGCCAAACCATAAAATTCATCATGCAAGTAAGAGATCGGCCAAGCCAACATGTTAACCTAAATTCTAAACAGTGGTAGTGGGCGCACGCGCGGCGGCGGGACACCGTGACAAACCGGGGGCGGCCGCGGACAAGGCGGCGTAATTACAGAACCAGAACCGTCAGAGGTCTACAATTAAGCGCATTTGCACCAATGTATATTTAAATGATATGTCGACAAAATATATGTTTTGTTGTGTTGTTGTTGTTGTGTTGTGTTGTTGTGTGTCGTCAGAATTCATTTATTTATTCAAAATAATCGCCAACAGATAGAATCCACTCACAGGCGAAGTCAGAGCATTAAAAAGACTATATACATCCCAAGAATCGAGACAGTGTACTTCCTAAAAAGTGGGTAACCTTAAGAGTTAAAAAATATAAATATAGAAAACATAAAACCGTAAAAAGGGATAACAGTTAGAAGTACAGCTGCTAAAGAGCTTTTACATATCTCACCACACATGTCTTGAAAGTGTTAAAATAATCACAAAAGAAGTCGGCCCCGGAAGCTGCCAGAAATGTATTCATGCCTCTCGGCACCCTACAGAAAAGCCCCCCGCTGACAGTGCTGACACGGCTGCGGCGCTCAGCGAAGAGTCGCAAGGAACGAGTGAGCCGGGATGGGATGTGCAAGGGGAAACAATTTAGCAGGGCGATAGAGTTAATCTTGCCTGAAAAGATACTTTTTAGGAAAATGAGATCGAACTGAAGCCTGTGTTCAGCAAGTGATGGAATGTCGAAATGGTTCAAAAGCGAGTCATAAGATTTTTGTTAAAGGGAATGTGGCACCTTTATAACGTGATTTTAACTGAGATAGCCAAGTGGTAAAGCAAGTTTGAAAAATCCGGTACTCTATATATCATTTGTCTTGGAACTCGATATTTCCGTAGAAAAAAGCTAAAACCTACCAGCAATGTGCCCCTCATGTACCCTTAGCAGCAGGCCACAGTTGTCATGGCTGTTGGTGTGATGACATATGCTGACGTCACGATGAGCATCAGCCAATCGAAGCCCTTGAAGCGTTTTGAGTATGGTAGTGGTTGCCAGATCTTGACATCATCCACAGACAGATATTTATTTCTTTTCCCAGAGGAGTATTTTAAAAATCAAAATATTGAGCTTATTGTACATTTTTTTCAGAGAAATCATGAGTGGTTTCATTATTTTCGGCTAAAAGGACGCCTAATTACACTAAATTCCAGGATTTGACGAAGGACCATTCCCTATAACGACTCATACAACTCATTTTTGTTAACGACTGATCGTGGCATGGGTGTAGTGCGGATGTGAAAATAATCAATTACCTATTATTACTAAATTGAATTATTACTAAATAGAAATATGAAATCATTCAAAATTCGTTGTGAAAATGTCTAAAATGTCAGCCTTATGATCACATATTTTAAGAAAATAGAGTGCTGAGTTGACTCAACTCCGACTCACAGCTTAGAGGCTGACTCAGATTCTGACTCGACTCAACCGGTCGGACAGTTGGGTCGACTCTGATTCAACCTAAATCTGGAAATGATTTGACTCTACTCTGACTCGAGCAAAACTTGAGGCGAATCAGAGTCGACTCCGACTCTGAGTCGCGACTCAACAAGTCTGCGTAACAGACACCACTCCCACCCCCAGAGTGGGAGAAATGCGAGGCGACGTGCCGCGGGTTTTGATTAAAATTTAACATTTAAACTGATAGTCTTAGTCTTAAATTTTGAATTTATATTATGTAGGTCTTAATAATTTCAGGGACGTATTTTTTATACAATTATTATGATAGGCTTTGGAGATACAGCTATTAGAAAGAAGGGTGTTGCACTATATCGAAAAAATTACGGAGGCAATAGCTCAGAAACCACTAGAAGGATGAGGCTAAAATATCACAGCATGAATCGGCGCCCAAGAGAACCCCTTAGACACAGTTTCATAAAAATCTGAGATATATGGTGTTATTCTAATATTTTTTGGGTTGTTTTCTTGTGGAATGCCACAAGTGCAAAACTTTGTCATTTCCGTTGTCCCAAATTTCCGCTGAATTTTAGGAAAAGGCTTTTGTATTTCACCTTCTTATATCTCTCCTAAAATATTACGTTAAAAAAGTAGAATGACAAAGTTGTGGAGATTGATTCTTAGAAAATAGATTGTACAGTGTACAGCGAAGACCTTGTATATATATATATATATATATATATATATATATATATATATATATATATATACCCATATAGGGCACATAGGTACATACATACATACTTGCATAGGTACACCTATATAGGCCTTATACAGCGTACACCCATATTTTTTCAAGCATCATATAATGTAAAGTTATTCAAACTTTAAGTTAGAGAAATTTGGAAAAGCACTTACAATTTTACAAAAACTAGAAACAGGCCAGCCTTTAAATAACGACTGCTGCAAAAATATAATTATTATCTACCAACTTCTGGTGAAAGAACGCCGTTAGCTACGATACCTTGCGAGGTCTTTGCAAAATTTGCTTCCATAGGGTTCACATTGATAACACACCCTTAATGTATTTGTCTCAGCAGTCATGATATCTTTTCTCCCCATAAGAAGATTTCTTATGTAATTATGGTAGGACAATATTTCAGTTCTTCCTTCTAAACGATGACCAATGTGGGCTTTATTGTTTTTTGGCATTGTTCTTTAGGTGAGCGGAGTTGTAATATCCCCCCTTTCACCAGCTTGCTTAGTCGAGGCGGCCTGCGCGCTGGCAATTATTATGAATAATCTCAAAGCAGACAATTGCCACGGCTACATGAGTAGCCCCAGAACGGTGGCGACCGCGGGAACGGCCCAATCGACTCATACATGCGGGTGGTTGGTACGTTTACACCACCCTGCCTCGGTCCTCTCTTACCCCGGATACATTAGTAGCCTCAGGACGGTACCGACCATGGGAACGGCCCAATCGACTCATGTATGCGGGTGGTTGGTACGTTACACCACCCTGTCTTGGGCTGCGTTCTTTGAAATATTCCGACGCGGAATCTCGGGGGTGTGACGTGACGATATTCCCCCGATTCCGGCTGCGGAACGTTCTTGAACGAGGCCGGAATGCGGCGTAGATAGCAAGGTGCGACAGTCTCATTGTTTATTTTGACTTGTATGCGCGCAAATCTTTCATTTACATTCATTTAGGTTGTATTAAAAGTTTCCGAGTATCCTTAAAAACATATCGTGGACCTAACAAGCAGATAAATATTAAAAGTCCACGAACTTACTGCTTCGAACTCCATCCATGGGCGCCACCATCTTGAGCGGGACTGCTTTTCGGTTCCGAGCGTTCCACGCGGAATGACGGGAATATTCCGCACGGAATCCCGGGCAAAGTTTCAAAGAATGGCTGTGACGTCACATTCTGCGGAATCCCGGGTCAGAATATTTCAAAGAACGCACCCTTGGTCCTCTCCGGGAATAAAGACCATGGGGCAAGTCCGTACCGAGTAGCATGAAAACGAATGGACGCTTGACCAAAACAAGGGGAGACTACCCAACTTGGCCGAAATTAAACAAAGGGAGAGAGCGCGCTACGGACCTGCGGTGGGCCATCCGGTCCTAAACAAGGAGGGGCAGAGTGTGTTTGACGTCATTTGTACCTTTTGAGCTCATGTAGCCGGCTTTTGATGGTACAGCCTTGCTGGATAGTACGATTTGTTCCCTGAACTATCTTCTCATGTTTACAGGGTAAATGTACAATTTAAGCGGCGTTCCACTAGTGACTTAAGCTTCAAACAAGCGATTGAAAATTCCGATTGCAAGGCCAGAACAACAGGCCGTCTGCCGCCGCACTAGGGTCAGCATGCCTCCCGTCTTCACTCCTAGCAATGTCAGGCCATCTGTTTGCTGCTATCCGTTCATTAGCGCGCCCGGACTTCACATCACCCGCGGCGACGCACCAGTTCGAGATGCCGTCCCTCTGCGGGACGTGGCGGATGCGCTGGCGCCTGATGTGACGTCATCAGACCGTCCGACGTCACACGATGGGAATGCAGCTGTATCCGGTGGACGTGTCGGCCTGAGCAGACCAGGGCCCCATTTCATAAAACGGCGTCACTAATGCTAGCAGCATAGAAGTATCATAATACAGCGCAGAAAGTGATTAATGCACCACAATCTTGTTTCATAAAAAATGCAGCGTAAAATACAACTACTGGCAAAGTCACGCTGGTGTAAACTACGCTGTACTGGAATAAAGCGTAGGATATTCACAATTCTACTTCATATAGCAGACAACATGTACGTTGAATACGTTAAACACTCATGAAAAGCTACGCAAGAAGTAGTAGCGTAACTAATTGAAATAGGAAAAGGGTCACTCCGCGTCAAATCGATCAAAACATGGCATTTTCGTACCCGACCCCCTCAGAATTTGATAAAAATTGGTGCACTTGTAGTACCATATGAAAAAGCGTCACACATGAAATTTCAGTCTGGAGCAGGGCTTGAGGTCAGATCTAGAGGTCATCAAAGGTCACGCGCTTTCGCCGACTTGGCTTAAATCAAACACAGATAATTCTGGTGTTTACGAAGTTTTGATGACCAAATTGTTACCAATACCAGTCAAATGCTTCACCATTCTGAAACTGGACTCAAATTGGATGTGACCCATATCTGACCTTTGACCTGACTAGGTCAAATTTTATAAATGCGTTTTTTACTAATTTTGCCTGTTTCAAATGGCTTGACATCTTAACATGTGACTTACTTAGCCATTGACTACAAGTGTGCAAAAAAGAAAGGCGGAGACTTGTAAAATTTCTAAAATATCGATATTTGAAGTTGGTAGTGTTCTGCAGAACAGCTATGCCCCGGGGTAATTCATATTTGATATACGATAACATACGTTTTTTGTGGGATTTTGGATAAGAATATTCCGAATTATTCGGAAAATCTCTTCCTTGAATAGTTTTTAACCCGTGCATGATTGTGGGTTCGAGAATTTCAGGCAGAGTACGGGGGGGTTAAAACCCCAACTGAACCCGGCATATATAAATCAAGCGCACGGAAAACAACTACTGGTGTCCCATGGCTTCTGAAAATAACGATGAGCCTGCAATGCCTGCTTTAACATGATGCCAATCTTGAGCTCTCAGAAAGCCACCAAACAAATTAACATGATCAAGGAGAAATCTAACATATCATCTTTTACTCTTCCTATTTATTTATTTTAGAGCAAGTCCTGGGGTATTATTGGAATCTCGGTGTCCAACGTAGTGATAAAATGAAAACAATGCCGTTAAAACAAAATTTCTGACCCGATTAAGTCTCAAATTATTGTTTAAAATATAAAAACTTGCGGAAGTGACCCAATAGATAATTCTGGCGGGTTTCTGATTCAAAGTTCCAACAGAATATTGGAACTTGGCCCAGAAGTATGGGAGCATTACTAAATGATGGAGTGGAACATGTGGAACACTTTTCCTGGAGGAGTGTCTTTAAAACATCGGTAAGCCTCTTTGAGGTTACACAGAACGAGACGCTTCTGTCTCTTCTCCCAATTCCCTGTTTCTTTGTTTCGGATAGTGACGAAGTCTTTGTTTCCAGGCATCTCACGACTTATGTCGCCATCCCTATACAAATCCTTGACTAGCCTGGCTGTGTTAGGGTTTAACACTTTTCCAGGTTTCGGTTTATGAGCCCTATTTAGCTTTCAACTTTGAAATCAGTTTTGATTATTTCATACCATATGACGTTAAATTCCATCATCACGAATACGAATCACAAGTGCGCGTTTATAATTTTCAAAGTAAGATCAACCGACATAATATAATGACTGGCCTTGTACTCACTGGGTCATCATATATTTTTCGTCACGCGTACCTCCCTGCCTGTATCACTACTTGAATATAGCTTGACGAACACATAACCCTCACGCAGTGAAGAGCAAACACAATGCACACTTCTCGTTCCTGGTACACTGCGGCCAGAAGCAAACCTGTCATTCAACACATTGCGTTCCTCTAATATCAGATTTTCAGGAAAGTACTCGACAAGCGTGATCGATGAATGAATCTTAAGAAAATTATTCCGAAGTTTCCATGATATGCGTATGTAAGCTTGCTCGTTTAGCAAATCGCTTTATTGACCCTCCCACCCCACCACAGGGACCCTCTCCGTGAGCAGTGGCAAAAAATGCCACTCAGCATCCATGCCAAAATCTGGAAAATGGTGCGCTACATTTATGAAGTTTTTGCAATTCTTATATTGCGAAGCAGCGCCATCTGAAAAATAAAATATATTTTCTGGACGCTTCCCAATTTTCTGTTCCAGAAAATCGATTACACTGTACAAAATTTGTACACCGTCGGTGCAAGCACAGACGGCTATCAAGTGTCGAGAAATCATAGCAGCACCATGTAGTCGGGATGTTCCGAGTCATGTGGTATGCTTTGTGCTATCCCTGCGCTTTAAAAGGCACAGCTGCGCCTCATATATCTATCGGGAGTAAGGCCGCACCCTTCACCCGAACAACGCCAACCAAGATTCACCAGAGTGCAGATTCACCAGAGTGCGAGATCGCTTAAAAGTGCAACCTAAAACGCTCGAGTTGTATTGCGAACTATCATAATCGGTCGCCTAAAATCGAGGCGTGTAGCGTTGCACCTTTTAAGGGTGCAACGCGGCACGGTTAGGCTCACGCGCACCGTCGGTTGTACTGCACGTGCATCACTTCCGCTCGTGTCTCCCCACTTTGGTGCAGGACGCGACACGAAGCGGATGGGCTCTGAGCTATACTGCTATTAGCCGTTTTCACAACGTGAATTAAATCTTGGGAGTCTTTTTGAAAGGTTTTTTGGTAGCACTGTAAGATTACTGCCATTTCTCGGATTTTCACAAGAGTCTTGGGAATTTATTGAGTACAATTATCTGGCACATCTGGCAATGCTTCAGTGTCGCCGGGCAGCCTGTGTTGAGTGTTGCGGATTTTAATAGAATTAAATTCAACTTAAATAAGTCATATAATGAGTGAAATTTGCATCAGTTATACTCCTGCTACCCCAGTCCCTTCAATCACTTATGTTTTTTCTCTCAGCTTGTATATTAGCTGCGTAGTAAGTTTAAAACAAAAGGAGTAGGGACTAGGGTAACGTCTGCGCGTGTAATACTCAGGTAACTTTCCAATTACATTGATAAAAAGTTTATTACCTAGGTAACCAACTCGCATACGAGCAGGGATGTCCCAAACAAAGGGTAACAGGCAGAGGAATCCCTAAATGTAAATCAGGGTGGATATTATGCTAAATTTTTGGGGTTGAATGATGTAAGTTTTCTGCATTGTCATTACAATTAATGTGTGGATCCACCCAAATTCTGAGGCGTGCTAAATTTGTTGGTGAATTGTTTGAACAGCATCATTTGAAGACAAACAATTTGGTCGAAACTTTTGTCCCACTGCATGTTATCCCCCTGTTTCTAGTCGGAGCATCTCCCCAAATAAAACTAAGTGGCGACGTCCCGTATCCTTATTGCAGGGTATGGGTGTTTTGACTGTTAGCGGTTTTTACCTTGAAGTGGGCGTAACTGGAAAATTATATTTTATCTTGGTTTCTCAGGTCTGCTTGGGTATATGTGCTATGCAACTAGCAATAAAAAACACTGCTTATTATTGGAATAGAGCTATATCTGCTTTTCAGGCCAGGTCAGGCTTTCTTGGTTGGCTGCAAGGTGGTTCCATGTGAAATACAGGATATGTACAGATTATCCTTGTTTTTAAAATATACCCACAGACAATAATGCTAATTCATCATAATGAGATGGCGTAGCTTTGTTGGTTGCATTGCTCATTTACCAAAAAAGATCCTGGGTTTTCTGAGATAACTAAAAAGTAACTAAAGGAGTTTCCTGATGATGATCATTTTGTCATGCTATTGGGATTCATCCTTTGATACCTTAAAAGTATCAAGCTATAAAGTGGTGCAGTATCAGGCTTAAGTTTGGCATCATTTGTGAATTCTGTGTGACAGCAAGTCACTTGGTGCCCCACATCGGCGCCCCTTCTAGTCAGCGGCACTGTCACATAATTTTTACAGGGTGGACGGACCCGACCTGGTGCTAACTGGAGAAAGCCAATTTTGACATACGCGTCGGAAAAGGGGGGGCCAGGGGGGCCTGGCCCCTTCACTTTTTGGCCAAAAATTTCCTGATCTCAGTCAAAATGGGAGACAACCGGACATTCTTATATCCAGCCGCTGCGGAATGCAGCGAGGAGCCCAAATTCGAACAGTTTTTGGTCCTGATGTTGAAAGTTTTTTGTCAGCATCAGGTTGAAGTTTGGCTGGCCCCCACGTTTTTGCCGGTGGCGACACTTATGAATTTTGAGCATATTTAGCACCTGACAGCATTAATGACGATGGACCAAAAATTTTGGGGGACATCCCCTGGCTGGCCAACAAGGGAGATGCCTCCCCGTTTTCAGCTCCTATGCTTCTAGTGATGTGAACCAAAGTTTGAGGTTGACATGCTGGGTGAATCAACCCCACATGCTTCAGCAAGCTTGGCTTTGCACATTAGACATCTACAGCTGACATTTATTGAGTATTTACTCCAGGCAAATACAATGGATGGTACTATTCTATTATATGCAAAGAGTGAGAAGTTGAGGTACATTGCTTTTACCATTATTGTACCATGCTAAATTCACTGTCACACTGCCCATTTCACCATGTTGACCTACAAACCCCAAAGTATGTTTGTTGAGCTATCGCCGATGGAGTTGGCCGCCTACCGGAGATTGCGGGGCAACTTGCCGGTCATGGCATTGTGAGAAGGTATTCGGCGGCGGCGGCTTCCCCACCTGGGCCTGTGACAACGGTAGTCGCCTGGGTAACTGTGGCCCATCCCGGACCAGCGGCGGCGACGGCCCAACCCGGGCCAGCGGCGGCTCCTTGGAACAGCGGTGGCCCCCTCAGATTCAGTCGGTCCTCGCCATACTCGTGAACGTGACACCGGCGATGTATCGACGAAGAAGTTCGATGAGCCGATGTGCAGTCTACGGCGTCATGGTCTCCCCCTTCCCCAACTATCCATCGCCTCGCGCCTCACGAACACCGTCGCCTCCCGCATCCCGCATTGCTAGTGCCGTCACCCTCCGCCTCACCAGTGCTGTCACCTCCCACCTCACTAATTCCGTCACCTCGCGTACACCGATCTAGGGGGTGGGGGGTAGGATAGACCCTCGCCGCCATCTGAAATGGTCACGGCAGCCCCTAAAAGTTGAATTGCGCCCCCTAAAATGTCGCTTCCCACCCACCACCCCCCTAGTATGCGAGAATCAGTGCCCACCGATAGGATTTTGCGCCCACCTGAAAAGTTACAATGGAGCATACTGGCTGTAGGCTAGATGGGTTATAGAGGCATAATAACCACAAAACATCTTGCGGATCACAAATTGTTTGCTGTTTTAAATAAGTCTACAAGCTACACAGGTCGTCGGTGGATTTAGAGCGCCAAACGGGCCCTCGGCATCGTCTATAGAAGGCCCAGGTGACTAGAGAGGCCCTTCTGACGATATAGAGCCATACGGAGAACAGGGGATCCCACTGGTTCAAAGGCTCCACTGTTAACGAGGGTCTTGATATTTAAGTGGGTCCTACAGTCTAAAAACGTCCCTGCTTGCCACATGGATTCCTATTTAAAGAGGGCCCAGCTGTTCAGACAGCCATGGACAACTGCTTAGGGTCAGCTATAGCGCTGCTGGCTATCGCTGACCCTGCAAGTCGCAGTGGGCCCTGGTGCCCAAAGTACCCTGCTGACCATGGTGGCTTTGTCGGTTTAAGAGGACTCAGCTGACCAGAGCGGGTCCTACTGTCGACGAGGACCCTCTTTCAGAGGTTTCTGATGGTCAAAAGATCCCCACTTATCACAGAATGGACTACTAGAGAGAGCTTGAGAGTGCCCTATCTAACATGAAGTTCCAAGACGGGATACAGAGAATAGTGCAGCTGGGCAGCGCGTCCTCCAGAGGGCTGCCGCCCCAACATCCTCTCTTTGGCTATGTCTCTGTAGGATCTCCAGCTGACCAGAGAGGTCCCTGATGACGATAGAGAGTCTTGTGGAGAACAGTCGGTCCTGCTAGTTCAAAAGCCTTTGTAGGGTCCTGATAGTTAGAATGGGCGCTGTGGACCAGTGACCACAATGCCAGTGGTCAGAGTGGTTCCTGCTAGCCACAAAGGCCTTCTCGTTTAAAAAGGGCCCAGCAGGACCGACAGGGCCCTGACGGTTTTAGCTGGCCCTGGGACTCACAGTGGGCCCCACGGCCAAAAAAACCCTGCTGGCCAAAGTGGCTTTATCGTTAAAGAGGGTCCACCTGACCAGACAGGCCCCAAATGTCGACACAGGGCCCTGGGGACCCCGTGGTTCAGAGGACCCTCTTTTTAAAAGTTTCGATGGTTCAAAGGGCCGTTCTTGTCACAGAATGTAGTGCTGTGGAGTGCTTGAGATGGCCCCGTCTGACATGAAGTTCCACAGCAGGTCAGAGTACGATTGGGTAGGAGCAGCGCGTCCTTGAGGGGGGCCCTCAGGGGGCCACCGTCCCAATCACCTCTCCTTGGCTACGCCTCTGGAGGGGCCCTGCTAGCTATAGAGAGCCCTATGGAAAATAGTCGGCCATACTAGTTCAAAGGCTTTGCTAGATAAAGAGGGTTCTCTCAGTCAGAGTGGGCCTTGTGGGCTAAAACGATCCGTGCATGTCACAGTGGCCTCCTTACTTAATGAGGGCCCAGCTGGTCCGACAGGGTCCTGAAGGTTTTAGCTGACCCTGCGAATCGCAGTGGGCCCCGTGGCCCTAAAGCCCCGCTGGCCATAGCGGTATTATCGGTTGAAGATGGTCTGGCTGACCAGAGATAGTCCTACTGTCAACGAGGGCCTTTGGTGGGGGGGGCTGATAGTGGTTTAGGGGACCCTGTGGTAAAAAGCCCTACTTTTCGCAGAAATGGAGTATTGAGAGGACTTAAGAGGGCCCTGTTGGGCATGTAATTCCACGGCAGGTCACAAAGTATAATGCGGGCGGGCAGCGCTTCGCGCTATCCTCGAGGGCCCTCCGGGCCCCTCAAGGGGGCCACCGCACCAGCCGCTTCTACTTGGTTACTTCTATGTAGAGGGCCCAGCTGACCAGAGGGCCCTGCAGAGACTAGACGGTTACACTAGCTCAGAAGCTTCTCTAGTTAAACATGGCACTGACTGTCAGACTGGGCCCTGTGGGCTAAAATGGTCCCTACTAGCTACACAGCCTCCTCACTGAAAGAGGACCCAGCTGGTCAGACAGGGCCCTGGCGGCTATAGACCAGGATCTGACAGCCTGCGAGTCGCACTGGGCCGTTTTGCCCAAATATTCCCGCTAGCCATCTTGGCTTTATCGATTAAACAGGGTTTATCTGACCAAAATAGGCCCTACTTTGGATAGGGGGCCCTGACCACCAGTGGTTCAAAGGGTACCTTTTTACTGACGGTTTTGATGGGTAAAAATAGCCCTAATTGTCACAGAATAGAGTGTTGGAGATGGCTTAAGAGGGTCCTGTCTGGTATGGAGTCCCACATTTCGACCCAGAGCATAGTGCGAGCGGGCCGCGCTTCGCGCGGCCGGTATCCTCAGGGGGCCCTCCGGCCACTGAAAACCGGACGCAAAGGATGCGATGCTAAAGGTGCCTTTAGGGTGAAAAGTTTATGGGAAAGTGCGCCTACTGAGGCTCCGCTCTCCCGCACTTACCAAAATCCTAGATCCACCACTGTTCAAGAGAAAAATGCATAGTTGGAAAAGAGCGAAAACATTAAATGTTAGCGGGAAGTGGTGCGGCCAAAATGATTGATACTGAAAAGTGATCTAGTTATGAGGATAAAATAATCTAATGATCACGCGGGCTTGGAAGAGCACCCCTGCTTAGTATTAAAGGGAGATACGCGAAAATTTTTTATTGGCTAGATCAAAAGGTCACAAAAAGTTGTTTCAGAAGTCCTTTTCTCATTTTTGCGAATTCGGCCTGCAAATGCCTTAAAATTGCTCTCAAAGTCAACATTTCTAGACGACTTTACCGGTACACCTCATATCGGAGTATATGACGTACACACGGCTAAGGCTATCAATTTCTCTAAGAATTAGGTCATATCTATCCTAAACAGTGATGTAGAACTTTGGACTACTACAGAAAAAAATACTTTAGAAAAACGACGTTCCAAAACTCTTTTGAAACAGAAATATAGGGCTTAAAAGAAATCACAATTAACCAATCAGAAGCCTAGGAATTCTCAAACCGGGGTCACGTGACCTATCTGACGCAAAAGTTTTGTCATCCTGGGGCTGAAGCAGAAAATGACTCAAGACCTGAGGTACGAAACCGCTGAAGACTTGAGTAATTGTGTTTTTTCCATTTCTAGGGCAAACTAATTCATTTTGTAGTTTTTAGAAGCTTTTGAAAATTAATTCAAATACAAATACAGGAGAACAGATATTTGTATTACAAAACAAACATTGCTTTTGAACTTTGAATAGCTTTCGACAAGTAGGTGATGGGTGAAGGTTTCAGCATTTATCGGAACTGTTAACCTATTTCGATAATAAGTGAGTGGCCTCCCAAAATTTTGCCGAAGATACAAAAATAATTGATAGTTTCGTAATCACGATTTTTCAAATAGCAAGAAACCACAATAATAATTTTTTCGCGTATCTGCCTTTAAATGGGTAGTGTGCTAAAAAGTATTGCGTCAAGTCCAGGGCCGCCGTCACGGAATTTTCGCAGAGGAGGGCGGACCCGGGCTGGTGCTGACCGGGGAGACGAATTTTGAGCATATTCGGTACCTGACAGCATTAATGACGATTGACCCAAAAATTTTGGGGGACGTCCCCCCTGTTTGACCAACAGGGGAACGCGTCCCCCCCCCCCCCCGCTTTCGGTGCCCATGGTCAAGTCAATATCAAATTGTCAACAATGAGTTTTAAACCGTGATACAAGTCGCTTTTTCTGTGGGCTTATGACTACCGCTAGGGGTTGTTTTAGCCTCAAATCTGGCTTTTGTGGAATTTACTTGGCTATTTTAGTAAAAATGAAATTTTTTCCTCTCTTTGGCCTTTTTTCTAACTCGGTTTGACCTTTTCCGCCGAAAAAATCTTGGCAGCCCTGGGCAGCATCTATAATCTGGAATAACATGGAATAACACACAAATTGGGAAACATTTTACTGGCACTAATGCGTCTAAGTTTTATTAAACCCGCTCAAAATGGGGTCTTGATCCCTGGAAGACACTATGACGGCCAGCACATGGAATGCCCCCCCCCCACTGACTTCCTTAAAAATGTCCTGTTTCCAGGAGCCCGCTCATCGTTATTCGCTATCGGGATTTCAATACTCGGGACAACGTGATGGGTCCCTGCGTGAAATGGGGGGGGACATAAAACATACTCTGTCATCCCTCACTCTCAAAAGTGGAGGGACGTATCTCCCCATCCCCCCCACCCCTCAGCGGCGGGACTCATGATTCTATGCACGAAAAAGAATCAAGAAAGTGGTTCAGTGAAAGTTATTGAATTTTCCACACATTCAAGGTAAAAATTTTCATGGCATAACACTTTTTATACCTATAAGATTTCCTTTAAAGTATGGTTCGGTTTATTACTTTTCTTTTTTTCATGGAGAGAGAGAGAGAGAGAGAGAGAGAGAGAGTCCGTTCGTCCCTGGTCGTGCGTATAACAGTTTTACATTGGCCTGTCTCCTCGAATCATGGATGCATAATAGGTATATTAAAAAACAGCGATTATTCTGATTTTCAGTGAAATCCGAAATTCGTGGGCTCAGCTCACAGCATGACCAAGAACTTCTCTAATCCACTCCTTTCATGGAGATTCTGAGGAAGGGCTGTGTCCTAATTTATGATCACCGTTTTTGCTATATTATGCACATAGGCGGCGGGACGAGTGGGGAGGGGGGGCACCCGGGCACTGTGCGTCCCGTTCCGCCATTGGCATGGGCGGGGGCGGCACTTTGAAGTCTAGGCGTTTCGGGGCAGGCCATTTTTTAACATGTTAACTGGGGGCCATTTACCCACCCCCCAGTCGGCCGAAATGCCCCCCAGTGCCCGGAAATTGGCCCCCAGTGAAATAGACAGATGACTTAAAATTGACCAAATGCAGACTCTCCTAACGAAAATAAGACAGAACAGCACCCGATAATTATAACTTTGCTCTATTTCTGGTCCCAAATTGGCAATCCACAAAAATTGTGTTAAAAAATTTACACCCGTGGCTGTCTACTCCATCGTGCGAAGACGAAACAAAGCGCGTAGTTACAGGACATCCCGGCAAAGCAGCCTCAGCATCAACTAATCACAACGGTGGCCTACAACCAATCAAACATCCTGTTCTATCCTACCGGAAGCCCACATCCCAGCCAGTACCGTGACATTGCATGATGCTCTCATTTCACACACAGTCAGTTGCCAGCGCTAAGAGCTCGTTCGTGGATTAGACGGGACACGCTGTAGTCAAAGTGCGTAAGACTGGTTGCTGATGTGGCGGTATGAAGTGCTTAGCCTTTTTATTTATTATTGTGATGGTAGCATACATAAGCGTCGCCACCGGAAAAAAGTGAGGGGACCAGCCAAACTTCAACCTGATGCTGACAGCAAACTTTCCACGTTAGTACCAAAAACTTTTCGAAATTGGGCTCCTCGTTGCCTTCCGCAGCGGCTGGTTATAAAAATGTCCGGTTTACTCCCATTTTGACTGAGACCAGGAAATTGTTGGTCCAAAAGTGGGGCGGGGGAGGATGATCGATGATCCCAAAAATGTTATGGTTATGTGGATAAAATCATTCCATGGCCACGCGGGGTTGGAAGGGCACCCCTGGCTTCCTATTAGATGGGTAGTGTGCTAAAAATATTGCGTCAAGTCAATATCAAACTGTCAACAATGAGTTTTAAACATTGATACAAGTCGCTTTTTCTGTGGTTTTATGACAACCGCTAGGGGTCGTTTTAGCCTCCAATTTTGGTTTTGTGGTGTTTATTTGGCTATTTTAGTGAAAATAAAATTTTCACCTCTTTGGCCCTTTTTCTAACTCGGTTTGACCTTTTCCGCTGAAAAAGCCTGGCAGCCCTGGGCAGCATCTATAATCTCTAGATTTGGAATAACGAAAAAATTTATGAAAATTTTTAACACTAACGCGTCTAAGTTTTATTAAACCCCCTCAAAATGGGGTCTTGACCTCTTGAAGACACTATAATGGCCAGCACGAGAAATGCCCCCCCACTGACGTTTCCTTAAAAAATGCCCTGTTTCGGGTGGAGGGGCGGACACACTTGCCCCCTCTCTTGGGTGCACTACTGGGTGGAGGTCAAAATGAGGAACAATTGTGAGCCAACCCATTCGGCTGTTGCTTTCGCGACCAAAAGTATGACTGTTGCCCGATTCAGTGAGTGAATGTGACATGATCGGCGCGGTAATTGATCAGCTTTAAGGCCCGGCTGGTGGTGTAGGGCACGAAAGGCGTAAGGGCAGCGGCGTGAGCCGAAACCTGCGCAGCCCAGTTAGAGGCCCGAAGCATGGATTGATTAGCCTTTTCGCTCGGTCCGGAGCGGTGTCTGTCGACAAAGTTCGCCATGGACTTGGCTTTTTCTATTCAGAGTCGTATAATCCATCAGGATTAGTCTGACGGCGTGGTCTGGCGCGGCCAGGCTTCGTCACATAATTGTTGCGTTAGGTCCCATCAGGAATAGCCCGACAGCGTGGTCAGGGAGAGCCGGGCTACGTCGTAGAAATACTCCGCTAGGTTTCGTCCGAAATAGCCTGACGGCGTGACCTGGAAGAGCCAGGTTTGGTCACAGACCCGCACAAACCTTTAAATTCGATTTGAAATAGCACGGACGGGGCGCATATGGCACTGGGAAAGGGTTTAGCCCCGGCGAGGGGCGAATAATCCACTAAGAGGAATCCAAGATGACCCAAGGGGGGAGGAGGCTGGCGTCGAGGAGTATGTCGAGTCCAGCGTTATTGCAGGACGACTGCTGATGGTGGATCTTTGGGGGTGCAATTAAAAAGAGACTACACAGCTCTGAGTACCGCACATATGCGGATTAGTGGGCAGGTAAACATTCAGGGGAGGAAGCGCACGCACGGTGAGGGGGCAACGCGGAGTCCCACTCTAATCATGCTAGTTGTCAGGGTTTAACGACGCACCAACAGCGCTAGGGTTATACGGCGTCGCCAACAATCACCCTGTTGGAAAGGATTTCAGGGATCATATCAACTTATTCAGAGGTTCTGCCGGGACTTGAAGCCGGGACCTGTGGCTTACGAGACAGGGACACTATTCACTAAGCCACCCCCCGGGTTGCCAATGGCACCTGGCTGCCTGTCCAAATGGTCGATTGTGATGCGGCCCTGCCCTGTCATGTGAACTTTACCATTGTATATCGTGTGACCGGGTCCTACTCGTAATGCAGCCTCCGCCCCGTTGCCAGTCCATCTCCGAATACAAATCACATGTGTGAGTGCCCGCCCTTTTCCTCGTTGTCCGGCACACCCGTTCTCCAGGCGACTGAGACACGGCGGTGTACAGCCCCTCCCCTCCCCCAGACTGCCTCAGCCGTCCTCTGGAACTGTCCAAAACCCGGCAGAGGTTGACAGACGGGGGGCAGACTGCCTCAGCCGTCCTCTGGAACTGTCCAAACCCGGCAGAGGTTGACAGACGGGGGCAGGCTGCCTCAGCCGTGCTCCGGAACTGTCCAAAACCCGGCAGAGGTTGACATACGGGGAGCAGGCTGCCTCAGCCGTCCTCTGGAACTGTCCAAACCCGGCAGAGGTTAACATACGGGGAGCAGGCTGCCTCAGCCGTCCTCTGGAACTGTCCAAAACCCGGCAGGGGATGACAGACGGGGCAGACTGCCTCAGCCGTCCTCTGGAACTGTCCAAAACCCGGCAGAGGTTAACATACGGGGAGCAGGCTGTCTCAGCCGTCCTCTGGAACTGTCCAAAACCCGGCAGAGGTTAACATACGGGGAGCAGGCTGGCTCAGCCGTCCTCCGGAACTGTCCAAAACCCGGCAGAGGTTAACATACGGGGAGCAGGCTGCCTCAGCCGTCCTCTGGAACTGTCCAAAACCCGGCAGAGGTTAACATACGGGGAACAGGCTGGCTCAGCCGTCCTCCGGAACTGTCCAAAACCCGGCAGAGGTTAACATACGGGGAGCAGGCTGGCTCAGCCGTCCTCCGGAACTGTCCAAAACCCGGCAGAGGTTAACATACGGGGAGCAGGCTGGCTCAGCCGTCCTCTGGAACTGTCCAAAACCCGGCAGAGGTTAACATACGGGGAGCAGGCTGGCTCAGCCGTCCTCCGGAACTGTCCAAAACCCGGCAGAGGTTAACATACGGGGAGCAGGCTGGCTCAGCCGTCCTCCGGAACTGTCCAAAACCCGGCAGAGGTTAACATACGGGGAGCAGGCTGGCTCAGCCGTCCTCCGGAACTGTCCAAAACCCGGCAGAGGTTAACATACGGGGAGCAGGCTGCCTCAGCCGTCCTCTGAACTGTCCAAAACCCGGCAGGGGATGACAGACGGGGCAGACTGCCTCAGCCGTCCTCTGGAACTGTCCAAAACCCGGCAGAGGTTAACATACGGGGAGCAGGCTGCCTCAGCCGTCCTCTGGAACTGTCCAAAACCCGGCAGAGGTTAACATACGGGGAGCAGGCTGGCTCAGCCGTCCTCCGGAACTGTCCAAAACCCGGCAGAGGTTAACATACGGGGAGCAGGCTGCCTCAGCCGTCCTCTGGAACTGTCCAAAACCCGGCAGAGGTTAACATACGGGGAGCAGGCTGGCTCAGCCGTCCTCCGGAACTGTCCAAAACCCGGCAGAGGTTAACATACGGGGAGCAGGCTGGCTCAGCCGTCCTCTGGAACTGTCCAAAACCCGGCAGGGGATGACAGACGGGGAGCAGGCTGGCCCAGCCGCTCCAGTGCGGCGTAGATGGGCATTGAGCAGGCGGCGTCCCATTTGAATCACTCGGAGACCGGCGCGTCGGCTCCGGAAGTAATACGGCAATGTGTTGGGTGTCCTCAATGGCACAACTGTGTTCCAGTTGGTTCTATATAAAGAGCAGTCCAGATGCAGCCCCTCCAACAGCAAGCGCAGACCACCGGATGTGACGTAACAC
Organism: Lepas anatifera; assembly: GCA_034440635.1. Taxonomy (NCBI): domain Eukaryota; kingdom Metazoa; phylum Arthropoda; class Thecostraca; family Lepadidae; genus Lepas; species Lepas anatifera. The sequence goes on along the minus strand of JAOTON010001937.1, from coordinate 1,002,285 downwards.
ATCGTAGCATATAACATGGGAAGTTAAATGATTAAATATCCAAATTTTTGTAAAAAAGAGGCGCAGAATCGAAAATAAAATGTTTATCCCTGGCATTTGGGATAAACTTGATTACCGCGTGTTCTCACAAATTCCGAAGCGGGAAGTTCCATTAGCAGCATTTTGACACACGGCCCAACGGTGAGGGAGTTCCTCCACGCCCGTGTGACGTCAATCGGGCGTAGAGGAATCCCTCTTGAACGTACCTTTAAGTAAAGGTATCTTGGTCCAGATGCACATACGGTCTCTGGTGTGATAGCCGTCGGGGTATGCGGCGTTGGCAAGTCTCCATGGTGTGATAGCCGTCGGCATGTCTCCATGGTGTGTTAGCCGTCGGGGTATGCGGCGTTGGCATGTCTCCATGGTGTGATAGCCGTCGGGGTATGCGGCGTTGGCACGTCTCCATGGTGTGATAGCCGTCGGGGTATGCGGCGTTGGCAAGTCTCCATGGTGTGATAGCCGTCGGCATGTCTCAATGGTGTGATAGCCGTCGGCATGTCTCCATGGTGTGATAGCCGTCGGGGTATGCGGCGTCGGCATGTCTCCATGGTGTGATAGCCGTCGGAGTATGCGGCGTCGGCATGTCTCCATGGTGTGATAGCCGTCGGAGTATGCGGCGTCGGCATGTCTCCATGGTGTGATAGCCGTCGGGGTATGCGGCGTCGGCATGTCTCCATGGTGTGATAGCCGTCGGAGTATGCGGCGTCCGCATGTCTCCATGGTGTGATAGCCGTCGGGGTATGCGGCGTCGGCATGTCTCCATGGTGTGATAGCCGTCGGGGTATGCGGCGTCCGCATGTCTCCATGGTGTGATAGCCGTCGGAGTATGCGGCGTCGGCATGTCTCCATGGTGTGATAGCCGTCGGGGTATGCGGCGTCGGCATGTCTCCATGGTGGGATAGCCGTCGGAGTATGCGGCGTCGGCATGTCTCCATGGTGTGATAGCCGTCGGAGTATGCGGCGTCGGCATGTCTCCATGGTGGGATAGCCGTCGGCATGTCTCCATGGTGTGATAGCCGTCGGGGTATGCGGCGTTGGCACGTTCCATGGTGTGATAGCCGTCGGGGTATGCGGCGTTGGCATGTCTCCATGGTGTGATAGCCGTCGGCATGTCTCCATGGTGTGATAGCCATCGGAGTATGCGGCGTCGGCATGTCTCCATGGTGTGATAGCCGTCGGGGTATGCGGCGTCGGCATGTGTCCATGGTGTGATAGCCGTCGGGGTATGCGGCGTCGGCATGTCTCCATGGTGTGATAGCCGTCGGCATGTCTCCATGGTGTGATAGCCGTCGGAGTATGCGGCGTCGGCATGTCTCCATGGCGTGATAGCCGTCGGGGTATGCGGCGTCGGCATGTCTCCATGGTGGGATAGCCGTCGGGGTATGCGGCGTCGGCATGTCTCCATGGTGTGATAGCCGTCGGGGTATGCGGCGTCGGCATGTCTCCAGCCCAAACAGCACCGCTCACGGCTGGCGATACACCTTTATTAGCATCATCACAACATGAGTTGGGGCGGACGGTCCACCACAGTCGTGCTGCCGCGGGCGCTGACCGACATACAGGCGTCAACCGTCCACCCCCGCCGCCCGCCACCGCCACCCCTCACCCACTCTCACTCACACCACACAATCACCGGACAGAAGGTATGGAATGTTAAAAAAAACATAAACAATATCCACCACGCAAACGTGCGACCGCACCGGCCGCATGCCACTAAAAGCATGTTCTGAACACAAGTCGATCTGACTAGCAAAAATAACCGCATGACTAGTGCAATGTCAATACAAAAAACATTGGGAACTTTCGGTTCGCACATGATCTCTACACGGTCACCAAGAATGAGCTGGAAGCGTAAGAAAAGGCAACTAGAAGAAGACTATGTGGCAGGACCCAAGGACAAGACTCGAAGCACAACCGTCTACACTTCTAAACTCATCGAAACACGTTCACCCACAAACATCCAGATCGGTGGCAGACACACGTTTAATGCCCTGTTCCCGTTGTCCCGTACAGGGCACGAGAAGGCGGGGGCAGACAGTGCTGGGCGGGCCGAGGGGAAGGGGGAATGGCGCTGCTCTGCGGGGACTTGGCGGGCGACGGGGGCGGCACGGACAGGCTCCTCTCCAGCTATCCCACACACACACACACACACACCCCACACACCCACCAACAGTCACGCACACACAGCGTCTATAATTTATAACAACATGGTAACAAGAGGTCAGTCAGCGGGGGAGGCAGTGCACCGCCATCGCAGGACAGAACAGACGGAGGGTGGACCGAGCCGCAGGGGTGGCGCCACCGTCGCCAGTCGGCCGCAACCAGCACGACGTCAGGTACGTGGTTGGAGATGCCGACCATTTCATTTCAGGTGCCACTGGCGCGGCGGCCAACCGACAGAGAGCGGCCCCACCGCGCTCACTTTGTGACATCCCGCACCACAGACACATGCTGGACCGCCTCGACAACCAGCGTCCACTAGAAATCGGCCATCTCTGCGCTAAACAAGTATACCAAAATACCTTTCAGCGGATGGGGTGGCGGCGCGCCAGACCAGAACAAGGGCGTCAGACGTGAGGTGCGGCAGCTACCGGGAGAGCGGGAGGTCACGGCGCTGCCCTACAGATGACCCAACAAAGCGACACAGGGCAGAGCGGCGCCGCGCCACTACCAGCTACCAGCCAACCGTCTCCGGCACAGGCAGTCTCGTGCTCTTCATTCGCTCTCTCACTCATAGCACACTCAGCCATCGACCGATGCACTCTTCATGCTCTGCACTCGCAACTGACGCCTACACACACCAGGCGATTCACAGGGTGACGGCGTGCCGGCGCCGACGGCCGCCGTCAGTTGCACTGCTGCGGGCCGGCCGGCGGGCGCTGCCGGGTGATGATGTGGCGTCTCGGCGTTTGTACTGGTAGTGATGGACGTGCGATGCGCGGGCGGGAGGCGGGCCACTCTCATTGCACCGGAGGTGCTGTCCGACCTAGAACTGGGACCAGAGACGGCGTCAAGGTCGGCTGGCAGCGACGGCCCGCGGCCCGACCACAGGGTTCATGGCGATGATAAACTGTATCATTTCTGACCACCACTGCATCTGTAGCCAAACATGCGAGGTCAAATCGATTCTGAAACTTAGAATACCTAGAACTATGGCCACATTACCTGCAAAAGATACATCACAACCAAAGAGTGTTTCCACAGATTGCTAGTGTCACCGGCGCGACCGCAGCGCCACTCACGCCTGCGGGCGTGCAGCATCTCGATGAGGAGCGAGGTGGCGCTGTTGGTGTCGTGCTTCTGGTAGAGGTAGTCCTCGCCCCGCAGCGCCAGCTCACACAGCTCGGGCAGCAGGGCCATCAGCCGTTCGTACTTGCCCTGCAACGGTCACACCATACCATGTCACCGAGCAGCGCACACAAACCATAGCATGTCACCGAGCAGCACGCACAAACCACAAACCATACCATGTCACCGAGCAGCACGCACAAACCATAAACCATACCATGTCACCGAGCAGCACGCACAAACCATACCATGTCACCGAGCAGCACGCACAAACCATAAACCATACCATGTCACCGAGCAGCGCACACAAACCATAGCATGTCACCGAGCAGCACGCACAAACCATACCATGTCACCGAGCAGCACGCACAAACCATAAACCATACCATGTCACCGAGCAGCGCACACAAACCATACCATGTCACCGAGCAGCACGCACAAACCATACCATGTCACCGAGCAGCACGCACAAACCATAAACCATACCATGTTACCGAGCAGCGCACACAAACCATAGCATGTCACCGAGCAGCACGCACAAACCATAAGCCATACCATGTCACCGAGCAGCACGCACAAACCATAAACCATACCATGTCACCGAGCAGCGCACACAAACCATAGCATGTCACCGAGCAGCGCACACAAACCATAGCATGTCACCGAGCAGCGCACACAAACCATAGCATGTCACCGAGCAGCACGCACATAAACCACACCATGTCACCGAGCAGCACGCACAAACCATACCATGTCACCGAGCAGCACGCACAAACCATAAACCATACCATGTCACCGAGCAGCGCACACAAACCATAGCATGTCACCGAGCAGCACGCACAAACCATAAACCATACCATGTCACCGAGCAGCACGCACAAACCGCAGCGCATCTAACACGTCCACAACCATCTACCGCCAATACACAACCAATCTCCCGCACACTTTGCGTAGCATAGGCGGCGGAACTAGGGTTCACTTGGCACCGCGCTACCTTAAATAATGAATTTTTACATTTGTCCTATAGCGTTCACTGGGATTTAATGGGTTGAAAAGTCCACCGTCTCCCCCCTGGCCCTTAAATCAGGACCCTCGGCCGCTACTGTTTGGTAGCGGGAAAAGTTTGTTTCCGCTGTGCAGTTCATCTCCCCATGGCAATTTCACAGAAGACAACAATGCCCAGGATGTTTTCAAAGTTAATTCACATGACGCTGCCGGAGACAGTGCAGTTTCGAGAAACTAATGCATTCTCCGAGAACACGTTAGGGAGCGCACCACCAAGCAGGCTACAAAAACTGCGGAAACGTCTGTTCTGCATGTGTGGGAAGGTTTACTGAAACACAGGGCGTGAAGCTTCTCCCGTGAGGAATACTGGCCATTTACCACCAGTGGAAGCCTGCTTCTTCCCTTTTACGATGATCATTCATCCCAGGGGACACACGCACTGCCAAGAGCCCGAGCCGCCCCAAGCTGACGCAGTCAGTTTGTCCAGAGGACCGCCACAAGCTGACGCGATCAGTTTATCCAGAGGACCGCCACAAGCTAACACGGTCAGCTTATCCAGAGGACCACCACAAGCTGACACGATCAGTTTATCCAGAGGACCACCACAAGCTGACACGATCAGTTTATCCAGAGGACCGCTACATGCTGACACGATCAGTTTATCCAGAGGACCACCACAAGCTGACACGATCAGTTTATCCAGAGGACCGCCACAAGCTGACACAGTCCGTTTGTCCAGAGGACCACCACAAGCTGACACAAACAGTTTGTCCAGAGGACCACCACAAGCTGACACAAACAGTTTATCCAGAGGACCACCACAAGCGGACACGGTCAGTTTATCCAGAGGACCGCCACAAGCTGACACGACCAGTTTATCCAGAGGACCGCCAAAAGCTGACACGGTCAGTTTGTCCAGAGGACCGCCAAAAGCTGACACGGTCAGTTTATCCAGAGGACCGCCACAAGCTGACACGACCAGTTTATCCAGAGGACCGCCAAAAGCTGACACGGTCAGTTTGTCCAGAGGACCGCCAAAAGCTGACACGGTCGGTTTATCTAGAGGACCGCCACAAGCTGACACGATCAGTTTATCCAGAGGACCGCCACAAGCTGTCACAGTCAGTTTGTCCAGAGGACCGCCACAAGCTGACACGATCAGTTTGTCCAGAGGACCGCCACAAGCTGACACGGTCGGTTTATCTAGAGGACCGCCACAAGCTGACACGATCAGTTTATCCAGAGGACCGCCACAAGCTGTCACAGTCAGTTTGTCCAGAGGACCGCCACAAGCTGACACGATCAGTTTGTCCAGAGGACCGCTACAAGCTGATACGATCAGTTTATCCACAGGATCGCCACAAGCTGACACGGTCAGTTTATCTAGAGGACCGCCACAAGCTGACACGATCAGTTTATCCAGAGGACCGCCACAACCTGACACAGTCAGTTTGTCCAGAGGACCGCCACAAGCTGACACGATCAGTTTATCCACAGGACCGCCATAAACTGACACGATCAGTTTATCCATACGACTGCCCCAAGCTGACACGGTCAGTTTATCCAGAGGACCGCCACAAGCTGACACGGTCAGTTTATCCAGAGGACCGCCACGAGCTGACACGATCAGTTTATCCAGAGGACCACCACAAGCTGACACGATTTTTCTTCTTGAGTAGGTTTAGTTATTGTCCTCAATATTCTGTTTTAGTGTTCAATTTTCTTTCCTGTCTCCTTTCACAATACACTTCCAGCTATTCTAAGGCCTTAGGCAATTCCCCTGGGAATACACGGCACGGTGACCTACCTGCAGCAGGGTTTCCGATAGTTCAACAAATTCATCTCAAGTGGCTGGAGTGTACATAACATTTTGAAATACATCACCTGTATATCAGGATGCACGATGTTGCAGTAGTCCATGTGGGCTTTCTTGACCTGCTCTTGCGCCTGTTGTACGTGTCTCCGATTTCCCAATGTCTGCATATCTGCGGCAGGAGAGGGTATGGTCAATCTCGGCTCCTATGTCTGATGCACGTGTCTCCGACCCTCCAATGTCTGCATGTCTGCGGCAGGAGAGGGTATGGTCAATCTCGGCTCCTGTGTCTGATGCACGTGTCTCCGGCCCTCCAGTGTCTGCATGTCTGCGGCAGGAGAGGGTATGGTCAATCTCGGCTCCAGTGTCTGATGCACGTGTCTCCGGCCCTCCAGTGTCTGCATGTCTGCGGCAGGAGAGGGTATGGTCAATCTCGGCTCCTGTGTCTGATGCAGTGTCTCCGGCCCTCCAATGTCTGCATATCTGCGGCAGGAGAGGGTATGGTCAATCTCGGCTCCTGTGTCTGATGCACGTGTCTCCGGTTCAGTGGGGGTTTGGCCCAGCCCACCCTCCGGAGGAAGTCGAGGATTTCGCAACCTCATCGGATAGTATACATTCTAGGGTTGTGAGGAGGCGCCCCAAACGTCTTGGCGTAGGCTGCTGTGTCGGGCAGTGTGATGTGAAGCCGCGAACAGGTGTGACTTCTGGAGATGCGAACACGTGTGACTTCTGGAGATGCGAACACGTGTGACTTCTTAAGATGCGAACGGGTGTGACTTCTGGAGGTGCAAATATGAGTGGCTTCTGGAGGTGCGAACAGGTGAGACTTCTGGAGGTGCGAACAGGTGTGACTTCTGGAGGTGCGAACAGGTGAGACTTCTGGAGGTGCGAATATGAGTGGCTTCTGGAGGTGCGAACAGGTGAGACTTCTGGAGGTGCGAACAGGTGAGACTTCTGGAGGTGCGAACAGGTGAGACTTCTGGAGGTGCGAAGACGTGTGACTTCTGGAGGTGCGAACAGGTGTGACTTCTGGAGGTGCGAACAGGTGTGACTTCTGGAGGTGCGAACAGGTGTGACTTCTGGAGGTGCGAACAGGTGTGACTTCTGGAGGTGCGAACAGGTGTGACTTCTGGGGGTGCGAACAGATGTGACTTCTGAAGATGCGAACAGGTGAGACTTCTGGAGGTGCGAATATGAGTGGCTTCTGGAGGTGCGAACAGGTGTGGCTTCTGAAGATGCGAACAGGTGAGACTTCTGGAGGTGCGAACAGGTGTGACTTCTGGAGGTGCGAACAGGTGTGACTTCTGGAGGTGCGAACAGGTGTGACTTCTGGAGGTGCGAACAGGTGTGGCTTCTGAAGATGCGAACAGGTGAGACTTCTGGAGGTGCGAACAGGTGTGACTTCTGGAGGTGCGAACAGGTGTGACTTCTGGAGGTGCGAACAGGTGTGACTTCTGGAGGTGCGAACAGGTGTGACTTCTGGAGGTGCCGAACAGGTGTGACTTCTGGAGGTGCGAACAGGTGTGACTTCTGGAGGTGCGAACAGGTGTGACTTCTGGAGGTGCGAACAGGTGTGACTTCTGGAGGTGCGAACAGGTGTGACTTCTGGAGGTGCGAACAGGTGTGACTTCTGGAGGTGCGAACAGGTGTGACTTCTGGGGGTGCGAACAGATGTGACTTCTGAAGATGCGAACAGGTGTGACTTCTGGAGGTGCGAACAGGTGTGACTTCTGGAGGTGCGAACAGGTGTGACTTCTGGAGGTGCGAATATGAGTGGCTTCTGGAGGTGCGAACAGGTGTGACTTCTGGAGGTGCGAACAGGTGAGACTTCTGGAGGTGCGAACATGAGTGGCTTCTGGAGGTGCGAACACGTGTGACTTCTGGAGGTGCGAACATGAGTGGCTTCTGGAGGTGCGAACACGTGTGACTTCTGGAGGTGCGAAGACGTGTGACTTCTGGAGGTGCGAACGGGTGTGAGCTCTGAAGGTGCTCCAAGAATTACTGGTTACCTGGGACCGGCCTATCTTTGGCAGATAGAACACGCTGCCAGGTGTGGCTTGCTTTGGCGCGGATAGCTTGAGCTATGAATTTAAACAGAAAACGTATTCTTTTTTGGCGATTCGTTAAAATGCAGCAATTCTGGCTCAGCTTGGTACGGTGGGTGCGGGCGCGACTCTCGGGTTCAGGCGGGTCTCCATCGCGACAGGAAGTTCAGACGGTGAGCTGTTTTCATACCGCTTAGTAACTGCTGCTGACAAGTTTGTCCCGGCAAAATGAAAAAAAGTCGGCAGGAAGGTGGTGTAGTGGTCGTGCTATTGATACTTTGTCACATATCTGCTCCCTGTATCTCTGATAATCATTACAATATACGCTAACACACTAACCTGGGATTTCGAATTCCTAGTTCTATGTTCTATTTTCCTTTCCTAGCAGGGTGTGCCACGAATTTTGAATATTCTATTCCGGTGTTGACATAAGGGTGCCGTGGTGGCTGGGATCGCGGAGCGGGGCGCCTGGCCGCCAGGACACTGCAGAATGCAACTCTTTTCAAACCAGGTTTACGAATAGACGCCCCCTGCAGAATTTCGCTCATTATCACAGCCTTTATAGAAACATTGAGCATAATTTTAGAGCATAATTTCAGGCGATTGGAATAAGAAATGAGGACCTTTGCCCCGAGCTGACTACTGGCCCGGAGACGCTGCGCCCGGCAGCTGCTGCTACTTTTCCACTTTCCACACGTCTAGGGATCAACAATAACATGCGCCTAAGCAGCCTAAGCAAACAGACGCGAATCCTGCGGGTCCAATCCAGCTATGACCACCCCGAGCAGCGCAGATCTTACACGTCTAGCCAATTTTTGCCAATTAAAAAAAAACTCACAATGATATCCATGTTTCCCGAAATGTTTGGTTAAAATCAGCCTCAGCAAACATGTCTACAAAAAATGTGGTATGGCCACGACTTTATGCTCCTAGTGTCAAACGAAAGTAGCATGGTCAAGTCCAGACGGACACCTCAAAACTACCACCGTGCACAAAATAACAAGATCGTTGCGATTATTCCACCGCCAGCACTGTGGCATCCACAGCACCAGCACTCGAGTTTAGATTTAGCAACAGATTAAGCAATGCTTAGCTAACGGCAAAACTACGTTAAAACTGCTATTATTAGGGCTAATTAATGGTGGAAATAAAATAATCTAATAGGAAATTTAACGTAATTTCGCCTTGACCAGCACTCACCAGGGTCAAGCAGAAGAACGAACTTGAGGCAGATATAGTCGCTGACGTCGAAGCTGAGCTCCTGCAGCCGCGCCGTGAGGTCATTCAGCTGCGGCACCAGCTCCGTCATCCCAAACAGACTGAGGGTCAGCAGGTCGAACTTCTGGCCGTTGGGAAGGGTGGTGCTATCTGGCAGGTTGTTGTGAAGCCGCTGGTGGATGTGGTCCAGGATCATGATCACAGACCACGTCGCCTGCAACAGCTTCATCTGGTCCTCTACCTGAGGAAGACACGAGATTCACGTCTACCACCTGCTGATGGCGGACACAACGGGAAGTTGCAAGCAGTAATCATACACTGGGCTAGATGAGCTGCACCGTGCATGAAAATCAAGTGTGGGTTAGTGACACACGAGTATCCTGCAAGCTGGTTGTTTGAGAAACACACAACAACCATCATTCCCCAGCTACGTCCGTGATTCCCCAAACACACAACAACCGTGATTCCCCAGCTGCGTTCATGATTCCCCGGACACACAACAACCGTTATTCCCCGGACATTCCCCAGCTACGCCGTGATTCCCCGGGTACACAACCGTGATTCCCCAGCTACGTCCGTGATTCCCCGGACATTCCCCAGCTACGCCGTGATTCCCCGGACATTCCCCAGCTACGCCGTGATTCCCCGGACATTTCCCAGCTACGCCGTGATTCCCCGGACATTCCCCAGCTACGCCGTGATTCCCCGGGTACACAACCGTGATTCCCCAGCTACGTTCGAGATTCCCCGGGCATACAAGAAACCTTGATTTCCCAGCTACGTCCATAATTCCCCGGGCATACAACCGTGATTCCCCGGGCATACAAGAAACCTTGATTTCCCAGCTACGTCCGTAATTCCCCGGGCATACAACCGTGATTCCCCGGGCATACAAGAAACCTTGATTTCCCAGCTACGTCCGTGATTCCCCGGGCATACCAGAAACCTTGATTTCCCAGCTACGTCCGTAATTCCCCGGGCATACAAGAAACCTTGATTTCCCAGCTACGTCCGTAATTCCCCGGGCATACAAGAAACCTTGATTTCCCAGCTACGTCCGTAATTCCCCGGGCATACAACCGTGATTCCCCGGGCATACAAGAAACCTTGATTTCCCAGCTACGTCCGTGATTCCCCGGGCATACCAGAAACCTTTATTGCCCAGCTACGTCCGTAATTCCCCGGGCATACAAGAAACCTTGATTTCCCACCTACGTCCGTGATTCCCCGGGCATACCAGAAACCTTGATTTCCCAGCTACGTCCGTAATTCCCCGGGCATACAAGAAACCTTGATTTCCCAGCTACGTCCGTGATTCCCCGGACACACAACAATCGTGACTCCACGCTACGTCCGTGATTCCACATTTACCAGTACATGCTGGTGTATGAGTGTAGGACTGTAGGTCCCTGGTCGATAGATGAAACTTTACAACAATAAGTTAATTTCTAGCAGCGAAATATCAGCCGTGAACTTCATGGACCACGGTTGTCAAACTTGGAACATTTGAGCATAGCTACGCAAATGTCATTATGTTAAGTAGAGAAATAAGGTTCAGAATATATGTTACGTGCTGTACGTTCGGAATTGACAAAGCTACTAAGAACTTCCGTTATCATTGAAGTGCATGCATTAACGAAACAGTTAAGTACCTCCTCTTATAAAGGATCTTGAACTAGCAATAGCCTGAGCAAAGAACCATGACCAGAATCAAGGAACGCAGGCGCCAGTCTTCATCATTCAACCATCGCACAAATGTCCAAACCGGTAGAAATGATGTTGTAACGAACCGCCCAAGTAGCGTATGACTTGCCCAACAACTTCCACTCAAGACGAAAACGGTTTTCCTAACAGGCCATTTCGGCACTGATAACACCGGTGGCAGTGCCAGGTTTGTGTTGGGGCCCAAACACCGGTGCAGTGCCAGCTTTGTGCTGGGAGCCCTGATAACACCGGTAGCAGTGCCAGGTTTGTGTTGGGAGCCCTGATAACACCGATGGCAGTGCCAGGTTTGTGCTGGGAGCCCTGATAACACCGATGGCAGCGCAAGGTTTGTGTTGGGAGCCTTGATAACACCGGTAGCAGTGCCAGGTTTATGTTGGGAGCTGGTTCCACTGGTTTTGAGAGTATCTGTCTGAATTGTTTCACTGATGCGTCCAGTGGCACGCAGGACGCTTCAAATCAAGGGAGCGACACATTCTGCTGCCTGGGGGCGATACATTCTGCTGCCCGCCTAGGGGAGCGACACATTCTGCTGCCTACGGGAGCGACACATTCAGCCAAAGTTTAACGTCCCACAAAAGCTTCTGAGCATTGGGGGCTTTGATACGTTAACTCGTATCTTTGACTCATTGGAATGTTCCAGGACGAACGGCAACGTTTGCCCCCATGTACCAGGTAAGCAACACGTCACCGTGCTTGACAACTGTTCATAGGCATATCCAGGGGGCAAGGAGAGCGCTTGTCCCACCCGATCGACACTTGGGGCCTCTTTGAAAGGACGAACGGTGTCACCGCTGCGCTATGGGCTCGATCCAGGATCTAGCACACCAAAATTAATTCTGGTCACTTTCTTCAAATGCCCCAAAATATGGCTCGAACAAGGGATAATTGTCCACATTTTTCGGGTCTGGCATTTATATTGGGCCATGGTGTCGCAAGTAGCCTACATACCACCGTGAACATGGGTTTTAAGTGAACACCGAATGCTTTGCCAGATATCCTACTGCAAAAAATAAAAATAAATAAATAGTAGGTAGTTAGCCGGGGCGGCTTTGGGGGTTGGACAGAGTAAACAATGTTTCCCAATTTTCCCTGCAGAATTAAAAGCAGCACAGGGACATCAAAACGGAAAATTAAAACATAATTTTATCAAACACCATGTAATACCCACAAAAATGGTGTTTTTAGAAGAAAGCATTCAAAAGTCTATCACAGCACAATGTTCTCTCAACGTGAATTCAATTTACTTTCTGCTTTCCTTTTCTCATTTATGAGCACCACATTTCCGTAATCAACACCAAAAAGGCCAGTTTTCGATCTGGCAAAACAAGCCAATTACTGCACGAAAAGGCAAGGAAAAAGACATTTTTGGGAAGAAAAAATTAAAACTGTTCTTTAAAAAACCATACTTTTGCCTGTCGGTTACTCTTAAGTTTCAAAAATGGTTTCTGAAACACTGTCTACCCTGCCATTAGAAAAACCAACCAAAATCCTAGAGCATTCCATTTTTTATACCAGAAGCTCAATGTTATGGTATGAGAACGATCTTTTTAGTTTGAAACAAAGCTAAGGAAATCACATTTTTGAAAGGTTTTAAGTGAAATATTTGTCTCCGGAACTGTATTCAAAATCTACTAATTTGTAAAAAAACTGGGTGCCATTTGGGTTCTTTGGTAAAATATAGTTTTAAGACTTTGCAAAACATTTTAGTAGACCAGATTCATTGGACAATCTTCCAGATGCAGATGTTCAAAACTTCTACAAAATAGGCGCACTTATTGCGAGTATTTTACCTCTTACCCGCATTTGTAGTTCCATCTGGCCGCCAGGACAGTTATCCCGTGTGCCATGGGTAGCCGGAGGCTGTCCAGGTGTTGCTTGGGCAAGCTCCCACTCCTGCCCCTTCACTCCCGAAATAAAGTCCTGGATACGCCACTGGATAAATGGGTTTTATGATTGACATTTTCAGCGTTATAAAGTACCTATCGCTCGTCGTTTCCAAAAGTGTTTCAATTCCATTCGCTTGGGGCGTATTCCGATGGATCTTTTTAATATATTTTTTTGCTGTTTTTTTGTTTTGTTTAAATCCAATTGCGGGAGCGCAGATTCCCGCATCCTTGGTGGGGAACGGGCGGGGGAGGGGGCGAGAGGCTAAATTTCAGGATGCACCATCGACCATTCATGAGGGCGCTGAAACTATATCAGGCCCCACTTGACCCCCTGGGTCCGCCTATGGAAGCATCAAAAAGTTTCAAAATTAACTTGGCTATACGCATAATCAAGTTTTGATTATATTCTCAACATTTTTTATTCACCAGATGTCGCTAAACAGCGGTTACGAATTTTGTCGTGCCAGATAGTGAATTGGGCCCATTGTGCCCTGGTCGGGTCAAATATGATTCGGCCTATCATTTGATTTGTAAACGGAAAACGTTCGGAATCGGCTTAAAGTTGGGGCACACTGCCCCCCTCCCACAGTCCGAAAGTTGAAATGGAAGCAGACGCCCATCCTGCCCCCGGTTCCTGGGCCTTTGCCCCTAAGATAGAATCTGGCTTTCCTCTTAATTTTTTCTCTTCCAAAAGTGGCGCCCCTGTTTCGGATGATGCCCTCCGACCATGTACCACCCTCCATCGACAATCCTGGATCCGCCTGTACAACTGCTGGTAATTTTTACTGCACATTGAATTTGAGGAGGCTTGAAACCAAGCCACAGCGGCAGGGCTCGATGCTGAAACCTGGCCCGGCGGCAGGTCGTGTCGCTGACCGCAGTCTTTTCGATACCGCCCCCGCCAGCAGCTCTACTCCCAGCTGTGGTTGTACGGCAATGTGGAAGGGGATAGGGCAGGGGGGGCAAATCCGGCGTCCGTCAGTAACGGCCCGTGCCGCTAACTGTATATCTGAGGCCCGCTGCGCCACCGTTCGCCGCACAAAGCACTGCAGCGGCGCTCCACACCGGTGGCACTTTCACCGCCGTCCACCAAGGCCACCTGCCGACGCCGTGCCGGTGCACCGCCCCGCCGCCCCGCTCCGCGCGCACCAAGTAGCGCCGCGCGCGTTTTTTTGTGGCGCGCCGCCAGCGTTCGCGCGCTCGCCGCCACATTTTTGTGCGGGGGCAGGACGGTGCCTCGTCCCAAGCGGCGGGGTACCGCGGCAAAAGACGCTTTTGTCTGGGGCGGAGACTCGTCCCGTCTCGATGCCGGACGGTTCCGCATGGCCACGTGGCTAGTTCACGGGAAACCGCCACGTCATCTCCAGTGTGTGTGTGTGTGTGTGTGTGTGTGTGTGTGTGTGTGTGTGTGTGTGTGTGTGTGTGTGTGTGTGTGTGTGTGTGTGTGTGTGTGTGTGTGTGTGTGTGTGTGTGTGTGTGTGAGAGAGAGAGAGAGAGAGAGAGAGAGAGAGAGAGAGAGAGAGAGAGAGAGAGAGAGAGAGAGAGAGAGAGAGAGAGAGAGAGAGAGAGAGAGACAGAGACAGAGACAGAGACAGAGACAGAGACAGAGACAGAGACAGAGACAGAGACAGAGACAGAGACAGAGAGAGAGAGAGAGAGAGAGAGAGAGAGAGAGAGAGAGAGAGAGAGAGAGAGAGAGAGAGAGAGAGAGAGAGAGAGAGAGAGAGAGAGAGAGAGAGAGAGAGAGAGAGAGAGAGAGAGAGAGAGAGAGAGAGAGAGAGAGAGAGAGAGAGAGAGAGAGAGAGAGAGAGACTAACTGTGATTGCCTCGATTACCGTCATCCTGCCCGCCCCGTCTTTTCCTCAAATTACTTATTACTTCCTGCAATTCGCCGGCTTCATCAGAGCACGACTGAAATTAGACGAAATAAAACTGAACAGTCCCGGGACAGCTGGAAATATACTACTCCAAAAATAGTCGAAATCTTATACCTAGGTAGCCGGTCTGCAGTGTTCGCCAGAGGCGAGGAGGTCACCACAGTCCTAAACTGGGAGGGGGGGGGGCGAGCCCACTCCGACCTAGTGAGAAGTCAAAGCTAGAGCTCAATTACTGCCTAGTACAGCGCTATCCCAGCCGTTCGCCAATACGGAATTTCACAACACTGGCATGGGTCCGCGCTTCTAATTGGGAGATAGACTAAAATAATTGGTAGGGTGCAAAATTAGGGGGACACTGGGACAAGGGTTATTTTCCCAAAAATATTTCGGAGTGCTCAGACGATGGGGGGGCACCCTGCTCGGCCGGCTGTGTTGCGGGGGCAGCAGCATTCACTGGACCAAGTCAGCTTTCCATTTTTTTGCCTGTTTCGCGGTACAAAAGGTAACTTATTGCAGTTCTGAAAAGGCACCCGACAGCTTTTTCCAAAAATGTTTGCTTTTACAGGTGACATCCTAAAGCTGCATACGGATATAAAAATATTTCAGTCCGAGTTGTGCCTTAATGTATCCCGGATTGAAGCATCTCACTTTTTGGGAGTCACAGTGTAACTTTGGAATGACACAGTGGATGAAAAGTGAATACAGTCAAGAACTTCACCCCGTATAAAAGCAGCTACCCATCCCTCAGTCAAAGCATCAAACGTTCAAGTCGGTCGCTCACATAGGGTGGACGTGTTTTTGGTGCTCAAGAAATGGACGTAATTAATCCTGTTCTTTTTTTAATCCGGGGTTGATATTGCAATGACATATTGTTATTTTCATCGGCTACGTCATGTATTGATTCGCATCTTCCTCAGTGATCTCTGGGACAAGATAAAGCAAGATAAAATATGAAATATTTCATGTGTTTTCGTCCACCATTGCTTTTTCGCAGCTTATGTCCCCGCTTGATTTTTTGCTGTGACCCACGTGATTTTGGAGGCCGCTTGGGACAAGAAGTATCTGAATCACATATTTTAAAACTGGCAGCCACCTTCAAAGTTCGTTAGTGATGTCGGCCTTGGCTAAGTTATATTATTCCAAAATAACGCTAAGGGGACAAGATTCAAGTCAAAACTCGAAGACAAGATTATACAAGAACAACGAAGTCACTTATTCTGGGCCATCCGTTCAATAATGA
This sequence comes from Lepas anatifera, assembly GCA_034440635.1. NCBI lineage: Eukaryota > Metazoa > Arthropoda > Thecostraca > Lepadidae > Lepas > Lepas anatifera. Next base: position 986,149 of record JAOTON010001937.1, on the reverse strand, counting down.
AACATACACGAAGCCGAGCATCGCCTATTTCGCCTTCATCTTCTTCAGTTTGTTTTTTTGTTTTAAGTTGATGTGTGTGTAGCAGCCGGAAATCCTTATCCTATTCTCCTCCTCATCCTTAAACTACCTGGAGGTAGCGAGCGCATGCGCCTTGGGCAGCAGCAACCCCTCCAGGTAGTATTCCACCCTCCTTTACCCTCATCCCCTTATCCTTGCCGTCTCCTGCCATAGTTTCCATTGTTTCATGTTCATTGCGACGGCACTTGAAAAGCCACTACCTGTGTGGAAGTGTTCGCAGCTAATACAATACAATATGTGGGGTCCAGTGTCCCAAAACCTGGGGTGCTGGGTGCAGAACGACACCCAGTCAAGCAGAATTTTCCACTCACTTTTATATATTTTTGCTGAATTTTCCTCTCACTTCCAACAATACTTACTACTATTGAATTTTACCCAAAAATACTTACTACAAAGGCCAGTTCCATTGCCTCCCCTACCAACGTCCACTGGAAAAAGAGAGTAGCAGAATCGACTAAAAGATCGCGAAATTAACTCGGCTCTTATGCGCTTCTTTGGCTTTTCTGCAAGAAAATCTGGCGATTTCTATTTTTCTAGACAATTATACCTGGCATCCTTATATCCACCGATTTCAGTGGAACAACAGAATCGAAATTCTGGCGCGGGCAAGACGCTCAGTGCCCCCTGCCCCACCGGAGAAAGTTCCAATGGGTGAACACCGCCACTAAATTCCACCAGTCACAAAATTGGTGAGTGGAAAATTAGACACCCTAGCCTTGTGTTGTCAAAAAAATGAGCTGACCGCTTTGAAAGATACATTTCTGGAAAGCAGTTTATCTGTGCACATGACTTCTAGACTTACGTCCTTGGAAAGTTGTTTTTGTATTTCTGGTACCGTGAATAGTGAAAAACCATTTTTGGTCATCTTCTTGTTAAAAGCAATTATCTTGAAATTTGTATGCTAAGCAGCATATTTTTTGACATTGCATGGTAGAAAATTGACCATTCATTTCGAAAAAATAATTTTTATCCATATCAGCCCTTCATTGCTGCGTCCACGCCCTGTGACACCCAAATCCACTCACGACACCCTACGACACCCTAGGCATAAATACGCTGATATTTAAGTTCAACTGAAAGTGTCCGGTACTTGAATACATTGAAAATCTACATTTTCATTAAATGATTTTTTTGAGCAACAAGAATGCATCCAGTTACCCTTCAAACATCGGCACTTTTTGTAGACCGTGGACTTACCAAATCGCCGTCTTTACATCTAGTAAATAAAAACGGCATCTTTAGGCTTTTTGAAAGGCCGGTTTCATATTCGTTATTGACAAAACATTGTTAGTCTTCCTCTTGGTGTGCTTTTAGTTGTATAATTTTCTAGTCTATAAGGATTTAGAAAATTAATTTAGAGCAATTTTTGAAATGCAAATTATTTTGCTCATGCGACCGGCAAGCGGAAAGCGATCAGAAATTTAAATTAGTAGTCGCTCTGACGCTGTTGCAACCCGCCGCGCTTGGCTGATTGTAGATGAAAGGAAGAAACAACAGAAAGGAGGCTGTAGCTTCGATTAGATATTGATAGAAAGCAGCATATTCATATGAAGGTGAGTATATATGTGAAGAGAAGCAGGGGAATTGACAGGTAAAGAAAAGAAACTTTTAGCAAGAGTCTGGAAGAGTTTATTGCCATGATAGAAAGTTTGTAGTTTCGTCTGGGTTAGTTAAGTGTAAACCAAGGCTCTACTGGGCCCTAGCATAGGTGTATGGGAGGTGCAGTGATTGAGGTCAGGAGTGGCCTCCAAAATTCCGAGAACTTTAGGTATAGGTATAGGAGGGGCGTTGTCCCGGACAGAAAAACTATACAGTGTATGCTTAGATAATTAATTTTGGCACTAGGTATTGTATGAAAAAATCCCTTTTCATTTTTCACCACCTGCCCATCTCGGAGGCCCCCTCTGCATAGTTGGTCTAAGGGGGCCCCGATAATTCGTCTCAGGGGCCCTTTAGAGCTGGTCGTGTGAGAGAGGAGAGGAGGGGCACAAGAGTTGGTCTAGGGAAGCCCCCCAAGAGTTGATCTTCCTCCCACAAATGTTAGTCTTGGTGGCTCCCGGAGTTCTTTCCCCCAAAGGTTGGTCTCAGAGGCCCCCAAAAAGTTTTTTATTTGTGGAAATTCACCAATTTCTTAAAAAAATTGGAGACTGCATCAGGGGGTTTCAGTTGGTAAATATTTACCTGCTTAACCAAAATTTTTCACATGGTAATGGTCAATCAATGCTGTTTGGGGACGATTTAAAAATATTTACTTTGAGAAAATTAAAGGAAATATCCATCCCACAGTTCAAACAAGGGCTTTGAGAGTTTACCACCTGAGTACTCAAATTGAGAATTTTTTACTCCGCCATACATTTTGAGGGAAATTTTCCACTCACTCGCCATACATTCCGAGCTGAATTTTCCACTCGACACCCTAGCGCAAAACCTATTTTGGATCACTGGTGGGGTCCGCGAGGCATTTCGCGCATGGGCTCCACTCGGCCCATCAACTAGTGCCTCTTTGCGTAGACATTACATGCTGCAGAGCGGACCAGCCGAGGCTGCCTTCCGGTGGTTCTGAGACCAGCCGGGGCTGCCTCCCGATGGTTCCGAGACCAGCCAGGCTGCCTGGTGGTTCTGAGACCAGTTGGGGCTGCCTCCCGGTGGTTCTGAGACCAGCCGGGGCTGCCTCCCGATGGTTCCGAGACCAGCCTCACAGGCGGCGGAGCTGACTGAATGACCACCCTGCGACGCAGGAGGTCGCGGCAGCCGTTACAATAATCCGCTGTAGCTGGAAACAGGCGGCGACCATCTGAGTCAGCTGAGGCCGCTGCAGTCTCGCTGTCGCTTCCTTCAGATTTCCCAGTGGGAAATCCAGACACCCTGCAGTGCTGCGCACTGTCCACCTTGTGCAGCTGGACTTTTTCGCCAACTTCGAGCTCAGCCCGCATAAGAAGGGCTTTCCCGGCTCAGGCTACACGCTTCTCGTCACTGGTTCCAGGTTCAGATTCTCCTTTCAAGAGAGCCATGAAACATCTCAAATGCTTCGTTGTACTCGCTACCTTCATATAGTCGGCAAAGACGCTCTTTGGGTTGCTTGTGCTTGCTGTGAAGACTTCTTCACAGAAGCCTTCAAGCGCAAGCATTGGCCAGAGACAGCGTCCTCTAGCGTCCGGACCAGCATTAGGTTTCCGGAGAGTTTGGTGCTCGCACTGAGAGGCGGTCATCACGGGAGTGGGCACGCGCAGCCGGCGGAGAGCAAGCACCACCCGACAGAACCTCAAACGTGCTCTTCTCTCGTGCCGGGCCACTGACCGTGCTCTGCGCCTTGGAGTTGTGCTCCCTGTCAGTCTTAATAGCAATACGCCCCGGGCAGAGGACACGTTCCGGACCAGCGACTCCAGCAATGGTTCACAGAAGGGCCAGCCGGTCAGGCACAGGGGGCGCAGAGTTCTGGCCGCGCCCAATAATTCAAGAACCAGCTCTCTATTTTTTATACTCGAAAAAAAACGATGAAGACCCCGACCAAGTGCATAGCATCACGGAGCAGCGGAACCTCATCCAGTTTTGGACGACCAACTTCAACCTGTGTGCCGTGCAACGGACGAACACGACTCTGGGCTCCACCTTGTTCTTAAGTGCAATTTTATTAAAAAGGATTTGATTGATAATCTAACATCTATACAGAGAAAATTAATCATGCACTCTTAACTACGGTAAGATAGTTGAAAGGAAGAGCAAATTCGTATTCGATATCGAGGGCGCCCTAATGTCTGAACGGTAGAACTTTACATTAGATTACGCTTTGAGCCTTTTACGCGCAGTGGAGAGGGGTCTGGCGTCAACGTGCAGTGGGGGGTCCTAAAATGCCCCGCCCCCCAGATCTCAGAACCCAAGACCATTAGAATGCCCGTTGGGGGAGGAAGAGTGATCTACTTTATGAAAAAGTTTCATTGACCTAGGTCAATATCTTCAAGGTCAAGCGGGGTCGTAAAGGTCAAATTTGGGCCGTGCTGGGACCTATTGGTAAATGCCGTGATTATGCGCAAAAATGCCTACAATACACCAAAAGCGGACTAAGGTTAGAGAGGTAAGACTCCACACAACTTTCTCTGAAATTTTGAGGTCAAGGTCATTCAAGGTCAATGACATATGACTTAACAATAACATATTCCCAATAATGTACAATATAACTGGAACTAAACAGTCCTTGGGCGGAAAATGATGGTTTGACCCTGAAAAAGGACTTTTGACCTTAATCTGTGCCCTTGACATTGAGTACCCTTCACTATTAACCTGTGAACTTTGCTTTAATGTGGTTTGACCTTGACATATATCTTGATTATAGGAAGTTATACGTCATCACTTTGTCCAAAGTGGAGGCGAATTGGTGCGACCACGCGATTGCGACAGTCTCAAAATAGAGGCATGACTTAGAAAGCCTATAAGCTATTTTCAAAATTCCTTCACCAATCGGCGCGCTCATGAATTCTTTTACATGTAGCTCAGTAGAGTTTTCCGGCGGTAAGCGGTTCTTCAGTCACCCCGGAAATATAGGTAGAGGGGGGGTGATGGCACTTTAAGACACCCCTCCACTGCGCGTGTTAAAGGAATTCCGAACATTAAGCGGAGACAATAATCACAACGATTACATCGGATGCTGAGTACTTCAAAAACTCCTGACTAGAAGACGAGTATTCTTTATTTTGATACTATTTTACTCAGACAAATGCTCAAATGATATGAGAATTCAAGGGAATGTGGCACCTTTACAACGTGATTTTAACTGAAATAACCAAGTTGTAAAGCACACCGGAAAACCCGGTACTCTATATATTATTTGTCTTGAAACTCCAAATTTCCGTACAGAAAAGCTAACTACCTGAAATGTACCTCACATGTAACCTTAGCAGCAAGGCCACAGTTGTCAGCCGTTGGTGTAACGACATGTGCTGACGTGACGGTATCAGCCAATCGGAGCCCGTGAATCCTATTGAATATGGTAGTGGTTGCCAGATCATGACATCATCCACAGGCAGATATTTATTTCTTTCCCTAGAGGAGTATTTTAAAAATCAAAACATTTAGCTTATTGTACATTTTTCAGAGAAATCATGGACGCTTCCATGATTTTCGGCTAAAAGTTCCCCTAATTACACTAAATTCCAGGATTCGACTAAGGTGCCACATTACCATTAAGATCATATAGGTATGCCGTGAAAAAACCCTTCAGCGTATATATGGTTTCTGAATAAGGAAATTTCTGCCACCGATCACATAGAAGAATCCGAGAGGTTTAATCGGCGGCTTAAGCAGAGATCAGAACTTGGACTCCCAAACAGCGACGACTATTAACCCTATATAAATACATTTTCACAGAGAAAAGGGTTTTATGGAAAGGAGCATGAAAGAAAATGTCTCCAAAACACATAGAAAAGGTCATATTCCGGAACTATCCGATATTGGGTTCAAACCTCAATGGGTACGAATCCTACTTCTAAAAGAGTAAATTTTCTGGTTCCCTGAAATTTTCTACCACTCTAAAGGAAAGACCTTTTTCATGGATTGGTAGATATGAACCAAAAATTTGAGGTACTTTTGGTATATGAGAGGCTAGCTTCTCTCACTCGGACAGTCCAGATTCATCTGATCCCCGCATACAATTTAGTTCGATTTTGACGTGGCCGATTTATTTAATCTTACATATGTTTTATTCCTGAATATGCGTATAGAAGGGTGAGAGGCTCCAATTCCTATCTAATCCGAACGGAAAACGCCGCACATTTGAGCTCGACTTGGAAATGTGTCACACAGGCACTGTATTGTCCGACACATCGTCGGTAGTCTGCGGTTTTACTTCACGCATCCGCGGCATAAACAGATGGTTTTCGCGCGTTACCATTGCCTGTCCCGTAGTCTGGAGTAATAATGTTTCGTGCAGGTACCACTTCAGGCCAGGTTGTCTATACAAGCACATGAGGTGGGGCAATACACTTAAAGCAAACAGCTAGCAGAAGGCACATTAAACCCTAAAGACCAATAAACATTGTTCCTGGTCAGGAACTAAACTAGTACTTACTTTTTTCATACGAATAAGGGTGAAAGCGGTAAGCTTGGGGCGGCAGTGATGAGCCGGGCGAGGCAGTTATGAATTAGGGTGGCATGGATCAGAGCGGAAGTGATAAGCTGGGTGAAAAGCCAGGAGCAGCACGAATCAGGGAGGAAGAGATAAGCTGGGGGCGCAGTAATGAGCAGGGGTTGGCACGCAACAGGGAGAGAGTTGTGCTCAGGGGAGTCGGTGATAAGCCCAAGGCGGCACTGATGAGCCAGAGGGCTGCACGAATCAGGGCGGAAGTGATAAGCCGGGGAAGGAGTTGATGAACGGGAGTGGGTGTGGCAGTGATTCAGGACAGCAGTGATGAGCCTTGTGGCGCCACAGGTATTGCGGGTGCTCCCAACAGAATTGGGGTGCTCAAATTAGGATTGAGTGTGCTCGGGCACCCATACAGAGATAGCAAATTATACCCCTGGAGGAGAAAGTGGGAGGGGGGGCTGCCTAGGTTCACAGGTTGGACGGGACGCTGCGCTGCACAGAAGTCTGCGCGGTAAGGCTGGCAGCTCCGCTGCGCAGAGGTCTGCGCGGTAAGACTGGCAGCTCTGCTGCGCAGAGGTCTGCGCGGTAAGACTGGCAGCTCCGCTGCGCAGAGGTCTGCGCGGTAAGACTGGCAGCTCCGCTGCGCAGAAGTCTGCGCGGTAAGGCTGGCAGCTGCGGCGCGCATGCCGTTTGAACGTGGTAAAACCAGAGCCCACAGAGCGGTGGTGGTTTTTGGTGGTGCTCCACGACTGGGGCAGGAAAAAGCGACCAGTCGCATCCTTTTCCACCACAAAAACCACCCCGTCCGACGGCCCGGTCCGGCGCAAAAAAATCGCCGCTGCACATGTATATATTCAGCTCAGGACGGGTGGCATTGGCTGGTGTCACGGCTTTCGAAGCTGACAGCCAGACTACATTTGTTTACGACCCGGTCACACGCGGTTACCGCGGTCGGCAACATCAGCTCAATTTCAACCGGGCCGGCTACAATCAGCGCCGCAGAGGGACAGCAATGGCGCTTCCGTTGGTGAGAAATGCCTGCTTCCCATGTATCGGGAGATACTTCTCACCCGAGTGACGACAACGAATACGGTACAAATATGCAGGCCTGAAATGTGAAACACGGTGGATTTGGCAAAGAACCGGTGGCTGATCTTGTCCATACCCACTTTCAGCATCACTCAACACCATAGAAACAATTTGCTAAAATATCTACCCAGTTCTATACAATTCTACGAATATTAATTCCACCCTGAACCTCAGCCTGGGGCGTCTGCCTCCAGCCTGACCCTCAGCCTGGGGCGTCTGCCTCCACCTAGAACCAGTGACGGCAGAACGTCCGAATTTAAGGGGGTGACATCATGGGGTTTTTTTAACCCATTCATTTCCAGCAAACACCTAGGGTTAGTGTTAAAATATGTGATTTCAGGGAGGGGGGGGAGGGGTCACCATTCCCCAGTACCCCCCCCAATTCCGCCGCCAGTGGTCTGAGCATCATGGCCTGGGGCGTCTGCCTCCAGCCTGAACCTGGGCCAGGGGCGTCTGTCTCGAGCCGCACCCATCTGGGCCTCGGTTAATGTCTCCCAATAGTCTGCGCCTCATCGTTGGGTGTTTACCGCTAGTCCGGGCCTCAGACTGGGGTACCCCTCACACCCGTCCGGGCCTCAGACTGGGGTACCCCTCACACCCGTCCGGGCCTCAGACTGGGGTACCCCTACACCCGTCCGGGCCTCAGACTGGGGTACCCTCACACCCGTCCGGGCCTCAGACTGGGGTACCCCTCACACCGTCCGGGCCTCAGACTGGGGTACCCCTCACACCCGTCCGGGCTTCAGACTGGGGTACCCCTCACACCCGTCCGGGCCTCAGACTGGGTAACCCTCACACCCGTCCGGGCCTCAGACTGGGGGTGTCTGTAGCACCTGTCTACCAGCAGGCCATAAACCCAAAGGCCGTGACGTCACGGCCCTAGTGTGACGTGACGTGCCACCGCTCCGGACTAGCACACATGAGCGCTGGAATATGCGGGGGAGGACATTGGGTTTCCTATGATTTGCATATAAAAATGTCTGATGTCAGCCTAATTGGGAAAACATAAAATTTTTCATAATCGGCCAAGGCGGAGTGTAGCAATGCGCCTAAATCCGAGGAGATACTAATACTTGTAGTACTCGGTGACCGAGTACTACAACATATATTCCGTGATTTTTCATATCGATGACCAAAGGTCAAGTACGGATCATGACCTCTCCTTCTTAGTGACGGATCTAACCACTCGGTTTAGGCGGGACAGCCAAAGTCGAAAAAAGCGTTACGCAGTGAAAGAGTTTGCGACAACAGGTACAACTCGACGGTAGGTTTTGGGGATACTCAAATCATAAAAACATCACGGAGTGAAAGCTATGGGCCAAAAATTCCTGTTTCTGCTATCCCAGGCCCAATGTTTAAGCTGAAGTTAACTGGTTCTGTTTAAAGTTCCGGGTTCAAGCACCAAAATCTTGCTTATAAACCAAAAAAGGAGTTGGGGCAGAAACAGGTCGACCGCTTTGGGGGGAGGGGAAGGGGCAAACATATAGTTTGCCCCGAGCTTTTCCGTTTGGGGAATACCTTTTTGACCCCCCTAGATCCGCAACTGATACCACTGTAACTTGTGAATAATATATTTGTTCATATTTGCCTCCATAAACTGGCGGCCTGGATCCGTTCATGCCCGCATTACAACGCCGCTGCATTCACACCCGAGCCCGGTGCACGGTTGGAAGGTGTTCCACTGAGTGGCTGGCGTGGCGAGCAGCGCGGGGCGCTTAGCGGCGGAGCAGTGCTCGATAAGCCGATATTGAGCAGTGTCGGCGCCGCCGCTGACCAGCTGACCAGGCCGCCAGCCTTGACAGAGGAGGCTGACCGGCAGCTGGCCGCGCAGTCAGCCCGCCCACGCCATTGCCTGGCACCGCTGATGACGGGCGGCGGCCACTGTTCCCAGTGAGTCAGGCCCCGTCTGGAGCCCGCCACGTCACTGACGACACTCACCGTCGGTATGGACGGCGGTCAGTCACGATGCGACGCTGCATACTAGTACCAGGAAATGCCTATCGCCGGCAAAGGTCACGGTCACACGCGCGCGCGGCGGAGAGCCGCGAGGCCTAGTCCGCGCACGGCCCGCGTCACGCAAGCATGGCGGGCCAGTGACGCAGACGGCACGGCCCAGAGCATACGGGAACTGGTGGCGTCACACGGCGCGATAAAACGGCGGCCAGGAAAAATACGACGAAGCACTTTAAACGCAGCAGATGCGAGGAGACAAATGTGAAGAAGGACTCATGCATGCCCTTGAGTTTGTTGTTAAAACCCTGACCAGTCGGGGGTTGTTTTAACACTTTGTCCACCGTAGCTCCCGGTGTTCCACCCGACCCGTAACGTGTCCGAGCCAATCACGTTCATTTGACAAGTTTCACCACGTTCACGTCCTGCTTCTGCTGCTAGGACTCCGACAAATCTGCCACCGTTGCAGATAACTCCGCCAAATCTGCTGCTCCTGCAGATAACTCCGCCAAATCTGCCGCTGTTACAGATAACCCGCCAAATCTGCTGCTCCTGCAGATAACTCCGCCAAACCTGCCGCTGTTACAGAAAACCCGCCAAATCTGCTGCTCCTGCAGATATACTCCGCCAAACCTGCCGCTGTTACAGAAAACCCGCCAAATTTGCTGCTCCTGCAGATAACTCCGCCAAATCTGCTGCTCCTGCAGATAACTCCGCCAAATCTGCTGATCCTGCAGATAACTCCGCCAAACCTGCCGCTGTTACAGAAAACCCGCCAAATCTGCTGCTCCTGCAGATAACTCCGCCAAACCTGCCGCTGTTACAGAAAACCCGCCAAATTTGCTGCTCCTGCAGATAACTCCGCCAAATCTGCTGATCCTGCAGATAACTCCGCCAAAGCTGCCGCTATTACAGATAACCCGCCGAATTTACTCAACAAACTCAAGGGCATGCATGAGTCCTTCTTCACATTTGTCTTCTCGCATTTGCTGCGTTCAAAAGGGCCCTGATGGGTAAAAAGGGTCCTGCTTTTTACAGAAGAGCGTGCTGAAGAGGGCTTAAGAGGGCCCTGTCTGATATAAAATGCCAAATATGGCCACAGAGCATAGTGCGGGCGAGCCGCGCTTCGCGCGGCTCGTGTCCTCAGGGGGAGGGGGGCAGCTGTCCCTGCCGCCCCCCACCTTGGCTACGCCCCTGTCTGTAACAGTGGAAGATTTGGCGGAGTTACCTGCAACGGCGGCAGATTTAGCGGAGCTATCTGCAACAGTGGAAGATTTGGCGGAGTTATCTGGAAATGCGACAGATTTGGCCGGATCCCCTGAAACAGCAGAATATTTGACGGGATCATCTGTAACAGGAGCAGATTGGGCGGAGTTATTTGCAACTGCGGCATATTTTTCGGAGTTACCTGCAACATCGGGAGGTTTGGCCGGGTCCCCTGAAACGGTAGAGGATTTGGCGGAGTTATCTGCAGCAGCAGCAGATTTGGCGGAGTCATACTTATAAGAAATACCACCAGGAGACAAGAACCCTGCGAAACGGCTTATAAGAATACCACCGAGGAGACTAAGAACCCTGCGAAACGGCTTATAAGAAACGCCACCGAGGAGACTAAGAACTCTGCGAAACAGCTTATAAGAAATACCACCGAGGAGACTAAGAACCCTGCGAAACGGCTTATAAGAAATACCACCGAGGAGACCAAGAACCCTGCGAAACGGCTTATAAGAAATACCACCGATGAGACTAAGAACCCTGCAAACGGCTTATAAGAAATGCCACCGAGGAGACTAAGAACCCTGCGAAACGGCTTATAAGAAATACCACCGATGAGACTAAGAACGCCTCCCCCCACCGTTCCCTGAAATCACTCAGCAGCCATGACTACACCTTAACACCCGCCCCGGTGGGTCTCCGAGCCACCTTCACCCTGCGAGGCAGGGCATATTTTAAGCTACCAAGCAGTGGCCTTTTTGCCCACCAGTGCCCCGTGCTATGTCCACCAGCGGACGGCTCTGAACGGCCCAATGCCCACCAGTCAGCAGTCCTTTGATGCTCTAGGAGTGTCCATTTGGTGGGAATTCGTGCTCTTTTCAGCCGAATGCCCACCAGTTCCAATTCCTTAAAATATGACCGGGGGGGGGTGCAAACACCACCGTTTGATCTCGGCTCCTATGCGGGATAAGAAAAAAGCGAACGCTAGCGGATAGCTCATAAAAAGTAATGCAGAAACTGTAACAGCATCTCTTTGGCTCAGGTCAATATTGAGGTCATGAAAGGTCAAGAAGGTGACGGATTAGATGGAGTTTCTAGGCTCTAGCGTTTGGCAAAGTTGAGTTAGAATAAATATGTAGACACCTTTCGCTTCCTCTCGTTACGGCAAATCGAATGATGTACAATATGGCCATACTAGGTCAAAATATAAAAATGATCTGACCTAAGGTCAGGTCAAGTTTACCATCTGACCTAACATAGTCATTATGCATATCAGTCGACTCACAATGGCAATCAAAATACAATGGTATCAAAATAAAAGCTTTATCATCATTTTCTGAAAAGGTGTTGACTCAAGTCTGAAAATCTGCTTAAGTAATCCCAGATGACCTCTCAGAGGTTTCAGGCCCAAACTTGCAACATGAACTTGGAAAAAGGCCTGGCAGTGGCAGATCCAGGACTTCATTTGGGGGTAAAGCGGCTCGAGCCTCCCCAACATTACCTCGGATCAGCCTCCGCATATGTATGAACTATAGAAAATCGGACATTTGGGGTAGGGGGCTTGAGCCCCCTAGCCCCCTTGTATGTTTCTGCCACTGGGGCCTAGGATACTACGATTTGGAGAATAGGAAGGCATTCTAAGCTCTATCTACGGAGATTGAACGATTTTTTGTCCGATTTACGCTGTCCCATGAATTTCCGATGGAGAGGCCATGGTCCGTATCTGACCCTGGGTCATCGATATTAAAAATATCGAAGGAACGCGTTTTGTAGTACTCAATGCGCCCATTATGCGAAATAAGTTACAATTGGATAGAGATACTCCAAAGCGCGTGTGCAATTTCATCTGCCCCCGATCAGAGTGGGGCAGAGTTCAGTATAACGAACCTTTCATTTTGAACCAAGACCCATTTCGGCTACCCAGGAAAGGTAGCCGATGGGGGCACTGTGTCACGAGGGATGATAAGGATAAGAGTCCCAGGCGGATGAGGAGGGAGGGGCTTCGGGCTGTGCATTTTACTTGCACCCTCAAGCTTGCAAAATAGTCCCACATAGTAGGGGAAAGTGGGGGGGGGGTCACGGACACCATGGGTGAGCCGGACACCCCCTGTTTGGGACGAACTGACAGCGCCGCGACCTGGAAAAGCGTGTAATACGCTTCCTTTTAGCGCACGTCAGTGACAGAGCAACGTTGGGTCCGGTAATCTCTCTAGGTTTTATACAGCTTCATAATAGTACAAACTGTGCTCATGCTTTTTTCACAATCCAATTCGTAAGGTCATTGCACGTGTTTCTATAGATACTTTATTGGTATTACGTAATATGGATCTTCAAGATGTTACATTTTGTTCACCGCAGTCGCTGACTGTGTAATCGCAATGGCGTCCGATTCACGTCCAAGTTTGTTTAGGACGAGCAAAGTGGGGTAAGACGGACACCACATGTGGGGCAAGATGGACATGGTATCCATGCTACCCCGCACAAGAGTATATTCCATTTTATATAATATAAGCTTGAATAAATAAAGGCAGATGGATTGCGGGGGAGGGGTAGGGACACAGGGCCCGAAATGCAGGAGAACATAACATTAAATTTGGGGGTCATCCAGGGGCAGGTGCACCCTTCGACCCTCAGCGCCTCCTGAAATGGTCACGGTGCCCCCCTGGGAGATTTATGGGTCCCCTAAAGTGCCGCCTCCAACCCCTCCCCTCATGAGTGTTCTAAGCCCTGCGAGAGGATTTGGCGCCCATCTGATAGGTGTTGCGTTCCAAAAGTGGCACCCTCTGGCAGGAGCGCACCCATGATTTTTATTTGGGGTGGGGGAGCCGGCTGACGAGAGGGGGCAGCAGGCCGGTGGAGGGGGCGGCATTTTGCGTCAGGGGACGCACTTGTTCACCCAAAGGGTGCCCAATTTTCGCATCCTGGGGGGGGGTGAGAGCGGTGAATTATTTGCTCCACAGACCTAGGGTACATTTTTAGGGGGCGGCGTGTTGGGTGCAGGGGTAGAAAAGTATGTGTGGGGGGGCGGCATGTTGGGTGCAGGGGCGGCAGTCAGTGTAGCACTACCTCTAAAAGTCAGGTGAAGGCTAATCCTTCCCCTCGATAGGCGCCTTCGGCGCTCCACATGGATGGGGGCGCCACTTTGGAGCCAAAGCGTTTGGGGGCCCGGGCCTCCTGGGTGCGCGCCCGCCCCTGATCCGGATGGCGCCCCCGGCAAGGTGCCCCGCCCCCCCTGATCGGCGATCCTGGATCAACCTATGCACAGTTCCACGACAGCCCTTGATACTTAAATACTCCGTCATTAAAAAATTCAGAAAAGGCATGACCCCCTTTGACCCTTTGACGGAAAAAGTAAAAAAATGACCCCTTCCCCGCGGCGGACGACAGTTGCCTAGTGGGTGGATGCAGATGGAAATCTTCAAGGCCTGGTTCGATCATTTTGTTCATCTTGTCCATCTTTTCCCATAGGGTGACCATGTTACCCCATTAGGTGGGGTGAAATGGATTTTTGTTACTTTTTTCTAAACTTTACGCAAATTTTGATATTATAATTACACACACATAGCTGCTTGCGCAGTGGTAGATAAATGTAAAAATAAATGAAGTATCTCTACAGCCAAAATAGGAAAGAAACAAGCTCATTATGTCATCGAAAACTCACACCATCGTTACGGTGTCCGTGACCCCCCACTTTCCCCTATCCTCTGAAATTTCGGGGTCAAGGTCATTACAGGTATATTATAGGTATATTAAAGGTATATTAAGACCTGTGATATCACAAAATCATATATTCCCGAAAACGTATTCTATAACTGGCACTTCAGAAACCACTCGGCAGCCGTAATTTGTATCTTTGATAGAAGCCAGTGACTGGATCTTCTGATGTTTCATGGAGTTGCCATTGCCGTCGAAAAGTGGGCCCTAAATCCAGCGCCTACACCAACGCAAGAGTTCCCAAACGCCACCCGCAACGGCTGTTTCAATACGTCACCAAGCAAACGGAAGCCCTGTGTCCCGCGAAGTCACCGAAGTAGTACGCAAACGCAGCACGCCGCTCACAGTTGCTAACATCATGACAGCGTTAACTGTTGAGGGGTGTTTGCACATCAGCCATGCTGCTCATACGGAATCACCCCCAAAAAGTGGACGTTTCTGAGAGCATAAAGATGAATGGAGATTGGATGATGCAGGAAGAGGTACGGGGTCAGAATCTCAGTCAACGAGGTCAAATCGGCGTTAACTGTGACACGCTTGCAGAAATGAACTTTAAAATTTAGGACATGAAAGCAAATATAGTAGGTATCTTATTTTCAAGCTGACCTCATCAAAGTTGGATCCAGGATTTCGGTGATGGGGGAGGAGGAGCAAAGAATGCCTTTCGTGCATTCCTGGGAGCGCCACTCCGAAACGATATTTAGGGTTCTTTTAAACCTCACCCCGGTGGATGGGGGGGGCGTTTGAACACCTCCCTTTAGGGTTTTCCAGTGTCACAAAAAAATCAGCGGCGCGAATCGCCGCCGTACTTGGTCCACCTTAACATTGAGCAATTTTGCAACTTTTCCCAAAATTGTACGGTCAGGTCACCAGTGCAGGTCAAATGACTTCACCTCCAAAAAAGTTTAAGATAACATAAGAACAGGATAAACCTAATTCGTTCGTTGCTAGGACTTTCTCCACTCGAGTTTAAACAAGTTGAAGGAGCTTTCGACCTGTATTTCAGGCCTTCGTCAGCAATTTAATACATGGTTGGTAGAGAAGCACAATTCTAAAAACAATCCTGATACAAATGGTGGTTACAAAGCGCGAAATATTTCGAATCGGAAAGCTCAATGTTAAAAAGGACAACGCACCTCTAGCAAGTGCACACTGATAATAGCACAGAAGGATCTATGCGGAATTTTAGGAAACAGCAGAACAGAGGAAACAATAGCAAGTACGTTCTAGGTTCAATCCAGAAGCACCTCAACGGCTGCCGCGGCGAATGATGGGCAGTCACCGGTCTGAAAGCCGTGTTCCTGAGTTTCGGTTGACGTTGGAGCCATTCGGTGATATTATGATAGTCTCACGACGGCCAATAGTTCTTATGTAGGCCGATTCTAGTAGAAGTCTCAGGTGGTAGTTTGTCTCATGATGGAGGATGTGGGCTTGGTCGAATTTTGGTGTGCAGTGTATGTGTTCGCTGAAGGCTGATGTCTTGGATTGGGTACGGATAGATCTTTTCCAGTTGTCTTCATGCTCTTTAACTCTCGTCTGTAGTTCCCGATCGGTCTCTCCAATATACCTAACTTGTTCACCATCCACTGAGCAGGAACACTCCATGCAGTAAACATTGCTGGTTTGCTGTTTAGGCAGGTGTTGTTTTGCCCTACTGCAAAGGATTGAGGCCAGGTTTTGCTGGGGCTTGGCAATTGGTTGAATTCTGATGGTTAGGGCTGCTTGTTTCAGCTAGTAGAAGGACGAGCCAGTGAATGGAAAGGCGAGTCGGATCGGCTTCGGCTTGTCGCTGTTAGCTGATGGGGCGGGCAGAGCACGTGCCTTGAGCTCCAGTCTTCTGCTGACATTGGTGATGGTGGTGTGGATTGTGGTACTCGGGTAGCGCACTTGTTCGTACTTCTTGGTGATAAGCTGAAGCTCTTTTTGTCGGTCTCTCGAGGTGGTACAGTACCTAAATGCTCTCACCGTGTCCGATTCGATTGCTGATGTCAGATATCGCGGCTCAGTGTATGACATAAATGGTGCAACTTGATTGGTGGCACATGCTTTTCGGTAGACATTGGTCTTGAAGTTGTCTTCTGTTCTTGTTATGGAGATGTCTAGAAATGGGAGCTGTCCAGCTTGTTCTATTTCAAGAGTCACTTTGATGTTGACGTCTTTGGTGTTCAGTTTCTCAACCCAAGTGTGCAAGGCTTCATCAGTGCCTTCAAATAGAATGAGGTAGTCATCCGCATAGCGGCAGAAGTGGGTAACTGTGCTCCCGCAAGCTGACGCCAGTTCTTGTAGGTCTTTCTCCCACATTCCCATAAAGATGTCGGCTACAAGTGGATCATCTATCATCTATTTCAAGAGTCACTTTGATGTTGCCGTCTTTGGTGTTCAGTTTCTCAACCCAAGTGTGCAAGGCTTCATCAGTGCCCTCAAATAGAATGAGGTAGTCATCCGCAAAGCGGCAGAAGTGGGTAACTGTGCTCCCGGAAGCTGATGCCAGTTCTTGTAGGTCTTTCTCCCACATTCCCATTAAGATGTCGGCTACAAGTGGAGAGTAGCTTTTCCCCATGGCCAGGCCTTTGGTCTGTCTAAACCAGCGCTGCCTGTCGTCGTCTTCAACCACAGCGTGACAGAATCTGATTGACAAGTCAAGTAAGTCCGCCACAGCGTCTGGCTTGAGAGAGGTGACATCGCTTAGAGCATCTTGACTCTCCTTCGAAAGGTTTCGGATGAGATGGATAGCTGGCGCAGTTGGAATGGACGGAAACATGGCCTAGACATCGAGTGAAACGAGGCGACATCTTTTGGAGCAATAGCTAAACGCTTGTAGCATTCCAGCACCTGCAGCGGCGAGCTGATTGAGTTAGGTGGCTTCGGTATCACTTTCAGACAAACTGTGAGATGTTCAGTAAGCTCATAGTCCACTCCGCGATGTGCAGGGCAGATTGGTCAGAGTTTCAGCGTACTGAGCCAGTACTGTCTTTCTTCCTCAGTGGTTGGTAGTCCCTGGTATTTGTGAGTCTTAAAAAAGTCCGTAGAATGACCCGCAGCGACCATGTGTTTTGGATAGCCGGCGATATAGTTGGCAACCGTTCTCATCCCTTGCTTTTAGAACTTTGTCCCGGTTTGTTCCTCGCCTCGCCGGACCCACAAAGGCAGTAAGAAGTTGGTTATTAAATGATGCTGCAAAAGTCGTGGCAGGGTCAGATTCAACCTCTTCGTACAGGGGTGGCTGGAGACAGCGGAGAAGCGCCGATGTGAAGTCTTTTCTCTCCATGACCACCAAGGCTTTGGTCTTGTCTACTGGAATAATCACTCTGGTTTGGTCTTTAGAAAGTGTTTTCAGGAAGTGAATGATTGGTTTAGGTGGCGTTGGCTGTGGTTTGTTCATGGCACGCTCAATTATACTTTGCTGCTTTGTTGAGGAAGGAGGAGATATGGTCACCAGTGACACCTCTCTCAGTGGCTTGTTTACAAGCAAGCTCGGACACCCTTTGACATTTAACGGCTAGATCCAAGGCAGGTAGCTTTTTGGGAGCAGGGGAATATTTAGCACCGAACTCCAAGGACTGCAAGTTCATATTCACTGAGCTGCTTTGCCATGAGATTGATGACAGCTGTATTAGTGTCCTGCCTTTGCTTCCTTCTTTGGTTCCGAAACGTAATGCTGCCATTCTCTAAAAGCACCTGCTGGAACTTTTTAGCCTTGCGCACCTCATTTAGCCTTACGCAAATCATAGTCGGAGGCGTGTACCTTCAGCTCTTTTCATCCATTTTTCCTCTCCGTAGCTTCGTGGTCGTATGTTAAGTCGTAATCCTTGAGGAATGATGTTAAAGTCTCGGCAATCTCGCAGATAGTTCGTGTGCGATTCGAATTTAGCCAACTTGCTCATGAGGTGTGAGTAGAGGTTCGCGAGTGGAGGGTAAATCTATCCAATTGAAACTCATATCACATAATGGGCTCTTCCGGTATTTTTATATCGATGACCTAGGAGAGGTCAGATACAGATTATGACCTCTCCATTGGAAATGCACGGGGAAAACAAAAATTGGGTTGTATTAGAGTAGATACTGCTGAGAATACCTTCATGTTCCCCAAATCATAGTATCCTGGGCCCCTTTCCATGTTCATATGACTATTTTTGACCTGTGACCTCGATATGTCATCTGAGGCTACTTAAGCAGGTTTTCAGACTTAGGTCAAGAACTTGCCAGCAAATGACGATGAAGCTTTTACTTTGATACCATTATGTTTGGATTGTTATTGCGAGTCGATTGATATGCATATTGACCATGCTAGATAAAATAGTGACCTCGGCCTGACCTCAGGTCAGGAAATTTATATGCTTTGACCCAGTCTAGTCATTTCATGGATTATTCGATTCGCCGTAACAAGAGAAAGCGAATGGTGCCTAAAAATTGATTCTGATTCAACTCTATCGGACGCTAGAGCCCAGAAACTCTTCTCTAACACGTAACCTTGCTTGATCTGACATGACCTCAATAATGACCTGAGCGAAAAAGTGACCGATATAGTTTCTTCATGAATTTGTATGAGCTATCCACCAGCGTTTCCGTTTTTCGGTATCCCGCATAGGTGCCGAGTTCGAGGTTGGGGGGGTCTTCGAACACCCCCCCCCACCACGGCCAAGGTGGCTCGGAGGCCCACCAGGGCGGGTGTTAAGGGAGCGGCGTTTCGAAAGTCTCACAAGGAAGCAAAGGAGCAAAGTCGGTCCAAGGGGCCCGGTTGCTTGGAGAAGGTCAGCCTTGTAGCCGAACAGGAGTCTGCGGTTGGCGGTGGAGGTGAGGTAAACACTGCAAGACGCCAGAAAACAGGCCGCCTCTGCCAGGGTCAGCTTCTCAACTCAATTTCAAGGCATATGTACGACAAAGTGCATGCATTTCAGTGAGGTTTAGGCATTGGCGGACGCAGGGGGGCATTCCGGCCATGCCCCCCCAAAACGCTGGGGGGAACTATCCTTTGGCCCCCCAAACGCCGAAGAAATTTTTGAAAAAAGGTGTTTACACTAGGTCTGTAGAGCAAAAAAATCTTCGGCCCCCCTGGAGAGCGCTCATGAACTTGGAGAGGTAGCCTATACTAGGTCTGTCGAGCACTGAAAAAGGTGTTTAGACTAGGTCTGTAGAGCAAAAAAATATTCGCTCCCACCCCCCCCCAGGAAGAGATGCAGAGATGGGTTTTGGCCCCCAAAAAAACTCGGGTCTGCATCCGCCCTTGGGTTTAGGGCGCCTTCAGCGCCCGACATTCACAAGGGGCGGCTGTATAAACTCAAGCGGGGAGGCAGCAGCCCTCCTATGGGTCCACCCCTGGACCTCGTGTTCTGTCTTCAACAGCTCACAAATGCCTCTCAAACTTTACAAAAGGACATCTGCCCCACAAAGACTAAATATGCATAAAGATGCATGCAATGATGCATCCTGATTCGTATGTTTAGAAGTGCACTATGGTTCACATGCGTAGAATATGCGACTTTTTGCAATATATGCAAGTAAATGCCTTGTTTCAGTTCTTAAGCTACCAAGGCCTTTTCAGAAAACCAGCTTATGCTGAGGAAGCTACAACAAGCTGTGAGGAGAGTTGCAATAGTTTGAAAGATGCACCACAGAACAACAAAATGTAGTCTCTCAGTACATAAGTAGATTTAGGGGCAAGGGGCACATACTTCCAATCGAGCTTGGTGGCGTCTCCTAAGGTGTCACCCCCCCAGGGTGCGGGAATCGGCGCTCCCACGATAGGACTTGGCGCCCACCTGATATTTTTTGACACCGAAAAGTGGCACGCCCTGGTCCGGACGGCGCCCCACTACTGGCTACGGATGGCGCCCCTCCCCGATAGGAAATCCTGGATCCGCCTATGGTTTCAGAAGCCCAGTGGAGTCTGGTGCCGTCCAGTGAGAGGACAAGGGCCTGCACAGAGCCGGCAGGCAGGGATACACGAGCGGAGGGAGGGGCGCCACCATCCCCGCCGCCGCTGATTGGCGCATCTGCCGGGCCGTCGACCAATCCTAGCCGCCGGCCAGTCGGCTCTCACAACAGCATGGCGGCTACCCGGCTGGGGCTGAAACCAAGCGGTGCCTGCGTACCTGTGCCGCAGGTCAAGAGTTAAACACAGCCTCCATCTTACTGCTAATGCTGCGGTGGCACCAACAATCTCACGCCAACAACAGGAAAGCATCAACTACCAGCATGTTTCAGCCAGGCAACAACTAAGCTCGCGCAGGAGCGACTCCGTGCCCCGGATAACAACACATACAAGACTGATGGGATAAACAGAGGATGCAAATACGAATATAATTCCAGCCTGACCTTTAAACATTTGTGAAATTCACTATTTTCTTGACATTGAGCACTTTGTCCGGCTTATTAGACGCCGTCATTAGAAGGGGCTTGTCAGTTTAGGACAGAAACTCATGCCACCGATCATTCCACTAAAATAAGGCTCTTGAGGAAATGAAAACCGAGTTAAACTGACCAACACCTAAACTGCAGCCGAGTCTAGCTACGCTGACGCACATTCAACCTGCGGCCGAGACACGCGCCTGCCGTGAATCCCACACGCCGGTGGTCACTGGCTCCAATGCCTCGCCGTGAATCCTACATGCCGGTGGTCACTGGCTCCAATGCCTCACCGTAAATACCACACGCCGGTGGTCACTGGCTCCAATGCCTCGCCGTGAATCCCACACGCCGGTGGTCACTGGCTCCAATGCCTCGCCGTGAATACCACACGCCGGTGGTCACTGGCTCCAATGCCTCGCCGTGAATCCTACACGCCGGTGGTCACCGGCTCCAATGCCTCAACGTGAATACCACACGCCGGTGGTCACTGGCTCCAATGCCTCGCCGTGAATACCACACGCCGGTGGTCACTGGCTCCAATGTCTCGCCGTAAATACCACACGCCGGTGGTCACTGGCTCCAATGCCTCGACGTGAATACCACACGCCGGTGGTCACTGGCTCCAATGCCTCGACGTGAATCCCAGACGCCAGTGGCCACTGGCTCCAATAAAAGGACGTGGGCAAACCGCAATGTTGAATAGCGTTTGCTTGAAAACCCCTTTACTTCTCTCCTGCTTATGAAGAAACGCTGCGTATATTTTTTTGCTGTGGAAGTAGGGAAGTACGAGACTTACCAACAGAAGTCACGATTTTTCCGAGACATTTGCGATCTGACTAGTCAGGGCGAAAATGATGACCCAAGTCAGGGCGCACTATCTGTTTCTAACGCTCTTCCAGTTCGTGTTCAGGAAGATGATGAGTTCAACTAAGCACCAGCCCCTTACGGTCGGTACAGTTCCGAGAATATTTAGGCGACGAAGGACCGAACACCCTGGTAAGGCTGGGTGGCTTATTTCTTGTGTTCATTGCGGTCATTTTCTGGCGATAGAATCACATCCACTATTAAAAACCTCTTGACTCAAGGCAGAGTTCACGAGAGATTTAATCTATTGCAGTGGCGTAGCTTGGATTCGGCCAAGGGGGAGGGTCCGACGACCGTCGAGTGCTCACTGCTGAGGTGCCTCTGGGATGGGACCCTTTTGAACTGGAAGCCCAGGAAGGGTTAAATTTCACGCTTGGTTCCCATACTTATACGTTAAAGAACGGTTTAAAGATTTTACTTTTTTACATTAGTGTAAATCCTTTTATTCGACGTCGCCGAGCCGCTAATGCCATTTTCTGAATTCAAGGGGTGCCTTCGAGACCAAGCTCGAGCCCCCTCCCCCGAGACCAAGCTCGGGGGACTACCAAGTCCAAGCTCGGGGGCTGCTGAAATCAATGTTCGGGGACCGTCGAAAACCAATGCTCGGGGTCCCCCGAGGCCGATGCTCGGGCCCCTTGTAACTAAGCTCGGAGGGCCCAGTATAAGTTTAGGGGCTTTCGAGATCAGTGTTCCGGGCCCCGAGACCAATGCTCGCTTCCCCCCCCGGAGATCGATGGTCGGGGGCCCTCCATACCGATGCTCAGAAACTCCTGGGCCCAAGCTCATGGGCTTCCTGACAGTAACTAACTTTCGTGATATGATATGATTATGGTCATTAGGGTCGACAAATTTGCTAGCTTCTGAAACCCACTGCAACTAGGGGACCTCTGCTCCTGGGCCAATTGCCACTAGAGGAACTCCTGCCCATGAGACCCTTGCTTCTGGGGGCCCACTATCCCTGGGGCCGACTTCCACAAGGGGATTCTTCACCTGGGGCCCTGCCTGAGTCTGAACCTGCCACTAGGGGCCTCCTGCCCTTGGCCTTGGGGCTCTCTGAGATTACCACTAGTGTGCCCTCCCACTGAAACTCACTGTCATTAGAGGCCCCCTGCCTCCAGGGTCCAATGCTCTAGAAACCAATGCACCCCTCCTCTTTGGGCCTCGACTCTGAAACCGACTGCCATTTGGGGTCCCTTGCTCCTGGCGACCACTTCCACTTTGGGCCCTTCCCATGGGCATCCTGTCCCTGAAACTGACTGTCACGAGGACCCCCTGGCTCTGGGGACCCTTGCTCCAGATACAGACTGACAATAGGGGCCATTGCTTCTGGAGGTCCACTGCTCGTGGGGCCCGAATTCCACTAGGGGTATCTTTCCCTGGGCTCTAGCCTCCAAAACCGACTGGCACTAGGGGGCCTCTAGCTCTATGGCCGACTACAATTAGGTGGCCTCTGTCATTAGGGCCTGTGGTCTCTAAAAGAGCCCTGCCCTGAAGCAGACTGACACAATGGGTCCCTACTCTGGGGCTGACTGCCACCAGGGGCTGACTGTCACCAGGGGCTGACTGCCACCAGGGGGCTCCTGCTCCAGAGGGCACCTTGCTCCTGGATCTGCCTGCTCGTGTGGGTTCTCTGCTCCTGGGGTCCCAGTTCGTAAGGAGGTCCCCTGCACCTGGGGCCGACAGCGGCCAGGGAGCCCACCACGTCTAGAGGCCCACTTTCAGGGGGCGCCTAGATTTTGGAAGCCCCCTGTTTTTGGGGACACATTTTCATTTCAATCGACGAAATTCAGCGTCAGAGAAAATGAGCGTTATTGACTTTAGCCTGAAAACTGCTTAAGTTGACCCAGATGACCTCTCAGAGGCCACAGGCCAAAAATTGCAGCATGAACCTAGAAAGGGGCCCAGGGTACTACGGTTTGGAGAATCTGAAGGTATTCTCAGCTGTATCTACACAAATACAGCCCAATTTGTTTTTCCTATGTATTTCCAATGGAGAGGTTATGGTCCGTACTTGACCTCAGGTCAGTGATATGAAAAATCCCGGAATATATGCTGTAGCACTCGGTGGGCCCATTATGTGGTATAAGTTTCAAATCGATAGATTCACCCATTTCTTACGTATGTCATATTAAACATTTTTGGAGGTGAGCTCACTTGACCAGCACTGGTGACCTGACCTGAGATGACCCAACCTTACAATTTTGGAGAAAGTTGCGGAATTGATCAAGGATAAGGTGTGTCAAGTACAGTGGCGAGCGCCGCCGATTTTTCGTACCGCCGGAAAAACCCGAAGGGGGGGTGTTCAAACACCCCCCACCAGGGCGAGGGTTAAGAGACTTCTGTGATGCGAGTATCCCTGCACGTGAACTTCTACCGCCGAAAGACAGACGTAAGAGACTAGTGTGATGGACTTCTACCGCCAACAGGCAGACGTAACATACTAGATAACAGAGTAACAGAACTTGATAACCCTTTGTGGTACATTGAGCCTCTTAGATTTGCGTCACAAATGAACGGAAATAAAAATGACGCGCGTATAATAAGAGACACTATTATTAGAAACGAAAGTGACATTTATCAATTTCGGCTATTTCCCTCATGTGGTAGAACACAGTTCACGCCTCAAACTAGTAATTGATGGAAGTTTTATGCGTTTATAGTCGCCACTACCGAAGACACGTTACCTAAGGCACTAACGAGCTACCGACACTACCGAAGGCACTACCGAACTACCGACGCTGCCGAAGGCACGAACGAATTACCGACACTACCGAAGGCACTACTGAACTACCGACACTACCGAAGGCACTAGTGAGCTACCGACACTACCGACACTACCGAAGGCACTACTGAACTACCGACACTACCGATGCTACCGAAGGCACTAACGAACTACCGACACTACCGAGGGCACTAACGAACTACCGACACTACCGAAGGCACTACTGAACTACCGACACTACCGACACTACCGAAGGCATGTAGTTTTTAAAGAGGTCTAAGCAAGACAGTGACCCAAAATAGGTTTTGCGCTAGGGTGTCGAGTGGAAAATTCAGCTCGGAATATATGGCGAGTGAGTGGAAAATTCCCCTCAAAATGTATGGTGGAGTAAAAATTTTCCTAGTTGGGTACTCAGGTGGTAAACTCTCAGAGCCCTTGTTTGAACTGAGGGATGGATATTTTGTTTAATTTTCTCAAAGTAAATATTTTTAAATAGTCCCCAAGCAGCAATGTTTGACCATTACCATGTGAAAAATTTGGGTTAAACAGGTAAATCTTTACCAACTGAAACCCCCTGATGCAGTCTCCAAATATTTTTAAGGCATTGGGGAGTTGTCACGGAAAACTTTTTTTGGGGGACCTCTGAGACCAACCTTCGGGGGAAAGAACTTTGGGAGCCACTAAGACTAACATTTGTGGGACGAAGACCAACTCTTGGGGGCTTCCCTAGACCACTCTTGTGCCCCTCCTCTCCTCTCCCATATTACCAGCTCTAAAAAGCCTCTGAGACGAAATATCGGGGCCCCCCTAGACCAACTCTGCAGAGGAGGCCTCCGAGACCGGCAGGTGGTGAAAAATAAAGAAGGAATTTTTCATACCATACCTAGTGCCTAAATTCATTATCTAAGCATACACTGTATAGTTTTTCTGTCCGGGACAACGCCCCTCCTATACCTATAGTTATCGGAATTTCGGAGGCCACTCCTGACCTCAACCACGGCACCTCGCATACACCTATGCTAGGGCACAGTAGAGCCTTGGCTTACACTTAAGTAACCCAGACGAAACTACACACTTTCTATCATGGCAATAAACTCTTCCAGACTCTTGCTGAAAGTTTCTTTTCTTTATTTGTCAATTCCCCTGTCCTCTTCACATATATTCTCACCTTCATATGAATATGCTGCTTTGCATGAATCTAATCGAAGCTACAGCCTTATTTCTGTTTTGTTTCTTCCTTTTGTCTACATCAGCCAGGCGCGGCGGGTTGCGACCGTTGCGACAGCGTCAGAGCGACTACTACTTTAAATTTCTGATCGTTTGCTGCCTGCTGGTCGCCTGAGCTACATAATTTGCATTTCAAAAATTTCCCTAAATGAATTTTCTGAATCCTTATAGGCTAGAAAATTCTACAGATAAAATCACACAAAAGGAAGACAAACAATGTTTTGTCAATAACGAATATGCAACCTGCCTTTGAAAAAGCCTAAAGATGCCGCTTTTATTTACTAGATGAAAAGACGGCGTTTTGGTAAGTCCACGCCGTAGACCAGCCATACAAAAAAGTGCCGATGTTTGAAGGGTAACTGGATGCATTCTTGTTGCCAGAAAAATTCATTTAATGAAAATGTAGAGTTTCAATATATTCAAATACCGGACACTTTCAGTTCAACTTAAATATCAGCGTATTTATGCCTAGGGTGTCGTAGGGTGTCGTGAGTGGATTTGGGTGTAAAGAAGGATTTTTTCATGCAATACCTAGTGCCAAAATTAATTATATAAGCATACACTGTATAGTTTTTCTGTCCGGGACAACGCCCCTCCTATACCTATACCTATAGTTATCGGAATTTTGGAGGCCACTCCTGACCTCAATCACTGCACCTCACATACACCTATGCTAGGGCCCAGTAGAGCCTTGGTTTACACTTAACTAACCCAGACGAAACTACAAGCTTTCTATCATGGCAATAAACTCTTCCAGACTCTTGCTAAAAAGTTCTTTTCTTTACCTGTCAATTCCCCTGCTCCTCTTCGCATATATACTCACCTTCATATGAATATGCTGCTTTCTATCAATCTAATCAAAGCTACAGTTTTCTTCTTTCTGCTGCTGTTGTTTCTTCCTTTCGTCTACAATCAGTCAGGCGCGGCGGGTTGCGACCATCCTAAGAACGGTCGACAACAGCCAGCACTGCCTGATTGGCACACGTTGAGGATAGGCGTAATAGGGTTTGTCAAGATAACTTAATTTGCTAGCAAAGGGAACACTTTGATAATAAACGTTAAACAGAATCAAGGATAGCATAGTTCATCGGATTCCTTGTTAAAAAGCGCTAAACAAAAGCTGCACCCAAAAGATAGCCTGGTCAATTTACAACCAAAAAAAATAACCCTACACCACTACATTCCCACGGCCCGTGCCCCAAACCCCTCAAACAGTCCCAGGAATATATGTTAAATTTGCTCCAAAAACTGTTAGAACCAGAAGTAACCTCAAAACCCCCAGAATCAGAGAAGATCTCAGTCCGCCCCCTGGTTGCGACAGCGTCAGAGCGACTACTACTTTAAATTTCTGATCGCTTGCCGCTTGCCGGTCGCATGAGCTACATAATTTGCATTTCAAAAATTGCTCTAAATTAATTTTCTAAATCCTTACAGACTAGGAAAATTATACAACTAAAAGCACACCAAGAGGAAGACTAACAATGTTTTGTCAACAACGAATATGAAACCGGCCTTTCAAAAAGCCTAAAGATGCCGGTTTTATTTACTAGATGTAAAGACGGCAATTCGGTAAGTCCACGCCGTAGACCACCCATGCAAAAAAGTGCCGATGTTTGAAGGGTAACTGGATGCATTCTTGTTGCCCAAAAAAATCATTTAATGAAAATGTAGAATTTCAATGTATTCAAGTACCGGACACTTTCAGTTGAACTTAAATATCAGCGTATATATGCCTAGGGTGTCGTAGGGTGTCGTGAGTGGATTTGGGTGTCACACGGCGTGGACGGAGCAATGAAGGGCTGATATGGATAAAAATGATTTTCTTCGCAATAAATGGTCAATTTTCTACGATACAATGTAAAAAAATATGCTGCTTAGCATACAAATTTCAAGACAATTGCTTTTAACAACAAGATGACCAAAAATGGTTTTTTCACTATTCTCGGTACCAGAAATACAAAAACAACTTTTCAAGGACGTAAGCCTAGAAATCATGTGCACAGATACACTGCTTTCCAGAAATGTATCTCTCAAAGCGGTCAGTTCATTTCTTTGGCAACACAAGGCTAAGGTGTCTAATTTTCCACTCACGAATTTTGTGAGTGGTGGAATTTAGTGGCGGTGTTCACCCACTGGAACTTTCTCGGGGGGGAGGGGGCACTGAGCGCCTTGCCTGCGCCAGAATTTTGATTCTGTTGTTCCACTGAAATCGGTGGAGATAAGGATGCCAGGTATAATTGGCCAGAAAAATAGAAGTCGCCAGATTTTCTTTCAGAAAAGCGAAAGAAGCGCATAAGAGCCGAGTTAATTTGGCGATCTTCTATTCGATTCTGCTGCTCTCTTTTTCCAGTGGACGTTAGTAGAGGAGGCAATTGAACTGGCCCTTGTAGTAAGTATTGTTGAGTATTATTAACTTTGTGAGTGAATTGTATCTTTGGTAACTAGAACCATAATTGAAAAGTGAGTGGAGAATTCAGCAAAAAAAAGTGAGTGGAAAATTCTGCTTGACTGGGTGTCGCTCTGCACCCAGCACCCCAGGTTTTGGGACACTGAAGCAAGACATACTTGCCCGCGCAACAGGCCTGAGCATAACGTCACCCAGGAGCTCGCCACGGACTCAAAAGGGAAGAACGGCGACAATTTTCGCCCCCCTTCCAACTTTGGAACCCTCGGCAATGAATGGTCTCCCTACACAAAACACATGTTGCCTCTATTCCTGTCTTCAGGTATACTTCAAGGCACATGTTGACACCAAAGTCAAAAGCCTCCATCCAAGACGCTTCTTACTGCATCTTGGCACAGATCGGAAAGGTAAATGCGCAGTTAAAGAGAGCGATGGACGCAGTGGTGCAAAGCGTAAAGGCCAGCGTGTGGCACGCTCATTCGGGGCGCGTCCAGCTCTGCCTTCTCGCTGGCGCGAGGCGTGAGGACCGTCAGTTGGCAGCAGCCCAGATCGTGGGTCTCAGCAATGACCGTACGTTTGGGGATATAGCCAGGTGTCCAAGAATAACACCAAAGATCATCCCGAACGTCATAATTATCTCCAACATAGTAAGTGAGAAGCCAGGACAAGCGCACTAGCCTGACTGAGTTCACCTGAGATGCATCCACCTCCGACCCCAAGCACGACGTCGAGCGCCCTGCGTGCCTCCAGAGTTCAGCAGTTCACGTGGTCTACAGGAACATGAGTCAGACTCGCATACGAGGCGGCGGCCGAGGTCTCTGGGTAAGATGCCCGGCACGGATGTCTCGGTGCTCTGTTCCACCACAGGGGCATCATGCGCTCGTTCGCCAGCAAGAACGGCATCTTGGAAAGGCTTCAGTAGATAGGCCGACGAAGAATACCCCCAGTGCTGATTATAATCATGCTACTAAGGTAATTCGGGACACTGAGGTTAATGGTGGCGCTGGTTTCGTAAGTGAGGGCATCCGGGTGAGCTTTGATTCGACTGGCATAGAAAGACCAAAACACAAATGTTCACTACTGCTATTTCCGCTAAATACATACGTGAAACATATCATTTATTCTAGATTAATCACATGCATCTAACATTGAAGACTGCATTCACAGGAGTTCGTAACCATATACGACAGTTTCCCTTCCAAAAAAAAAAATCGTAAGGCAAATTTAAACGTCATGACAGTTGGTGAATTTTATAGCCCCATGGCTTCTTTTTTAGTATGGGGACTTCTGAGCCTTTAAAACTCAGTGTCGCCAGCGATAATGCTGTAAATTGGCATCCAGGTAAATACTAACGGACAAGTTCCTGAGTAAGTTGGCATCCAGATAAATACTAACGGACACGTTCCTGAGTAAATTGGCATCCAGGTAAATACTAACGGACACGTTGCTGAGTAAGTTGGCATCCAGGAAAATACTAACGGACACGTTCCTGAGTAAATTGGCATCCAGGTAAGTACTAACGGACACGTTCCTGAGTAAGTTGGCATCCAGATAAATACTAACGGACACGTTCCTGAGTAAATTGGCGTCCAGGTAAATACTAATGGATACGTTCCTGAGTAAATTGGCATCCAGGAAAATACTAACGGACACGTTCCTGAGTAAATTGGCATCCAGGAAAATACTAACGGACACGTTCCTGAGTAAATTGGCATCCAGGTAAGTACTAACGGACACGTTCCTGAGTAAGTTGGCATCCAGGTAAATACTAACGTACACGTTCCTGGGTATAAGCTTTGAAGTTATGTCCGTTTTACGAATACAAGTGCTTGAAATAGGCATAGTATATCGTACCGTCCAAGACGCTGTCCATCGAGAAACAGAGCAACGAGGCGGATGTTCGGGCTCGCATCCTACCTTTTAGCGTGTTCTAGACTAGTTTTCTTCTAAATTCTTGGTAAAAAATGGAAACAATTGGCTGCCTTGTCTCATACGTTTCAACCAGTGACTTTGTTTTAATATATCAGCATCCAGGGTGTAATTATGCTATTTCACTTCATTTTCGAATGCAACTTCTTACAACTAAATTCCCACATTCCTGGTCTAGCGACGGGAATTCAACTCAGCCGAATTCGCCACAGTTTGCTTACAGTGTTCACTATTTAGAAAGTTCAAACTCACCTCAGAGGAAAAGGTAACTCGAAAGATTGGCATTATTTCAGTAAAATTAGGGGCTGCTCATCAGCGACGTCATCTTTTGGAGGGGTTTCTAGACTCCCTCCTTCCATCTTTTTACCACTTTATTCCAGAATTCCAGTCTCACTTTGAATTCTAGACAGCCCCATATGTCTCCGAGATGTTCAAGAAGAATTCAAGTTTAAAAATTACTACCAAAAAGGCTTAGCCCGTGCTCTTTTCGGCCCAACAACCCCCGTGATGCCATTTATGAACAGCCCCATATACGTTCAACACGTACCGGGGGGGGCGAAATTCGCACTCCCCTGCCAGGTGTTCCTCAAATAACGTAGAAACCAAGGAACGCAGAAAAAAATACCAAGATCAATTTAAAGGAATACGCGAATTTTTTATTGGCTAGATCAAAAGGTCACAAAAAGTAGTTTCAGAAGTCCTATTCTCATTTTTGCGAATTCGGCCTGCAAATGCCTTAAAATTGCTCTCAAAGCCAACCTTTCTAGACGACTTTACCGGTACACCTCTTATCGGTGTAAATGACGTACCCCCGGCTAAGGCTATCAAATTCTCTAAAAAAACCGGCCCCATTTTTCCAAAGCAGTGACTTAAAAGTTTAAAACTATCAAAAAAAGTCATTTAAAAAAGCTACAGCCAAAAATAATATTAAAACAAAAATACAGGACTTTTAAGAAATCACAATTGACCAATCAGAGCGTACAGTCACCTCATCGGGGGTCACGTGACCTTTCTGACGCAAAAGGTTCGTCACCCTGGGGCTGAAGCAGAAAACGACTCAAGACCCGAGGTACGAAACGGCTGAAGACTTGAGTAATTGTGTTTTTTCCGTTTCTACGGCAAACTAATTCATTTTGTATTTTTAAGAGGCTTTGTAAAATTAATTCAAATACAAATACAGGATAACACACATTTTTATTGCAAGAAACATAACTTTTCAACTTTAGATAGTTTTCGAAAAGTAAGTGATGGGTGAAGGTTTCAGCATTTTATCGGAACTGTTAACCTATTTCGATAATAAGTGAGTGACCTCCCAAAATTATGCCGAAGATATAAAAATAATTGACAGTTTCGTAATCAGGATTTTTCAAATAGCAAGAAACCACAATAATACTTTTTTCGCGTATCTCCTTTTAACACATTTGGTCAAATTTTTCAAGTCAGTTAATGCCAGTTCACGGAACTATTCAAGGTCAGGCCACCCTACCTCCCAAAATCTCGGGTTTGATGCGGCGCCAAAGGAACATCTGCCAACTGATCTTAAAACTTTCACAATATGATACGGTCATTAAGGCCTAGAAATCTGCTGCCTCGCAATTTTCATATTGTTGACCCAAGACGGTGTCAATTTTTCAGTAATCCAATTGCAAGTTCTAGGGTGAAAAATAGAAACGGCTCGTTTGCAGTAAATACTAGAAATATAAACTTGAAAGTACTCATAACATAACATCAGAAAGCCCTCTTACCACGATCTTGACCAATAAGTTTTTGGCCATCTGACCTCTCAAACGTCATGTGAAGTCGCATGAGCACACAGTGATTATTATGCCAATAACTTCGCATTGTATTGAGATGTTTCTATGTTTACATTGTGTTTATCTTGTCAGGGAGAGTCGATTGATATATAACCTGACTAGACCAGGTCACCATGCTATCCTGATCTAGCACGATGTTATGTCATTTTCACCATTTAACCCAGCAATGCCATATTATACGTCATTCGATTCGCCACGATGAGAAGACTCCAATGATGCTTAAATATTTGCTCTGGCTCCGCTGAATAAAATTCTATAGGGGAAATCAGGGGCGCAGCCAGGGGGGGGCACAGGGGGCACGTGCCCCCCCATCGGTGCCGGGGTGCCCTTTTGATTGCCAGGTGGTGTGCCCTCTTTGGGCCGTGCCGCTCGAAATTTAGTGCCCTACGCCATTGAGCCTCGATGGAACTAGACTGCATTTAGCGATTTCAACTATTGTTTGAAAATTAAGTGCCTCTTTTGGTCAGCTAGGGCATTCTGCCGCCTTTCCAAGCAACCGGAAAGAGTATAGGCACGTAATCAGTTTCCAGATAATGCCTCATCGTCGCCAATAATCGTACGGGCGGAGCTCATCTGGTGCCCCCTGGAGCTGATCATGTGCCGTCTGAGCTGATCTGGTGCCCTCGGTAGTCAATCTGGTGCCCCCTGAGAAAATAAGTGTGCCTTCTGAACCTATATAATACTCTCTGAGTTAGTCTGATGCCTCCGAGCTTGTCTGGTGCCCTATTAGCTGTTTTAGTGCCCCTTGAGCTGATCCGGGCCCCCTGAGCTTATTTAATGCCTCCCGGAGTTGATCTACTGTCCAGGGGTGCAGCCAGGGGGCAGAGGGGGCACGTGCCCCCATCACTGCCAGGGTGCCCTTTTTGATTTCCAGGTGGCGTACCCAATTTGGGCCGTGTCGCTAGAAATTTAGCACCCTACGCCGTTGAACCTAGATATAACTGGACCGCATGTAGCGATTGAAACTATTTTTGGACAATTTAATACATTTTTCGGTCAGCTAGGGCATTCTGTCGCCTTTCCAAGCACCCGGGAAGAGTGGAAGAGTATGGGCACCTAGTATGTGCCCACCTAATGCCTCATCGTCGCCAATAATCGTACGGGTGAAGCTAATCTGGTGCCCTTTGAGCTCATCTCGTTGCCTCTCAGCTGGTATTGGCCTCTTGAGCTGATTAATTGCCCTCTAAGCTGATCTTCTGGTGACCCTGAGTCAATCGAGTGCCCCACTGAGCAAATAATTGTGCCTCCTGAACCTATATGAGTTTTTCTAATGCCTCCGAGCTTGCTTGGTGCCCTAATAGCTGATTTAGTGCCCCATGAGCTGATTCGGGTCCCCGAGCTGATCTCATTTCTCCCCAAGTTGATCTACTGTCTCCTTAGTCAATATGGTGCCGCTTCAGCTGATTAGGTGCCCCCTCAGCTGATTATTGATGTCTCCTTAGATGGTCTGGTGCCCCCTGAGCTGGTTTGGAGGGCCCTGAGCGTATCTTGTGTCCCCTGAGTTGTTATGTTGCTCCCTGAGCTGATTTAGGCCCCTGCCATAGTCTGGGGGGCTGGGAGCTGATCTGGGCCCCCCGAGCGGATCGATCTGGTGCCACCTGAGCTGCACTAATGCCCCTGAGTCGATCTAGTGCCTCCCGAGTCCATCTGATGCCCTCTGAGCTAGTCTGGTGCCCCTGAGCTAATCTGGTGCCCTTTAAGCTGACCTGGGCCTCCTTACGTGATTTCATGAGCAGCCCTAAAGCCCTGAGCTGAGCCGGGCCCACAGAGGCTGATGAGGGCCCCTGAGATTGTATGGGGCTCCTGAGCTGATTAAGTGGCTCCTGACTTGACCTGGTATTCCCGAGCTGGTCGGGGACCACTGATCGGATTGTTTGTACCCGAAGCTGACCTGGTGCCCTATGGGCATCTGGTGTCCCCTGAGCAGCTCTGTGGCTTTTGAACTGATTGGGCCCCGAGCTGGTGAGGGATCCCTGAGCTGATTTAGTGCCCCTGACTTGAACTTGTCCCCTGAGCTGATCGATCTGGTGCACCCTGAGCAGATATACTGCCCCCTGAGCCTAACTAATGCCCCCCTGAGTCAATCTGGTGCCTGCTGAGTCATCAGTGTGTCTCCTGAGCCCATCTGATTCCCTCTGAGCTAGTCTGGTGCTCCATGGCCTAGTATGGTGCCCTTTAAGCAGACCTGGGTCTCCTGGGTTGATTACGTGATTTCCTGAGCAGCTCCCAGGCCCTGAGCTGAGCTGGGCCAACAGGGGCTGGTAAGAGCCCCTGAGATGGTATGGGGCTCCTGAGCTGATTAAGTGCTTCCTGACTTGATCTGGTATTCCCGAGCTGATCTGGGCCCCGAGCTGGTCGGGACCACTGATCTGATGGTTTGTCCTCAAAGCTGATCTGGTGCCTTATGGGCCGATCCGGTGTCCCCTGAGCAGCTCTAGGGCCTTTGAACTGATTGGGCCCCGAGCTGGTCAGGGATTACTGAGCTGATTTAGTGGCCCTGACTTGATCTTGCCCCCTGACCTGACTTGAGGCCCCTGAACTGATCTGGGGCCCCAAGAGCTGATCTGGGGCCCAAGAGCGGATCTGGGTTCTGAGGGTACCCTGAGCTGGTCTGGGCTCTGAGCTTGTGAGAGCCCCTAATGTTGGCTTGAGGCCCCCTGAGGTGATCTGGCGCCTTAAACTGTTCTGGGGTTTCTTGAACTGGTTTAAGGCCCCATGTGCCTATCTGTGGCCCATTGAGCTAGTCTGATGACCTCATCTCTAGGGCCAATGAGCTAGTCTAGTCCCTGGGTGAAGCATGAGCTGCTCTGGGGCCCTGATCTACATCAGGGGCCCCCGAGGTGGTCTTGAATAGACAGATAATAAGAACACAAGGCCAACTCCCATCATCTCGGGCGGGGTCACTGAGCTAGTCTAGTCCCTGGAGGCATAACTGGGGGGATGGGGGAAGCTGCTCTGGAGGCCTCTGATCCACACTTGGGGGCCCCAGAGCTGGTCTTGAATAGATGGGGAATAAGAACATGATGGAAACTCCCCTTGTAAAACGGAGCGAACGAGGAATGAGGAATCTCTAAAACGGCTTGTGTGGCCTAGGCACCCCTGGTTATATAAATTGCTTATTATACTGGTGGAGTCTGGGAAGGGATGATAAAAAGGCATGTGCCCCTGAGCTCAGAGCACAGTCCCCTAAACCAGGATTTCTACTAATTAATTTAAATGAAGAACTAGTTTCCAAAATTTTCAGCCCTGTCCCACCATCCCCATCCAAACCACCGGCCTGTTCACCTTTTCTTTACTCTTAACTGGGACCGATCCATGAGAATATGGAAGTTAATAAACGCTTTCAAAAGGTATCTCCCAAATTTTTCCGGCAGCACAAATCTTAATATTCCAAAGTCACTATGCCACTCCTCGTCCCACGGCGATTGTGGGAGGCAAGGAACTTAATCCGCGTCCGACCAGGGCTCACTCGTCACGATAAAACCAGTGGGCATAACAAATGAATTTTCGACTCCAATATGCCTTAACTTGCACATGGTAACAGATATCACATGCTCCGCTGATTTCTCTGATGTCAAGTACTTGCATGAGTTGGCTGATTTGCCCTTAAATCTATCCAAAACAGTCGTGTTTTGGCTACTTTCATGACATTTTGGTGATATTTTTCTTTTTTCGGTTTTAATCGAGTTTTCCTTCTCCGTCAATGATTTATTTGCATTTTTATTGAACCAAAGATGCCCAAAAAATTATATAAACAAAGATATGGCAAGTTTTTGAGTTTACGTTAAAAAGTGCTTTTTTCCCCGGGGTGCCCCTTAAAGTTGGTGTGCCCCCCATACCAAACCTCTGGCTGCGCCCCTCGGGGGAAATGTACACTAACCCCTGCTGTAAGTCTATGGAAGCTTCCTTGACCTTTGCTAACCTCAACATTGACCTGACATAAAAATAGTACCATAGTTTCGCTTCGTCTCGTCAAGAGCTTTCGAACGCCGTCCGTAACTTTTATTTAGCTTTTCTGGGAAATGAGATACGGAGGGTGGCGGGCGAAATATGCCCCCATCCCCAAGCAGGGCGCTCATACCCAGGACCCCAGCGGGACGCCAACCCAGGACCCCAGCGGGGCTGCATACCCAGGACCAGCGGGCGCTGCATACCCAGGACCAGCGGGGCGCTGCATACCCAGGGACCCCAGCGGGGCGCTGCATACCCAGGACCCCAGCGGGGCGCTGCATACCCAGGGACCCCAGCGGGGCGCTGCATACCCAGGGATCCCAGCGGGGCGCTGCATACCCAGGGACCCCAGCGGGGCGCTGCATACCCAGGGACCCCAGCGGGGCGCTGCATACCCAGGACCCCAGCGGGGCGCTGCATACCCAGGGACCCCTGCGGGGCGCTGCATACCCAGGACCCCTGCGGGGCGCTGCATACCCAGGGACCCCAGCGGGGCGCTGCATACCCAGGGACCCCTGCGGGGCGCTGCATACCCAGGACCCCAGCGGCCCGTCCCCAGGACCCCAGCGGCTCATTAAAGCACCCGTGAGAATTTTTTAGAGTTGGCGTTTTTGTTCAAAGTAACTTTTGTCAAGACTTCTCCTTGAACTGAATGGTGTACTTAAAAATATCCTTCAAATCGTATCCCGAGGGGAAAATACCTATTTTCCGCGTCAGGTGCTGTATTCTGTTATTCGATTTCTCCGTTTATTTGTGCACTGTCGCAAGGGCAAAAAGTACCTTCGAGTTACCTGTCATCGCAGGCGCTTAAGAAAAATAATTGTAGCAATATTTTGTTAAAGGGAATGTGGCACCTTCATAACGTGATTTTAACTGAGATAGCCAAGTTGTAAAGCCAATCGGAAAACCCGGTACCCCATACATCATTTGTCTTGGAACTCGATATTTCCTTAGAAAAAAGCTAAAACCTACCTGGCACCAGCCCCCTCATCAGCCCGTCGCCGGGCAGCCATTGTTGTGAGCTGCTGGTGTTACGACATATGCTGACGTCACGATAAGCATCAGCCAATCGAAGCCCTTGAAGCGTTTCAAGTATGGTAGTGGTTGCCAGATCGTGACATTATCCACAGGCTGATATTTATTTCTTTTTCTAGAGGAGTATTTTTAAAAACAAAATATTGAGCTTATTGAACACTTTTCGGAGAAATCATGAGTGGTTTCATTATTATCGGCTAAAAGTACGCCTAATTTCACTAAATTCCAGGATTCTACCAAGGTGCCACATTCCCTTTAAAGGGAATGCGGCACTTTGGTCGAATCCAGGAATTTAGTGTAATTAGGGGTATTTTTAGCCAAAAATCATAAAAACGTTCAGATTTCTCCAAAAAATGTACAATGGGCTCAATATTTTTAACTTTAAAATGCTCATCTATGGTGAAAAATAAACCCCTGCCTGTGGATGACGTCATGATCTGGCAACTCCTACCATATTCAATAGGCTTCAAGGACTTCAATTGGCTGATTACTCACCGTGACGTCAGCGATGTCGCACATCAACAGCTGAAAAGTGTGGTCGCCTGGCTGGGGTAGATGTGGGGTACCTTTCAGGTAGGTTTTTAGCTTTTCTCCACGGAAATTTTGAGTTTCAAGACAAATGATGTATTGAGTACCAGGTTTTCCGGCATGCTTTACAACTTGGCAATCTCAGTTAAAATCACGTTATAAAGGTGCCACATTGGTCGAATCCGGCACCTTGGAAGTTTTCATAATTTTCAGCTAAATATACCCCAAATTACACTAAATTCCAGGATTCTACCAAGGTGCCACAGTCCCTATGCGAAAATATTGAAAACGTCCATTATTTGTCAGAAAAAATGTACAATAAGCTAAATATTTTGATTTTTTAATATGTTTCTCTAGGGTCAGAAATCACATTCTGCCTGTAGATAACGTCATGATCTGGCAACTAATATCATATTCAATAGGCTTGAAGGGCTTCAATTGGCTGTGTACTCACCGTGACCTCAACATATATCGTCACACCAACAGCTGACAACTGTGGCCGGCTGCTTTGGGTACATTTTGGGTACATTTCAGGTAGGTTTTTAGCTTTTCTCTACGGAAATTTTGAGTTTCAAGACAAATGATATATTGAGCACCGGGTTTTCCGGCAAGC
Organism: Lepas anatifera; assembly: GCA_034440635.1. Taxonomy (NCBI): domain Eukaryota; kingdom Metazoa; phylum Arthropoda; class Thecostraca; family Lepadidae; genus Lepas; species Lepas anatifera. Next base: position 948,592 of record JAOTON010001937.1, on the reverse strand, counting down.
TTTACAACTTGGCTATCTCAGTTAAAATCACGTTGTAAAGGTGCCACATTCCCTTTTAAGCTGATTCCGGATATTTTCCGCTCACAAATCAAGTGATAAGCCGAATCATATTTGACCCCACCAGCTGTGACAGCTTTTGCCCCTCCCCCGACTTAGAAACAGTTCCTGCACCTATGAATCCATGGGATAATACAAATGAAATTTCGTGCGAAGTGTAAAAAAACTATCAGAATTAAAGAAGGGAAGAAGCCTAAGAGGGACAGAGCCAACTTGTTTTAACAACACCACTTCAATTGCTAATCGGAACAAAAATAACGACGTTTCATGTTGGTCAGCATCAGGGGGGGCAAAATTTAAGTCGGCATCGACTTTGATCGCCGTGGTTGGGGTTAAACGGCATACCGACTACTGAGTCTGTTTAATCGCCTTTTAGAAATGGGTGGGTATTACCCCGAAGGACCCCGTAGGGTAGTGCCTGGTATTCAAACAGACTCTTGGGCTTATTTCTCATAATTTTGGTAACCAAACACCATTCGCATATGGTTATAATTTTAATGCCGCGATTCACAATTCTCACACAAAACAAACAAAACCACTACAAAGAGACAAGCTAAAGCTTGCCTTACAAGCGTCATGCCAAGTGGCATTGGCAAAAACCTATCAAGATTTCCTGCAAAGAGTCCAATGACGGGGAGAGGGGAACACATTTGGCACCCACCTGACTACCGTTCACAGTGGGTCGAGTATTATTCACTCAGGAGTGCTGCTAGCTCCAAAATGCCCTTCACAGCTTATTGCAGATGTATGCACACAGAGCACTGGAACGAGTAATATTCACTCAGGAGTGCTACTAGCTCCAAAATGTCAATCCCGACTGAAAGCAAATGTACTTTGATCAAAAAGTTGGTTGCCGATCAAATTCTCAATTGTACCGCATAACCGCGTGGATACGAAAAATAAAATTTTCATTGAAAGTCATTCCATGAAGTAATTGGATAGTCAAGAGTATATTACTTCTTCTGATGTATTTATAAGAAATGAAAGAAGGCCAAGTGAAAAAGGAGAGAGTTAGCAACTTGCGGTGGAAACCCCACTTCATGTGTTCATCGGCGAAAAAATCACGATTTTTTTCAGCGGCCCTTGGGCGGGAAAAATACGCTTTGGCCCCCCTTGGTCAGCTTTGGGGGAGCATCGCCCGGGAGCCCCCCCTCTTGATCGCGGTTGATCTCGCCTTACTAGTGCAATATGAGTCTCCGGAGACATTACATGGCACAATAATTTCCGGACTGATAGCTCAATTTTCTGCAGAATTGAAATTCTTTTACCATAGCTTATCGCGGATATTTGCTGTTTATCTTACCTGATAATATTTCGACACGGAAACATGTCATGAAACTGTCATTAACATAGAGAAACCAGGAAACGGAAAACAAACAAAAGACTCCGGCTCTGAGCCGCAAAACTCTGAAACCCAATGAAAGCCGCTGGGTCACCACTGGCTGGGGGCCGTTTCGATCCGGCTGGGCACGGAGCCGCCTGGCGCTAGCGGCGGCGCGCCGCTCCAAGTTCACAGGCCCGTCGGCCGACGTCGACACTGACCTACAGCCCATGCTACCACTTTCGCTGCGGCCCGGGAAACAGGCCGTGGCCGTGATGGTGTCAGGGTCAACCGGCGCCGCGCGCTGGCCGCTCTACCCGCTTGGCGCAGCGCGGCGCGGCATCACTCATCGGCGCGGCAGTTCGCCGAAGCCCTGCGCCACGTCAGCGCCAGATAGGCGATGCCAGCTGGTACCTACCGAACGCGGCAGCTTCAGCAGCTCGGGCAGGCGAGCGCCGGCACCGGCCGCTTCCAGCAAAACCAAAACTAAGCTCTGCGTCGCACCCATGCCCACAGAACCCTAACACGCGAAATGATCCACCAGAAGTTCAGCTGTCAAATCCCAGGCGATGACAGTGCCCCTCTACTTTGGTGGGCTTCTGGCGCCTGTGCTGGCGGCGCAGCCATAAGAAAATGATTGGTGGTTGGTTGAGCACCTGGGCACACACACACACACAGCGCCGAGCGACATCAGCGGCTGGGCGCAGACAACGGTGAGTCAGGCATTTCCTGAGCCGCCGGCCGGCCGTCCGGCGTCACAAATTAGCTGGACATGCGGTCCGGTGGCAGCGACGCCCGGTAAAGAGCGCCACCTGCCCGCAGAGCGTCCGTCCCAGGCCCCGAGTAATGGCTCTAAAACCGGGCACGCTCGGTAACCCACGCAATCACCACTACACGTTCGAACACTCAACATTCGCTCTGAGAAGTTTGCCATTCCATCTTCAGAAGCATCATTTCACAGCCCTTAACCCATTCACCTCCTCCTCCCCCCATGGCCCGTTGGGACCGAGTGTACTCACCCTCAGGTCCTTGAAGAAGACGGAATTCCGCGCCCAGTCCACCTGGGTGAAGAGGTTCGTGTCCAGCACTTTACACAGCAGTTCGAACAAGTCCACCTCACACTGGTTGTAAGTCTGAGTCTGTAGCAGGCTGAATAGCTGCTGCTGCCACTCGCGGTCGTCCACCGAGGCCACCAGCTCCCGGATGATGCAAGGCACGTCAGCCCGACCCGACTGTGCCGGCGGCCAGGGCTCGGCCAGCGCCGACGCCGCCGCACCGGCCAGCAGCGGCGAAGGCGAGGAGTCCGGCGACGACGCCGACGTGCTGGACAGCACCGGGTACTGGATCTCTTGTTTGATGTTGACGCCGCTGCCAGTGTAGCTGATAGGCAGCGGCGTGACGGGCGTGCTGTAGCTGATGGTGACCGACTCGCCGGCGCCGGCCGACAGCGTGGTCCGCTGCGAGCCCATCATCTGCAGCTGGCGGATCTGCTGCATCTTCCGCGCCCGGTCCCGCTTGTACATGGGACCGAACTTGTTACGACCGCCCCTCATCCGGTCCTGCCGCACCGCTGCAACAGAAAAGCACCAGTTCAGCTCAGACAACAGCTGCCAATGAGTGGGAAGCAGGCTTTCAGCAGCACGCAGGGTGCTGTGTGCACACTCCAAACCTGAGGTCAGGCAAGCACCCACAACGGACAGCGTACACCAAACAACAGCACCATCCAACCTTCCCAAGTCCGCAGTATACTTCCCAAATAACACAGCATTTACACAGAGCCAAAGAAGCCGACCACAAACTGCATGGTATATCCTTTGCGCCATGGCCCGATAAATCAGGGCATAAATAATAATATTGGAGTAATTCAAATAAGTGGACTAGTACCTCTGTAGATTTCCCCCGTGCCACCACGCTGACTTTTTGGAGACATTTTACCACTCAAAAGTTCTTCTTGGGCAACTTAAGTTTGGTTATTTTAGTTTTACTCTTTAAATTGTGCAAATATCAATGTTCTGAAAGAAAACGAAAACGGTGATTTTAGCCGATATCAGGGGCGAACCTAGAACCAGGGGCGTTGCCACGTACTTTATTACACGGTGTTTAGGGAGCTCCTTTATAAGTGGGCAAGGGCACCTCCACGTAGGTCTTCCACGTCACGTCCACGTTATGGGGCTTCCTTTATGGCTATGGGGCCTCCTGCATACGCCAATTATGCCTCCGTTGCAAGCAGGGAGGCTAGGCTCTTTGATACTCAAAGGGCTATTCCAGACTCAAAGTATCAAATGGGCCAGACGAAAATCTATGGAGAATCCCCCATGGTGGCGACGCCCCTGCCTGGAACCCCTGACCCCCACACTAATCAAGCTCGGTAATCCAACCCGGCACCATCCAGCAGTGTTATTTTGCCCAGCACACAATCCTAGATATGTTTCACGATATACACGGATGAAACGGGCGGAACACCAGATATCGACACGGGTGGAACATATCGACAGGGGGAACCCCCATATCGCCAGCGTCCCTTCTGACTGATCCCGTTAGCCTGCTTTAATACGTGCCAAGCTGGGGGGATTCGCTCCTGGTTTTCCCCAAATAACGCATAAACGAAGAAACGCAGAGTAACGTAAATTGCAGTGACTAACCCCTGATCAAATTCACGCATCTGACCAATTTTTTTAGATCAGTTAAGCTCGGGTCAACGAGCTATTTAAGTCAAGCGACCCCACCTTAAAAATCCAAAATCACGAGTTTGAAGCGGCACCAGAGGAACATCTGTCAACCCATCGGTCTTAACCTTGCACATCTATGATAAGGTCATTAGGACCTAAACATCTGCTATCTAGGAATTTATATAGTGTTGATCTAAGATGGGGTCAATTTTTCTGTCACCCCATTATAAGTATATGGGGAAAAATTGAAAGGGTTCGCTTTCAGTAAATACTAAAAAGATCAACATTAAAGTTCTCATACCATGTATTCTTACTACGATCTTGACCATTAAGTTATGTTTTTGACAATCTGACCTCTCAAAGGTCATGTAAGGTCATAGGAGCATACAATGATCATTTCGCCAATAACTTCGTACAGAATTGAGATAAAGCTTCCATTTTCCTTGTATTGGGCTTATATTTTCACGGGGAGTCGATTTAATGCAACATGACTATACCAGGTGACCATGTGACCCTGACCTAGCACAATGTCAGGTCATTTTCACCATTTTACTTAGCAAGGTCTTATTATACATCATTCGATTCGCCACGATGAGAGGACTCCAATGCTGCCTAAATATTTTCTCTAGCTCCGCAGAGTAATAATCTGAAGGGGAAAATGTACACTGCGTTATTGTAAGCCCATGGAACCATCCTTGACCTCTGCTGACCCCAATATTGACATGAAATAAGAATAGTACTTATAATTTCTGTTCGTCTCGTCAACAGCTTTCGGAGGCCGACCGTAATTATTCTTTAGCTTTTTAGGGAAATTATATACGGAGGGCAAAACACGCCCCCCCTCCAGCAGGACGCGTCATCTCAGGGACCGCAGCGGGGCGCGTGTTGAGCCTGAGCCACATGCCCTGTCCGTGAGAGCTGTGAGGAACAAGAAAAGGGAGCAGTGACAGATGCCAAGAGAAAGCAATGGACGCATGAACAGTTACAGGAAAGGCAGAGTAAGGTTGAGAGAGAATGTGTGAGGCAACACAACTACTGTTATAGGCTGGGTGCTCCCGTGCCGTAAGGCACGGGAGCGGAGCACTTCACCCACAACCAGCGGCCAAAGGTGCAGGAATACAGGACAACGGCGTGTCCTACTCTGGCTGCTGGGACAGTTTCACCGGACGCAACCCTCACAAACACGCATTAGCCGGCCAGCGCCGATGCGCCGCGCGGCAGCGCTCGCTCGAATTTCGCCGGCGCCGACACAAACAGGAAGTGGCCGTAAACCGCCGACGGCGTCTGGCCAGCCCAGTTAGCGCCGTCACGCCGCACGCCTGAAGAGGCCCTTCATCCCCAGCACAACCTGCCCAACGTGGCCTATGCTCGGCCACCGCAGCGCAGGCTATACCCTGCAACAGGATCGGCTAGTTGATCTGCTACTGCGTCGTTCACCAGTGCCACGCGCCCACTGGATCGCCGCTGATCAGGCAGCCGCTTCAGAGCTGCTCTCAAACTATGGCGATCAAATCAACGGCATTTTCTCAACAGATAAAGAACCTCCTAAGCAAAAATGATAAAAAATGAACAGAAAAATAAGAAATATGCTACCTCGGCAGTCTTAGAAGACATAATCGATTCGGACATTCTCTTCGTCTTTTTCTTGTCGGAGAAATAAGCGCCCACCGATTCTGGGAAATCCGCAGATTACCAAAGACAAGTTTTTGTTGGTCCCAATATATGAGAACGGAAGCAAATCTGTTGCAAATGTGTGGTTAGAATAACCCTTTGAAAATCAAGGAACCAAGCCTTCCTGCCAACAGTCGGAGAGATATGAAGTCCTAGTTCTGGGTCCGGCACAGCCGGCTACCAGATGTACAGGCCGAGGACTGCCCTCCGCACCAGTCGTGTACAGACTGCTGACCAATACAGACTGCCTCCACGCAGTCGTGTACAGACTGCTGACCAATAAACAGACTGCCCTCCGCACCAGTCGTGTACAGACTGCTGACCAATACACGACTGACCTCCACGTCAGTCGTGTACAGACTGCTGACCAATACACGACTGTCCTCCACGTCAGTCGTGTACAGACTGCTGACCAATACACAGAATGTTATACCCGTGTAGTATAACAAGCCTTGTCAAGCCCCAACCTGGGGCTATCAGTTTTAGGTAGGAAAACTATGAACAATAATTCCGGCACAGGTATTTTCAGCTGATTAAAAACGCACTGGGAATGCAACAATATCTAACATCGGCCCGATCAAACGAACAATGAAGGAAAAAATCGTGCCTTATCCGTTTGACGGATATGGGTATTTGGAAACAATCAAATAAATGGAGCACATTCTGGCCCCTGGACTTCAAGAGAATGCCATCCACAATTGCATCAGAAAATGAAGGCACCCACGCACCAAACGGTCACGGGTAAAATCGACCTCCAAATTCTCATTATTTTTCCCTGGCTGCCGGAGCCTTAGTATCAGACCTAGGAGAAACTCAGCCATTTGATCAAACAATCGGCAGATTTCAACCCTCGCAAAAACAAGTGTAGGTACTATAAATGTGGCCGTTAGCGTTTCAGGTTCAATGTGAAGTAACAAGGCTCACAGGGAAACGAATCTTCGGAGATGCTTGCTCCGGAGAAAGGCACATTGAATAACGAACGCCACAAAAACGTCTCCAGACCCAGCATCTATTCATAATGTGGGTGCCACGAGATATGTCTCGTGCAACGGTCGCGGGCCAAGAAAAGAGCAGATGGCTATAGCACGGTGAGAAAAAACACCTTTCGCCGCTGCCTTGCCGATAAACCACTTTTAAACCGGGAGACATTCACACTGCACATATTGGCCTCCTCTGAGCAGTCACTCATGACAAAACATGCTCCAAGTCCAGTCCAACGTGATAAGAAAATGACTGATATGACGGCATCGACGTCTCGTTATCAGGTTCGACTTCAAGCGGGCGGCCAGCACACCCCCAACCTCCTCCCCACAATCGGGCAGTCCCAACCTCCTCCGCCACAATTGGGAGTGCCAACCTCCTCCGCCACAATGGGCAGTGCCAACCTCCTCCGCCACAGTGAGCACTGCCAACCTCCTCTGCCACAGTGGGCACGGCCAACCTCCTCCGCTACAGTGGGCACTGCCAACCTCCTCCGCCACAACGGGCACTGCCAACCTCCTCCGCCACAATGGGCACGGCGATCACGCTCGACATCACACGAGAGTACCGTGAAGAGAGCACTACAAGCGACCGATCGACTGGCCAGAACCGTACTTTTGTTTATCAGGTTGCGATTCGTTAGTGCAGCTCTTAAGTCCTTAGATTCTAAGCTCGATGACCGAATTAAGATTAATAAGGTAACTACTGTGATAGCCATTGCAGTCTATCAGATATCTGGTACCCTTTTGCCTATTGCTAGCGATTAATATGGAAATCAGAGAGCATAATTCGGTTGTCCAGCTTGACGCATCTAATTTCGTTCGAATTTCATTTCCCAATCGCATGATGAAAAAGCACCGGGAAGTTTGACGACTACGACCATACAATCATCGGCGGATCCAGGGGAGGGGCAAGGGCCCCACTTAACCCCCCCCATCGAACCTCGGCGCCCCCTGAAATGAGCTTCCCACTCACCCCGCTAAGATGCGAGTACCGGCGTCCCGCGACAGGATTTCGCGCCCACCTGACAGGTTTCGCCGCCCAAAAGTGACGCCCCCTGGTCCGGATGGCGCTCCCGCCAACCACGTGCAGGTCGACTGAGACCATTCAGATACCACAACATGAATGGAAGAACAGAAAGACGTGGCGTTTGGCTGCCTGATCGCCGTGACGAGTGGTTCCGTGCTTTCCCAGCTGTTGGCGCTTCATTGAGCGGCAGCTGTCGGATGTCCAGCTTCTTGGGACCGCGGATGACTCAGGAGACGGGTGTTCGGCGGCGGCCATTGCGGCGAAGAGAGCGCCGGCCCAGCCTCCTCCCACAGACGGCCAGCAAGCTTGAACCTAGGCCGGCACGACTCATGCCCTAGCTCCTGTCTGGCGCATGCACATGGTGAACAACCCCCAGCAACAAGTACGGTCTCCATCACAAGAGAATTTGGCCACAGCTTTTGCTGCTGTTGGAAAGTAACACCAAGCGTGCAGCATATATGCAGCAGCGGCGACGTGTTGGCCTGCCGCGCGGGCGGCCACCAGTGCCGCCGTGCAGCAGTATGCAGCAGCGGCGGCGGCGTGTTGGCCTGCCGCGCGGGCGGCCACCAGTGCCGCCGTGCAGCACTGACAGCTTGCCGAGCGTCGTTAACGTTAGCGCGCCGGACCGGGCCGACCAGGGCGCGGCTCTGTCTGCCCTTTCACATCCGGCTCAGCAGTGCCAGCGACCGATATGGCCGCCGCAGCGATGGGGAGGCCACCCCGGAAGAAACCCACGCAGAAACACCCGCTGCCCCTCAGCCAGGCCACCACAGTCTCTTCTCCTGCCCCGTTGAGGGTCTTGCTCAACTTGATAAGTGTCTGGACCACTTTGGTTGGCCAACAAAGCCGTGCGTTGCTTTCGCGAGGAACCAGATAAAGCCCAAAGGACAAGGTAAGTCCATCACGAAATGAGCGGTTTCGCCCAAAATTTTGATAGAAATTCAAATTCAAGAGAATGCGGCTCAATGAACACATCATGATAATTCCGCGTGTAATTTTGCACCTGCGTAAGTCTGTCAAGTGTTGCAGTTCCAGTAAATCGGAACGTCATCGGCTTGATCGAGACCGACCGTTCTTTGCAGGTCAGCTGGCTTACCAGTCCCCGGCAGCGCTCTACAGTCAGGGGTCGGCGTCGCCATACGAGATGTTTATAGTGGCAGTTCTGGTGCCTTCACCACATTTAAAGGGAATGTGGCACCTTTATAACGTGATTTTAACTGAGATAATCAAGCTGTAAAGCATGCCGGAAAACCCGGTACTCTTTATATCATTTGTCTTGAAACTCAAAATTTCCGTATAGAAAAGCTAAAAACTACCTGAAACGTATCCCTACATGTACCCTTAGCAGCAGGCCACAGTTGTCATGACTGTTGGTGTGACGACATATGCTGAGGTCACGGTGAGTATCAGCCAATCGAAGCTCTTGAAGCGTATTGAATATAGCAGTGGTTGCCAGATCATGACATCATCCACAGGCAGATATGTATTTCTTTCCCTAGAGGAGCATTTTAAAAATCAAAATATTGACCTTATTGTACATTTTTTCAGGGAAATCATGGACGCTTCCATAATTTTCGGGTAAAAGTACCCCTAATTACACTAAATTCCAGGATTCGACCAAGGTACCACATCCCCTTTAAAGGGAATGTGACACCTTGGTTCAATCCCGGAATTTAGTGTAATTAGGAGTATTTCTAGCCGAAAGTCATGATGATAATGGTGTCCATGATGCCTCTGAAGCATGTACAGTAAGCTTAATATTTTGCTTTTTAAAATGCTCCTCTAGGGTAATAAACCTCTGCCTGTGGATGACGTCATGATCTGGCAACTACTACCACATTCAATAGGCTTCTACTCTTTCAAGACAAATGATATATTGAGTACCGGGTTTTCCGGCATGCTTTACAACTTGGCTTTCTAAGTTAAATCACGTTATAGAGGTGCCACATTCCCTTTATACGGAAGTCGGGGGCGGAGGGGGTCTGAATGAAGGCCGGCTGGAAAATGTGGCCTGAAGGCCTCCTGTCACCTGATGGCGGAGCAGAGAGCGGTCACGAGGCACTGCCCTGGTGACGCCGCCACGCCAGCAACGCTCCTGGTGACGCCGCCACGCCAGCAGCGCTGCCCTGGTGACGCCGCCACGCCAGCAGCGCTGCCCTGGTGACGCCGCCACGCTAGCAGCGTTGCCCTTGGTGACGCCGCCACGTCAGCAGCGCTGCCGCGTCTCTGGCGGCTAATCGGAGGGCGTTTGCTCTGCCGTGGTTGAACGACTGAGGTCGGCCGCTCCGCCACACCCTCAAAAGGAACCAATGAAGCATCAGCGCCGCAGTGAGTGGATACTGGCGTCACTGGAGTGTTTTTCCAGTATCCAGGCACCACATCCGAATCCGCAGAAACCTGAAAATACCTGTAATCATTGGTGTCACTTCATCAGCGGGTTGTATCAATAAGCGAGCAGCCAGGTTGTCTGGACCTGTGGCTTTGTTACGGGCTAGGTTCCGCACACCAAGCACCGTGATGTCGGCCTCTCGACGAACGGACAGCTACACAGACGCATGTCAAATTCACCTTTGTAATTAATCTTGGCCGCAGCTTTATCTTTCACTGAAAACTGATGGAAATTGTATGAGTGACAAGCCGGCCGAAGCAGTCGAAGAGCTCCACAGTGCGGCCTTGATGAGGAACCAACTGGCTTCTGAGTGGCGGGGGCGAATAGGATACTTGCTTCTCGAATTATCTCCGGAACAGGTGGCGCAGTGTCGACATTCACATCTGAAGGCGCTGGAAATTCAAGGCAAACGGCAGCGCAAGCCTGCAGAGACGGACCTGCATTGCCCCACGCCCATGGACAAAGTGGCAGCAGGCTGCTTTTAATGCCAGAGTACCGAGAGACTGGGCCCCATTAGGCGGCGAGACCGTGTAGGTACCACATTTGATGACCAAATCTTGGATGTTCAAAAGGCTGACCCTGCACGAGCGGAACTGGCAGGGTGGCTACAGTGATGTATAAACATTCTGGAAGATACAGCATACATCGTTCTGCCGAGGTCATGCAACACATAAAACAGCGAGCTCTCGCCTAAGCGTGATTTCCACGCCGACCAATCACGGCTGGAAGCGAGAAACTCAGCGAGACTAATTTGTATCAATAGGGCGGGGGCGGCGCGGCTGCAGACCTGCGCGGTCGGCAAGAATCAGCGACCAGGCAGAGAAAGCGATACAAGGACAGATCAATGGAGCACTGGGGCACTAGCTTATCCGCACTCTGACGGAGGGAAAGTGAGACTGACGAGAAACTGACGGAGGGAAAGCGAGACTGACGAGACACCGACACCCCAACAGAGGAAAAGTGAGACTAACGAGACACTGACGGGGAAATGAGACTGGCGAGGCACTGGCGGAGGAAAAGTGAGACTAACAAGACACTCTGACGGAGGAAAAGCGATGGATATATCCAACCTAAAAACAAGAGGCAAAATATTTGGCAATAAAAAGCTCGGCTCAGCATATGCCGTCAAATAGTTTCAAAACAAGGGTGAAAAAACTAGCGCTTCATGATCCGGTGCACCGGCTCAGTAAAAGAACTGCAAAGGAGCAGAAAATCGAATGATTTTATCGAGAAGCCCAACGCAAATCTTAATATTTCGGAGCGCCGAGGAGAGGAGCATGATTAAATGGATCGTGATCATTAAGTGAATATGATGATTATAAGTGAACAAGACGTTTATTGGCCTGCCTCCTCGAATCCTGGATAGGAAACGGATCAAACACACTGATATTGGATCTGAAGGAGGAGAATATGATGAGCACCTATTATCATGTATTTATAGTTCCCAGTGTATTAGATCCACTTTGCATCCAGGATTCGAGGAGGCAGACCATCAAACATCTTGGCAATTTGCCAATCTTAAAGAGGTTTCTTTATACAGGTACAGGGGTTTGCGAAGATGGGCACCTTTCTTCTATATAAGCTTCATCACCCCCTTCAATTTTACGCTGACGATTTGTTGCAATCAACATTGTTTCACTTTACACATTGCGCTTTTTCCTTTTCGTTCCTTCTGTAGGCGAACGATAATTGAGTACCTATCTTCCGGCAACAGTCAGCATACCAAAAGTTCATTTTTAATTGTACTTTTTATCAAAGCTTGCATGTATTTACTCCCAAGATCAAACAGTCGACTTTTGTAAGGTGGTATTAAAGGACAAAACAGCTCAAAAAGTGGGCTGAAAGATATCAGTGCACAAAAGAGGACATCTAACTGAGAGCGCCGGGAACGGTGCACACAGTACTGGAGCGCCGAGGCAGCTGGTCTGCCGACGCCGTCCACCACCGAGTGTCAAACACCTCAACTTTTACTGCAATGTGGCACCTCTCTCATCGTATTTTAACTGAGACAGCCATCTACTAGATCCATAGGCGGATCCAGGGAGGGGCAAGCGGGGGCATTTGCCCCACCCCCACGATCGACCATCGGCGGGGAACGGTCACGACGCCCCCCCTGAAAGGCCTATGGCGTCCCCTGAACTGGGGCTTCACACCCCCACACCAGGATGCGAATATGCAAGTCCCACGATAGGTTTTGCCGCCCAAAAGTGGGGCCCTTCTCCTCCCGAACGGCAGGCCTGGATGCGTCTAGGTATAGAAGATGGCTCTAGCGCGGCGTCGCTCCGAGACGGACCGGCGCGTGCGCCGCCGCCAGCCATTAGGGGCTGCTCACATATGACGTCAGCCCAAATTGGGGGTGTTCGGACCCCGGCCCCCTTTGTCAGAAACAGTCCTCTCCTATTCGTCAGAAATAGCCGGACCCTCTCCTCAAACTACTGTTGCGTGAAATGTGAAAGGTGAAAGGTAAACTACTGTGAAAGGTGCGGGGATGTGGATTCTTTGTTTTTCTTCGGGAATTGTCCGAGGACCCCAAAATAAAACGTTGAAATGGTATTGAAACCTACTTTAAATTTCGTAGTTTTTAACCTAAAATATCTTTAATTTGCTGTATCGGGTGAAACAGGTGTGGGAAGTGGGAACGTATAACACACTACGTTATAATATCTCTTTTCAGAAGCCGATGACGAACGAAGTAAGTGAGACGTATAATGTGGTGGTTATTGACATTGCTTCAAATTTTGGCACCCCCAGTTATTTTCTAAAATACACGCCACTGGTAAGACGCCAAAGATGCAACAAATAAAAGGTAAACAAGAGCACTCAGATTTTCAGGCCTTTATTCCAGCTGTATTGTATCGCCACTGCCAGTTCCAAGCAGCAAGGGAAACACACATGCTAAAAACACTGACACCTAAAAACACCGCCGTTAATCAGACGCGACACTCGCCCCCACCACGCGTTTGGCACGGAACAGGACCAAACAAACAGTCGAAAAACCAGTTGAAAAAACTGTCTACAAAATGTGGTATACAACTCAACACCCGCCAAAACTTCACCCCGGTTGCAAAGATGGGGGGGGGGTAAACAACCCTCCTGCTTAATCTCGACTCCTATGCTGGACAGCGAAAAAAAACACGACTGGAACTAGATCTCCCATAAGAAATTATTAAGAACAAATTTAGTGCTGAACGTGCTAGTTGGAGAATGTTTTCTTGACTTTAGCGTCCGACTTGCGAAAGAAAGTCCATTTTAGGCTTCGAAACGGCGCATCGAAGGTAAGATGCTACGTCAAGATATAAGAAAAATAAAAAAATGCAAAATATTTTAACCAACATAGTTAATATGCAAACCAAGCGACCCGCAAGGATAATCCGAACGTACTAGTGTATCAAACGGATACCTCTATCACAATTTTCTGCAAAGTTATTAACCCAAGTCTGAAAACCTGCTTTAGCACTAGCAGTTCCAGATGACCTTTCAAAGGTCACAGGTCCAAACCTACACATGGCACTAAATGAATTAATTCTCAGGCGTCTCTATAGAAATAGAGCCATTTTCAGCCAGTTCCCACCCTCCTCATGTAGATGTTTCCAATGGAGAAGTACTTGAACTTAGGTTATCGATATCGAAAATCCCGTTATCACAAATTGTGATTCCTGGTGGGTCTATTAGGTGATATGAATATGTTAGATCAGTAGACTATTAAACCTGTTTTCCCTGCTGTCATTTGAAGTTTTGGAGATGAGGTCACTTGCCCTGACGTGGGGACCTGACCTGAGATAACACCAGCTTTAAAGTTTTGGGAAAAATTACGGAATGAAAATAAGGTGTGCCAAATAAGGCTGCACTTCGCGCTGCATTTTTCCGCACCGTCGGAAAACCCGAAGAAGTGTTCAAACACATCCCCCTTCCCCCGGGCAAGGGTTGATAGAATAACAGAGTTCTCTACAACACCGGGTAAAAGGCAACTAAGATCCTACTGGAAATGGAACAAAAATTTTCTGATGGTTAGTTTTCTAAGTTCAGACAAAGTATTCCCTTCTAATAGCACGTGTTAAAAAAGCCACAGCAGAATAACCTACCTTTTATGATAGAAATAGCCTCATTTCATTTCGCCGTTTGTTTCAATGTCCGTCCCATCTCCAGCTCCACTTGCTCATAATGGTATTTTTTTAAAATAAATTTAGTCAAGTTGTTACAAGTTCCGTTTTTGGAGTCACTAAAGTCATCAATGCATTTCTCACGGAGACTCCGACCCTATAATCCCAACGAGCAACTCCCACAATGAATGGTCAATTTAGAAGCCAAAGTTTAACGTCCCACAAAACAAAGGACAGCCGCCGCGCTCAGGTCACCATCTCCCCAGTCAGTTGCTAGCCGACCTAAGCCAAGGGAAATATTGAGCGCCGGAGCGTCTCAGGGGAACCGATCCCAAGCCTGCACAAGCACTGCCACTGCATTGGCTTCTGAGCAGCGTCCCGGAGCAAGTGGCGGACCCAGGGGGGCGGCAACGAAAAAGCTCGGGGCAAAACTATGTTCCCCCAAAGCTGTCGAACTTCTTTTTGCCCCGAGTCCTTTTTAGTTATGAGCAAAGTTTCGGTGCTTCAACTCTCAACTTCAAACAGAACCAGTCAAATTCAGTGTAAACATTGGACCTTGGATAGCAAAAAGAAACATCTTGTGGCCACATTTTGCACCGCAAGACTTTTTGCTTTCGAACTTCGGTTTACCCTCAAAGTCTAACTGTCCAGCTAAAATGGGAGAAAATATTTCACCACGTGACGTTTGTTTTTTTGTTGCTGCTTTTTTACTTTCGCTTGTCCCCCAAAACTACTGGCTAGATCCGTCACTGCGCGGAGCCAAACGCTCTACCAACTGAGCTACCGGGGGCGCTCTACCAACTGAGCTACCGGGAGCGCTCTGCCAACTGAGCTACCGGGGGCACTCTACCAACTGAGCTACCGGGGTCGCTCTACCAACTGAGCTACCGGGAGCGCTCTACCAACTGAGCTACCGGGGGCGCTCTACCAACTGAGCTACCGGGGGCGCTCTACCAACTGAGCTACCGGGGGCGCTCTACCAACTGAGCTACCGGGGGCGCTCTACCAACTGAGCTACCGGGGGCGCTCTACCAACTGAGCTACCGGGGGCGCTCTACCAACTGAGCTACCGGGGGCGCTCTACCAACTGAGCTACCGGGGCGCTCTACCAACTGAGCTACCGGGGGCGCTCTACCAACTGAGCTACCGGGGGCGCTGTACCAACTGAGCTACCGGGGGCGCTCTACCAACTGAGCTACCGGGGCGGCTGCATATAGGCTTCTTAAAGCCGGAACATTTGCCAAAAGCTCTCCCCAGCAAGATCTTGTACACACCTGTCAAATTTCAACTTTACAGACTGGGCGAGACACGGTTTAGGCATCCACGAATAACTACCTACCTACAGCTCAAAACATCGACGCTCATTGCTGATACATGGAAAAACCGAAAAATACCTGAGAAGCAGCCTCGTCACTGCAGAAAAGAAACCATGTGAAAAAGCATTGTAGCTAATAGCATAAATGCTGCCGTGAAAAAGGAACAAACGGGAGCGATAGCGTATGACTCTTCGTTATTTTGTTTGAAAAAAACAGTCAAAAGCTGCAGCCGTTTGTGGTTTAACATTGTATGGAAGGACGTGGCAAGTATAGCTTCTAGAATATTCTTAGTATATTAAGCCAGAACTGGTACCATGCTATAATATTATTGCATTTGGATACTGAACTATGAAGGACCCTCTTGTCAATTGCCCTGGGCCAGCGCAGTTCTCGCTCAATAGAAATCCACGGCCCCGGATCCTCTTTGTCAGAAAACGTCAGAAAGTCAGACCCCTCCAAAAGCCAGACCCCTCCCTCCTTCGTCAGAAAGTCAGAAAATGTCAGACCCCCTCCCAGGCTTCGGTGGCCGACGTCAAATGTGAACTGCCTCTTAGGCCCACAGGGAGCATCAGTGCGAGAGCACTCAGAAACGCTCATGAAACGTCGTTGCTCCGTCAAAGGCAACAGTTCTGAGGGAAACACAAATATGAAACCACGTTTTCTGCCGTAGACTCTACACGACCAGGGCTAAGTTCAAATCCCATGAACGTGTGAGATGCGTAGGCACATTCCTTCCCTATATGTGCCATATTGGATTCTTTCAACAATTAGTTACATTTAAACTGCAGTTTGATATGCACCATGACGAGAACCTGGGTAACGTCCAACATATGGTGCATCGTCCAGATGTAGGGTTTTGAGTCGATGAGCCTACGACACCACAGATCTCCTGTGACTGACAAAGTCCAGTTCAACAGCGTTCCTCTGAAGACATATTGCCGCGGAAAACATAGATGTGAAGCCCGCGGACTGTCTTGTTAACATCGAGGGAAGCATGTGCTTTGCTAAACAGCTTCAATACACACTGGGCGAGGAATCAGGCTTTGAAGTAATGGAGCATCGAGCCAAAATGCTTGCTGAACTATAACACGATGAAGGTGGCAGTTGTAACTTGCCCACGTCATTGCAGACAGAGGCGTACATGGCGGGCAAAGCAGCAAAGTCGGGCATCAGAGCGAAGGCATCGCGTCGGGAGTTTGAAAAGGCGAAGCGCCGAAGCGTCGTCACGGTCCCGAATTTTTTGGACTTAGTCTTCAGAGTTCATTGTATTATCATTCACATCTTTATTAGTTTGCATTATTTATCATATTTCAACTCTGGGGGTTTTCAGAAACAGAATTTCAATGTACGAAGAGTAATTTCATCTATTTCAGTCAGCCCAGAAACCAATGATCAAACAGCTTGATTTTTTCCTGATTAGCGGGCCAACCTTTCTGGTTGAAGTCCAAAACACCATGTCTTCTGGTGTAGACACAGGTCACGAGCCACAATGAGACGTCATCAAGGAAGCAGATCATCCCTTTACCAATTGTCACCACGGAAAATGAAAGTTGGAAAACATATCGATGACACTTAAAAGCGCAATTACCACTGCTGGGCAACACTGACGTGTTATATCTGTTTGTCCGGGAGTATCAGTAAACTTGTGAAGTTCTGGCGCATTTGGCATTTTAAGGGCTGTTCATAAATGACGTCACCCGTTGAGGGGGAGGGGTTGGCCTAAAATATACATTCCATGACGTGGCCATGCGGGAGAGGGGCTGGCCGAAAAGTGACGTGGTTATAGGGGAAGGGAGCTGGCCGAAAAGTGACGTGTCATGACGTGGACATGGGGGAGGGAGTTGGCCGAAACGTGATTGCCTTGACGTCGTCATGCAAGGGGGTTGGCGGGAAAGTGGCGTACCATGACGTGCTCATGAGGAGGAGGGAGGTTGGCGGGAAAGTGACGCACCACGACGTGGTGACACCATTTAAGACAAAAAACGTTGCAATTACTGGCACAGGTCATGCAGTTGAGGCATAATTCATTCATTGCTGCAGCTAGGCTTTAGAAAATAGGTAAGGGTCGCATAAGTTTAAGTCATCAAATGTATACTAATGCAGGCTGTATGGAAATAAAAAAATCGAGCTTATTGATTTATTCCGATGTTATAGAAACAAAACATGCATCTTCCAAACGAAAATATTACGAAGGTTATCAGGGCCCTTTGATTCTCGCGAACGTAACATTTTGTTCTAGGGTGCCCTATCATTTTGTTCTAGGGTGCCTTATCATTTTGTTCTAGGGTGCCTTATCATTTTGTTCTAGAGTGCTTTATCATCTTGTTCTAGGGAGCCTTATCATTTTGTTCTAGGGTGCCCTATCATTTTGTTCTAGGGTGCCTTATCATTTTGTTCTAGGGTGCTTTATCATCTTGTTCTAGGGTGCCTTATCATTTTGTTCTAGGGTGCCTTATCATTTTGTTCTAGGGTGCCTTATCATTTTGTTCTAGGGTGCTTTATCTTCTTGTTCTAGGGTGCCTTATCATTTTGTTGTAGGGTGCCTTATCATTTTGTCCAGGCTTCCTACCCCATCACTTCACCACAGGCGCAGCGTTCTGTCTATCAGTACCAGGCGCAGTTGCTTTAACGACGATGATGCACTTGCTATAGCAGTATAGCAGTGACGCTAAGGCGAGGAGAACAAGTGAGGCCACGCCATTGGCTGCGTTGTTGCTGTCCCATCCGGCCGTCTCCACTGCTCGCGTCCTTTGCTCGTCATTGGTTGCTCATGGGACAGTGGTGGTGACCACTACCAGTTCGGAGTTCCGCTGCTGGGACTGCTGAATACTGATGACACCATGATATCAACAGCTAAACAAGCCGCTTTGCTGGGCTTCAGATCTAAAAAAAACTATAAACGTTGTGACCAAAATTCGCACATTCGCACGGCTGATATGGAAGGCCCGGCCTGGAGGAAAAGTACTACCTGTGAGCTTCTCCAGTGATGCTGTCAAGTCGCACTGATTCTTCTACGCTTGTCTACAGCTTACACGTGTATAAGCAGGAAAACTACGCGACGACTCCGCCATGAAGTGCTGACCTATTTCACCCCAACTACAGAGCATCCGACGCACCGACGCTATTGGCGTCGAATCTCAAGCCTAATAAGAGAAAGATCCAATCGAGTCATGCCTAACCGGCACTGACAGAGCAAGAGCTATGCACCATGGGAGGTTATCTCCCATGATGAAGGTTGTTGCTATGCAATATGCGCTCTTCGAAGACCACCAGACACGGTAACAATTACGGGGCTGACTGTTTTGTGACACCACTACTCAACAGTCCACCTCACGCCCACATGCCACATGAGCCGCTGGCGACGACGGAGGTGCTGACATGGCCCCCTCCGACGATGCCGTCGGCGTAAAACATCGACAGTGTGCAGAGTACGCTGCACATTCTCCGCCGCTCTGCCAACGCTAACGCCGCGGCGCGGCCGGCCCGGCCCGGGCAGGCCGCTCCGAGTGTACAGCCGATCTAGGTCAGCCGACGACGGTTCCCAGCCAGCGCGCGCACCGAAAGTGAAGGTGCAAAACTCGCACGGCGCACGGCACCGGCCCCGATGACGCAACGCAGTAATGTGCCGTAAAACGGCGCCGCCGATTACGCGACGCGAGCAGCGAAGCGGCGCTGCTGTCGTCAACGTTCTCCGACGAAACACGGCGCTGGCAGCGCAATCGGACGCCGCTGCCGACCGTATCTCACAGGACACCGCGCCGCTGCACAGCAAGCTGACGAGCCCCTCCGAGCAGCTGCAAATGCGAGTGTCAGGGCAGAACCTGCAGCCGCTGCGGCGGCCGCAGCAATCCAGATCAATTCATCACACCAAATGACAGTGCAAACAAATCGAACCGGCGCCCTAGCAGCAAACAGACCTGCATGTTCTGCGACCACTGTTCCCGCACCACTCTCGAAATGGACATTGCACCCAACTCCACAGCCAGCACAGACAAGGCATACCACGCCGGTGCGACACTGGCGCCCGCGTGTTGCTCACGCCCCTGGCGCCCCCCGTCGTCCATCGCCGCCGGCAGTAGCAGCGGCGTGCCAAATGTAACGTCCACAGCCCAATCTGGGTCACGCTGCACGTGTGGAGGCAGAGGGGGAGGGGGACGGCGGCGTGGCCCACTTGGCTGGGCAGCTCACTACAGCGGCGGCGCGGCTGCATGGCAGGTCCTGTGCCCAGCCTCCCACAGCACCATCAGATGGCGGCTTTTGGTATGACGCGGCAGCTTCCTGTGTTGCCGAGCGGACAGTCTGCAATAACGGCGCAGACAATGGAGCGGCAGGCGCAGCCTAACGGTCGCCGCCGCCACAATAGACGCACCATGCAGCGGCGCCGTCCTGCAATTACCTGTCGCCGAAGGACAGGTCGGACTGCGGCGGCTACCGAAAACGGCAGCAGCGGCAGACACTGCAGCAAGCGGCGCTGCACGGCCAGCCACTGCAATCGCGCCTGTTACGTCAGACCCGACCAGCGACAGGGTCACACAGCGACTGCCTTCAGGGATTGCGTAGCCGCCTGCCCTCACATCACCGTGTGTGTGTGTGTGTGTGTGTGTGTGTGTGTGTGTGTGTGTGTGTGTGTGTGTGTGTGTGTGTGTGTGTGTGTGTGTGTGTGTGTGTGTGTGTGTGTGTGTGTGTGTGTGTGTGTGTGTGTGTGTGTGTGTGTGTCCGCTGGACCGGAGCCGCCCGTGCACGCACGGACGCAGCCCCAGACAATGGAGCGGCAGCGGGAAGCGCGGCGCCGCCCCCTTTGACCCGGTTTGGCCGCTGGATGGCCTGCGATGCCGCGCGGCGCGGAGAGAGGGTCAGTGGCGGTTACACAACGGCCGTGGGGGCAGCCATGTTGCCTCAGCGCCAGTACTGCAGCCCGGCGCGGTCCCGTCAGCGTCACGCCTCAATCAACCCGCTACCCATTGTCCCGTGTTGAGGAGAGCGCGCAGCCGCCGTCTCGCCACCGGTGGGTCACTTGTAACCCGATTCACTGACGGCCAGTGCAGGGGCGCCGCCGCCCGCCGGGTGTGTCACAGGGGCGCCGCTGCCCGCCGGGTGTGACACAGGGGCGCCCCCACCCGCCCGGTGTGACACAGGGGCGCCCCCACCCGCCCGGTGTGACACAGGGACGCCGCCACCCGCCGGGTGTGACACAGGGGCGCCGCCACCCGCCGGGTGTGACACAGGGGCGCCGCCAACCGCCGGGTGTGACACATGGGCGCCGCTGCCCGCCGGGTGTGACACAGGGGCGCCGCCACCCGCCGGGTGTGACACAGGGGCGCCGCCACCCGCCGGGCGTGACACAGGGGCGCCGCCACCCGCCGGGCGTGACCAGCTGACACGTGTCGCCAGCCGGGATTGCGTCTGTGCCGGACCATCCCCACCATGCAGTAAGCAGGCAGCCGACGCCGGTCTTCTGTGTCGGCTGACAGTGCGCGTGCCCACCATCCAACTGCTTGTTTGCATTTAAGTCGCATTCTCATCCGAAATATGACATGCAGCAGTCAATACAAGACAGGAACATACCCCACATTTTCTTTAACCAGCAGAGCTCACTTTCGCACGTTTTTCTGAAGTGGATAAACTACGTTTTTCTTACTTTTTCAGTTGGTAAAAAAGTAAGGAAAAGTAAGAGTTGGTCTATGTTTCTGCAGGCGCACATTTGCTTGAAATTACACTGACTGGGACAGTGCTCTCAAATCTACCCGGGCACTTGGTTTCACAATGACCAGTTTGGAACATTCATTCTTGACGAAAAAGCGAAAGGACTATACAACAATAAAACTTGAGCTAGGAAGCCGAGGAGTTTGCTCACTTCGCGGAGCCTCTGCGCAATAGTGGCGAAACCATCCAGCCGCAGTCGTGACCTATAACTAACTGAATGCAACACTGTTCAAGCATGGCGCCTCTCAAGCACCTGTAAGCAAAGCAAACAACACTGAAACACAGCTCCGATGCTAGTGAAGAGAATGCGGCAGGCCGTTGCGCAGGTCTGGCGACCCAGATGCGGCGATGCGGCGTGCCCCCTGCCCTGCAGCTGGGGGAGGTGCGTGACCCAGTTCTCAGGCGGACCACCGCCGCTGCCAGCGGCGCCGCTCTCTCAGCATAAACGTGTAACGTCGGCTCGCCACACCGTGCGGCGGCCTCTCCCGGCAAAGCCACGCGCTGCACCACTGCGGGCTAAAGCCACGCGCTGCACCACTGCGGGCTAAAGCACCGCGCTGCACCACTGCGGGCTAAAGCACCGCGCTGCACCACTGCGGGCTAAAGCCCCGCGCTGCACCACTGCGGGCTAAAGCCACGCGCTGCACCACTGCGGGCTAAAGCACCGCGCCCATCCGACCTTTGAGGCAAAGTAACAGTGTTATGGAAACACGTGAGAAAACAGCGCCGATTTATCAAAGCATTGCACGAAATCATCCAGCAAACAAAAACCGTTCTCTCAAAAACCTCAGGATGATAAAACTACTTGACGAATTTCTAATACACCATGCAAGTCCTCCCGGCTGAGCACGGCTGCAATTCTCCGTGTCGGAGTGCACCTGACCACTTTCTCTTGCTGCGACAGCTGCACTCTGCCTCGGCAGCAGCCAGAGCTCCACCCAAGACGTCTCGGCGCGCGCGGCGGGCCAGGGTGACGCAACAGCCACTGGGTGTGGGCCCCAGCCACAGCAGCACCGGGCAGGGCACCGTCTCCATCCACACACCCCGCGCTGGATGGCCATCTCCAAACGGGCCGTCAGGAGCTCGGCCCACCCTCAACGCCGGCCCAACCACGCAGGCATCCACCATGATAGCTGCTGAATGCAGAGGCGACGTAGGGTCTGGTGCACACGATGGCAGTAAAAATCGGCGGGGGCGGAGCCTCAAAGCCTTTTCTGGGATCGAACCCCTCCCAGTTGGAATTGGTTCCTTCACGAACGGAATGAGTCCGGCTTTCGAAGCTTTTGGATATCTTACGACTGTCAGAAGTGTTCAGACAACAAGCGGGCCGAATCGAGATTTAGTGGGCAAGCTGAATTCTCCACTCACTTCTACGTTATTTCTACTAAATTTTCCACTAACTCTTCAAGTGATGTTTTTTAGCACAATTCAATTTTTTGTTTATATGAACTCATCAATAGTGTGGTTGTAGGGAATTTCTCAGGAAGAATTTCTTCCTCAACTTTAAATTAGAGATTTCATGAAGTTTCAATTGGTTTCATCAACATTGTAACTTTTGAATTTTCCTCTCCCCAACTACATCTCACAATATGAAGTTCAGGGTTGGCGACATTATGCCACTTGGTGGTTTTCAAATGGACTAGTTGTCTCCAGTTTCGACTAGACGAGCGACTGCTTTGTGATTTTGACGACCGAGCACAACTCAGTACACACAGTTTAACACACAGTTCATTGTGTTTCCCCAGGCGGGGCGCAACGCAAGTGGAAACTGTGCTAAAGGCAAGGTAAAAGAAGAAAATGTCCATAATTCTATTTGAACTTAAAAAGAGGCCACGAAACAAGGTCTCAATATCCAGGCTCACTGGATTCAAATTGGCGAAACACTTACGGACCCCTCCCTAAACGTTTATGCGTGGAAAATAGGCTACAGGAATTCACTTTCCAACAACTTTTGGAGGATTACCTCAGTGTTACCATGCAGAATCCAGCGGCATGCCAGCACTCCACATAACCGCCGCCGACCGGTCTGGCCCAGCACGCCTCCGGACCGCACGGATCAGCCACAACCAGCCCAGTCTAAAGCTGGGGCCGGCCACCACCAAAGTGAGAGGAGACGGTCAGCTGGGTAGCACCTGTGCCGGCCGACGCTGCTGAGCCGGACTCCCGGTCTCAGGCCCCACACTGGCCTGCTGACGCCGGACTCTCGGTCTCAGGCCCCACACTGGCCCGCTGACGCCGGACTCTCGGTCTCAGGCCCCCGCGCCGGATCGTCCAGGCCCCACCTGGCCGCTGACGCCGGACTCTCGTCTCGGCCCCACACGGCCGCGACGCCGGACTCTCGGTCTCAGCCACACCTGGCCTATGACGCCAACTCGGCCTCAGGCCACCGGCCATACGCCGACTCGCCCAGCCCACCCATACCCAACCCGGCCTCAGGCCACCGCCGAACGCCGACTCGGCCCAGCCCCACAGCCTGCACGCCACTCTCGGCCCAGGCCCCACACGGCCTGCTGACGCCGGACCTCGGTCTCAGGCCACACACGGCCTGATGACGCCTGACTCTCGGCCTCAGGCCCCACACTGGCCTGCTACGTCGGACTCTCGGTCTCAGGCCACACCTGGCCTGATGACGCCTGACTCGGCCTCAGGCCCCACCTGGCCTGCTGACGCCGGACTCTCGGTCTCAGGCCCCACACTGGCCTGCTGACGCCGGACTCTCGGTCTCAGGCCCCACACTGGCCTGCTGACGCCGGACTCTCGGTCTCAGGCCCCACACTGGCCTGCTGACGCCGGACTCTCGGTCTCAGGCCCCACACTGGCCTGTTGACGCCGGACTCTCGGTCTCAGGCCCCACCTGGCCTGCTGACGCCGGACTCTCGGTCTCAGGCCCCACACTGGCCTGCTGACGCCGGACTCTCGGTCTCAGGCCCCACACTGGCCTGCTGACGCCGGACTCTCGGTCTCAGGCCACACACTGGCCTGATGACGCCTAACTCTCGGCCTCAGGCCACACACTGGCCTGATGACGCCTGACTCTCGGCCTCAGGCCCCACACTGGCCTGCTGACGCCGGACTCTCGGTCTCAGGCCACACACTGGCCTGATGACGCCTGACTCTCGGCCTCAGGCCCCACACTGGCCTGCACTGCCGATGCCTCGGCGCTAACTGCTGCTCACATTTAATTCAAACGTGGGTTTCCCCGTAACGTGCCGATCGGAAGCTAACATGCAGATTTACCTGCTTGTCTCCAACTGAGCCCCACTGAACTAGCTTAATCAGTGAAACCGACAGACGACGTAGATAGTGATTTCTCAGACGTTGTACATGAATGACGGTTTTGAAAGTGGGGACGATTCAACCGGATAAGCACCAAACTAGCTGTGGCCTCATGCGAAGAGGTGCCCTATTGTGTCGAAGTGGCGCACAAACCAGTTACAAACCAATGTGACAGAATCAATCTCCTGTGTCTCTGCCACGTTACGCTTCTGCAACAAGCAAAACAATTCTCATCCTCGTTAGAAGCGTATTTGTTCGGCAGCCAGTTAAAGGGAATGTGGCACCTTGGTCGAATCCTGGAATTTAGTGCAATTAGGCGTATTTTTTAGCCGAAAATAATGAAACCACTCATGATTTCTCTGAAAAATGTACAAGCTCAATATTTTGACTTTTAAAATACACCTCTAGAAAAAGAAATAAATACCAGCCTGTGGATGATGTCACGATCTGGCAACCACTATCATATTGGCTGATGCTCATCGTGACGTCAGCATATATCGTCACACCAGCACCTCACAACAATGGCCGCCCGGCGGGGGCTGATGAGGGGGCTGGTGCCAGGTAGGTTTTAGCTTTTTTCTACGGAAATATTGAGTTCCAAAGACAAATGATGTATGGGGTACCGGGTTTTCCGATTGGCTTTACAACTTGGCTATCTCAGTTAAAATCACGTTATGAAGGTGCAACATTCCCTTTAACAAAATATTGCTACAATTGATTATTTTTCTTAAGCGCCTGCGATGACAGGTGACTCGAAGGTACTTTTTGCCGTTGCGACAGTGCACAAATAAACGGACAAATCGAATAACAGAATACAGCACCTGACGCGGAAAATAGGTATTTTCCCCTCGGGATACGATTTGAAGGATATTTTTAAGTACACCATTCAGTTCAACGAGAAGTCTTGACAAAAGTTACTTTGAACAAAAACGCCAACTCTAAAAAATTATCGCGGGTGCTTTAATGAAAGTATTGGGTGGCTGTGGCTGACTCTCTATAAGGACCCGACCAAACACTGGCGGGGGACAGCTGTGGCTGACTCTCTATAAGGACCCGACCAAACACTGGCGGGGGACAGCTGTGGCTGACTCTCTATAAGGACCCGACCAAACACTGGCGGGGGACAGCTGTGGCTGACTCTCTATAAGGACCCGACCAAACACTGGCGGGGGACAGCTGTGGCTGACTCTCTATAAGGACCCGACCAAACACTGGCGGGGACAGCTGTGGCTGACTCTCTATAAGGACCCGACCAAACACTGGCGGGGACAGCTGTGGCTGACTCTCTATAAGGACCCGACCAAACATTGGCGGGGGACAGCTGTGACTGACTCTCTATTAGGACCCGACCAAACACTGGCGGGGACAGCTGTGACTGACTCTCTATAAGGACCCGACCAAACACTGGCGGGGACAGCTGTGGCTGACTCTCTATAAGGACCCGACCAAACACTGGCGGGGGACAGCTGTGGCTGACTCTCTATAAGGACCCGACCAAACACTGGCGAGGGACAGCTGTGACTGACTCTCTATAAGGACCCGACCAAATACTGGCGGGGGACAGCTGTGACTGACTCTCTATAAGGACCCGACCAAACACTGGTGGGGGACAGCTGTGACTGACTCTCTTTAAGGACCCGACCAAACACTGGCGGGGGACAGCTGTGACTGACTCTCTATACGGACCCGACCAAACACTGGCGGGGACAGCTGTGGCTGACTCTCTATAAGGACCCGACCAAACACTGGCGGGGGACAGCTGGGGCTGACTCTCTAAAAGGACCCGACCAAACACTGGCGGGGGACAGCTAACAGTATATTAGTCTTCCGAAAACAGACTTAGCTGATCTTTACGATAGCCAGTGGCGTAGCAAAGGTGGGTCCTTGGGGCCCGCGGACCCCCCCTTGGGCTGACCTTATGCACTGAAAAACACGAGCATTAGTCTCGTGGGCCCCCTGAGCTTGGTCTCAGAAGGCCCCCCGAGCTTGGTCTCAAGGGACCTCCGAACTTGGTCTCAGAGGGCCCCCCGAGCTTGGTCTCTCCGGGCCATCCGAGTTTGGTCTCAGGGCCCCCGAGCTTGGTCTCACGGGCCTTCCGAGCTTGGTTTCAGGGAGCCCCAAGGTTGGTCTCACAGGCCTTTCAATCTTGGTCTCGGGGGGCCCTCCGAGTTTGGTTTCAGGGGGCCACCGAGCTTGGTCTCAGCGGGCCCCAGAGCTGGTCTCAGGGATTCCCCCCGAGTATCGGTATCGATGGCTCCGGAGTACCGAACATTTATCTCGGGAAGTAGGGGGGGGGCAATATTGATCTCGGGGTGCTCCCGACTATCGATATCGAGGGACTTATGCGTGAGGCACGAGAATTTGCCCCATAGGACCCAGAGTTTGGTCTCAGGGGGCCCAAGGCTTGGGCTCAGGCTCCCCCGAGCATTGGTATCGAGGGGCACCAGAGCACCAAGCATTAGTCTCGGGGGGGGAGGAGGGGGCTCCGAATGTTGATCTGG
Source organism: Lepas anatifera (assembly GCA_034440635.1). Lineage (NCBI taxonomy): Eukaryota > Metazoa > Arthropoda > Thecostraca > Lepadidae > Lepas > Lepas anatifera. The sequence continues at coordinate 921,579 of JAOTON010001937.1, read as the reverse complement.
GGGCCCCGAACATCGGTGACGAGTTACTCTTGAGAAAAGCGCAAGCATGCGCCTAGGGATGCCCCGAGCCTGATCTAAGTGGGACCCCAAGCTTGGTCTTAGGGGCGCCGCGCACCAGTATCCTCCATAGGCTCCAGAGTATTGGTATGGGGGGAGCAATTATTTCAGGGGCCTCCGAATGCTGATCTCGGCGGGCCCCCAAATGTGTGGATGCAGTGGCGTAGCCAAGGGGTCCCAGGAGTCCGAGGACCCTCTTGGACCAGTCTGAACCACTGCAAAGGATTCTCTGATCACGGGGCCCCCAGAGTCAGTCTGAGAAGCCCCTGAAGATTCGTTCTCAGGGCGTCCTGAGTCGGCCTCAGGGCCCCGCCCTGAGAGTCGGTCAAGGGGACCCCTCGGGGGACCCACGAGATTCGGTCTCAGGGGTCCCAAGAGTTGGTCTCAGGGGGCACTGAAAATTGGTATCAGAACCCCCCGAGGGTCAGTCTCAGGGGGCCCCGAGCTAGTCCCAGGAGCCCCCAAAGTGTGGGCCTCAGGGCCCGGGGAAAGTCTATTTCAGGGGGCCCCTGAGAGCCAGTCTCAGAGAACCCCAAGGTTCCGTCAAGGGGACCCGAGAGTCAGTCTTAGAGGACCCCCGAGATTCGGTCTCAGGGAGGCCCCGTAGCCTTACGGGCGTCTCTCTCAGGAGTCAATATCTACTTTCAGATGGCCCCGAGAGTGAATATGGGGGTCCGAGAGTTAGTCTCATTTGATCCGCAGAGTGCTGGTCTCAGGAGGCCCTCGAGGGGTAATCTTGGGAACCCCCGAGATTTAGCCTCGCGCCCCCGAGCTTTTGCATAAGGAGCCCAGAGAGTCAATCTCAGGGAGCACCCAAAAGTTAGTCTCAGCGTGCTCCCGGGAGTTAGTCTCAGGTAAGTCCGAGAGCTAATTTTGGGGTTTCGAGAGTAATTCCCAGAGTGCTCCCGAATTTCGGTCTCACGGGCTCCGAGTTAGCCTAAGCCTCTGAGGGCTAATCTGGGTTTCCGAGAGGCAGTCTCAGGAGTGCCGTGCCAAAGACTCAGTCTAAGAGGTGCTTCCACACCCCCCACCCCCACTCGAGTGTTAGTCTCAGGGGAAGCCATTGGGTTAGTCTCAGAGGGCCATCGTAAGTCACTCCCAGCCCCCCCCACCCCAGACAGCCTCAGGGGACCCCCAAGAGCTAATCTGGATGGCCCCGAGAGTCAGTCTCAGCCCCCCACCTCTCCCAAGAGCAAATCTGGGGGGGCCGATAATTAGTCCCTGAGGTGCTGCCGATAACTAATCTAAGGAGAGATTCTCAGGGGCCCCCTTTTTTGATCAAGAGGCGCCGTGAATCAGTCTCAGAGACCCCCTGAGATCTCATCGGGAGAGGGGCCGGGAATTAACCTGGTGAGTGCCGCCAAGTGTTGGTCTTAGCGGGCCCCAGAGCTAGGCTCAGGTCCCCCAAGCACTGATCTCGGAAGCCGGAGTTATTTTCAGGGGACATTTCAGTTATAGTGTAAGGAGGGCCGGAGAGCTAATCTTAGAGATCCGAAAATTAGTCTCACGGGGTCTCCAGGAGTTAGTCTCAGAGGCCCCCTGAGGCTGCCCTCAGGTGTCCCCGAGAGCTAGTCTCAGCGAGCAATCCTCCCCTTCCTTTCCCCCCGCTCAGAGTAATCCTCAATGCCCCACGAGAGTAGGTTCTAGGGGGTCCCAGTAGGTAGTCTCATGGTACCCCGAAATGCTGGTTTTGGGGGACGTAAGTACTGATTTGCGGGAAAAGTGTTGTTTTCGGGGGTCCGCAGATACTGGTTTCGGCGCCATATGAAGTGTTAGGCCCCTGGAGATCTCTGCTCGGCCCAGAAGGCAGGGGGAGGGAGCGGTGGGTGGTGGTCCTGGATGGCTTAACACTGGCATAGCAATACAAACCCTGTACAAAGCCTATCAGAGACCCAATGTCAGAATCTCTCCAAGCCCGGGATATCAACCAATGGCTAAGAGGTAAGTGAGCGTTTCATCAGTAGGACCGTCCACGGAATAGGTTCTATATAGCATCGGGGCACACCCTATATCCCTTTATTGGGCGTCCTTTTCCTTTCCGCTCTTTAGATTTAGAATACAACCAGAATATCGCTAGATCCAGGCTCAAAGAAAATTTTCGAAAATCATACCTTGGAAAAATGTATCTATGCCCATTGCGTACCAAAAAAGGCCAATGGAAACATGTCGATCAGGCACCATTATCGAAGGACAGGCAAAAAGTAATCTAGTTTTAACATCCGTAATAGCAAATCGAACAGGGAATTTGGCACTTCAGCTGATTTTTAATATATTAGCTTAATCCCAATAACTACCGTCCTAAATATTCTGAAATAAACAACTTCCAAATATTTTTGTAGGAAACCAGACAAACAAGGGCAATAACAGAAATTGATGAGCATAATCCCAAAAAATAAGTATGAAGGCTGAAAATAACAATGACAGAGTGATCCAAGGCGATAGTATCTCAGGCGCCTATTGCTTTGGTAATTTGCTCATTTACAACATAGCAAGGGTAAGAAAATAACTGTGGTGAATTCATCAGAATCTTTCCGCGGAATAGACGTTATATCACGTCCGGAACACACTACCATATCCCTTGTATTTTTATAAAAAATTACATTCCTTTGGAAATTTTCTGATTAAAGAGTTCATGAATTCGACACCCGGAAAGAATTGGTAATCATTTGCCGAAGAAGACCATTTCTTCGCACTCAAAACGACTGACTCCCAATAACTTCATGTCTGATTACCCGATTGAATTGAGGTAGAGTCAGGTTTAACATCATGCACGCAGCAACATTTAATTTCCCGAAATGCGCCACAAAGCTGTTATTATAGCCACGCTGCCATTTAGGTATGGACCAGCCTTAATATTTGGTGACTTAAATTTACCAGCAAATGGTCGGATCGAGAAAAATCAAAACTATAAACAAAATAAGAACAAACACTTAGAAAGGCATAGCAAAATTTCCGTCGTGCGAATGTTATAATGCCAAAATATTATACGACAAATATAGGAGATGGACCCCGGCTACTAAGATGGCCCCCGGCCTGGGGGCCCCGACGGTAGTCCGACCCCCTTGGCCGAATCCTGGCTACGCCACTGACGATAGCTACCAGTTTTCTCGATGGAATCGCTTATTATAACCCCAAAATGGAATCGAAGCTCGATTCAACCAAAAAAGGTAGATTACCAACTAAATATGAGTGCGTGATGTGAAAGAGGGAGAGGAAGGAAACGATAGCTTGAACATCACTCTCCATCTCATTTCAAAGCCTAGGCAAGACTACCGCAACCCTTGAAGGCTGCTGACGTCACACAGCCGTCGCTGACGGCTCGTTCAACTGACGTTCGCCCACACCGGGGCTTATGCATAGAACAAATGGTAGGGCATCGGTCACCAGGACCGTTCAACAGCCCGCCAACAGTGGTGAACCATTACACTGGGAATCCGTGAACGGTCCCAGCACTTCAAGCACGCTGCAGGTACTCCCTCTGACAGCGGGGTAGCTGAGGCTGCGTATGGCGTATTCCGACCATTTACAGACAACTCAATGGAGCTATTTAGAGACATGTGCCGACTAGGGCCACAGGCGGGTCTGTGCGAAGGTCTCAGCATAGGTCGCATCCGTGACCGACTGAGGGCAGGGAGTTGGTGCGCGGACGCGGCTCGCGCCGCTGCCGCTGCCGCGGGACCGCGTGCGGACAGAGCCGTGCCGCCGCCGGCACCGGCAAACAAAGAGGCGCCGCTCACGCAGCTGCTGCGCACCAAATGCAGCTTCCCGGCTGCTCTGCTGTGACAGGCTGAACTGTACGCAGCTACACACATACTGACGCGGCTACAGAAAGGCTGCACAGGTACTGACGCTGTTACAGAGCGACTGCACAGGTACTGACGCGGGTACAGAGCGGCTGCACAGGTACTGACGCGGCTACAGAGCGGCTGCACGGGTACTGAAGCGGCTACAGAGCGGCTGCACAGGTACTGAAGCGGCTACAGAGCGGCTGAACAGGTACTGACGCGGCTACAGAGCGGCTGCACAGGTACTGACGCTGTTACAGAGCGGCTGCACAGGCACTGACGCTGTTACAGAGCGGCTGCACAGGCACTGACGCGGCTACAGAGCGGCTGCATTTAAGGTATTGATGCGGCTACACACAGCAGGGTACATTAATCAACAGGTAGGACCCCGCTCCCTGCCGAATCTATAACACCCTTGATAACGTCATAAGCCCTTCATACTACGTCTTGGAGGACCATATAAAATTTTGGGAAAACTTAGTAAAACATACTAGTTCTTAGCGGACATTGGTGATCTACCTTCGTCTTTTAAATACCAGCCTTGAGGTTAACAAAAAGCTGCATACTTTACATCCATATGCTGAGAAAATAAAATGGAAATGAAAGACTATATGGAAAGCCATGCAATCCGTCAATTAACACAGAACTACATGCCCTTTCAGCAAAGGACCATAAGGTTGAAAAACTAACGAAGATAACTCACCAGCTTTAAAATAAGGATCAGAAGAAAGCCATCGCTTCTCGCTGACAATTTTGTTTACCTGCCATGATTTGAAACCTATTCATCCACGCCTACCTGCGAAATTACCACCACCTACTGCTACACTTGAAAGTAAAAAAGGAGAACATTAAGCAAGACAAAGTTGGGCACAGCCGTTGCCTGGAGTTTACGTACATACGTGAAGCTTTGACAGCTTGGATTTTGAGGGAATGCTCAGACATTTTCAATCATCCACGCTGGCATGGACTTATCGAAGCAAACACAACATACGCGTAAGATAAGCTGCACACTCGTTATAATCCCTGATATCAAAATAAGGACATATAAAACACTTATGTGGTTTATTCTGTTCCTGAGCCAATTGCTCACCGTGGTCAAGGCAACACGAAAAAAAAATCCAGAAAGACAAAATATTTACGCTCAGAACCAATTGTCAACAGCTGATGGCGCGACTTGGCATTGACCTTGGCACACTCTGGTAAATTTGGTAAGAGAGCATTCTCTACGGGAGTTTGCGCAAAATGCATAATTATTCCAAGCATTGAAATGTTTCAGCTTTCCCTTGAAGTACCTTAAACACAGGCCCAGCTTTGATGACGTCATGCTGCCAAACTAGACGAACGGTGCCTGGTACGCGACTGCCGTACTACAACTGCATACGCGCGGATCGCTCAAAGTAGACCGGGAAACGAGACGAGACGTTCCCAAGTGAACGCACGGGCCAAAGTAGACCGGGAAACGAGACGAGACGTTCCCAAGTGAACGCACGGGCTAAAGTAGACCGGGAAACGAGACAGACCCAGAAACGGCTAAATAGACCGGAAACGACAATTCAAGGAACGCACGGGCCAAAGTAACCGGGAAACGAGACGAATGTTCCAGTAACGCACGGGCCAAAGTAGACCGGGAAACGAGACGAGATGTTCCCAAGTGAACGCACGGGCCAAAGTAGACCGGGAGGTGCATTTCTGCACTCTTTTCTGCTGGCAGCATATACACATTTCGGGTCAGGTTACAACAGGCTTCGATAAGCTAGGATAGCTGAAAAACGCAAAACCTTTTCCGGACGCCAAAGTTAATCTCAAGGTATTTTCCCACATTGTATAGGAAGTTCACACCATTCGTCCCTTCCCGACACAAGTTTGAATATTTCATCTCCCAGCTAACTCCACACATGAACCTTCCGTTATATCCCATTGCAATTCCCGGATTTGTGACTGTTCTGGACATTTTACCGAGGCTTGGGGACGTTCAAGCATTCTGTGTAAAATTTCACCCCCGCCCTGCATCCGTGAGAACCAGACAAAAAAAGTTTACGAGGGTCTTAAATGTTTACATGCCTACATTTAGTCAGCAGCATTTTCTTCCTTCCGTGTTCGAACAAATATAATCCAGAGACACGTGGTGCATAGAAATATCCCGTAGAAAACAGCTGAATAGAGACGTCTACATTCACAGGCGTTCTCAACTATTCTTAAAACAATCGACTCACAGTTATTAAATGTTGAAGCAAACGGACCAGAAAGATCGACGATATTTCGAAATCGATTATTTGTCAAATTAAGTGAAATATGAAAGTACTGGCAGTATTTTGATATTACAATTTGATTTTTGTGTACCGGAAAATAGTCACGCAGACATTCTGGACAACAACCTTTGTATACGAAACGATTCATATTATATAAGTTCACAGTATATAAGCATATTACCAGCGTATCTTCCTACCAGCGTATCTTCCTGTATGCTGCAAACATATATAATGTGAATTATTCTGTGTACAAATTTTGGCGTCCAGAATGTCCACACGGTTGCTTTACGGTGCACACAAATCAAATTGAAATAGGAAAATTTTGCCAATACTTTCATATTTCACTTAAATTGACAAATATTCGATTTCGAAACAGCATATATCGTTCTGGCTCGTTCTCTTCATTATATAATGAATGTAATTCGGGTTTTTTCTAATTAATGATCATCGCAACATTCAACTTATTCACCGCCCATCTCAAACATTTCCAGGCGTTGTTGGCACTCACAGTCCACATCACATGCTTCAGGTTCTTGTAAACGCTTCGGGGCTTTACAACCGAGCAGCTACTGGGGTCATGAGAGGTCACCAACCCGCACCTTGCTGCAAGAGTATCATGGGGATCAGGAAGTCCTTATTTAGTATTCCCGTCCTGAATTTGACCCAGAGTCATAAGCTCACCCTTTAATCACCTTGCAAGGCTAAGCGATAACTCTACTCATCATCGACCGGGCACGCATCTATTGGTGATATGTTTCTCCATTCACGAAACCGTTCTTAATGAATCGGTCGGAAATCCTGCTAGGAAGAACATTAGCCTCGGCGGCAGCACCGGCAACCACGGCCTCGGCTTCAGAGGTCACTGAGAGACCCCAAAATCAGACACATCTCTTCTCAGCCGCAACGTTACAACGAAAAATATAAACGGCTGCTGGACAAATAAAAAACAAATTATATATTTCAGTGGTTGAATCCATGCTCTCTTTAACTATAGCACAAGTAAGTGATCATACATGTAGCCTGGAATAATATTCGGTTCCCATGTACCGAGCTGGCACACGTTAATTCATTTCTCAGCATCGAAGTGTAGAGAGCACGCCCATGAAGGTCGCACATTTCATTCAAACGCTGCCGCCCGATCCCTGCAATCTCCGTTAAACCGACCCGCCCCCTCCGCCGACACCGCCTCTGGGCCGCGGCGGGACGTGCCATGGAGCCAGACCCGCCGAACGAACCGTCACAATCGCAGCTGGTTTATTTAGATTGCCGGGACGGGTGGGGAGCGTCCGAGGCCGGCAGGCAGCCGCTCATGGGCCGTTGCAGCGCCGTCGGCCAGTAAGTGCGCCAACAGACCACGCACGCATCAGACGCTGGTGGTGGCCAGCGTGACAAGCCATTGGGAGCCGAAGGCCACCCTGAGATAAATCCATTTGTCCATGAGCCCGGCTTTTGGAGGAGGTCACAGATACATTGAGGGAGTAGAGCTGACCATAAAGGCTGGGCTGAGTAGTCCTGCAGCTGGGTGATCGGCTCTGAGCTCCGGCATTCCTTCTCAAGGGGTGGAGTCTTAGCTGCACCCAGTAGCACAACACACTGGAAACCTCCAAACGGAAACGACATTAAAAACATCCAAAGCAAGGGAAACAATAGTCATAAGAAGTAAATCGCTCAGGCAGATGGTCACGAAATTCGTCAATCTTGTATGAGAAGTACTACAACAGCCTCGTGGTTCAGGATTTCTCTCCCGACCCCAAAAAGAAAACGAACTATTGATACCAAATAATCAAATCTCGCACTCGAATGGGCAGTCGTCGTCGTGACCAAAAAACAAAATTGATACGTCACAATATTTGCCATCACACTGGGTGTCATGAGAGTAAAGCCAGTCTTATTCCTGCGATCCGTCACAATGAATTTGGCGCCAACACACCCAAAGCGCAGTATCTAGAACCACAAGACTCGAGCCCCGAGCATCTGAGAGTGCAAAAGGCTGCAGTGCATAATTTGGGATACCACAGGTTATATGTCAGAGGCATTAGCAGCGACCGTTTTTGGGATCCAGAAAAAACTTAGTTTAGGATCCAGATGACTACAAGCACGCATGCACCGGATCCTGATGTCCACGAATGCGTTGTTTTGCGCGGTAACGGAGTTGGACAGTAGCCCTGTTCCAGCTGTCAGCACAGTTTTGTCAGCAGGACCTCTAACCTCTCCTCCAAAAAAGTAACATCAGCGCCATAATCGCCTCTTGTTCGTGATAAGCAAAGGAAACTTAAGCCTTTACACCATTAAAAATATCAGACTGCCCCTTCGTGCACTTACTGTTTTTCATCAGCACAAACAGCAGGCCGTCAGCCCGTAAAACCTCTAGAAATAGTTCCCGGGGAGAGGCTACAGTCCTGTGACGTAGGCGCAACGCGGCCCGCTGATTGGTGCCGACAAAACTCTGCTGACAGCTGGAACAGGGCTTGTGATGCATGACGAGTGCAAGACGGCTGGAGTGCCGACCTCAGGAGCATGGCTGGAGGGTTTTGCGGTAGGCCTGAGCTCCACTCTCTGCAGTTATGACGGCCCTGACTACAAGACAATCCTAGCACCAAACGGCTAAAGAAAATATGTGGAAACACAGTGGACAACTCTTCACCTAGTCACAACTGGACTGGAGGCAGCGAAAATGACGGCGAGGTGGGCCAGCGATGATAGGGGCGGCGAGGCGGGCCAGCGATAATGGGGGCGGCGAGGCGGGCCAGCGATAATGGGGGCGGCGAGGTGGTCCAGAGATGATGGGGCGGCGAAGCGGGCCAGAGATGATGGGGGCGGCGAGGCGGGCCAGCGATAATAGGGGCGGCGAGGCGGGCCAGAGATGATGAGGGTGGCGAGGTGGGCCAGAGATGATGGGGCGGCGAGGCGGGCCAGAGATGATGGGGGCGGCGAGGCAGGCCAGCAATGATGGGGGCGGCGAGGCGGGCCAGAGATGATGGGGGCGGCGAGGCGGGCCAGAGATGATAGGGGCGGCGAGGCGGGCCAGAGATGATGGGGGCGGCGAGGTGGGCCAGAGATGATGGGGGCGGCGAGGCGGGCCAGAGATGATGGGGCGGCGAGGTGGACCAGAGATGATGGGGGGGGGCGAGGCGGGCCAGAGATGATGGGGGCGGCGAGGCGGGCCAGAGATGATGGGGGCGGCGAGGCGGGCCAGAGATGATGGGGGCGGCGAGGTGGGCCAGAGATGATGGGGCGGCGAGGCGGGCCAGAGATGATGGGGGCGGCGAGGCGGGCCAGCGATGATGGGGGCAGCGAGGCGGGCCAGAGATGATGGGGCGGCGAGGCGGGCCAGAGATGATGGGGGCGGCGAGGCGGGCCAGCGATGATGGGGGCGGCGAGGCGGGCCAGAGATGATGGGGCGGCGAGGTGGGCCAGCGATGATGGGGGCGGCGAGGCAGGCCAGCTATGATGGGGGCGGCAAGGCAGGCTAGCGATGATAGGGGCGGCCGCCACGCTGGCAGCCGCCCCCATTAGCGGCCTACCAGGACGGCAGCAGTGCGCCGAGATGAGCCTGCCAACACGCACACCCCGGCCGTGCAACCAACATCCTTCCCCACCATGTGCGCCGCGCATTTCCGAGAACGACGCGACAGGCGACACTCGCCCACCAGTGCACTTGTGGACATACATACGCTCAGGATCCATCCGGGCCGCCCACGCCGCCCACTCATCGCCAAAGCGGCGACTCACGGTTCAGCGAAGGCTGCCGCTGCCGCGGCGGTGGCTAACTGCTGACCGGGAACCCACACAAAGCCGCCGGCTCTCCGACGAAAACCAACTGACTAATGCTGGGAAACCTGGCACCCAAATAGTCAGACACCGCACCGACTTGAACTTGAAGACAAACGCAGCTATTCGACAGGTGACAGCATTGCTGATCATGCTACTTCAACACAACTGGCAGTCCAGCCTGGGCGCTGAGAGCATACCCAATCCAAAAGCTTATATTATTCTAGCTGAGTTCCTGAAACCGAAGATTGAATAAAATATACTACACAGTACTTCAGTACCTGGAACCACCACCCTTGGACAGCGGAACAGGGGGGGGATTCCGAGGCACCGTACCCCCCTTCCCTGGACGGACCAGGGGAGGCACCACCATTGAGGTGTCCACCCTCATACCGGCGAAGATATCTGTGAAGCGACGCCTTGTTCTGTTTTTTGGAAAACAAACTTCGACATTAAAGGATTGTTCACAGAGCCAGAAAGCCTGCCCACAGACCCCTTCCAGCTGGCGTCCTCCGGTAGGTATACCTTGTTTGGCACATAGAATCTTCAATTTCATTGCCTATCCGCTCCCATTATCTAGGGTGAGCCGGGACACGAGCACTAAAAATGATGGGCGCTGCGACTTTATTTTCCGTGGAGTCTTTAGCAGACAACGTTTTCCGGTGTAGAAATATCAGAGGTGCAATCTTTAAACTGTTTCCAATTCAAGGCTACAGCAGGACGCATAGAGTAAAACCATTTTTAGGGGAAAACGACTAGGCTCTAAAAGGATGGAAGCAAATAAGATAATGAAATAAACGGATATTTTGTCAAGATGTTTCGGCTGATTATTTTCTTTTGGGTAGCTGTGGCTCCTCAATACCACAGCTATCAGTTTTTAAGAAATTCTCTTCTTTGAAAATACTAGTCCATAAGATTGCCTTTGCGTTAACAGTTTCCCTTGTGAAGATGCTGCCAGTTTACTTCAAACCCTAAGAAATAAAGCACATTCATGGCATTTTGAATGAAATATAACCATAGATAATGCCTACCTAACAATCCCTCTTTTCATATTTCGTTTATCAAAAACAATTCCGTTTGCAAATACATAAGCGTTACCTGAGCGGAAAGCAGACCCTTCCCGCGGCTATCCTCTCCGTTAAAGGGTGTCTGGGCTGGATGCGCAGTGGAGACGAATTCTAACTGAGTTTCGCACAGAAAACGTTTGCTATTAAACAAGAGGTTTTGACACGAACAAGATATCAAATCCAGGATATTCGTCATACTCTACAATATTTATCTAAAATTTCTTATTATCTCCTCCGTTTTCTTTGTATCCAGTAACTTCTAACCATGCTTGGTTCTGAGGGTTATATATATATATATATATATATATATATATATATATATATATATATATATACATATATTCCTTGTTCTTTGATCGAATCATAATCCTGATAGCTTTTCCTTTCTAATTATTTAATCGCTTCTTCGAGTTCAATTCCTTCTAGTCCTCTTCTCATATGAGGATGGTGTGGTTGCTTTTTGATTAACATTTCGTAGAAATGGGTTACTTCAAGGGCTGGGGCTCGACACCAAAAGCGTCGACGCGCATGACATACTGCAGTAGTTCGGGTAAAAGATTAGGTCACTACACTGACAGGGCCGACGCGGCGTTGCTGTTGTCGTTCTCTCCACATATGTATGTGTGGCACATGTTTGGCGGCGTGATACAATCACAGCTGTAACGGATCACTTTACAATGTCGAAAGTGTATCTCCAGCTATAGGTTCGGATGAATAGTCACCCACTTTGGAAAAAAGAGGCCCAGAGACCCTAAGGGCAAGAAACACAGAGAGCCAAAGCCCCGGTTAGGATCGTGGCCGTCCAGCGGCAGCAACGCGGGCTGCGGAAGGGACAAGGCCACGCTCTGTGGATTGCGATTGGACCACACCAACACTACGCACTCTTTAGTCCTGTGTCGGAAGGGTGCCCGCGTTGCGGTGATGGACTCGTCGCGAAACACGTCCTGGTGGAATGCCGGGATCTTGAGATAGAGGACTCGCTATCTGCGGGGGTCTCCCGCACTAGATTCGCTTCAGGGGGAGCGTCTGTCTGTTGGGATCACCAGCATTAATTATTATCTAAAGATCGTTGGCTTTAATGTCACCTACTCTCCCTCGTGGCCATCTAGAATTTTGGATCTCTTAACTTGCCTGTGAGTGCAAGGGTAAAACTTGTACTCTTTTACACCCACGCGTTATTTGATGCGCCTTTTTGGTCTTCTAACTGAAGACGTGCCCGCAGCCTTTACCCTCTATAATTGCTATGGGCGCAAAATCGCCGAAGTAATCGGCGCGGCCGAAAATAGGTGATGATGGTCATAATGGAAAAAGAAGGCCATTATGGGTCTGTTCCCACTATTCGTCCAAATTTCCCCATTTGAACTAAACTGTAGATAATCCTGAAAGTATCTGACGAACTTTGGATTCAAAACGTGAAATTTTCTTGTCCGACGGAGGTAGTACATTACTTGACGCCTTCACTTTTCCTAAGGCGACGTTGTTATATAATACAAACCTTTTTTATTTTTGGTTTATTTGATTTCTTTATTTTGGCCAACAAGCTTTTGTTTTCCGAATGTGGCCCTGCCAAATGCATTTGAGCTGTTCATACCATCATATCACCAGGAAGCAGCAGTTCCAACAGCCAGACACTGAGCTTATCAGCACATTCCTCCGAATGTTTGGTAATATTTTCTAGAATCCTGTGCGAAGGACAAAGACTGAAAAGCAAGGAAAATAAGCCATGCAACGGGAGAGAAAGAGCAATTACGAAACTTCGACGTTGCTTCATTTGACCCGACTTACAACGCTGTCATAGCAGTTCAAACGTGGAATAACACGTGCATTATTATTGTTTAAATCATCTGATCCCGGCACCGAGAAGACGCCAGGGCGCTGTGGGGTGGTGGTGGATGAGCAGCGTAGCCAAAAACCTCCCAGATACCGTATGTAGGACTTGAAAAAATAGCTAGAAAACCGTTCATTGTGAAACAAATCGTGATGAGGTTCAGTTCCTCTTTCCCGCGTCTCTGTTGCATTGACAATGGATTCGATAGAGGAGCCTCAACGATCCCCACAAAAGACCAGTTTTGTTAAAGAGCTCACCAGAACGCTTAGCACAGTTTTGTAATGTTACTCTTCCATCAGTGGCTTCTTTATTAAAAGTAAACCCAGGAGCTCCTTTGATTCCAGGTGCAAACCCGGGGCAGGGGCGAGGCCCCACCCCCTGGGCCAACCAGGCATGCTCGAAGGGCACGCCCGGCTGAAAGCGCCAGCACACGGGTAGTGGGCGCGCCCCTGACCGAAATCCTGGGTCCGCGCTTGGATTATGTTAAATTTTCTATGAGGCGCCCTTTCTTAAAAATCATAAAGCCAAGAGGCTAAAATAAATCCGACTCGATTATATTTATACAACCCAAAATTAATGACGATTAGTGCACTTGGCGCACTTGGTAAGAGTTAATCTGCGAGATGACCTTGGGTATATAACTAAGGTATATAAGGACATATATCTAGGCTGTAGACAAGGCCATGTGTACAAAGAAAACAATTTTAACGAAGTAATTTAGGTTTTAACCCACGAATTATAATATTTACGATGTATGCTATCAGTTCCATTAATTCTTACAAGGTTCTTGTCTGGATATGTGTCCAACTCGCGCGCTTCGGCCTATCTGTGCTCGGGGCACGTTTCTCAGGCCCGTTTCACCTGGCCTTGCTGTTTCGTGCAGCGTCATCTTTGTGACTACTTTTTGTAATCGTGCTTTTTTGGCCCCTTTATGACGTTTTGTGGTCTTTTAATCCCTGTACTTTTGTTTGCTCATCGTGTTTGATGATAATATATATGTATGGATCCAATTTGTCACTCTGAGGTAAAAACAATACTCCTTGAGGGCGCAATGATGTGGTGGTTGGCGAATTAGCTTTCCATGCGGTCGACCCGGGTTCAACGCCGGACCGATTCCCTGAGCAACCAGCAATCTAGCTCCCCAGAAACCCTTTCAACAAGCAAAGAGTTGGCGATGCCGTATGTCGCTAGCAGTTGTTGCGTCCATAAGCCCCCAACAATTATTATTATGGATTGCTCATTATTCACCGGGTCTAAATTTGTACCCGAGTCTTTCTGTACTCTTCTGTGCACATGCGTACTAAAAAAATCCACCAGTCGCACACGGAAAATCTTTCCCTCCTAAGATGATTCAAAACGAAGGGAGCCCAAAAATTTGAAATCTACCAGCTGCTAAACAGATTTTTTAAGCCTTGCCTGTCACTAGCAATCGATCAGTACCCATTTATCCCTGAATGCTAAATGTGAATCCATTTCTAAGTCAAAGTAGATGAGTTTGGAAAATACTCGTATCTACGAGCCTTCCACGCACAAGTAATGATTTCAATGAAATTTATCTTAAAACGACCCTCTAGCATTTCCGAGTGACGAGATGGACCCTATTGAAGGTGTCCTCCATTTGAACGAAAGTTTTTCGCCGCCAGTGCCAACTCCTCTCCCACAAGTTGGCCGTACCTAGGTGTTCAGCCAAATACAGTCCTCACGAAGCGGCAGGGGAGGTCACAGCGCCAGCGAGTGCGGCTCTGGCGTGGCCATAGCACCCTTCTCAACGAGAGCGAGCTGGCTACCAAAGCAACTGGCCGCCAAGCCTGATAATAGGTGCAAATGGGGAGCTGCAGCAACTGTCCGTGTAATGGAGATTCCCACCAACTCAGCAGGGGTGCCCATGGCACGCCCAGTCCGCTAAAATGCACGTGCCAACAACAGCCTGCCAACAGCGCAATTCACACACACGCACGCACACTTCAACACAAAAGTTAACGGTCTCATGAAAGACGATAGACACACTTCGCGCCAAGCATTAACTCAGAATTTATCAGCAAGCCCCGATAAAAAGTCATACCCAATACTGGCAAAACGGTTAGAACGCGGGAACATGGAGCTGCACAATTTCGAAAACGAATGGATATGGATGACTATCCTTAAATATGAAATCACAACTAAATTTCACTTTTATCTTATATTTCTGACGTTTCAAAAGGGAGCAATACATCTGAGCTGAATGTAAAATTAGAGGCAAGAAAGCTGGCACCAACTCGCAATTTCTCAAAGTCAGCAGCCTGTTTTGAGACCCCGATGCAAAGGTAGGATGCAGAAAAGGCCGACACGTTCTGCCGAATGGAAGTGAACGAAGGATTGGCAAAGCAGCCGTTGGTAGGCCAAGCAGAGCGAACGTTGGGCTGGGCTCGTTGTCCAGAGCCGCAGCGGGACTCACCTTCTAACTTCATGCCAACGCTGAGGCACTTCTGGAAGCGGCAGAAGGGACACCGCTTGCGCTGTGTCTTGTCGATCTGACACTCCTTCTCCGCCACGCAAGTGTACACCTTTTATTCTGCACCGTCCGCTTGAAAAAGCCTTTACAGCTCTCGCAGGTGAGCAAGCCGTAGTGATAGCCGGACACCTTGTCGCCGCAGACCGGGCACAGCTCCTCGATGCCCTCCTTGGTGTCCGGCAGCGGATCCTGGTGCAGGTTGTACTGGTGGTCGCCCACAGGCATGCTGGTAGCACCTGCAGGGAATAGACAGGCGTTATCCAGCAGCGGGCTGGTCAGCAGCGCAGCGCCAGTGCCTGCCGCGTTGGACACGTGCACCTGAACACCACCAGCGTACACCGCCGCGCTGACGCTGGGCAGCGCCGCCGGAGACGCCGGCATGCTGAAGCTGACGTGCTGCTGCTGCGCCTGCTGCTGGGGCTGCTGCTGCTGCTGCTGCTGCTGCTGCTGCTGCTGCTGCTGGGGCTGCTGCTGCTGCTGATGAGGCTGATGCTGCTGCAGCGGGTGCAACGGGGGCGTCGGAGGAGGCACCTGCTGCTGCTGCTGCTGCTGGTCCTGATGCTGCGGCTGCGCGTGGTGCTCCGGCTGATGCTGATCAGGATGCTGAGGCTGAGCGTGGTGCTCTGGCTGGTGCTGGTCAGGATGCTGGTGCGGCTGCTGTTGGTCGTGCTGTGGCACATGCTGCACTGTCATGGCGCTGAAGCCCTGCTGCACGTGCGCTATGGGCATATCCATGTCTGATATCATGCCGCACCGTGTCTCGCACGGTCACAACACACACGATAACAACAGGGCGGCAATGCTGAGGTGCTCGCTCGGCCGGCACACACGCAGGCGACGGCAGCACCCCCACCACGCAGCGGTGCGACGCCGACTGGCCGCCGCCGCTCACTGGCAGCTCTCTCACTAGCCGTGAGGGGGCCCGGGGGGGCCGCGCTGGGCTCCACTCCGGCGGCACTCACTTACACAGGTGACGGGTTCGGCAGGCGACCGGTCGCAGCCACCCCTAGCACCACATCGGTCCGACACAAAGTGACGGCGCCACACCGCCGCATAGTGAAAGTGATTCGGAGCTGGCCTAATTCAGCTCCTTTGGGGCCAATGTAAGTCAGATAGCAGCTAGCCCAGTGACCTACTTGGCCGATGCACGGGCAACAAAGGCACACGTTGGCCTGAAGTCAGACCACGAACAGATCTTGTTGCCCGCCGACTAATGGGATCCGCGCTGGGAAAGAAGGGCCCGTACTAGCCCCCTGTGGCTGGTACTGGTACTGTAGGTGCCTTTCTTACACGAGACAACAGGCTGGGGGCGGGGGGGGGGTATAATTCTCGATACGGATCCAGATACTATGCACTTCGTTTCACTCGTGGAGGTCTCCATAATGGTCTCAAGCAGCCTGGCAATACGCCAATCCCGTCTCAATAATGCCTAACAATTCCGATTTAAGATAACATCAAGACATCTTGCTAAGGAGGAAATAATTTTTTTGGCCAAATCATCCTGCCAACAAAAATAATCCGATGACCAACTACTACAAGGAAGTATACCTACTGCACATAGGCGGCGGAACAGGGGAGGGGGGCACCAGGCCCCCCTGGGGCCGACCAGGGGGCACCACCATTGAGGTGCCCCATTACATCGGCGAAAATAGCAATGAAGCGGCGCTAGGTCCGGGCTTTTGGAAGAAATTTTGAGTTTGTAAGATTTTTCACAGACCCAGAGAGTCTGACAGCTAATCAACTGTTCGTTTTCCTCAGATATAATATGTCTTGCACATAGATTCCACAATCTCATTGTGTAACTTCTCCTATGACCTAAGGTGGACCGGGACGTGATCACTGAGAATATACGCGTTAAAATTTGGGCGTTATTGACAGGCATGTGGTCTAAGTAAATAACTGTCCGGTGTAAAAGTATCAGAGACACTTTCAACCCGCGCCCCACCAGGGGTCCGGCGCCACCTTCGCCCCACAAGGGAGGAGGGGGGCATAGGTGGCGCCGGATAAATCGATGGCCCCCGAAGTAGTAAAGAACTGTTCGAAGTAAATAACTGTCCAGTGTAGCAAATATCAGAGACATTGACCTTAAACTGTTTCCAACTTAAGGCAGTAGTAAAAAGGGGACAACAAAGTTTTAAGAAAAACGTTGACTGACCTTAGAAGAAATAGCATGCCAGAATGGCCGGTTGATTTCCCAAGAAGTTTCGACTGGTTCACCTTTGAGTAGGCATAGTTGCTGAATAATGTCATCGTCAGTAGTTTTTTAGAACCAATTTTCTTTAAAAACACCTGTCTATTATAATATTTTTTCGTGTAAACTATTGTTCTCTATGAAAATATCCCAGACTAATTTAAACTTCTAGGGAACAAAGCCCTTCACGGGATTTTAAATTAAATACACATCTAGTGCAGGATGAATTAAATATATATCTAGTGAGCAATGCCCACTTGATTTCCCAAGAAGCTTCGGCTGGTTCTCCTTTGAGAAGGTATAATTTTTCAGTAGTAGTTCAGTAGTAGTATCAGTAGTTTTTTCTAACAACCGATTTTCTTTAAGAATACATATTTTAATATTTTTTCTGTAAGCTGTTCTTCTCTATGAAAATGTCCCCGGTTTATTTAAGCTTCCATGGAACAAAGCGCTTCACGGGATTTTAAAATAAATATAGGGTAAGGGCGGGTAAGAGTACGCAGGAGATAAGAGTACGCAGCAGCTGTTTTGGTTACTTAGCAACCACTGAGATGGTGGATACCCTGGTATAAAATAGCAATGTCAGTGCCTAGGCTGCACACCAAAATTCAACGTACTCCTGTCCTTTCCGCGGGAGTACAGAGCAAAATAAGGTTCTGGGCACCCTTGAAGTAATATTTTTAATTGGGTAAACTTGTAGACCATGCTTCTATTATCAAAAGTATTGTATTACGGTCTGTCATCAGTAAGCAAGCTGAGCTAGGACTGTGCTCCAGGACCGGAGCTCACGCTAAAATGACTGCCAACATATTTATGAAGACTTTCTTCCCAAGGGATCATGTCCGGCAAGAGTACGCAGTTGGCCATTGGGCAAGAGTGTGCATGCTTAAGAGATAGGAAAATTTAATTTTCGCTCGGGACAGAGTCCGTAATTCATATTTGGAAAACCAAACGTTGCAACATAGTTCTTGTATATTCAGAACAATATAAAATCATACAATCGCCTAGTTTGGCGACAAAAAACACTTCCTGACATGGCCTATGCACCTATAGCACAGCGGGGCATCAGTGCGTACTCCAGCTTCCTCTCTTGCGCACTCTTACCGACCCACTCCGCCAAGAGTACGCACGTGACTTTATTTTTTATGGGCTCGTGGCGAGTTCCTTTCGGATACATCGAGTTGAAACATGCACCATACACAGACAATTCTTCAGGCTAAACAACCACATATAAATTTTAGCTGTTAAACTTATAGGAGAAAAGTGAAAGCCTTTAGAAAGTTAAGCGCGTACTCTTGCACGGACTTCCCCTACGTCTAGTGGTGGATATAACATAGTTCATATTTCGCTTCTCCAAAACCATGCAGTTGCTGATAGTAAGCGTATCGTGAGCGAAACGCAGCCCATTTCCTGGGCTTTCTACTCTCCGTTAAGTGGTGCCCAGGCTGGACGCGTGGTGGAGACGAATTTTGACTGAACTTCGCCTTAAAAACGTTCACTGCTCCACAAAAGACCATTTTTGAGACTAGCGAAATGTTAATCAATGATATACGTCACACTCTTACACCGCTTAACCCTCTCCCCACCGGGGAAGGGCATCGAGGCCTCCTAAGGTTTTTCCAGAATAACAGGAAAACGGCGAGGCGCAGCACCGCGGTTGAGGGGTCTACCTTTGACCCCATCATTTTCGCACCATCCCTGAAATTTTCACCCCGGGCCACACTAGGTCAGGTCACTACGTGAGGTCAAACAAGGGCACCACACTTCAACTTTTGAGATCTACCATAGCTACATTTCTAGGCCGATCCATTTAACTTGATGACCCCTCCAGGGTCTACAACATGTATGTCCGGAATTTTTCGATTTCGTGACCTGAGGTCAGGTCAAGAGGTGACCTCTTCCATTGAAAAAAACATGAGAAAAAGCTGTCTTATGATCTAGAAGTCTCAAAATTATTACAAATGGTCAGATTCCTCAGGAAAACATTCTTGGGTATCCTTTAACGTATTCCAGGGCCGCGATATTTGCCCTTTGTTTTATCTGAGGTCATCACAGGTTACCAGCGGTAAAACAGCATTTTGACAATAACTTTTGACCTTATCAAGCTAGGGCGCTGAATTAAACCTCATCGTGTATGTCTCGTCACTGGCTTTCATTTAATATACAACAATGAAAGTATCTGACATTTCGTGACCTCAGGCCATGTTAGGTCATGAGGTGACCTCTTGAGGTCAAACCACTGACGGGAGGTCATTATGTTCCACATAAAAGAGAAAACCCAGGCACTTTCCTATAAAATGTGTTTACCAGATCTCAATAGCTCTAATGACATGAGAGCTATGCCCAGTTTTCTTCAGCATTGCATATTTTAGTGGAGATAGGCTATCGTGACCCAACTTGACCTCTGGAGGTCAAACCATTGAACTGAGCGGTTAAACACGCGAAGTGTAACACTGAATTCATGCTGAATTCTGACGAGCTTTCCAACGCACTTTGCAGATTTGCGCTAACCCCATATTTTCGGAGTCAGAGGGGGCATCGACGTTTCCCCGGGTGGGGCCAAGGTGGTGCCGGACCCCCGGTGGGGCACAGGTTAAATTTCTTAATTATCATTCAAGATTTTGGGAACCGTCACTTCTAACGCTACTTGATTTTAAGCTTCAGATATATTCCTTTCTCTTTGACAAAATTGTTATCCTGATGGCTCTTTCTTTCCATTTTCCTCAATATTTTTTGCAGCGCAATTTCTTCCAGCCCTCTTCGTCTATTCGGACAATGTGGTTGTTTTTCCATTCTTCTCTATTTTATAGCATTGGATTAATCCATGGGCAGAGGCTCGACACCAAAAACGTTGACACGTCGGAAAATACTGGAGTGGTTGGAGTAAACAAATTTGAGATTTTTCAGGGCAGAGTCGACGCGGCGTTGCTGTTGTCTTTCTGTCAACACACCTGTGTGCACTTGTGCAGCACACATGCAGTATACATTTGCAAGCTCCCGATTAGTTCTATACATATCAGCCCAGATGTATATTATACACGTCGGAATAAGGAGGCCCGGTGGCCATAAGAGTAAGAAACTCAGGGAGCCAAAGCCCCGGTCAGGATCCTGGCTGTCTAGCGGCAGCAACGCGGGTTGTAGAAAGAGCGGGATCGCGCTCTGTAGATTGTGATTAGGACATACCCACGCTATGCACGCCTATCTTTTAGCTAGTCGTGTCCCGAAGGATTGGCCGCGTTCTGGTGATAGACTCGTCGCGAACTACGTCCAGCTGCAATGCCAGGACTTTGAGATACTGTAGGACTCGTTATCTGCGGGGATATCCTACACTGGATTTACTCCTGGGAAGCATCTGTCTGTTGATATCACCAGCATAATATATTATCTGAGGAGCGTTGGCCTTAATGCCATCTTCTGGCCTTAATGCCATCCTCTATCCCTCAGTAGCACAACGAAGGGGAGGGGGCAGGGGACCATGGCCCCTCGAAATTTTTGGGGGCACACTTTGAGGTAAAGAGATAAATGTAAACTTCATATATCAGAAATAAAAAATATATGTTGCTTAACACAAATACTATTTAGGGGCACACATTGGACCAGATGCGTAGCAAAGGGGGTCCTACGGGTCCGCAGACCCCCTTGGGCCGATCTTAAGGACTGCAAAGAATTCTCGGATCGGGGGCCCCCGATATTCGTTCCCAGGGGCCCCGGAACAGTCTCAGGACCCCCGCCCCGAGAGCTGGCCTCAGGGTGGGGCCCGAACGTCTTTCTCAGGCCCCCGAAAGTGAGTTTCAGGGCGCCTCTGAGAGTTGTTCTCAGGGGGGCCCCGAAAGTCGGCCTCAGGGGCCCCCAGAGTTGGTCTCAGGGCCTCCAAGAGACGGTCTCAAGGCTCCCCAAAAGTCAGTTTCAGGGGACCCCTGAGGGTTAGTCTCAGCGAACCACAAGAGTCGGTTTCGGGGGACCTCCAAGAGTCGGTCTCAGGGCCCCGAGTCTTTTTCAGCCCCCCCCGAGAGTCGATCGCAGGGGCCCTCGAGAGTCAGTCTTAGGATGGTTTGGTTTTAAGGGCGCTTCAGCGACTTGGCTATGGTGCTCAGTCTTAGGAGCACCCTCCCGAGAGTCTGTCTCAGGGCTCCCTCGATAGTCCTTCTCAGGGGGCCCCTGAGAGTCGGTCTCCGGGTCCCCCCAGAACTAATCGTGGGACCCCAATGTTATCATAAGGAGACCATCAGTTCTGGCCTAAGAGGACCTCTTCTCAGGGGGCCCGAACGCTAAAATGGAGAAAAGACAATTAGTATCATGGGTGCCGCCAAGTGTTGACCGCAGGGGTCCCATAGTCTCAAGGGCGCCTCTCCCACGAGCTAAGTTACTTTCCGGGGGCACCAAAAGCTAATTTGTGGACCCGAGAGTTAGTCTCATGGGTGCCGCAGAGTGTTGATCTCTGGAGGGCCCCAAGAGGCAATCTTGGGAGCCTTCGAGTGTTAGCCTCAGGTTGTGCCCCCGAGTTTTGGTCTAAGGAACCCCAAGAGTCAGTCCCAGGGAGCGGCCCAAAGTTAGTATCAGAGGTCCCCTGGGAGTCAGTCTCAGGGGCATCCGAGAGCTAAGCTTGGGGCTCTGAGAGCAATTCCCAGAAGTTTTTGGACTGACGGGCCCGAGCGTTTGTTTTAGGGGCCCCGAGATAGCCTCCGACCCCTGAGGGCTAATCTGGGGCTTCCGAGGGTTAGTCTCAGAGCACCGAAGACTCAGTCTCAGAGGTGCTTTCCCCACTCCGAGTGTTAGTCTAATAGGAGGGGGACAAGAGCTGGTCTAGAGGGCCGTCGGGAGCAATTCCCAACCCCCGACAGTCAGGGGCCCCCGAGAGCTAATCTGGATGCGCCTGAGAGTTAGCCTCAGCCCCCTCAGAACAGATCTGGGGCCGATAGATTTTCTCAGAGGCGCTGCCGAAAAAAATGATCTCAGGAGCCCGATTTATGTCATGGGCTGCCTCAGTTTTGGCCTAAGAGGCTCCGGGAATCAGTCTCTGCCCCTGAGATCTAATCGGAGGAGGAGCCAAAAATGAGCCTGATGGGAACCACCAAAAGTGGGTCTAAGGAAGCCCCAAAGCTAGTCTCAAGGGCCCCCAAAGAACTAATCTCGAAGCCCGAGTTATTTTCAGGAGGCCTATCAGTTTTGGTGCAAGGGGCCCCCGAGAATCATTCTCAGAGACCCGAAAATTAGTCTCAGGTGTATTGGTCTAGGAGGCCTTCGGGAGTTAATCTCAGGGGCTCCTGGGGTTGCCCTCAGGTGTCCTCGAGCTAGTCTCAGCGAGCACCAACCCCATTCCTCCCCACTCAGTTAGCCTCAGGGCTCCGAGAGGAAGTTCCAGGGGGCCAGAAGACAGTCTCAGGGAACCCTCAAATGCTGGTTTTGGACCGAATAACTGATTTGCGGAACAAGCGTTGGTTTCGGCGGTCCCCACGTATTGGTTTCGGCATCATGTCAAGTGCTAGGGACAAGGCTGGAGATATCTTATCGATCCAGGGGAGGGGATGGTCTTTGGTGGCTTAACGCTGGCACAGCAATACAAGCTCTATAAAAAGCCTATCGGAGATCAAAGTCCAAGGGAGTCTGACCCTCAACCCGCAGGATCTCCACCCATGGCTAGGAGGGGTAAATTAGCGGTCTCATCATTAGAACCGTCCAAGGAATAAGTATCATATAGCATTTGGGGCACATTCTATATCACTTATATTGAGCGTCCCTTTTCCTCTCCATGTCTTCTAAAATTTAGAATACAATAAAAAGATATCGCTTGAGTCCAATTCATCTACGCTCAGGGGCGTATTGGGCCCCAGCTGTTTTCACGGGCTCCAGTGTTGGTCTCAGGTGCCTCACGATTTGTTCTGGGGACGGGGAGGGGGATAAAGGGTTGATCTTGGGACCCCCAGGGTTGGTCTTGGGGCCTCAGGCTGATCTTGAAGGGCCTCGGCGATGGTCTTGAGGGCCCTCAGGGGTTTGTCTCGAGCCCGTCTAAATTGGTCTCTGGAGGTCCATAAGAGTTAGTCTCAGGGGCCAAAGTTGTCTCACACCTCAAGAAGTTGGTCTCAGAAGGCCCCCAGAATCGGTGTAGAGGCTCCAGGAGCTGTTTTTGGAGGTCCCAAGAATTGGGCACATGGGGTCCCAAGAGTTGGTCTCGGGATTCGCTCAAGATTTGGTCCCAGGCCCCGAACCTGGTTTCGGAGGGCCCCAAGAAATTTCGGAAGGCCCACAAGAATTGGTCTCAGTGGCCCAAAGTTTTGGCCTGGGGCCCCAGGAGCTAGTCTTCGAGGTCCCCAAGAATCCGTTTCGGGAGCCCTAAAGCTGGTTTCAGGGTCTCAAGAGTTGGTCTCGAGGGCCTCAGTGTTGGTGTCGGGGGCCCAAGAGTAGGTCTCAAGAGCTCGCAGGGTTGATCTCTGGGAGGGCCCAAGAATTAATCTCGGGAGCACCCCAGAGTTTGTCTCTGGGTCTCAAATACATAATAAAACGGTACCAGGCGTATGAACTAAAAGACATTGCAACAAGCCAGTCGGGCAAAAAAGCCAGGAAGAGTAAATTGCTTCTGTCAAAATTATATAGCACGTTTGTCTACGACCAAGTAATACTGGCAGCCCGATTTGAATTGAATTTTGTCATGAAACAAAAACTATCACTAAATGAGCGTACGACGTTTTTTGACTGCGATCTCGATCAAGAAACGCTGCACAAGTGGCTAGGAAGTCAATTTTGGGAGGAAACTTGTTCAGCATGGATGAGTATTAAACAGACAGAGAGTGCAGTGGGGAAAGACTCTAAGCCAAGTTATATGGGGAAATAGAAATATCAGGAGCGTAAATAGCGGGTTATTTAGCAGAAGATTAATGATAAACAGAGGAAGAGTTCGCGTAATGGACATATACAATGCTGATGAAAAAAGGCTATGACATCAAATGAAGTGTCCCAAAGATATGATATACACCCGATAACAGCGCTCTCAATAATCAGATCAATCCCAGAGGCGTGGAAATTGCGGATTAGAATGGATAAGCCGACCGCCAGACATCCCTGAAAGCTTTGTCACCCTAAAGAGCACTCTGAAAGTTGTTAAATGGGCATAATGGGAGTTGAAAGAACAAGAGCAGGCACCGGTGAGAGAAAAATGTCATGAAAATGGCAGGACATCTCCATAGAATGCCAAACCCCGCTCCCCAGATACAGTGGTCGTCTGTTTATGATCGGCTTCACCTGTCAACGAACGATGTAAATCTCAGATGGCTTCAATATCGCATAGTTAAACGTATCCTACCGGCGAACAGACTTCTTTATATAATGGGGCTCTCGGAAACTGATAAATGATCTGTCCGATGTACTCAGAGAATATGACGCATAAAATCTGGCTGTGTCCCTCAGTTAGATTATTGTGGCTCGGTGTGAAAGAACTACTGGGACTTCGAAATCATTTGACAAATAAAGATATAATCTTAGGTCTTCACCTGCGTGACGTGAATCAAAGCATGTGTCTAATACGTCATAATGCTAACAAATCAGTATATTTGGAAGGAAAAAGACTACCCAGAATACTTAAAGTTTGATAAGCTGAAACGATTTATACATCGATACCTCACAATCGAGAACTATATTTCGAGGGTTACTGCCAAAGAAA
This sequence comes from Lepas anatifera, assembly GCA_034440635.1. Classification (NCBI taxonomy): domain Eukaryota; kingdom Metazoa; phylum Arthropoda; class Thecostraca; family Lepadidae; genus Lepas; species Lepas anatifera. The sequence goes on along the minus strand of JAOTON010001937.1, from coordinate 896,486 downwards.
GCCAATTTGGGGAAATATGGGGACGGTTATGGGAACACCTAAGAGGAGATCAAAATCCTCAGTAGATACTCATGAGCAGGAATACGCAGCACCAACAAGCCCACGAGCACCTCTGGCTGTAGGTACAGTTACAAACACTCTGCAGTCACGCCAACAATTCATACACAAACATGACTTGTGAGTGTCTTCTGGGGAGAACAGTGATATGTGCGTTGTGCAGAGATGATAGCTTTGAGCAGCGAAGTGGCTCCGCCAGGTGGCGCCCACTACGGCTGCCGACGGCTGCCGACCTCGCTACAGGTCATCGGAGGTATGCGGTGCTATAGGTGGCGTCACTATCGTCACTTGATTGTTGGTGTTTTGTGCACCTTATGTAACCAATGGGTCATCAGCCAATAAAAATTTCTTGTTAAAAAAGAAGTAATTTATTGCTTTCATATCCACACTAGACCCATGCAGGGATCAGTTGTTGACGAACATAAGTAATGTAAAATATACAGTTTCAAAAGCACACTGATTTGTTAGTTGATTTTCATTTAATCTGAGCAATGGCATACAAAATGATACAGAAAAGTTTGTGGTTTGGGACAAAATCAGATTTTTTCAACTTTTTTAACAGAGCACAGAATTTAAAGTTCTAAGCTCATTCTTAAGCTCATTCGCATTCACAAAAATTCAGTCTTAAGAAACCACACCTTTTTCTATTTTCTTCGGTCGTTTGATGAACAAAACCAAGTAGTATAAGCGCCAGATAGATGGGCACCAAAAATCAAATTTTGCACATAAACCTTGAAATGGGTCAAAACAGAAACTAAAAGTTTCCACTAACTGCTTATTTCAAAGTACTACCTTGATTTGTCATGGTTTGAGGACATCCCCTGGAAGATAATGAATACTACCTGCAGTGTCCCAAAACCTGGGGTGCTGGGTGCAGAACGACACCCAGTCAAGCAGAATTTTCCACTCACTTTTATATTGTTTTGCTGAATTTTCCACTCACTTCCAAAAATACTTACTACTATTGAATTTTACCCAAAAATACTTACTACAAAGGCCAGCTCTATTGCCTCCTCTACCAACGCCCACTGGAAAAAGAGAGCAGCAGAATCGACTAGAAGATTGCCAAATTAACTCGGCACTTTTGCGCTTCTTTCACTTTTCTGTAAGAAAATCTGGCGATTTCTATTTTTATGGCCAATTATACCTGACATCCTTATCTCCACCGATTTCAGTGGAACAACAGAATCGAAATTCTGGCGCGGGCAAGACGCTCAGTGCCCCCTGCCCCCACGGAGAAGTTCCAATGGGTGAACACCGCCACTAAATTCCACCACTCACAAAATTGGTGAGTGGAAAATTAGACACACCTAGCCTTGTGTTGCCAAAAAAATGAGCTGACCGCTTTGAAAGATATATTTTTGGAAAGCAGTTTATCTGTGCACATGATTTCTAGGCTTACGTCCTTGAAAAGTTGTTTTTGTATTTCTGGTACCGAGAATAGTGAAAAACCATTTTTGGTCATCTTCTTGTTAAAAGCAATTATCTTGAAATTTGTATGCTAAGCAGCATATTTTTTACATTGTATCGTAGAAAATTGACCATTTATTGCGAAGAAAATCATTTTTATCCATATCAGCCCTTCATTGCTCCGTCCACGCCGTGTGACACCCAAATCCACTCACGACACCCTACGACACCCTAGGCATAAATACGCTGATATTTAAGTTGAACTGAAAGTGTCCGGTACTTAAATACATTGAAACTCTACATTTTCATTAAATGATTTTTTTGGGCAACAAGAATGCATCCAGTTACCCTTCAAGCATCGGTTCTGGTCTACGGCGTGGACTTACCAAACGCCGTTTTTACATCTAGTAAATAAAAGCGGCATCTTTAGGCTTTTTGAAAGGCAGGTTTCATATTCGTTATTGACAAAACATTGTTAGTCTTCCTCTCTGCGTGCTTTTAGTTGTATAATTTTCTAGTCTATAAGGATTTAGAAAATTAATTTAGAGCAATTTTTGAAATGCAAATGATGTTGCTCATGCGACCGGCAAGCGGCAAGCGATCAGAAATTTAAAGTAGTAGTCGCTCTGACGCTGTCGCAACCCGCCGCGCTTGGCTGATTGTAGATGAAAGGAAGAAACAACAGAAAGGAGGCTGTAGCTTCGATTAGATATTGATAGAAAGCAGCATATTCATATGAAGGTGAGTATATATGTGAAGAGAAGCAGGGGAATTGACAGGTAAAGAAAAGAAACTTTTAGCAAGAGTCTGGAAGAGTTTATTGCCATGATAGAAAGTTTGTAGTTTCGTCTGGGTTAGTTAAGTGTAAACCAAGGCTCTACTGGGCCCTAGCATAGGTGTATGCGAGGTGCAGTGATTGAGGTCAGGAGTGGCCTCCAAAATTCCGATAACTATAGGTATAGGTATAGGAGGGGCGTTGTCCCGGACAGAAAAACTATACAGTATATGCTTAGATAATTAATTTTGGCACTAGGTATTGCATGAAAAAATCCCTTTTCATTTTTCACCACCTGCCCATCTCGGAGGCCCCCTCTGCAGAGTTGGTCTAAGGGGGCCCCGATAATTCGTCTCAGGGGCCCTTTAGAGCTGGTCGTGTGGGAGAGGAGAGGAGGGGCACAAGAGTTGGTCTAGGGAAGCCCCCCAAGAGTTGATCTTCATCCCACAAATGTTAGTCTTGGTGGCTCCCAGAGTTCTTTCCCCCAAAGGTTGGTCTCAGAGGCCCCCCAAAAAGTTTTTTATTTGTGGCAATTCACCAATTCCTTAAAAAATAATTGGAGACTGCATCATGGGGTTTCAGTTGGTAAAGATTTACCTGCTTAACTCCAATTTTTCACATGGTAATGGTCAAACAATTCTGCTTAGGGACGATTTAAAAATGTTTTACTTTGAGAAAATGAAAGGAAATATCCATCGCTCAGTTCAAACAAGGGCTTTGAGAGTATACCACCTGAGTAACCAAATTGGAAAATTTTTACTCCGCCATACATTTTGAGGGGAATTTTCCACTCACTGGCCATACATTCCGAGCTGAATTTTCCACTCGACACCCTATCGCGAAACCTATTTTGGGTCACTGACGACCTGTACACGGAAAAAATAAAATATGTCCTATCTTTGGCATTGCCTTAGTAATTTTGAATTGTGAAACGGACAGAAAAATATGCATACAACATCTCACAAACCACCCTTCTAAAAATAATTACTATTCTTATTTATCACTCACTGCCCCCCAGGCGCACCACGGCAGTTACAAAACCATCATGGTGCGGAACAAAATGTTAGTGATTACAGCTTTGATAGCCTGAGGGCATGATAACGTTTCCTAGACCTGCAGGTTTGGTTAGGTTTTTAAAGTCACGGGACTTTTAAAGTGCTCTATCTGTCACCCTTTGTCCCATCCGAGGTAAGATTCGTAATGTCTTCAATGCGTCATCTGTAGTGTTTACTACAGCTCTTGCGGAAGGGCGAGGCGAGTGTCCATTGTTTTGTTTTGGTTTTTGAGGGGCTGCTGCAATGTGTCAATGCGCGAGAGTGTAGTATTTCTAAGCTAAGATCGTCAGGATTGTTTATAATATACTGGGACAGGAATTGCCACTAAAAATGTCATATGTGAAAATATTGATTCATGTTATTTGTATTTCAAACGGCGCTTATTGCTTCAATTATGACTGTTAATGAAGGACATGCTTTAAAAATGAAAAGCCCTCAGGCCCTTGCATCTTGATCTTACTCACCTGTTAGCACTTAGCATCATTCTTCATTCCTATGGGGCAAATATTGTATGTCATGAATTAATGCATTGCAATTTGCATGTTTTTGAAGGAAATGCGCTTGTGCAGTTAGTAAATGGTCAAAGGGAATGTGGAATCTTTGTAACGTGAGTTTAACTGAGATAGCCCAGTTGTAAGGCATGCTGGAAAACCCGGTACTCAATATATCATTTGTCTTGAAACTCGAAATTTCCGTGGAGAAAAACTAAAAACCTACCTGAAATGTACCCAAAATATACCCCCAGCCAGGCGGCCAGTTGTCAGCTGTTGGTATGACGACAGCGCTGACGTCACGGTGAGAAATTAGCCAATTGAAGCCCTTGAAGCCTATTGAATATGGTAGTAGTTGCCAGATCATAAAGTCACCCACAGGCAGAGGTTTATTTTTCACCTTAGAGGACATTTTAAAAATAAAAATATTTAGCTTATTGTAAATTTTTTCAGAGAAACCATGGACGTTTTCATGATTTTCGGCTCAAAATACACCTAATTACAGAACTTCATCGATTCGACCAAGGTACCACATTCCCTTGAATGCTAGTTTTGCAATGCGTTACAATTGCAATGCATTGCAATTTGCATAAAATTGAAGAAAATGTGCATTTTATGTGTGCATACTTTGTCACCATTCCGAGTCAGAGTCGACTCTGATTCAATGCTTATTTGATCGGAGTCGAATCGATTCACTTCTGAATTTGTGCTAAGTCGAGTCGGCTCACCGAGTCGAGACAGAATCAGAGCCAGTCATTAAGCTGTGAGTGAGATTCGAGTCGAATCAAGAAAATGTGAGTCATCAATAAGTCTAATCACCACGGAATTTCCCAACAGGTTGGAGGATGAGGTGGCTTAGTGGATAGCACCCTTGTCTTCTAAGCCACTGGCCCTGGGTTCAAGTACCGGCGGAGCCTCTGAATAAGTTGATCTGATCCCCAAATTCCCTTTCAACAGGGTGAGAGTTAGCGACGCCGTATGGCCCTAGCCGTTGGTGCGTCGTTAAACCTCAGCAATTATCATTCCCAATAGGTCTCCAGCACGGCCCAGATTCGACCTTTACGACCTCATTTGATCTCGAAGATATTTATCTGGTCAATGAAACTTTGACATAAGGTAGATCACCATCGTCAACACATACCCCCAACGGGCGTTTTTATAACCCTCTTAGTTTCTGATATCTCAGGGGGCACTTTAATACCCCCCTCCACTGCGCGTTGACGCCAGACCCCTCTCCACTGCTCGTGTTAAAGGGAATGCGGCACCTTGGTGAAATTCCAGTCTATTGTGGTTCGGGAGGCAATCAATGTTGAAAATAAGGGATTGGACCTTATCTGGGCTGAAAAATGGCTAATAAGCCTCATATTTAGTTTCTCCTCTGTTAGCAATAAAGAGTTTCCCAGTTGGCGTGACGTCAAAGCGGCGCAGTAGCGTGTCCAGGGAGGACACGAATTTGCCCCCAAACGAAAAAGCCATGGGAAAACCATGCTTTTGCCCCTCCTCCAATGCTGTCGCCCTTTTGCCTCGGCTCCTTCTCAGTTTGTAAGCAGTTCTGATGCTTCAACTGAAACAGTCAATTTCGAACAGAACCAGTCAACTTCAGTGTAAACATTCGACATTGGTCCTCTTGATATCTGAAAGGTTTTGGGTGGATGATCCTTAGATATCAAAATCAAGCATCTTGTGGGAACATCTTTCTTCCCGTCAGGTTTTTTTCCGACCTGGACTTACCCCCAAACCTGCCGGCTGGTTAAATTGTCACCAAATCTGTCACCACGTTAATTTTTTGTTTTGCCTTTCGACTTGGGCTTAACCCCCTCCCACCCGCCTCAAACCAACCGGCTAGTTAAATTATGGCCAAATATGTTACCGCGTCAGCAACGATACATACTCTCGGCGACCCCTAATACTTACTCTCGGGATCCCCAAATTAGCACTTAGGAGGCTCAGGGGCTAAAAGTTAACTCGGGGGCTGCTTAGACCAAACCTCGGGGCACCTGGTACTTATTCTCAAGGGCACCGGGGATTACCTCTGGGCGGGCCCCTGAGGCCAACACTCGGCGGCATCCATGAGACTAAATCTGAGGCTAACCCCTGAGGCTGTCTCTCGAGGCCTCGTTTGAGGGCCCCTGAGAATAACTCGGGGCTCCCAAGATTAGTTATCGGGGCTCCTGAAACTAAAGCTGGTGGCCCTGAGACCATCACTCGAGGGCAACTCTAATACCAACTCTCGGGCCCCCCAGATTAGCTTCTAGGGTCCCTAAGACTGACTCTCGGGAGGCCCTCTGGTCAGAATATCCTTTGCAGTGCATAAAATAGGCTTCAATGTCACTGTCGTGCGTTGTGCTGATGACGTCAGGTAGCAATAACTGGTCCTCGTAGCCACCGTATTGAGTTGCAGCGTGCGTTAGAAAACGTTTTAGATATAATGTCTGTATGGTTCCTTCAACAAGTATGATGGTTAACGCTTCTAAAACTGAACTTCTACTCTGTGGGGATCGCCGTCAACTTGCTTTCATTTCTGAACCTACTGAAGTCATGTTTATAGGAGAGACTTTGAAATCTACTGACAATGTTAAGAACTTGGGTGTCATCATGGATTGCAACCTGTCCTGGAACCTACATGTAAAGCACATGACGGAGCGCTGCTTTGGTATGATTGGACTTTTGCATGCCAGACATTTGCTACCACGTTGTGTTATGCCTAGAATCATTGATTCTCTTATATTCTTTCATTTGCGGTACTGTGTGCAAGTGTATGGTGGTACATCAGCAGACATGCTGAAAAAATTCAAAAGGTCTTAAACTTTTCGGCTCGGGTTATATCCCATCGTAGAAAACAAGACCACATTTCTGATGTCGTTCAAGAGCTGGGTTGGCTGAACTCACATCAATTTATCGAGTACTTCGATTTATGTTTATTGTACAAATTACTTGTGAACGGCGAGCCATCAATACTGTCATCCAAGTTCCGTTTCAATCGTGACGTATGTGCGCGTGTGACACGTCAATCAGAACACCTGTTTTTAGAGAGGCCTCTGAGCAACCACGGTAAAAGCACATTTTGTTATCGTTCAGGTCACCTCTTTAATCGTTATTATGATAGTTTAAGTCACTGGAGCACACTAAGCCATTCTTCTTTTAAAAGGTTAGCTATGAATGTCGTGAAGGGGAACTGATGTATGTGTGGTGTTAGCTATTGATAGTAGCCAGCTGTTGTATCTTTATGATCTGAATGGGACACGATTTTACCTTGCATTTTTTGTTTTTACTTAGGGTGCTTTTTACCTCGGATTGTTTACCGATTCCCTTGATAAGGCACTTTGATGTGTATGACAATGACCCCTAAATAACCCATTTTGTGCGGAATGGTCCGCTACAGTGTAAATAAATAAATAAGAGAGGAGAGGGAGGGGGCTCTGTGAACCCCGAGGACCCCCTTGGCTACACCACTGACCCCCTCCAAATAAAATTTCAAAATCCGCTGCTTTTGGGAGGAGGTTGTGCATTTTCTGCTGACGTAGCTGGGCACCGGTCAAAAGCTCTGTGACACACCTGGTATGCAGTCGCGGATCCAGAAATTCATTTTGGAGAGGGCAGGAGCCTCGAACTCCCCTCCACTACCTAGGATCAGTCTTCGAATATGCATGAACTATGGGCACTCTGACATTTCAGGGGGCTTAAGTCCCTCTAGCCCCCCTGTAACCAAGTAGCGCTTTCCGGCGGCGAACGGTTCTCCGGCCACTTCCGAAAAATAGGTGGGGGCACTTTAGGACCCCTTCCACTGCGCGTTTTAAGGGGACGCAACGTAAGAAAATTAAGAGATGTTTTCTACACATGTTACATACTATGTTACAATGTAGAAATGTGTTACATTTAATAATGTTATATGTAATAATGTTAACATGTGATAATGTTACATATTTTCTACATGAAAACAAAAAGGAGATTGGACGAATGTTTTTGTTTCGTGATTTTTTTGGGCATAGCATACAATAAAACTGTTAGTCTTTTCGTCGCCCTTCTCCGTCTGTCCCCACTCCTCTCAACCCCCTCCCCAAAAGAACCGGAAAACTGCGCTTTCATGCAGTCAACAACTTTAAGCAGCACGTTTCGAACCGCATTGTAGAAAGCTGGATCACCATCACCATCATCAATGCTGGCAAAATTTCACGTTATTTACTTAACTTGACGTATGGCACGTGGAATAGGTACCAGCAGCCAGAAGGGTGAGCCCGGTCGATGGCCCAAATAGCTGGTTCAGCGAACATAACCCAGAAACTAGCACAGCTGTGGTGTCATATTCAAAGACATACCCAAGCGAGCGTGCCGAGTCCGCCGGCCCGCCCTCGGCACTTGACACGACGCCTCCGATGTCAGGACACCCCCTACCCCGGCTAGAGGGGACGACGCGGCAGCATGGCGCTCATGGCAGCTCATTGCTTGTGCTCGTTATCCAATTGAGACGGAGAGCGGTGGCCTAATTCGGCGTGATTAACTGCCTCTGTGGCGCGCCGCGGCGCCGGGGCGGTGCGGCCGGCGCGCTGCGAGATGGCGGCGGCTGCCAGGCAGCGGCGGGGGGCAGGGTCGACGGCCCCACTCCCCGCTCCACCCGGACGGAGAAAGTCCTGCCGCCGCACCGTCCCACTCTCAGGACAACACTTTCCTGGTTATTTTCGCCCGGGCCCACTGCGGCGGACAATGCCCCCAGACACCGGCGACACGCTCCGCATCTCGGCTGTCGATACAGGGGTCCGCGCGGGCGGCCATAGCGACGGCAACTTTGGCCGGTGCGTGCGGACATGTGTGAGGGAGTTGGCCGGTATGCAATGGCGCCAGTTTCTCTTCGCCGGTGCGTGCGGAAATGATGTGAGAGGGAGTTGGGCGGTATGCAATGGCGCCAGTCTCTCTTCGCCGGTGCGTGCGGAAAAGATGTGAGAGGGAGTTGGCCGGTATGCATTGGCGCCAGTCTCTCTTCGCCGGTGCGTGCGGAAATGATGTGTGAGGGAGTTGGCCGGTATGCATTGGCGCCAGTCTCCTCTTCGCCGGTACGTGCGGACATGTGGGAGGGAGGTGGTCAGTATGCAATGGCGCCAGTCTCTCTTCGTCGGTGCGTGCGGAAATGATGTTTGAGGGAGTTGGCCGGTATGCAATGGCGCCAGTCTCTCTTCGCCAGTGCGTGCGGAAATGATGTGTGAGGGAGTTGGCCGGTATGCAATGGCGCCAGTCTCTCTTCGCCGGTGCGCGCGGACATGTGGGAGGGAGGTGGTCAGTATGCAATGGCGCCAGTCTCTCTTCGCCGGTGCGTGCGGAAATGATGTTTGAGGGAGTTGGCCGGTATGCAATGGCGCCAGTCTCTCTTCGCCGGTGCGTGCGGAAATGATGTTTGAGGGAGTTGGCCGGTATGCAATGGCGCCAGTCTCTCTTCGCCAGTGCGTGCGGAAATGATGTGTGAGGGAGTTGGCCGGTATGCAATGGCGCCAGTCTCTCTTCGCCGGTGCGTGCGGAAATGATGTGTGAGGGAGTTGGCCGGTATGCAATGGCACCAGTCTCTCTTCGCCGGTGCGTGCGGAAATGATGTTTGAGGGAGTTGGCCGGTATGCAATGGCGCCAGTCTCTTTTCGCCAGTGCGTGCGGAAATGATGTGTGAGGGAGTTGGCCGGTATGCAATGGCGCCAGTCTCTCTTCGCCGGTGCGCGCGGACATGTGAGAGGGAGGTGGTCAGTATGCAATGGCGCCAGTCTCTCTTCGCCGGTGCGTGCGGAAATGATGTGTGAGGGAGTTGGCCGGTATGCAATGGCGCCAGTCTCTCTTCGCCGGTGCGTGCGGAAAAGATGTGAGAGGGAGTTGGCCGGTATGCAATGGCGCCAGTCTCTCCTCGCCGGTGCGTGCGGAAATGATGTGTGAGGGAGTTGGCCGGTATGCAATGGCGGCAGTTCCTGTTCGCCGGTTCGGGCTCTGGTCCTGCCACCTGTCTGCCAGCTGAGAGCACCAACACAGCCGGCTCAGCAGTCACCAACAGCAGCATACGCCGCGCTCGCACAGCGGCAAGACGCCGGCCACCCCCATCGGCGACAGCTTTTGAATAAGAGCTCAATAGCTTGCTTGTCTTAGCCCGTGAAATCGGGATGCCAAGCGTAAATTGCGGGAGGTATTGATAAAACAATTGAAAGCTGTAGCACCAGGACCTACAAATTAGCATACCTGACGAATAACGCCCGGCAGAACATTTTGACAACGCGATTGTAGAATAAGAGTCACCAAAATGAAGTAACACCATACCGTATCTTTTTACCTTATCTTGGAAACCCCGATCATCTTTCAAACTAAGAATGTGAGGAGCAAACACCAATATGTACATCTTAGCGATCTCTTAGCTGACTTATACTTCGGCATACTAAAACAAACAAAAAGTCGCGGACCATACAACATTTCTCCAAATTCGAAATTGTTCAGAAAAAAATAAAGTAGAAGAGAAAAGGAAGACCGTCAAGAAACCTAAAGACAAACAAGGATATCGATTTCAAAAATGACAGAAACTCTTGGTCTAAGAAGTTTGGATTTAGATTCCTTTCCACCTCGGTGGACAAGTTTTTTCAAAATCGTTTGGCAAGATAGACGAGAATAATACTTAATAGATTTTGCATCACGGCGGTAAGTTTCAGTCTTGGTACGATACGAAAGAAGTAATTAACTTCAAATCCCACGGTCGGAGAATACCGCAAAATCTCCTGTAATTTCTATTCAATGCCTTATAAAAGAACTGGATCGGGCAGGGTCCCGGAGTGATTTTGCTTTGTAATGCAAAATCTACAGATTCGGCGTGCACATTTCTCCCGGTCCGAGGCAAATACCCACATAAGCGGATGCAATATCGGGGAGAGGGGGCATCGGGAGCAGGGGGCGCCAAATCGACCAGGGAGGCACCAAATCCTATTGCAGGGACGCCGGTACTCGCACCCTGGAGGGCAGGGAAGGAAAGGGTAGGAAGCGATATTTCAGGGGGCGCCGAAGGTTGGTCCTGAGAGGGCACGCGGGGCGCGTGCCCTTATCTCCCTGGATCTGCCTATGAGTACCTGGCCGGTCTTAAAAGCTGCATATAGCAGAATCTAACTCTAGTCAATGCATTGTATGTTGGAGCGATTTCTCTTCACATAGCACACATGGATTTCGACACCAGCGCAGGACGCGTCCCTTCAACTTGAGGTAAACTGTCGTGTCGCAACAGTGACATTTGCGCTGCAGTGCAGCTACGGCGGCCGCTGCAGGCCGACTTCGGAAGGCGAGGCCCTCTGGGCCGGAAAATTGCAGCCGGCGCCGCCGCCATTGTATTTTGCCTGGTAAGTGAGTTTTGCAATGCATCAAGCTCGGTGCGCGGCGAAGTGTGCCCCGCGGAGGAGTTGTCACACGGTAGCATGACCGCGCCAGCAAAGGCGGATCCAGGGAGGCAACGAAGCACTTGCCCACCCCCATCGACCCTCAGTGACCCCTGAAATGATCACGGCGCCCCCAGAAAGATCAATGGCGCCCCCTGAAATGACGCTTTCCCTCCAAATCCTGATAGGGGTTGCCGTAAAAATGACGCCCTCCGACCATGTGCCCCCCTTCCCATCGGTAATCCTGGATCCGACTATAGCGAGCAGCAAGGCGTGTAGCAACGACACCGCGGCCATATACCTCAACAACGTAGCCCGCAGCAGTGGCAAGGGAATATGAGGGGGGGAGTTCCCCCAATTTCTGGAGGCGGGTCTAGTGGGCACCGCGCACAAAGCTACTGGCTAGCAGGGCCCACCAGCAAAGGTGCTGTCAGCTGGAGCTGAGCGCTGTCTACTAGAGCCGTCTTCTGGAGCTCCAGCAAATGTGTCGCGAACTGGAGCTGATTGAGGACCCTCCAGCACATGTGCCGCCAGCTGGAGCTGGCTGAGGACACTCCAGCAAGGAGAGTTGAGTTTAAGCTGAGAGTCAGTTTGAGCTGACTGAATGCCCTCCGGCAAATGTACTGTCAACTGAAGCTGGCTGATTAACCTGCCAGCTGACTGGAAGGGGGCTCCACTAGGTTCCCGACTGGATGCCCTACCAGTTTTCCGCCATCAGCGCAGCGTAGAGGTGCAGCACGGCAGGACGGCACGGGGCTGGTAGCTCTTGGCCACAGCGGTGCTCCTCCTGACGTCAGCACTCCTCCGGCGCCGCGGCCCGCGGTCCTCCGGACGTCAGCACTCCTCCGGCGCCGCGGCCCGCGCTCCTCCTGGCGTCAGCACTCCTCCGGCGCCGCGGCCCGCGCTCCTCCTGGCGTCAGCACTCCTCCGGCGCCGCGGCCCGCGCTCCTCCGGACGTCAGCACTCCTCCGGCGCCATGGCCCGCGCTCCTTCTGACGTCAACACTCCTCCGGCGCCGCCACATACAATTGCACAGCCCAGTTGGTAGCCTCCGTCGCCTTACTGGGTGTGGGTGTGGATGAGGACGCAGCCGCCGCCGTTTCCGGTCATCAGCAGTACAGCGTTCACAGCCGAGCACCCGCCGGCCGCTGCAAACCCTCCTCTCTGCCGTCAACGGCGGCTGAATCGCCCTTCACGTGTGTGTGTGTGTGTGTGTGTGTGTGTGTGTGTGTGTGTGTGTGTGTGTGTGTGTGTGTGTGTGTGTGTGTGTGTGTGTGTGTGTGTGTGTGTGTGTGTGTGTGTGTGTGTGTGTGTGTGTGTGTGTGTGTGTGTGTGTGTGTGTGTGTGTGTGTGTGTGTGTGTGTGTGTGTGTGTGTGTGTGTGTGTGTGTGTGTGTGTGTGTGTGTGTGTGTGTGTGTGTGTGTGTGTGTGTGTGTGTGTGTGTGTGTGTGTGTGTGTGTGTGTGTGTGTGTGTGTGTGTGTGTGTGTGTGTGTGTGTGTGTGTGTGTGTGTGTGTGTGTGTGTGTGTGTGTGTGTGTGTGTGTGTGTGTGTGTGTGTGTGTGTGTGTGTGTGTGTGTGTGTGTGTGTGTGTGTGTGTGTGTGTGTGTGTGTGTGTGTGTGTGTGTGTGTGTGTGTGTGTGTGTGTGTGTGTGTGTGTGTGTGTGTGTGTGTGTGTGTGTGTGTGTGTGTGTGTGTGTGTGTGTGTGTGTGTGTGTGTGTGTGTGTGTGTGTGTGTGTGTGTGTGTGTGTGTGTGTGTGTGTGTGTGTGTGTGTGTGTGTGTGTGTGTGTGTGTGTGTGTGTGTGTGTGTGTGTGTGTGTGTGTGTGTGTGTGTGTGTGTGTGTGTGTGTGTGGTGTGTGTGTGTGTGTGTGTGTGTGTGTGTGTGTGTGTGTGTGTGTGTGTGTGTGTGTGTGTGTGTGTGTGTGTGTGTGTGTGTGTGTGTGTGTGTGTGTGTGTGTGTGTGTGTGTGTGTGTGTGTGTGTGTGTGTGTGTGTGTGTGTGTGTGTGTGGCCGACCGGGCGTGTCCACCGCGCGCCATGCACGGTTCGGCGAGTCCAATTCACTGGTCCAGACCGGGCTTCAGGGGTGGCGGGCGGGCGGGGGCGGCACACTTTCTCCCCTGTATGCGCCTGTTGGCGGGCAGATCAGCAATGCGGCGCTCGCACCCGTCCGGAGGGGCGGCCGCAGCCAGGTCGCCAAGCCGCTCTCTCAGTGAGCTCACGTAACCGGCTGCATGAGTCACCTTCAAGTGGGCACTTTGTACTGATTGGTGGCAGCAGTGAGATGTCGATAGTGTGTATATATATATATATATATATATATATATATATATATATATATATATATATATATATATACTCTATCAGCGGACAAGTAAAAATGTAAAATGTATCCAGAGCACAGGGCACAGAGCTAGCAGTATGCTCATCATGCCACAGTCGACAGGGGCCGAGTTTGGTACTTGGCAGAAGTGAGAAACCATATGCCTCGGCGACCATGGACGACATTGGGAGAGAATCGGCTGCACCAGCTGGCGCTGATGCAGGCATGCAGTTACAGAGAGCTCTGAGTGAAGTCACCGGACTACCAGCCCGGCCCGCTCGGCAGTCCCGACCAGACCAGCAGTACTGACCAGACCAGACCAGCAGTCCTGAGCAGTCCAGACCAGACCAGAAGTCCATACCAGACCAGACCAGCATTCTGAGCAGTCCGGACCAGACCAACCAGCAGTCCTGAGCAGTCCGGACCAGACCAGCAGTACTGACCAGACCAGACCAGCAGTCCTGAGCAGTCCAGACCAGACCAGAAGTCCATACCAAACCAAACCAGCAGTCCTGAGCAGTCCGGACCAGACCAGCAGTACCACCAGACCAGACCAGCAATCCTGAGCAGTCCGGACCAGACCAGAGGTCCATACCAAACCAAACCAGCAGTCCTGAGCAGTCCGGACCAGACCAGCAGTCCTGAGCAGTCCCGACCAGACCAGCAGTTCTGACCACAGCGGACCAGCCCAGCAGTACTGACCAGACCAAACCAGAAGTCCTGACCAGAACAGACTACTTGTTGATGACTCAAATTTTCTTGAGTCGAATCGACTCTGACTCACAGCTTAAAGGCCGACTCTGATTCCGACTTGACTCGCAGTGTTGAAAGTGGTGAGTCGACTCGACTCAGCCCAAATTCAGAAGTGAGTCGACCAGGGACGGCGGATTCCAGGGTGCAAGTGGTGCAGTTGCACCACTCGATTTTTTTCAAGTGGTGCAAAAGTATCTTTTTGCACTACTTGTTTTGGCTTTGTCCAGGAGGCGCCCCCCCCAGGCCTCAGCCGGCGCCCCCGGCTGGTCAGAGAAAATCAAGCCTAATTACCGCCTACCTGAAGAGGTAGGATCCTCTGTGAAAAAGACATTTTCATACATGAATGACGCACCTTGACATCAAAACTGCGCCCTGGAAAGCAAAAGGCGCCCCCCGCTGAGTAAAGGCGCCCCTCTGGATAGCATAGGCGCCCTTGAAAAGCGTAGGCGCCTCCTGGACAGCTGAGGCGCCTCCGAAGAAGAGAAACGGCGCCCCTAGATATCACATGCGCCCCCTGGTTAGCACAGGCACCCCTTGACAGCAAAAGGCGCCCCCCGCAGAGAAAAGGCGCCCCCTGGACAACATACGCGCCCTTTGATAAGAAAGGCGCCCCTTGGAAGAGATATGAGAGAAACCCCCCCCTCCCGAGAATAACGGCGGCAGGGACGGCGGATTCCGCAGGACAGGGTGTGCAGTTGCACACCTTGAAAAAATGATGGTGTACAATAGTATATTTTTGCACACCTGGTTTTGACCTCGTACGGGGAGGCCCTCACGGATTTGGGTGGCACCCCGGATTTTGCCGGCGCCCCCGGCCGGTCAAGAGAAAATCAGGCACATCGCCTGTCTGAAGGGGTAGTACCCTCTGTGTAAAATAAAATACACTTTCAAATATGAATAGCGCCCCCTGACATCAAAGCTGCACCCTGGACAGCAAAAGGTGCCCACCCCCTTGAGTAAAAGCGCCCCTCTGGATAGCAAAGGCGACCTCTAGACAGTAGAGGCGCCCCTGGACAGAAAAAGGCATCCCCAATTGAGGAGTAACGACGCCCCTGAATAGCATAGGCGCCCTCTGGTTGGCACAGGCACTCCTGTACACTAAGAGGCGCCCCTCCCCCATAGAGCAAAGGCACCCCTCTGGATATCATAAGCTCCCTTTAATAGCAATCGCGCCCCCTGGACAGCAGGGGCGCCCTCTGGATAGGATAGGCGCCCCCAAAACAGCAAATACGCCCTTTGATACCAAAAGCGCCCCATGGACAGAACACACCCTCTGGATAGCATAGGCACCCCCGGACGGCAGAGACGCCCCTAAAGAAGAGCAACGGCACCCCGGGATAGCATATGCGCCCCTGGTTAGCGCAGGCACCCTGGACAGCAAAAGGCGGCCCCCGCCCCCTGAGTAAAGGATCCGGGTCTCTGGATAGCATAGGTGCCCCTGGACAGCAGAGACGCCTCCGAAGAAGATCAACGGCGCCCCTTGATATCATATGCACCCCCTGGTTAGCACAGGCATCCCTGGATAGCAAAAGGCGCCCCCCCCCGAGAGCAAAGGCGCCCCCTCTGGAAAGAATAAGCACCCATGGATAGGAAAGGCGCCCCCTGGAAAGGACAGCAGAACATTTTTTAAGGAAAACTCAGTGGAGGGGGCGGTGGAGATTTTCTTGTGCTGGCCATTTTAATGTCTTCGGGGGATCAAACCTCCATTTGGAGGGGGCGTTAATAAAATTTAGACGTGCTAGTGTTAAAAAAATGTCTCCTAATTTTTGTTATTCCATATTCTAAAGATTAGAGATGCTGCCCAGGACTGCGGGTTTTTTTCAACGGAAAAAGGCCAAACCGGGTTTGCGAAAAGCCCAAAAGGTTCAAATTGTATTTGCACTAAAAATCTTGTTTTTTATAAATTTCGTCCAAGTTCTTCCCAGTACGGCTGTTGGAGTCTGAGTCTCATTAAAGTCCTCAAGGGACTTGTCACGGAGACCCCGACCCCACCACCCGAACGAGTAACGCCCACAATGAAGGGTTGATTTAGAAGCCAAAGTTTAACCTCCCACAAAGCACAGGGATGGCCGCCTCGCTCAGGTCACCCTCTCATCAGCCAGTTGCCAGCCGACCTACGTCGGGCAAACGATTGAGCGCCGGAGCGTCTCAGGGGAACCGATCTCAAGCCTGGACATGCACTGCCACTGCATGCTTCTCAGCAGCGGGCCGGAGCCCGACTCTCTACCAACCGAGCAACCGGGGCGGCCAAATGGCCAAATAAATACCACAAAAGCCATATTTGAGGCTAAAACGAACCCTACCGGGTGTCATAAACCCACAGAAAAAGGACAGAGCACTCTTGTATCACTGCAGTGAACAGTGCACTGTATAAAACTAAATGTTGATAATTTGATATTGACTTGACGATATATTTTTAGCACACTGCCCATCTCATAAGAAGGCAGGCGTCCCCTTCCAATCCCGTGTGGCGACCCAATTATTTTATCCACATAACTAAACAATTTGTTAGCATCATCAATTATCTTGGCCGCACCACTCCCCGCTAACATTTGATATATTCCTGCTTTTTCTGTGAATTGTTTGCTCTTGAACAGTGACGGATCCATAGGCAGATCCAGGATTGCCAATCGGAGAGGAGCACCTTCCCGGGGGCGCCATCCGGAGCAGGGGGCGCCACTTTTGACCGGAAAAACCTACCAGGTGGGCGTAAAATCCTATCGGTGAGCACCGATTTTCGCACCCTGGGGGAGAGTGGGAAGCGCCACTTCAGGCGAGTGCCATCGACGTTTCAGGGGGTGCCGTGACCATTTCAGGGGGCGCCGAGGATCGATCGGGGGCTGCATCTGCCCCTCCCCTTTGCCCCCTGGATCCGCGTATGGGCGGATCTAGAATTTTAGTAAGGTGGGGGGGGACGCGGAGCCTCAAAGTGGGCACTTTACCATCAACTTTTCACCCAAAGGGCGCCTATGGTATTCGGTTTTCGGTTGCCGTCATTTTGGTGGATCGTATTTTTAACAACGTCCTATCCCACCCTCTCCCAGCCATAACAGTTTGTACCAGCCAAGCAAGATGCCTATTTGGCGTGATATTTGAAACAATGAATTGCTAAACAGTTCAGTCCACACTTTTTTCGGCACCTCTTGAAAAATCTGTAACTGCCACTAGGTCATGGAGAAATTCAAGACACTTGGGAAGATGCAACAGCTGAACATAAAGGTATATATCTGAGGATTTTTCTATTAGTGAAGAGGGGTTAAGTTTATTTTAATATCAAATATGATAACCATCATTTTGCCTTTCCACGTGGCCAAGATTCGTAAGATAATGGTGAGAGGACATTGAAAATAATCGCAGCGAATGTGAACCTGGCCTGTGCGCTGTCCAAGAAAAATTATCTCAGCGGAAAAGCTTTTAAGTTGTAGGAAACACAAACCGGACTTTAACCCACATTATTAATTGCTCCTAAAAAATAATGTTTGAACCAGATGGCAGACTCAAGGAGATATAAGGGAAGTTGAAACGTTAAGATAAACACAGAATGAAGTATGTGGGCATTTTCCATCGACCTTTATCTATATTCTTCAATTCATCAGCATGGGAGAATTGCTCTTGTGCGTGAAATTTCGGAGGTGTTAAGAGAATTTCGGTAGCCATGTGATTGAATGCTGAAATAGATCATGCCATAGGCATGTGTGATTTGTGACATAAATGGGCCCTACTAGAATAAAAAGAAAACAGTTTCAACGTGTCCAAGTACCCTCTTGATAAATTGATAACTTTTTTCGTTTATTGGCTGTAGTTTGCGCGTTTAATGATCATGTGCAGTGTTCAGATCGAAGTGAAAAGACCATTCAGATTGATAAAACGAGTATATTTTGTCACTGACCATCCACTTATACCATCAACCATCGCCTTCAGGTCAAGTTCAGGACTCATTTAAGAGAAGAGGTGAGCGTGCACTGTGCATGCCCAAATCGAGACACAGCCGCCCTCCCGATGGACAGACCGCGCAGAAATACGTCCTCGTCGCGTTTGATTTCGCGCACGCGTACGACGTAGTGGACCACCACCTGCTACGCGTTCGCCTGCTGTAGATGGGGCTGTCAAATTGCACGGTGGCCTGGATTTGGCAGTGACTCCGGGACCGAAGAGTCCAGGTGGAACTAGATGGTGTGCTTTCCAGTGAGCGCATTTTCCGAACTGGCCTGCCGTAAGGAAGTGTCTTATCGCCAGTTTTATTTTGTATGGGCGGCTCGGCTGGTAGACGCACTCTGCGCGGTTCCCAGATGCTCCCCTACATGTACGCCGATGATACGGCGGCTCTCTGCACGGGCAACAGCATCCAAGTCGCCAAGGACCGGGCGCAATAAAGCTGCTGCTGGCACCCTCATGAAGTGGACCCGACAGCACAAAATGGTGGTATCAGGAGCCAAGATCCAAGTACTGGTGATGTCCCAGTGGGCCAGAGACGCCGATCCCTTCAATTTTAAGGTCGACGGGAAGTCTGTCACTGCTGGAGACACCCTACAGCTACTTGGCGTCACCATCGATCGGCTCCTCCATTTCGGTCCACACTGTAAGAGACTGTGGGAGAAGGTCCACCCCCGCATCTCCCACCTACGTCAACTGTCCGGCTGCAACTGGGGGCTGCACGAACAGCACCTCCGGAACCGTCGCTACTGGCTACGTGAGAGGAGCGATGGAGTAAGCGGCCGCAGCGTGGCTCCACGCCACACCGCCATTTCATGTCGAGCTGCTGGAACGCAAAATGAGAGCGTCGGCGCGTATCATCACAGGATGTACCCACTCCACTCCCAGCCGAGTTAAGACTCCCCGCGTTCGGCCAGAAGGAGGGTACTCGCGACCCGACTGCTGGTGAGATTCCATACCCTGCCGCCTGAAGACCCTCTGTGAAGACGTGCGGAGGCGACAGCGCCCTCTCGACTCTCCTCGGTGACCGGGTGGCGGCAGGTGGGCAAAGACATGTGGGATCAAGCAGGCATCTCCCTCCCCATCGAGTCTTCCCTTCCTCGACGTCTTCCACTGTGGGTATCAGGAGAGTGAGTCACATTTCAACTAGACGTGGACCCACTGACATCAGGAGCGCCACCTGTCCGGAAGAAGCGAGTAGCTCTCCCCCACCTCGCTTCCCTGACTCAATGTGCCACATGGGTGTGGACCGACGGGTCAGTGCACGGAGGGGTCACGAGCGGGGGAGCTGGGTCTTCATCGAGTCACCAGACAGAGCCCAGCATGAGCTCAGGCGACCAGCAGGCTCGCTCTGCTCGAGTTTTCAGGCTGAGATGGTAGCCATCCAAACTGCCTGTGTCTTCCTACTGGACTAATCAGTGCATACAGAAGATCCAGTCATCTTCAGCATGGCCTGCCAAGGTGACGACGCATTATAGAAATAAAATGGCTTCAATGTCTGCAGATAAGACAGCGAATCGGTAATAATCGCAAACTTCCTCACCATCAGCTTAGACACCTGGTCCAAACAGCAAAAAAAAGGAGTACAGCTCTGAAGTAAAAATGGATCTTTCGTAAGGCAAACTAGAAAACTTCTCAACATCGTCACCAACAAATGCACGCCCTGTGCCATTGTCACTTTCTTTTGCAACCGTCTATATAGAAACAGACATGGTTTTCGAACGGCTCCGCAAGCAAGTTCATAAATTACTGGCGCGTCGGTTCAGGAGGCAAATTTTTGCTGTGTTGGCGTAGGTTGTGTTCGTGTTAACACGCGCATTGACGGGGGTCTGAGCCACCTTCGCATTGACGGGGGGGCGGGTACCCGCCCCCCCTAAGATCTCGAGAACCACGGTAGGTAGCAAAAAACGGTAAACGGCGTTGGGCTGCCCATCCACTTCTCCATCGAAAACATTTGAATCATTTTTTTGTCAGGTCACATTTAAGGTCACGAGAGGTCAAAACATGCCCGTCATAGGGATAACATGTAAATTCAGTTTTTCGGCCATTAAATCTGAACAAGTAAAGATAGAGCAAAACGACTTAAACCATATGAATCCTCTTAGCAAGCCGAATCGAATGATATATAATTTGACCTTGCTAGGTCAAATCAAGGATTTGACCTGACCTGAGGTCAGGTCAGGGTCAAATTATATAAAATGCATATCATTAGAACTGCAAAGCCCAGGCGAGTCTAATGCAGCTAAAATAAATGCTCTATCACCATCCGTTACTGAGTTATTCCGTAAAAACCATTTTTCCCATGTATTTCCAATGGAGAGGTCATGCCTCGTACCTGACCTTAGGTCATCGATATCAAAAATACCGGAACATATTTTAGAGAACTCGGTGGGGCCATTATGTGATATGAGTTTCAATCGGATAAGTTCACCCTGCTCCGACTTATGCTATCTTAAACTTTTTTTGAGGTCGGGTCACTTGACCTGTACTGGTGACCTGACCTGAGATGACCTAACCTTAAAATTTTCACAGAAGTTGTAAAAATGATGAGGGAAAAGGTATACCAAGTACGGCGGCGCTACGCGCCGCCGTTTTTCTGCTATCTCCGAAAAACCCCGAGGGGGGCGGGTACCCGCCCCCCGTCAATGCGCGTGTTAACTGTCGAGATGAGCTATGGTTCAATAACAGCTGCTTCATGTGGTTCGACGAGATTGCTGTCGATACCAGCCTGTGCCAGCCAGGCACAGACTCTCACTCCCTGGTGACGGGTTGCAAAACGCGAGCCACTGCCTATCTGACTGAGGTAGGCGTCGCCAAAAAAAGTTTGGTATGTGGGGCGTGTTGGTGACTTATTTTAAAGGGAACGTGGCACCTTGGTAAAATCTTGGAATTTTGTGTAATTAGGCGTACTTTTAGCCGAAAATAATGAAACCACTCATGATCTCTGAAAAATGTACAACAAGCTCAATGCTTTTATTTTTAAAATACTTCTCTAGAAAAATGAATAAATATCTGCCTCTGGATGATGTCATGATCTGGCAACCACTACCATACTCGAAACACTTCAAGGGCTTCGATTGGCTGATGCTCATCGTGGTCAGCATATGTCGTCACATCAGCAGCTCACAACAATGGCCGCCTGGCGAGAGGTACATGAGAGGTACATTTCGGGTAGGTTTTAGTTTTTTTCTACGGAAAAATCGAGTTCCAAGACAAATGATATATAGAGCACCTGGTTTTCCGATTTGCTTTACAACTTGGCTATCTCAGTTAAAATCACGTTCTAAAGGTGCCACATTCCTTTTAATGGCTTAATGCAAAGCGAGTATCTTACTGCGCATTTGTAGCGGTATTTCACTAATTTCTACTGGCATGCTTATTATGGGTGAAGCTTGGAACGCTCTTGTTACTATTCTGATAGCGAGATGACGGACATATCGATAATCTTTTTCGCGGACTAAGGAGTGGCCTCATACGCAACCCCGGTCTGCGACCTGGGATAACCCCCCACCGGCGCAGGAGAGCCGCATGACAATGTGCTGAAATCAACCATATTTCATTCTCAATGTATCTCTTCATAAGCCTGTAGGTCAGTGCCATCATTCTTTTCTTTGAAATAAATAGTAAATATCCCGCAGTCAACCCCGGATTCGACCCGCGCACCCCTCATCACGAGACAGGACCTCTAACCACTAGACCACTGCGCCACACTGTACCGACTCCCACTAACCCTACACCTGTGACCCGTCAGGAGGTCACTGGCCGGTATCACGCAATCAAAACGATGCCGTGATCGTGGCGCCGGGTGTTGTGTTCGTACAGAAAAGGCATGGTATAAAGCTGCTTCTAGAAGACGAACCAAACATTAGATTCGCCTAGAATCACTTGTATCGGCGACCCAGGACCCTAAGCTAGCTTTATGCCAAATTGCATCCACTTCCATTCATTTTGAGGACTTGAAACCATGGTGAGAAGCAAACATGTTCCGAGAAATTTAGCTCCCTGAAATACCTCTTCGGACGAATTACTCGAAAGCCGTTGGAGATAAGTGAGTAGTGTAAATGAATTGAATGACTGCAATTAATTTTCCTTTTCAGCCATGTCAATTCTGAGCTTGTGAATGACATGTGCTCTGAACCGAAAAGCTGCAAATAAAAGGTTTTCTACTAAAATTATATTTATACATATAAGACAATGAATTTTATTATCACGATATCCATCTCCGAATATTATCAGGCGGAAGCAATGTTCTTTCATTATTTGAAATGAAAAGTCAAATCGGCGCATTAGATCGCGAGAGATTAAGATTTAAATGAAATGAGCAAAAATGTAGTCCTCCGGCAAAATGGCAAAAACTAGGTCAGAATTTTACGTTTTCCACTGGAAACTATGCCTAAGCACAAGAAAATTGACGTAGCTGCCTCCACGTGGCTGTCTTTAAACTAACTGAAGCGTGCCTTCTGACATTTCGAGCTTACAAGTCGGCTGTCAAATTTCAATATCTTTTTTACTTGTACTAGAAATACTGCGTTTTGGCGTAATAAATATTGTCGGACCAGTTCGAACTTTTTTTCTTAGGTGGCCTTGTTGCTTATTCAAAAGGAGGCAAATTTCAAGTTCGTCGCGTAAGAAATAAAAATGATAAAATGCAAAATTGAAAACATTTGTTCCAAAATTTCTCAAAAACTATTTTGAATTTAAATTCGGGGGCCTTAGTTTGGGCGTCTAGCGTAAAAGGGCAATCACCCTACACAATTGCAGAGCCCTGGTATCAACTGTCAGAACCGCCAAACGGCCAGAATAGAGCCTCTTGAGAAATCTCAATCCGCTTCGCTCCATGGATTTCGTCATGCGGCTCTGACACAGCCGTACTCGATCTTCGGACGAATAAGTGATCTATACAGCATAAGAAGCTTATAACGTAGCGTATAACAATGAGCGTATAACGTGCGCATAACGTATATATAGGCGATAAGCGTATAACGTGTATAGCATGAGAAACATTTCTCTATCTGCACGGTATCTCATCCTCGTCAACACCTTCAGTATTTTCAGCGTATCGAAACATTTTTTTGCGGAAATCCTTCAGGTGTGGCACATATGAAAGCTTATCGAGTGTGAGCCTGATAAATCTGGTTTCTGCTACAACGTCGCTCGGATTTCCGCGAATTTACAAAATCGGGTATTCAGTCTCAATGTCTATTATAAAAGTGCATGCACTATGTCTTTGAACTTGAAAATTTCAGTCCATTGCGTGTGATCCATTGCTGCAATATGTCAAGGCCAAGCTGCAGCCGCCTCTGCGCAGCTGCTGTAGTAGACACTGTCACACATATTGTGAAGTCTTCAACGAAAAACACGTGACGTATGTTTGCGGGAAGTGTCTGCAATATCATTGGTCATAACTGCAAACAAGGCTATGAATATCGCAGAATCCTGGGCTATGCTACTCTGTTGCTGATGCCAATCCGATACGACTGAGTTTACGCGAAATCTAAAATACCTATTTTTCGGAATATTAGAAATAAACCACCCCAAGTGGCCTCGCACGCCGAGTCCAAAGAGTTTCTGCAGAACGCCATTGGATAGCAAAGGCGCCCCCCAAGAGATGATGGCGCCCCCTGGGGAGGAAGGCGCCCCCTCCAGAAAATCTTGCACCACTTCTCTAAAATGGAATCCGCCGTCTCTGGAGTCGACTCCACTCTGACTCAAATAAACATTGAGTCGGAGTCGACTCTGCCTCAGAACAGTGAGAAAGTATGCGCACACAAAATACAAATTTCTTTCAATTTATTTCCTTTAATAATGTATCAACTGAAATCAATGCCAACGCCAATTAATTCATGACGTAAAGCATTTCTGCACAGGAAAGAAGACTGATGCTAAACGCGAAGAGGTGAGTAAGAGGAGGGGCCTGAGGGCTTTTCCTTTTTAAAGGAATGTCCTTCATGAGCAGTCATAATTAAAGCAGTAAGCGATGTTTCAAATGCAGAGAATAAGAATCAATACTTAAACATAAGACATTTTGAGGGACCATTCCTGCCCCAATACATTATGAACGATCCTGTGACGAATTTAGCCTATAAATAAATACTGCACTGCGTACTCACTTTACGCAGCACCTAAAAATGAACACTCGCCTAGTCCTCCCCACGGTTCTTAAAGATAGAGCTCTCGAAAAAGCTGTAGTAAACACTACAGCTGGCACATTGAAGACATTACGAACCTAACCTCAGATGGCACAAAAGATGATGATGGATAACACTTAAAATCTGCAGGTCTGTGGTAAAGTTATCCTGCACTCACGCTACCAAAGCCTAAATCACTAATATTTTCTTGCGCACCATGATGGTTTCTGACTGGCGTGGCGCCCACGGGGGTGGGGGGCAGTGAGTGGTAAATACAAATAAAAAAGATCAGAATTTAAAGATGGGTGGATGTGAGTGAGAGATTTGATGTATATTTTTCAATTTGTCAGTTTACAGTTTAAAATTACTTAGGCAATGCCAGAGATGGGACTGATGTTATTTTCCGTATACAGACAGTATATATCATATACCACAAATCGTCCTCAAACAACGACAAAACAAGAAAGTGCTTTGAAATGAACAGGTAATTGAAACTTCTAGTTTCCGTTTTGGCCCATTTCAAGGCTGATGTGCAAAACAAGATATTCTGGTACCTTCTATCTGATGGTGATATTACCTGTTTTTGTGTTTTTAGTCAAACGAAGGAAGAAAATAGAAAATATGTTAAGATTCGGTTTCCTAAGAGTGAATAATTGCATGGGAATGAGCATAGTACTTTATATGGTGTACACCCTCAAATTTGAAAAAGTCAGATTTTGTGCCAGATCACAATTTTTTCTGAATGACTTTGGATACTATTGCTGAGACTAAACGGAAAATATCTACCACATGTGTGTGCTTTTGAAACTATATTTTACATCGCTCATATTTGTTAGCGACTAATCTTGGCATGGGTCTAGTGTGGATATGAAAATAATGAATGACGTGGTATCATCAAATAATAAAATTAAATCCTTCAAAACAAATTGTCAAATTTTCTAACATGGCAGCCATGTGCTCCAATATGTTAAGAAAATAGTGTTGAGCCGACTCAACTCCGACTCACGGCTTGGAGGCTGACTTCAATTCTGACAAGACTCAACTGTACGAGCAGTTCAGTCGACCAGAGCTAAGCGACTCGCGAGTCAGAGTCGGAGTTTAACTCAAATTCCGACTCATTCGACTCTGAGTTGAGTTGAGTTGAGTCGAAGAAAATTAGACAAGTGAGTTGAGTTGAGTTGAGTCGGTTCACAACACATCAATGAGTTGAGTTGAGTTGTGAAGACAGCGAGTCAAATGAGTTGACGAAAAAGTGGGCTCAACAGGTAAACATGTTGTCAAGTACAAGTGTCTGAATTTGCCTACCTTTTGCAAATCTCCTTTAACCTCCTTTAAAACATTTTTCCCCAGTGTTTCAATTGTTTAAATCAAACTTTCAATTTGTTTCAATAAACCAATAATTATATGGTTCAATTGCTTATTTTAAAGGCCCATCCGGTCTGAAGGAATCCCTAGGCACAAATAATACATACACTCAAAAAATTAAACAGGTTCCTATCACTGGTTTTGAAGTGGTGGAACACACTACAAAATACATTTCAAAACTCTCAAAAACTTCTCATCTTCAATATTTAATATTACTTCTTTACTTTAAACACTCCAACAACACACGTCGTCGTCGCTGATTGTTGTCATAGGCAGGTGGTGGTTTTCTGAGAATAGTGTGCGCCATTGCTGTCTTTGAAAAACAAATTCAGCCGAGTATGGGTTCAAGCTTAACTAGCCTCAAGGCAAAAGTGTAAATATCATGTGATAGTTCATGAAGTAATGCAAATATTTATGTGCCTACATGCTACATTTATTCTTTTGTCCTAAATGCGCCGTCTGCCGCCACCCTTTTCGTTTTACCTATCAATAGCAAATACTGCTATTAGCATTAAAAATTGGACCTTTGATTCGACAAAAATGTTAAGATGTCTTTATTGCAAGAATCAGAGGAATTATTTCATGCTACTGTTTTTGTCTGATCAGAGACCCTTACTTGGCATCTGTGTTTATTTGGATAGCTATAATACATTAGCAATTTTCTATGAAATCATTCCCCAATTTTGCTTGAAGAGCGATGGGTAGGTATTTTATTAGAGGTTCTGACTGAAGCTGAAAATTTGATTGGCTTTAAAATATGACTATATTTAAATCCAACACATCAACGTTGATAGAATTTTCATTGCTATTGTCCTTTGTCTTTAGCATATATGACATACTTTTCCTGGGGTTTGCTGTAATTCTTATAATTATCAATTGCAACTAGGTAATTATTGCTTAAATTTTGATAAAACTCTTGGGATATTAATTTTAATTTATAAAAATTACCTAGCCTCATTCTTTAACAGAAAAAGCAATACCTATACCATCCCTACAAATCAAAATACAGTTTATATCATGTTCTTTTAGCTTGAATCTTTTTTGGCAGTATAGAGGCTCAATTTTTTTGCCTGTGTTGGTGTAACCTTAGCGCTTTTAGGGTCCTTTCCATTTCATTTACTTAGTTTTATATGCAATGCTCCTTTTAGAAGTAATTGCAGCATGTGGTAGCTTTTTTGGGCAGTGACAGTCTGGAAGAATTAAAAAGTTATTCATGGTTGCTGGGTAATTGTTAACCAATGTTTGAATGCCAATTAATTAGTTTTACTTCCATTAATCTTCTGTTTCATGTCAGACTTTCTGAACAGCTTGATTTTTGCTGGTTTATTGATTTATTTCTTATCTTTTATATTTATATATTTATCATGTATTTCTTTCATTTTGCAAATGAGTCGAAGTTTGAGTTGAGTCAGAGTTGAGTCGGATGAATTTAACCGTGAGTCGGAGTTGAGTTGACTCACTGAACTCTTGATCATGAGTTGAGTCGGAGTTGAGTCAACTGCTCTCAGCACTTGAGTTGAGTTGAGTCGACTCAAGAAAATTCTGAAACGCACAACTGTGCAGTCGACTCTGACTTAACCCAAATCTGGAAGTGACTCGACTCAACTCTGACTCGAGCAGGACCTGAGTCGACTCCAAGTCGACTCTGAATCTGCGTCGTGACTCTACAAGTCTGGTCCTGACGAGACCGGACCAGCAGTCCTGACCAGACTAGACCAGCAGTCCTGACCAGACTGGACCAGTAGTGCTGACCAGACTGGACCAGCAATCCTGACCAGACTAGACCAGCAGTCCTGACCAGACTGGACCAGCAATCCTGACCAGACTAGACCAGCAGTCCTGACCAGACTAGACCAGCAATCCTGACCAGACTGGACCAGCAGTCCTGACCAGACTGGACCAGCAGTCCTGACCAGACCAGCAATCCTGACCAGACTGGACCAGCAGTCCTGACCAGACTGGACCAGCAGTCCTGACCAGACTGGACCAGCAGTCCTGATCAGACCAGACCAGCAATCCTGACCAGACTGGACCAGCAGCCCTAACTAGACTGGATCATTAGTCCTGACCAGACCAGACCAGCAGTCCTGCGGGCCAGACAAAACCGAGCACACGGGCGCTGCGGGCCACGGGAGTTTTTCACAGGGGGCTGGAGGCCATGGATGGGAACGGGCCGGCGTAATGGCTATTGTTTAGAAGATGGGTAATGTGCGCTGGGTGGAGCGGCGGCCGGCCGGCGGAGAGCAGCCCACCGGTGACCTGATTGCACAACCGGCGCAGCCGACCTCAGCCCATTGACCCAGATGGGAGCCGGCGCTGTGGTCAGCCGCCGGCGCACAGCGCCAGGGGGCCGCGCTCCGCTTGGCTGGCCAAAGCCCGGCTTCAAGCGACAGCGAGAACACTTTACCAAACGACCAAACCACGCTGCTCTAAATTTGTCGATACCTACGTTTCGCAAGTACGATTAATGATCGTTAGTTTGAAAGCAACAGCGACACACAGGCCAATTTCTCGGCGATGATATGACCCAACTCAAAGGTAAAGGGTTCAAATCTGAATTCAAAGGTTTTCAAACAGAATATAATTTTTTTATCCAAAAGCTCTAGCTCTAGATGACTTCGAATTCATGGAAACGGTAAAAGGAAATTGCAGCTATGACAGTGGCAGCTAGCAATTTCCTTTTACCTCTTTCACGAATTCGAAGTCATATCATGCATACATACATACATATGTTACAGGGAAAGTGCGAAATCCGGGATTTCGCGAACTCCCCTAGGGATTTCGCGAAATCACTGACCAGCCAGGGAGTTCGCGAAATCCCTAGGGAGTTCGCGAAATCACTGGCCGACCAGGGATTTCGCGAACTCCCTAGGGATTTCGCGAACTCACTGAAACTTCAGTGATTTCGCGAACTACCTGAATGCTTTTCAGGGATTTCGCGAAATCCCTAACATGCCAATATTTCATATAGTTTAAATCCGAAGAATGATCCTTCAGTGATCTGGTTTTACACTCCCCGTCCATGTTTTCTCTTTCTATGTTGTATTTTGCTTGATTTTATGTATGTCAGCCTGATATTTATTTTTTGAACATTAATTTTGCACCCTCAGCTCTACCTCACACCGGGTCTTTGTGCCCGCTGACGAACTATTCGAGTCACTAGCCTTCCTCGAGGTGCATGGTTTATGCAATATGAACCGTAGGTGTGGAGGGGGGCTCAAAACAAACTAGAGATGCCACTACTTTTTTCATTATCATCTGTAATGAATATCTTGATTTCTTAACAAAGCAGACTCCTGATGGGAAGTATTGTGCCGTAAGAAACGGACAAAGAACTTATATACTTTCACAAAGGTCTATTTTAGCTATGTCTATGTTGGAATGTACTACGGACGTCCACAAATTTTCCAATAACAATACTTTGATACAGGAGGAAGTGTCGACCTCGAAAAAGCTCTCGGTGTAAGAAGCGGCACGCCTGTCATCGTTTGACCATTGCCAAGGCTTTCAGAAATTTTATTGTCGATTCCGGCGGGCTAGCAAATGCACTTCAAGCTTAGGTGCTCCAGCCACGGTCATGACAATAGGCAATGAGATAGCACATTGCAAATATGCGTAACAATTGTATTATTCCGTGTCCTGCTTATACCGACAACTATAGTTGTCGGCTTATGTTCAGCTGTAGCTGAAACTGTATAACACTTCTGATATACTGATAAACTGAAAACAGAGATATGGTCTAAGTTAATTTGCAGAATAATTATTTCGATGTTCCAGCCCTGAAAATTTATCTTAGTATAGCCGAACCGTACCTGTAAAGATTGGCCAAAGTTTTGGAATACATTAATGAACTTAATGCAAAAAATAATATAGCATTATTGTATTTTCCTTACCCAGAAAGTAATACGAAATGGCCATCAGATAAGCAGCATTTCTCTTTTGTGTAGTAATGAGGATTGTGATATGATAATGATCTCTCTGCAGATGCTGGATAAGTGAGTTGGAAAGAAGCGCTTCAGAATTTTGTCTCTAACGGTACTCACAGTTGGTGCACCTGACCGACTTCGTACCGAGTACGTGCATGGCTGGGGCGGGGGTTGGGTAACCATACCCCTTGGGTTTTTCGCAGTCTTGAAAACGGCTACGCGCAGCGCTGCTGTACCCAGTACAGTTTTTTCTGTAGCTTTTTACAACTCCTGTCAACATTTTCGGTTCAGGTCATTTCAGGTCAGTACATCAGTGCAGGTCAAGTGATATCATGTCCAAAAAAGAAGAAAACAACATAAGCAAGGAACAGCTTAATTTATCAATCTAAAATTCGTATTGAATAAAGGGCCGACTGAGTACACAGTTTTTTTTGGACTTCTGAAGTCGATGACCTAAGGTCAATTATGAGTCATAATGACACCGTTGGAAAAGTATCGGTAAAATGGTTTAAACATCATAATTTTGTTGGGAACGGGGCTAAATTGTATACTTTGGCATCATTGGGGTTGTCTTGTTTCTGCAGTTCTAATGATATGCATTCTGACCCAATTCGATATTAACCTGATCCAAGGTCAGGTCAAATCTTAGCTTTGACCTAGAATAGTCACATTATTAATCATTCGACGTCGCTTGCAGAAAAGCTTCAGATAGTAAATCCTTATATATTGTATCTCTTCTACATCAGATGGTAGGACTGAAGAACTGTATTTCAGTTATATCACCATATCCATATTGTGACATTGTTTGGCTTTCAATGCCCTCAGATTTTACCCGACAAAAGAATGCATAGACCACTTCCTTTAAATCTTAGGTTGTGCTACTTAACGCCATTTACTTTTTCGCTAACTAGCGTAGTTTTTAGATTTTTAGGCGGGGGGCGTAGCCCACCCCCTCGTCAGGCTGAAGGTGGCTCAGACCCCTGGCATTGCACGTCTTAAAAATTGCATCGCGCGAAACTAGTTTGAGACTCATACCAAACGTTTTTGACTGTGATGATTTTAAGCTATCAAAAGACATAGTCATAAGAGACTTCGCAATTGCTCTCGGTGACCGGCACCTCATCGACACCACCAGCCAAAAGACACGTGATGAGTTTTCAAAAAATGTGAGCGTCGGGCACATCTTTTTCGGATGGCGTGGTTTGCTCAAAAGTAAGTGCGTTGCGCCATTGCCGAGTATTTATACCATTTTTTCAGTAGCGCAAATATTTCTGCCATTTCTTGAACTGTGTTACACCCAGATTTATTCTAGTGATCAAGCCATGGATTTCGTACCATTTTCTTTATCGTATCCGTAGATAAAATTCCATAATAATGCAACCTACATAAAATATCGTAACGCTATTCTGTGATGTAGATTTGACATAAAATAACCGTAGCGTCACATAATAATGAAAGGTGGTGATAGCGTAGATCACTTTTTATTGAATACTTGGGTAGTTATGCTGACTCCATGCACTGCATATGTATAATATTAAATATACAGATCTATCATAGGTGGATCCAAGATTGCCGATCGGGGGGGCATCTTCCCAGGGGGGGAGATGGCGGGGCGCCATCCGGACCAGGGGAGTGCCTTTTTTGACCGAAAAAACCTATCAGGCTGGCGCAAAATCCTATCGGTGGGCGCCGATTTTTACATCCCTATGGACGGGGGATGGAAAGCGACATTTTAGAGTGGCGCCGTGACCATTTTAGGGGGCGCCGAGGGTCGATCGGGGGGCACCTGCCCCCTTGTCCCCCCTAAATCCGCGTATAAAATATATCATGAATATAAAATAACCAAGTACCAAATCACAGTGAAGGCGAAGGTGTATTCTGTGGGGGAGTGTGTGGGAACCAAATTTCAGGAGTGGACCAGGGCGTTTTGGAACCGCCAGGAGCCTGTGTCTTTCTCTCCCGTGATCCACATTTGCAATCAGCAGCAACTGAACTTTTACATTGCAGTACAATATTGATATGCGAAACTCGATAAATGTATCGCTACGACCTCAACAATACAATTATGACCTTCCCTATATTTAGCTTAAAACCTCCCTTATACGTGATTTTTACGGAAAATGTCCGGTTACTGTTTGAAATAAATCATAAGAACAATAGTCCGCAATCCTAGCTAGTCATCCTTGAGCTGACTAAACGTCAGGGAATTCGCGAACTCCCTGAGTGTTTATCCGGGATTTCGCGAACTCCCTGACTTCTAAGTCCAGGGATTTCGCGAACTCCCCTGGTCACCCAGGGATTTCGCGAACTCCCTAGGGATTTCGCGAACTCCCTGGCTGGTCAGTGATTTCGCAAAATCCCTAGGGAGTTCATGAACTCCCGGATTTCGCACTCTCCCTGTAACACATACATACATACATACATACATACATACATATATATATATATATATATATATATATATATATATATATATATACTTTGTGCGTGCGTGCGTGTGTGCGTGTGTGCGTGCGTGTGTGTGTGTGTGTGTGTGCGTGGGGGGGGGGCGGCGCGTGCGTGCGTGTGTGTGTGCGTGTGTGTGTGCGTGTGTGTGTGTGTGTGTGTGTGTGTGTGTGTGTGTGTGTGTGTGTGTGTGTGTGTGTGTGTGTGTGTGTGTGTGTGTGTGTGTGTGTGTGTGTGTGTGTGTGTGTGTGTGTGTGTGTGTGTGTGTGTGTGTGTGTGTGTGTGTGTGTGTGTGAGAGAGGGGGGGGGGGGGGAGTAGAAAATGACAGTGACAACAATGAATCTACAAAACACCTTTTATTATAAAAATAATATATTTGCTGGCACAGACGCGTTTGGGTTATCTTCTTCAGTGTGCTCAGCAAATACTAAATAATAATCACAAATTACAAGAACTAGTCTTGTTTGAATTTGTACAACACTTCATGCGAAAATGTAATCTGCACTCCCCTCTCCCCCCCCAACAAAAACATATCCACACCAAAACGCCATCCAACCGCACAACACACCGAATTACTTATGACTATGACGAATACTACCCAATTTTATTATGGTAGCCAGGGGGGCGCTGATATTAATATAACCTGCTTTCTGTTTTATACCATTGCTTTGCTTTGCACAGAACGCCTTATAAAAAGCCCGTAACTAACTAACTAACTATACAGTTGCTTGAAAATAAAAGCTGACTCTATGGTTTTCCTCGCCCTCTTGTTCAAACACCTTGCAATAGTTTTAGCCCCTCCCCAATCCGGTAAATGGTTGCATTCCATGCTGTGAGTGACCAAAGCATTACATTCGCGACGATATCTAAAATCCCTTTTATGCTCTTCTAGCCTAATTTTTAATCCACTATGTGTTTCCACATAGTATGACTTATGACACCCGTTGCATGGAACTGCATAAACAATGTTGTTCGGTTGGGGATTTTCTATTTTGGGAGGAAATAAACAATGTTTGGGGTTTTATTTGGAATGTCTGCAAAACATATCACCTATTCCCCCTTCAACATTTGAACAAGAGGGCGCGGAAAACCATAGAAGCAGCTTTTATTTTGACAAGCAACTGTATAAGACAAAAAAGCAGGTGATATTAATATTAGCGCCACCATGGCTACCATTATAAAATTCGATAGTATTCGTCATAGCCAAAACTAATTCGGTGTGTTCTGCGGTTGGATGGTGTTTTGGTGTGCATATATTTTTAGTGGGGGGTGGGTATATCACATTTTCGCATGAAGTGTTATAAAAATTCAAACAAGACCAGTGCCTGTAATTTGTAATGTTTATTTTGTATTTGCTGAACACACTGAAGCGGATAACCGAAACGCGTCTATGCCAGCAAATATATTGTTTTTATAAAAAAGGTGTTTTCTAGATTAATCGCTGTCACTGTCATTTTCTACAGAATCGTCATTATGAACCAAACATATATATATATATATATATATATATATATATATATATATATATATATATATATATATATATATATATATATATATATATGGGGGGGGGGGGGGGGTGTGGTGTGTGTGTGTGTGTGTGTGTGTGTGTGTGTGTGGGGGGTGTGTGTGTGTGTGTGTGTGTATTTTGGCCATAGATTTTCTCTCAAGCACTGTCGATTAAACTTCAACGAAGAGTTCGTTTTGGCTAGTTTTCTGTTTTCGTGTTCGCAGGTTCGTATAAGTTTTTTCACTCTGTTGTCGTTGATGGAAGATAATAAAAGTCCTAAATCGGTAGGCATTACGAAGTTATATTAATCGTGGCATTTACAGGTACAGTCGACGTTTCGAAGGCTTTCAGAGATCATTATCAAGACATTAAAGGGAATGTGGCACCTTTATAACGCGATTTTAACTGATTTAACGAGATAGCGAAGTTGTAAAGCAAGTCGGAAAACCCGGTACTCTATACATCATTTGTCTTAAAACTCGATATTTCAGTAGAAAAAAGCTAAAACCTACCCGAAATGTACCTCTCATGTACCTCTGGCCAGGCGGCCATTGTTGTGAGCTGCTGGTGTGACGACATATGCTGACGTCACGATGAGCATCAGCCAATCGAAGCCCTTGAAGCGTTTCGAATGTGGTAGTGGCTGCCAGATCATGACATCATCCACAGGTAGATATTTATTTCTCTTCCTAGAGGAGTATTTTAAAAATCAAAATATTGAGCTTATTGTACAATTTTCAGAGAAATCATGAGTGGTTTCATTATTTTCGGCTAAAAGTTCGCCTAATTAAAATTACCACCCAATTCCAAAAAACCACAAACAACAAATACAAATATATATAATATATATATATATATATATAATAAATATAATATAAAAATAATATATATAATTATATAATTATATATATATATATATATATATATATATATATATATATATATATATATATATATAGCGAAACATTATCTTTGAGAGGAGTTATTTCACCAGTAGGGGGAAGTGGGTATATTGGACCACTTAAAGGAAGTGTACATAAGAAGTTTTCGTAAATTATGGCGATTGCTTTTATAACAGAGTTTGAACTGAAATATCACTTTGGCAGAACGTGTAGAGATACCACCACCGGCTAGTTCAAATTCACGCGATGCTCCCCATGCCAAATTAAAGTACAATCAATAGTTTAAAAGAAAGGACGCAAAAACCTTCCTCAAACTTTGAAGAAATTCCTTATCACCTAATTGTAGCAACTTGATTTGTCTAAATCCTAAGCCTTCCATCATCATTCAAAATACCATGCAAGCGAGTAATCCTTACCATATGCTTACTTCGCTGTTAAATTCTCTAGCCTCAGATGTCGGTAAATCCAAGGAGATGACGGTAATATTTCGGCACACAAAATTATTGCATTAAAATATATTTAATATTCTTGGGTTTAAATTTCACAGAACCACCGTAAAATAGGAAGAACCACCGTAGGACCACCAGAACCACCGTAAAATAGGGCCTTTTCACCAGAATTCCAAGAACATGCAATATTTTCCTGAATGCTTATAGACAGGCCGACGTGTGGCACAATGTGGCCGCAAGAATTTCGCAAGAATGTCAGAGCCTACTCAAATAAAATCGCTTAGAGTACCTCGTCTTACTGTTTTCCTGGTTAGAAAGGTTCATTGTTTATCTTTATCTTCACTACGGTATACTTTTAAACGAGACATCAATGGTGAAACGACTGTTTTACTGAAATGACTTCATGTCAGTGGGATGCATGCCCGCTGATGGTCGGAAAATAAACCAAGCCCGAATTAGGATTAAATATGGACTATCAATGTTGCGCTGCATCCGGCTACAACTCAGTGCGAATTAGGGTACAGCAAAAAATAGTGTTTTTTTGTTAGGCTTTAATTTTGCCTTTGTAAAATCCAATTTTTAATTAGATTTGTATCAGGAAACGTCTTCTGATTTGATCATTCAAGCTGCAGTAAAAATCCAGTTTTGTGTTGAGTTTCATGGATATACCTGGCTGAAATTATGGCATTCATATCCAACACAATTATTGCACTAGAGTATACAAAATCATGGGCATGGGAACGTGGTGCCTTAACCAGCATCGGTTTTCAGCAATCATCGCCTCTGACTTCTAACTAAGGTACTAAGGAGGGGTGGGATGGGGCGGGCAGTGAAGTTGGCCATCGGAGGCAGGCGACTGCAGAACTAAGCAGTGGCGGATCTAGCCGGGTGGTTTGGGAGAGGCAAACCAAAGTCGAAAAGCAAAAAAAAAAAAAACGTCGCGCAGTGAAAAATTGCGTTACAATATGCATTTTCGGTAGGATTTTGGGCACTGAAGATGAAAAGCAAAAAAAAAAAAACGGCACGGGGTGAAAATATGGACTCAAGATATTTTTTCCTATCCAAGCCCCAATATTTACACTGAACTTCACTAATTCTGTTTGAAGTTGAGAGTTGAAGCACCAAAATCTTGCTTACAAGCTAAAAAGGAGTCGGGGAAAAAGGAGGTCGATCGCTTTGGGGGGGGCGAAAACATAGTTTTGCCCCGAGCTTTTCCGTTTGGGGGCAATTGCCTTTTTTGCCCCCCCCCCTGGATCCGCCACTGGAACTAAGGAAGGGTGGGATGGGGCGGGCAGCGATGTGGGCCATCGGAGGCAGGCGACTGCAGAACTAAGGAAGGGTGGGATGGGGCGGGCAGCGATGTGGGCCATCGGAGGCAAGCGACTGCAGAACTAAGGAAGGGTGGGATGGGGCGGGCAGCGATGTGGGCCATCGGAGGCAAGCGACTGCAGAACTAAGGAGGGGTGGGATGGGGCGGGCAGCGATGTGGGCCATTGGAGGCAGGCGACTGCAGAACTAAGGAGGGGTGGGATGGGGCGGGCAGCGATGTGGGCCATTGGAGGCAGGCGACTGCAGAACTAAGGAGGGGTGGGATGGGGCGGGCAGCGATGTGGGCCATCGGAGGCAAGCGACTGCAGAACTAAGGAGGGGGATGGGGATGGGGCGGGCAGCGATGTGGGCCATCGGAGGCAGGCGACTGCAGAACTAAGGAAGGGTGGGATGGGGCGGGCAGCGATGTGGGCCATCGGAGGCAGGTCGCCGCATCGAACTGTACCAGCGGGTGCCAAGGCGCTACCTCCCAGGGGAACACATCGACATTTAGTCGTCATATGAATTTGGTAGCTAATTCTTTATTGAAAATGAACAAATGCATATGGTGAACAAATAATATGCTGCATATGGTACAAATAAATACAAATACCGGCCAGGTTTTTGTTAAAAATATATCTCAAAGACTTAGTGTCGCAGAATCATACACGTCTAGTTTCAAAATTGAAGGCGTTATAAAATTGGTCATATGTAACAAAAACATAAATAAATACATAAATAAGTAATAATAATCAACAAATTATTATCATCAATAACGATACTACCTGAAAAATAAAATCAAAACAACAAATGAAAAAAAAACAAATGTAATCTACATTTTCAGCAGCAATATATGCACTTGCTCTTAATTAGATGGTAAATGATCCCAATAGAAGAAAAAAATCCAAGAAAAAACCCATCCTCATCTTTCCGCGACTCAAGCATCACTTATTGTCTTTAGGGCACCGCAACTGGCCCAAAAACTCACCCAGGCCACCCCAATAGATCGCAGTCATCAGTCATATCGACTTGATCGAGCGGCCGATAGGTTTTACCGAATGCGATGATGCTCGTAATGGAAGGAATTATGCCATTCTTTTAAAAATAAACTCGAATCTAATATATTTCTTTAGCTCTTACCACACGAAGATGGCAAAGGAATAATACAACAAATGAAAAGCACTTGATGAGCGAAGATACCAGATCGAGACGCAACTGCGACAACTGCGAAACATTAATTATTAAGGCAGCGCAGACGTGTACATTTACGTGTTATTGTCATGGTTATTGTCCCTGAGCCTGAGGGCTGAGCGTGAGTGGATGTGCTTAACTTTTAAACCATAACAGGAATATAAATAAAGGTACTCCAGGACAGCAGCATTAAATAGGAGTCCGTGCAGTGCGTCAAGTAATGAGCACCATGGTCTCAAAAGCTCTATATTGTTTAAGGATTATTGCAGCCAAACTGGACTGTCATCTTGAAGCGGAGTTTAGCACAAACAGTTGGCGGCTTTGGTTTTGTGCTCATTTATGTCTGAAACTCCTCTCAGAGCCAGGAAAAACATGTCCACAGGTAAAATGCCACAAAAAGTGTTCAGCTACATTGATTCCTTGCCATTTTTACGTCCTCAAGGCTGATAATTATTCAAAATATCTCCCACACAATTGGCTTATACCATCCAAGCATTTAAGCTTGTTTTAAAGTACTTGAGTCCTTAATATTTTGTTGTTCCATTGTAAACACAGCTTTTCTGAATTGAAGCGGAAAACTGCTAGACTGCGAACGTACTAAAATATGTTCAGGGTCCCGTCGCTCAGAGTACAAGTACGCTATCCACTGAGCCACGCACCCCCTGACAATGGTGGGAAAAAGGGTCCGCAATCATACATTAGCGGGCGGTCCAAAGTAGTTCGACTTCAAGTTAAGGACTTTCTATGAGGCGTTCTGTGCATGGCACCTTCGCCCGCCTAGTGTGTGGGAGAATTTAGAATTTTTAAAGGGAAGGGACCACTTTTTCAAAGTTCTAAAAGGAACATTTTAAGAACAAGAGAGGTCTGAGAATTAGAAAACAACATTTTCCCTCACTTTCATACGCTAAAAACAAAAATATCTCCTATTTTCTAACAATATGTAACGTCATCAAAATAACACTTTTAATAATCAGTGAAATCCCAAGCATTGACCATAGACTCGCTCTAAAGGTCTTTCACGGTGTTTCCGCATGCAGTACAAGAGGCACTGGTGCAAAAACTGAACGACATATGTTGTTACGGCGGCCGAGTTTATTCAGTGGTAAGATTACGCATATTCCTGATGTAAAGAAACAATTAGATTTTGATTTTGACAAAAACGATTGAAACTTGTTGTGGCAAGTAAGGAGCACGCAGGATGTAATCTGTGTTGCGGCCATTGGGCGCACTTCTGTCCAGTGACGCTCTGCAATGGACAACAGCTGGCCCGAAGTTTTCGGTCGACAGGCGTTAGGCATGCTGGTTCACTCGCTAGCACGGTAATTTCAGCAACTGGGCGGGGCTTAGGGCTTACGACCAATCATATTACTGCAACCATATGTAAGGCTGTGTTTCAGGGTTTGAAATAAGGCATTAAGCCCCTTTAAAACTGGTGGAAATTTCATACCGAGTGGTTTAGGCGAAATTAAATGTGTCAATAGTGGTTTTTCAACACGCTCAACAAAACTGCAATCTCAGTTCAAAACCAATTATCAAAGTAGGACACTCCCTTTAAAGTGGATGTGTGCGATCCATGTTGCAGTGGGGCGCTCTGGGGCTGAAAGGGGCGGGAAATCGTCAAAAACGGGCGCCCAACCACAAAGTTGAGGGCGGCCAGAGGCAAATGGGGGCGGTCCATGCTAAGGTGGGGTGCCCTGAGATTGTAAAATAGCAGTGGCGGATCCAGGGGGGAAGACATTTGCCTCCCCCAAACGGAAAAGCTCGGGGCAAAACTATGTTTTTGCCCCCCCTCCCCAAGTGATCAGCCTCCTTTTTCCCCCGACTCCTTTTTAGCTTATAAGCAAGATTTAGGTGCTTTAACTCTCAACTTCAAACATAACCAGTTAAGTTCAGTGTAAATATTGGGCCTTGGATACGAAAAAAGTATCTTGAGCCCATATTTTCACCTCGTGACGTTTTTTTGCTTTTCGCCTCAAATACCCAAAATTCTACCGGCGAATCTGTAGCGCATTTTTTTACTGAGGAAGTTGTTTCTTCTTTTTCTTTGCTTTTCGACTTTGGTTTGCCCGTCCCAAACCGACAGGCTAGATCCGCCACTAAGTGGCAGGTGGAGAAAGGGCCCACAGTCATACACTAGAGAGCGGTCCACATTGCAGTGGCCCGCCCAAGGGCTGGTAAAGGTGTCAAATCGTGGAATAGGAGGCTCCCAGCCATTAAATCAAAGGCAAGTAAGGGTTCTCCACCGTCATGGAGTCCTAGAGCTGCAAAAGAGCGGTCAATAGTGGAGAAGGGACGAAACACCATGCAGAAGAGGGCGGCTAGAAGTGGACGAGGCGGTCCATGTTGCAGGAGGGCGCCCTAGAGCGGAAAACGGGCGGCCCGTCGTGAAATATGGACGCCCAACCACAAAATAGAGGGCAGCCGGTGTGTGAGCGAGGCCCACATTGGAGTGGGGCCCTAGGGCTGCAAAAGAGCGGTCGATAGTGGACAAAGGGCGAAGAATCATGCAGAAGAGGGCGGCCAGAAGTAGACCAAAGCGATCCATGTGGAAGAACGGCGCCCTATGACGCAAAGGGGCGGCCAATCATGAAATATAGGCACCCAACGACAAAGTAGAGGGCGGTTAAAAATTGATGGGGGCGGTCCCTGTTCAAGTGAGGCGCCCAATGATACAGCGGGGGAGGCTGATTCAAAGTTAGAGGTCGCTCACAGTAGAAAAGGCCAGCTTCAAACGGCACTTTCTTTGCGGTTTGGTCTACCAATTGAGCCGCCCCGGTAGCTCAGTTGGTAGAGCGTTGGGGTCTGGTCTGCTGCTCAGAAACATGAAGTGGAAGTACATGTCCAAGCTTGGGATCGGTTTCCCTGAAACGCTCCGGCGCTCAATAGTTTACCCGACGTAGGGTGGCTGCCAACTGACTGGCGAGAGGGTGACCCGAGCGGGGCGGACGTCCATGTGCTTTCTGGGACGTTAATCTTTGGCTTCTAAATTAACTCTTCATTGTGGAAGTTGCTCGTTTGGGTGGTGGGGTGGGGGTCTCCGTGACAAGTCCTTGATGACTTTAGAGAGACTCCGTACTGTGAACAACTTGGAGGAGAAAAACATTCGCCGCACTGAGCGGCCGTGTCACTGACACAACCAGAGCTTCTCCCTGAGCGGCCGCGTCACTGACCAGGCTTGTTGAGTCGCAACTCAGAGTCGGAGTCGATTTTGAGTCGACTCAAATTTTCCTTGAGTCAGAGTTGAGTCGACTCACTTCCAGATTTGAGTTGAGTCTGAGTCGACTCAACTGCTTGACCAGTTGAGTCGAGTCAGAATCGGAGTCAGCGTCTAAGCTGTGAGTCGGGAGTTGAGTCGACTCAGCACTCGTTTTTCTTCACATATGTGATCACATGGCTGATATTTTAGAAATGTTTGGAAACAATTTTGAAGGATTTCATATTGCAATTTGCTAATAATAGGGAAATTATTATTATTCATATCAACACTACACCCATCCCGGGATCAGTCATTAGCAAAAATAAGTTGTATAAAATATACAGCTTCAAAAGCACACACACTTCCCGGTACTTTCCATTTAATATTAGCAATAGCATGCAAATCATACAGAAAAATGTGACTTGGCACACATTTAAACTTTTCGACTTTGAGGGTGCACACCATAAAAAGTCCTAAGCGAATAATCATGCAATAATTCACTCTTAGGAAGCCACATCTTTACTTTCTATTTTCTTCCTTTGGTTAACTGAAAACACAAAAAAACTAAGTAATATAAGCACCCACATAAACCTTGGAATGGATCAAAACGGAAACCAAAAGCCTCAATTATCTGCTTTTTAAAAGTACTTTCTTGATTTGTCATGGTTTGAGGATATCCCCTGGTAGATAATATAAACACCGACACAACACTGCACCTACTGTTCTCTGTATACGGAAAGTAAAACTCAGTCTATCTCTGGCATTCCCTACACCAAGTTTCTCACAAACCACCACTGTTTAAATTATCTTGATTATCATTTACCTATTTAGCGCCCACTGCCTGCACACAACATAGCACTGCTGCACCGGCACCCCTTGCACCCCACGCGCGCCACACCAGTTACAAAACCATCATTGTGCGCCACAATATATTAGCTGTGCTTTGTAGCCTTAGGGCAAGGTATGCAGATTTCTCAGGTTTTTTAAGTCATGTGACTTTTAAATTGCTATTTATAGTTATTCAACTGCCCGATCGTCACCTTTTGCGTAATGTCTTCAGTGCGCCATCTGTAGTATTTATCACAGATTTATCGGGAGGACAACGCGAGCGTCCATTGTTTTGTTTTTCATTGAGGTGGTGCACGGGTTCGGTTCGACGCGGCTTAGTATGTATTTCTAAGCTTAATTTGTCACAGGATTGTTCAGAATGTACTGGGGCAGGAATTGCCAGTCAAAATGTCAAATGTTAAAATATTGAGTCCTGTTATTTGTGTTTGAAACCTCGCTTATTGCCTCAATTAGGACTTGCCTCAAATATTTAAAAATATTGCCTCAAATAGGACAATTAGGACCACTCCGAGTCGGAGTCGACTCCGACTCAATGTTTATTTGAGTCAGAGTTGAGTCAACTCACTTATGAATTTTGGTTGAGTCGAGTCGGCTCACCATTTTCAACACATTGAGTCGAGTCAGAATCAGAGTCAGCCTTTAAGCTGTGAGTCAGAGTTGAGTCGACTCAAAAAATGTTGAGTCACCAACAAGTGTCACTGACACAACCTGAGCTCCTCCTTGAGCGGCCGTGTCACTGACACGACCTGAGCTCCTCCCTGAGCGACCGTGTCACTGACAACCTGAGCTCCTCCCTGAGCGACCGTGTCACTGACACAACCAGAGCTCCTCCCTGAGCGGCCGTGTCACTGGCACAACCTGAGCTCCTCCCTGAGCGGCCGTGTCACTGACACAACCAGAGCTCCTCCCTGAGCGGCCGTGTCACTGGCACAACCTGAGCTCCTCCCTGATCGGCCGTGCCACTGACACAACCTGAGCTCCTCCCTGAGCGGCCGTGTCACTGACAACCTGAGCTCCTCCCTGAGCGACCGTGTCACTGACACAACCAGAGCTCCTCCCTGAGCGGCCGTGTCACTGGCACAACCTGAGCTCCTCCCTGATCGGCCGTGCCACTGACACGACCTGAGCTCCTCCCTGAGCGGCCGT
This sequence comes from Lepas anatifera, assembly GCA_034440635.1. Taxonomy (NCBI): domain Eukaryota; kingdom Metazoa; phylum Arthropoda; class Thecostraca; family Lepadidae; genus Lepas; species Lepas anatifera. The sequence continues at coordinate 853,897 of JAOTON010001937.1, read as the reverse complement.
GTCACTGACACAACCTGAGCTCCTCCCTGAGCGGCCGTGTCACTGACACAACCTGAGCTCCTCCCTGAGCGGCCGTGTCACTGACACGACCTGAGCTCCTCCCTGATCGGCTGTGTCACTGACACAACCTGAGCTCCTCCCTGAGCGGCCGTGTCACTGGCACAACCTGAGCTCCTCCCTGATCGGCCGTGTCACTGGCACAGCCTGAGCTGCTCCCTGATCGGCCGTGTCACTGACACGACCTGAGCTCCTCCCTGAGCGGCCGTGGCACTCACTGTCTTCTGTGCGTATTCCCAGCCAAGCCCGCTTGTCCGGCCGGGCCGACCAGCCGCACCTGCTGGATTGTGCCGGGGCCTGTGGCAGATACCCTCCGCAGAGCCGCGGCAGCTCGCCACCAGCTGTGCTCCAGCACAATCCCGCGCCGAGCGCGCCGAACCGCGCCAACATTCAAGGCCAGCGCGCTGTAACTGAACAGCGGTGACGTCATCAGCCAGTGCCGTGCGCGCGCTTTTTGCGCCTCCACCGTTCCACCCGTGCCACACGGGAGTCCCAGGGATGGACGGGCTGGAAATTTTGGTCACTGAGGCTGGGCTGGGTCGGGTTAGCCGTATTTGGGGATCAGCCGGGCTGAGCTGGGCTAGGCCGGACTGAGCTAAGCTAGACCGGGCTGGGCCGGGCTGCTAGAGGGACCATTGTCGGGGCTGTAAAACTCCATTCTAAAAAAATACCGCATGCACCAGAAAAACCTTCGACACAAACTTGTTTTGTCTTTCTTAAGTACCTTTACCAACCTCATGCGCCAATTTCCTTGCAATAGATATGGGTTTGCAATGAATATCTATGTACAGTACATACATGCGGAAGTTGGTGGATCCAGGTTTAGGAGGAGCCGGACCTGGCGCCCACAACAAAATCATGTTTTTGAGCTTCTGACCACTACAAAAGCCGAGAGCAATGCTCTCCTTACACAATTCATGTCAAGCGAAGAAAATTTACCACGAAGTGGTAAAATATGGGTCCTTAGCAAGCGTAAGTGATCGAATTTACATATCTCTACAACTGACGATGACATAAAATTTGGCGACCGAACCAGGCACAATATATGTCACATACTTTCACTAGCGGATTTAGGGGCGGAGGGGGGGGGGCAACCAGGCAATTGTCCCCAAGCCTCCCATTTTTGCCGATTTTCTTAAAAAAACATACGTTTTTCACAATTTTAGCCCTCCCCCAACCGTCGGGCTTGATCCGTCCTTGGATACTTTTGAGACTGTCTATTTTCGACAAGCATACACAAATTGAGATATTTCCCAAACCCTTGGAGCAATTCTGCCTTTTGGCAGCACGTATTTCTGGAAATGTTGGATTCTCGGGCTGGAAGAGTGAAGAGTCTTCGGGCTGGGAGTTCTTATCCCCAATAAACATCCTTCCCATATGTCACACATGCTCTTTTAAACCACAGGGCTATGTTATGAAGCATGTATAATCCCTCCAATTCGAATGGACCGACCAGCCTAGAGTACAACAGCCTGCGGAGTCTCGGCGCCGGACTGGAACCAGTCATTTAGAATTATTTTTGGGTGCCGGTCCGGCGCAGCGCAAAATTCAATCGGGCCGGTCAGATTTCCGGCACACCGTCCTTCCCCGCACGAGACCGGGGCCGGGGCGGGGAGCAGCCCAGCAAAGGTCCAGTACCCAATAGAGTTGGGACTTTTTGGAGAAAAAGCTGGTCCCGGTCCTGGTTGCGGCCAAAGTTATTTGGTCCCGGCCTACTTCCGGCGATGAAGGAACCGGCCTACTCCCGGTAGCCTCTTTTCTCTCTATTGGCATATCATTTACTTATTTTCAAGTGCACTAAGAGCCAAACATATTACGCAATTAAATATAATCAGTAGCTTAAGAAATAAACACAAAGTATGAATCAAAGTTTCAGGAAATCCCGACCTAAAATCACGAAAAAAACTACCCACCATCATCTGACAATGCTCTCTGAAGGAGGGTTGGCAAGTTAAACATTAAACAGATCAGAAACTACATGTCAATCCAAATATAAACAGTATTAACACCTCCCTTCTGTCCATCCATAAACATTCCATCAATAACCCCGCTATAGCAGTACCCCGCAGGCACAGAGTATCCCGTAGGCACGGAGTACCCCGCTATAACCGTACCTCGCTGGCGCGGAGTAACCCGCTATAGGAGTACCCCGCAGGCATAAGCGTCGCCACCGGCAAAAAAGTGGGGGGGGGCAGCCAAACTTCAAAATGACGCTGACAAAAAACTTCCCACGTTAGGAACAAAGACTGCTCGAATTTGGGCTCCTCGTTGCCTTCTGCAGCGGCTGGTTATAAGAATGTCCGGTTTTCTCCCATATTGACTGAGATCAGGACCTTTTTGGCCGGAAAGTGGGGGGGGCGGGCCCCCTGGCCCCCCGTGGCGACGCCCCTGCCCGCAGGCAAGGACTACCCCGCTATAGCAGTACCCGACAGGCACGGACTGCCCCGCTATAGCAGTACCCGACAGGCACGGACTACCCCGCTCACTGAAAAAAGTTTTCACTCTCAATATAAATATACACTTCAACTCGATCCATATTACACTGCTACTCCCGGCTTATCAATAATAAACAATACCTCGGTGGAATAATTGCGGTGTAAGCGGAGCTGAAGGGCATTCAATGGGAGTACTTGTCTACACTGATACTCTCTGGATACTCACACAGATCAAAATGCATAGTTACTACCATTTTACGCCAGAAAGACCCTTGGGTAATCCAGTCCATACGCTATTGTTGCTGCACATATTACTCCGATATGACACCACCCCGCTACCACGTTCTTACACCAACGGTGCCCTGTTGAATTGCGCTTGTGCGGCTTTATTTACGCAGGGTGCAGAGTAATCATCGGTGGCGTGAACTTTGTCATTGTTTATTGTAATTACTGAGTGTTATTATTTAGATTCTATTGAACATATTTTCAAACAATTATGTTCTCTTTTGGATGCTGAAACAAGCCAAATACCTCTCCTGAATGGGCAACACAGTGTGAATTAAGAAGAAGGCGTGGCAACGTTGGTATGTCCCCTGTATCAATGCTCTGCTTTGGCATTCTCATATCAACATTTGCATGATAGGAGAAGATACAACGAAGCAGAAATCTTAAGACAATAGATCAGTATACATGTACATGTGTACATGATCAGTGCAGGGGCAGACGAGGCCCTAGTTTTAGGGGGAGGGTCAAACCCATGTCTGCCTCTCCTCGGGGGGGGGTGGGAGTTAATATTTTTTGCTCTACAGACCTAGTGTAAACACCTTTTTCAAAAATTTCTCCGGCGTTTGAGGGGGCCAAAGATAGTTTGGCCCCCTTCCAGCACTTTGGGGGGGCCTGGCCGGAATGCCCCCCTCCCCCTGCGTCCGCCAATGGATCAGTGCGCTTGTAAGGTTTTGTTTTGTATTATGCCCACTCATACAGAACGGTGATATCCGTCCTCATTTCGTTTTTGGTCGTCGTTGGACGAGCTCCTTCGCAGCGGTAGGCTCCGGCAATGCCTGGTTGGTGTGGAATAAAGAAATTTCGTTGTATTTCTCTTTATTGGATTTCGGGAGGAAGTGCCGCATTTTAAGCAGTAATAAGGAGGACATCATAGGGCTAAGTCATGCGTATCCAGGGGTGGAGCTAGGCCGACGTTTGGGGGAGGGGGTAAGGGGCCGAAAAACGTGAAAAATGTGTTTTTTGGAAAATCGGGGGTTTGAAGGGAAAGGGGTAATTTCCCCGCTCCCCCTTTGATCCGCCAGCGTTAGTATATTAGGTGTAACGATGGGGTATTGATGGTGTCATTTGGGGATAACTGACAGGTGGAGCTGGCGTAACTTTGGGATTTTTTAAGTTAAGGTGAGCGTAAACAGGGGGTAAAATAGGTGTAAAGGAGTTTACTCCTGCAGGGAGTAAAAACTATTTCAGTGAGACGGTATCATAAGGGTTAGTCCAGTGTATTTTTGGTGTCCATAAGGGGTAATTAGTGTGTCATTTAAACATAACTGAGAGGTAACTCAGGTGAAACTAAGGGATAACGTTAGAGTAATCGGTGGGTAGGGTAAGTGTTGTGGTGGGGGACAAATGGACCTACGACCACTTTACTCCTTTAGGGAGTAAAAATTTTTCTCAGTGCTATAGCAGTACCCCGCAGACACAGAGTACCCTGCTATAGCAGTACCCGGCAGGCACAGAGTACCTCGCAGGCACGGAGTACCCCACTACAGCAGTTCCCCGTAGGCACGGAGTACCCCGCTATAGCAGTACCCGGCAGGCACAGAGTACCTCGCAGGCACGGAGTATCCCGCTATAGCAGTACCCGGCAGGCACAGAGTACCTCGCAGGCACGGAGTACCCCGCTATAGCAGTACCCGGCAGGCACGGAGTACCCCGCTATAGCAATGTCCCGCAGGCACGGAGCCCACCCAATTGTACCACTCCCACACGAGCGACAATGTCACGGCGGATGCCGGAGTAGCGGCTGCGTGACGGCGCGTGACGTCGTCACAGGTCGCGGGTCACGCAGCGGGTCGCGACGACAATGGCCGCTCACCTTGAGCGGCCAGACGCCGGCGCAACAGCACCATGGAGCTACCGCTCACTAAGCCACCTCCCACAGCCTCCAGTCAGTGATAACCCGATATATTTACTAGTTCTCATCAAATTAACTTTTTTGCTTTGAAAAGGTATAACAGCATAATCACGTATTACATACATTTCCACACTATTGAGTTGGCTTTTAAATTGTTGTCATGATGAGTAAGAGGTCGTTATAAACTAGGGAAAGAGAATAAGAATGAGGAAATGTGAGGATAAAAGGATGGGATTTTACCGGGAGGGGTCGCTGCTGCAACAGGCGCATGCGCTCGCAGGCGTCAGGTAGAGAAAGGATGAGCACAAGGATTTCGGATAAAAACACACACAACTGCACACACACTTGGAGCATGTGAGATCAAACAAAATGAAAGTGACAAATGGTCGATTCTTCGGCTCCGTTTTCATGCTGTCCTCGATTTTATCAACTCTGCTCCTTTGCTGCTCTTGCTTGATGCAGCTTTAAATTTCCAAGCTTTAGTATTGCTCACATTGTAATGTTCTAAGCCTCCAGTCCTAAGTTTGTTCTTGAATTCACTAACCTTTCCGTTTGCTTATCCTCTAATGTGTCATTCCTGCAATATGAAGAATATCCAAGGAATATCCTGCAATGGGGAGGAACATCCCAACCTAGGGTGACGCATTTTATTGTTCTCATGTGAGATGCGCGTGATTTACTAGAAGCATATTGTGTTTATTTTTAGGCTCTGACTTCGCCTGTAAATGTATATGCATCCATTGGCGATGTGAATAAATAAATAAATAAATAAATAAATATATCAACCTTTCTTCCCCAGAAACCTTTTTTCTTGGGGTGGCTCACAAAAACACGTGATTTAATAATTTAGGTCAACTGGAAGGTGGTAGGTACCGTAAATACCGTAGGTCAGCTGGCAACTGACTGGTGAGGGGGTGAACTGAGGTAGACGGCCGTCGTTATGCCTTGTGGGACGTTCAACTTTGGCTCCTTAAAGGGAATGTGGCACCTTCCTAACGTGATTTTAACTGAGATAGCCAAGTTGTAAAGCAAGTCGGAAAACCCGGTACTCTATATATCATTTGTCTTGGAACTCGATATTTCCATAGAAAAAAGCTAAAACCTACCGACACCAGCCCCCCTCATCAACCCCCGCCGGGCGGCCATTGTTGTGAGCTACAGGTGTGACGACATATGCAGACGTCACGATGAGCATCACCCAATCAAAGCCCTTGAAGCTTTTCAAGTATGGTAGTGGTTGCCAGATCGTGACATCATCCCAGGCTGATATTTATTTCTTTTTCTAGAGGAGTATTTTAAAAATAAAAATATTGAAGTTATTGAACATTTTTCAGAAAAATCATAAGTGGTTTCATTATTTTCGGCTAAAAGTTCGCCTAAATGCACTAAATTCCAGGATTCGACCAAGGTGCCACATTCCCTTTAATTAACCCTTTATCGTGGGAGTTGCTCGTTTGGGTGGTGGGGTCGGGGTCTCCGTAAAAAGTCCCTTGATGACTCTAGTGAGACTCCTAAAACTGAACTGGCAACAACTTGGACAATATTTATAAAAAGAAAAACAACAGTCATTTAAAGTGATAGAAAGGGATCCATTGTTTCGAGGGAAAAGAGGGCAAATGAACTTATTAGTAATGGGCCTAGCAGCCTTAAACGAAAATTTACAAAGATGTCACGACTTTATCAATAATTGAAACAAGTATAACTTATCCTATAAGCACCACTCACTCACACAATTACACCGTTCCTGGAGATTGAAAAATAGTATCGATACAAGGTGACCCAGTGCAGCACAGCAAACGATTGAGAGGATTCATACAATGCCAAAACACAAGTCTGAAAGGCTTTCATTCTCAGGAAGTAATTTGAACCTGCTCATATATGCCGAAAAATGTCCTGAAGTCATAACGCATTAGACTTCACTTCAACAGGTTGCCTCACATGATATTTTTAAAAGGTGATTATTTCATAGCCGACACGGATCCAAGTTCAAACGCCACTTCGAAAGGCTTTTGATTGGTGTTTTTTAATGATTAGGGGTGGGCAAATTTGAAGCAATATCGAGAGCCACTACGTGAAAACAAATAGCAAAATGTATCATATGTTTAGGCCTCTCACAGGCCAGTTGAACTACATTGAACCAATAATTAGCATTTGAAATGAAAAAAAGAACACTGAAATGATGTTTTACCACTTTTACCACAGTTTCCACGGTTCATTGGATGTGGTCGGGCACCCACAAATACATATAATTCCACACTCCTGGTGCCTTGTATGACCATTGAAGAATAAGGGAATACATTGAGATGACTTCAACAGCGACACTGGCTTTGTCCTGTACAAACGCATTTATTCATCTGCAATGATGGCCGTCAGATCACTCATTACTGAAGCCAAATAATGTATACGAGTATGTTTAATATTACCTTTGCATTGGACATTCCCCATGACTAAATTTGCGACCATTCATGCAGCACCCACAAAAGAAAGTCTTCTTGCACAACACGACACTGTTTGATTCAAACATAGGTATACGAAACCCGAACGTCTCGTCCTTGGTTTGTAGATTGTTTTATGAACAGTGACGTGTGTCTTATTTACCGCTGGTATTATTTGAAACTTGTATTAATTTTTCATAATCGCATCGGCGAACAGACTTTGGAGCTGTCTCTGGCACATACACCAGGTGATCCAGCCTGCACCACCCCAGTCAGACAGGTGCGTCTCACACATACACCAGGTGATCCAGCCTGCACCACCCCCAGTCAGACAGGTGCGTCCCACACATACAACAGGTGATCCAGCCTGCACCACCCCCCCCAGTCAGACAGGTGCGTCTCACACATACACCAGGTGATCCAGCCTGCACCACCCCCCCAGTCAGACAGGTGCGTCTCACACATACACCAGGTGATCCAGCCTGCACCACCCCCAGTCAGACAGGTGCGTCTCACACATACACCAGGTGATCCAGCCTACACCACCACCCCAGTCAGACAGGTGCGTCTCACACATACACCAGGTGATCCAGCCTGCACCACCCCCAGTCAGACAGGTGCGTCTCACACATACACCAGGTGATCCAGCCTGCACCACCACCCCCAGTCAGACAGGTGCGTCTCACACATACACCAGGTGATCCAGCCTACACCACCCCCAGTCAGACAGGTGCGTCTCACACATACACCAGGTGATCCAGCCTGCACCACCACCCCCAGTCAGACAGGTGCGTCTCACACATACACCAGGTGATCCAGCCTGCACCACCCCCAGTCAGACAGGTGCGTCTCACACATACACCAGGTGATCCAGCCTGCACCACCACCCCCAGTCAGACAGGTGCGTCTCACACATACACCAGGTGATCCAGACCTGCACCACCCCCAGTCAGACAGGTGCGTCTCACACATACACCAGGTGATCCAGCCTACAGCACCAGCCCCAGTCAGACAGGTGCGTCTCACACATACACCAAGTGATCCAGCCTGCACCACCCCCAGTCAGACAGGTGCGTCTCACACATACACCAAGTGATCCAACCTACACCACCACCCCCAGTCAGACAGGTTTCGCACCGCACTGTAACGGTCACTCTTGTCCCTTTGCAGGCTCCACGCTGACGATGAAATGGTGATTTCTCTTCAACCGCAGTTTGACGCCACTGACGGCTTGCTCCAGTGCATCCGGCCAGCGACCGGATTCTGAACGGACGGTATTAGCCGCCTTTCCGTTCAACAAGGGACTTGACTGCCATGTTCCTGTACAAATATAGAACGAGAACCCAGATCTCCCCACTACCGCCGTGCCGCAGTTGGTGAAAGCGCCTCGGTCCAGTGTGGGAGGTCCTTGGATCAAAAGCTGACCTGTGGCAACATTTTCCTCGACCGCCTCCTACCCAAGAGATGGCAGTACACTGGGTAGTGCCCGCCTTGACTAGGGACTTCCGCTGACCAACCAGCGCCCTTGTTATTGGGAGCACGGGCTTGATCTGCCTTTAGATAGATCCACCGGTCCGGTGGCACCGCCCAAGGGCACGGCCTCGCCGCTTGTCACCGGAGCAGTCCTCTGATTCGCCGGGCCCGAGAAATCGGGATAGCTCCACTGCCTGGTACAGTGGGGCGCGTGACATGGAGCGTGCGGACATGACTGTCCCGCAAGGGTGCCGATAAGCGTAAGCCCCGCTGCCTTGTACATAGTGTGTGTGGTGCAAATGTATAAAAATGTTCCCGGGTTGGGAACGCAAAAATATAAAAAAGGATCTTCCTGTGAAAATTTTCTTCATGAGGGAAAAAACAGTAACCTTATAAGAATAAAAAAACAGACTCAAAATATTCATCACATACATCCCAAGCTAAGCCAACAATGCCAATGAGCACACAGGTCCATACAACTGACGTTTTTCCGGCATCACTAGCAATCACAGACAACTCAAAGCCGAATTACGGGCGTTATCTCATACTGAACAGTAATTGTTCAGTGTAATAATCCATAATCAATCCATGTAGAATACAACTGCCCTGTCGGAAAGAACCACTCAAAGGTCATCCGTACCAAATCATCAAAAAAAAACAGTCACAGTCTCCGATTTTGACGAAATTTTGTGAGGGCGTAGTACTTATTGAAGCATCCTTAACCAGTTTAATCGTCGGTGACCTCCAGGGTCAGAAATTAGAGATAATCTTAGGCTACACAACTGTTCCAATATTGTCATTTTAAAACAAATATAACTCCAATAATAACAAATATAAGTATATAAGTAATAACAAATATAAGTACCAAAATATAGAAATCATTACTCTACCAAGTAGGGGTAATTTTTATCCGTGACCTTTAAAAGATCCGTCCAAGGGGGTTCGCAGACCCCTAGGACTCCCATGACTACGCCACTGATCCAATATGTGCCCAAATCCTGTGTGCCCCTAATATCGATCAAGGTGTGCCCCCTCCCCCAGCTCATTATTCATGTTATAACACCAATCTTTTTAGTTTTGATACATGTTTTTTTCTTTTACCTCAAAGTGTGCCTCCAAAAATTTCGCGCCGGGAGGCATGGCCCCTCCCCTTGGGTGCACTACTGATCTTTGACGACATCGACGTCACAAACGACTGAGTTTGGTGGGTAAGGATGCTTCTATGCTTACTACTCCCTCACTAAATGTGGTCAAAATCAGGGACTCGAGACTGCATTTTTAGAAATTTGGCATGGAATTACCCTGAAGTTAACGTTATTTCCAAACCCCCGGCGGAAGGTCTGGCAGCTGAATGGCACAACTAGCACATAGACCAAGCGAGCGATGCCAAAGGTGAAAGGTATTATCCTCAGGTGCTGGCCAGGAACGCTCGGACAGAGCGGAGGATGTGGCCGAACGCACCCGCCGACAGAGCGGAGGATGTGGCCGAACGCACACGCCGACAGAGCAGAGGAGCGGTCGAACGCACACGCCGACAGAGCGGAGGAGCGGCCGAACGCACACGCCGACAGAGCGGAGGATGTGGCCGAACGCACACGCCGACAGAGCGGAGGAGCGGCCGAACGCACACGCCGACAGAGCGGAGGATGCGGCCGAACGCACACGCCGACAGAGCGGAGGAGCGGCCGAACGCACACGCCGACAGAGCGGAGGAGGAGCGGTCGAACGCACACGCCGATAGAGCGGTGGATGTGGAGTCATATACGGCCAGTCGATGTCTGAAGCTGCGGACCCAAATATTCACTGGTAGAAACACCACAAACGACCACGGCGGTAGGGAGAGCGAGAAACAGACATTACTGGATACAAGTTGGGAGAAATATCAGGTTCCGTATTCACATCTGAAAGGGGGATGTAAAGGCAGCGAGCAATGTGATCGGGCATGTAGGCGAAAGAGAAGAGAGAGAGCGAGAGAGAGGGAGGGAGGGAGGGAGGGAGGGAAGGAGGAGGAGAGGAGAGGGAGAGAGAGAGTCCGTAGAGTGGGGAGAACGAGGGAGAGGAGAATAGGGGCGTGGGAAGTGTCAGCGCTGCAGAGCCTGGAAAGCAAAATCAGTCCATCGTAAAATCCCGTGAGAACTCCTTAAGACTTCTTCCTTTGGGCAGCCTGAAGAGCAGGGTGTATTAGAGGAAACAAGGATCACTACTGTTGTCAAGGAATCAATCACAATCAGTGAAGAGATAAGGGATTCTCGGATAGTTTATAAGGACGACAAGACCACTTTTTGCTGCACCCGAAAAAAGCTCGGATCTAAATGGGAACCATCTCTAAGCCAAATAGGTAAAACCGCATGCAGGTTATGGAAGGCACCTCTGTCCGGGCCGCCCTGTGTAGTTCTACATCGGCCACCCATGTGCTACACAAGATTACACTACATAAGATTGGCTCACTAAATAGTTCTGTCCCTAGGGTGACGTCACACAGCAATATGGCAGCGATATGGCAGCAGTAACCAAGGCGTAGTCTTCGTGTAGGCTGCACAGCTCACTTTAGACGCACAAGCTAACTTTGTTTTTAATTAATGGGAATTAAATCCCCTTGAGAGGACAGATGTTGGATTTCAAATGAATGTAAAATTGTGTTAAAAGACAAATTGAATCCATCTAATTCATACTATACAGGTCTGTCAAAGGCGTTTGAGGTTGAACATTTTAACCTAAAACCCTGTGGGCAAAGGAAAATTTCATCGCCAGCGTGACGCAAATGCGATTCCGGATTGTTGGTTGGGGGCTGCGTGCCATAGACTTTTTGCATTTCACAGGCGGTTGGCTGTTCGTGTCACGCACCTTGGGCGCTCGGCATGGACATGGAAAGGTGGAGCTCTGGAAGTTCCGGCGAACATGGAAGTGGTAAGAGGGGGTCGAACGTCTGAGCCAACGTGCTGCTTTTACTACCAGCATTTCTATATGGAATGGATCTATCGGTTATTGCAGCAAGGGAAAAAACACACAGGCAAATCTGCAGGCTGGGTATTTCCAGGAAATGCATGCACAAAGGTACAAAAATAGCACCATCCCGTTATGCTAGAGGAAACCAGGACACGAGACAGAGGGGCATTGCTCCACCATCCACAATGTGACTAATACCTTTTATACGCGGACAGTGTTGAAGCTTGCAACATACGACCGACATCAGATGGTTTCTCACGATGCTCGCACCATTGGCAGATTAAGAATTTCGGATGAATGTCAACGATATGCCCTCAAAGAGGTTGCAAGACCGATTATCCCCAAAGAAAGAAATGCTCTGTAAGAGCCGGAACCGGACATGATCCTCCTTGCGATGGAGACCGTTCCCATTTCCCCCACCAACCTGAGGTAAGCGGATCGAGCCTCCGGCGCCCCCCTTGGAATTTTGCTCTCGCCAGGATGCGATTATAGACGCTCCCGCGATGGGATTTGGAGCCCACCAGAGAGCTTTAACGCCCCCCCCCCCCACCTGGTCAAGATAACGCCCTCTTCCGACCATGCCCCACCAATCGGAAATCCAGGATACGTCTATGCAGCCTGGTAAACACGCACGTCACCGGTTTCAGCGTGCCATCCAATTCCATGAACTGAGAACGAGTCTGACCAGTCCAAAAGCGCCTTTGCTGCCATCTAGTGTCAGTCTGACACACTGTCCCGTACAAGGTATTGCGGGCGTGTCTACTTTCCCGGAACGCCGAGATCGTACCCATGCACAGTGTTCTAAGGGAGGACAAAATGGGGACATTATCCGAATTTCTGATTATTTTTAAAACTAATTTTGATGTTTGCAACTAGTAGCAAAATGATCAGGGTGTCAGAACATGGCAAACAAAAAAAAATTAAGACCTTTGAAGTCGACGCGACAAGGCATCAACCTGCTGTATTTGAATCTCTCGCCACATAACACGACAAAGGCCAAGAGCAATGCTCATTTTCGATGCTTCTTTGTAGGCTAAGAGAACATACAAGATAAGACAAACCAGGGTTCATTAGAAAGCTTAAGGCATGCAGAATGCGATTTTGCAAGCAGTTTTCTCCAGTGATCGCTGCAATTAAATTTGAAGAGCAAAACATGTACCATATACATTTCACATACATTTTGAGACTATGTCAATTATCGATAAGCATACACAAAATTGCGTCGCCTGCCCCACCCTGGGACTACTTCAAAACTATGGCAGGATGTTTCGCCTACCTGCCCTGCAAGTTTCAGCTGCGTCACGCAGCGGCAGTGGTGATGGCGACATATTATACAGGGGCATGTCGCGCGCGCTGTCGGTCGGGGGCGGCGGCCGTCGGCGAGGTATGCCTGGAGGCTTGAAGGGAGGTGTGCCGGGGCACGGCGAAAGTTTAGTGCATTGGTTACAATGAGTTAAATGAGCACTGTTTGTTGACATTGCTTGTCGATTGTAATTTTTAACCTACAGTCGTTGAAGTATTCACTCAATAATTGTGAAAAAGTGCAATGGTTACCGTATGGGAAAACCAAGCTTTCAATTGATGTCTCAGTACACTAGCATACCCAGTAACCATTCGTAGAATCGCAGCTAGTATTTGCACAGGTCATTTTCAGACCGCACGATGGGGTGAGAACCGAGATACATAAATTAACCCTTCCTCGTTTGCAAAGTTCACTTCAAATAACATCAGGGAATAGAAATAGAGTCTCACAGCACTCACACGCACTTGTTGCATGTTCTTTTATCGTCATTTGAGTTTCGAACTGGATGCTGTAAACACGAAGGTGCAAATAAGTCTAGAAACGCGGGTAAACCTGCTTACAGCTGATACAGCATTTGGACTGGGGAATTCGATTGAAAAAGCGAACAAGCAGCTCACTGATATTTACCAAGTAAGTAAGTACACACAGGGTGACATAAAACGTAAGGCAGGTTCGTTGGAAAAAAATTGTTTTGTGCGATCGACGCAACGCCAATTCCGTAAAAAATACAATTCGGTCATGGACCAAGCCAAGGTTTCGTATTTATTCAGTAGGAATCTGATACCATTGTGCTGGTGTATGAACAAACATATCACCGTTGAATGTGATCAATTTCGTCTTCATGGTTAGGGAAGGGGGTGGTTATATACAATATAACCGGAACTATAGCAGCCTTTGGGTGGGAAATGGGGTTTGACCTTGAAAAAATTTGACCTTGACCTATGACCTTGGCCCTGAGCAGCCCTAGTCATAGCATAACATGCGTCATACTGAGTAATGCCACTGAGAAATGCTTGACCGGAATACTGCGGTCAATGACTTTGACATGAGAGCTTTGACCTTGACCTTGACCTTGTGGGTTAATATTGACATATATCCTGATCACATGACGTTATGACGTCATCGCTCGGTCTACAGTGCAGGCGAACTGGTGCGACCGCCCAGCAACGGTCTCTAAATATAGGTCTTACTGTGAAGGCTTATAAGTAACAAAATTATTGACCGATTTTCAAAATTTCTTAATTAATCGACGCCCTCATAAATGCTCTCAAATGTGGCCGAGTAGCATTTTCCGGCGGCGAACAGTTCTCTGGCTACTTTGGAAAAATAGGTGGGGGCACTTTAGGGCCCCCTCCACTGCGTGTGTTAAGCGAGGGTTAAAGAACGTCTTCAATGTCAAGACTATCGCGCGTATACACTTAAAGTGACTGGAAATTAACTAGAGCATCCATGCAAAGCCCCCTTATTATCATATATGCATATAGTTATTTTTGCTGCCGACCTAGGGTCAAATACCTGACAGTCATGCCCGCTGCGGTCAGGTCTTGACATTCATATGTTGTCCACATAATTTGTGGGAACAGAGCTTTCGATTGATACCAAAATTATTAATTTGGGATTCATACTTCCTGAGATATTGAATTATGTCCCCACTTTCCGCTCCGTTAGAACACTGTGCCATGCAGCGCATATAATATCTCCTTTTGTAAAAAAGAGAAGTTATATAGATGCTTTCTTTATAGTTCCCGATCATCGATTCCGATAATATCGCTGCCGGGGGTCACTGGCACCGGAGCACGGTGTCCCTTTTAAATAATAAATTAACACTAAACCTATGACGTTGAATGGAAAGAAATGGGTTGGAAAGTCCATGATGCCCCTCCCTTAAATTTGGACGTTCCATTGTTACTGTCGGTGGATAGATTAAGCTAGAATGTGTCATGGGAGAACTTTTTGTCGAGAATGCAAATGATAATATGATATTATTTTGCGCATGCCCGTAAGAAAATGACTTACTCAGAAAATTTGGCCCAAAAATAAAAATTCAGCCTGCGCGAGCTACTTTATTACGGCTGATTCGACCGATCCTTAACCCTTCGCCGCCTAAGAGGTCCGATTAGACCCCATCCCTTGGTTTTCCGCGAGTGGCTCTGAGCCAATTGTAATGATATGCCCATCGCTTTGCAAGCTTCTAAGATGATCAATGTGACATCTTATGACTAAAAATCGACATTAGGTCAGGTCAGGTCATCGAATTATGAGGTCCTTTCTAAGCCTATGTAAGGTGATTTCGTTCTTATAAAATGCAACTGACAAAACCAACGCCTAACTTGGTTTCTAGAAGAGCTAAATCAAGCTTCTGAATATCATTCAAAACCTATTCGAAACGACAAATGAGGACGGTGTCATCAACTTTAAGATTAGGTGAGTACCAAGGTCACCACCAGAGGTCACCAAATGTCACAGTTTTCGAAAATGTATGTGTCTATAACTTTTGAACGAACAAAGATCGTTTCAAGTTCGGTATCGTAGTGACGAGCATGACCCACGAATTCGAAGGATATACAGCATTTCCTTCAAATGTCATTATTTGACCTTGACCTAAGGTCAAGATCATAATGTGACCTTATAAGGTCATGCTGCATATCATTTGAATCCTTGGGTCAAGACGAGTGCATTCATGCCTTTGATCTTGTTCTTGGTCTAATGGTTCCCGAGTCAAAATCAATTTCCTAAATGGGTCTAAATTTGACCCAGTTTGGCCCACTGTGCCGTCACGGTTCAGCGGATATGGCACAAACTCGACTGAGTAAAGTACGGTAAGGCGCTCTCAGTGCCGTTAATTTTTTCCGTATCACTTCCAGTTGCCGGGATCATAAGAGGGTCCGATCGGACCCCCCCCGACGTTGGGGGTATGAAACATATTGTGCCACATCTTTCATCCCGTGGCGTTTTTATCTCTGCTTTTTTGTCTAGGGTTCACCCCCGAAACCTACCATCTGGTTAAAGTGTGGCAAAATTAAAAGAATTAAAGCAAAAAAATTAAAAGCAAACAAAACAAACTTTGATCTGAGCAAGGTGAATCATTTCTTTTTCAGAAGGAACATTAGACTAATCGTGATTACCTCCTGAAATATAGTGTTGTTATATACGCTATAACATATAAGCTGCTTCACAGTTTTTTGTTGTTGTTTGATTCAGACTGCTTCCAAACCAAAGTCTTCGATGACAAAACACGATGGCTGATGACTGATTCTGATGGCTGATCTGATTCGATGACGACACTGAGGCTGAGGCTGTGACTGAGGCTGAAACTGTGACTGTGACTGTGGCTGAGGCTGAGGCTGAGGCTGTGGCTGAGGCTGTGGCTGTGGCTGAGGCTGTGGCTGAGGCTGTGACTGAAACTGTGACTGTAACTGTGGCTGAGGCTGTGGCTGTGGCTGAGGCTGTGGCTGTGGCTGAGGCTGTGGCTGTGGCTGAGGCTGAGGGTGTGGCTGAGGCTGAGGCTGTGGCTGAGGCTGTGGCTGTGGCTGAGCTGTGGCTGAGGCTGTGGCTGAGGCTGTGGCTGAGGCTGTGGCTGTGGCTGTGGCTGAGGCTGTGGCTGTGGCTGAGGCTGTGGCTGTGGCTGAGGCTGAGGCTGTGGCTGAGGCTGTGCGCTGTGGCTGAGGCTGTGGCTGTGGCTGTGGCTGAGGCTGTGGCTGAGGCTGAGGCAGAAGCTGTGGCTGTGGCTGAGGCTGTGGCTGTGGCTGAGGCTGTGGCTGTGGCTGAGGCTGTGGCTGAGGCAGAAGCTGTGGCTGCGGCTGAGGCTGTGGCTGTGGCTGTGGCTGAGGCTGTGGCTGAGGCTGTGGCTGTGGCTGTGGCTGTGGCTGAGGCTGTGGCTGTGGCTGTGGCTGAAGCTGAGGCTGAGGCTGTGGCTGAGGCTGAGGCTGAGGCTGAGGCTGAGGCTGAAGCTGAGGCTGTGGCTGAGGCTGAGGGTGTGGCTGTGGCTGTGGCGGCTAGGCTGTGCTGATCGTGCGGCGGGACGCCGGCTGCCAGATGTGGTGCCAGCAGTGACTCAGTGCCGGGTCCCACCGCACTCACCCACACCCACCCAGCAAGTCAGCGTCTACACACGGCGGCGGCAGAAGCTGCTCATTCACTCGCCCCGCCAGCTTCCAGTGTGCCTGAGTACAATGGGTCCGCGCACCAACTAATTCACAGTGAACAAAACGACGATTGTGAAAGACTGCATGATGGCTGGTAGCAATATTCGACTTTGATGTTGGGAACAGTTTGAGGGGTTTTCAGCGTTTGATAAAGACCAGACGAGTGTGTTGTGTCATGTTTAAGTGTGTCAACAGGTCATCCCACACTGTTTAATATGTACAATGTTGAATATGTACAGGCCAAAGGGTTCCAAAGCGCGGTCATCAACACGAAGAGCCATGCAGTGGATGCGAAGTTGGATATATTTTCTCCACCCAGGGGGTCCTGCATGGGCTCACGCTGGCACGGCAATTGAAACCACGCGAAACCGTGCGGCCCTATGGCAACCATGTAGGAGAACGCACATCCAGGAGGGATCCAGAGCCCCACCCCGAATCTCCAACCATGTCTTGAATGTATTTAGACTATTTCTGCTGCCTGGGGAGTCTAATTTACACTAAGCGGCCACATTAGAAAGAGTGGAACGTCAGGATCCCACCGCACGTAAGTGCATGGCGGGAGGGCGAAAGGGGACCGTCTCTCCCAATATATCAGACTTAGCCATCCATCCAATGACCTTGCGTGGAAAAACTCGTTCTGCAAATACTGTTGATCGATATCATAGCGTTCTTATGCTTGTGCCAACACCCGGTCCAGGGTGAGCAGACGCTAAAGCCGTGATGCATTTACCTCAGATACATGAACAATCTGAATACAGTGCCGACCCCGGGAACGGACCAAACGACTCATGCATCCGGGTGACTGGTACGTTTAAACCACCCTGTCTTGGTCCTCTCCGACATCAAGGACCATGAGACTTGGTTCGGATCGTTTGGTAGGCAAAGGAATTGTACGATAATATTCGTCCACAAAGTTTTTGCGTAAAGTGTAATTTGTCATTAAATGTCAGCTATCTAGCAGTGAAAGAAGAGTGAAAATAAGGTAAGATCAGCTTACAAAACTTTTGAAGTCTACTCCGATTGATACAATTTGTTAACTATTAACTTGATTTTTACAAAGGCTTGCGACGCCATATTTCCTATAGTACTGCTGGTGCCATGTCTCTTCTGCTTTGGCTGCTGCGTGTTGTGGTTGGTGTTGTGCTGTGTTGCGTATGGGTACTGCAAAGGAAATCAGCATGGGAATAGATTGGAAAGTTGACGAGGTCAACTCAGGATTGTCATTGCCATTTGCAGTATAAAAACGCACGCACGCGCGCGCGCATTAATTTTTGTCGCAGCTGAACCACAATCCCATGGTACGATTTTTGGGCACGTTCGGAGATCTAAACTAAGGAACGCCTGACGTAACTGGAACGCTTAAAACTCATGTGGTCGGCTAGTGATGGTACGGCCTTGCTGGACATTCCCTGAGCTAAAGAAAGCAAAGAAGTTATTTGGCCTAAATGACACACGAACTGTAAGGTCATCTAGCGACTATTTCAGGTCATCACAAACATCAGTAAATATCTGAACCTCTCTACAATCCCTTTACACCGAACCATACAGTTTACTATTCCAGATACAAGTGACTATTATTTCAGATAAAAGTTATGATAGCAGCTTGACTATTGCAGCCGAGCCCATCCCACTACAGCGTCCACCACCGGGTGACCAGGCAGGTCGATTCCTGCTTGGCGATATGTCGCAGTGGAGGGCAAGGGGAGACAAATCGTCTCCCACTCTAGATGAGTATGTTGCCTGGTTTGGACATTTCTACTCTGTTTGTTCTGTTTGTTTTAAGGTGGCATATGAGGCGTTCCAGGACAAATCGACCAGGCACCACCTGATTTGTACATATCATAGTCTCAGATTTTGTTCTAACTTCGTACACAGGGTTATCAAAGGCGTATAATTCAGATTTGAGAATATTTCTTTCTTCAAAATAAGGGTTTCGGAGTTACAGCTTGCTGAAAGTCAGGAAAATCCGTGTTTTTAGCAAAACATGGTGGCATACAATCATTATTTTCTGTGTCGTCCTGCGTTATGGATGCTCATTTCAAACGTGATTGTATTTAAAATTAATACTGATGTTTTGGAAAGAATATCGCCAAACATTATTCAATAGGTAAATTTAGCAGAAGTGTATATTCAGCGTCTCGGATCAAAATTTCAAAATCAGTAATCATTATCGTTATCGCTTTATCCAAGTCACCCATTTCATTATCGAATTATCGTGATCGAAGTTGCTGTTCCCGGAGAAGGTTATCGAGTTACCGTTATCAAAGTCGGACTGAAATCATCGAGTGGCCACGATTGCACATTAATAAGGTCCAAGCAGGGGCGTGGATCTTTGAAAATGGCTAGGCGAGCCGCGAAATTTGAAACAATGTGAATAACCATAATATTTAACGAAACGCTTCAATGCAGTGTGTTTCAACCTTCCCATAAGTCCATTGAACGACATAAAACTCACCTAAGGCCCTTAAAAAAAACACGAAAATTCGAAATGATATTTTACTCATAGCTCGAAGAAGCTTTAATCGGGGTGCGCGGGCACCCCGCTAAGACAAATAAATCAGCATCCCTGGGTCAAATCATAGAGCTGGGGCCGGGGTGGCCTAGTGGCTTCGTTGCCAGTCTACGGATCGGATAGCATAGATTAACGTGGGTTCAATCCCCACGGCAGGAAACCGCTTTCCGTGTCCGATCTGACCCGGTGGAGAGGATCCTTAAACACCCACGCCAATACTCCCTGTAATTGGGCAAGTGTGCCTGTTGGGAGTGGCCCTAATAAAATAAAATAAATAAAAATAAAGCTGTCTAGTATTTACGCCGTTTTAGCACTCCTTCAGGACTCGAATTCACAGGCCTTCAAGAGCCCCACGGGTGAACTCCATGGCCCTGAATGGGGTGACCTTAGCCCATTGAAGAACGTCTGCCCTACAGCTTCACTGGTCAGAACCTGCTCCACAGGCCCCTGGAGGAACACCACACGCAGCATCACGGAGCCTCTTCAGGGCGGCCCATCAGCACATGAATCCCTAGAAGCTCAGCGTGCGGCGACAGCAGGCATCGACCGAGCCACCGGCCACGTCCGCTGCAACATCGATGGAGGCTGACCCAGCCCTGACCTGCCCCGCAGCCGCGGTCGATGGCAGGCATGCTGACCCGGTCAGCATCGATTCGACCCGCATGTCCAGCGGCACTGCGACCCACTGCCCGGCAGCAGCGGCACCCGCCGCTCACTATTGAGGTCAATCAATACAGTAGGGCGACGGCCAGCGCCAGACCAGAAACGGTGTGGTCCAGACACGGCCGCGTACGCAGCGCCACAAAGGCGTCTCCGTCGGAGGTGGCCGGTGCAAACAGCCGCCGGCGCAGCAGATGCCGTCGGAAAGACATTGAGTTGCCATGACAACGCTTCGGTGCACAGAGCCGGGGCCGGCTACCGCTGGAGGGTCCCGCATACTGCAAAACCAACGCTCCATAACAATCATCACATTGGCTCTCAGCATTCTAGTTCTGTGCTGAACTATAATCATAACATATCAAGGATTGTAAAAAAGATTGCTGACCTTTCCCGATTTTCAGCAGGCCCTCCAATGGTCACGATGTTTTCAACATAAGGACGTGTGATACATGCACATGATTCCAGTTTAATCAACCCCTTACATACATCCCCGTCTCGCCGTCGCCGTAATTACCAATTCTTTGGATTGGCAGGTGGTTGCGCGTATAAGCCAATAATTTAAGCGCCCTATAACGTACTTGCCACATCCGAAATATGCATTAAGCAGAGAACTTCCGTCTGCCAAGTGTGGTTCACGTGCAATTCCGCGGCACACCTGCAGCAGCGCCGCTACCGTCCAGGCTAGGCTGCAGAGAGATGAAGCGTCGAAGCCGCTACGCAACATGTATCGTCGGCCGCGCATTCCAACACATGAAGCAGAGCGACTCTATGGTTATCTGCATGTATTCGCAGTGCTTCCGAACACTAAGAAGACACGGAAATTGCCTTGATAATTTTCAGAACAATAGACAACGCTCCCATATTGCGCCAAACTTGAAGCACAGCGTGACAAAATAAAATATTGAACCAACACAAGGGTATAGCCGTAAAAAATATTACTGACGTAAGCAAGAAGACCTACCGCATCCTGATCTGTCAAGGGCAAAGAACCGACTTAAAACATAAGACAACATTATTCTCACTTCAAGTGATACTAATATCCAGACCATTTCTCTTTTGATAAACAGCTCCTAATAGCAAAACCGATCCATCAGATTTACTCTAAAATGGCTCATTACATCAGACAGGGCTCGAGATTTCTTCTCCATCCAGGGGGGGTTCTGGATGGGTTCACATTGGCAGGGTAATAAAAACCCAAAGGGGGCCAAAATTATGCGGTCCCGCCCCGGGATCTCCATCCATGATATCAGAAGTGGGACCGGCGCTCCTAGGACATCACACGTAGCCAGACTCCCCGATTCCCTGTACCACACTCCCTGATCCCCCGTAATCAGACTCCCCGATTCCCTGTACCACACTCCCTGATCCCCCGTAATCAGACTCCCCGATTCCCTGTACCACACTCCCTGATGCCCTGTAATCAGACTCCCCGATTCCCTGTACCACACTCCCTGATCCCCCGTAATCAGACTCCCCGATTCCCTGTACCACACTCCCTGATCCCCCGTAATCAGACTCCATGATTCCCTGTACCACACTCCCTGATCCCCCGTAACCAGACTCCATGATTCCCTGTACCACACTCCCTGATCCCCCGTAATCAGACTCCATGATTCCCTGTACCACACTCCCTGATCCCCCGTAACCAGACTCCATGATTCCCTGCACCACACTCCCTGATGCCCTGTAACACACTCCCTGATTCCCTGTACCACTAGGGTCGTTCAAAAAACTTTTTTTACTTTTCAGACTCGAACCCACTTTCTTCCCATTATATATTCAATTCTGATTTCAATGAGCCACATTCCAAGCATCTACGACAACGGGAAAGATCACCTCAAAACGGTTAAAGCTTTCATGTTTCAGGCGCGATTGGCCGCCCGGCGTTGCAGTCTCCCGTTGTTAAATTGGGATGAAAGGGGTGCATAAACTACCAGTAAAGACAGCGTGGCATGTGCGTGCGTATAAGAGCGGTAGATGGGATTTAACATGCAGGCATTTACTTTTCAGATGTATTTGCAGCGCAGTACAAATGCATTTTATTCCACAAAAGACCTGATATTAAATGGTTCAGCATCCTTGTACTCTAAATCCCGACAGAACAGGAATGCCTTCCGGAGGCGAACCTTTCTCTGACAACATTCGTTGGAGAACGTCGTTGGGGCAGGTGCTTCTCCCTATTCTCCTGCGAACTATTTAAGAGTTCTGATACTGCTAAAAAGACCCTGCTGCATATTTTTACCCTTTGGATGGCTCACGAAATCATCCACCAGTTTCACACCACGGTTCTGTGGGACCGTTCACGACAGTAAGTTCTGGAATACCTTGAAACAGGGGAAGCTATACCAGTCACCAGCTTCTCAACGGAGCCATTTCATGTCAGAATCTTTTAGATTCAGGTGCTCGAATACCAGCCAGCTTTCAGGAATGACAAATTGGCAGAGACTTGGTACCGAGCCGAGCTCTTCATAGCCTCTGTCGGAAACTTTAGCCTACCCAACTGAAAGGTGGATGGTTTTGCTGTTTAGGCCAGGTACTGTGTCACTGCCTTTTTACCTTCAGCATTGTGATTCTTATTTGCGAGGCAGATTATAACCTTCTGGTCACAAATAACAGTTGCGTTTGCACATTGACTTCAGCGCCTATATGCAATACCGGAGTATTTTTATTTGAAAACATCAGGGAACGTTCCGGGATCATCAGGCCCGGCTAGTGCTTTGTTTCTGGAAGACATGCCAGCTCTGTTTTCCTTGAGAAGATAATCACGAATTGCACAAGCTGGTTTACGTGTGGCTGTCAGAAGAGGTTGCCTCCAACAAATGTCTGTTTAAAAGACCCGGAGCCCACCAGCAAGCCATATTCATGGGATATAGGACATTTATGACATGAAGTGCATGCTACTACTGAGTCAGATTCCAAAAGATACTCAAAGACTGAATATCATAATTTTTGGAGTTTAACAACGCATCAACTGCTCAGGTCATATGGCATCACAGGCGAGAGGGAAAGAATTAGCTCGGGCTAGAGCAGGGCGCCAGATTCTGCCTCTGGGTGGGCTCGAGTCCACAACACCCAGCACATACAGAATGCCATTGGCCGAGCCGAGCGCAAGCGCTAACCGACTGAGCCACTCAGACCCCGAAAGAGTTAGCGGCTTTCCTTGTAAGTGGTTCTAAACCATGTATTTGGGTTCCTCCGTCGCGGATAGTTAGCTTTAGAGCCTTCGATGAACCTCAAAGCTATCCATAAAATGCAGTGCAGTGCCTTCATTAAGTTAATATAGAAATCGCCCTGAATGTGCTGAAGTCAATTTGCCATCAGCTGTGGTATCTGTGCACAGAAAGTTATATTCTGTCCCGCTGGTGAGAACCACCATCTTGGAGGTAAGGAGCCAGTTGCACAACAATTGGCCAAAACAGCAAACAATTCACCTTTGACTGGTTTCCGATAGAGGCTATGAAGAGCTCGGTGAATGCTCGGTACTAAGCCTCAGCCAGCTTGTCACTCCTGACAACTGGCTGATATTCGATTGCCTGAATCTGAAATATTCTGACCAGAAATGGTGCCGTTAAGAAGCTGGTGACTGATATGATTTCTCCTGTTTCAAGGTATTCCAGAATTTAATGTGGCGAACGATCCGACAGAACGTGGTGTGAAGCTGGTGGAAGATTTCGTAAGCCATCCAAAGGGTAAAAATATGCAGCAGGGTCTTCTTCGAGCAGTATCAGAGCACTTAAATAGTTCGCAAGAGAATAGGGAGAAGCACCTTCCCGAACAACGTTCTCCAACGAATGTTACCACAGAAAGGTTCGCCTCCGAAAGGCATTCCTGTTCTGTCTGGATTTAGAGTACTAGGTTGCTGAACCATTTAATTTCAGGTCTTTTGTGGAATAACATGTATTTGTATTGCGCTGCAAATACATCTGACAAGTAAATGCCTGCATGTTAAATCCTAGCTACCGCTCTTATACGCACGCACATGCCACGCTGCCTTTACTGGTATGTTATGCACCCCTTTCATCCCAATTTAACAAGGGGAGACTGCAACGCTGGGCGGCCAATCGCGCGTAAAACATGAAATCTTTAACCGTTTTGAGGCGATCTTTCCCGTTGTTGTAGATACTTGGAATGTGGCTCATTGAAATCAGAATTGAATATATAATGGGAAAAAGGTGGGTTCGAGTCTGAAAAGTAAAAAAAGGTTTTTTGAACGACCCTACTGTACCACACTCCTTGATCCCCTGTACCACACTCCCTGATTTCCTGTACCACACTCCCTGATTCCCTGTAACACACTCCCTGATTCCCTGTACCACACTCCCTGATCCCCTGTAACACACTCCCTGATTCTCTGTACCAAACTCCCTGATTCCCTGTAACACACTCCCCAATTCCCTGTACCACACACCCTGATCACCTGTAACACACTCCCTGATTCCCTGTACCACACTCCCTGATTCCCTGCAACCAGACTCCCTGATTTCCTGTACCACACTCCCTGATCACCTATAACACACTCTCTGATTCCCTGTACTACACTCCCTGATCCCCTGTACCACATCCCTGATTCCCTGCACCACACTCCCTGATTCCCTGTAAAACACTCCATTATTCCCTGTAACACACTCCCTGATTTCCTGTAACCAGACTCCCTGATTCCCTGTACCACACTCCCTGATCACCTGTAACACACTCCATGATTCCCTGTACCACACTCCCTGATTCCCTGTAACACACTCCCTGATTCCCTGTAACACACTCCCTGATTCCCTGTAACACACTCCCTGATTCCCTGTAACACACTCCCTGATAACCTGTAACACATTCCCTGATCCCTGTAACCAGACTCCCTGATCCCCTGTACCACAATCCCTGATCACCAGTAACTACACTCCCTGATTCCCTGTACCACACTCCCCGATTCCATGTAACACACTCCCTGATCCCCTGTACCACACTCCCTGATTCCCTGTGACCAGACTTCCAGATCCACTATAACCAGTCTCCCTGATCCAGTCGCCTTCTTGCCAGTCCTGCAACGAAATGAGACCAACCGTGCCGTTTCGTATAATGCACGGTGATATTGTTTCCGGACCAATGCTTAGGCAGTAGATTGGTGGAGCGTGTTTCTTGGCGACAGAACGTCGGGACCAAAACCGAAATGCAACACCCCGAACAGACTAAAACCAAGCGGCAGTACTCCGAACAGACAAAAACCGAAGGGCAACACCACGAACAGACTAAAACCAAGCGGCAGTACTCCGAACAGACAAAAACCGAACGGCAACACCACGAACAGACTAAAACCAAGCGGCAGTACTCCGAACAGACAAAAACCGAACGGCAACACTCCGAACAGACTAAAACCAAGCGGCAGTACTCCGAACAGACAAAAACCGAACAGCAACACCCCGAACAGACTAAAACCAGGCGGCAGTACACCCAACAGACTAAACCGAACGGTAACACTCCGAACAGACAAAAACCGAACGGCAACGATCCGAACAAACTAAAACCAAACGGCAGTACACCCAACACACTAAACCGAACGGTAGCACTCCGAACAGACAAAAACCGAACGGCAACGATCCGAACAAACTAAAACCAAACGGCAGTACTCCGAACAGACTAAAGCCAAACGGCAACACTCCGAACAGACTAAAACCGAACGGCTGCACTCTGCTAAAACCAAACGGCAGTACTCCGAACAGACAAAAGCCAAACGGCAACACTCCAAACAGACTAAAACCGAACGGCTGCACTCTGCTAAAACCAAACGGCAGTACTCCGAACAGACTAAAACCGAACGGCTGCACTCTGCTAAAACCAAACGGCAGTACTCCGAACAAACAAAAATCAGGAGCGGTCCAAAAGTGCATTCATCTTTGTATATCGAGATACATATCGAGACACGAGCCTATTAATTGATTAAACGGTTAAGAACATGATAAAAATAAATGAAACTCATGACTTATGTCGAATATCTCATAATTCACGCGTTAAAACAGAAATTGCCCCAACAATTTTAGATTATCTGCACTCACAGCCTTGCTTATAGCCTAAACATACATAAGGTTATCTCACTGGTCGTCTCTTACGAGGTGCAAGTGCAACAATTTTCATAAATATTAATAGTGCTTCGGCCCCGAAGGCTTACGAGCGTAAAATGGCGGAGGAAAGGAAGTTTTTACACGCTTCAGAGCCAATTCGACATACCGGGAGTTCGAAAATCAAAATGCCAACATATTCTCGTTTTTTCAACCTGATTATCAGAATCTGGTTTATTGTCACGGTCGTCGCTTTATGGCTCTTCAGAGGCAGCGTTTCATAGAATAATTCTATAGAATCAAGACCTCCAGGGTTTGTATTCCTTCTCCAGACCAGTTATAAAACAAGGACATAAAACATAAAACAAGTTGGGGAGGGGGAAGTTGCCACCAATGGTGGGTTCAGATATGATTCGGCCTATCACTTGATTTGTTAACGGAAAAGGTCCGGAGTCGTCTCAAGGTCGGGGTGCCACTGCCCTCCCCAGTCCGAAAGTTGGGGGCAGCCGATCCCTGCCCCCCTCCCCCCTAGCAGCTGTGCCCATGGTGTCTGGCGGCAGGAGCTGCTGTTACCTAATGACATCATTATAACATGAACAAAAGGTTGTTTGGCCGGGCCACAGGCGAGAAATATAAACTTGGTGACCAAAAAAAAGAACTAAAATAACCCAAAACGGCTGAAAGAGCTTATATTTTATATTATACATGAGCGTCGCCACCAGTAAAAAGTCAAGGGGCCAAGTAATTTAGACCTACTGCTGACAAGAAAACCTCACTTGAAGCATACAACACTCGTCGGATTCTGGCTGCTTGATACTTTCAAGCCTTTTCCTACATTGACTGCAATGGGGACATTTTCACGAGCAGTGCGGGGGGCAGGCCCACATTGATCACCTTATTCCATAATTATCATCATTCGTATCTTAGGTGTTTTAGGACGCGCCGTCTACTGAGGTCATTTTGTGCCCATAAAAATAATAAAGGAAAAGATCATAGTAAAAGGACGGGAATCCCGCCAAGATGCGGCTGCGTCGTCACCTATAAGATAAAAAAGGTACATGAAATAACAGGCAGGTGTAAAATAGTAAATAAGGCTAAACTCCCGCACCCACAGGCCAGGCCAATATATTTTATACAAGAAACTGAACTGCTACGAAGGAGCGTAGGTGACATTAAAGCCAACGCTCTCAAGATAGTAAATTATGCTAGTGATCTCAACGGACAGATTCGACCCAAGAGCGAATCCAGTGGAGGAGACCGCCGCAGATAATGAATCCTCTCTATCTTCAAGTGCCAAAATTCCACCAGGACATAGTTCGCGATGAGTCTATCACCAGAATGCGGGCACTCCTTCTGGACACGACTAGGCAAAAGATAGGCGTTCTTAGCGTGGATGTTTCCCAATTGCAATCTACAGAGCGTGACCCCGCCCTTTCTGCAGCCCGCGTTGCTGCCGCTGGACGGCCAGAATCCTAACCGGGGCTTCGGCTCCTTGAGATGTTGCGCCTAGAGTCATCGGGCCTCCTTATTTCGACGTTTATGATAATATACATCCGGGCCTAAATATTTAGAACTATTTGGGAGCTTGTGAAGCAATGTCTTTTAGTTGTGGCGATTTTGTCACGTTGCCGAGCCGCATGATTCTTGCACACAAGTGTGTGGACAGAAAGACAACAGCAACGCCGCGTCGACTCGACCCTGAAAGTTACCAATTTTTGCCCGAACTTCTACAGTACTTTCGACGCTTCGACGCTTTTGGTGTTGAGCCTCTGCCCTTGGAATGGCCCAGTGCTACACAATTTTATACTAGAACGGAAAGCAATCACGACATCCGCGCATGAGAAGAGGGCTGGAGGGAATCGCGCTGCAAAAAATAATGAATTCGGGCATAGCCCTTTATCAGAATCTGGAAGAACCTATGGCTTACATACCTGATTCTGATGGAGGACTGTGCCCGAATGAATAACCCCAGTGTATTAGATCCATTTCAGATGCAGGATTCGAGTAGACAGGTCATTAAACAATCTATCAACCAGAGTTGTGCGACTCGCGCGTCGGAGTCGGGAGTTCAAATCAAATTCTGACTCGTTTGACTCTGAGTTGAGTTGAGTCAAGTCGAATCAAAAAAATTAGAAAGGTAAGTTGAGTTGAGTTGAGTCGGTTCACACCACGCCAATGAGTTGAGTTGTGAAGACAGCGAGCCAAATGAGTTGACGAAAAAAGCTGACTCAGCATGTAAATATGTTGAATAAAAATGTTTAAATTTGCCTACCTTTTGCAAACCTACTTTAACCTCCTTTGAATACCTTTTCCTCCAGTGTTTCAATTATTTGAATCAAAGTTTTGATTTCTTTCAATATATCAACTTAATTCTATGGTTCAATTACTTATTTAAAAGACCCATCCGGTCTGAAGAAATCCCTAGGCACAAGTAATACATGTACTCCAAAAATTAAACAGGCTCCTATCTCTGGCCTTGTCTTAAACATTTCAAGAGGTGGAACGAACTGCAAAATACATTTCAAATATCTCAAAATCATCATCATCCATATTTAGTATTACTTCTTTGCAACCACCACTCACGGTTAGTAGATACACTAAATCAAACGTGTCACCACTCTAATAAAAGAATAAGCACAGGCAAGTGTGCGCCATTGCTGTCTTTGAAGAACAAAGTTAGCTAAGTATAGGCTCAAGCTTAAGTAGCTTCAGGGCAAAACATGGTAAAAACCACGTGATAATTCAGAAAGTGATGTAAATATTTCTAAACTACATATGAAATTGCTTTTTTGTCTTAGATGCGTCGGCTGCAGCTGCTCCTTAAATTTTTCCCATTAAAAGCATATTTGTTAGCATAAAAACCTTGAACTCTGATTTGACAAAAATATTGAAATGCGATTGTTGCACAATTAAGACGAATTATTCCTTGCTACTGGTTTTGTCTGATCGTCGTCCGTATTTTATTTAGAAAGCCGTAGGCTGCCAATAGCCGTGTATTTCTGCCGGTACAACGCGTACTAGTATGCCGCACGCATGCGCGGTACAGTATCATGGACTACATGACACCGTACTGCGCATGCGTGCGGCATACTAGTATGCGTTTTGCCGGCAGAATAACACGGCTAATTCTCTGTGAAACCGTGCTCTTATTTTGAAGAGCGATAAGTACGTGCCGTATTATTAGAGTTTTCAATCTGAAAATTGTATTGGGTTTAAGAATACGAATGTATTAAATGTAACACTTTGATAACATTTCCATTTCTATTGTCCTTTGTCATATATTGATATGGTATAATATTTCCTAGGTTTTGCTGTAGTTCGTAGAACTTGCAATTGCAACTAGGCACTCTAGTTATTATTACTTAGATTTTGGTTAAGGTCATGGCATATGAATGTTCCATTTAGAAAATTTATCAAGTATTCTTCTTTAACAGAAACAAAAAGCAATACCTTTATCATCCCTGAAAATACAGTTTAGGTCATGCTTTTTAGCTTGGACCTCTTCTGATAATATGGAGCTGCAATTATTTGCCTATGTTGTTGTAACCTTAACCCTTTTAAGTTCCTTTCCATTCCATGCACCTGGCTCATTCTAGAAATCATTGCAACATGTTGTGGCAACTTTATCTGGCAGTGACAGTCTGGAAGAATTTACAAAAATATGCATGGCTCCTGGCTATAGTAATACCAACGTAAGACCCCCAATTCATTAATTTTCCATCTATCAATCTTCAGTTTCCTGTATGAATTTCTGAACAGCTTGTATTCTAATGGCTTACTGATTTATTCATTTGTTATTATTATTCATATTATTTGTCATTCATTTATATATTGTTGTTGTATATTTTGAAACCGAGCCGAAGTTTGAGTTGAGTTGAGTCGCGAGTTGAGTTGGAGTTGGCTCACTGAACTCGTGACAATGAGTTGAGTCAGAGTTGAGTCGACCACTCTCAGCACATGAGTTGAGTTGAGTCGACTCAAGAAAATTCTGAAACGCACAACTGAGCTATTAACTTATAATCATGCTACTTGCTTCAGCACTCCGAAAAATCTTGAAAGGCAATTAATGAACTCAAGTTTTGTAGAGCGTGCCGTATATCCTTGATTTAATATCTCGCTAGTCCCAAAACAAGTTTTTTTGTGAGGCAGTGAACGTTTTCACGGCGGAATTCAGTAAGAATTTGTCTCCGCCACGCGTCCAGTCTGGACACCACTCAACGGAGAGCAGAAAGTCCCGGGAAGGGGCTGCTTTTCGCTCATGATAGGCTCCCTGTCTGCAGCTTTATAGCCTTGGAAAAGCGAAAGATGAATAAGATTACATCCTCTTCGGGATGTCTATTTCACTTAAAATGAAAACCGTGAAGGGCTTTGTTCCATGGAAATTTAAATAAACCAGAAGCATTTTCATAGAGAGGAACAGTTTACACAAAAATATATCACTCTAGAAAGCTACTTTTGAAAGACAAGTTATTCTAGAAAAAACTGCTTACGATGATTTTATTCAGCAACTATACCTACTCAAAAGAGAACGAGCCGAAACATCTGGGAAAATATCCATATATTTCAGCATATCATTTTCCGTTATTCTTTAAGACGAAACAAACTTTTTCCTTAAAATGATTTTTCTTTACTCGTTTTACTGTAGCTATAAATTGGAAACAGTTTAGTTATTCTCTCTGATATTCCTACACAGGACAGTTATTTACTTCCGACACATGCCTCGTCGACAACGGCGAAATTTTAACGCCTGCCATTCTCAGCGATCACGCCCCGATTCACCTTAGGACATGGGAGATGCTACACAATGACACTGCAGATTTGATGTGCAATACATATTATATGTGAGAAAACCCAACCGAGTGGATTTGCTGTTATACTTTGTGGGTATGTGAAAAATGTTACAAACTCAACGGTTTTTTCCGAAAGTCTGGACTGAGCGACGCTCCAATGCTATCACCGCCGATTTGAGCGGGGGGGGCACCTCAATGGTGGTGGCCCCCTGATCTGGCCATGGGGGGCACGGTGCCCCCCGTTCCCGCTGCCTATGTCGACAACACTATGCATTTTGGTCATTATGATTTGTAACTGTATCAGGGACGAATCCAGCCATTTGATTAAGGGCGGGGGGGTGCGGCAAACTCATTTATGAGCAAAAGCGTCGCACGGCGAATGCAGCGCCCTACAGCTTTTTCTCTTCAGGGGGAATTTCTTTCACCTTAGAAGAAGTACGTTCCAAACAGACAAATCACTTAAAGCTGTTTTTAGTGACAGACACGTTCTCTCCAATTGAATAAATATGAAACGCTAGTTTGCTCCGGGGGAGTACAAAGGGTTTGACCCCTCTTAGTTCACTTTTGAGGACATGATGGGCAGACTGGCCCCCTGAATCCACCCCTGATTGCTATATTATCTTATAATGCAGATATAACAGTTTTTTTAGTTGCCCTATGATTTCCAAATAAATCTTTGAAAAAACCGCGGTGAAAAGACATTGATTTGCATTTTCAACTGTGTTATCGAAGTTCCAATGACAGTTTTAGCTGCGAAACTTGATTTATCTTTTCTTTTGTTTCACTCTCAAATCAGTAATGAGAGAATACAAATTGTAGAAAAATCTGTCACTTCTCGCCAGAACAGATCCAACACAACATTTTCGGGAGGGGGGGTTCAAGCTCCCCCGCCATTGCCTCAGAACAGCCTTCGGCTATGCATTACCTAAAGGCACTTCGACATTTGAAGGGAGATTGAGTCCCTTACCCTAGCCCACCCGCCCCCCTGTATCCGCCACTGTACTGAGCTATGTGAATATAGCTACATAAAATGCCTTTCTGTGCGTTGTCTGTGAAACATATGAAGCGTAAGCGGATCTGCAACAAAAAAAAACGGCGAAACCAAAAAAGCCCACTCCCCGAGTTCTCACGATTTGTGGTAATGCCTTGGAAAAAAGCAATTGTAGAACAAATTTGACGTTATGCGCTGAAAATCAATGCTGAGACGATCGACGTCGACAGGTTACATGTATAACTCCATTCCAAACAGAATGAATCTAGCCCAGGAGCAGACGCCTAAGCCCCACTTCAGTTAAGTTCCATTCAGGGCCGGCGGCGACGGACCGCAGAGAGGTGTTCTGGCATCTCTACTGCACACTGAAGTCCCGGGCAGGAGGCCGGTACGTATGTACAAACAAGGGCTGCCGTGCCGCGATTGGCCGCCGAGGGGGGGCTGACGCGGAAGTGGTGCTCCGTTAGCCGAGCTGTCAAGGTCCCACGAGGCGGGGCAGCAGACAGACAGACAGACAGACAGACAGACAGAGACAGAGACAGAGACAGAGAGAGAGAGAGAGAGAGAGAGAGAGAGAGAGAGAGAGAGAGAGAGAGAGAGAGAGAGAGAGAGAGAGAGAGAGAGAGAGACAGAGACAGAGACAGAGACAGAGACAGAGACAGAGACAGAGACAGAGACAGAGACAGAGACAGAGACAGAGACAGAGACAGAGACAGAGACAGAGACAGAGACAGAGACAGAGACAGAGACAGAGACAGAGACAGAGACAGAGACAGAGACAGAGACAGAGACAGAGACAGAGACAGAGACAGAGAGAGAGAGAGAGAGAGAGAGAGAGAGAGAGAGAGAGAGAGAGAGAGAGAGAGAGAGAGAGAGAGAGAGAGAGAGAGAGAGAGAGAGAGAGAGAGAGAGAGAGAGAGAGAGAGAGAGAGAGACGCGTGCCGACCCAGCCCAGTCAGCCGCGGCCAGCACCTCCAGCCGTCCCCAACACCACCTTCTTCCCAGCGCACGTCTCGCTAGCTAGAATGCAACATTTTCGTCTCACTTCTCTCCAACGGTAAGACAACCTATCTCATCCGCATCAATTCTTCTCTCCCCGTCTGCGCTCCCGCATTCCTGATGTCTGCCACTACCTCCCGCAGTGCCCTTCACGCGCTTCTCAGTCGGGTCAAGGAGATGCTGCCTGTTTGTTTAAATGGGTACCAAATGGTCACGGCGAACGGCAGACTCTGTAATGATGGCTCCCCGTGCTACAACCAAGCATTTCGGACGAAAACAAACACAAAGGGGTATGGGAGAAAACAAAGCCCGTCATAAAAGAACTTGATGATCAGGTCATACACTTTTTGTCTTAACTCGCATGCCACGTTGGAACGGAATGTTAAGCACGGTGGGAGTGAAGATAAAAACAATACATTATTCCAGTGTTCTTTTTATTTATTGCACAAATCAAACCCAGCACCGGAGAAATGTAGCACACGTAAACGTGCCGAAACTTCAGGCATGCCCTTGCCCATAAAAACCCTGTGGATGCAGAAGGATGTGCAAATACTATAGCCTTCAAATTCGATGCTTCCGACCCGGGTGCAACTAGCCGGCGGGGGCGCTGAATACGGACTTCCTGATCCCCGCTACATCCTTCCAACAGGGTGAGCGTTGGCGACGCCTATGGCCCCGGTGGTTGAATTACGACCTGAGTTTGAGATGAAAACCACAGACAAGAAAAAAGGAGCTTAAGCAGGGCATTTTTGGCGCACAACCTGAGGATCATTGTTGGTCCCCAGCCCACGGCCTTCGTTCCCAGGACTCCCGATTTTCGTCGACTGGGGACCAGCGCCCTTTTCGTGCAATCTATGACTTGCCCTTCATTATAAGCTGACTTTTTCTGCAGATTGACAGGCTATATTACACTTTTTTACAGATTGGCAGCCCTCCTCACCCATTGGTGCTAGACTGCGCCGCTCATGTGTCCTATCTTCATCTGTCTGCCCCACCCTCTCCTTCGCATTCCTGAAGATCATCTGCCCCCCCCATCATCTTCGTCTTTATGACCAGCATCTGCCTCCTCCCCTCCGTTTGTCCAGCCCTCTCTATCGTCTGTACCTCCCGTGCCTATGCGTATCTTGCTGTCCCCTCACCCACACTATCGCACTATTGTCTGCCCTGAAATCTGTCTAGTCCGAATTTCCCTCACCTTAGTGTGCCCTGGCCACTCCTCATCTGGCTTTGCGATTTTGCCATTGTCTGGCTCGTATTGCTTTTGCTTGTCCTGCTCTCGTCCTCGAGTGCCCTTTCTTGCTGCCCTATGCCCTGCTCTCATCCTTGAGTGCCCCATTCTCCTTTCGTCCACCGCACCCTACATCATCTTGCCAGAAAATACTCCGATCCTGCCCTGTCCTTTCCTTCCTGCGCCCTCCTATCATCTCGTTTACCCCGCACTTCCTCTTCCAATCAGTTAGGTCCTCTTCTCTTCACCCGGCCATGTGCCTCACCTGCCCTGTCCTGCGTCTCCTATGCCCCGTCCCTTTCTTGACTACCCTGCGCTTCCATCGCCTGTCCTGCCCTTTCTTACCCACCCTGCCCTCATTATGTCTTCCCTACACTCACGTTCGTTTGACCAGAAATCGCTTTGTTTCGCCTTTTTCTTGACCTTCCTTCTCCTCGACCTTCCTTGCCTACCCTGCCCCTTCCTGCGTTTGCAATGTCTTTACTTGTAAAAAACAGCAACAACAATTGTAGAACAAATCTCCCCTCATCTTGGTTTGCCCCGTCCTCCACTTATCCACCTTTGCCCTGAAATCGCACTCATCTGTCCTTTCCCTTCACTGCTTTAACGCGCGCTGGAGGGGAGCCTGGGAGGCCCCCACCTGTTTTTCCGAGGTGGCCGGAAAACCGCTCGTAGCCGAAAAAACGGCACTTCGCCACATTTGGAAGAATTTGACGGCGCGTTAACTGGTGAAAAAGGAAAATCGGTCGAACATTTTTTACTTATAGGCTTTCAAAGTCAGAACGGCATTTTGAGATCGCCACAATCGCGCGGTCGGACCAGTTCACTTGCATTGGAGACCGAGTGCTGACGTCATAACGCCATATAACCGGGATGATATGTGAAGGTCACCTCATATGAAGGTCAAGGTCATATCAGCACTTTCAAGGTCATTAATCCCAGTACTTCCGGCCAAATACCGCTACACGGTCTGATTTATATTATGCTATAACGTCAAAGTTAAGGTACGTCAAGACAAAGGTCAAGTTCAAAGGTCATTGGAAAAAGTCAATCCTCATTTCCCGCCAGACAGTCGCTATGGTGCAAGTCATAGTGTACATTATAGGTAGCATACCATATTGAGACCTCCTAGGTCAATGATCTTGCATGTCCTTGACCTAAAAATTGTACGCAATATTCTTTGCGACCTTCCCTCTATGAACCTGGTCTGCCTTTAGCTTTTCCCCGTCTTTTCCCGCAAGATCATGGCATTTCCCAAAAGGCCCTCAGCATGGCCAAGATTTTACCTAGAAGATATTGGCCTAGGTGAATGCAAATTAGCCATGATGTAGATCACCATAGCCCCACCTGCCCCCAACCGGCGTTTTTTACGCCTCTTAGTTTCCGAGATCTTAGGGGGCCTACCAGACCGCCCTCCAGTGGGCGTTAGTGCCAGACCCCTCTCCAGTGCGGGCGTTGTGCAGCCCTCCTCTGCATCTGCCCTACCTCTCCTCTTTTCCCACACATCGTCCGCTCGGCCATGTCACACCTCTGATCTCTTTCTCTCATCTACCCTGCACTTACCTCCGTCGAACATCCCCATCACCTTCGTCTGTTTCACAAAGCAACTAGTCTGTTGTCTTCTTTGTCTGTACTGTTTCTGTCTAATCTGATTTTTTTTGCTCACAGAGGAAAAACGAAATTCTAGCTTATTAGCCATTTTTCAGCAGAAATAAGGCCCAATCAATTAAATTCAACGTAGATTGTCCCTAAGACCACTACAGCTTGGAATTGCATCAAGTTACCACATTCCTTTCAATAAGTTGCCTTGCGCGTGCGAAGGAGAGAAAGGCAGTTTCGTGCATGATAGCGATGTGCCCCAACACATCGCTATCAACAGCCCCATGCAGCTGTTCATTGTAAATTTGCATTCCAAACGTCCCCGCTGTCTTACCAGCGCCTATGATGCACCAACAACGGTTCCAGCGACTTGGTCCTTTGTCTTGCCAGCGACCACACACCTCACTGAATGTGAGTATCTCGCGCTGTATCACTGGCAGATCCAAAATTCATCTTCGGCCTCTCCTTTTTTATATTTTGCGCTCCCTTTCCCGGAAGCATTTTGTGTTAGTAGCTAGTTTCATTCATACAACGCACTCACTATGTACAGAGCGGAAGTTTCCATTTGCCGGCACCCTAACGGGACAGCGGCACCACACTTGGTGGTCCATAGGCTGCCCAGTCTCCCCAAGCCACAGCGCCCGGCATAGGCCGAGCCCTCACATGAGGGCCGCGGGCGGAGACCACACCGGTGGATCACTTTAAAGGCTGATCAGGCCCGTGCACCCACAAACAGGGACGCCGGCTGGCACGGCGTTGATTCCACTGCTGCGGCACGCACTCCCCGGTGTACCGCTATCTCCTGGGTAGGAGGCGGCCGCGGAAAAGGCTGCCATAGGTCAGCATTGATCCAGGCGCCTTCCACACCCAAGCGTGACGCTTTTGCCAGCTGCGCCACGGAGGTGGCTCTTCGGCCTCCCTTAAAGACCAAATTGCGCCAGCAGCGCCCCTCCCATGCATCGTCTCCCCGTCCCTGTTGTCCCACCGGTGCCCTTAGACCTATCCGTGTGCCGCGGATTTCGACCTTCTCGAGTGCAGGACAGTTGTTTGGCAATTATTAGCAGGATATTTAATTTGCGAAACTCTTATGAGAACGTGAGTAACGGTACAAAATCTAGTGGATTAAATTTATAAAAATCCGATCTCAAATCGATCGTACCTCGAAAATTTGACGTCATAAAAATGAAATGCCGAAGTTACTGGCGGCGGAACTGGGGAGGGGTGGGGTACCGGGGCACGGTGCCCCCTTTAAATAATTTTTTTTACACTTACCCTATGCCGTTGACTGGAAAAAATGGGTTGAAAGGCCCATGGTGCTCCCTCTTAAATTCGGACGTTCCACCACACTGGTCAAATCCGTCCTTGACACATCAAGCTCTTGTGAGTACCTTGTCCTTCCCGGCTTACTTACCTTCCTACCTATCCTTCTTGAATCCTGCCTTGTAGGGGACAGTGAGTTGTGCCCTGGCTACTTTCATGAAATTTCAGTCATATTCTTTCTAATTTTCCGATTCTAGCCGAGTCTTCCTTCTCCGTAAATGCTTGATTTGCATTTTTCTAGGATCAAAGGTCCCAAAAGTGCAAATAAACTAAGATATAGTAAGTTTTTAATCACGTTAACAAGTGCTCCTTTTCTCCCGGGGTGCCCCTCAAAGGTGGTGTGCCGCCAGGGAAAAGTCAGTGGGGGGGGGCATTTCTTGTGCTGGCCATTATAGTGTCTTCAGGGGATCCAGACCCCATTTTGAGGGGTTTAATAAAACTTAGACGGGTTAGTGTTAAACAATTTTCAATTTTTGTTTTATTCTATGTCTAGAGATTGTAGATGCTGCCCAGGGCTGCCAGATTTTTTCGGCGGAAAAGGTCAAACCGAGTTAGAAGAAGGGCCAGAGAGGGAAACAATTTTATTTTCACTTAAATAGCCAAATAAACACAATAAAAGCCAGATTTAAGGCTAAAACGACCCCTAGCGGTAGTCATAAAACCACAGAAAAAGCGACTTGTATTACAGTTTGAAACTAATTGTCGACAGTTTGATATTGACTTGACGCAATATTCTTTAGCATACTACCCATTTAATAGAAAGCCAGGGGTGCCCTTTCAATCCCGCGTAGCCATCAAATGATTTTAACCACGCAACCAAAACATTTGTTAGCATCTTCAATCATCTTGGCCGCACCTCTCCCCGCTAATATTTAATGTTTTCTCTCTTTTCCAACTATGCATTTTTGCTCTTGAACAGTGGTGGATCTAGGATTTTGGTCAGTGGGGGAGTGCGGAGCCCCACAGGGCGCACTTTGCCAACAACGTTTCACCCAAAAAGCGCCTATAGTATGGCATTCTTCGCGTCCGGTTTTCGGTGGCCGTCATGTTTGTGGATCGTGTTTTTGACAAAGTTTGGTCCCTCCGTCCCACCGCCATAACAGTTTTTCTGCTGCTCTGCTGCTTTTTTTGGTGTCAAAACATCTTATTCAAGAGCGGAGGAGGTCAAAAGAAGCCATATTTATACAAGGACAAACCAGAAATAGCTTAAGTGCCAACTGCTAGAAAAAGGGGCAAAAAGACCAGATTCCAAGAAAGGGCCAACCGAAAAAATCGCGACGCAAACCACGACAAAAAGGCCAGATTCGAGATATTTGGCCCCAAAATGGCCAATCTGGCTCCCCTGACGCTGTCACAATGTATTCCAAATTAAAAAGTTATTTTCTTATTCTGCTTTATGAGCGTGGCAAGGTAAGTTAATTCCCAAAGTATCGAACACAAGTGGTTTATAGGCTAAATGGAGATAAGTTTTTAAGCACATACCTAATATAATGCGTGGCTGTTGCTGTCAAAATCGTCTAGGGAATGCAGTACAAAAACCAGGTAACAATTTTGTTAGGCTTATCGACGCACCAATTGTCAGGGTCATATGGCGTCGCCAACTCTTTCCCAGTTGGAAGGGTTTCTCGGAAGACAGTTTGATGATTCTGACGAAGGGCTGTGGCCGAATATATAATCTCTCCCAATTTTCAACATCAAGAAATCGATGAGAAAGGTCAACTAACAACTTGGCGACTTTGCAGAAAAATTAATGCAGCGATCTTACTATAAATTTAACGTATGCTACAGCAAGCGTCGGAAAAAGGGGACCAGGAGGCCAACGCCCCCTCTCCCCACCCACAATTTTTGGCCCAAAATTTCCTGATCTTAGTCAAAATGGGAGAAAACCGGAAATGTGCATAAGCAGCCGCTGAGGAAGGCAACAAGGAGCCCAAATTCGAAAAGTTTGTGGTACTAACGTGGAAAGTTTGTTGTCAGCATCAGGTTGAAGTTTGGCTTGTCCCCTCACCTTTTTGCCGGTGGCGACGCTTATGTATGCTAACACCACAATCATAAATAAAAAGGCTAAGCACTTCACACCAGCAACCAGTCTTACGCGCTTTGACTATACCGTGTCCCGTGTAATCCATGAACGAGCTCTAAGCGCTGACAACTTACCGCGTGTGAAATGAGAGCATCATGCAATATTACGGTACTGGCTGGGGTGTGGAATTTCCAGTCGGATAGCACATGATGTTTGATTGGTTGTAGGCTAGCGTTAACACGCGCCCCGCTGGGGTCCCTTGCATGACGCGCCCCAATGGGGGGCGTTTTTCGCCCCCCCGTATCTCGTTCCCCACGAAAGCTAAAGGAAAATTACGGGCGGCGTTCGAAAGCTCTTGACAAGACGAAGATAATTTATAAGGATAATTTTTATGTCAGGTCAATATTGAGATAAGTATAGGTCAAAGAATGCTCCATAGGCTTACAACAGAACAGTGTACGTTTCTCTCTCTAGATCTGCTCTCAGGGGAGCTAGAGAAAATCTTTATGCATCATTAGATTCCTCACATCGCGGCGAATCGAATGATGTATAATATTACCTTGCTAGGTCAAATAGTCAAAATGACCTGACCTCGACCTAGGTCAGGGTCACAGAGTGATCTGGTATGGTCATGTTGCATATCAATCGACTCCCCGTGACAATATAAACACAATGCAAGCAAAATGGGAGCTTTATCTCAATTCAGTAAGAAGTTATTGGCAAAACAATCACTCTCTGCTCCCGTGACCTGATATGACCTTTGAGAGGTCAGATGCTCGAAAACTCAACTTTACGGGCAAGGTCGTGGTAAAAATAGACGGTTTGAGGATTTTCAGCCTTATCTATCCAGTATTTCCTGAAAACGAGTTCATTCCATTTTTCACCATAGACTTGTAATGGGGTGACCAAAAAATTGAACCTTAGGTCACCAATATCAAAATTCCGAGATAGCAGATTTGTAGACCCTAATGACCTTATCATATTGTGGAATTTTCAAACTGATCGGTTTCCTAATGTTCCCTGGGCGCTGCTTCAAACTCCTAATTTTACGTTTTGAGGTCGGGTCACTTGACCCTGAATAGCTCCTTGACCTGACATGACCTTAACTTAAAAATTTGGTCAGATGTGTAAAATTAATCAGGGATTAGGTACCGTAAGTTTCGTTTTTCTGCGTCCTCTTCGTTTTTGAGCTATCTGGGAAAAACCAGGAGGGGGCGAATTTCGCCCCCCAGCGGGGCGCGTGTTAATCTCCAGCGTTGTGATTAGTTGATGATGAGGCTGTTTTTCCAGGATTTCCCAAAACTACGCGCTTTGTTTCGTCTTTGCACGATGGAGTAGACAGCCACGGGTGGAATTTTTTAACACAGTTTTTGTGGGTTGGCAATTTGGGACCAGCAATAGAACAAAACGATTATTATCGGGTACTGTTCTGTCTTATTTTCGTTAGGTGCGTTTCATTTGTTCAATTTTAAGTCATCTCCTATTTCACTGGAGGGCCAAATTCCGAGGACTAGGGGGCATTTCGGCCAACTCTGGGGGCAAATGGTCCCCCAGTTAAAATGTTAAAAACGGCCTGTTTGTCGCCCATACCAAAGTTTTGGCTGTGCCCCTGGGAGGCAGTCCACATCCGGGACAGAGACACCCTCATCAACAAGCAGCAGATCATGCGAGACACCACACAACCCTCTTAAAAAAACGTGAAGCCAAGTAGCAGCACGACATATGAAAATAACAAATCCTGTGTGCCCACTGTGCAGCCCCCATACAGATCGAGAAATCCTTACATCAGTCCTGCAGGTAATTGTTAAGGTCTGTTTGAAGTGTTACATCGAGCTAAGAACTGAGCACCTACTGAGAAAACACTTTCCTATATATAAAAATGGTAAACTGATTGAAAATAAGTGCGAATGGCGGAATGGTATACCCACTAGTCAGTTAGGGCTTTCCATGCGGTAGCAAAACTAACCTGGTGCTTTAGGCACCCAATTGCCCAAGTAATGACCGCATCTTAAACTACCATTATTATGATGCTCTATCTGCCCAGGGTCTATGCCCATCTAATATCAGTGCCAAAGTATTTTAAGGAGGCCAGCTCAAGCTGTGATCCGTACCAATCGGGCTCTTGCACAGATTACCTTGCCACGCGAGTTTCATAAAGAAATCTTGCAAATGAACTTGGGCAAAATTATCCACGAGCCCTCATCACCTAATCCAGGTAATGTGATACAACAGGTGCATTATCATTTTCAATGCGTGCCCACCACCCCACTTGATATTCCACTTGATATTCCTGCACGCATTGATACTCAATGCTTCAGCACTATATCTTTCGAAATGAAGCGTTGACTTAGCACTAATGTTTTAAATTAGTACTGCCTTTAGGGCCTTGCGTTAGTATTAATATTTCACAATGGGAATTATTGGAAAGAGATTGCTCCTTTTACAACATCTTACAATATTCATCAAGTTTTGTATTTTCATATGAATTTCAACTGAAGGAACAATTTCATATGCACTTTAATGGAATTCTACTATAAAATTATCCAAACATTTCTTTTCATTCCCGAATACTGAGGCCACTTCATTTCCCGCGCATTTTCTCTATTCCCTGAGGTTTTTTATTTTGTTGTGGCCGTGCAGGCAACCGACGACGAGATAAGGGACAAATATGGTTCTGGAACATTAGAGGAGCCGACCATAAGGCTTGGTGGAAAGTTAGAGCGGGTTCTGAACAATGGAGGCAAAACTGAGTCGTTCGAGGACTTGAAAGGGAGGGTGGCGGGTGGGTGATGTCGTGTGCTTTTGTCAGGCGCTGCTAGGTCAGTATTGAACTATAATCAGCCAGCGTTTTATGCTTGCAATGTTGCTCTCTTGGATTTTGAATTTGTAGTTGGTAAGTGGTGCAATGAATGTTCATGCAAACAAAATCTCCATTTTGTATTTTTGGCAATACCATTGGCTCTTAAAATAAGAGTGAGCTCTTAGAGTGTTATTTCATGTCAGGGTGTTGTCAGCAACCACCAAAGAGAAATGCGCTGATTCTCTGTGTTAAACAGTAGGTACCTAATATATAACTGCAAATAATTGTATAAGTGTGAGAACACCTGGCACCACAGACTCAGGTCGCCATGATCCGGGAGTGTTTTGTTGGTCTCAAATATGTTCTGGCCTCAAATTGTTGATAAAGAAAAATGCACTTTTTCAGTTCTTGTATATATCTTTTGATTTTTTGCCTCCCATGGAACCGTTTCAAATCTCTGCATGAATTTGGAATGCTCAATCAGTTTTCTTACAGGTACATTGATAATCGGCCTGCTCCCGCGCCCCCACGGGCCGGCCACCTCGGAATCTTAACACGAGCATTGACGGGGGCAGGTACCCGCCCCCCTCGGGATTTTGGAGAGAGTACAAAACCGGCGGCACGAAGCGCCGCCGTACTTGGCATACCTTTCCCTCAGCATTTTTACAACTTTTTTTTCAAAATTTGAAAGTTAGGTCATTTCAGGTCAGGTCACCAGTACAGGTCAAGTGACCTGACCTAAAAAAAGTTTAAGATAGCATAAGTTGGAACAGGGTAAACTTATCAAATTGAAACTCATATCACATAATGGCCCTACCGAGTTCTCTAAAATATGTTCCGGTATTTTTTATATCGATGACCTAATGTCAGGTACGAGCCATGACCTCTGCATTGGAAATACATAGTAAAAATGGTTTTAACTGAAAAACTTATTAATGAATAGAGATAGAGCGTTTATTTTAACTTCATTAGATTTGCCTTGTCATTGCAGTTCTAACGATATGCATTTTGCCCAATTTGACCTTGACCTGACCTCAGGTCAGGTCAGGTCAAATCCTTGATTTGACCTAGCAAGGTCATATTATATATCATTCGATTCGGCTTACTGCGAGGATTCATACGGTTCAAATCGTTTTGCTCTATCTTTACTTGTTCAGATGAAATGGCTGAAAAAACTTTATTTACATGTTATCCCTATTACGGCATGTTTTGACCTCTAGTAACCTTAAATGTGACCTGACAAAAAAATGGTTCAAATAATTTCGATGGAGAAGTGGATGGGTTATCCAACGCCCTTTACCGTTTTTCGCTGCCTAGCACGGTTCTCGAGATCTTAGGGGGCGGGTACCCGCCCCCGTCAAGGCGAAGGTGGCTCAGACCCCGTCAATGCGCGTGTTAAATCCGTTGCTTTGAGTGAACGCGTGCCCCGTGGCTTCCCGGCGAGCTCGCCTCCCCCGCCGCTGCGGACCCGTCGTCGCCTCGTTATTCGCTTCGCCGCCCGAGCTGGTTTGCTCGGGGCTCGCAGCCTGACACGATATCGCGTCTGTATCGCCGTCTCACAGTCTCACTGATACCACATCTCTCTCGACACTTCCTTTGCCTTCTTCCCGTCTCTCTCCCACTGCCACTTTTCTGAAGTTTTTTCTTTTACTCGGCCTGTGCTCATAAATGATCTCACATGTATCGTGTGGCGCCTGC
This sequence comes from Lepas anatifera, assembly GCA_034440635.1. Classification (NCBI taxonomy): domain Eukaryota; kingdom Metazoa; phylum Arthropoda; class Thecostraca; family Lepadidae; genus Lepas; species Lepas anatifera. The sequence goes on along the minus strand of JAOTON010001937.1, from coordinate 810,299 downwards.
CGCCAGACTTGAACGCGGACGTTGTAATGTCATATCGTGTCTTTTTAAACTGCTTGTATGTGCGAATACATGTCATGGCTACAATTGTCTATGATGTCAGAACCACATGACGAAGTACATGCAGCGCTGCGTAATAGTATTTCTCAGAGTGGGTCTAATCTGGCTGCTTTATGGGTCTTGTCGTGGTCTGTTGTCTGCCCGTTCTGAGAATTGATGCCAGATCTCTGAAACTTTTTGGGGTGATATCATTACGCGTATCCATCTGAAGTGAAGTCCCAGAATCGAAATTGGAAATGATTAAGCTATTTTTGAATGAACTTTTTCGGGTTTCGATTTTTCTTATTTTACCGTTCAAACTGCAAACTTCAAAAGACCTGGGTTTTGAAAACACAGCACGGCCCACCTCAGAAAACGTTTTGAGCTCTTATCAAAATTTTTAGTCGCCCAAAAACCGGTTTATCTGACACATAAATTTGCCTCCGGGAAAGGTCCGCCAATTTATATGCTCGAAATATCAGAAGGCACGTTTCAGTTGCCTCGAAGACAGCCACCTGGGGGTATCTAGCAGACTTGTTGAGTCGCAACTCAAACTCAGCGTCGACTCTGAGTCAACTCAAGTTTTGCTCAATTAAAGTCAGAGTTGAGTCGGCTCACTTTCGGATTTGGGTTAAGTCAGAGTCGATTCAACTGCTTAAGAACCTGAGTCGAATCAGAATTGGAGTCAGCCTCCAGCCGTGAGTCAGAGTTGAGTCGACTCAACGCTCTATTTTCTTAACATATGTGATCACATACCTACCATTTTAGAAATTTTCACAACTAATTTGGAAGGATTTCATATTGCTATTTGGTAATAATAGGTAATTCATTAATTTCATATTCTAACTAGACCCATGCAGGGATCAGTCATTAATGGGAATGTGGCACCTTGGTGGAATCCAGGAATTTAGTGTAATTAGAGGCATTTTTAGCCGAAAATCATGAAAACGTCATGAAAACGATTTCTCTGAATCATCAATCATGAAAGTCATCAATAATGAAACGATTTCTCTGAAAAATGCACAATGAGCTCAATATTTTGATTTTTGAAATGCTCCTCCACGGTGAAAAATAAACCTCGAGGATGACGTCATGATCTGGCAACTACTACCATATTCAATAGGCTCCAAGGGCTTCAATTGGCTGATTACTCACCGTGACGTCAGCGCTGTCGTCACACCAACAGCTGACAACTGTAGCCACCTGACTGGGGTACATGTGGGGTACATTTCAGGTAGGGTTTTTAGCTTTTCCCCACAGAAATTGTGTTTAAAGACAAATGGTATATTGAGTATCGGGTTTTCCGGCATGCTTTACAACTTGGCTATCTCAGTTAAAATCACGTTATAGAGGTACCATATTCCCTTTAATATGCATGAGCAATGTAAAATATACAGTTTCAAAAGCACACAGATTTGTTAGTGATTTTCCATTTAATCTCAGCAATATCATACAGAATCATACAAATATTTGTGATTTGGCACAAAACCACACTTTGTCAACTTTAACAGTGCACAACATAGAAAGTTCTCGCGCAATTCTCGCGCAATAACTAACTCTTAAGAAACCACGTCTTTTTCTATTTTCTTCGTTCGTTTGACTGAAGACACTAAGAATCAAGCAATATAAGCGTCAGATAGAAGGTACCACATATAGTCTTAGCCGCTGACATGCCCTTAAACCCCCAACAGAAGGTACCAAAAAATATTATTCTGCACATAAACCATGAAATGGGTCAAAACAAAAACTAAAAGCTTCAGCTAACTGCTTATTTCAAGGCACTATCTTGGTTTATATGGTTTGAGAACATCCCCTGGTAGGTAATAAATACTGCCTGTAGACGGAAAATAAAACTAAGTCCTATCTCTGGCATTGCCTAAATAATTTCACACTACGTGAAACTGACACAACAAATCACATCAAGAAGTTTTTCAGAGACCACCCCTCTTCAAATTATGCTCATTATTATTTACCACTCGCTGCCCTGTGCGCCACCCCAGTCACCAAACCATCACGGTGCGCGACAAAATATTAGAGATGAAAGTTTTGGTAACCTGAGGGCAATGCTGAGTTTTTTAAGTCACGAGACTTTTAAAGTGCTCTATCTGTCACCCTTTGTCCCATCCGAGGTAAGATTCGTAATGTCTTCAATGCGTCATCTGTAGTGTTTACTACAGCTCTTGCGGAAGGGCGAGGCAAGTGTCCATTGTTTGTTTTTTTTTAGGGGCTGCTGCAATGTGTCAATGCGCGGCAGTGTAGTATTTCTAAGCTAAGATCGTCAGGATTGTTTATAATATACTGGGACAGGAATTGTCACTCAAAATGTCATATGTTAAAATATTGATTTCTGTTATTTGTATTTTAAACGGTGCTTATTGCTTCAATTATGACTGCTCATTAAAGACATGCAACCAAACTGAAAATCCTTCAGGGCCTTGAATCTTGATCTTACCTCTTAGTATTTAGCATCCTTCTTCGTTCCTATGAAGCAAATAGTGCATGTAATGAAATTAATGCATTGCAATTTGCATGTTATTGAAGGAAATGTGCTGTTCGTAAATAGTTAATGCCAAGAACGAATGTATTGAAATCTGCATAATATTGAAGGAAATGTGCATTTTATGTGTGCATACTTTGCCACCGTTCCGAGTTGGATTCAACTCCGACTCAATGCTTATTTGAGTCAGAGTCGAGTCGACTCACTTCTGAATTTAGGCTGAGCCGAGTCGAATCACCATTTTCAACACAATGAGTTGAGTAGGAATAAGAGTCAGTCACTAAGCTGTGAGTCAGAGTCGAGTCGACGCAAGAAAACTTGAGTCATTAACAAGTCTGGTAGCCAGGTCAATTTTATTGTGCTTTGGGCATAGTTTCTAAAATAAAACTTATAATTTCGACATAGTTTTTGCCGTTCTGCGGGAGGAGTGGATCTTTGCTTTCCTTCAAATATTTATATCGTGATCTAGTTGCCTGATTTGACTTTTCCATTTCAGAAAATGAAAGAAAATTGTTCTCACCCAAAATATTTGGAGATGGAATTTGTAGTATTGAAATTCTTTGTTTTATAGGTATAAATAGAATTCGAGTAAAATAACTATTTATCTGCAGCTTCCTGGTTCCAAACTCATGCCACTGGCAAACTCAGAATTGTCAAGGCTGAATATAACAGTTAACTGCGGTCACTTCACTCGATTATACTATCCATTTATCTCTAACGGCTTTCGAGTAATTTGTCCGAAAAGGTATTTCAAGGTGCTAAATTTTTCGGAACATGTTTGCTTCTCACCATGGTATTTCAAGTAAAAGGAAGTGGATGAAATTTGGTATCAAACCAGTTGAGGGTCCTGGGTCGCCGACACAAGTAATTCCCAGTCGATACAACGTTTGGTTCGTCTTCTAAAAATAATGTTATGCCGTACCTTTTCCGTACGAGCATAACACCCGGCGCTGGGGTCACGGCATCGTCGGTTGACTTTACCAAGCCACCGCCCTGTCAGGACCTCCAGACGGGTCACAGCTGTAGGGCTAATGGGAGTAAATGAAGCGTGGCGCGGTGGTGTAGTGGTTAGAAAGCCTGCCATCAGGGTTGATCAGGGTTGCCCGGTACGAATCCGGGGTTGGCCGCAGCTACTTCATTAGTTCTGTTCAAGAACAGAACGATAAAACTGACCTCTTGACTAATGAAGAGGTACTTTTAGAAGGAAATATGGTTTGTTTTCAAAACATGGCCATGTGGTTCTCCTCCACCAGTGGGGCGTTGGCCCTGGGCCGCAGGCCGAGATTGTCTATGATGTTTGTTGGAAGCTAAGGATAAAGTTATAGGTCAGGCACAGCATATTACTACCCATAACTTGTGAAAATTGTATTTGTTCATATTTTCCCAGTCTTCAAGCACTTCTTTTGGAATATACTTGAACTTTTGGTCAAGGGTGTCCAAATCATCATTGGGGGTGCCCAATCAGATCATTAGGCTGCACCCCAAAGAGATATAAATCCACGCCCCGAACGTTAAACACTATATTGACAAATTTATTTTCAGATCTCTTCACCGTAATATCGTTAGAGACCTAGAAAAACTTACCAAAAAGCTAATATAAGTAGACTTTGCAGTCATCTTGATAGCTAAGAGTCAACAGGAAAGTTTGCTCCCCAATTTCACTAATTTTATGCATATGCATGCATATATATATATATATATATATATATATATATATATAAGAGAGAGAGAGAGAGAGAGAGAGAGAGAGAGAGAGAGAGAGAGAGTTCATCCAAATATCTAGGTAAGAACCGTTCTATTTTTGGGCGGTAGAATTTCCTTGTCAGGGGCGGCGCCGCGATTTTGCGTTAGGGGAGGCGACTAAGTTCGTCAGCTCAATATATCTTGGATGTATCATGGATAAATGGGGCAAAGGAGCCGGACAGACCCTCCCCCATTGCGCATGAGTATCCTTTCTTGCCAAATTCCAGTGCCCTTTAGAAGGTCTAGTTTTCCTTGGCAGGTTGCTTTTCACCCCCTCCTCCAGCCCAGGATGCACGAGAAAAGGCACCTCTGGGACGGGAAACCAGAGTGGAACATCTTTTATTGATTTTTCTTTCATTTATCGATTCTATCTACGAAAAATTATCATAAAAGTGGCTAAATGGAAGCTGTTGAATTTTCCACCTATCGAAGAAATGAGTTTGTATGGCATAAAAGTATATTTTTCGATTAAATTCCCTTAGAAGTATGGTGCAGATTTTCTTTTTCTTTGACGTGAAATTTTAGGAGGTCAAACCAAACCTTGTCCCCCTCTTCCAAATTTTAAGGGGCAGCTCGCCCCCCTCGTGGAGCCGCTAATGCTCGCGGTTAAAATCAGCGTTTACGAAGCACCTGGTACGGCCGAATAGGGCGCTCCCAGTACAGGCGATACATAAAACAGGCGCCGCTGATCCGTGCCAGAGAATGGGAGAGCGTGCTTCGAGCTGGCTATGATGTGTCAGGTGTACGCGGACGGCTATCTAGGTACGTCGAGCCCATTTTTGCATGCCAAGCTTCAGAGAGTCGGTACAAGAGGGCTCCCGTCACTTGACCCGGATACAATTGCTTTTTTCGGAATTATCACAGTTCACTACACAAATTAAGGAGGGGGGAGACAATCCAGTTGGTATTATCACTACCGCCGTTTGCGGAGGGAGGCAGGAGAGGCTATTTGAAGGTCACATGCCAGGCTCGGCGACGACAAGCCCCACAGAGCCTAAACGAAAGGCGGCTGCGGCTGCGGCTGCGGCGGCGGCCGCCGGCGCTGTCCCGGTTCGCCTCGCTCCGGTGGGTCCAGCTCACTTTCACTGGCGGACGCAGCCAGCCGCCGGCGGCGTCAGCGCGCCCTCAAGTGCACTGTGTCAGGGTCGCAGCTGGCGCGGCGCACCGCCGCCGGCGGCAAAGTAGGTCAGGCGGGCCCGGCTGCTGCGCTGCAGCTGGCCTATCGCAGCTACCACAACTCCGCACCCAGCCATGGCAGCGGGCGTGGTACAACACGGCTCCCAGAGCTGCCCTCATCCCCACACCCTGCAGCCCACGCTATTCCTACATCTCCGTCCTGTCCATACAAAGGCATGAAAGACGTCTCTACCTGGGAATGGCTTATATCCAGAGCGTAACTCCGCTGGTCTACCCGGACAAGGGGAGTTCCCGTTCCCAACGGCATGTGCCCATTCGCCGTAGGCAAACTCTGAATATTAAGTCCATACATGTCATTCACTAAGCAGTGAGTACTCACGTTACACCGACGTCACGGCGCAAACAGTGAAAGCAAGGACACAGTCACTGGCGGCGGAACTGGGGGTCGTCCCCCTTTTACATCAGAAATTTCAACACTAGCCCTATGGCGTTGACTGGAAAGAAATGGGTTGAGAAAAGCCCATGGTGCCCCCCCCATAAATTCGAGCGTTCCTCCGTCACTGGACACAGCACAGACATCAAATACAACACGCAAAAGAAAGGTGTGCACCGCCAGCATTCCCAAATACCGCCCGGCATGATAGAATACTGGCCGGCATTCCCAAATACCGGCAGGCATGATTGAATACCCACCGGCATAATAGAATACCGGCCGGCAGGATAGAATACCGACCAGCATGATAGAATACCGGCCGGCATGATAGAATACCGGCCGGCATGATAGAATACCGGCCGGCATGATAGAATACCGGCAGGCACGATAGAAATACCGGCCGGCATGATTGCGCTCGCGACTAGGCGGAGTAAACATAAGATGACCGAAGATAACACGCGCTCTACACGCATACGGTAGGGGCAGAATCTAGAATTCAACGATAAAAGGTCGGAGCATAACAGCAGAGACATCGCCCCGCAGGCTGCAGGCCGCCACCCGCCGCAGCTCTGCACCACCACCGCCCGTCTGGCAGAGGGCGCGATCGGCAACAGCAGCCACCGCAGGCATGCCGGCACACGAGGGGCAGCCCCAGCCAGCCAGGGAAGATCCCCGCCAGCGCCGCCTCCACAGAAACAGCACTTCACTCCCTCAAAGGGAATGGGAGTCCACTCCCATCTTCTTAATGGGATTCGGACTGAGATAGCCATGTGATAGAGCATGTCGAAAAAAACACTTAATATTTTCGTATTTCCTTTTATTCCAGATATTTACTTTTATAGAATATTTCCTTTTTCCCAGAACTTACGTTCGCGCAGGAAAAGGGTAAAATTCACCCCTACTGACCCCGTCCTTCCCGGTAGTTTACATGCCATTGAGGCGACCTAAAGAAGGTGACGTCATGCTGAAGCCCTGCTGCGCCTGCCGCGTGGGAAAATGTTTTATTGCTTGGACATCTTTGAAACCAACGTGCGAAACATACTTTCGTTACTGTCGATTATAACTACGATTAATTTGTTTTATTGACTATAGCTCATTTAATCATTTTATCACTTTTAACGAAGAACCATCGTTTAAAGGCCAAAGGGCGAACAAAACACGTGGATCTTCCTAATCCGATTACTTTCCAGGCTTACTATGACCGAGAAAAGTTCGTTTTACCGATTCAGACCACAAAACAGGTGTATTAAAAGATATCGCCCCTTTGGAGGATGGTTCTTGGATTAAACGGACTATAGTTTGAAAAGTGAAGCATGTTCTTAAATATCAAGAGAAATAGAAGAAATTAATAAATATCACTTTACTTCCTAATGGCAACCTACTTTCGCTAAACCATAAACGCTGAATCTATATTCGTTTTCATTTTTGGCGCGTATCAAGCAGGTTCGACCTGGCACAAAATATTACCAGCATCTGCGCCGCTTTGAGGTGACGTTAAAGGGAATGTGGCACCTTTATAACGTGATTTTACTGAGATAGCCAAGTTGCAAAGCATACCGGAAAACCGGATATTCAATATATCATTTGTCTTGAAACAAAAAATTCCCGTAAAAAAGACTAAAAAAACTACCTGAAATGTACCCAAGCAACCGGCCGCAGTTGTCAGCTGTTGGCTTGACGACATGCTGACGTCACGGAGAGAAGTCAGCCAATTAAAGCCCTTGAAGCCTATTGAATATGGCAACTACTACCATCTTCAATAGGCTTCAAGAGCTTCAATTGGCTGATTACTCACCGTGACCTCAGCGCTGTCGTCACACCAACAGCTGACAACTGTGGCCGCCTGGCTGGGGTACATTTGGGGTACATTCAGGTAGGTCTTGAGGCTGTACTACCGCAGTGGTCAAAAACCGTCTGCATACCTACCTTGGGTGCTAAAAATTTGGAATTTATAGCAAGAACGCATTTTTTATTTTTTATCGAAAGATATTTTATGAAGCAACATTTTTGGGGTGTCTAAAAGGGAAATTTCAACTGCGAAAAGGTCAAGCTAGGTCAAAAAGGAAAAGGTCAAACGAATTAATTTTTTTTTGAAATTTTATTTTTTCAAAATAATGTATATTTCAAGACGAGGTTCAATGATATACAAAACTTGTTAATCAAGCAATGCGTTTTGGAGTTATGAAGCATCAAAGATGAGTCTACAAGGTGACCTCCCGAAAATGCATCGGGCTATAACTCGGTCACCGCTGGTCGGAGGGGGCTAAGATTCTCACAGGCGTGTTCCTGGCCCAAAACTACCTCGGAGACAAAGTTTCAGATTTTTCTAGACGTGGTGGTGTCAAGCCTTGGTCGATCTGTCCTGGAATCCCCCAGCTCAATATTCAGATTTGTAAAATGCTCCTCTAGGGTAAGAAATAAACCTGTCTGTGGATGACGTCATGATCTGGCAACTTCTACCACATTCAACAAGCTTCACGGGCTTCAAATGGCTGACTGCTCACCGTGACATCAGCATGTCGTCATGCCAAAGGCTGACAAATGTGGCCGACCGCTTGGGTACATTTTGGGTACATTTCAGGTTGGTTTTTAGCTTTTCTCTACATTCCTTTTTAGCTTCAACACAAATGATTTATTAAGTACCGGATTTTCCGGCATGCTTTACAACTTGGCTATCTCAGTCAAAATCACGTTATAAACGTGCCACAGTCCCTTTAACCCGAGCACCGGTGGGTCTCAGAGCCACCTTCGCCCTGGTGGAGAGGGGGGATGTTTGAACATCCCCCTCGAACTAGGCTCCTATGCGGGATAGCGAGAAAACGCGAGGGCTGGTGGATAGCTCATAAAGATTCATGAAGAGACTCCATCAGTCACTTTTTGACTCAGGTCAATATTGAGGTCATGACAGGTCAACAAAGGTTGCATGTTAAGGTAGTGTTTTTTTGGCTCTATCGTCAGACAGAGTTGGGTTAGAATAATTTTTTAAGCACCATTCGCTTCCTCTCGTCACGGCGAATCGAATGATGTGTAATATCACTATGCTAGGTCAAAACACAAAGATGGCCTACCCTCAGGTCAGGTCAAAATCACTTCTCGACCTAGCATAGTCAATATGCATATAAATTGACTCCTAATAGCAATCCAAGCGTAATGGTATCAAAATAAAAGCTGCATCATCATTTCCTGCAAAGTTATTAACCCAAGTCTGAAAACTGCTAAGTAGCCCCAGATGAGCTGTCAGAGGTCACATATCAAAAATTGCAACATCAACCAAAAAAGGGGCCCAGGATACTAAGATTTGGAGAATAAGAGGCATTCTCAGATGCATTTACACAAATACTGCCCATTTCCTGTTTTTTCCCATGTACATATTTCCAATGGAGAGGTCATGATCCGTACCTGACTTTGGGTCATCGATATGAAAAATCCCGGACAATTTTTGTAGCACTCGATGAGGCCGTTATGTGGTAAAGTTTTAATCTGATAGATTAACCGATTTCTTACTTCTGCCACCTTAAACATTTTTGGAGGTGATTTCATTTGACATACACTGGTAACCTGACCTGAAATGACCCAACCTTAAAATTTTGGAAAAAGTTGCAGAATTGATCGAGGATAAGGTGCGCCAAGCACGGCGGCGCTTCGCACCGCCGTTTTTTCGTGCCGCCGGAAAAACCCGAGGGGGTGTTCATACACCCCCAACGGGGCGCGTGTTAACCCTGCCCCCATCGGGGCCATCGATCCCCCCTAAGGTTTTTCCGGGATATCAGAAAAACAACGAGGCGCAGCACCGCAGTTAAGTGCTCTTCCTCTCACTGCATCATTTTTCCAACATCCCTGAAATCTTTTACCCCGGGTCACCCAAGGTCAGGTCACCAGGCGAGGTCAACCAAGGTCACCTCACTTCAACTTTAGAGCTCTATAAGAGCTACATTTCGAAGTCAATCGATTTGAAACTTCCTACACTTCATGACCCCTCCAGGGTCTACAAGGTGTATATCCGGGATTTTTAGATTTCGTGACCTGAGGTCAGGTCACGAGGTGACCTATCCCATTGAAAAAGCATGGGGAAAAGCTGTCTTATGATCTGAAAGTCACAAAAACGATTGAAAAAGCTCAGCTTGGTCAGAAAAGCTTTCTTGGACACCCTTTCACGGATTCCAAAGGCCATATTAGCCCTTTGACCTCTCCGAGGTCATCCAAGGTCACCAGGGGTCAAAAACAGTAATTTGACAATAAGGTTTGACCTAATAAAGCTAGAGCGCTGAATAAAACACCACCGTGTATGTCTCGTCACTGGCTTTCGTTTGATATACAAGTTCACTTTCTGACGTTTCGTGATATCAGGTCATCTTAGGTCACGAGGTGACCTCTGGAGGTCAAACCACTGGTGGGAGGTCATTACGTTCCACATAGCGGGAAACGTTCTGGCATTTTCCTATCCAATGTACTTTACCACATCTCAATAGCTCTAACGGCATAAGAGTTATGCCCAGTTTGCTTAAGCATTGCATATTTGGGTGAAAATAGCTGACCTTGACCTAATTTGATCTCTGGAGGTCAAACCATTGACCTGAGCGCTAAAACCTGTGAAGTAATTTCTTACTGAATTCACGCGAGCTTTCTAATGCACTTTGCAGATTTGCACTAACGCCCATACTTTCGGAGTTAGAGGGGGCCATCGAAGGCCCCCATGGGGCGAAGGTGGCGCCAGACCCCCAGTGGGGCGCGGGTAAAGGAGGCGCACAGACAGGGGAGAGAACTCCGGCCATGGCTGAGCAGCTCCAGCGTCACCACCGCCCACCGCCCGCTCAGTAGAGGGCACCACAGAAGCGGACCGCACCGCAGCAGGCGGCCAGCAAGTACCCCCGCCGGAAAACCAAAGCCAGCAGCAGCCCGAGCAGCACAGTCGGGACCCACCACTGAGCGCCGGCCCAGGCGCGCCTAGGCGTTGCGAAACTCTCACACACACCAAACATATTTTGCGCCAAACATGGAAATTTGGGAGAAAAAAGCGGGCTCACACCAAAGTGGGCACGTGTTTAAGAAACGAATATGTGTAAATATACCGGCTGGCTGTAGCCAGATGAAATCCGTTGTACCACAGGCCTTTCGGAACCACCTGACGAAACGACGACTGAGCGTGCGCGCGGGCCTCAGCTACGGCGCAGAGCCCGGTGGCGGCGGCGGTGACGTCAGAGTTATCTGGTGTGACGTCACCAGTCCACCGCTTGCAACCGCCGGAGGGCCCGCGGTTGGCCCGGTCGTGGAGACGCGGCCCGCCAGAAAGAGAAAGTGGCCGTGCGCCCGCCGAAAACGAGATAGAGCCGGCTCCGGCGGGGAGGGGATCAGGTCACTGAAACCAGGTGAGCCGGCTCCGAGGGGCCGATTACACCCCACAACACTGCAATACCATCGGCTGCCAGCAGTGGCGCACAGTGGTGCAGCGGGCCTAAAAGACGGGATGAAAACGCTAAAAGTGACTTCACGAATGATGTCAAAGGAATATAAACTATTTTTACCAGGGCATACGATCATATCCTCTTCTGTAAGCATGTTACGTCGATTTCAGAGGTGCTGATCCATTAAACTTTATCATGTAGCTATATATTGAAATTTTACCTGGAATAATGGCATGGTTTTAAGCGAAAATAACAAATAACCACTGGTGGATCTAGGGGATAAAGGGCCCCCCTCCAAAGCGTAAAATAGTATCTTATGACCACCAAAGTACCAAATTTTTGCCGTTTTCTTTAAAAGTACTGTTTTGTGATTTTTTCTCAATTTAACCCCCCTCCCCAAAATATTGGTTTAGTCCCTCCAAAAATTTGTCCTGGACCGGCCAATGGAAATAATCAAACCTACCCATGCATAGCTTAGGTATGCTGCTGTGAACTTTGGAATGTCTGTGATGTTTTGTTCACAGAAGTATAGCTCTACAGCACGGAAGTACAGCTGTCCCACCAACAGAGAGATGGCCACGGGGAGGTATTCTGAGGTCGGTTATACGCGAGAACAAGCGCACGTGCGCCGATTTGCTATGCCGTACCGACGTGCTGTGTAGGTAGGATGCAAACGGTAATCTAAGTAGAGTATGGTTCGAGCACAGTTTACTTAGGACCGCACGATTGTGCCGATATAAAAATAAACGTCTCACTTAAATCCATCAATGAGCAAAAATTTGCCGACTTTCAAAATTGTTTCATCAATTTCCGCGCTCATCAATTCAGAACAACAGGGTAATGGGCTTTTTAATTCCGTTTTTCTTACATTCTGTCATTAAAGTCCGCTCATCTGCTCAGAAAGTGATAGTCTTGATAAACCTCAAGGGTAGTAAGCCCCCTTCTTTGAAACTTAAGCGTGAGATTTTATACAGAGCTTTGGGTGAAATGAAATATGCCAAGAGTGGTTTCTCAACCCGCTTTACAAAACGGATTTGGGAGGACGAAAGAACGCAAGCGGACGAAGTGGGAATTATTTAAACAGGTTGGCCCAGCACTGGCCTCCGGTGGCAGGGGACAGGTCCTACGGCTGACTGCCTGCTAACTGCCGCAATAGCGTAGCCAGCCCACAGCCCTGCTCGGCCTGCCCTTGGACAGCTTTGATCTATCCCAGGTAGAGGTGGGACTTTCTAGACCCGGGGGCCCGGGGCGAAAGCCCGGCCCAGGCCCGCAGGCTTGGACCGGGCCTGAAGGCCTGATTTAAGTCCATGCCGGGCTGATAACGGGCTTCACCCAGGCTCATCCCGGGCTTCAACTGAACTGGGACTTCAAAGTCTTCAAGGTCAGACTACAGTTTACCAGGTACAGAAACCGTCTGAATACAGTCATTAAGCTAGCAAAGGCTTCCTACTATAGAAGACTTATCCATGAACATAGAAACAACTCTTGCAAACTATGGGGCACACTAAGAGAAATCATCAATCACAACAATAAGAACTTTAGACCTCTTCCTACAACCTTTGAACATGAAGATAAGGAAATAGACAGCCCTTCTGAAATTGCTGACAAGTTTAACAAGTTGTTTGCCACAATTGGGAATACTCTTGAAAACAATCTGCCCCCATTTAAAAAGATCCACTGGACTACCTAACAGACTTTGAGCTAGTCTCCCAAATGAATCTACCCAGAGTTGAAAATGATTGTCTCAAAAATAATCGCCGAAATGAACAGTACAGGTCCAGGAATCGATGATATCAGTGGTAAACTGTCGAAAAAATGCACCCTACATCATTGATGAAATACCTTACCTTATGAACATCTGCCTAGAGCAGAGTATATTCCCAAACAATTTAAAGATTGCGCTAATAAAGCCAATATTTAAATCCGGTTGCCAAAAACTCTTCACTAATTAGATACCAATCTCATTACTCGCCAGTATATCAAAAATTTTAGAACGCATACTATACAACAAGTTGGCACAATTTTTTTGAGGAAAATGATATATTGTACAGGCACCAATTTGGCTTTAGAAAATCTCACTCTATGTTCATGCCTGTATCAATTATTCATGACTAAATCATTATGGGCTTATCCAAAAATAAAGCTTCAATTGGCAATTATCTGGACTTGAAAAAAGCATTCGACACTGTTGACCATAACATTCCATTGAGAAAAATGCATAAGTATGGAATCAGAGGCCCTACTTTGAATATATTTTCTTCTTATCTCCAGAATAGAATTCAAGTCACTAAATTTGGTTATACTCACTCATCATCACAAAAGGTTACTATTGGTGTACCTCAGGGATCGATTCTGGTGCCTTTATTGTTTAATATCTACATAAATGACATATTTAAATGCACTTCTCTTGCCAAGTTCCACATGTTTGCTGATGACACTGCTGTCTTTTTTCAGTCCTCAAATCATGACATACCTCATCGGATTAACAAAGCTATACCATTGACCTCAACATGGCTGCATACAAATTGCTTAACACTAAATGCTAATAAAACCTACCATCAAATATACTCCACATATAACACTAAGCCTGATTTAAACATAAGTATAGATGGCAAATCAATCAAGAGAGCAGAAACAGTACGATATTTAGGAGTACTAATTGACCAAAATCTTAGATTTAAAAGTCCTATAAATGAAACCTATAACACGATCTGCCGAAACATTGGTGTTATCTCTCGGCCCAATATATCCTAAACAAAAAATGTCTCCTTCTTTACCATTCTCTCATCTACCCCTACTTAGGGTACTGTGGATTTATATGGGCTACAAATTATGAGAGCAATCTGAAAAAGATATGTATCATTCAAAAAAGGATAATACGATTGATAGATGGAGCACACCATACAGCTCCATCCTCACCCATATTTAAATCATTGAACATTCTAAAATTCACTGATATTATTGTGCAACAAAAACTCCTCATTCTTCACCGGTTTTTGAATAATGATCTGCCAGATTCATACTCCGTCTTCTTTGAACTAACTAGGCAGTATAGAACCACAAGGATTACACATTTCGTTGAACCATTGGCCGACAACAGGTACAGAACATTTTCCTTCAAAGTATCTTGTCCAAATACATGGAATAGAATAATTGCCACAAAAATCCAAAACTTGCATGATATTCCTAAATCAAAATCTCAACTCAAAATAATTATGAAGAAAATCTTCCTTGATGACTACTGATCAATAAACTGGGGACTTACCACTATGTACTTATGTACTTACCACTAGGACCTCATTCTGTATGTATGATCTGTCCTTGTAGGAGGCTGAATGTTGACTACTGTGAGTGTTTTTGCTTTTTGTAGGCATAGTTTTCTTTTTCATTGGAATAATTTGAGCTGGGAGCTCAGACAAGGCATCCACCCTTACCCGCTCCAAGCCAATCTCTAATTCCATTTATAATGAAATATTAAAAAAAGAATTGGCACAAAGAAAACCTGTTTCTGATCAAAGTACTTCAAACATAAATCAGTCAATTGTGGGGATAGGCATAATGGAGAGAGTAGTCAGCCTTAGAAGGAACCTTCGAAATTGCACCAAACCATGAATATACTTAACATCATTTGCTGCATTTTTCCTGTGGAGATACTTCCTTGGCTTCTGTAAAAGAAAACTGCTATTGTATTGTAGGCTTTAAACATACCAGCACTTCCCTCCCACCACACTAAAAAATGCACAGAAACATAGAAACATAAAACACAGAAACACAGAATACCCAAATTACGGACTTTAGACACGCCAAATCCGCGGCCTTGAGCACTTATAAAGCTTTCCAAGCCCAGAAAAGCGTCATATATGAAACGGGTGCGCAGAAAGGTGGCATATTCTCAGGTTCAAAGCAAATGCAGCACACACTGCTTATTTTTTACATCGGTAAAGTTTTTAAAATATATTTTCAAGAGTTTTGACATGCTTTCACTCAAATAAACTAACACTTTCGGCAAATTTTGTGGAAAAATATTTCCAATAATTAGTGCTAATGTAGACAATCACGGCGCTTCAGATACCTTCTAAGCGCAAGCCCATAAAATACAACAAAACAAGCGCAAAAGGTGTTCAAGCCCGCATGGTGGTGTGGATGGACTGGAGTTTTTTTTTTTGCTTCGTGGAGAACTAGTGGTTCTTTATGGCTGGATCAAAAATTATATATGGCTGGTGCGTCTTGTTGGCCTGTTGGCTTACCTACTTCGCAGACCGGACTGACCCAAGCTGGGCAATCTTTTGACTATCTACCAAGCTTTCTAGTGACTAAACTAAAACAAAATGATCACAACATATATCAATTGAGGGATAATTTGAAGGACTTTTGGTTCATTCACAACCATTATGCCATGATATTCTGAAAAGTTTTAGCTGAAAACTTGTCACTGCTCTCTCTCCTCTATTCATCAACATTATTGGAACTCAATTGTGAGGCTCGTGCCAGCATATCATGATTTATAAAGGTGCAATGATGGAGGAAATGTCTGATATGAGTGAGCTTATTTCATCCCTATTCTTATAGCTGCCATGTGCAATGTGCATACCTCTATCTAGAATGTCCATTGTTTTTATAAGGTGATGCTGGTCATTACCTGACGCCAGCTTGCATCATAGCCAGCTTGCAGCAAGCCATGTTTCATACTGTGTGTGTTTTTTGCAGTATCATTTTCTGCAGAATTAAGATAGCTGAGGCTTCTGATGCTGCTTGTACCTTTCTTATATGGTTTTGGGGGCAACCAAAACTTTTTCCAGGATTGATTGGCTTAATACATGTATTTTATATATTTTTAAAAAATAATATATATATATATATATTTTTTTTAAAAAATAAAAAGTGGTTAAATATTTACGTGAGATGATAATTAAATGGATGCAGGCCAACAGCACCGATCAGTGAATGGAAAAAGTAGAAAATATTATTAGTACAACATCGTCATAACACCGTGCACCACCAATACGCCAGTGTGGAAGCAATTATCAAACGCATTAGATAACTAAGAAACTTCAAAGGGCAGTCAATAATAAACCTACCATCCACAAATGGACTGTAACAACTTTAAAAAATGATATTATTACGAACAAAATTATAATCATCAAAATTTTAGCCAATCACACCATTGCAATCCATCACTCTCAATATCATCGTCCTCAAACACCCAGTACAACATTCATGTTCCTTAGCAACAACGAACACAGATCATTTCAAACGTCACCCAAAGCGACCAGATAATATGTCCGATTTCCAAATCGAATGTTCCACAAATATACATTAAAAAAATTATCAGAGAACATTTAACAAGTCGATCCCGGAGGGAATCAATAGTAAAGATCAGGTAAAAACAGCTATCAAGACTTTCTTGTGATTCTTTCATCGCGCCAGTTTTCTATAGCCATGACGACCATATTTTTCTCTCTTTCTTATTTTTAGAGGTTCTTATTAACCGAAAACTTAATCCACTAATACCAACTTGATACCCAAGTTCATGTACAGTTCACATTCTTTGGAGAGGGTGAAATACCAAAACAACTTTTTTCATTTAAACAAAAATAAATGGCGGGGTGGTGCGACCTCAAGTAAGATATAACAACATGTCCCAAATTTACAACGAAAATTAGTTGGCCTGGTACGGAAGGGCACCGCCTACCTTTAAATGGGAGGTTAAAAAAATTAAACAGCTTTAAACTAAATAAATGTTGCATATAGTCTTTTTCATGATACAGGGCCTGCCCGGGCTTAATGAACCATTTCTTCCACAACCCGGGCTTGTGACGGGCTTCTAAGATCGGCAGCAGACGGAGCCCGGGCCCGGGCCTGCAAAATTGCCCGAAACTCCCACCTCTAATCCCAGGTGACAGTCGTACGATCTGCAACTGCTTTCTCATTTAGAGAAATCAAGACAGTCAAAATCAAGACCACAAAAGCAGTCTGCCCTCGGAACAATACTGGGCCTGTCTCTACGCGAGTCACACTGACACCACCTGTTACTACGACCCGTCTGACCTCGCCCGCGGCGGTTCTTGGTCACCGGGTAGTAAAGCTTGGAATGCCCAGCGTACTGTAGTTTACAATAAAGCCCGACCCAGGCCCGCCTGCTTTGATCAGGCCTGAAAACCTGCATTAGCATATGCCAGTCAGGCTGATACCGAGCTTCCTCAAGGTTGATTCCCAAACTTGCTCAGTGTACATACCCACAATTCAGTTTTTTGTTGTAAAATCCATAGAATTTGTTGAATCCAAACTTTTGAGCTTTCACAACCATAAGTGATAAGTGAGTTTTCACAACCATAAAACAATATAATCCTATATTCTTACCAACAAGTTTTGCAGAATGAATGTAGAATTAAATATAATGCATGGGCTTTAAGGCAGGCATCAATCTCCCAAAAATATTATGGATTGTGTCTGCTACTAATTCCAGGCTCAATTAGGAGTTTCTAAGATTTGTATCTGAATTGTGTCATGCTTACAGAAATGCACACATCCACACTATACTGTCATGTTTTTAATCCCATGACGATAATATAGCTAGATTAAATATGGATTGGCATCTGTTTCTTCATATTTATTCTGAAACACATTTGTAGCATAATTGCGTTCTAGTAACGTTTCTAAGAAATAAGCGTGAACACTTTGATGGTAAAAGCCAGCTGTGTGGGACAGATTAAGAATGATAATCTGTCTTGAAATCCTTACAAATGGCAGCATATCAATATCGTTGGACACTATATGTTGCAGGTTACCTGCTGAGATCTTTTTCTCCTGACTTTCGGATTGGTTTCAGACAAGTTACATCAAAACCAAAGTCACAAAATGTTTGAGTTTAACTCCAGTTCAAGACGACAGTACAGCTTAGCTGCAATTACCTACCTAACCGAAAATAAGGCTCATGGCAACCGTTACTTCCCGCACCACACGGCGTCGTGTCATTTAACATATTAAAGTACCTTTATCAATATTCAAGTTGTGAATTAAAACTCAGACGCAACTACTCTCCTTCCCCCGACCGCCTCAGCAATAAGCGTGACAATAACCATGCAACGGTGCAAAACTGCTATGCAAACTGCACAGTGCCTTGTTTACATGCGTCCGAAATCCCGCAGTTGCGTCGAATTAGAGCATCTGGTAGCCTCACTCATCGTTTGTTTTTAATTCCTGGACCATTCCTTCATAGCATTGTACTGCAATAAATAACTAAATATACACATTAAGCTTAGCGTTGTTTATTGAAAATTAAATGATTAATTGAAATATCTGCACCCTTAGTAAAACCTTCCAGCTTTTCGAAGAATTGAATATCAAAAAACAAAATCTCAGCGCGGATCTAGGTTACAGGCCACGCCATCGCAACATCAAAAAACGTAGAACCAGCTGACCGCCATAAAATTCATAATGGCTGTGATTATTTCTGGGGTTCCATTGCGGCACACTACAGAAAGCGATGCTTTAGGCGCGGAGAGGTGAGATACGAGTAAGCATGGGGTGCCTTTATTGGATTGTTGTGCTAATGGGATAAATTTGCACTCTAATTGGGAGTAAGTGCGGATATTGCTGCTGAAAAGGGCGATCCAGTTGTTTATGTATCTTGCATGCATTTTCCTATACTCAAATTCTTTTGATGATCTGTCCAGTAGGTACCTAAGCTGTATTAACATCCGCAATGGAAAGGGGTCTGGCACTACCGCGCACTGGAGAGGGGCCTGGTAGCACCCCCCTGATATCTCGGGAACGAAGAGGCTTAGAAAAAAACGGTTTAGGAGTGGGTGGGGACTATGGTGATCTACATCGTACCCAATTTTCATTTACCTAGGTCCATATCTTCAAGGTCAAACGAGGTAATTAAGGTATTATATTGGCCGTGCTGGACAGCTGTTGGGAAATATGCTAAAGGCGGACACAGGGTCAAAGAGCGAATGCCATAAACAATTGTCAGTTTAGAATCAAGGTCATTCAGGGTCATTGACATATGACGTCACAGTATAGTATACTCGCTATAATGTTCACTATAATTAGCACTGTAGCAACCGTTGAGCCAAAAATGAGGATTGACCTTTACCCAGAACATTTAACCTTGACCTTTACATAGGACCACCTTAACACCCTCCGCTGGGGGGGGGCAAAATTCGCCCCTCCCTCCTGACTTTCCCTAGATAAGGCAAAAACTAAGAGACGCAGAACAACGAAACTTGCAGTGTCTTCTTCCTGATTAATGTTACGCATATGACCACATTTCTTAGATCAGGTCATGTCCCGTCAAGGAGCTATTCAAGGACAAGCGACCCGACTTCAAAACCTAAAATCACGGGTTTGAAGCGGCGCCTATGGAACATCAGCCAACCGAACAGTTTGAAACTTTCACAATATGATAAGGTCATTAGGGTTTAAAAAATCTGCTATCTCGGAATTTTCATATTGCTGACCTCAGGTGGGCTCAACTTTTTGGTCACCCCATTATAGGTATATGGTGAAAAAATAGAAAGGGTTCGTTTTCAGTAAAAGCTGGATAGATAAACCTGAAAATCCTGAAACAATGTATTCTTACCACAATCCTGACCATAAAGTTAATTTTTTGACCATCTGACCTCTGAAATGTCATGTGAAGTGAGGTCACAGGAGCCTACAGTGATTATTTTGTCAATAACTTCTCAGTGAATTGAGATAAAGCTTCCATTTTGCTTGAATTTTGCTTATCTTGTCACTGGGAGTCGATTGATATATAGCATGACCATACCAGGTCACCCTGTGACCCTTGACCTAGAGCTTGATGTCAGGTCGTTCCCACCATTTGACCTAGCAATGTCATATTATACATCATTCGATTCATCACGACAAGAGGAATCCAATGATGCATGAATATTTGCTCTAGCTCCACTGAGTAAAAATCTAGAGGTAAACGTACACTGCCCTGTTGTAAGCCTGAGGAACCTTCATTGACCTATGCCGACCTCAATATTGACCTGACACAAAAATAGTCCCTATAATTTATATTCGTCTTGTCAAAAGCTTTCGAACACCGTCCGTAATTTTGCTTTAGCTCTGTTAAGAAATGAGATACGGAGCATGTCAGGGACCCCAGCGGGGCGCGTGATAAAGGGAATGCGGCACCTTGGTCGAATCCTGGAAGTGTAGTAAGGGGTATTTTTAGCCGAAAATCATGAAAATACTCCATGATTTTTATGAAAAATATACAGTAGGCCCAATATTTTGATATTTAAAATGCTCCTCTAGCGCAAGAAATAAACCTCTGTCTGTGCATGACGTCATGGTCTGGCAACTTTACCACATCCAAAGGGCTTCAATACACTGACCACTCCCCGTGACGTTAGCATGTCGTCTCACTAACAGCTGACAACTGCCGCCAGCTCGTTGGGTACATTTTGGTTACATTTCAGGTGGGTTTTTAGCTTTTATCTAGGGAAATTTTGAGGTCCAAGATAAATGACATATTGAGTACCGGGTTATTCGGCATGCTTTACAACTTGGCCATCTCAGGTTAAAATCGCGTTATAAATGTGCCATATTCCCTTCAACTATGACGTCATGGCATAATATATGTCAGACGGAGTAGCGTCATTTGACCGGAGCCACTGGCGCCAATGACCTTGAAAGTGCTGATACGATCTTGAACTGTGACATTTGACTTTCATGTGAGGTGACCTTGACATATCATCCCGTTTATATGGCGTCACAATTCGGTCTCCAATACAAGCGAACTGGTCCAACCGCGCGATTGTGGCGATCTCAAAATGTAGGTCTAACTTTGAAAGACTATAAGAAAAAAATTGACCGATATTCGAAATTATTTTACCAATCTACGCGGCGTTGAATTCTCTCAAATGTTGCCGGGTATCATTATTCGGCTAAAAGCAGTTCGTCGGCCACCGTGGAAAAATAGATAGGAGCCTCCGAGGTCCCCTCCAATCCGCATGTTAAGTAGATCAATAAAATGTAAAAACTTAAGGCTTATGTGCAGCATTTCTGGATTATTTTCACATCTATTTGTGCCATTGCAGATATGCTGAGGCAAGCAAGAAGCAAGTGTATTGTTTATTCATAACTGTACCTCCACTGAGACATTAAATGTTCTACTTGCTTCGGATTCTCTTTTTAGAACTGTATCTTATGGTGTCTATTGTCTAATTCTATCATCCTGTATCAGATTGGCTGGGCTTTTATTGACTCGACTTGGGCTTTGCTTGCCCCGTTGCTAATCTACCTCAAATAAACAAATAAACAAGGTTTTAACTGTGAAATTTCTCACTGCTTTCACCTATTTTCACCAAATCATTGCAATTCGCCTGTCTCGGTCTAGGTCCTGCCAGCACATCATTATTTATAAAATTGCAATGTTGGAGAGAATGTCTTAGTGGCAAAATTTCACAGATATTAGTCTTGGCTGTGGTTGCACACTTAGTGTGCATTTAGTGTGCCCAGAGTTTTAAATGCGATGCATACCATTATTGGAAGTCAGCACATGTATTAGCAGCCTGTATTTGGATACCTTATAACCGTACTGCCTTTCATGCCCTCGGCTTCTGCTTCTTTGAGGCTGATTGTCTGCGGACTGATGATGGCTGAATCTGCTTCATGCTGCTGCACATTTTGATATGATAACTGGATGTAATTAAAATGTTTTTCAGGCTTAATCGTCAGAAAACATATATTTTAGAGTAAAAATGAGCCTAGAGTTGCTTTGTATAGCGATATCATACCTTTTCATGATACTAGACCTTGCACGGGCCTATTGAATCATTTGTCCAATGGTCGGACTTTTGATGACCTTATGGAAACAACACTAGGCCGGGTCTCCGAAATTGCCCAAAACCTCTAGATTACAACCAACGTGTTACGTGGGCGATCTGTGCATCACAATGAATGGACGAATGACGACATCTGTTGTTGGGGAAACAGAGTATTAGTTCCGACAGGTCATGTCAAGTGGTCCGTCGAGGGTAAGGCACCCTTAAAGGGGTTTACATTCTGGAGTTCGGGGAGCTCCCCAAACACATGTGAGGGGTTAAAAATATTTCCCAGCTAGTGGATGGGTGTAGGTCTGTTGCATACTAGACATGTGTCAGGCTCACCAACGAATCCCTTGGAGGCGAGTGGACGCACACACAAACTTTCGGGGGACAGAAATAGACGAAACGATGAAGCCAACACACGATTGGCAACGAAGCGTTGCATACGTGTGCTTGATATTTCAAATAATTTTCATCTGAATTAGGCATTCCAGTTACGTTGGGATCATGTTCCTACTCCCAGAGTAATAGCAGCCTTCATGTATGCATTAGGGCAGAGTGAACAAATCAAATTCGATGGATTGTTCCTTAACATATTTTTCTACTGTGCGTCACCCTATTGAACTTACAGGTGAAATAATTTTGTAAGTTGGACCACGGGAAAATGAACGAGTTTTATAATTAATGCCGAGATGTTTGAGAAGCTTTTGGGCGTTGCAGTCTCCATGGGCGGAGGGCGGCTCTGAACACCGCGCTGCCAGCTGCCGAGTGCTCCGAGGGCAGCGACCAACTGGGTCGCTCCAGGCGACCCAAATACCAGTCGGGCCGCAAAGTGAAGGGGCCACCCAGCGCCTGTACACCAGCGCGCAGTCGTGAAGCCACCACACAGACCCGAATCCCTCAGCCTGGCCAGTGTCGAAACGGAGCGGGCGGCTGCATCACCTTAGCGGCGCGCCGACTCGGTGAAGAAACACCGCCCGCCAGGCAACACCTCATCAACCGTACGCCGCAACGTGGTCAGCGCCCAACGCACGGCGCCGACGCGCGCCTGTTGCAGTCCTGCAGGACATTGCAGCAGTGCAGAGCAGGGTCTGCAGGCGCGCTGAAAGGCTGGCCGGGTGGCAGGAGCAGGGCAGGTGGCTGCAGTGCCATCAGATACCAACACCGGCTGCAGCGTATGGCGCCAGATACCGAGGGGGCGATGGAGAAACCCACACCATCAGGTCACCACTTCGGCACTTTTTCACTTAGAAATAACCCGAATCCGGGAGAAAGGCTTTTTATCTGTAGATGACACTGGGTCGTTAAGACTGACGATACAAGGCGACATCCCCACCCCTGGTAGATTATCCCATCTGCCTAAATCCGCGTTTGCAGGATAAAACCCCTCGGATGACCGTTACCTTCACCAGCCAGGTAATGGTAATTAAGGATAATACATCGTAACAGATCAAAATGATGAAAAACCAGCTCACGACAAAAAGGACACAAACCCTAGTTTATCCAGGCGCCAATCAAATTATAAACACCTAATGCTGTACTTACTCATCGAATTCATTAAAAAGGTCGGCTGTCCGGATATTGAAAGTTTCAACAGTTACATGTCGGTTGCAAAACTTTTAGGACCTCAGGAGCTCGCTGAACCGCACATAGAAAACAAAATATGTGCCGGACACATCTCCTCACGGCTGTGTCGAAGGACCACCTGGGCTCTGGTAATTTAGCCGGAATCCCAACACGCGCTGTTAACTATCCGTAAGCGTTGGCTTAACCGCCGGCGGCAAAAGTACGAACCAGGGATGGAACAAGTGATGCAATAATAAGTGATGGAATAAAGTACTTAACCAGGAATTCAATGCACAATGGCGAGGCCACCAAAAAGTACGAGGACTGGATCAAGGGGTCTGGATTGAACGGGATCCAGAATCACGGCTGCCCTGATAGTTCACTTTCTTGGGCTTGGGATGGTTTTGAAATCGTTATTGTGGGATTTTTCTAGACCAGGGTACAATTCCCCACCACACTAACTGGCTAGATATGTCAGGATTGCAGAAATATTTTTGCGAGGATTGTAAAAAATCAATGGGTAGAAAAAACACAAACCCAGTAAAACAGCGAGGGGCTAACAGTGTGGCTTGGGTAACAAGCGGTCTGAATGATCTCCACCTCATCAGATGGCAACAGGCCGAGCGGTGGCGGTGTTGGTGAGATGCAGTAGTGCGGGCTCGGTGGCGGTGTTGGTGAGATGCAGTAGTGCGGGCTCGGTGGCGGTGTTGGTGAGATGCAGTAGTGCGGGCTCGGTGGCGGTGTTGGTGAGATGCAGTAGTGCGGGCTCGGTGGCGGTGTTGGTGAGATGCAGTAGTGCGGGCTCGGTGGCGGTGTTGGTGAGATGCAGTAGTGCGGGCTCGGTGGCGGTGTTGGTGAGATGCAGTGGTGCGGGCTCGGTGGCGGTGTTGGTGAGATGCAGTAGTGCGGGCTCGGTAGCGGTGTTGGTAAGATGCAGTAGTGCGGGCTCGGTGGCGGTGTTGGTGAGATGCAGTAGTGCGGGCCTCGGTGGCGGTGTTGGTGAGATGCAGTAGTGCGGGCTCGGTGGCGGTGTTGGTAAGATGCAGTAGTGCGGGCTCGGTGGCGGTGTTGGTGAGATGCAGTAGTGCGGGCTCGGTGGGGCGGAGAGTTGGCCGGTCAGGCAGGAGGTGACCGTCGCGATACCACTGGCGCCCACCGCCCACCGCCCACCGGCCAACACCAACAGCTGAAATCGATCGCAGCTCCTACATGAAAACCAGCCATGCTGCTTCCAGCTGAATGAACTACCAACTGAGCTACCGGGGCGGCTACGAAGCTATTTTTACGTGGTCCAATGCAAAGACGATCCCAAATTGAAACAACAGTCACCAGCTGCAGCTATTTGCGTTTGGCTTGTACGAATGTAGTTCCCTCAGATAATTTCTAGCCTATTATTAGCATATTATACTAGAACTGGTACCAAACGCACCCTAACATTTTTGGCATGAAACTTTTAAGCACCCACTCATACTTCTTTCACTGCCCTGATACAAATTTAACGGCAAAATCCACTTAGTCTTTTTCGGGGGGGAGCAAATTGAAGTTTTCCCATGGCTACGGGTGAGGGAACTGCCCCCCCTCCCGCTTCCGCCACCACTGTGGCAGGCCAGAGGCGGGTGGAGATGGCTGACGTCATGCCACCAGTTGGCAGAGCAGCTGTCCAGTGCTCTGCGATCAGCACCCCCAGCATCCACATTCATGCCACCAACCATAGAAAAACTTTCAAAACGGCCGTCAGTCTGATCAATGAGTGAGCTAGAATAATAAAATTAAGACGGCAGCACTAAAAATTCCATGAAAGAATCATAATTAACTTTTGCCAAGGGCTAGCATTCAGAAGAGAATTGCATAATTATACATATATTCTTTGCTTCCTTTGGCGGTGATATTTTATGTTCCATGATAAATAGGCATGCAAGAGTAACTGGTTGTAAAATTATGTAAAGTTCGGCGGAAAACACAAGCGCCTCTTTTTCTGCTGCTCGAGATCAAACGCGATTTATACAGCAGACAGCTGTGCATCTACTAGATGGAGCCGACTCGTAAGTTCAAGTAATACAGTTGACGTTCACGATCCCTAGCAGATCTAAGGAGAATTTCTTGGCCTCCCCATTTAACTAAAATTAGCCAGGATCGCTTGCATGAGCTGCTCAAAAGCTTAAATCGACTAAAAGCAAAGCATCAATTTGCCACCGTTTACCTTGCCATATAACAAAAGGAGAAATGGATGATTGAATCAACCATTTGAAACTGCAAGGAGCATACAAACCGAAGAAACTGGACCAGGTCCAACATACCAACCAAGGAAACTGGACCAGGTCCAACATACAAACCGAGGAAACTGGACTAGGTTCAACATAAAAGAGGAAACTGGACCAGGTCCAACATAACCGAGGAAACTGGACCAGGTCCAACATACAAACCGAGGAAACTGGACCAGGTTCAACATACCAACCGAGGAAACTGGACCAGGTCCAACATATAAACCGAGGAAACTGGACCAGGTCCAACATACAAACCGAGGAAACTGGACCAGGTCCAACATACAAACCGAGGAAATTGGACCAGGTCCAAGATACCAACCGAGGAAATTGGACCAGGTCCAACATACAAACCGGGCAAACTGGACAAGGTCCCACATACAAACCAAGGAAACTGGACCAGGCCCAACACAAACTGACTCACTGTCGTAAAAAGGCACATTTATATACCCTCGATCGTCCAAAGAGAACACCGGCATAATTCTCCGTCATTATAATTTTGGGCTTATCGACGCACCAACTGCCAGGGCATAGGCGTCGCCAACTCTTTCCCTGTTGGAAGGGTTTCTCGGGAGCCAGCTTGCTCCTTGTTCAGGAAGCCGCCGGGCCTTGAACCCGGGTCGGCTGCGGGAAGCCAGCTACGCTGACCACCCACCACCGCGCCCCCATTCTCCGTCATTCGTAATCCAAACAAAAAGGAACATAAGTGTTCCAATCATCAACCCGCGCCCCACTGGGGGTCCGGCGCCACCTTCGCCTCGCCAGAGGGCCATCGATGGCCCCCTCTAACTCCGAAAACATGAGGGGTGGGTGCAAACCTGCAAAGTGCGCTGGCCAACTGTGAATTCAGTATGGATTTACTTCACATGTTTCAGCGCTCAGGTCAATGGTTTGACCTCCAGGGGTCAAGTTGGGTCACGATAGGCTATTTCCATTAAAATATGCAATGCTTGAGAAACCCCGGCATAGCTCCCGCAGCTTTAGAGCTATTGAGGTTTGGACGAATGCATTTTAAAGGCAAATGCCAGAGCTTTATCCCGTATCGGGCTTTGCAATCACTTGTGTGAATCTTACAGCATAACACAGATTCCCCCGTGTTACTCCAACGAGAGATGTCCCCTTGACCTCTTCAGTGTCCGGTCACTAAAGGTCTCAAAGTAGTCTTGAAGCATATCAAATGAAAGTCATTGACGTTACAAACACAATGATGTTGATTTTAGCGCTCCGGCTTGATTTGGTAAGGAGTTATCGTAAAACAACTACTTGTGACCTCTGGTGACCTATAATGACGCCAGCGAAGTCAAAGGGCAAATATCGCCCCTGGAATCCGTGTAGGGGTAGCCAAGAATCATTTTTGGGATTGTTAGATCATAATACAAATTCCTCCTATTCTTTTTCAATGGGAGAGGTCACCTCGTATACTGACCTCAGGTCACCATATAGAAACATCCCGGATATAAATTTTGTAGACCCTGGAAGGGTCATCAAGTGTAGAAATTTTCAAATCGATCGGCTTAGAAATGTAGCCATGGTAGAGCTCAAAAGTTTAAGTCTTGCTTGACCTCGCCTGGTGACCTGAACTAGGGTGACCCGTGGTAAAAAATTCCAAGGATAGTGGGGAAAATGATGGGGTGAGCGGTAGACCCCTCAACCACAGTGCTGCGCCTCAGCGTTCTTCTTCTATCCTGAAAAAACCTTTAGGGGGCACTGGATCACCGGTGGGGCGAGGGTTAAGCCACGCAATGACCAATTATGATACGTTAATGATGCTGGTGGTCTTTGTACTTATTTGAGCCATTTCAGTATCGCCGGCCGATTACAGTGCCAATATTCTTAAGTCAAAACACGCGAGTACATTGTATATCTTGTGCAGGACTCAACGTGCTAAGAGCCCCACTGGACCGGTCCAGTGAAAGTTCTAAAAGCCCCCCCCACACACACACACACAAATCATAATCAAAGGATAAAAACAAGGATTTTTATCCGGTGCTGAAGCTAGGTTTTTTGGGCGTTTAGCTACCTGGGGCCGAATGGGGAGGGCCCTTACTATGACAACAAAGAAGGTAGCTAGTAAATCAAAAATAAAAAACAGGGGGAAACGATAAATAGCGCATAGCCTGGAGACACATGCTCCCCAGGAAATACAAGGTAAACGTGACAAAATCATAACGCGACAGAGGTGGCAACAAACTTATCAGCTACAAAGGTATATTCGTGGTGCTAACTGTCCTCATCAGGGGCGGACGCAGACCTGAGTTTTGGGGGGCCAAACCCATGTCTGCCTCTCCTCCTGGGGGGGAGCGACGATTTTTTGCTCTACAGACCTAGTGTAAACACCTTTTTCAGTGCTCGACAGACCTAGTATAAGCTACCTCTCCAAGTACATGATCGCTCTCGGGGGGGAGGGGGGGGTGGGAGCGAGGATTTTTTTGCTCTACGGACCTAGTGTAAGCACTTTTTTCAAAAATTTATCCGGCGCTTGGGGGCCAAAAGATAGTTTGCCCCCCCTCCAGCGCTTTGGGGGCCATGGCCGGAATGCCCCCCCTGCGTCCGCCAATGGTCCTCATTGCTTAATCGCCACCACAAAAACGAGCAACGTCACCTTTCCATCTATCTGGCCGCCGTAACACCAGTTTCTAAAGCGGCATCGCCCCAACTTCTGCCCAGTCCCACTCATGTCGTACATTCCTACATACCGCGCTCCCACCTATCCTATCGCTCCATTCCCTGCCACTAAAGTCGGCGCCGTCCACTGGGCGGCGCTGCGAGCGCAGGCTGGGGGGCCCTGTTGCGGCCGAGGGGCAGGGGGGGGCTGGGCCAGCCTTGACACGGATCCGGTATTATTATCTGAGAGGCGGCTCGCCCCCGGCCTACACTGCACGGGGAAGGTGCCGCCGACGCCCGCCGGAGGCGCCACTTTCCACTGCACGCTCAGACACACTCGCTTACACAATGGCTGATATACTCGTTGCTCACACACTCGACATAGTCTCGAACGCGTTCACGATCTCTTTCAGACACTCTCAAACAGGTGATGCACTTGATGCTATCTTTAAATCAATGCACTGACAACTCAGACACTATACTATGCTGATGAAGTCTATATGTAACAATACGGTCCAGCACCATGGCAGATGGGACCAAGCCAGGTTTTTGAGCGCGCGGGGAGCAGATATGGTGGTTTTGGGCCGCCACTTACCAGCTGGGTCGGGCTGGGAGGCTGGAACAGAGGAGCAGAGGTGGCGTCAGTACATGCGTGCGTTGCACCATCGGCGACGGCAGGGGGGCGACCGTTGACGAGTCGGGGAAATGTCACGGTTGCGCCACAGCCGGCGCGCTGCCGCAGCCGCCGCCGGCGTCTACCTAAGCGTTGCCCAAGACCACTGCCCACATACACAAGTACTATCAGGCATTAGCACATCATCGTGCATTTCATGAGACTACCACCACGTTGCCTCACGACGTTGAAGCACATCGGGTTGTTGAGGGTGGGTGACAACAAAGCACAACGACGCGGCAGTCCGTCCGCCACAACCCGCCTGTTTCCCCAGGTATCATTGTCGCATGCGTACTAAAAATACTGCCATTTCCCATTTTGTAGCGTTCAGTATGCCATTTCACCCTTGTTGAAATGGCAACCGAACTCCTGGATAGGTAGAAACATAGAATTGAAAATAAAACAAATACCGTGTTCGTGAACCCACGCCAAGACATGAGACGATCATGGAGCGTGCGAGCTCCCAACTAACACTGACTAGTCCAGAAAAAGGCAACATATTCGATCAGGTATGTTCCTATGAAAATTACGGAAAGCTATTTCTCCGCAAATGCCCTAACAGGGGTATAAACGGCGTCTTCACATTCTTGACTGCCCTGCACGGTAGCTGCACACAGCCTCGTTCATAAGACCACTAAACTAGAGCATTCCCAAAATGTTCCAGCTTTGAAACATTAAGATAAGTATGCAGCACCACAAAAAAGCTCCCTATCTCCACTACATAGCTTGTTTCGAGCTAATCACACTAATTTTGATGGCATCAAACCTCGAGACAAGTATGCACAGAATACGACAGTGACGAGCTGAGAATCCGCAAAAAATATTTAACTTTTTGACACCTCTCCCGATTCAACCAATCACGAATCAACGCCTCATATCGATCACAATAGCCTCCACCATACCGTCGCCGGTCGGGGTGCACCGCCAATTAGCCTGGCATTGTTCTGGGCCAGCGAGATACACCGGTCCAATAAGTCGCAGCGGTCGACAGGGCCCATGGCGTTGCGTCATCCAGTATCGCTATGCAGCCGCAGCCGCTGAAATGAAAGTGAATGGGCTGGCTGGCCGCGCGGCCGGTGGGCTCATCCCCGGTGGAGAAGGGTGGGCTGCCGCCGCCGCCGCTCAGCCTGCTGTCGGCCCGGCTCGGCTCTCTGCCGCTCCCGCCGCCCGTCGCGTGCGGCGTTGCGCCACGGCAGCGCCGTCCCGTCGCCTGTGACGTCACGCCTGACCCCGTTCCCAGAGTGGGCCAAGTGCAGTGGGGTGCCGGCGGCGTCGGCGGCCGGAGCGAGAGTGAACGGAGCTGTGGGCCGCCGCTGCCACAGCCGCGCCGACGCAGCTGGCGGCGCCCCTACCACGGCGCTCGGCAGCTACAGGCGGCCGGCAGCCCGCCCTCCCGCAGCTGGCGGCGCCCCTGCCACAGCGCTCGGCAGCTACAGGCGGCCGGCGGCCGAGCGCCGGCCCTCCCGCTCCCCGCAGCTGGCGGCGCCCCTACCACGGCGCTCGGCAGCTACAGGCGGCCGGCAGCCCGCCCTCCCGCAGCTGGCGGCGCCCCTGCCACAGCGCTCGGCAGCTACAGGCGGCCGGCGGCCGAGCGCCGGCCCTCCCGCTCCCCGCAGCTGGCGGCGCCCCTACCACGGCGCTCGGCAGCTACAGGCGACCGGCAGCCCGCCCTCCCGCGCCCCGCAGCTGGCGGAGCCCCTGCCACAGCGCTCGGCAGCTACAGGCGACCGGCGGCCGGCTGCCCGCCCTCCCGCGCCCCGCAGCTGGCGGCGCCCCTGCCATAGCGCTCGGCAGCTACAGGCGACCGGCGGCCGGCTGCCCGCCCTCCCGCGCCCCGCAGCTGGCGGCGCCCCTGCCACGGCGCTCGGCAGCTACAGGCGACCGGCGGCCGAGCGCCGGCCCTCCCGGCCCGCCACCTGTCACTTTCATTTGGGCCCAAATTGGAGACGGGCGGTGGCGTTACGCAACGTGACCCGGCACGGCCGACGGTCACGCACGCCGACGGCCGCTGAGAACCGGTGCCAAGTTCAGTG
This sequence comes from Lepas anatifera, assembly GCA_034440635.1. Lineage (NCBI taxonomy): Eukaryota > Metazoa > Arthropoda > Thecostraca > Lepadidae > Lepas > Lepas anatifera. The sequence continues at coordinate 779,127 of JAOTON010001937.1, read as the reverse complement.
GGTGACCCGGTGGCACACTTTCGCTCTCGTTGGCAGTGAGTCGGCGCCACCACCAGTGACGTGAAATACCATTAACGATGGGCGTGGCGCCAATAGCGCTGCTTGCTGGCTCGATCTACAGCTACAAAGTCTACCCACTGGCTGATTACTCAGGTGCAAACGAAGCAAAATGGTCATCGGCGTTGAGCTGTTAGTATTGGTCGTAACTGAAGCGATATGAAGGCGTAATTGTAAAGCTCGAAGGATTTCAGGACTTCAGAAACAACTTGGGAGAAACGTATCCGCACCCACAACATTGGCAGTGCGTGTTTGAGGGACTTATGCACTATGCGGCACGCACTGGTAACGTGGACAAAATCCCCTTGGTCATGAAATCCCACTAGCTCAGCTGAGGAATCCTGAATTCCTGAATGAACGACAGGACGGGACGGAGGGCAGTGGCCACTATAGACAGCGAGGGTGGGAAGCATGCTCTAGGGAGAAAGCCAAGCCGGCCTGTTGCGCACCAACTCGTTGAACCGTACCAAGAGCTAGAAGGAGACTAAAGGGCTGCCGCCGGGGACGCCGGCGCCGAGTCGCCTACCTGAGGTGGCGGCCTGCTGCTGCAGCAGCTGGTCAGTGATGTCGTCTTCAGCTGGCGGGGCTGCGTCGGGAGGGGCGTGCACGGTGGCGGCGGCGGCCGGCTGCGGGGGCCGGGCCGCCGGCTGACGATGTAGACGGTGCCGGCAGCCAGCTGCTGCTGCTGCTGAGCCAGCGGCACCAGCGCCGCCTGGTCCGGCACAATCAGCGTGTGACCGTTGGAGGTGGCCGGCAGCGTCTGCAGCGGCTCGGCCGGCTCCGGCGTCCCCGAGCCCACCACCACCGTCTCCATGCCCAGCTCCAGAGTACTCATCTGCCGGCGCGCACCAGCATCAGGGCTCAGTCACAACAGCATGCAGGTGGATGGCCAAACGCACTGCAGACGAGCATTTCACTCGACTGCGTATGTGACGACTGAGTGACAAGCTGAGCACCACAGCCCAATGGTGTGCTTCAAATGCAACTGCTCAAAGCTTCCAGTTCCAATGGAACATGGCGAATTGGACTATCACTCCAATGAATGGGACTAACAAGGGTGGGCGCGTCAACACGGAACGGGAGGGGGGCAAGGGCCCGGCCCACACTATCTGAGAATTTTCCATTTTATAAGTAGAAAAGAACTTTGAAAACAATCCCGAGCAGTAGCGTACGAGCACAAAGAGTTCAAATCCACAGTATTTGGTTTCAGACGGGATTATTTTCTTTCGTCAAAGAATTTCACAATAGCCCCTCCCCATTTTTTGGCCGGCAGCGACGCCCTTGGTCTTGGACCACGTCCATAGGTATGGCTAGAGGACGACCCGCTTCCCTGTAAAAAATGCATACCAACCGTATTGCTTGGCCCACTTAGTTCTAACTCCTCGTTCCAATGATATCGTTAATGTAATCAATAATGGAGGGTGCACGGGTTCTACCGGTAAGCATTTGCCCGGTAACTCAGAAGGCTAGCGCTAAAAGTACCGGCTAAATCCAGCCAAACCATGTAGAAACTTGATGGAGAGCTTTTCCGTGGATGAAGACAACTGATGGTCTCACAAACTCTCTTTACACACGGTCAACGGGCTGTGGAGAGCTACAGCATGGCGGCGGCCGCAGGCCCTCTGGCAGATCACAAACCTACACTTTCCATTTAACCTTACGGTGACATTCTCGTGTCCTGAGTAGGGGAGTGGGATCATCTTAGAAATGTTCATAACCGAGTCATCATGGCGATTTTCATCGAGATCGGATTCCCTAAACTGGTCACCTACTTTTTCATCAGCATATATACCAGAAACTTGGAATCACTCGGATCATAAACCACTGCTTAAGGCGATTCACTTCTCTTTGCTCTGAGCTGGGTGGCTACCGTAAGTTAGACCAGAAAGTAATATCTTCCAAGTACCTAGAGCATCAGATTGAGAACAGAAAACCATTCGCGATGAGTCTGACAGGTTAGTTGCCTACATTCCTTTCTACCACTAGCGGTGGAACTGGTGGAGGGGGAGGGGGGGCACCGGGCACGCTACCCACCTTAAATAATACATTTTCACACTAGCCCTATGGTGTTGGCTGGAAAGAAATGGGTTTCAAAGCCCATGGTAGCCCTCCTTAAATTCGGGCGTTCTGCCGTTACTGCTTTCTACTGCTTCTGAAGTTCATATTTCGAACATACCTAGGGAAAGTGATGCAAGTGAACATAAATTCCTTGACGCTAGAAGTTACTTCTTCCATATTCGCTGCAGTTAAGAAAAGTGATACGTTATGAGGCAAAATAGCGTCCGGTAGCCAGTTGGAGAGGGGCCGGCCCGCTGCTCAGAAGCATGCAGTGGCAGTGCATGTCCAGGCTTGGGATCGGTTCGCCTGAGACGCTCCGGCGCTCAATAGTTTACCCGACGTACAGGTCGGCTGGCAACGACTGGTGAGAGGGGACCTGAGCGGGGCGGCCGTCCCTGTGCTTTGTGGGACGTTAAACTTGGCTTCTAAATTAACCCTCCATTGAGGGAGTTGCTCGTTCGGGTGGTGGGGTCGGGGTCTCCGTGACAAGTCCCTTGATGACTTTAGTGAGACTCCGACTGCAGCAGCCTTACCAGGAACAACTGAACAAAATTTATAAAAAATTACAGGATTCATGGGAATGGGCATGAAGGCTCATTTCTCATGATGATGCGTCGAACAGACTAGGAGAATGACTGAATTCAATATTCATCCTTATCCTTAGACACGACTGTTGCAAACAGAAATCCCCTTGGAAATACTAGGCAAGAGAGAGATCATCAGGGTCAAAGCTTTGTTTCACTTGCTTGCATGTGCGAAGACCAAAACACGGCGGATTAAGAGCAATGAACAACATTCGCAATAACTAGGCGAAACGTATGCTTCGCAAAGGCAAAATTTATTTTTGCAGAGGTTTATTTTACTGTGGTTACACCCATAGTTCAGTTACTAGCCCCTGATAGTGCCTAAATCAAACTACGGCGGATTCTGATTCCTGACAGACAGCCTAGACAGTCTAGGTAAGAAATTTATGTTTCTTATTTTGGTATATCTATAGCAGGCCACTAACTCCTTCCAAGGTTCCAGTAATCCACCTTCAGCCAAATGGGAGGTTTTCCAACACCCTTCGATCTAGGCTCCTATTCGGGATAGCAAAAACACGGAAGATGGTATATAGCACATGAGAGATATTATGAAACTATGCCAGCAGCTTTTTGGCTCCGGTCGACATTGAGGTCATAATAGGCCAAAAAATGTGGCAGGTCAAAGAAAGTTCTTATGGCTCTAGCATCTGACTGGCTTGCGTAAAAGCCAGTTGCAGGCACCGTTCGAATGTATTTCCTTCACAGTACAGGAAATCAAATGATGCATAAAATGACCATTCTAAGTCAAAATATGAAAAAGGTCAGGTCCAATGTTAGGTCCAGGTCACCATTTGATCAAACATGCAGATGCATCAACAGATATGCAGATCAATCAACTTGCAATGACAACATAAACGTAGTGGCATCAAAACGAAAGCTCTAATAACTCTTGCAGAGAAGTTATTGACCCAAGTCTGAAAACCTGCATGCGTAGCCTCAAATGACCTCTCAAAGGTCACAAGTTAAAACGTATGACTTAAACCCTCGGGATTACAAAACATACCACGATATTTACAATAGGAAACTATTCTAACTCGGAATCTGTGGATAGTAAATGTTTTACCATTTCCCGTCTTCCCCGTGATTTTCAATGGAGAGGTAATGACCCGCATCTGACCCACGAAGCATTTTTGGAGACGAAGCCACCATAGGCGGACCCAGGAGGCAAAGAAGGGCAGGTGACCCCCATCGACCCTGAAATGGTCACGGCGCCCCCTGAAAGGTTGATGCCCCCCCTGAAATGTTGCTTCTTGCCTCCCACCGTACCCAGGACGCGAAAATCGGCGCCAACCGATAGGATTTGGCGTCCACCTGATAGGATTTGGCGCCCACCTGATGAATTTTTCCCGTCAAAAGTGGAGCACCCAGGTCCGGTTGGCGCCCCCAGGGAAACCCTGGATCTGCCTATGGACGGCACTTAACCTGCCATCGTGGCCTGACCGGAGGTTACCTAAACCTAAAAATTTTGGCAGGTGCGCAATCGATCAAGAAGGATAAGGTGTGCCAAGTATGGCGGTGCTCCGCGGCTCTCGTTTTTACAACGTAGGAAATTCCCGAGGGGGTGGTTTAAACATACTCCTTCCCCACTCAGGCAAGGTTTGCAATGACAACCTCTAGATTAAATATATATATTTTGATATATATATATATATATATATATATATATATATATATATATATATATATATATATATAGTATATATATATATATATATATATATATATATATATATATATATATATATATATATATATATACCTTCGTTCGTAAAATTCATCGAGCCATCCTAGCCTGGCGGTAACTTACAGTCAAATTATAACACGCTGATAACTGGCTTTAGACAATATATCACCGCCCAGGTCCTTGCTGGTGTGACTGCAAGTCACATAAGTCTGTCGGCAAAGGAAAGGAGGTTGGGTTCCTCTCTGCTCGAAACATTTGTAGCGTCAGCTTAATATATAATTCACACGGCCCAATCGCCCTTTTCTTTGGTAAAAATAAAACTTCAGCGGGGCATTCTACAGCCGGTGTCAAAGGGCAACGGCAATGACCTGTTTGCGTCATAAATCACCAACGTTCGTATTTACCGAGATAGACACCCGCACAGCAGCTGTCTATTGCTGACTTTCAGCTGACAGTTCTCGTGGGGGCAAGACATTAATTATTCATTTCATGCAAAAAAATGGATTGGATCCCTTTGATCCCAAGCGACCAAATGGTGCACGATTTTGGCAAACTTACAACACACAAACCGATTTTGACAATTTTACGCAAATTTTCCACCCCCGACGTTTATTTGATTTCCGCCTCGAGCTCCTGTTTTGGCTGATTTTGCTTGCCCCCTGTTCCCCCCCACCCGATAGCGACGCTTTTGTCCCGGGTAGATATACCACCCATTTCCGGGACCCCGACGTATGGGCAGCGCCATCAGGGAGAGGGGGCGGTTCGCCGCCCACAGCTCCCCCCTCTTGAAGTGGAAAAGGTAATCACTAACCCTGAAGCGTTGGCTGGAAATAAATAGAAAGTCCATCTAACCCTCTGAATTTCTGACATTCCACCGCCACTGCCCAGAAAAGGGGGCAGCGCCTCATGAATTTGGCACAGCTTCCAAATGGCGCTTTTAGAGCTTTAAATTATCCACCGTCACGAATTTTTTATTCACCGTGTATTTTCGCCTTCACTGGCGGCGCTCTTTTATACCATCACAACGGCGCCCCTTTAACTTCCCTCAAATTCCCGTGATTACCCCCCCCACTTTTAGCGCCGATTTGACATCATTAGCAAAAATGAGATTTTGACCCAGAACACTTTTAAGGAAGAACTGCCACATGTTAGCAAAGAATCATCGGACTTCTGGTCCAAGGAACCATAAAAGAAAGTCGGGTGCTTTTTTCCTTCAGAGCTTAGCGAACTTAATTATTTGAAAATAAATTAGGCTAATCCTCCACTTATCGCCGTCTACCAACACATTGCAACATTTCACAGGTCATGCAACAACACATTCAGGAATGATAAGGACATATGAAAGCAAAAGACAGCGTCACGGTCATAATCGTTGCCAGACCTGACGAATCTTGGAATTACTTAGGCACCGCTGCGGCCAAGTTAGAATAGGTGAACAACATAGCTATGTTTCTAACATAGAGCAAATGAAAACCAGACAGAAAATCAGACCATAACACACGTAAAATGTCACACTACACACAAACTGGACGACAATTACTTTTTGTTTCGTTGTTACTGACCGACAGCGAAAATTAGGTCACTAGGGCACGGCCCGCACCACCCTTGCAGCACTCTCGCCATTTACGACCGATCCCAGGGACATGGAAAATGTTGAGTCGATAGGTTGCCATCTGGAGGTGAAAATATGTAAATTGTCTAAAATTCAACTAGAAAATAAAATGAGCAATATTATTAGGATTAAATCTAAAATATATAACTTTCATTGAAAAATTTTAGCTATAATACCCTGAAAACTCTTTATCTAAGTAGCTTGATAAATCAGCAGTCAACTCCCTACCCTCAAGCACCAATCTCGAGCCGCCTTTACGATGACGTAGCGCTGGCGTTAAAATTTTCCTTTACCAGAATGTAGTGATTCACGTATTCACCTCAAGGGGCAGGGAAGGGCAGGGAAGAACAAAAATCGTAAGATAAAAATGTACAATCATGAGGCGACGATCCATTCTCACCCAAAAAAGAGCGGCAGTTTTCCCCAGGGGTGGACGTAGGAGCGCTTTTAGGGGGCCAGCTCGGAAGAAATCGTCAGAGTATTTTTTTAAAGAAGTCAGGCAAGATTTCTCAATTTTGCGGACCCATGGCATCTTGGCCCCCTCTGCATCCGCCAGTGGGGGAAGACAGCGGGCGCAAGGACCTTTTGTGATCAAATTTAAACGTCCTTGACAGGCACAGTATAGGTCGGTTTACTCACATTTAAAGACCTTGATCTAGGAGCCTCTGGGTAAAAATCAGAGCCTTCGGTGCAGTATGTTTTGTCATATTTTACTTACAGATCTTAAGATATCCAAGATAAATGATGCAAAGAAATGCAGCAAACGTGATATTACTGTGTAGTCCCTGATTATGACAGCTATGACTCACTTGTTGCATTATTTTGCGTCATTTACAGGTGCGAATCCAGGATTTCGGTCAGGGGCGCGCCTTCGATCAGAGGGTGGGAGCGCGCTTAACTAAGCACTGGTGCTTTCAGGCGGGCACACCCGCCTGGCCCAGGCATAGGCAGATCCAGGGGGCAAGGGGGGTCACGTGCCCCCCCGATCGACCCTCGGCACCCCCTGAAAGGTCGATGGCGCCCCCTGAAATGTCGCTTCCCACCCCCCCCAGGATACGAAAGTCGAAGCCCACAGATAGGATTTGGCGCCCACCTGATAGGTTTTGCCGGTCATAAGTGGCGCCCCCCTGGTCCGGGTGGCGCCCCCGGGAAGGTGCCCCCTCCGATCGGCAATCCTGGATCCGCCTATGGGCCCAGGGGAGGTACCGGGCACCCGCCCCCTGGATTTGCACCTCCTTTATCGTGGGTAATTTCAAAAAAACACTTAGAACCAAAATTTCTCGGACTTTTTTCGAGAAGGTATCGACCACACGGGTGGCTATGTGGGAGTAAGGTTGCAGGCATTTCACTACCATATTGCTATGTGACGTCACGCTGGGAAAAGAATTGCTTAAATTGAGCAGCCTCATGTTAGAGTAATCCTGGGCAAAACCTGGCAAACGTAGCATTGTAGCGTAACCGTCTATGAACGATAGATGAAATAGAGATGTAAAGATCATTCATGTGCAAAATATATTGAATTTTCCGATCAGTATATGTCTGGAAAATTTTATCGATTGATGGTAAACTGATTGTTATGTTATTTCTCTCCTATTACTGTCCTCCAAGAACGTCTGGGATGCGCCGCCTTAAATGACAAAACAGACATGTTGACAACATATATAGGATAAGTAGCTACAGATCTTGAACATTGGTGGGCCATGGCCCAATTCTTACACATTAAATGGACGTTTGCTGAATCAAACTATTATGAACTTTATGATTGTGTTGTGATTATTTTTTCATGGTTAATCACCTTTATCCATATGCTTTAGTGACCTACCTAATGCTTTCCTTTCATGGTGTGTGATAACTGGGTGCTCATTGTTGGTTCTAATTGGCTGCACATGCATTGCTTGTGGATTAGGCACACCTCTTCAGTGTCCCAAAACTGGTTTTGCGCCAGGGTGCTGAGTGTAAAATTCATGTTGGAAAATATATTCCATGAGTGGAAAATACCAAAGTAACAATATTTTGAAAACTAATTCAAACCATTATTCCAGTATGCAAAGTATGGCATTATTGACCAGATCTCGTTGGTGTGAGTGCCCTTGGAGACAGGAGTGAGTGGTGTGAATTTGTGAGACTGATGCGAGGAAGGTGACAGTGAAAACCAAACAAATAATGGATAAATAGTTATAAAGATGCAGGAGGGGGCCGCCAGACGATTCGACGAGATCCGTGGGGCAGCCCGGAGCAGACCACCATTGGGGCAGCTTTGGTCGATCTTGGGGCAGATGGGGGCCTGGGGAGGAACAGTACTTGGGGCAGCGGCGGACGGGTAATCACCGAGGAAGAAAAAAAAATAAAAGAAATACAATCATTAGTTAAAGTGCGTAAAAGCTGAATTGTCTCAAAGCGCATATTTGTCGCTAGAGAAATATGGTTAAAAGATACCAAACAAAGGAAATTTTAATAGATGTGAAGTCAAAGTCCTGAAGTGAATAAAAACAGGCAACAGGCGCCTTTCTAAAGCTAAATTTAAATTTATTTTCTAAATTTGTAATCTAAACCTAGTTTTAGTTACAAAAACAATCTTAGAACTCAAATAAAATTTCCTGTATGTAGTTTTTGCATTTCCCTGCTATGTTTTGATCGCCAAAGGCCAGCAAATCAGGTCTATGTCAAAGGTCCACTGTTCAAAGGGTCCACCGCTCAAAAAAAATCATGCCAGCCCCTCCCCAAGAACAAAGCCAGTCAGTGATGGACATCACAAGATCGTATGGGAATCTTTCTTCGCTGGGTCTTGGAAAACCAGGGTGAAAATATTCCAAATTTTGTCATGCTTTCATGTAAATGTGAGAAAATGGAAGGGAAAAATGCTTTAGCTGAGAAAAAATTATTCTTTATCGAATTTAGTCATCAATTGAAATATTTTTAAACTATTAATTATACGGTGTGAAAGCAGTGGCAAATGACGTCTTTAAGGGAAAATACTTCGCTTGTAAATATACCTTTGAATAAAAGTATTCTTGAAGTCGTGTATCATGAATGCAAGATAGCTGCTGCTGTGCATGGAGGGTCGTGAGTGTGTTGTAATCGTCGGGTTGGATGCACAGTTTTCTTTCATTTCTGGGTGTTTCGTTTAAAATGGAGTAGATAAACATATATCGGTAAAAATACCCCCACCCGTTGGAGGAGTCTGCCCCAACATCCAAATTTCTGCCCCAATTGGGGCAGGCTTTGGCTGCCCCAAGCGCCTCGTCGAGTCGCCTGCCACGTTCTGCAGACTGGGGAGGGGGCCTTATAAAAAGTCCTCAACTAACTAACTAATAAGAGAGGTAGCATTGCATCATGTGGGTAGCAAGGGGTGTGTTTTTCTCCCTGGTATATGGCAGACTGCTGCAAATTATTGGTGGCTGGTGGTGTGAGGATTATAGATGGTTGGTGTGACTCATCTTGCCTGCTGTGATAGTTTGCAGACTGGCCATTATTCAAACCTTTTCTAAAATTTAGGATGACTTTGTCATTCAAATTCATTTACTACTTTACTTCATGCATTAGGATAATTTAACTGTGCTTAAAAGGTTCTGCTTGAAAAAAGCAATAAAAAATTGTGTAAAAATAACCCAAATGAGTGGATAACTAACTTTGCTCTGGTGTCGCTTTCCACCCAGCACCCTCAAATTTGGAACACTGCTCCTCTTATAATATTTTTTCCAGAAAATAGCTAGGGAAATCCCTGTTTTATTTAGGATGTTTTTGCTTTATCCACTGGCACAAATCCACCAAAGTTTGCTTTTTGTGACTTGCTTGGTGAGTTGACTGAATGACTAACAATGCTGTCCGTTCTTCAGTCTCCTGTTAAAGCTAGGAGCAGGAGTGTAGTGATATCAATATCAGGACTTCCTGGTCAGGGCACAGCTCAATTTAGTCCCTAGGTGGAAAACACAGGAGGTGAATTTGGGACTACCTTTAGCCAGCCAGAGCATGGTAGGGGGCATTAAGAGCTCAGGATCAATAAGTTCTGTACTGAGCTTGAGAGCTCACATTATTTTATATATAAGTAAGGGGTAGGAGTTCCCAGACAGGCCTGCAGCAGGACACCCAGTAGACAACAAGAATCAATAGGAGATTTAGGTACGGTCCCATATGCATGTGAGTAATGGATCTGGCAGGATTGTCAACCAGGTCCCACAGATGTACATAAATGCAAGGAGATACACAGCAACCAACAAAGAAAAGGACTATCATTCTTCAATAGTCCCTCATGAGTACTATCAGAATGATACGAGCTCTGCAAGCTTGAGGAGAGGAAGCAGCAGTGTGCCTCTCTTGTCATCTGAGGCCGGTAGGTGAGCACTGCAAGTGAAGCAGCAGCAAATTTTAGTAATAGCACAAATGCTGATGGGAGAAAGGGAGACTCTAAAGAGGTTTGTCTCATTAGCAGTTATGCTGACCTGTTCGGTACCGTACGTTTATTATACACACATTACAATAGACAGCACAGAACGGAACGTAAGTGAGGGCGAGCCCCATGTTCAATGGAGGCGGGACGTGTACAACGCCGGTCGGGTGGAGCTTCTGCTAATCGAGCGCAAACATGACTTAGCGAATAAAACGTACGTCCGGAACCCACCGAGGTTTTAATTTTTGACTGCGCCGCACACCCAGCCAGCAGAGACAGCACCCCCGGACAGAACCCGAACACACGTTTCAAGGAAGCATGCACAACAACGGGTTGGGAGACTCATGTTATAGAGTGCAAGGTGTCTAAAGGACTCAGAATTCACCTGTGAGCTTCTGTGAGGACCTGACCTTTGTGCAGTGCCAGGATCAGAAGGCATGTTACACTGCCAGATCTCATCAAGCCCCTAGTCCCCAGAGGACCAAAGTTTAGAAAGACTGCTTTATGAAAATCCTGTCAGGTGCAAGGAAATCATTCCAAAACAGGTGCACAATGATTCTGTAGTGGCAGAATTTGGGCAGGTGAAACAAAACGACCACAACATTGACCATAACACTCCTCAGGGCACAATATGTGGTTCAGGCATGCAAATAGGTAGAATCCATCAGGAAAACTGAGTTCTTATGGGCAAACACCATTAACATGTTCACTGACTTTTGTCCATTGTCATGTAAATGGCCTTGCCAGTAAATTTATATGCTGAGGGACAGCTTTAAAATGTCAGGCAATACCAGTGTACTTCTTGTTTTAGAAAAACGCCGTACTTTAAACCGCGCCCCACCGGGGGTCCAGCGCCACCTTCGCCCCACCGGGGGCCATCGATGGCCCCCTCTAACTCCGAAAATATGGGCGTTAGCGCAAATCTGCAAAGTGCAATAGAAAGCTCGCGTGAATTCAGTAAGAAATTACTTTACATGTTTTAGTGCTCAGGTCAATGGTTTGACCTCCAGAGGTCAAATTAGGTCAAGATCGGCTATTTTCACTCAAATATGCAATGCTTACGCAAACTGGACATAACTCTTATGCCATTAGAGCTATTGAGATCTGGTAAAGTACATTTGATAGGAAATTGTCAGTCCTTTTTCCGGTATGTGAAACGTAAAGACCTCCCGCCAGTGGTTTGACCTCCAGAGGTCACCTCGTGACCTAAGATGACCTGAGGTCACGAAAGGTCAAAAAGTGACCTTGCCGTATATCAAATGAAAGCCAGGGACGAGACAAATACGATGGTGTTCGTTTCAGCGCTCTAGCTTAATTAGGTCAAAAGTTATTGTCAAAATACTGTTTTTGACCCCTGGTGACCTTGGATGACCTTTGAGAGGTCAAAGGGCAAATATGGCCCCTGGAATCCGTGAAAGGGGTCTAAGAACGCTTTTCTGATCAAGCTGAGCATTTTCAATCGCTTTTGTGACTTTTAGATCATAAGACAGCTTTTCCCCATGCTTTTTTAATGGGAGAGGTCACCTCGTGACCTGACCTCAGGGGACGAAATCGAAAAATCCCGGATATACACGTTGTAGACCCTAGAAGGGTCATGAAGTGTAGGAAGTTTCAAATCGATCGACTTCGAAATGTAGCTCTTACAGAGCTCTAAAGTTGAAGTGAGGTGACCTTGGTTGACCTCGTCTGGTGACCTGACCTTGGGTGACCTGGAGTAAAAATTTCAGGGATGGTGGGAAAATGATGCAGTGAGAGGTGGAGCCCTAAACCGCGGCGCTGCGCCTCTTCGTTTTTCTGCTATCCCGGAAAAACCTTAGGGGGGCCATCGATGCCCCCGGTGGGGCGAGGGTTAATTGTTTCAGATGCAAAAGTCACCATTCCTGGGTATCTGGTCGTGAGGAACAATTCCATCTCTGGCAGCAAGAATGGTGCATGTGCATATGTACCGTTACAAGCTGAATATGTATGTGCAATTTGTATCCTTACTGTCTCCTTCCATAGTTGTTTTAATCGCCTCATGTTCATCACAATACTTGAAAAGCCACTTCAATTGAGTGGGAGTGTTTGTAATATATGAATGAATAATATGTTACTGAAGAGCTGAAATAGACTCTTTGTGCACATGCTACCCAAATGTAACATTTCAGCTGTCCTCACCTAGCGTGAACGTTTGGCTGTGTATAGGCCTCCATCTAATTCACAGGATCCAAAATGATGCTTGGATTTGATTTCTCCAGGGCAGATGTGTAAAAAAGAAAAAAATTGTCATGGGCCCGATGTCATAATAAAGGTAGAAATGCAAAGTGTTTTACACCACATTCACCTGCAAAGTTACGCTGTATTCAGAATCGCGTTTCATAAAGAGCGGTGACATTCACGCGAAAGCGGCGTAGATATCTTTTAGGGTCTTGGGCGTAGATATGAAATGCAGCGTGAACTACGCCAAATTCCAGAATGGAATTGCCCCTTTCATATGTAATATATAAGTGTTTTATTAATATTAAAAAGGGCATTTATATATTTTTAATAAGTTAGTTGAAAGAAAATGTTTGTACTTATTTGCTCTTATTCGATTATTACGTTTCTCATGAACTTTTAAAAATACTGCGGAAGAAGACGCGCTAACAGCAGACGCAATAAATATATGACGCATTTGTTTTTGGCAGGATTCTGTTTTTGCAGTTTGCTTGCTGTGATCGGTTAGGCACTTACTGTCAAGGCCCTAAAAGGCTATTGTGTAGTTGTGCAAGTGTACTTCAGTGGAACTCAACTTGAAGTGTGTTTACTAATCGTGACTCAACTGTGAAAGGTCTGTAAACCTTATAATTTCGTGAAACTGGGAAAGGAATAGTGAGTCAACATCTTTGAAGACTAACTAGATGCCAGTACCGAGGTACATACCTAGGTATATCATCATTTTCACTAGAGGCCTCAGTAGAGATACTTGGATTTTGTTGGTGACAGGCACCTTAAATGGAATTTTTACCCTCCACTCCATATAACACCGTGTCAGTGTCAGCCTATCTAGGGTTCTGTGCTCCCTAAACTGTAAAATAACAGTAACAGCAGGAAGTCAAAGTAAAAAATCAATGTCAGCTTTCCTGTGTGTTTGCATCAATAGCTATCATCATTTTTGGCATACCAAATTGACATAGAACCAACTTTATATATCAGCTCAATTTGGCATGAGTAACTCACACTTCAAACCTGTGCAATAGGGTGTGTCGCATATGGCAGTCACACGTGCTCCTATGATTTTGTTTTGCCCTGAGCGTGTAGAAACACGATGGCAACACTCATTTTGTCAGAATTTCTAACCCCATCCAGCGCAGAGAGAGAAAGTTTCCCCCATCTTAATGGCTTGGCGACACTAGCGAACCTGGTGGCGGGAGCAGATACTAATATGTGTCTTTTTGTTAAGCTGGTCAGGAGCTGTCCTCAGAGCTCCGAAATGTTTCAGACAACTTTAAAAGAATATAATAAAGTTTGGGCTATTATTTCTGGGCTGAATTATTCTACACTGACCGTTAAATAGCCTTCCTGCGGCCCTGCGCGGTGCCGCCGGAACCAGGGTGACGCAACTGTTGTGAGTTTGACTATGACACTGATGGAAGGAATGTGTGTTTTGACTATGAAACTGATGGAAGCAATGCGTGCTGTCACCAACCATCGATTCCAACAGTCTGGAGTCTAATATCAGGTGTTATATTTGGTGTTAGCATGGTTCTAATATCAATATCGCCTCACCTAATGTCACCGGCACGCAAACGAGGTACTGCAGTTGGGCTTGTTCGAGGCGATGATGGACTAAGAATAACCACACGGTGGTTATTCTAAATCGTGATCTATTCTGAATTTTAATTGTTCTAACCAGTGGCGGATCCAGGACTTCATGGGGGGGCTCGGGGGGCCCTGCTGGGTGGGTGTTAGAACACCACCAGCGGGTTTTACCGGCGGCACAAAAAAACGGCCCTGCGAAGCGCCGCCCTACTTGGCACACCTTATCCTTGATCAATTCCGCAGCTTTCCCAAGAATTTTAAGGTTGGGTCATCTCAGGCCAGGTTACCAGTGCAGCTTCCCAAGAATTTTAAGGTTGGGTCATCTCAGGCCAGGTTACCAGTGCAGGTTAAGTGACTTCACCTCCAAAAATGTGTAAGGTGTCATTAGTAAGAAAGGGATGAATTCATCGAAATTGAAACTGATACCACATAATGGGCCTACCGAGTCCTGCAACATATATTCCGGGATTTTGCATATCGATGACTAAATAAGGTCAGGTACGGAGCATGACCTCTCCGTTGGAAATGCATGGGGAAAACAGAAATTGGGCTGTATGTGTGTATATAAAGCTGAGAATACCTCCATATTCCCCAAATCGTAGTATCCTGGGCTCCTTTCTAGGTTCCTGCTGCAAAGTTTTATCTGTGACCTCTGAGAGGTCATCTTGACTAATTAAGCAGATTTTCAGACTTGTGTCAATAACTTTGCAGGAAATGACGATACAACTTTTATGTTGATACCGTTACGTTCAGATTGCCACTACGAGTCGATTGATGTGCATATTGACTATGCTAGATTAGATAGTGACCTTGACCTGACCTGAGGTGTGACCTGATGACCTGATGTGTTGTGATCAATGGTCGGGAGTTCTAGTCACCAGTTGAAAAACAAATTTATAAGTCGAAATAAACCAACTTCTACTTTTTACAGGCCCAAAAATGTGTTACACTATCCACCAAAAGGTCCCAATCTTAATTGACAGTGATTTGATGCATTTCTCGTGAAATTGTTTTAAGTTTGTAATTTTAATGTAATGGTTTGGTCGTTACTTTTTCAAATATTATCACTTCTACTTCAAAGATCGAATTAAAGCAAATCGTTGCCAAGAACCCTTAGCACCGCGATCGAGATCACGAGAGGGTATATACATAGGTGACGTAATTTTTGTCGTGTTACGCTACGATACGCTAAATTTTGACGTAGTACGCTGCAGAATTCACCCAGCTACGCTACGTTTCATTTCCAGAGCTATGGCTACGGAAAAATAATTTCGTAACGTAGCTTAGGCTATCTCTGGACTCACGGGAGCAACGTTTCCCCATTCAGACAATATTCTCGATTTAATTTCACCCGGAAAAGGACAGGATAGGCCAGCTGTCCAACCGGATGCGATCTCTGCAGTATTAGCTGTGTTTACATTTTTAACAGGGAGGTAGAGCTTTAGGCACACTTTCAACACCGGGTCCTCTGAGCGCATTGGGAGATGCGATAAAATTAGCAACAGACTAAACGACATATATTGGGAGTTTGAACGTGCTCACTTCACATCTCACCACGCATTTGCCAAAATCATTTATATTCTGAAACCTCTCGAAGCTGTCTACCAAGATTTAGTAAATGAATTAAAGGTCAAGTTACACTGCTTGCTATTCTCAGTTTTTGTCTTTCACTTATTTAGGAAGTTTATTTTATTTTTAACTATGTTTTTTGTTTTGCACTGTTGCGTTTTTACGTTTTTTCTTCGTTTTTTTTTACTCATCACGTAATGTTCTAGGCCTATGGGCATGGGCGGGTCTGGGATTTCCAACCCGGGGAGAGAGGGGTGCCACTCGGACCAACGGTCGCCAGTCGGGTCGGGATTTCCAACCGGGAGAGAGGGTGCCACACCAACGGTCGCCAGTCGGGCTGGGATTTCCAACCCGGGAGAGAGGGGTGCACGGACCAACGGTCGCCAGTTAAGGGCTAACTGATCTTATAACCGGGGTGCTGGTACTTGTATGTGGGTGTAGAAGAGATGGAAAGCGACCTTTCAGGAGGCGCCATTAACCTTTCAGAGGAGCACCATCGATACCTTTCAGGGGGTGCCAAGGGTGATAGGTTAGGGGAAGTGCATGTGCCCCCTTTGCCCGCCCCACCTGGGTCCGCCTGTCACCCAGGATGCAGAAGTCCAGGCACCTGCGATGTGATTGTATCCCCAACATCAACATACCATGGATACCATCTGCGAGCAGTATCTGCCCATTTTTCCTTACTTTTAGTTAGCTCCCATACATACACTCGCGAAATGTCACTTTTAGGTCTTTCTGGTGTACAAAATCAATATAAAAGTGGTTTCAATACTGAACCAAACCACCTTAAACCGCCGCTCACTCCTTCCAACACTCATGACCACTCCAGTATGGATTACAGTATTGATTACAGTAATACAGACCACTCCAGTATTGTACAACAGTCGCACCACGCCTAGAAACAATCATCAAACCCAAATACACCTGAAATGTTTAAACTGGCAGGAAACAGTTTAAACTGCATCATTTTCGTTTTTTTAGGTAGTTTTCACTGTTTAACTGCGATTTTTTGTTTTTAAGGTAGTTTAATTTCACTTTTTCGTTTTTCGTAGCATAGTTTTCCGTTTTCCAATGCATTTCAATGGCGCGAACTTGTTTTCGATGACAAAATTAAGATACAGTACCATATCGATAACTCTGTTCTTGAAGCCGTGAACCAAATTCGTGATCTAGGCACCATTTTAGACACCAAACTCACTTTCTCGGCTAATATCTCTAGCATCTCGAAATGACATGCTCCGAACTTTTTTCATTTTCACTAGTGGAGAAGTCCTTTATATTTATGTAATTTCTAGCATCGTTAGTCGGGCAAACCGTGCACTAGGCCTTTTGATTCGGACATTTCAGACAAATTAAAAAGGGCTAAATTCAACCAAAAATCTCTTGTGACGGCATACTACGCCAACATTAGGTCTTTGTTAGAATACAACAGTGTTATCTGTTCAGGTGCTGCCAATTCCCACACGGTGCGGTTTGATCGGGTACAGCACAAATTAATCATTTGGCCAAATCATCATGTTACCAGACATTGCGTTTCCCTTTCTTACTAATCTCTTCTTAACCACTTTGGCGTCATTTCACTTTCTTCTCGTAGATTGCAACACGACTTGCTCTTTCTTAAAGGTTTATTTTCGAACAAAACTAGGTCATCAGAGTTGGTCGAAAAATTCCCATTGCATGTGCCATCCCGATCAACTCGCACGATGCTTCTTTTCGCTGAGCGCCGCGGTCGTGTCAGCACCGTCAATAACAGCTTCCCTGAGCGTATACCGAGGGAAAAAATGCATTTCTGCGCCGGGAAAATGCAGATTTTTTCAATGACTCTTGTATCGCTTTTAGGAAGCATGTTCTTGCATATATTCGCACTGTTTAGCGTTTATTAACGTCACTTTTACCATCGGTTTTATCATCAGCTGCATCTTTCTCATCACTCACATTTTGACCACTCATTCTGATCACTCACACCGAGGCTCGTTTTTATCGCTTTTTACATGTGTGTCACTCATCTGTGTGCATAGTTTTCTTTTTACTTACATCGACTTCGCCTGTTTTTTTGTTGTTTTTTTGGGCGTGAGCAAGTGCAGTTTTTTCACACATTTCCAAAACACTCATTGTAAAAAGAATCAAAACATGAGCACTCACTCAATAGACTTAATTACTGTTTCACCCTAACGTACCCTGCTCTTTTCCATAGGCGATCAACACTTGCAATGTCTCATACAAGGTTGGATGCTTATTTGCAAAAGCTTAATTATCTCGTAAATGGTTTCCCAGAGTAACAGTACCCAGGACACTGGCAAGCTGGCCTCGCCCCAAACACGCACAGAGATGATCTATGACCCCGATATGACATTGTTCCGCCAAAGATATTGCACAACATTTCACTATGGTCAAGTGTTCCTGCCCTCGAATACCAACGTACCAGATGCATCCGCAGTCAAGTACAAATGACGGTTTCAGCATAATTCACATTAACTCGATACTGTGCTGCACTACAACAGCATACACGCTTATGCATCCTGACTTCGCCTGTTATTGGATCATGTTCTGTTGGCGATTTACTTTAATAAATAGATAAATAAAAAACGTCCTTAGATAAAACGAAAAAATGTCATTTAAAAGTGCGCAGTGTAGCTTGTTTTTTACAGGCCTAATCCATGGAACATCAAGTTCAATTTGTGCATTAATCGTGTACTCAGGAAAAATTTACCAAAGGTAGGAGACAACTGCTCGATACGCAGTCCTCAAAATGTGGCAAGTTGTTCCATGGTGTGAATTGAACATCAGCTGTGCTTCTTCACTGACTGTGCTAGAGTAGTGCCGGGATGCCTCCCGAGACGGCTCCGGAACGCCTCCGAGACGGCTCCGGAACGCCTCCGAGACGGCTCCGGGACGCCTCCGAGACGGCTCCGGAACGCCTCCGAGACGGCTCCGGAACGCCTCCGAGACGGCTCCGGGACGCCTCCGAGACGGCTCCGGGACGCCTCCGAGACGGCTCCGGAACGCCTCCGAGACGGCTCCGGGACGCCTCCGAGACGGCTCCGGGACGCCTCCGAGACGGCTCCGGGACGCCTCCGAGACGGCTCCGGGACGCCTCCGAGACGACTCCGGGACGCCCCGAGACGGTTCCGGGACGCCCCCGAGACGGCTTTGGTACGCCCCGAGACGGCTCCGGGACGCCCCGAGACGGCTTCGGGACGCCTCCGAGACGGCTCCGGGACGCCTCCGAGACGGCTCCGGGACGCCCCGAGACGGCTCCGGGACGCCCCGAGACGGCTCCGGGACGTGCCGACGACGTTGGCAGGCGCCCTGTGGGGGCGTTACGGGACCACCCACGCCCTCCGGCTTCAAATGGCGAAGTGTTTCAACGGAGGACGCCACCACACGGCCGGGACCCTGCCTACCGCTGGTGCCTGGGCCCCTCCTTCGGTTTTACTCAACAGACAGATTCAGCTGCAGACCGTACCTCACTCACTGTTGTACCCACTCATCATCGGGTCAGCACACCCACACCGTGTGCAATCACATCGGATGGGCGGATGCGCTGCGCGAGACCGACCGACCGGTGGGAGCCCCAGGGGCTCGGAACAGGGAAGAAGAGCGCCGGGGGGGCATCTGGGGCTCGGAGCATGGGGAGAAGAGCGCCGGGGGCATCTGGGACGTGGGGGCGCTGCTGAGCGTGGGGGGATCGGGAGCACCGCCGGACGGGTGGATGAGGCGCGAGAGCAAAGAGAGCTTCAACACTACCGAAGCCGAGACAGCAAAACCACATTAGACCCACAAACGGGTCAGCAGCAAGACCTGCGGGACACAATAGGAGAGAAAGAATAGACACCGCCGAAGCCAGGACAACAAAGAGAGAGCGGGAAGGGCGGCAGCGGACCCACGAGCGGCTCAGTAGCAGCATCTATGGTGGCACAGAGCTCCTCCGCTGCCGGCTTCGGTGCTGGCCCCCAGGCAAGGGGCACGTCACTCAATGATTCGTTACTTGTATCATTTTAGCAGCAGTCAGCATTTAAACAAAACACATTCAAATAATTCAGCGAATTTTTGTCGATAAAAATATAGTGACTAGCTGAAACAAAAGAAAAGTCTGTCATACACCTACTTGGACTATCTTTGCCGTATTGCGCACACAATGCGTGGCTTAGAGGTGGCCAGATTACGGTTGCGGATCCAGGAATGTACTAGGGAGGGGGAAGCTTGAGCCCCTAGTCCCTCTTGGATCCGCCACTGCCAGAGTATTATTTTCTCGACATCCAGTTGTCAGGAATTCGGAATGACAAGATGAGTGGAGTATGGATGCGGAAGGGATTCATTTAGGAATTCATTCTAAAAGGTATTTGTATGAAACTTGATTCGAGGTCTGGCTACACTATGACCAAGAGTTAGTGATTGTATCTATTGTATAGGTACCTGATGTTGATTCTGATGAGGGGCTGCGCCCGAATATATAATCCCAGTGTATTAGCTCCATTTGGCATGTAGGATTGGAGGAGGCAGGGCACGGAACAAGTTGTCGGCCCGTGATGTCTGCTGATGTGCCGTGCAGATGGGGATGCGGCTGGTGGGCGGTGTGCTGCTGGCTGCGGGTATGCTGCCTGCGCTGGCGGCAGTGTCGGCCCCTCCCTGCCTGCCCAGCGCCGTCACAGACCGCGTACTCAACACCACCACCGCAGAAGAGCTGGCCAGCAGAGCGGCAGCGTCGGCAGAAGAGTGTGTGAGCGCCTGCTGCGCCAGGGCCGACTGTCAGCTGGTGATGCTCGCCAACGCCACCTGCCTGCTGCTGCGCTGCCCGCCAGGGGCCGGCTGCGGCTGGGCGGCCGGCACACCACCACAGCGCCAGCTGGTTTGGACGCTCAGCAGGGAGACACCTGCTGCTGCAGCCGGTACTACCAGGTCAGAGCAAGTCTCCAGCAGTCTTCTCTGCCTGTGCAGATGTCGTGCATGGCCACAACAATGTACATATATGCTTACACAATAGGCCATTTAATTTTTCAAAAGCTTTTGATTTTCTTCAGGTTTCGTGAAGTGCACTCATTTAGACATGCTTTAAAGCATCCTTGGAGAGTTAGGCAAGTTAACTTCTTTGATTTTCCACCTGCACAAGTTATTCAAGCTGCTGTTCATATTTTTCTTTGCTGGTCAATTCATTCAGCATACCAAGACCTCGTTCTGCAACATCATTTGTAACTTTAAAGTATTTGATAAGGGTGTAAACCATGTTGCACTGTATGTCTGTGCCCCATTCCACAGACTCTTTTGCCAGTCAGGAGTGATCTGCCGGGCTGACGAACTCTTAATGTTGTCCAAGTCGATTCTTACACCAGATCAGTGATCTGTGTGGTCTTGTCCAGGAACACCGACGAGACATCTGTGAATCCTCTACTGGGGCGGATCATGTTGAGAAACTTTTCACATATTTCTTTCTTTTTGGCATTGCTTACAAAGTCCCTGCAGAGACTGAACGACACAACTGGTGGCTGAATGTTCGTACCACATGTGACGTCAAGAACCCCCAGAGCAGCTTTGGCTTCTTGGTCGTCCACACCCTTGTGCCGGGTGAGGTCTAGATAAAAGTGCATGTCGTTGCTGTTGGAGCATCCTCACCATACCTTTGTCGTGCGTGAGCTAGTTTGCGAACATACCAACTTCCAAGAAGAGCAGCACCTGCAGACACACGTCTCAGTAGAACAATGCATGATGCTAGTTATGGTCATGTGCTGCCTAATTTTGTGAGTCTTAACTGTCGAAGAGAGCATTGAAATCAGGAAGAATTATTGGCAAGCTCTACAGGTGAAGTTTGTTCATACATTTAGCACTAACTTCGGCCGCTCATCGTGCCAGATAAAAAGATTACGATTTCATGAACCTTATCTTTGTGGAGCCACCATGTGGGATGAGATACGTGAATCCGGTAGCTTTTCATCAGGCATGACGGGAAAAGTAGTAAAACAAAGTAATTTTCTGTTTTCAGGTCATAGGCGTAGGAAAAGGGAGGGGGTTAGGAGTTCAAGCCCCATGTTCGCAAACCAACTCATGCACGACAAAGGCATGATGAGAAAGTTCCACCGGATGTCGCAGTTTCGTTTCTGTTGTATGTCTGCGCATGACTTCGGGCGCCAGTGGCAAGTGATGCACCCAACAACGACAGCACTTTTATCAATACCTCGTCTGGCACAAGAGTGTGGACGACCAGGTAGCCAGGGCTGCTCTGGGGATTCTCCGACGTCACATGTGGTAGGAACATTCAACCACCAATTGTGTCATTCAATCTCTGCAGCAACTTTGTCAACAATGCCAAAATAAATGTGAAAAGCTTCTCAACATGATCCGCCCCAGTGGAGAATTCACAGAAGATGTCTCGTCGGTGTTCCTGGACAAGACCGCACAGATCACTGATCTGGTGTAAGAGTCGACTTGGACAACATTAGAGTTCGTCAGCCCGACAGATCACTCCTGACTGGCAAAAGAGCCTGTGGAATGGGGCACAGGCAAACAATGCAACGTGGTTTACACCCTTATCAAGTATGTACTTTAAAGTGGCAAATGATGTTGCAGAACGAGGTATTGATATGCTGAAGGATTTGACCAGCAGAGAAAAATATGAACAGCAGCTTGAACAACTTCTGTAGGTGGAAAATCGCAGAAGTAGACTTCCCTAGCACTCCAAGGATGCTTTAAAGAATGTCCTAAGTGAGTGCACTTTCCGAAGAAGCGACAATGTCATACGCCCGCACTTCCTCACTACTAAGGCGCTTGGCCTGCCGTGGTGCACACAGCATGAAGACAGCAGTGATACTGCGATAATATATTTCACGGTCAGCACATGCAATTGCAATATAACGTCCTGCCCAGAACTCTTTTTGACGCATTTTACCACCCAAAGCATTCCCGGAAGTGAGCTCAAGATTCGCTGGTCGATGCCTCATAAACGAGAAGTGCCCTTTTTACCATAGCTTACAGAGGCCTTGTTCCCTTGGTTTACGACATTCTATGGCCTCCATCATGACTGGATAAACATTTTGCAATAGTGGGCTTAAAGCAAAAACCTGGAAATTATCATCATCATTAAGCGTCAGCCGTAGTGGCCCCCAATATAGCCATTTTCAACGAGAACTCGATATCTTCAGGTCTTTATGAGGCAGACCTAAATATTTTCCGATTTCGATAAAACTGGCACCAAATGACTCCACTTGGACCATAGAACGGGAAATGTTGCGAGACCTAATGAAAATCAAAAACTTTTGAAAAATGAAATGGCCTATTGCACAATTGGCACCAAGTTAGGATAAGTCCTTCTGCTCACCTTTGTATTTGTCGGGGATGAGGGGCTTAGTACATAGCACCCTTGTCTTCTAAGCCACCGGTCCCGGGTTCAAGTCCGCGGAGCCTCTGAATAAGTCGATCTGATCCCCAAAATCCCTTCCAACAGGGTGAGAGTTGGCGACGCCGTATGACCCTGGCAGTTGGTGCGTCGTTAAACCCCAACAATTATTACTTTGTATTTGTCCCGACACTGTAGCCCATCAGTCTCGTTAGCTTACAGACCATCATTTGATTACTGTTGAAATCCATAAATGAAGGGAATGTGACACCCGGGTACAATTCCATACTGAATATTTCTTGGGGCTTATCTTTATTGAACATAGTGGATTTGACCTTTTTTGTTGAAAAATGCCTGATGAGCCCAGTGTTGCGTTTTATTGATTTTACTCTGTCAGGGGCAAAAAATGCGAGTGAATACGAATACAAATCAAACACGTTTAGCTAAAAGAGGCCATTATTAGACGCCAAAGTGGCAGTTATCAGTTTTTGCTATTTGTCTTGATATATGAAACCATATCTCACGTTTCTAGACTAGTCATTGAAGATGGTTATACGTATTCATGGACGTCAGCAACAAAGGCACATTTAGCACGTGGGCTTTACGGAGATCAAAGGAAGAAAGATTTGTCCGTGCAACGGGACTTGAGCACTACATCTCGTTCCCAAGGCCACCATATACCACGTGACCACCCGTAGAGGAGGGGGCCCGGTAGGTGGCGAATTTTCACCTGTTTTTCTCTGCCAATGGTTAGTTCCGGGAAAAGTTGAATATTGACCAGGTAGCTTCTCGGCCTGCTCTATTGCATGGCTATCTCAGTTTAAGTCCCATGGTGATGGTGGTACATTGCCTTTGTACAGTTGTGACTCTCAGCGGCCGAGGGTCGATGGTGTGATGGCTACGTGCTGATGCCTGGCACAGTGCATCAGGTGTTGTCATCTCACCACTGGCTGGATGTGGCGGACAGCTCGGCCGGCGCTGAGTCCGCCTCCAGCGCCGTGCAGCGGTGTCGGCCGGCCGTCAGCGCCTCCTGCCCCGCCCAGCAGCGCTGTACGCCGCTCTCCAACTCCTCCCAGCTGGGCGTGTGCATGTGCGCCGACGGAGGCGCTCCGGCGCCAGACGGCAGCTGCGGGCCGCCGCCGCCGCCGCCCACGGCGGCCTCGGTGGCCTCCAGCACACTGCGGCCGCTGCTGGTCAGCGTCAGCAACCAGACCATCCGGCTGCCGGAGGACAGCGCTACCCTGCAGGCCGCCGTGCTGCCGCCGCCGACCGCCGGTAGGACACCGCACAGCGCCCGCTCCCCATCCTCACCCGGCCGGCGTATGCAGGCATTGGGCCTTTTGAGATGGCCTTTCCGGACTGGCGGTCATTGAGCATGGCACCCCCCCCATGGAAGGGGGACACTTCCTGTAACCTGATGTTCACCAAAATGTTTGTCTTCTAAATAAGGAAGAACACTAGTACCACTGTATGAAGTAGCACATCCCTCTATGTCTCGACATAGCCAATACCTTGAACTTATACAAAAAGTTTCAAATTCTATTATCACGCCTTCTAACTTTTAGTTTACAACTGTTATGAACTGCTGTGTGCAGCGAGCTCCTCCTATTTGAACCTTATATCTAATGCTTATTTGAATAAATAAAATCACCGTTCCTCCACTCAATAAGTGGGGTACGCCTTCCCGCTAAATTATCAACCAGAAGTATGAATTCATGTATGGCAGTGCAACCCCAACCTAAACCAACATTAAAACACGCATTCGAAAAGCCGAGTAGAATCGCTCCAGATGCGAGATAGTCCGATGGGCAACACTGCTCCTTGTTACCTTTCGGCTGGCAATAAGAAACAACACCTAAAAAACAGTCCCGCCCTTCAGTGGTGGCGGAACGTTCCAATTTAAGGGGGGACACCATGGTCCTTTCAACCCATTTCTTTCCAGGCAACGCCACAGGGTTAGTGTTAAAATATGATTTAACACGCGCCCCGCTGGGAGGAGCGAAATTCGCCCCCCCTCCTGGTTTTCCCCAGATTACGCAGCAACGAAGAGACGCAGAGCAACGGAAACTTGCAGTACCTTATCTCTGTTCAATTTTACGCATCTGACCAATTTTTTTAGGTCAGGTCATGTCAGGTCAATGAACTATCCAAGGTCAAGCGACCCGACCTCAAAACCTAAAATCACGAGTTTGAAGCGGCGCCTAATGAACATCTGCCAATCGATCAGTTTCAAACTTCCGCAATATGATGAGATCATTAGGGGCTACGAATCTGCTATCTTTAAATTTTTATATTGTTGACCTAAGGTGGGTTCAATTTTTTCGTCACACCATTATAATTCTATGGTGAAAAATTGAAATGGCTCGTTTTCAGTAAATAATGGACATATAAAGCTGGAAATCCTTAAACCGTGTATTCTTACCACGATCTTAACCTTAAAGTTAGGTGTTTGACCATCTGACCTCTCAAAGGTCATGTCAGGTCACAGGAGTATACAGTGATTGTTTTGCCAATAATTTCTCACTGAATTGAGATAAAACTCTTATTTTGCTCGCATTGTGCTTATATTGTCACGGGGAGTCGATTGATATGCAACATGACCATACCAGGTCACCTTGAGACTCTGACCTAACTCGATGTCAGGTCATTTTAACAATTTGACCTAGCAAGGCCATTTTATACATCATTCGATTCACCACGATGAGAGGAACCCAATGATGCATAGATGTTTGCTCCAGCTCCACTGAGTAAATATATAGAAGGGGAAACGTACACTGCCCTGTTGTAAGCCAATGGAACCTTCTTTGACCTATGCTGACCTCAATATTGACCTGACATAAACATACTGCTTATGATTTATTTTCGTCCCGTCAAGAGCTTTCGAACGCCATCCGTAATTTTTCTTTAGCTTCCCCAGGAAATGAGATACGGAGGGGGCGAAATACGCCTCCCCCAGCGGGGCGCGTCATGCCAGTGACCCCAGCGGGGCGCGTCTTAAGGGGGGCACGATGCCCCCTCAGTTCCGCTGCCAGTGCCGCCGTTATATTTTCTGCTAAATTTTAATTTCCTAAATCTTATCTTACGATCATTAACATATTTTACCTCATTAAGCTGGTACGGGTAGCGACTTGTATGCCCTCCGGTATCTGACACCCAATATTTTGCATCACTGGAGTGCGAAGCCCTCTACCAATCAATACTAGACTTCGGAGTGCTATGTCCTCCACCCTCGTGGCCACCTTGACCTCTAAGCCTCTAGAGGAGTGCTATGAAGCTAGGAGTGCTATGCACTCATCAATCACATTCAATAAATTACACACCCTGGGTGCTGAGTGCTCCACGGTCCCAACCACCAAAACTGTTCTCTGGAGTGCTAAGCCCTCAACGCCCAGATATCCAAGGTTCAAAATTAACTTCTAAAAACTAGGCTAAATTATCCCCTTAGATTCAAGATGACTAAGTTCTAAATTAGGCTTTGGTTTTTCTCTTAAAATTGTCTCGAAGCTAAATTATCCCACGATGCTTTAGAGGCGGGCAAAGGAGCTAAGCCCTGAACGCCTATTTAGAAACAATACCAACTGACTGACGACGGGAATCAGAAGAATCACCAGAGGCCGTAGACGAAGCAAAACGGCTTCTAACCTCACAGTTCAATGAATGAAATGTATATCAGTCAATTGAAACTTTTATGGGTAAAAGGCACTGACCCAGATATGTGCCAATTTGTTTCATAATTAGGAATTTGAAAATTCCAAAAATGTTCTTCAAAATGTTTGGTTGTATATTTTACAACTTCTGTTTTTGTAGTTGTTATCTTGCCGTTGTACTGATGAACTTTGTGGGATTTGTGCTCGTTATTGTAAATCAGTGTTGGGGATCAGTGCTGCAGCACAGCTCTGAAGTATCTCGCTTCCGATACCTCGATCCCACCATCCCAACAAGCAGCGCTGCCGTGCCAGCTGACCGGAAAACCTATGGTGAACGTGCCACATGCCAGGAATGGGCGTGCCGTGGAGGTGGGTCAGGTGACAGCCCATCTCTGAACCGCTGTAACATCTCAGATCAACCCGAGGCCTGCAACTGCAGGGGTCTCCGGCAGCGGGGCCCAAGGGTTTCAGGCAACGGGGCCCAAGGGTCTCAGGCAGCGGGGCCCAAGGGTCTCAGGAAGCGTGGCTACCCCAGCCAGCGATCTCTTCTTACTCAGCCAATATTTAGCATTTTTGAGAGGACAATGAAACTCTGTTGGCTTGCAAAGCTCAATAATTGGGAAATACTGCCTGGGCTCCAATGGCTAAACGATGAATGGGGAGCATGACTAAGTAGGGTAGTAAATCAGAAATAATGTTGTACCCACTCTTTGCCCTGCCCCTACCAGTGTTAGGTTGAAGACGATAGTAGTAGACGAGGAAATCTAAGGTTCCAAATGAGACAGTTCTATACCTATTACCTAATGCTGCTAGCGTTCCTGTGGGCGTGAGCGTGGGCGTGTATGAGAGATGGATGGATGGACGGATGGATGGATGGATGGATGGATGGATGGATGGATGGATGGATGGATGGATGGATGGATGGATGGATGGATGGATGGATGGATGGATGGATGGATGGATGGATGGATGGATGGATGGATGGATGGATGGATGGATGGATGGATGGATGGATGGATGGATGGATGGATGGATGGATGGATGGATGGATGGATGGATGGATGGATGGATGGATGGATGGATGGATGGATGGATGGATGGATGGATGGATGGATGGATGGATGGATGGATGGATGGATGGATGGATGGATGGATGGATGGATGGATGGATGGATGGATGGATGGATGGATGGATGGATGGAAAGAAGGGCCCCTCGTTACCTTGTGTGAGCCGATACCGTGTGGTGTGGCACAGAGCAGCAATACCAGTACGAGTGGCGGCTGCTGTCGGGCGCCGCCCAGGCGGCCACCATCAGCGATGCGCGTCGGCAGCAGGTGCGCCTGGACGGCCTCTCAGCCGGCGTCTACGTCTTCCAGCTGCTGGTGAGCGCCGACGGCGCCTTCGGCACCACGTTCGCCAACGTCACCGTCAAACCAGGTCAGAGTCATGGCGACGCCACTGTCAGACTAAGGCTACCCTCTGTAAAATATCCTCGCCCGAGATTACGGGGAATGGGACGTCTCAGCCTGTTCTGTGGAAATTCCTGGTTAATATGTCTTTAATTCCTCTCGGAACCTCCGGCATGACACAAATTTTGGCGATATTCCCCAAGATGCTGACCACCGTGATCGTGTAGGCGAGCGCAAAAGCTCCGCCACGGCCTTCAGGTCGGGGTGAGGGGGGACAAGCTCAATAGGGGCCTGCACATGAAGGGGCCTCCTCTTTGAGGGATTATGCGGAGACAGTATGGTGATTAATGGTCATTTGTGTTGTAAGCAGCCCCTGATCCGATTTCGAGGAGCAGTGGTCGAGTTGTAGCTAGGCGGGAACTGGGGGGGGAGGGTGGCTTACGTGGGCGTCTTGAGTGAGCCTTCTGCCTTTTGAGGGATCTCTTTCATTGAGTGGTGGATTTAGGGTTGGGGTTTTGGGGTTAGTTTTTATTTCAGGAGCTTCATGGAGATTACAACAGCCTCCTCTCCTAACCCGTGCGCGGGGACTTACCGCTTTCTTAAAAAATATAGCGAGGCAGGTGCTGACTGCTGAGTCCGGTTTACTTGTCCGCCAGCTTCATCTCATTCAGCTTCTTATCATGTTTGACCGGTAAACTCTCTTCGCCCTGGTGCTTGAAGTTCACGCTCAAATGTAGTGTTGCTGATGTTGCCGCCTTGCAATCTCTCGAGTCGAGTGCTGGAACATTTCTCATTGTTACCGCACTTCAAATAACATATTTTGGCCTCTCGACACTATGGTGTTTTATCTCTCTCCTTTCGAGTTAGTCATGTCATCTCCGGTCCGGTATAATCCTGCCAATTATTTTTGTACTGAATGGTCTACCAACGTCAAGTGATCCAGACTCAGCCTGTTGGACCAGTAGCTTGCCTTTTCCTCGACATTTAAGCTTTAGGTACTTTTGGTCCTGAAAGATGCGCTGTCGCGGTTTGAAGTAAAACATGAGTACACAGTTGTAAATGACAATGCTGGTTTTTTTTAATATTTTTGCATTCCCAACCCGGGAACATTTTGCACATTTGCACTACACACAAGCAGACACACACTATGTACACGGCAGCGGGGCTTACGTTATCGGGACCCTTGCGGGACAGTCATGTCCGCACGCTCCCTGTCACACGCCCCACTGTACCAGGCAGTGGAGCTTTCCCGATTTCTCGGACCCGGCGGAACAGAGGACTGCTCCGGTGACACGCGGCGAGGCCGTGCCCTCGGGCGGTGCCACCGGACTGGTGGATCTATTTAAAGGCCCGTGCCCGTGCTCCCAATAACAAGGGCGCTGGTTGGTCAGCGGGAAGTCCCTAGTCAAGGCGGGCACTACCCAGTGTACTGCCATCTCCTGGGTAGGAGGCGGTCGAGAAAAAGTCTGCCAGAGGTCAGCTTTGATCCAAGGACCTCCCACACTGGACCGAGGCGCCTTAACCAACTGCGCCACGGCGGTGGTCTGTAAATGACAATGTAATGCCTTTATTAGCATACCTTAGCTACCGGTGGATATTATACGCAGTTTGTTTTCTCTCAGATTAACCGGCGCCCCACCGGAAGTCCGGCGCCACCTTCGCCCCACCGGGGGCCATCGATGACCCCCCTCTAACTCCGAAAATGTGGGCGTTAGCGCAAATCTGCAAAGTGCAATAGAAAGCTCGCGTGAATTCAGTTAGAAATTACTTCACATGTTTTAGTGCTTAGGTCAATGGTTTGACCTCCAGAGGTCAAATTAGGTCAAGATCTGCTATTTTCACTCAAATATGCAATGATTAAGCAAACTGGGAATATTTCTTATGTCATTAGAGCTATTGAGGCCTGGTAAAGTACATTTGATAGCAAATTGCCAGTACCTTTTCCGCTATGTGGAACGTAAAGACCTCCCGCCAGTGGTTTGACCTCCAGAGGTCACCTCGTGACCTAATATGACCTGAGGTCACGAAAGGTCAAAAAGTGACCTTGCCGTATATCAAATGAAAGCCAGTGACAAGACAAACACGATGGTGTTTGTTTCACCGCTCTAGCTTAATTAGGTCAAAAGTTATTGTCAAAATACTGTTTTTGACCTTTGGTGACCTTGGATGACCTTGGAAAAGTCAAAGGGCAAATATGACCTCTGGGATCCGTGAAAGGGTGTCCAACAACGCTGTTCTGAGCAGTCTGAGTATTTGCAATCATTTTTGTGGCTTTTATATCATGAAACAGCTTTTCCCCATGCTTTTCCAATGGGAGAGGTATGGGGAAAAGCTGTTTCATGATATAAAAGCCACAAAAATGATTGCAAATACTCAGACTGCTCAGGGAGAGGTCGCCTAGTGACCTGACCTCAGGGCACGAAATCGAAAAATCCCGGATATACACCTTGTAGACCCTGGAGGGGTCATGAAGTGTAGGAAGTTTCAAATCGATCGACTTTGAAATGTAGCTCTTACAGAGCTCTCAAGTTGAAGTGAGGTGACCTTGGTTGACCTCGTCTGGTGACCTGACCTTGGGTGACCCGGGGTAAAAAATTTCAGGGATGATGGGAAAATGATGCAGCGAGAGGTAGAGCCCTCAACCGCGGTGCTGCGCCTCGTTGTTCTTCTGCTATCCCGGAGAAACCTTAGGGGGCCATCGATGGCCCCCGGTGAGGCGAGGGTTAAAGTTATTTGATCGTCCACGTGCTGCGAAACTCGCACTTTTTGCCCCTTTCCTTTATTCAACCCTGACGGTTTACGATTGCTTTGCTAATGGTTCCAGTGAAAGGTGCAATAGCTATCCTGGACTAGGTGTCCCTACTCCTAATACCACGTCTGAAAAAACGTTTTATCGCCTAAGAATCCATCTAACACTATGCGCGAAAAATTATCCTTGCCGAAGTAAATCAGTTTTATAAGAGACCTGAAGTTGGACCGAAGTTATAAAACTTAGGTCTTGCTCAAGAAATGACCACGAGACCGTTTCAAACGCGACTTCAAAATCAGCTGATAGTACAAGTCCAGGTTTTTACTTGTATTGCTGTAGTCAATTATATCGTAAACTAATCTGCTGTTCTCTCCAATAAATCGACCCTTTAACACGCGCATTGACAGGGGTCTGAGCCACCTTCGCATTGACGGGGGAAGGGCGGGTACCCGCCCCCCTAAGATCTCGAGAACCACGGTAGGTAGCGAAAAACGGTAAACGGCGTTGGGCTGCCCATCCACTTCTCCATCGAAAACATTTGAACCATTTTTTTGTCAGGTCACATTTAAGGTCACGAGAGGTCAAAACATGCCCGTCATAGGGATAACATATAAAATTCAGTTTTTCGGGCATTACATCTGAACAAGTAAAGATAGAGCAAAACAACTTAAACTATATGAATCCTCTTAGCAAGCCGAATAGAATGATATATAATTTGACCTTGCTAGGTCAAATCAAGGATTTGACCTGACCTGAGGTCAGGTCAGGGTCAAATTATATAAAATGCATATCATTAGAACCGCAAAGCCCAGGCGAGTCTAATGCAGCTAAAATAAATGCTCTATCACCATCCGTTACTGAGTTATTCCGTAAAAACCATTTTTCCCATGTATTTCCAATGGAGAGGTCATGCGTCGTACCTGACCTTAGGTCATCGATATCGAAAATACCGGAACATATTTTAGAGAACTCGGTGGGGCCATTATGTGATATGAGTTTCAATCGGATAAGTTCACCCTGCTCCGACTTATGCTATCTTAAACTTTTTTTGAGGTCGGGTCATTTGACCTGTACTGGTGACCTGACCTGAGATGACCTAACCTTAAAATTTTCACAGAAGTTGTAAGAATTATGAGGGAAAAGGTATACCAAGTACGGCGGCGCTACGCGCCGCCGTTTTTCTACTATCTCCGAAAAACCCGAGGGGGGGCGGGTACCCGCCCCCCGTCAATGCGCGTGTTAAGTACGGAGTTTGTGCAGGGCAACATGCAACATGAGAAATCATTGGTCATCTCATTGGTACATGGGAAAAGGCAAATATTTCCATTTGTTTTCAAGGATTCATATTCAGGTCGCAGATGCAAGGTTTTACCCTTTCCGATGAATTTGGACCTTTTTTCCTGGAACTTTGAAATTACACCATGCAAAAGTAATCGATAGTGGGGACCACTGTCCCAAAATTAGTTTGCGCCAGGGTGCTGAGTGTAGAATTAATATTTGAAAACAGAGCGAGTTGAAAATTCAAAAGCTACAATATTGTAAAAGTCAATTGAAACCCTCATTTAAACCATTCTCGAATGTTGGAGAGAATTTGTCATCCAAATTCGCCAACTACCATTCCTTTAGCTAGTTTGATAACGGCATTTTCCATTGTCTTTCTTTTTTCCTCAGGTAATGATATATAAGCTTTTCACTTCTTCAGACCAACACTGAACCTAGATATTGGTAAGTTGGCAACTTTTGCCCGCCTCTAAAGAAGTGTGTGAGAGAATTCAATTTGTCTTTTTCTAGTCTCTGTGCTGGTCCGAAAAAGTGAGAAAAAGCGTATATGCCAGACCTTTAATGAGCTCATATGCTCCATGATTATTGAACTGTGCTAAAAGAAAGCTCTTCTTGAAAAGCGAGTGAAAGTTGAGTAAAAATAAAACAGAAGTGAGTAGAGAATTCGGCTCGCTCAGGTGTCACTGTCCACCCAGCACCCTGGGATTTGGAGCACTGGTGAGGACAGTGTGCCCGGCTGTTTCTTTAGAAAACGCTGCAGGTCCCGAAGTAAGGTATTTCGATACAACGTTAGACATATTTCGGCGCCGATCAATATTTAGGCTTGATGACATGATTGTGCTATTGTTATATGGAAGGTAACTGCTGGTGAGGCTAGTGGCAGACTAAGGCTGTCGCCGGGGCCGGGCACCGTTCTGGGTAGCGCCGTCTCCCCAAAACAGCCGCAGAGCCCACCTTCTGATATCTAACAGCGCAGTACGCCGGCTCATCTGGGCAGACTTCCTGCTTCAAAACAATTGCAATGCACCTCTCACTTGCAAAGAGTGTTGTGAGTGTTGAAATGGTGGTGGTGGCGGTGGTGACGTGCAGCGCCGCGCGTGAACGTGCCGCCGGTGGCTGTGGTGTCGCTACCCAACCAGACGCTGCACCTGCCCAACTCCAAGGCGCTGCTGGACGGCTCGGCATCCCGCGACGATCTGGCCGCCGGCCTCAGCTACCACTGGGAGATGGTGCAGGCGCCGCTGGACTACCACCAGGAGCTGGAGAGCTCGCCCACGCTGCAGCTGGAGAACCTTATACCGGGCAACTACACCATCAGGTGGGCACGCACCTCCTGGCCAAGTGCAGTGAGGTTGCATGGTCGTCTTTAACTAACCGAGGTCGTGCCGCGATGCTTTTCAAGTCGGGCTTTATTTTTACTGCTAATACGTGTTTGCCCGCGTTTCGACTAAGTATTATGTTCGTTGCGCGGGCATGTGAAATAGCAAGATCAGTAATCTGTTTTCTATGTATAGTACTACTTTCAGCTCCAGTGTGTTAAACTGTCGCCCTTACCCTAGGCTTGCGTGATATCTTCACGCCATTGTGTTTTTGAAGATTCCAGATGAGGTCGCTGGCATGGTTAATTGGAAAACACGTTTGTATCTTCTTGCGTGTGTGGCGACCGCGGTGGGCAGGGAAAGCTGCAGTGGGCAGGGACAGCCGCAGTGGGCAGGGGCAGCTGCATTGGGCAGGGGCAGCCGCAGTGGGCAGGGGCAGCGGCAGTGGGCAGGGGCAGGCGCAGTGGGCAGTGTATAATTGGAGTTTTAGGGCACTGCAGCTGCAGAGGCTATATGCGCCCGTCTGTAACGTAATACATCATTCCATCATGCCATCAATATTTCAAGGTTGTCTTTATTAGCTAGATTGGCATATACAGAGGGTGCGATATCTAATGATCTCAAATGGGGCTGTATATTACGTCAAAAAGAACTTCTCTCAGGTACGATAAAACCTTCCCAATATCCACGAATGCGTCATTACCTAGGATCTGTTCCAGCGGAACCGGTGGGAAGAATCGCCGCTGACTTCGCCTCAGCTGGTCGCAGCTGTCAGTAACATAAAACATGTTGCACAGTGAGACGGCTGCCACAGTGAGGACATATGCTAGATGAGGAGCTGTTCAGATAATGGGCATGTGTTTGTATTTGTATTTGTCTTTCTTCACTTAGATCAGCAACAGGTATCTGGCCCAATTACAGCTGAAGTCATGGACATAAAAGAAAACACTAGATGAGTATTTACAATGACATATCTGCTATTGGTGGTAAAGGGACCCAATGACTAAAAATATAAGGTAAAACACATTCAAAACGGTAAAAGTATGACTTAAAGCAACTTAAGAAGTTCATTCGACGAATACAATTCTAAAGCACACGGATGATTTTAAAAGGATGATCTTTAATGTATCTAATTACACTAGACTTTAAACTAGCATGTGGTGAATTAAAAGGATCCACCTCGGGGCAGCGACCGACGTGTGCGTTAAAAGCAAGCACCGCCCGGCGAAACAAGCCTCTTTTCACCGTCTCAACTCGAGGCACTGGCACGTGCAGTAAATGGTGAGGCGCCCCCTGGTTCTTCGCTGGGGCACATGCAGTGGGAAACTCCCAAGCAGGGGAGCGGAGTCCACTCTACCGGAGAGAATTTTATGAACAAAGCAAATGTCGTACTGTAGTCTCCTCTGGGACGAGCTGCTAATTTTGAAAAGCTGTAAGAGATCATGATATGTTAGTGATTGAGAGGGCTGAGATGTATGGTTTTGAAATGCAAGCCAAATGAGAAACTTATGCGGAACCCTTTCTAATCTATCCAAATGACACTTCGCAGCTCCGCCCCAGAGGACACACCCATACTCCAGAATTGAACGAATATTTCCAAAGTATGCTGCCAAAATAGGTCCCACTTTGAACCTGCCCGCCACCTGGCCGGTCTGAAGAGAACGCATAAGGAGA
This sequence comes from Lepas anatifera, assembly GCA_034440635.1. Classification (NCBI taxonomy): domain Eukaryota; kingdom Metazoa; phylum Arthropoda; class Thecostraca; family Lepadidae; genus Lepas; species Lepas anatifera. The sequence continues at coordinate 743,989 of JAOTON010001937.1, read as the reverse complement.
CCCAACATTTTGTTAGCTTTGCTGACGGTAAAATCTACATGGTCCGGAAAATTCAATTTCGAGTCTAGCCAAATACCGAGATTGCGAACTTTTTCCATATGTTTCAAGGAGGTGCCCCGAATTTGATATGCGGCCGGTATAAAGTTCTTTTTAATGTGATTCGAAACGAGTGGCATTTTGAAGGGTTTAAATTCAGTTTCCAAGCCTCCGACCACGTAATCAGCCTATCAAGATCCTCCTGAAGAAGTCTAGCAATGCAAAGCAATGACCAATTCGAAGCCTTGTAAGGCTCACCTCCTCCCTTCTGCTTCGCCTGGTGCTCGACTCCCAGGGTTGAATCGATGGACGCAAACGTTTCAGAAAACAATCTGGCTCTGCAGTCCACCTAGTCTGCCACTCGGCATCTACCAACATTTGAAACGATGTTTTCAGATCCGTGGCTGGAATTTTAAACCGGCTCGAGGGGGGGCAACTGGCACGTATCTTTAGCAACCTTATCAACTTGTTCATTCCCTGAAATGCCAACGTGGCTCGGCACCCAAAGGAAACACACGTCAGTATCTCGGAAGGCAATCACTGTCAGAAGCTTTAGAATCGTCAGCGCAAACCAGTTTTGCTGCGTGTGGTGAAACTGTAGGGCTGTCAAAGAGCTTACTGTGTCTGTTATAATAATACATCGTTCCTGAGGATCGCGTCTGGTGTGTCGCACAACCCGCTAAATTGCGTATAGTTCCGTGGTAAAAACTGAAAGTCGCAGGCAAACTGAAGCCTTTGCTAAGTCCGTCCCCCACAAAGGCACTGCCGGTGCGTCTGGCGCCCTTAGAACCATCGGTGTAAAATCTTGTATGTCCTGTGTAGGTTCCTATTTTGTGCATAGCTGGGTCTAATAACTCAGCAGGCAGGATTGAAGACTTTATGGCGCAGCAAGTGGAGGTCGCATTTGGGAGTAGTGAGTCGCCATGGTTCTATGCGCTGCGGTCTAGTTTCAGCGATCTGCTCCAGATTTATGTCAGAACCATCAAGCCCCCGTGACACGCGTGTGCAGAGTGCTAGTGAGGACGAGGGCCGTGCTGTTCCGAATGCACCCGTTGCTATTCTCATACCAGCATGGTGAACAGGGTCCAGGGACTGTTAGACGCTGTTAAGAGCGCTGTCGTATGCTACTGAGCCGCAATCTAAGGCAGACCTGATCAGGGCGCGATAGAGTCGAATAAGTGGCACTCTGTCGGCGCCATATGATGTACGAGAGATCGCTTTCAAAACATTAATGCGTTTAAAACTCTTGTCGCGCAGAAGTTATATATGCGGTGCGTATGTCAAGCGCTTATCCAGTGTCATGCCAAGACACTTGGCCTCCGGCACGACTGGGGCTCTTCGACCGTACAACCGGAGACTGATGTTGGGACATGTTCGGCGGCGACAAAAATGCATACACACAGTTTTTTTGTCGAAAACCTAAAACTGTTCCTCAGGCTCCATCCGGTAAGCCGGTGGATACATATTTGTAGTTGTCTTTGGGCTGAGATCGACGTAGAAGTACTCAACCACACGGCAAAGTCATCCACAAACAGAGACTTCTCGACTGTGGGAGGCAGAGCGTCGCAAATGTCGTTAATCAAAATGCTGAAGTGTCCCGCTTAAAACTCCACCTTGGACCACGCCACTGTCCTGGCAGAAATTGTCAGACAAGGAGTTTCTAACTCTGACACTGAAATTACGTCGTTTCATGAAATTGTCTATAAAATACCCCATGTGGCCCTTGATACCGGCTTTTCGTACTTTCTGTAAAATTGTGTGGCGCCAGGCCGTATCATAGACCTTTTCAACGTTCGAATAGCAGAGCAGATATGTGTTGTCGCAAAGTAAAAGAGCGGCGTACCGATGTGTCTAACGATACGAGATGGTCTGTGGTAGAACGGCCCGCACGAAACCCACACTGAGCGCCAGAGGAAAAACCCGTGCTCTCCAAGTACCACATCAGCCGCTCGTTCATCATGCGTTCGAAGAGTTTACAGACAGAAGATGTCAGGGCGATAGGTATGTAATCTATAGGGTCACTGCCATCCTTGTTAGGTTTTGGAACCGGAATAATTGTGGCATTTCTCCAGGCGCTGGGGAAGTCATGCGCAGCCCACACCCATTAAAGAAGACAGTACAGCAGGAGCAGAACGTTCGCTGAGGTTTTTCAACATGTCAATGTGGATGCGATTTGGGCCAGCAGCTGTGCTCCTCGCTTGTGAGAGTGCTGTCCGGAGTTCCGCCATCGTGAAAGGTTCATTAAAGGAGAGGTTATCAGATGAGCTAAAATTGACAGGGCAGCGCTCACTCTGCCGTCTATGACTAGTAAACCTCGGATCGTTACATCCTATCCGCCACCGAGCTACCCAGGCCCTACCAAAAATATTTGCTACCTCGGTAGGACTGGTAACGGTACTGCTGGGTCCAGCCAACACGGACACAGACAGTGGAGAACTGGTAACGGTACTGCTGGGTCCAGCCAACACGGACACAAACAGTGGAGGACTGGTAACGGTACTGCTGGGTCCAGCCAACACGGACACAGACAGTGGAGAACGGTAACGGTACTGCTGGGTCCAGCCAACGAACAGACAGGGAGAACTGGTAACGGTACTGCTGGGTCCAGCCAACACGGACACAGACAGTGGAGAACTGGTAACGGTACTGCTGGGTCCAGCCAACACGGACACAGACAGTGGAGAACTGGTAACGGTACTGCTGGGTCCAGCCAACACGGACACAGACAGTGGAGGACTGGTAACGGTACTGCTGGGTCCAGCCAACACGGACACAGACAGTGGAGAACTGGTAACGGTACTGCTGGGTCCAGCCAACACGGACACAGACAGTGGAGGACTGGTAACGGTACTGCTGGGTCCAGCCAACACGGACACAGACAGTGGAGAACTGGTAACGGTACTGCTGGGTCCAGCCAACACGGACACAGACAGTGGAGGACTGGTAACGGTACTGCTGGGTCCAGCCAACACGGACACAGACAGTGGAGAGCTGGTAACGGTACTGCTGGGTCCAGCCAACACGGACACAGACAGTGGAGAACTGGTAACGGTACTGCTGGGTCCAGCCAACACGGACACAGACAGTGGAGGACTGGTAACGGTACTGCTGGGTCCAGCCAACACGGACAGACAGTGGAGAACTGGTAACGGTACTGCTGGGTCCAGCCAACACGGACACAGACAGTGGAGGACTGGTAACGGTACTGCTGGGTCCAGCCAACACGGACACAGACAGTGGAGAACTGGTAACGGTACTGCTGGGTCCAGCCAACACGGACACAGACAGTGGAGAACTGGTAACGGTACTGCTGGGTCCAGCCAACACGGACACAGACAGTGGAGAACTGGTAACGGTACTGCTGGGTCCAGCCAACAGGACACAGACAGTGGAGAACTGGTAACGGTACTGCTGGGTCCAGCCAACACGGACACAGACAGTGGAGGACTGGTAACGGTACTGCTGGGTCCAGCCAACACGGACACAGACAGTGGAGGACTGGTAACGGTACTGCTGGGTCCAGCCAACACGGACACAGAAATGGAGAACTGGTAACGGTACTGCTGGGTCCAGCCAACACGGACACAGACAGTGGAGGACTGGTAACGGTACTGCTGGGTCCAGCCAACACGGACACAGACAGTGGAGAACTGGTAACGGTACTGCTGGGTCCAGCCAACACGGACACAGACAGTGGAGAACTGGTAACGGTACTGCTGGGTCCAGCCAACACGGACACAGACAGTGGAGGACTGGTAACGGTACTGCTGGGTCCAGCCAACACGGACCCAGACAGTGGAGAACTGGTAACGGTACTGCTGGGTCCAGCCAACACGGACACAGACAGTGGAGGACTGGTAACGGTACTGCTGGGTCCAGCCAACACGGACACAGACAGTGGAGAACTGGTAACGGTACTGCTGGGTCCAGCCAACACGGACACAGACAGTGGAGAACTGGTAACGGTACTGCTGGGTCCAGCCAACACGGACACAGACAGTGGAGAACTGGTAACGGTACTGCTGGGTCCAGCCAACACGGACACAGACAGTGGAGAACTACGTCCTGACGGTCGGTGAACGCGCCGCCAAATAGTTGTTAGTGGTGTGGGCCTGTTGATGGTGCTGATATATGTTTGCTGCGAGTGACGCTTGGCATGCCTTACGGTACATCTCGCCAATGCCTTGGCACGTCTGTATTGTATTAAATTAATGGTTGTCGGTCTTTTTGTAAATATCTTAAAGCACCGTTGGCGTTCTTTGATGGCACGATGACACCCCGCCGTCCACCAGGGCACGGGGATGCGCCGTGATAAAGAGCCATTCATGGGGATAAACGTATGTGCAGAGTCAATTATCTGCGCACGCATCTCTTCTTCAAGTATAGTAGTGGTCTTGCCCTTCGTCAGGTATAAAATCAAGAATACAGTCGGAGGTAAAACCCCTCCCAGCCTGCCCGCCGCAGGTTCCATTGCGGTGTTCTATTTCCCGGATGTGGGGTCTCAGACCACAGCCAGATTGGGTATTGATCCCTACCACACGGGTGGGAATGCGTTCGCCATTTAAAACGATCGGTCATTGAGGGTGAATAAAGCGACGGATCGATTGCAGATGTTGCCCCTGATGGTAGTGAGATGTGCGTAGGGTTTCCTGTGTTGAGAGCACATATGTCAAAACGGCGAATTATTTCTTCCAGGCGTCGGCCTCGCCTATTTGTCCGCGGACAGCCCCACATTGTGTGGTGTGCGTTGAAATCACCTAGTAGTATGTAGTTTGCTGGCAATTGTTGGATTAAATTATTAAGTGCCCCCTCCGGAAAAGCTTCACTGGGAGGAAGATATGCAGATACAAATACAATTGTTGCTTTATGTTGTCCGAAGCCTACGGTTGCAGCAACAGCCTGGAGGCTAGTTCTTAAGCGAAGTGAAGAAGAAGGAACGCTAAAATGGACGAGCAGAGCTACTCCTCACATCGGGCAATTGTCGGAGATTGGATATCGTGGCGAAACGTTTTATAATGTAATTGCTGACATAGATGGTCGTGTTTAAGCTTGGTTTCCTGTAACGCAACCACAGCAGGAGTTTTAAGTGCTACCAACGTTTGCAGCTCAGTGTGGTTTGCCCCATAACATCTTATGTTTCACTGTAATACGTGTGTCTTTGAGTAAAGTACTAGTGAGGTGTGTAAAAGCTGTCCTAGTTTAAAACCCGCGCCGTTCATTATGCCTCCCAACTCCTCCCGTCAAACATCTCTGCCTCCCTCCAGCCCACGCGCGACGTCCAATTTCGTACCTCCCGTGGAGGGACATTGGCAATCTCGTGGAGGTGAGCGCCTGGTGAAGACAGGCCTCTCCGCCATATATGCATCGCCTGCATATGACGGCCTCCCGTCGTCTGCAGGGGTGGGCCTGCGTATCCGCTGTCTTAGGTCCGTAGAATTCCTTAAGTCAGCTTGCGCAGGCCCTAGGTTCTCCATTGATCGAGCCCGCTCAGAGAGGCAGTGTTTCGCTTGCTGGTGAGTTGTTTTTATTGTTACTCGAGGAATTTCTAACTGGACACCTTTACTGGATCGGAACGGGTGTCCTGCTCCTTGTTTTGCAGCTATATTTGTGTTGTTGTTACTGTTTGAGCGGTTCGTACTTGTTGGGATACAAGTTTACGTTTCTTACTTTGTGTTTGATTGTTGTTGGTGATTTCACTTTGTCGTTGTTTCTGTGTCTTTTGCGGCGCTGCTGCATCACTGGGAGGGGGAGGCATCAGATTAGACTCCTTTGTTTTTCCTGAATCCAGGACCTCCGTACGTGTTGACCATGACCTCCGTACGTACCTTCCTAGCCTGCTGTATCTGTGCGACTGGAGTTTCGAGATGTTTACTTGTGAGTTTTTTTTGGTGGTCTCCCTCGACTGCGGTATTTGTGGCAGATGTCTCAGTCGCCGGCCTTTCTGTGTTAGTTTGGCATGACCCTGCTTCATGCGTGTTTTGCGGCTCTGAGTGGCTTTGGGCTTCACTTGCTGGGGAAGCCTCGACTCTGGGGCGCCTTGTGATGGGCGGGGAATCACTAGGCTCGTCAGCAGCACTGGTGCGACTGTGGTGTTTTCGGCCGCATCAGTGGCGGTCATATCATCAGGAGCCTCGGTCTGTGTGGCGGCATGTGTCTGCGTCCTAGTCAGGTCGCACTGGGTGGCCTTTCCGGCCGTTTTTTTCCCGGCAGGGTGTTGGGCGGCCCTGTGTATGGGATGAAGCGTCGTAGGATCTGAACCAGGCTCTGTATCGTTAAGTAAGATAGCTCATTCACTCTATTGTTTTGTGAGATGTTTTCGATGGATGTGCTAGTTCCGAGCAAGGTATCTCGGTATGAGTGTGACCCAGCAGCTGCTGGAGACCTTGGTCTCGCCGCAGTCACCAATGTCACTGCAGCTGGAGTGACAGGGATCGCTGCTCCTGATCCCTGTGGTCTCTTCCTAAGAGCTTCTTTGGTCCGCGTTAGCTTGGGGCAGGTTTCGTGGGCTTCGCCACAGTTAGGACATTTCAGCTGTTTTGCCTTGCAGGCTTTCGAGCTGTGTCCCTGCTCCGAGCACCGACCGCAGCGCTCTTTGGCTCTGCAGATGTTCGCAAAGTGTCCAAATGACTGGCATTTAAAGCACCGTATTGGGTTAGGAACGAACGGTCGGACACGGATAGATCGCCAACCAACACGTACCTTTTCAGGCAGGTCGCGTCCTGCAAATGACAGTGCAATCGTACCCGTGCCAGTTGGCTTTTCCTCTTCTCGCCTGGACATCTTTTTAACGCCTACTACGCCCTGCTCTCTCATTTCCGCGAGAATCTCGTCCTCCGGGACAACCTCTAGCTCGGGAGAGGCGATGACACCTCTGCTGTTGTTTTTCGTGGTGTGCGGGACAACCGTGATGGGGATGGACCTTGTGCCGTTCGCGGCTCTAACACTAAGGTACGTAGCCTGGAGAAGCTTTGCCGCATCTGGAGGAGGCATCCTCTCGCACCCGGCGGCTCTTGCCTCGCGCTCTCCCTCAGTTGAAGTAGTGCAGGTTAGTTTGCTTGCCATGGTATCGTGTGTTTGCTCCGCCATCCTATCTTCAAAGGTGATGGGATCTGGTAACTGTAGGGGGTCGACGACACCCTCACAGAGCCGGCAGAGCTAGCTCACGGATCCGATTCTGATTGGGCGACGCCTCCCTCCCCTTCCCCCCTCAGCCCAGAGGGCCGGCGGGATCACAGCGCGAGGGCGCGTCGCAGCGCGTAGTCGCCACGCTGCATCCCCGGGACGTGGTGCCCCGGCCGCAGCTGGACCGAGCGACAGTACACGTTCACACTGCCGCATTGCTAAGCCACCTGCGGGGGCAATTGGACGGCCTACCCCAGGTTAGATCGAGATATTAGGGCCAAAGGGGGCGTGTTGGAACCCTCGGGACTGACCCGCCCGAGGGGAACCTCAACCCCCCAGGATCCCGTCAACCTCGTCGCTTGGACGCTAGATAGGCCTCGAGTGGGCGCTTTACACCCGTAAAATGCCGAAGAAGGCAAATAACTTTGGGACCCACAGCTAAGGTATAAAAAGAGGGCAGAAACTAAAAATAATCAACAAAACAAGAGAACAAAAACAAACAGGAGCTACGTACTGGGAGGTGCAGGACAGGGCTGGCCCGATCCAATACGGTTTCCGACCAGGTAACAAAGGGCCCGGAAGGCGGCCGTCAGCATCACCGCGGACCTCATCACCAGAGTCACCGACACAGACGCCGACTTCCGATGGAGAGCTAGAAATGATGAATCCCCGGTGATGTGATGAAGTGCCTCCCAAGGCTGACTGGGGCCCCCGGGCGCGTCACACCCCGTTGCTCCAATCTTTACTTGCTGGACGAATCCAGAAAGTGAAGATCGGTCACCTGAGGGGCTGCAGTGGGCAGGGGGCCCAGTGGGCAGGGGTAGCTGCAGTGCGTTTGGCAGGGGTAGCTGCAGTGCGTTTGGTAAGGGAAACTGCGGTGGGCAGGTGAAGTTGCAGTGCAGTGGGCAGGGGCAGCTGCAGTGCGTTGGACAGGGGAAACTGCGGTGGGCAGGTGAAGTTGCAGTGCGTTTGGCAGGGACAGCTGCAGTGGTTTGGCAGGGGAAGTTGCGGTGGGTAGGGAGTCAGAGCCTGCTGTGTGCCTGCGCCGGCAGGCTGACTGTCGAAGACGCAGATGGCGCCACGGACTCCAGCGAGGCGCACATCGAGGTGCTGAAGGCGCTGGACTACGCCCCGCAGGCCAATGCAGGCGAGGACGTCATCGTCTACCTGCCCAAAGTAAGTTGTCTCCCACCGGCTGAATGGGCAGCTCACTGGGCAGCACTTCTCGGCTGCTAAAACAGTGGCAGGTGTTTATCCTGAAATGGGTGCTTTGCCTTTCCCCATAGTGGGAGCTATCTTTCGAGAGTAGTTGTATCACTGGTAAACCTTTCGATGCTCAACCCTAGTCCTGTCAGGGAGGGGGTTCAACCCTAGTCCTGTCGGTTGTGCCCACCCCTCATGTTTTTCTGGAATATCTCCAAAACGGTTTGCGATAATCATTTGTAACTTCCTGACTTCGCTTACAACTAAATTGAACAGATTCCCTGCAAGTTTGAAATGATGTATAATATACATAATTTTACTATACATATTTCAATATACATTTCATTGCAATATATATATATATATATATATATATATATATATATATATATATATAATTGCAATATATATCATCATATCAATATACTGTATATGCTAGAGGCGGAGCTATGACTGTATTCAGAGAGGATCTGTTCGGAAACCGAGTACTGGGACGGTAGGTTCTTCGTACAAGAAAGCCGTCGGTAGCAATATTGAGAGTCATTAGATTGTATGAATGCTATGATTGAGATGTCGGGAGATAGTTAATTTACATTATCATATAGTTTTGTGACGTAAGCGGTTCCAGAAACCAATATGGGAGCCGTTTTCAAATGTGATTGGGTTGTTCTCTTCCAGAGTAAAAAGACTGCTTTCAGGACAGCCGGTAGGAACAGAAATAATCACACCATACTTCCATCCCTATATTGTATGATAGTATAGATCAAGCTACGCTGCTTGTTTTTGTGTTTTCTTGTTTTTTTCATTTTTTTAAGGACGTTTCATGCTTTTTACTACGTTTTTGTCTTTCACTTTTTACGTTTTTGTATTGCTTACTTATTGCATATTACTTCCCAACGCCACCCCAATCATGATTAAAACAGTTGCGTCATACCCTTAAACAATAATAAAGGAAACAGAAAAACGAAGTAAAGTTCAAATATGTTAACTTTTTGACGTTTTAATTTTTCGTTTTGCCTGGTGTAAGTTTCCCAATGCGTTTCAATGGTGCAAGCTTTTTTTGGTGACAAAAAACGAAAAACCTCTTTAAAAACGAGAAAAGCCCTTAGCGTGAACGTAATTTTCCATAGGCGTGCTCATGATTGGAGATATGGGCGTTTCACGCTTGTGCAAGCGTATTTTAGTGTACTAAGTGCAATGAATAGGACGAGCATCCAAGGCAGAATAGATACAAATTAATCCATATACCTATCAAGGTGACAATATCATTCAGAGTCCCCCCAGGTAAAGGACATGGGTGGATAAAGGTTTGGCAAAGTGAAAAGTATCAATAGCCGAGGGAGATATACATTGTATATTATACATATATTTGATATGCATATATTGATGTATATAAATTATGAAATGTATACATGTATTTGATACGTTAGCAATATGCATACTGCCCCACTTTTTTACTTTCATACACTCGCCCCTGATTCCTTTCACCATTTTTCCATTTTTTTCTTTGCGCGAAGGATGTCACGCAGTAGCTGATGTTTAGTAATCTATGCAATCAAAACTGGTGAAGTATATTCGCTTCATCGTATAGTTCTCTGACCCTGGACCCACAATTGAATTTGAATTTTAACAGCTGAAATATATTTTTAAAAAATTCAATATGCGAGTAGGCTGGTAAATTATGCTTGCTTCAACATATAAATCTGACACTTGCTCCACCACTGAATTTTTTTTTTCACATTAGTGAAATATATGACAATTTTCATAAATTCCCTGTCAATACGTACCAGTTTCTGATGATTAAACAACAGGGTTAAGAACTATGGAGAATTGAAGAAAGGTTTGTAAATGTTTTTTATCGAGCGTAAGACGAATCTATGCCATTTTTTATTTCTTTATATCGGATGACCCCACCCCCATAGTGCCAGGAATAGGGATAGCCAGGAGCCTGACAGGAATAAGGTTAGGGATTTCAAATACGGGTGGGCTGTGAGTAGAGGGATACTTACCAACAAACAATTTGGGTGGGCTAAGAGTAGGCTGCGGGTAGGCTGGGTGGGATACTCCGAATCTATCCGTCTGCATCTCTATGCGGCTTTAAATCTGTTCGACCCCAGTACTGATCCTGCCCAATAGCCAAATCTAAGACCAGCACAGAATCAGACGAGGTGTGGTCTGCGGCCAGCTCCAGATGTTGGAAGGGCTGAAGCAGGTCGGCAGGAACTGGAGGTCTCTGGAGAGGTGCGGATATGGTGTCCACTTCCACCACACGCAGGCGTTCCACTGTCGGCATAGAAACATTCGCGGCAGTCACATTCAAATCATACACAATTACACACACTGGTCATCTCGTTCCCACCAAAGGATGCGCAGGTCATCTCAGTGGAGCCCACAAAGCTACCTTTAACCTGCTTCATTAGCCTTTTGAACACAAAGGAGTTGTCTGACCCTCCATCAAATATCAGAAATGCCTCCACAGGTCCATGAACAGATTCTACAAGTACAGTAGCAACAGGCAGCAACGTTAGTCCACCTGTGCTGCACGACAGGCTAGCACCACTCTTAACCCCATCTACCTTCTTCACTGCAGCATGGCTGCGCTCACAATCACATCCTGCAGCTAGGGGAGCTCCTGAAGATGGTGCTGCAGGTAGCACCACCGCATCCCTGGGTGCTTTGGGACAGCACATCACATTATGGCGACCACTACACTTTGCACAGTTCATGTGGCACTGGTGAGCCCTCTGGCCCTTCTGCAGGCAACGGAAACACAGCCGTTTACTCCTCAGGTGATCATAGCGCTCAGCCAGGCTGAGTGATGCCAGCACAGAACATGCATCTGACCTGTGGTTGTTTGAGCAGACGCCACACATCCTCCAACCCGTTGTGAGGGCTGCTGCTGATGGAGTTCTGGCTGGTCTCTTTGGTCGTGTGCCTTCACCTGTAGACTTGTGGGTCTCAGCGCTGACTGCAGGCACCGTCAGTCCGTAGGATCCAGACCGTTCCCTCCTGGATATCTCAGTGTCCAGGAAGGTCAGCAGCCAGCTCAGGGCAGCCTCTCTCCCTGTTTTACGCGACCACTCAAGCCTGATAGCAGAAGGGAGCCTTTCTAAGACTTATCGGCACTAACATCACACCATACTGCTCGCCTGTCACATCCAAAGCCTCCAAACTAAGAAAATGTATGAGCAGCTTGTCCTGCAGCAACCTGAGGGTATGAACATCGCAGGATGCGGGAGGGAGAAAGACAGGAGCTGCTGGATGTGGCTGAAAACAATCACCTCCTTCTTTCCAAACCTAGCCTTTAGCAGGTCACATGCAGCTACATAATTTGCAGCTGTGAGGGCAGCCCAGCAATACACTGACTCGCTTCACCAAGGAGCAGGGACCTCAGGTAGGTAAAATTTGACACATCAGGCATGTCTGAGGTATCCACGGAAGCCTGAAAACATTCCCAAAACTCTTGCCATTTCAAGACATCCCCTGAAAACTTAGGAAGGTCAAGCTTAGGGAGCTTTAGGGGTTGTGAGCACACAGACACAGCTTCACTAACTTCCTTCTGTCCCTTGGGTAACAGACACTTCGTTATTTTGTCCACAACCATCACCGCACTGTCTCTGAAGACTCCCGCCTTCTCAATGTCACACATCATTGCCTCGTCATCATAAAAACCTCTAATTCAGACTGGATGGCATCCAGTGGTAGTGGAGTGGTCAGCGTAGCTGGCTTCCACGCAGCCGACCCGGGTTCAAGGCCCGGCGGCTTCCCTGAACAAGGAGCAAGCTGGCTCCCGAGAAACCCTTCCAACATGGAAAGAGTTGGCGACACCATATGACCCTGGCAGTTGGTGTGTCGATAAGCCCCAACCATTATTAGATGACAGCATAAGCGTCGCCACCGGCAAAGAAGTGAGGGGTCAGCCAATTTTCAACTGCTGCTGACAAGAAACTTCCCTCTCTAGAACCAAAAACTCATCAGATTGGAACTCCTTGTTGCCTTCCGCACTGGCTGATTAAAATGTTTTGGTTTCCTCCCAATTGGGCTGAGATGGGGCATTTTCGGGAAGAAAAGTGAGGGCAGCCCCCGTGGCTAAATGTTTTCCCATCTTACACAGCTATAGATCAGAAAAATGTTTTACTAAAATTAGGGGCCTATAAGAAGGGTGCCTCTGAGCCACCTTCACCCCAGTGTGTATATATGTGTGTGTGGGGGAGGGTTCAAACACCCCGTTGATCATGGCAACTTTAGGGGATAGCAAAAAAACACGAATAGCGCTAGATAAACCATAAATAAATAAATAAATAACAAAGACACAACTGATACCACTTCAGGAAAAAAACAAATTAAGCCACTTCACTAACCACTTTTTACTAAAAGTGATTAGGATAGATACTTCACACTTTCAGCAGTTAGAAATATCAACATACCCATATTGATGATTGCGGATCGGGTTTGAAATCTTTTAGAAAGGTAGACTTATAATTGTATTGGGATCCTTTTGGGGCAAAAGATTGTGGATTTTGGTGTGAATCTTTTTGCAGGATTTCACCGATACCTGCTGTACTTCTATCGTATACATATGCAGATTGTGGGTGGTCCTAAGCAATCATTTTCTTCACACGATACTGCATCCATATGATGCAGGATAGTCTGGAGATGGTAGCATCAATTTGCTGTGCATTTCCTGAATCCCACATCAATATTTCACGCATCATCCCACCAGAAAAATTCCAGTTTTTGGCATTTCACAATTCATATTGAACTGTGCATATCAAACAGACATCTCATCACAACATTGTGTTTTAATGCCTAATTTTATATTGCCGAAATTTTTCAGGACACATGCATCAACAAGCCTCAATATGCACCAGAAAATTAGTGTATGAATATACATAATTTAAAATGCATGCATGATTGTACGATAGCCGCACTTGTATCGTGCTATCACAGAAATGTGTCACCCTCAGAATGCCTGTTTTATATTGTCTCCTTCTCCGACCCCCATTCCGCGTTGGTTTTGTGCTATGCGGTGGCCGCGCCAAACATAATACGAAGGAAAATGTATATTTTTGTAAGTATAGAATTGGCCAAATTAAAACATTCTCGACTGAAAAAATACCCCCAACTTTAAAATTTCCCCCCAATCCAAAGCCTAAACCCTCCATTTTTCCTCAAAAAATGAGAAACCTCCAGCACCAAAATCCTCCCTCAATTCCGAGGTACAACCCTCCAGATTTGGAGAGAACCTCTGACTCTGGCAGCACTGGCGGAGTCATCTATCATGATTTGAATTTTCTCCAGCAGCTCTGCAGTGGCTAGATCACCTGGAGACTCCACAGTCCGGCGCTTTGCTGGCTGCGTTCTGGTATCTGGAGGAGACATGTTGGCTGGTCGTTTTGTTCTTTTACCTTCGGTTCGGCGTAGCAATTCCTTCAGGGATATTTGCTTCCGCGTGTTGCTGCCTTTGCTGCCTGTGGTTCGTCCTCCGATGTCGCCCCATCTGCAGTAAACACGGCCTCGTCCGCAGCATCAGTTTCGGACGCCATCACTTTTCAGTACAGGGTTTTGTTTTATAACACTTTCCGTTTAAACCTACAGGGAATCGTTGCACGTCTGCACCATTGTCATTTCCCAAGCCCACTCCGCCTTGTTTTAATACACTGTCATCACAGAAACGCTGTCACTACTCGCAGCACAGCTGCACAACCGCTGACCTGACCTCGCTGCGGGGCAGAGCCGGAGCGCACGCACTGTGCGTCCTCACTACGTCGGCTGTCCGGGTCGACTGTTATTAAACGAATCAGAGAAATTATTTCATGGCACTGGTCTTGCCTGATCAGAGACCTTTGCTTGGCGTTCGTTCAGAAAGCCATGTATTAGCAGTTTTCCTACTGAACCGTGTTGCCATTTTGAAGAGCGATAGGCAGACCTTTGTCATCCCTTCAAACGACTTTAGATGGTGAGCTTTTGAGCTCGAACCTTTTCTGATAGTATGGAGGTGCAGTTATTTGCCTATGCTTGGTGTAACCTTAATCCTTTTAGGTTACTTTTAATTCCATGTACCTAGTTAAACATGCTAGGCTCATTTAAGAAATAATTGCAGCATGTTATGGTGGGTCTATCTGGCAGTGGCAGTCTGGAATAATTTTTAAAAAGTTATTCATTGTTGCTGGGTAATGGTTAACCAATGTTTCAATGCCCATTAATTTATTTTCCATCCATTAATCTTCAGTTTCCATTAATGTTGAGTTTCAGTATTATTTTCTGTGCGGCTTGTTTTTACTGTTTTATTGATTTATTTTTCCCTTTTTGTTATTATTTTTGTATTTATCATTTATTTATTCAATTTAATAAAATGCGCAGTGTGAAACTGTTTAAAGGAAATGTGGCACCTTGGTCGAATCCTGGAAAGCTTCGATTGGCTGATGCTCATCGTGACGTCAGCATATGTCGTCACACCAGTAACTCACAACAATGGCCGCCGGCGACGGGGGCTGAGAGGGCTGGTGTCAGGTAGGTTTTAGCTTTTTTCTACGGAAATATCGAGTTCCAAGATAAATTAAATATGGAGTAACGGGTTTTCCGCCCTGCTTTACAACTTGGCTATCTCAGTTAAGTTAAAATCACGTTGTGAAGGTGCCACATTCCCTCTAAGAGCGCTGGTATTCATTGCTGCACCGGACTGACTCTTCCTTCTAAAGCCACGTCTGCAGACTCACGTATTATCACAAATGTTTCTATCGTATGCATGCCATTGCTTGTGCACAAAGATGAACTTATCACTATTTTGCATAAATTGCTGGGATTCCCAAGTCCACAATTTCAACGGCGCTCGATATTTTGAATCACGTACAGTTGTCAGATGAGAACACATTGGCCTTTAGGTGTTCTGATTTTGGGCGGCAGAATCGGATGTGACTAGTGCCTGAGCAGTCGTGGTGTTACGTGCGTCGCGGCGGCGTGGCGTGCTCGCTTGCGGCGGGGGTTCGTGCGGGGACCCGCCAGTCCCTTGTGCGGGCCCCCCGTTGGCGGTGGGGGGCGTTAACGGCTGGTAGGGGCACCGCAACTGGCGTGTTGTGGTTCTCCTGCTGGCCAGCCAGCCGCTTAGGGGCGACATCTACCGGGCCTGTGGTTCGCACTTGGCGGGATGTGATGTGGGTTGGGCTTGGGGTAGAGATCGTGACGTGTTTCCGAGCCGCCTCCCCATGCCGGGCTCTATTATCATCGCTGTGAGATGTTTCGGCTTTTCGATGTCACATTTTTTAGGGCACCGTTGACTCGTAATGAGTTCTTCATGGACGGGGTGGGTGCACTTTGTGGATCAGCAGCGGGAATGCCGATGAATGTCCATGCTATCCGTACAATGGCCCGTTGGCGATCGACGTCCTCGACTGACCCTGGTGCTCAGGATGCCAAGCAGACTATTTTAGTTTATCAATGGGTGGCGGAAGCGGCTTCTGGGGACCCGGCGATATGGATGTCATGTTTCTAGTCTTTTTGACAGGTTTTTACATAGAGATATACTAGAACTAGAGAGGACAACCTGTCAGTGACGGCGCTTGAACATTATGACAGCCTAGGCACGATTGGCTTAGAGGTAAGTTCGTCGCCTAGGCTTTTTATCTGATATTAGACAGGGGTGATTCCAGCTGGTCGGGTGGAGAAGGGGCAAGTTCCAGTCGATGAGCAAAAATAATATTTATGTTTAAATGTTTAATATCATACAAAGTGAAGAAAAATATAAAACATATGTCGGTGGATTGTGGAAACGGTTATGCGGCAGTAGATGAAGGTACAAGGCAAAATTTAAGAAGGATAGGTAGGTATGTAAGTAAGCCGGGAAGGACAAGGTACTCACGAGAGCATCAAATTTCAAGGACAGCTTCGGCACTTCATTGTTTATGGCGTCCAACTTCTCGCTGTACGATCCATTTGTGAACGGATTTTTTTAAATTTCATCGCCAGATTTTGTGCCATGACTCACGTTCTTCATAAGGGTTTCACAAATTAAATATCTCGCTAATAATTTCAAAACAACTGTCCCGCACTAGAGAAGGCTAGACATCCGCGAATGTAAGAATGTCAATCAAGGAATCCGCTGTAATCAAGATCCTAAGACGTGGCATCGCACGTGCTAGCTTCTAAGGCAAGCCTGGGTTGGTGATTTAACGAGCCGGTTCTCGCGTCCGAATGAATGAGGTATTAGAGATGTCGATAAAAAGCACACGTTAAGTTTGCCACGGTGTTAGCCAGATTCAGCGAAATCGCGAAGTGCCTAATATCACATTTGTTGACGGTAAGAGCTGCGAACGTGGATTCTCAGATATGCAAATTATCGGCTCTTTGACCCAGTGTTCCGAAAAAGGAATATTCTCTGTAACTTAAATATCGAGTGAAATTATATTTATTCCACATAAAGTGCATACCTACTTCGACATTTAAAAGTGGCTAGGCAGTGCCTAATGTGCCTCTATGGCAGCGCCGCCACTGCATCCTGTACATAACGGCAATACCCCGACCTTGACCCCGACATCAAAATTGAAAGTTTTGTTAGAACAAATCTTGGCCAGGTTAATTGGATAATCATGTGATAATTTCGATGAAAGCTTCTGGATTTAGCTCACGACTGAATAGTTTTTGCACAGAAAGTAATTATTAATTAATTTTTCGAGAATTAATTTAATTCGTGTCACATTAGATCGTTGTCATGACAACCTTTTGTCGAATTGTGTGAATTAAATTAACACCCAGAGGTAGCGGTTGATTAACTCTTACTTTTTCATCATTTTACAACTTGTGAAAATTTTAAGGTAGGTCATCAGGTAGGACCAGTACAGGTAGTGACTAAAAAGTTTAAATACATAAGTACAGGGTGACTATGTGAACTCATATTATGGCCCGAGTTCTCTAAAATGTTCGGTATTTTATATGATGACAAGGTCAGGTAGAGGCTGGCTATTGAAATAGGAAATGGTTTTACGGAATAAAGTAACGGATGGTGATAGAGCATTTATTTTAGCCATTAGACTCGCGGGCTTTCGGTCTATATATGCATTTTATATAATTGACCGACCACACTCAGGTCAAATCCTATTGACCTACAAGGTAAATTATATATCATTCGATTCGGCTTCTAAGAGGACTCATATAGTTCAAGTCGTTTGCTCTATCTTTACTTGTTCAGATGTAATGGCCGAAAAACTGAATTTTACATGTTATCCCTATGACGGCATGTTTGACCTCTCGTGACCTAAATGTGACCTACAAAATGTTCAAATGTTTCATGGAAGTGGATAGCAGCACACCCGTTTACCGTTTTGCTACCTACCGTGGTTCGAGATTGGGGGGTACGCCCCGTCAAGGAGTGGCTCAGACCCCGTCAATGCGCGTGTTAAATTGAATACGATTATCGGAGAGGTGTTTCAGTAAACAGTCACGAGGTTCCCCACAGAGGTCCAGATTTGTGCCAACAAAACGTTCAATTTTGACGTCAATACAAGTGTGATGTCCTCTATAGTTATTGTAGATATCTATGGGTTCTTATGATATGTGAGTGTGTATGTGTAAAAGACGCGTGTTGATTAATTGATTGAAAAATTTTGAAACCTAGTCGGAGTTTGAGTTGAGTTCAGTCGTGAGTTGAGTCGAAGTTTAGTTGACAGGATTGAATGTAGAGTCGGAGTTTAGTCGGCTCACTGAACTCTTGATAATGGGTTGAGTCAGAGTTGGGTCAACCGCTCTAAGCACGCGTGTTGAGTTGGGTTGTCTCAGCAAAATTTTGAAACGCACAACTCTGCCTCGTAGGTATCTACCGTCTATCGCTGAAGGTGTTTTCTGTTTGCAGAATGCGGTGACGTTGAACGGCAGCGCCAGTCTGGACGATAAGGGCATCGTCGCCTACGAGTGGACCAAGGCACCGGGAAGCGAGGAGAAGGCTGTGGACATGCAGGCGAGTGCGGCGCGGGAGAGCTCAGCCAGGGTGTTGAGTGGTGTGGCCGGCGGGCCCCTGGTGCTTGTGGCCAGCCGAGCTCCGCACTCTTCACTCATCAGTACCGCCCCCAGCCATCGTCACAGTCCTGAAATTCACCATTTAAAGTGGAAAACATGTCTTTTTCAGATTTATTTCGGGTTCACCAGGGACTGGTTTTGGCCTCACTTAGTTGAGGATCCCGGGCATGAAAACGGGTATAATACGCATCTTAATTTTGACAGTGAATACCAAAGCCTATACTAGTATGATCCCCAACCACCATTGATGTAATATCTTGCCTCATTACGTCCTCTCGCCAATCTCAAACGCCAATACTACTCCTACATACACCAACAATGATAACAACATGAAAACACCGCACAAAACAAAACATTATACCAGCCAGCCACAAACTTAAACATAAAACCCCATAGAAAAAAACGCCAACGGTGATATAGGAAAACTTAGGAAGCTAAGGTTTTCTGGAGGTATAACAAACTTTGTCATGTCCGAGAAGGTTTTGGCTCTTTCAAATACAAAAGATGACGCATCATTTTTGCTGATGGCGGCTGGGGAATGGCTGCTACCAGATTGTGAGGGGAAGGAAATACTTCACCTGGGTATTTCTTCAGTGAGGTCGATTGGATCGAGGCGCATTCGTTTTCGTCCACTTTTAAATTTCGGAAATTATTCGCAATGGGATAGGATACAAGTGGCATTTGAAAGATTCAAAATGAAACGTAGATTTCTATCAAGATGACCAATAATGTCAAAGTGATCTTATGATTTTAAGGAGGCCGCCAAAGTCAACCGTGATTTTTAAGCTATTTTTAATGTTGGGGACATTGCTGAATAATTATTAGGCCATATATCATTTTACTGAATAAAAGTTGGAGAAGCCCACGTGCTTTCTTAAAGAAAAAGAAATTATCAATTCCCAAGTATGATTTAAAAGCTTCTTTGAAATTTTCGACAGCTCGGAACTACATCGTCATTTCGGTAAAAATATCCACTTTAAGTGAGGCCGATTCCACCTTTCAATATATTAAGTAAAATACAAATTTATTTTCTTTTTGATAATTTTTCCAAGTTAAAACATACTGTCGGAACATTTATAGCGTTCGATTGCCCTCAACCGTGGTTTATTGATGAGAAAGGGGATTTCAAAGACCTCCAAGTACTGAATAGGTCTCGGCTGGATTTCGTCCATTCAGAACAATGACGTCACGTTGTCGTATTTGGGGAGTCGAGATGATCTCGAGTGTCATGAATGGGTGTAGACAAGTGCAACCCGTGAGTTTCTTAGTAACTTCGGTTACCTTGGCGAGCCCTGTCTTGAGGCGTGAATATCACCAAGGTGACTAATACAGAATGTTGAAGTCAGTATGGTGATTGGAAACAAGACAGACGGGAAATTGAGTGAGTGCGTGGAAGAAATTTGAGGCTGCTGTTGGAAAGGATATTGTCCATGAGGGTTCATTTCTTATGCCTGAGACTGCAGCCTGCCAGTTACCTTTCGGAAAATTCACGATTAATTGAACCATTTTTCCCATCTTTAAAAATCTACAGGAGGTAGGTAGGTACCTACTTACTTAATACAATACTGGGTGAGGTCATAATACCTTCCAAAAGTTTTCCACAGCTCGGAGGAAAGCTTAGACTCCCTTTTTCGGCTCATGATTTTTAAGGCTGGGTATGGTTGCAATTCTCTCCATCTGAACTGGTTTTACATACAAATATAGGCTGGTGATTTTCACACATTGAAGCAAAATAATCCTGACAGTGGTTGACTCTTTAAACCCCCACATCTTGCTTTCATTAATGATAATCTGTGTGATCCTCGGATGGGGGAAAGTTGCAGAATATAAAAATAAGGGGAAGAGGGATTTTATCTGGTTGGTTATTTTCCATGGCAACAGGGCCAAGCAATGTATTCTATATATAAACTTTAGAAATTATATGGCTTCCTAGTTCTGTGTTAATGGGTTAGAGATTTAGGGATTATGAGGTCCTGTCTATATATTATAATGATAATTTTTGGGGCTTATCGACGCACCAACTGCCAGGGTCATATGGCGTCCCCAACTCTTTCCCTGTTGGAAGGGTTTCTCGGGAGCCAGCTTGCTCCTTGTTCAGGGAAGCCGCCGGGCCTTGAACCCGGGTCGGCTGAATGGAAGCCAGCTAGGCTGACCACTCCACTACCGCGCCCCCTCCTGTCTATATATGAGATACATACAATAGTGGAGTCTCAGAATGTTTTCATTCCACTGCCATACCTGTCTCCGTCCCCTGACCGCCGTAGTGTCCCGTCCCCGTCCCCTGACCGCCGTAGTGTCCCGTCCCCGTGCCCTGACCACCGTAGTGTCCCGTCCCCGTGCCCTGACCACCGTAGTGTCCCGTCCCCGTGACCTGAGCACCATAGTGTCCCGTCCCCGTGCCCTGACCACCGTAGTGTCCTGTTCCCGTCCCCTGACCACCGTAGTGTTCCGTCCCCGTGCCCTGACCACCGTAGTGTCCCGTCCCCGTGCCCTGACCACCGTAGTGTCCCGTCCCCGTGACCTGAGCACCATAGTGTCCCGTCCCCGTGCCCTGACCGCCGTAGTGTCCTGTCCCCGTGCCCTGACCACCGTAGTGTCCCGTCCCCGTGCCCTGGCTGTCGTTTTGTCCCGTCCCCGTGACCTGAGCACCATAGTGTCCCGTCCCCGTGCCCTGACCACCGTAGTGTCCTGTTCCCGTCCCCGTGCCCTGACCACCGTAGTGTCCCGTCCCCGTGCCCTGACCACCGTAGTGTCCCGTCCCCGTGACCTGAGCACCATAGTGTCCCGTCCCCGTGCCCTGACCACCGTAGTGTCCCGTCCCCGTGCCCTGACCACCGTAGTGTCCCGTCCCCGTGCCCTGAGCACCATAGTGTCCCGTCCCCGTGCCCTGACCACCGTAGTGTCCTGTCCCCGTGCCCTGACCACCGTAGTGTTCCGTCCCCGTGCCCTGACCACCGTAGTGTCCCGTCCCCGTGCCCTGACCACCGTAGTGTCCCGTCCCCGTGCCCTGACCGCCGTAGTGTTCCGTCCCCGTGCCTGACCGCCGTAGTGTCCCGTCCCCGTGCCCTGACCACCGTAGTGTGCCGTCGCCGTGCCCTGGCTGTCGTTTTGTCCCGCCCCGTGTGGTATTGTGCCGTGGCCGTGCGCTGACACCGGACCTGGTTGTGCAGGACACGCACACGCCGTACCTGCGGCTGTCTAACCTGGAGCAGGGCGTGTACACGTTCGAACTGAAGGTGACCGACGCTGCCGACCACACCAGCACAGACACTGTCGTAGTGCTGGTCAAGTCCCAAGCCAACACTCCGCCAGAGGGTAAGCCACCACTCAACCAGTAACAGACACCTTCAGACGCTTGCGCAGGTCTAAAAGTTGTCTCGTGTGTTCCCGGGTCTATTGTACGACACCTTCAGACGCTTGCGCGGGTCTAAAAGTTGTCTCATGTGTGTTGCTGGGCCTTTTGTATGACACCTTCAGACGCTTGCGGGGGTCTAAAAGTTGCCTCATCTGTTTTCCGGCCTTTTTACGGTGGCTGCTCGCGATCCACCTCAAATCCGTTTGTCCTAGAACGTGCTTCAGATGTAAATTGATGTGGAGGAGTTCTTCACATCGCGACTAGTTTTCGGAAGTACCGTGATACCAGTCTATATCCCAGTTGCAAGTATAGAGCGAGCTAGCTAAGGTGAGTGTGTCCGCACCAGGGTTGCCAGCTTGGCATATTTAGATAAGAAAGATAAAGTATGCGGGTCTTTGGAAGGCACTCACAGGTGCCTGTCTTACCCGGCCGCGTCGAACTCGATTTAACAACAATTAAGGGTTCTAGTCGGGGGTCTCGTACAAAAACCCGCCCAATGCTTATCAATATAAGTCTTGAAGACATTGGTGCTCGGTGCCTCTACTACCCAAGCAGGAAGGCTGTTCCAGTCGTGACAGCACGGACAGCGAAGTGGTTCCTCCGGATTCTGGAGACAGCCCGAGGCTTGGCGACCTTGAAGCGGTGTCCTCGTGGTTGCGACTGGTGGATCTTGAAATAACTCTTCCTTACGTATTCCGAGATTTCCGTGCATCAGCTTGTGCATTAAGATCATGTCCCCCTTCGCCTTCACTGCCAAAAGTCTCCAATCTGGCATGTTTCAAGTTCGTTTGGCACGCCATTTACCAATTTTGACATAGCTTGAAATTTGGAGTATGTTTGGCATGTTTCTGGTCTATGACTTTTAACAGCGGAGATTTTTCCGGATTATATGTTCTCGGATTTTATAAGTCAATCAAAACGCTGGAACAAGGTAAAACCAGGACCGGGTTTTTTCTGCTTGCAAATATGCGCGAATGACACCGAACTGCTCGTCAGCCTTGGGTCTGAAATTATTTTTAAACCAGTTTCTTTGCAAACAACTTAACAGGTGGTTCAATGTTAGTAAACGGTGACATCGTACAGATTGCTGCGCCTTCATGACACAGCCCAATACGCGCCTACAGTCAAATGGCGCCACCTTCCTTGAAAGACCCATTAGTTCTATCTCCACTAAGTGCTTGAGTTGCTCAAAGGATGGCATTTAGTTTGAAAAAGAAACGGTACAACTTTTGAAGAAATCATCAAACTTTATTCAGCAAAGAAATTTCGCCAGGGAGTAAAGTGGGCCCATGCAGTGTGGTGTGCCGTATATATATATATATATATATATATATATATATATATATATATATATATATATATATATATATATGCTGTTCTTCTGCTGACACGTATCCAAAGAAGCAGTGAAGGGGGCGGTCGCCTGCCCCTAGGTTCACTGAGGCATCTACTGTCCGCGTCAGGCGGCGAAGGGAGCGGTCGTCTGCCCCCTAGGTTCACTGAGGCGTCCGCGTCAGGCGGCGAAGGGGGCGGTCGTCTGCCCCCTGGGTTCACTGAGGCGTCCGCGTCAGGCGGCGAAGGGGCGGTCGTCTGCCCCTTGGGTTCACTGAGGCGTCCGCGTCAGGTGGCGAAGGGAGCGGTCGCCTGCCCCCTAGGTTCACTGAGGCGTCCGCGTCAGGCGGCGAAGGGGGCGGTCGTCTGCCCCTTAGATTCACTGAGGCGTCTGCTGTCCGCGTTCCACGATTCTTCCACGATTCTGTCGCTGCGTCTCAATCAGGTGCCTTTTCAGCTCGCACTTGAATCTTCCCAGGCCGTGTTGGCGGATGGCCTGGGGAAGTTCGTTGTACATGTGTACAGCCGAGTACGAAAACCTCCGTCTGCCGGATTCTGTGCGAATCGCTGGCGTAACCAGCATGCCACTTTGTCGGGTATTTCGCCCATACATGTCTAGCCTAGTTGTCAGGTGTTCTAAAATGCTCTCTGGCTCACCGGTTAACAAAACCTTTTTTAAGACTGTCAAACGATGGTATTTGTACACATCATCTACAGTGAGCCAACCTAGCCTATCAATCACGTCACTGATGTGATCGTATCGTCTTCGCCCCGAGACAACACGCGCAGCATGGTTCACTACTCTTTGAAGCCGCTGACGCTGGGTTGCGCAGCTGGCGCCGTACACCGTCAGGCAGTTTCTGATCAGAGGCATCACCAAGCCCTGAACCAGCGTAATCAGTGCTGGCTGAGGGAGACTGTGTTTGCAATGGCTTAGTCCGCACAGCAAGCCCGTACAGCGCCGCACCACGTCATCAGTGTAAGTTGCAAATGTCATGCTCTGGTCAAACCAGACGCCTAGATTTTTAGCAGTAATAGAACAGCTTAGAGTCGAGCCCATGAAATTTAGGGAAACAGGTGGGAGCCGCTTAACCATTTGCCGGGTACCGAGGACAAGAAGTTGTGTTTTGGCCGCGTTGATTTTTAGTCCGTTTTTGCCGTACCATCTAGATAAAAGTTTCAAGTTGTTTTCCATCTTGCAAATCATCTGGCCGAGATCTCTGGGTGAACCCGTGATACATACTTGACAGTCGTCAGCATACATCATCAGACTTGCAGTTTCTGAAAAGAGCGGGAGGTCGTTCGCATAGATGCTATACAGCAAAGGTCCTAAGGCTGAGCCTTGAAATGTGCCAGTAGGATTAAGAAGGGCTTGGGACAGCTCAAAACCTATTCTTGTGCTAGAATTTTGAATTTTTACTTGTTGGAAATGATTTTTCAGGTAGCTCTGGAACCACCGTATATCCACGCCGTATAGTTCTAATTTACGCAAAAGTGAGGCATGAGGAATGCAATCGAAGCAGCGCGAGCAATCAATTAGGCAGAGAAGCGTAATTTGACGTTCATCCTTGGCCCGAAAAACACGGTCAGTTACAGTAAGAAGCGCTGTATCGGTCGAGTGGTTCGCTCTGAAGCCGTGCTGGCTGGCGCTGAACAAGTGATGCGTGGAAAAATAGGTGAACAGCTGATTGTAAACAACACGTTCTATGATTTTTCCTATAGTTGTTAGTATGGAGATGGGCCGGAAGCAGCTGAAATCGTTGGATTTGGCCGATTTACGAATAGGGTGAACTATGGTTAGTTTCCAAGTATCGGGCACAACGTGGCTGGTGATGCTAGTGTTGACGATATGGGTTAACACATATCTCAGAGGGTGGATAAACATCTTTATAAACCTAATACATAGTCCGTCGACACCACAGGAGGAAGAGTTCTTCATTCGGTTGACTATGGACTCCAGGCCGTCCGGTGTGATTGGACACAGCTCCAAAGCACCAGTGTGAACGCGAGGGAGGCGAACGGTTAAAACCGGCTGGCGGCAGATACCCCCTCATCTGGCGAAAGTCCAGCCCTGTATGGGACTTGAGTGTGTGCCGGATGTTGAGACTTCAGTGTGTGCCAGTGGTTGGGACTGGGACGTCAGTGTGGCTGGTCGTTGGGACTGGGACTTCAGTGTGACTGGTGGTTGGGACTGGGACGTCAGTTTGGCCGGTGGTTGGGTGGTTGACCGGTGGTTGGGGGACTGGGACGTCAGTGTGGCCGGGGGTTGGGACTGGGACGTCAGTTTGGCCGGTGGTTGGGACTGGGTCGTCAGTGTGAGTGGTGGTTGGGACTGGGACGTCAGTTTGGCCGGTGGTTGGGACTGGGACGTCAGTTTGGCCGGTGGTTGGGACTGGTACGTCAGCGTGGTCGGTGGTTGGGACTGGGACGTCAGTGTGGCCGGTGGTTGGGACTGGGACGTCAGTGTGGCTGGTGGTTGGGACTAGGACGTCAGTGTGGCCGGTGGTTGGGACTGAGACGTCAGTGTGGCTACAGTGGTTGGGACTGGGTCGTCAGTGTGGTAGGTGGTTGGGATTGGGTCGTCAGTGTGGCTGGTGGTTGGGACTGGGACGTCAGTGTGGCTGGTGGTTGGGACTGGTACGTCAGTGTGGCCGGTGGTTGGGACTGGGACGTCAGTGTGGCTAGTGGTTGGGCCTGGGACGTCAGTGTGGCTGGTGGTTGGGACTGGGACGTCACTGTGACTGGTGGTTGGGACTGGGACGTCAGTTTGGCCGGTGGTTGGGACTGGGACGTCATTGTGGCCGGTGTTTGGGACTGGGACGTCAGTGTAGCCGGTGGTTGGGACTGGGACGTCAGTGTGGCTGGTGGTTGGGACTGGGACGTCAGTTTGGCCGGTGGTTGGGACTGGGTCGTCAGTGTGACTGTTGGTTGGGACTGGGACGTCAGTTTGGCCGGTGACTGGGACTGGGACGTCAGTTTGGCCGGTGGTTGGGACTGGTACGTCAGTTTGGCGGGTGGTTGGGACTGGTACGTCAGTGTGGCCGGTGGTTGGGACTGGGACGTCAATGTGGCTGGTGGTTGGGACTGGGACGTCAGTGTGGCCGGTGGCTGGGACTGGGACGTCAGTGTGAGTGGTGGTTGGGACTGGGACGTCAGTGTGACCGGTGGTTGGAACTGGGACGTCAGTGTGGCCGGTGGACGCTGCGGCGGCGTGGCTGACGCGCCTGTGCGCCGGTGTTGCAGCCGTGGCCGGCAGCAGTCAGCAGCTGACCCTGCCGCGCTCCTGGGCCCTGCTGGACGGCTCAGCCAGCCACGATGACCTGCGCGTCGTCAGTTGGCTGTGGCAACAGGTCAGGTCAGTGCAGGGGCGTAGCCAGGATTTCACTCAGGGGGCGGCGCCCCGAAAAGGGCCCCTGTGACAGCGTCAAAAGGGTACCAAAAAATATCGCTGAGCAAAAAAAACGTGAGCCAGTTTTGCGGTAGTTAATCTAAAAAGTTGCTTTAAGCCAGAACTTAACTAGAATATCTCAACTACGCCATGGCAAGCCATTCGATTACCCTGCACATTGCTTAAGAACCAGTCTCGTGTTCGGGAGAAACTTGTTTCAAAGGTAGGTAGATTTCGGAGTGCTCATCGAGGAGCATGATTGTGCGTAGAAAAGGTGGATTTATCATATCTACTCAAATCCCGGATGCATAATAAAGCAAAAACACGGCGATTATTCTGAAATTCGGGGTTTTAGCTTATACCATGATCAAGAACTTCTCCAATCAATACATTTGATGAAGATCCTGAGGAAGGGCTGTGTTCGAATATATAATCACTAAGTATGTATCTGCTGTATTATGCATCCAGGATTCGACAATATAGGCAAATTAACACGCGCACTGGAGGGGGGGCCTCGGAGGCCCCCCCACCTATTTTTCCGAGGTGGCCGGAGAACCGCTCGTAGCCGAAACACGATACTTTGCCACATTAAACAGAATTTAATAGCGCGTTGATTGGTGAAGATTTTTTGAAAATAGGTCGAATATTTTTTTACTTATAGGCTTTTGAAGTCAGACCTGCATTTTGAGATCGCCATAATCGCGCGGTCGGACCAGTTAGCTTGCATTGGAGACCGAGTGGTGAAGTCATAACACCATATAACCGGGATTATATGTCAAGGTCACCTCACATGAAGGTCAAGGTCCAAGGTCACAATTCAAGGTCATATCTGCACTTTCAAGGTCACTGACCACAATGCTTCCGGTCAAATGACGTTACCCGGTCTGACGTACATTATGCTATGACGTCATCGATAAGGTACCCCAATACCAAGGTCAAGGTCAAAGGGCAAGGTCAAAGGTCATTTGCAAAGGTCAATCCTCATTTCCCGTCAAACAGTGGCTCTAGTGTTAGTCAAAGTGTACATTATAAGTAGTATACTATATTGTGACCTTACAGGTCAATGACCTTGAATGACCTTGACCCCAAAATTGAAAAGAAGGCTCTTTGAGGCCTTCTCTATATGACCCTGGTCCGCCTTTAGCTTATTCCCGCCACCCGCATAATCACGGCATTTACCAGTCGATCCCCAGCATGGCCCAGTTTTGACCTTTATGACCTCGTTTGACCTTGAAGATAATGACCTAGGTCAATACAAATTAGTCATGATGTAGATCATCATAACCCCCACCCACCTCTCAAATTTAGTTTTTCTATGCCTCTTAGTTTCCGAGATCTTAGGGGGGCTACCAGCCCCCCCCTCCAGTTCGCGTTAGTGCCAGACCCCCTCCAGTGCGGGTGTTAACTCAAAATTGTCGATGTCTGGCGCCGGCCATCAGTGTTGATTATGCACCTATAGCGGCAGCCCATCGCGCAAAACGCGTGCTCACGTCACTTTTCCCCTTAGCGACCTGGACCGCATGAGTCAATGACCGCCATGAGCCAATGACCTCATCACCATGACCGTCATGATGGCAATAGGTTAAATAAGTTATAGGGAGAATTTTAACCATAAAAAATCTTGCAGGTAAAAATTGTCTGCTGTTTTAAAGAACTTGACAAGCTACAGAGGTCTATGGTGGGCTTAGATGGCCAACAGGGCCCTCAGTATCGCCTTTAGAGGACCCAGCTGACAAGATTAGGGCCCTGCTGACATACAGATTTCTATCGATCCCACTGGTTCAAAGGCTCCTCTGTTAACGAGGGCCTTGCTAGAGTGGGCCCTCCAGCCTAAAAAGGTCCTTGCTTGCCCCAATCGGTCATTGGAGGTCAAATGGGCTCATTCCGGGTCAGTGGCGCTCTAGCAACTTTGCCACATACCTCAGCATGGCGTGGGAGCAGTATCGGAAGGATATCAGACGGACGCCATTTTTCTTTATACGCTGCCTTTTAAAGTGGCAACCATTAACTGACCATTTATAAATTGAACCATTCCTATCATTTGCAGGCTTCTGCCCTTCACCAGTTCGTCTCGTATCTCTCCAACAGGCGTCAGCGGGTCATCGTTAACGGAAAACATCGTAATGGATACCAGTTACCTCAGGGTTTCCGGAAGTTTCTTTGGCTGCTCTTTTGATTTTGTATGTATTCTGAAACGACATTGCGTTGGAAATTTATCCATCCTGTTTGATGTACGCCGACGACGTCAAAATTTGCGGTAAGATCAGTCTCAGCTGACTGGCTGCTGCTGCAACATGGCCCAGATCGTTTGCCGAGCTGATCCGTCAGGTGAACTCTCATTCTAAATCCCATAAAGTGCAAATAGTTCACAATGGCCCTCAGACGCGCACCTGTTCAGACACAGTACCATTCGACAATGTTGTCCTTGAATCCGTGGAACAAATTCGTGATCTAGGCTCTATATTAGACACCAAACTCACGTTTTCGGCCAACATCGTTTTCGGGAAAACCGTGTGTTAAACATTTTGATTCGGACAGTTTAGACGAATTAAAAAGGACTAAATTCAACCAAGAATATCTTCTGACGGCATATTACGCCAACATCAGGTCTTTGTTTGAATATAACAGCCTTATCTGGTCAGGGGCTGCCAATTCCCACACAGGGCAAGTTAGGTTAGTTGAGTGAGGTTGAGTTGGCAAGTTAGGTAAGTTGAGCAGGTGCAGCACAAATTTCTCCTCTGGCTAAATTATCATGTTAGCAGACTTTGCGTTTCCCTTTATTACGAATATCTTAACGATTTTGGCGTCATCTCATCTTCTTGTGACAGATTACAACACAACTTGATCTTTCTTAAAGGTCTACTTTCGAACAAATTTAGGTCGTCAGAGCTGCTAAAAAAACTCTCATAGCATGTGCTATCCCGATCAACTCGCACGCTAAATCTTTTCGCTGAGCGCCGCGGTCCTTTCAAAATAAACTCATAAACCAAATTGACTCAGTGACCTGGTGTGGCCATGACGTACACCATTGGACTCGCAGTGGCAAAACAAACACAATGATGGTAAAATAAAACTGTATCATTGCTTGCTCGAAAGTTACAAGACAAATTAGTCAAAATTACTTGTTTGACCTCAAATGGCCTCGAGATGGTTACGGGGCAAAATTGTCAAAGTGAACCTTAGTAATGGGTCACGAACACACGATCCTGAGGTTTTGAAGTTGATTTAGCCGTGCGGACTGAAATACAGGTATTTTACAATTCACCCAATGGGGAGGTCATGACCCCTACATGACCCTAGGTCATCCATATCGAAAATTCCGTAACCACATATTCTTGTCCTCGGCGACCTTATGATGTTCTATGGACCTCGGATCAATAGATCAAACATACTATCATTGGTGCCACTTTGAATACTTATAGAGATGTGGTGACTTGACCTAACATGACCCGGACGTGAAATTTTCAGGGAACGCAAAAAACATTGAGCATCTATGCAAAGTGCGACGGTTTTACGCGCCACGCCGTTTTCTGGCCATCCTGGAAAAAGTCTGAGGTGGAGGGAGTAAAAGACCGTCACCAGGGTGGAAGTTATGATGTCAAGTTATGGTATTATCAAAAATATGTTAATTCAGTTTGTAACTTTTGTTATTAAATGTTATTTTAGTGTACATATCGTAGAGAGTCAGAGGATAACACAATTGAATTGTTAAAAGAGCATGGAAATATGTGAAGGTTGAATAAGAAAAGCGTATGACTGTCAATACCAGGAAAACACGTGTGCCCTTCATGATGAGCAAGAAAGGCGTATACATCTTTACCTTTTTATTTCGAGGATACTTTCAGTTATACCAAAGTTGAAAAAGCGTAAGTGTCACATATGCTTTTTTCCTTGGGCGTTTTTCACTTTCACAGCGCATTGTGGTTTTTGACTTGTGAAAACGTCCTGTACGCTTTTTTATTCCGCGAGTTGTTGTTCGATTTGTTCAATCCGCGATCGCAAGAAAAATACTCGGGAAATATTTCAAAAAGTTTTATTTTAATCAAACACAAATTTTTATCACCAAATTCTCCAGGTCATTCTCTTTCAGATGGTATAAAAATGTTCCTAAAATTAGCCTATAGAAATGTGCAATAATCCTAAACACAAAAACCGCTCTCCTGAAAAGTTGGGCAAATGTCCCTTACGCTTTTCTTGCTTGGGGCGGCAGAAATGGGCAGAGGGCAACCGCTCCCCTCCGCCCCGCCCCCTTGGTTTGTCGTTTTTTCGGACGCCGTTTCATCAGGACTGAACACTGAACAGCGACGGAGAATTATAAGGAATTGCAGTTGGCGGCTAGCCGGGCGCTGCACGTCGGCATTCCGCTCAGGCTGCGGGGTGGTAACGTACAGGCATTGGTGTAGCGTGGAACAACAGGGCAGTGTGTGAGGTCTGCCATCGCCATGTCGACGTCCATTGTTGTCGAGTGCATGTTCTCGTGCCGGGTTTTGTTGACAGCAGTCCAGGCCATCTCGCGTGTGTACAACGTTGTGTGCCGTGCGCTGGCAGCGGACCGGCCGGCGCTAAAATCGTCAACGCCACGAAGTCGGTAGCCAACGCCACCGGACTGACGAGGGGCGCGTACACCTTCCGGCTGACGGTACGGGACGACGCCAGCAACAGCACCGCCCTCACCAACGTCACAGTCGTGCAGGGTAAGTCCCCACCAACATCAAAGTCGTGCAAGGTAAGTCCCCACCAACGTCGCAGTCGTGCAGGGTAAGTCCCCACCAACGTCACAGTCGTGCAGGGTAAGTCCTCACCAACGTCACGGTAGTGCAGGGTAAGTCCCCAACAACATCACAGTCGTACAGGGTAAGTCCCCACCAACGTCACAGTCGTACAGGGTAAGTCCTCACCAACGTCACAGTCGTGCAGGGTAAGTCCTCACCAACGTCACAGTCGTGCAGGGTAAGTCCCCACCAACATCACAGTCGTGCAGGGTAAGTCCTCACCAACGTCACATTCGTGCAGGGTAAGTCCCCACCAACGTCACAGTCGTGCAGGGTAAGTCCCCACCAACGTCACAGTCGTGCAGGGTAAGTCCTCACCAACGTCACAGTAGTGCAGGGTAAGTCCTCACCAACGTCACAGTCGTGCAGGGTAAGTCCCCACCAATGTCACAGTCGTGCAGGGTAAGTCCCCACCAATGTCACAGTCTTGCAAGTCCCTACCAACATCACAGTCGTGTAGACCAATGTCACAGTCGTGCAGGGCAAGTCCTTAGCATTGTTACAGTCGTGCAGGGTAGGTTTTTACTAACGCCACAGTCGTGCAGGGTAGGTTTTTTCTAAGGAAAGTTCTTACCGACGTCACAGCTGCACAGGGGAAGTCCTTACTAACTGCACAGATATACGGAGTAAGTCCTTACTAACGGTACAGTTGTACTGGGCAAGTTCTTACTGCGGTCACAGTTGTACGGGGAAAGTACTTGCCAATGGCACAATTTAACAGGATAAGTCCTAACCATCCTCGCAATTGTACAGGGTAAGTCATTACTAAAAGCACAATTATACGTGGTAGATCCTTACTATCCTCACAGTTGTACAGGGCAAGTCATTACTACGGTCGCAGTTGTATTACAGGGAAGGTATTTACTAACAACACAGTTGTACAGGGCAAGTCCTTACTAGGGTCACAGTTGTATTACAGGGAAGGTACTTACTAACAACACAGTTGTACAGGGCAAGTCCTTACTACGGTCACAGTTGTATTACAGGGAAGGTACTGACTAACAACACAGTTGTACAGGGCAAGTCCTTACTACGGTCACAGTTGCATTACAGGGAAGGTACTTACTAACAACACAGTTGTACAGGGCAAGTCCTTACTACGGTCACAGTTGTATTACAGGGAAGGTACTTACTAACAACACAGTTGTACAGGGCAAGTCCTTACTACGGTCACAGTTGTATTACAGGGAAGGTACTTACTAACAACACAGTTGTACAGGGCAAGTCCTTACTATGGTCACAGTTGTATTACAGGGAAGGTACTTACTAACAACACAGTTGTACAGGGCAAGTCCTTACTACGGTCACAGTTGTATTACAGGGAAGGTACTTACTAACAACACAGTTGTACAGGGCAAGTCCTTACTACGGTCACAGTTGTATTACAGGGAAGGTACTTACTAACAACACAGTTGTACAGGGCAAGTCCTTACTACGGTCACAGTTGTATTACAGGGAAGGTACTTACTAACAACACAGTTGTACAGGGCAAGTCCTTACTACGGTCACAGTTGTATTACAGGGAAGGTACTTACTAACAACACAGTTGTACAGGGCAAGTCCTTACTACGGTCACAGTTGTATTACAGGGAAGGTACTTACTAACAACACAGTTGTACAGGGCAAGTCCTTACTACGGTCACAGTTGTATTACAGGGAAGGTACTTACTAACAACACAGTTGTACAGGGCAAGTCCTTATTACGGTCACAGTTGTATTACAGGGAAGGTACTTACTAACAACACAGTTGTACAGGGCAAGTCCTTACTACGGTCACAGTTGTATTACAGGGAAGGTACTTACTAACAACACAGTTGTACAGGGCAAGTCCTTACTACGGTCACAGTTGTATTACAGGGAGGTACTGACTAACAACACAGTTGTACAGGGCAAGTCCTTACTACGGTCGCAGTTGTATTACAGGGAAGGTACGTACTAACAACACAGTTGTACAGGGCAAGTCCTTACTACGGTCACAGTTGTATTACAGGGAAGGTACTTACTAACAACACAGTTGTACAGGGCAAGTCCTTACTACGGTCACAGTTGTATTACAGGGAAGGTACTTACTAACAACACAGTTGTACAGGGCAAGTCCTTACTACGGTCACAGTTGTATTACAGGGAAGGTACTTACTAACAACACAGTTGTACAGGGCAAGTCCTTACTACGGTCACAGTTGTATTACAGGGAAGGTACTTACTAACAACACAGTTGTACAGGGCAAGTCCTTACTACGGTCACAGTTGTATTACAGGGAAGGTACTGACTAACAACACAGTTGTACAGGGCAAGTCCTTACTACGGTCGCAGTTGTATTACAGGGAAGGTACGTACTAACAACACAGTTGTACAGGGCAAGTCCTTACTACGGTCACAGTTGTATTACAGGGAAGGTACTTACTAACAACACAGTTGTACAGGGCAAGTCCTTACTACGGTCACAGTTGTATTACAGGGAAGGTACTTACTAACAACACAGTTGTACAGGGCAAGTCCTTACTACGGTCACAGTTGTATTACAGGGAAGGTACTTACTAACAACACAGTTGTACAGGGCAAGTCCTTACTACGGTCACAGTTGTATTACAGGGAAGGTACTGACTAACAACACAGTTGCACAGGGTAAGTCCCTGCAAACAACACAATTAAATCATCACTCTTGTGCCCCGTCTCTTCTCAGGCGTTGCCATCACCCCTGTGCCCAATTCCTTCTCAGGCGTTGTCATCACTCCTGTGCCCTGTCTCTTCTCCAGGCGTTGCCATCACCCCTGTGCCCAATTCCTTCTCAGGCGTTGTCATCACTCCTGTGCCCCGTCTCTTCTCAGGCGTTGTCATCACTCCTGTGCCCCGTTCCTTCTCAGGCGTTGCCATCGCTCCTGTGTCCCGTCTTTTCTCAGGCGTTGTCATTACTCCTGTGTCCCGTCTCTTCTCTCAGGCGTTGCCATCACCCCTGTGCCCAATTTCTTCTCAGGCGTTGTCATCATTCCTGTGCCTTGTCTCTTCCTCAGGCGTTGCCATCACTCCTGTGCCTTGTCTCTTCTCAGGCGTTGCCATCACTCCTGTGCCCAATTCCTTCTCAGGCGTTGTCATCACTCCTGTACCCCGTCTCTTCTCAGGCGTTGACATCACTCCTGTGTCCCGTCTCTTCTCAGGCGTTGCCATCACTCTTGTGCCCTGTTCCTTCTCAGGCGTTTGTCCCGTCTTTTCTCAGGCGTTGTCATCACTCCTGTGCCCCGTCTCTTCTCAGGCGTTGCCATCACTCCTGTGTCCCGTCTCTTCTCAGGCGTTGTCATCACTCCTGTGCCTTGTCTCTTCTCAGGCGTTGCCATCACCCCCTGTGCCCAATTCCTTCTCAGGCGTTGTCATCACTCCTGTGCCCAATTTCTTCCTCAGGCGTTGCCATCACTCCTGTGCCTTGTCTCTTCTCAGGCGTTGCCATCACCCCCTGTGCCAAATTCCTTCTCAGGCGTTGTCATCACTCCTGTGTCCCGTCTTTTCTCAGGCGTTGTCATCACTCCTGTGTCCCGTCTCTTCTCAGGCGTTGCCATTACTCCTGTGT
Source organism: Lepas anatifera (assembly GCA_034440635.1). Classification (NCBI taxonomy): domain Eukaryota; kingdom Metazoa; phylum Arthropoda; class Thecostraca; family Lepadidae; genus Lepas; species Lepas anatifera. Next base: position 709,210 of record JAOTON010001937.1, on the reverse strand, counting down.
CCCGTCTTTTCTCAGGCGTTGTCATCACTCATGTGCCTTGTCTCTTCTCAGGCGTTGCCATCACCCCTGTGCCCAATTCCTTCTCAGGCGTTGTCATCACTCCTGTGCCCAATTTCTTCTCAGGCGTTGTCATCACTCCTGTACCCCGTCTCTTCTCAGGCGTTGACATCACTCCTGTGTCCCGTCTCTTCTCAGGCGTTGCCATCACTCTTGTGCCCTGTTCCTTCTCAGGCGTTTGTCCCGTCTTTTCTCAGGCGTTGTCATCACTCCTGTGCCCCGTCTCTTCTCAGGCGTTGCCATCACTCCTGTGTCCCGTCTCTTCTCAGGCGTTGTCATCACTCCTGTGCCTTGTCTTTTCTCAGGCGTTGCCATCACCCCTGTGCCCAATTCCTTCTCAGGCGTTGTCATAACTCCTGTGCCCAATTTCTTCTCAGGCGTTGCCATCACTCCTGTGCCTTGTCTCTTCTCAGGCGTTGCCATCACCCCCTGTGCCAAATTCCTTCTCAGGCGTTGTCATCACTCCTGTGTCCCGTCTTTTCTCAGGCGTTGTCATCACTCCTGTGTCCCGTCTCTTCTCAGGCGTTGCCATTACTCCTGTGCCCCGTCTTTTCTCAGACGTTGTCATCACTCTTGTGTCCCGTCTCTTCTTAGACGTTGTCATCACTCCTGCACAACGTTCCTTGTCAGGCGATTTTATCAGTGCCAATGTGTCCCCTTCCCTGGATGATATCAGAAGGCGTTTCCAACCTGTTGGTCTCGGGCGGTATGATAAAAGTCTATATTGATGCGGGCTGCACTGCGATGTCTGGACGCGCCGTTCCGCGCCGGGTGACAAGACCAGGCTTCGCTGACACGCCCCGTGCGTGCAGCGACCAACCAGGCGCCGGTGGCAGACGCCGGCGGAGATCTGATGCTGCACTTGCCGGTGTCGGTGGTGACGCTGAACGGGTCGCGCTCCAGCGACGACGTGGCCGTGGTGCGGTGGAGGTGGGAGCGCGACCCCAGCAGTCTGGCTGCCGGCCGCGTACTGGCCGAAACTGACGCCTCCCCCTCACTGCAGGTAGGTGTGTGTACCGTGGCCGACAACCTCAAGCTGGCACCAGCCTGTGTCGCATTCTGTATTGCTGTTTTATCTCCAGCCATCCTGTTCTGCTGTTTTATCCCCAGCCATCTCCTGACCGTTGTTTTATCCCCTGCTATTCTGTACTGATGTATTGTCCCTAGCTATTCCCAGGTGATGTTTTATCCCAAGCTATCCTGTGCTGTCATTTTATCCCCAGGCATTCTATACTGCTGTCTTATCCCGGCGCAGCCATCCTGTCCTGCTGAGTTATCTCCAGCCATTCTATACTATTCTTTTATCCCCAGCCGTCATTTACTATTGTGTTATCCCCGGTCATGCTGTGATGCTGCTGCTCCCAACAGGGTTAGAGTTGGCGATGGCATATTACCTCAGTAGTAGTCGATTCGCCGTAATGCCGCAATTTTTTAATTTCTATCTCGAGTCTGATCTTCCCCCAGCTGCCGCGGGTCCATCCTCCCTCTGTTGTCGCGGGTCCGCCCTCCCTCTGCTGTCGCGGGTCCATCCTCCCTCTGCTGTCGCGGGTCCGTCCTCCCTCTGCTGTCGCGGGTCCGTCTTCCCCTCTGCTCCCGCGGGTCCGCCCTCCCTCTGCTGTCGCGGGTCTGTCCTCCCTCCGCTGTCGGGGGTCCATCCTCCTCTGCTGTCGCGGGTCCATCCTCCCTCTGCTCCCGCGGGTCCGCCCTCCCTCTGCTCCCCGCGGGTCCGCCCTCCCTCTGCTGTCGTGGGTCTATCCTTCCTCTGCTGTCGGGGTCCATCCTCCCTCTGTTGTCGCGGGTCCGTCCTCCCTCTGTTGTCGCGGGTCCGTCCTCCCGCTGCTGGGGCATTCCAGGACAAAACGACCAAGAGTATTTCAATTTGACACTAACATGTCTAGAAAAATCTGAAACTTTGTCTCCGGGGTATTTTTGGGCCAGGAACACGCTTGTGAGAATCTTAGCCACCTCCAAACAACGGTGACCGAGTTATAGCCCGAGGCATTTTCGGGAGGTCACCTTGTAGACTCATCTTTGATGCTTCATAACTCAAAAAATTATTCCCTGATTAACAAGTTGTGTATAGCATTGAACTCGTCTTGAACTATACATTGTTTTAAAAAATAAAATTTTAGAATTAAAAAAAATTGCCTTTTAATTTGTTTTACCTTTTCTTTTTTGGCCCAGCTTGACCTTTTTGCAGTTGAAATTGACCTTTTAGACACTTCAAAAATTTTGCTTCATAAATAATCTTTCGATAGAAAAAAATTAAAAAAATGCCTCCTTGCTATAAATTCCAAATTTTTAGCACATAAGGTAGGTATGCAGACGGTTTTTGACCACTGCGGTAGCAAAGCCTTATGTTTAACACCGCAAACAAAGCGATTGCCTTTGTAATCGGCTGCTTGCAATGATATTGCATTGTCTTTACGAAATTTTAATCGTGCAAGTGTCTGGATTTATGAGAATTAACACGCGCCCACACGAGGGGTGGGCAACCGGCCTTCGCAGGTTTCCACAGGTAGTAAAAACACCTCCGTGCAGCGCCACCGTACTTCATCTACCTCTAACTCGACATTTTTGCGCTTCTGGCAAAATAATTTAAATAATTTCTTACGTTGGTTTTAATGTCAGTCGGTAATTCGTTTAAAAGGTCACCAAAACTCATTAATTAGAACTAGTTTCCACTGTATTTTCAACAGTCATCTTCAGCATGAAATATTTGCTCATAGTTTTCATTTCACATTTCGAAAACATCGTTTTTAAATATCGCGAGAACGAGCATTATAACAGTACCACTTCCTTATTAGCTACCTTACCTATTATAAACGATGCATCTAGGTATTCCTATAAGAACATTGACATAGTTTGAGCGTATAACACTTACATTTACTACATTTCAATACACGAATTACATAAATTAATTACATTTTACATCAGTTACATGTGGCATATATTCATTAACAATGAACATTGATCATCATCTCATCCCCCCCCAAAGCGTAAGTGTTCGGTGTGTGTTTATCTGCATGTTGAGTGAGGGCTTTTGTTCGTGTATGTGTAGTGAAACCATAGTATATATATATTGCACCCCATAAAACATACAAGCAGTACAAAAAATAAAAAGACAGGCCACGCACTCATGGGCGCTCCCGGCGCGGAGCTCCTAAATTACGCCGGGGACGCCGCCGTAGAACGGGCAGTTAAAAAGGCACTATTATGATGGCGATAAAAACTACTGCTAGTGCTGCGAGGACTGCTAGTTTTCGGGTGTCATTGGTGGAAGCGATGATGTGTGTGTTTCTGGACTAGTGTTTGCCTCGTAAGTTCTGTGTTGTGTGTAGTTTGCATATGCTGCTTGATGGCTCCATCCTGCAGATGCATGGTGAGCCGTCGAGACAATGTCGTTGTAGTCACACCAATGTAGTGTTCGGCATGAGGTCTACAACCCTCATGTGGACATGAGAATTTATGCACCACATTGGTGCGCTTCAACGGCACTGTCTCGACTGGCTTGTTAGTCATGACAAGGTTGCGTGTTTTCTGTATTTGGTAGTATATGTTAAGTTGGAGTCTTTCTTGGTTTTTGCACTCTACGTTGCGCCTAATGATATCCTTAAGTATTCTCTCATCTGTTTTGTGTGCGCTGCTCATGTTGTTTCTGTAGTAGATGTGATGTGTCTGTGTAACGGTTGTCTCTGTTTTTTCTGTTTTCGATAGTTGTCTGTTTATTTCTGTGTCTATGTAATGATTTGTGTAGCCGTTGGATACTGGAAGTTGTTTTGTGCGATTCAGCTCTTCATGCATCTTTTGGTAGGTAGAACAGTGTTTAAGGGCTCTTCTAATGAAGGCTTTAAGTACGCTACGTTTATACTGCTCAGGACATTCACTATCCGCATTCATTGTAATACCTTGGTTTGTGGGTTTTCTATACACACTGGTTAGGAATTTACTGTCTGTTGCTTCAATGAGAACATCTAGAAATGGTAGCATGTTGTCACGGCTGAGCTCAAAAGTGAACTTGAGCACCGATGCATGTAGTTTATTGATAAGGTGATTAAGCTGTTTTAAGTCTGTGATTTCTGTAAATATGTCGTCAACGTATCGAACATATGTTAGTGGGGCGGTTTCCGTTTCCCGCAAAACTTTGTTTTCAATGTGGGCCATGTAGAAGTTTGCGAAGAGTGGTCTCAAGGGTGACCCCATGGCCACTCCGTCTTTTGGACATACAGGCAACCGTCTGGACTCCTGAATGGAGAGTCTGCTGTACATGCATAGAGGATGTCTCGGAGAATTTTCTCCGGTAGGTTAAGCGTTGGGAGGCCATTAGTATGTGAGTGATACACTTCATCTACTATGATGTCTATAGTTTTGTTAATTGGTACATTGGTGAACAAGCTAGTTACATCAATTGAAGCGAGAATTCCCCGCGGTTTCTTTGTCCTCAACAGGTCAAGGAACTCATCTACAGATTCGACAGAGTACTTAGCTGGAATGTACGGTTTCAATAGGTTGTTCAATCTTTTTGCGAGTCTATAGGGGGTGTGCTAATCTGAGAAATTATGGGTCTTAATGGGTTTCCTTCTTTATGGGTTTTAACTGTACCATAGATATATCCAGGGAATATTCACCAACTATTTTAGAAAAGTGAACTCCTCCTTTTAACGCATTGGCAGCACTGATAATACGGTTAACTCTCACCTTAAGTTTGTTCGTAGGATCGACTGTGATTCGCTTAAACTTAGTTTGATCAGAAATTATATCATTCAGTTTCTGAGAATAAACACTTCGATCTAATATAACGAAGACAGGCGACTTTTCTGCTTTTCGTATAATAATACGTTTGTCCTCTCGAAGTTCCTTAGCGGCCTTGCGTAGTTCTTCAGTCAGAAGTTTACTTTTATCGTTCCCCCTTAGCTTCGAGCCTTCTCCTATTAGCTGTCCTTTCAGGTTCCTGCTTATTCTGATCTTTCTCCCATTTTCTAGCTTAAGTAGGTCTTCATATAGTATTTCTAGTTCGGTCCTTTTTTCTATAATCTGACGCTTGGATTGGAAGTGACAATTTAATCATAAGTTAAAGAGGGTATGTTGGGCTTCCGTCAGTTGCACTGATGATAAGTTAATGTATCCTTCCTTCTTATCAGATAGAAAGAATTTCCCACCATAGAGACGAGAAAGCTTTTTGGTTATCCTCACCTTGTCTGCATGCTGGGTGTTTTCATACTTTTCTTCTAATTCTTTTACAATCCGTTGCTTTGTTTCTAGCTCAATATCACACTCTAGAAAAGTATTATATATCTCTGTTAGTTTCTTTCTCAGTTTGTCATACTTCCGTTCTTTCTCCTTTAGTTGAAAGCTTATTAGGTTTCTTCTAAACTCCTTGGTAAAGTGCTTCCTCTTGGCTGCCGTGTCGTGAAGTCGTACATTCGAATAGTCGGGCAATATGTTCTCTTTGAGGCAATGACAGTTAAATTGTATAGCACTCGCGCACTTATATATTTTTCTTTGGAGTTTTTCTATTTTTCTTACTTTGATTTTAATGTCAGTCGTTAATTCGTTTAAAAGGTCACCAAAACTCATTAATTAGAACTAGTTTCCACTGTATTTTCAACAGTCATCTTCAGCATGAAATATTTGCTCATAGTTTTTATTTCACATTTCGAAAACATCGTTTTTAAATATCGCGAGAACGAGCATTATAACGGTACCACTTCCTTATTAGCTACCTTACCTATTATAAACGATGCATCTAGGTATTCCTATAAGAACATTGACATAGTTTGAGCGTATAACACTTACATTTACTACATTTCAATACACGAATTACATAAATTAATTACATTTTACATCAGTTACATGTGGCATATATTCATTAACAATGAACATTGATTATCATCTCATCCCCCCAAAGATGATGAGATAAAATAAAACCTCCTTTGCAATTCTCGACAATTCTCAATGCTCACAAGTTATTAAAATTTACCAATTGCCCCATGCATTTCTAATGGAGAGATCGTGACCCTGAACTTGTCCCAGGTTATCTATATATAAATCCTGCTACGAACAATTGTCTTGCTCGGTGACCTTACTATGTGATGTGAATCTAAGCACGATATGTTAAATAATTTGATCTTACTAATGCACCTCCAAAGTTTTTTTGAGGTTAGGTCTCTTGACCTGGGTTGGCGGTCTGACCTGATATGACCCAGACCTAAAATTTTGCCAGAAGCTGCAAACATTTCGAGTTAGAGGTAGATGAAGTACGGTGGCGCTGCGCGATGGTGTTTTTTCTACTTCCTGTGGAAACCTGAGGAGGCCGGTTGCCCGCCCCCTCGTGTGGGTGCGTGTTAATTCTCATAAACTCTGACACTTGCACGATTAAAATTTTTCGTAAAGACAATGCAACATCATTGCAAGCGACCTATTCCAAAAGCAATCGCTTTGTTTGTGGAGTTACACATAAGGCTGTACTACCGCAGTGGTCAAAAACCGTCTGCATACCTACCTTAGGTGCTAAAAATGAGGAATTTATAGCAAAAACGCATAAAAATATCGAAATATACTTTATGAAGCAAAATTTTTAAGTGTCGAAAAGATCAATTTTAGCTGCGAAAAGGTCAAGCTAGGTGACAAAAGGTCAAACGAATTAAAAGTCAAAATTTTTAAGTAAAATTTTTTTTAAAATTTTCTTTTTCAAAGTAATGTATAGTTCAAGACGAGTTCAATGATATACAAAACTTGTTAATCAGATAATGCGTTTTTGAGTTATGAAGCATCAAAGATGAGTCAACTAGGTGACCTCCCGAAAATGCCTCGGGCTATAACTCGGTTACCGTTGGTCGGAGGGGGCTGAGATTCTCATAGGTGTGTTCCTGGCCCAAAACTACCTCGGAGACAAAGTTTCAGATTTTTTTCTAGACATGGTGGTGTCAAGCCTTGATCGATCTGTCGTGGAATCCCCCTGCTGTCGCGGGTCCGTCCTCCCTCTGCTGCCACGGGTCCGTCCTTCCCTCTGCTTCCGCGGGTCCGTCCTCCCTCTGCTGTCGCGGGTCCGTCCTTTCCTTTGCGTTCGCGGGCCCGTCCTTCCCTCTGCTGCCACGGGTCCGTCCTCCCTCTGTTGTCGCGGGTCCGTCCTCCCTCTGTTGTTGCGGGTCCGTCATCCCTCTGCTGCCGCGGGTCCGTCCTCCCTCTGCTGTCGCGGGTCCGTCCTTCCCTCTTCTGCCGCGGGTCCGTCTTCCCCTCTGCTGTCGCGGGTCTGCCCTTCCCTCTGCTGCCGCGGGCCCGTCTTCCCCTCTGCTGCCGCGGGCCCGTTCTTCCTCTGTTGTCGCGGGTCCGTCTTCCCCTCTGCTGTTGCGGGTCCGTCCTCCCTCTGCTGCCGCGGGTCCGTCCTCCCTCTGCTGTCGCGCGTCCGTCCTTCCCTCTTCTACCGCGGGCCCGTCTTCCCCTCTGCTGTCGCGGGTCCTCCTTCCCTCTGCTGTCGCGCGTCCGTCCTTCCCTCTTCTACCGCGGGCCCGTCTTCCCCTCTGTTGCCGCGGGTCCGTCCTCCCTCTGCTGTCGCGGGTCCGTCCTCCCTCTGCTGTCGCGGGTCCGTTCTTCCTCTGCTGCCGCGGGTCCGTCCTGCCTCTGCTGTCGCGGGTCCTTCTTCCCTCTGCTGTCGCGCGTCCGTCCTTCCCTCTTCTACCGCGGGCCCGTCTTCCCCTCTGCTGCCGCGGGCCTGTCCTCCCTCTGCTGTCGCGGGTCCGTCCTTCCCTCTTCTGCCACGGGTCCGTCTTCCCCTCTGCTGCCGCGGGTCCGTCCTCCCTCTGCTGTCGCGGGTCCGTCCTTCCCTCTGCTGCCACGGGTCCGTCCTCCCTCTGCTGTCGCGGGTCCTCCTTCCCTCTGCTGTCGCGGTTCCGTCCTTCCCCTCTGCTGCTGCGGGTCCGTTCTCCCTCTGCTGTCGCGGGTTCGTCTTCCCTCTGTTGTCGCGAGTCCGTCCTCTCTCTGCTGTCGCGGGTCCGTCTTCCCTCTGCTGTCGCTGGTCCGTTCTCCCCTCTGCTGCCTCGGGTCCGTCCTCCCTCTGCTGTCGCGGGTCCGTCCTTCCCTCTGCTGTCGCGGGCCCGTCCTTCCCTCTGCTGCCGCTGGTCCGTCTACCCTTCTGCTGCTACCAGTGTGATTCCGCTGTTCCGTCGAGTGTCTGACCTCTGCTCTGCGTTAGCTGGTGGACATGGTAGCGGGCCAGTACCGGTTCCAGCTGGCGGTGTGGGACGAACAGGGTGCCTCCTCCACTGACGCCGTCTCTGTGGTTATCCAGCCCGACCCCGACCTCGACAGCCACGTCCAACTGGAGCTCGACATCCCCCTCAACAGGGTAAGCTGCCGCTGTCGCCGCTCGGCTCACTGCCATGCTGGATTAGGCAGGAGGATTAGTCGCTGTTTTTTTCAACGGGAAGTTGTCAGTCCCCGTGCGATCATCTTGAGGTTTGCGAACAGACTCGTCTCGCGCTGCCGTCTGCGCCCCGTGACCGACACCCCTGGGACCGTTGTGCCAGTCAAATCCGATTGGTTTGCGGTGCTCTCGTTCTGCACATGGACTTGTGTGTGTGCACTGCTAGTTTCATGGTTGTGTTGAAAACTGGTCGGCTTACACCTCGTCGATAGGTGTTTATATTTTATTGTGATTTCTAGCTGTAGTAAATACATGACCAGGGTTAACATGCGGGGAGGGGGTGATAGACTCCTTAAGTGAGGAGAAACCGAAAAGTACGTATAACTTTGGGATCATTGAACCCATCAGCCCTAAAAAGACCACATTTGCAGTACAGATAGTCTTAGTTCATACACTATGTTGAAATCTTTAACTATAACTTCATTTCGAAATTCATTCTAAAAATCTGCTTTTCATGGTGGTAGCGGATTTTTTTTTACAGTGACCCAGAAATTACGATGATATCTTCCCTTATGGTTGCAGGAACAATTTTGCGGCTGGCTTTGTTATTGTGATGCGGTAATGAAACAAAAAGGTAGATATGTATCAATACCCGCCAAAAAAGTCGGGCGGCTGCAGGAGAGGGGTGGGCTGTGGAAAGTGGAACGCGTCGTGCGCTTTCCGTCGGCCTACCCGATTTTTAAGCACGTTGGCAGTGAGTTCACCCTTTGTCACGAATCTGAGTCGAAGTTGGCAGGAGTTCTAAACTCTTGGCTGGTTTTAGAGGGTGTGACTTTCTGTTTGCGACTAGTTAAGTTTCACCTGACAATTTTCTCGTCCCCTAAATTCAACTCCAGTTTATCAACTTCTATTAAAAAGGTAAAGCGTTTTCCACGTGATCGGAAAGAGCACCGCGAGTCACAGGTGGCGTTTTGCACACTGAGAGAGGAAGGCCCAGGAGGATTGTCCCTGGTGTGCTGGAAACACTGTAAGTGGCGGAGTATGCACATGGCACGGTATGGCCCGCCTGCCTGGGGATACCGACCTGACACCTGGCGGTGGCATGGCCAGTGGACGGAGGCGCAGAAGGTTGCGCTGCGGAACAAGGTGGCGCTGGCGGTGCCGTCGTCGGGAGAGGTGCGCGTCTGGCTGCTGGGGTGGACGGCTGCGCCGCGCTCCGGTCACCTGCAGCTGCAGCTGATGGCGGAGGACGTCAGCCTGCGTGCCGATGCCCAGCCGCAGACACGGGTACGTCACCGGCCCCACCCCAAATCGCGGCCTGCCGTTTTGCCCCCGTGTGTCATGTTGTCCGCCTCGGCATCTTTTCCATAGCGTTGTTACATTTTCATGCCAGGTGTACCCGCTTCGATGTCAAGGCCGGTGGTGGTGGTAGACCTGACCTGTTCTCCCGCCAGGTGCTGCCGGGGCCGGAGCTGGTGGCAGACCTGACCTGACCTGACCTGCCGCCAGGTGCTGCCGGGGCCGGAGCTGGTGGCAGCCCTGAGGCAGCGGTTGGCGGCGGACCCGTCGGCGTTGGAGCACACTGTGCTGCGGCTGGAGACGGTGACGTGTCAGAACGAGTGTTCGGGCCACGGCAGCTGCCAGCCGGCCTCCCGCCGCTGTCAGTGCCACCGCTTCTGGACCGAGAACGTGTTCAAGCGGTACGCCGGCGGCGACTCCAACTGCGGTCAGTGCTGGTCGGCCGGAGGCGCTGCAGCGAGCAAGGATGTCTGGCATCGGGCCAGGCGCTGAGGAAAACCCACTGAAGATGTTACGTGGGCTCAATGCTTTGATAGAGCTTCAAAGGGAGGGCTGTGGTCACAGATGAAAGAATAGGGAGTCATGTGTTGGAGTCAGAGCTAACCTGTCCCTGGTAGAGGTCTCAGCTGGCACAGGGGGTGTTTTGCTACCCCTTCCCCCTCCTAATCGCAGAACTAGCCGTCCGACTTGAATCGATAGTCCCATCCAAAACCACTCCAAACATGGTGTTTTTCATTATTTAAGAGCACTATTGACGTTCTAATTCGAGTAAATATACGGCAAGTGGTATATCCTCTGGTATTGGTGTGTGGTAATTGGTATATCCTCGATCTTTTCTACCTTGGTTAAATACTATAAGCTGGTTCCCACTTTTAAGGACCTGGGATGAGACTTAATTGACATACATTTTTGTTTTTGGTCACTCCCAACAGGCACGCTTGCCCAACTACAGGGAGTATTGGCGTGTCTGTTCAATGATTCTTTCAACTGGGTCGGATCGGACACGGAAGGCGGTTTCCCGCCATGAGGGTTGAATTCACGTTAATCCATGCTATCTGATCTGAAGACGAACAATGAAGCTACTACTACTACTAGGCCACTCGGCCTCCTAGAACGCTGGCATTTGGTTTGTAATGGAATGTTGAGGTAAGCAACGTAAAATGAACATTAGTGCAGCTTTCATGGAAAGTTTGATAAAAATATCTACCTGTGTGAATCACATGGACTAAACTTCGTCAAAACAGGATCTCCAAGGACGCTCATGGGAAATATAACAACACAAGCTAGAAACATAACCGTTTTACAGATTTGACGACGCCATTGTGGCATAGTCAATTATGGAAATTCGGTGTTGTGTGGGGCGCTTTTGGCTAGAAATGGCGGATTTTTTTCTGCAATGTATTTTTATTGACCTTTTCGGGCTTAAGGAAAATGTGGCACCTTGGTGCAATTCCAGTCTGTGGTGGTTTTAGGGGTAATCAATGTTGAAAATAACGGATTTGTCCTAGTTTCTGTCGGAAAAAATACTGGTAAGCCTAATAATTCGCGTTATTTAATTGGCCTTTTTCAGCAATAGTCTCCAAAGTAGCGTGACGTCAGATCGGCATATGAGCTGGCAATTTTTAGCCAGGCCAAAAATGAATACGAGTTCAAATGAAGCGTTTTTAGCCAAAATAGGCTGCCATTAGGAACTAAAGTGGCATTTATCATTTTTTATATTTTTCATATGTTTAAATCTGCTTTACAATTCAAACTAGTCAATGAAGCAAGTTATGAACATTTATAATAAACGGTACCGAAGTCTTGTTTATTACATGGGGCTTCAAGATATCCAAGCAAGATAATTTTGTCTGCGCAACACTCGCGGCGGGACTTAGCGTGACGTCATTTTCCTAAAATTGTCTCATAGCGCGTAAACACCTGGGGAGGAGAGGGTCAGTAGGGTGTGAATTTTTATATTTCTTCTCTGCAAATGGTTAGTTCTTGCAGTACTTTAGCTAAGCACAAGGGGAAGGGGGGGCGGTTGCTCCCCCGTCGCCCCTTGGATCCACCCCAGGTAATGGGGGAGAGGTTCGTTCAAAGGTTACATCATAACATGGAGGGGCCCACCTAAAGGTGAGTCATGACGTAGGGATTGGCTCAAAAGTGAGCCCTGGCATGAGGATCTGCCCAAAAGTGAGCCATGGCGTGGGGGTCTGCCCAAAAGTGAGCCATGGCGTGGGGGTCTGCCCAAAAGTGAGCCATGGCGTGGGGGTCTGCCCAAAAGTGAGCCATGGCGTGGGGGTCTGCCCAAAAGTGAGCCATGGCGCGGGGTCTGCCCAAAGTGAGCCATGGCATGAGGATCTGCCCAAAATTGAGCCATGGCGTGGGGGTCTGCCCAAAAGTGACGCCATGACATAGGGATCGGCTCAAGAACAGGTCATGACATGGGGATCTGCCCAAAAGTGACGCCATGAGACGGGGGTTCACTCCAGAATTGACCCCATGAGGCAGGGGTCCGACCAAAAGTGACGCTCAGACTTGGAGAGGGGGTATGGAAACCCCTAAAAAGGCGTAATTTATGACCGCATTTTAATTTTGATAATTTCGGACTTTAGCAAAGTGGAAATCATTGTTGAATTCTTCCACATCTGGTTGTCGTGGAGTATGTCGGTGAGATATTGAATACTGTCACATTTTGATGGGGAAATTTGAGGGATGGGGTCTCAGTGGATGCTAGACGAGGCCCGGTGCTGTGGTGTTATTGTTACCGTGGCCTACGGAGGTGTATTGAATTCAAGGAACCTGGTAAGCTGCCTGAGGGCAGCGTGTGTGGCCCGCTCTTGTTTATCTGCTACACAACAGACATCCCCCTCATCATTCGAGCCAACTGTATAATCTTCGCCGACGATCTTAAGTTGTACCACCGAATTTCGACAAAAACAGACAGTGATGCCCTTCAGGCTGACATCAACAATTTAGTAGAAGGGTCTAAAATTTGGCGTTTAAAATTGAATCCAGATAAATGTAGCGTTATATCATTTTCTCCCCGAAAATCTCCGATCCTTACCACCTATATACTGGATGGTACGCCGCTGGAGCGCCGTACAGAGACTAGGGATCTCGGTGTTATACTCGACAGCAAGCTGACTTTCGCTCTACACATAGACCACACCGTGGCCAAGGCCAATAGAATGTTCGGCCTCCTCATACGAAGTTTTCAGACCTCGCGCCAGTGCTGCCGAGTCAGACTCAAGCACACTTCTATTCTTTGTGCTTATTATGCCCATGTAAGATCCATCCTGAAGTATGATTGCGTTGTATGGGTAGGGTCTGCTGCATCCCACCTGAAGCGCCTAGAAAGGGTGCAGCATAAACTTCTCATCTGGTTGGCCTCATTTTCGGACCGTCCGTCAGCCAGGCTTGACTATCCATCTCTTTTGACTCACTACAAAGTGCGTAGTATTAAGGCTCGTTTTGCTCAGCATGACCTCTTGTTTTTGTTTAATCTTCATCACGGAAAGTTGGATTGTTCTGATCTGGTTTCCGAGTTCGGTTTGTCTGTCCCGCGTCGAACGTCGCGTTCTACCTCTTTGTGGGCAGCTCGGTTTGCGCGTGTTGGTACTGTGCAGCGCAGCCTCTTCATCCGCGTGGCCGTCACATGTAACAGTTTCTTCAACGCATTTCGTAATGTTGATTTCTTCGCAGACTCGGGCTACACATTTAAAACTAATGCTATCAAATTCACGGCAACCTTAGGAACTTTCTCAGGATAGGCATTTGTGCAAATGTTGAGCGTTATGGATGTTCGGGGAATGCTTCCATTGCTGAATGTATTTATTATCTGACTTTACTGTTTTAAATCACATGACTGCATCAGTAATTGGGCAATGCCTGTTGATGTTTTTTACCAATACAGAATACAGAATACAGAAGATCATGTATGGAGTTGGACGTCGCTTTGTATCCACTGTTTCTGCAAGTGTGCATTCTGGGAGACGTGCCGCCAACATCGGGCCGTGAGTGCGGACAAGCCGCAGGCGTCGGACACCCCCACCACCTGGCATTGGCTTCTGGGCTATCCCTGATGACCTCCTACCCATGATGTTAGCCTGGCGGCAGTCGGCCCGGCCGGCTTCAGCTGCGCTGTCACTACTGGTGGTCTGCTCCCTCTCCCGGCAGAGTGGAGCGTGCTGTACGTGATCATCATCGGGTTCTCGCTGGCTTCAGCTGCGCTGTCACTACTGGTGGTGTGCTCCCTCTCCCGGCAGAGTGGAGCGTGCTGTACGTGATCATCATCGGGTTCTCGCTGGCGGCGGCGCTGTGTGCGGCCGGCTGGGCCGGCGTCTGTCTGCTGCGGCGCTGGTTGGGCGGTGCCGCCCGCGCCCGTCGCGCCCGGTATGCTCCTGTCAGCAGCCTCGACATCGTGGAGATGAGGCCCAAAAGTAGGTACTGCCGCCCTAGGCTGCCGTCGGCTCTGGCTTCGGTCTATAGTGTTGGCAATGGTTTAGAGTACTGAACAGTGAGACCTGGCCCGCAATGGCAGGGAAACAGTTTGGCGGGGGGTTTCGGTTAGTTGATGTTAGCTTGTGAGATTGCAGAATGCAGCGGCGGTGATGGTGGCGCTCGTTCCTCAGACGGACTCTCGGCTGGCGCGGTGCTGGCCTCAGAAACCGACTCGGAGTCCGGAGCCGCTGTTCGAGGCTAGTGCGCCGCGACGGCCGCGCGCCACCAACAAACGCCGCAAACGCAACGGCCTGCTGCGACCGGCTCAGAAGAGCGGCAAGAAGATGTAGCCCATCCTGGCCGGGCCAGTGGCACCTGGCTGGATGGAGGTGGGCTGCGTTACGACTAGAGCGGGGCCAAGGTGCTGGCGCGTCTGCCGTCTGAGCTGGGTGGTGTATTGGCTGATCCGAATTAGGCATCAGCCCCAGCAGGCGCCTGTGCTCATTCTCTTGGTTAATGCAGAGGTCGCCAAGCGTGCGAGCAGGGCCTCTGACTGGGGCCTGAAGGCCTGGACCAGGCTCTCATTGTCGTCTGTGATATCTCAGCACGCATTCCCGACCACTGCGCAATAGGTTGTGTCATAGAATACTAGCACCTTTTGGACGAGTCTGCCACCTTGAATCCCTCTTTTTGCCCGGGTTGTGCGATACCTAGATAAAGTCAGATCTTTTTCAAATTTAAAGGATGTCAAAACTGGTTAGTGCTTTTAGGTCTTCATTGAGAGCCAACGTTAACTATTTGGGCAAATTTTCTAGCTCTTGGAGGTTTTCAACATTCATGTACAAACGCCCAAACAATTGATGGGATCACGAATACTTCGGTCTCTTATTCACTAGAAACTATTGACCCCTAAAAAGCACTTACCCTATTGGTCTTTGCTATCCATAGAACACTTGTTTTCGACAGATCTTTGGTATTATGAGAGCTCACGTCTGAAGCGGGGAATGGATTGTGCCCCGCGGCCGGCTACGATTCCCACGTTCGTGACACAGGCTGCAGCCATGCCCCCCCCGGCCGGCTGTGGTTCCCACGTCCGTGACACAGGCTCCAGCCGTGCCTCCCCCGGGCTGGCTGTGGTTCCCACGTCCGTGACACAGGCTCCAGCCGTGCCTCCCCCGGGCCGGCTGTGGTTCCCCACGTCCGTGACACAGGCTCCAGCCGTGCCCCCTCCCCGGCCGGCTGTGGTTCCCACGTCCGTGACACAGGCTCCAGCCGTGCCCCCTCCCCGGCCGGCTGTGGTTCCCACGTCCGTGACACAGGCTCCAGCCGTGCCTCCCCGGCCGGCTGTGGTTCCCGCGTCCGTGACACAGGCTCCAGCCGTGCCTCCCGGCTAGCTGTGGTTCCCGCGTCCGTGACACAGGCTCCAGCCGTGCCTGCCCCCCGGGCCGGCTGTGGTTCCCACGTCCGTGACACAGTCTCCAGCCGTGCCCCCCCTCCCCGGCCGGCTGTGGTTCCCGCGTCCGTGACACAGGCTCCAGCCGTGCCCCCTCCCCGGCCGGCTGTGGTTCCCACGTCCGTGACACAGGCTCCAGCCGTGCCCTCCCCGGCCGGCTGTGGTTCCCACGTCCGTGACACAGGCTCCAGCCGTGCCTCCCGGCCGGCTGTGGTTCCCACGTCCGTGGCACAGGCTCCAGCCGTGCCCCTCCCGGCCGGCTGTGGTTCCCGCGTCCGTGACACAGGCTCCAGCCGTGCCTCCCCTCCCCGGCCGGCTGTGGTTCCCGCGTCCGTGACACAGGCTCCAGCCGTGCCCCCTCCCCGGCCGGCTGTGGTTCCCACGTCCGTGAAACAGGCTCCAGCCGTGCCCCCTCCCCGGCCGGCTGTGGTTCCCACGTCCGTGACACAGGCTCCAGCCGTGCCTCCCCTCCCCGGCCGGCTGTGGTTCCCGCGTCCGTGACACAGGCTCCAGCTTAGCAGCCCGTGGGCACATGAGGTTCCTCTCCAGCTTTCGAGTCGAAGGGAACTGAAGTTTCGAACTGCAGCTTATACTCCATGACATCGCAATGTTCAATCGATATTTGTAAAGAACATGATAGTATAATAATTTTGATCATGTATGTACGGTTATGCCTGCCGCCCTTTCAGCCAGTGGTGTTGTAACTGCTGTATGACAGATTTTAGTTTTATCGGGTAAGTTAAAGCTATTTTAGATTCAACCACAATTGTTCAGTAGTGGCGTTGGTTGATGACTAAAATTGTACCGGTTTTAATCACAAAACGAACATGATTTAATGATTTCCTGTTCCTTATAACATTGGATATTATTTGTGGCATAAAAGTGCAGTCTGTCAGCTCCGATGATCTGCAGCCACAATTAGCAGTATCAAACGAAAGGCCAGCTTCGCCAAAACTGGAGGCGTCACCCGTGGCCCTCTGATCCCGGGACTGGCAACAAGACGGATTCAACTTTCTGCCGACTCGTCCTGTTTCAAAAGACAGTGTTTCTCATTGCCTGAGAGCGTTATTGATATTACGTCTGGTTTGACGGCGGGAGGTCGGAATCCAGCGGGCGGTTAGACCCGGCCTGTTGAAAGCTAGGTTTGGGCCAGCCGAGCTTCCCGGAAACTGTGTGGCACCCGCCGCGGGAGATGAGCGCTGCGGTCGCCAGCGAGTGGGCGCCTGCCTTAGTCGCGCGCCGTCCGAGCGGATCGAAGACATGGTGAAGCATGTCTTCAGCCTGGTGTCAAGTCCAAGCCAGGACCTGAAACGCTGCGCGTTGGACCAGTGTTGATTAGGTCACAGTTACTCCGTGTCCCTGATTTGTGTTTCTAGTGAAGCACGAGGGAAGATCGAAGGGGCGCCGTTTTACGGAGCTTTAGACAGTGAATTCAATGGGGTTCTTCCTCATTGAGTGTTCCCTTTTGCAATACCATTGCCACAGCACTAGCTGATGTTTTGACTAATGCGCGATCTTGTGTGATCACCCTGCGGGCATTGGTGCTTAGTCTGTCACGGTGTCTTGTAAAGTTTACTTAGTTTTGTAGTTGGTTTAGCTTAGCGTTGTGATTGCCGCGCGTAGGCCTGGTTACCGAGGGATGCCGGATGTGTAGACTATGGACATAGCTGAGCCAGTAGGGGCGGCCGCTGTGTCTGTATACAGCGCGCCTTTGCGGTTGGCCGGTGTGAATGGTGGAGACACTGTCTCCGGCTGCCGCAGGCCGTCTGTCGCAGCCGCTTCCCAGGTATGGACAGTGTGGGCCCATCCAGTGCAGGGGGCCGTCGGCCGCTGACGTCCAGCAGAGATTCTGGATCGCACGTGCAACAGCATAGCAATGTCGGTAGCCTGGCAACGCCCGCGGAATGCTGCTGGCTATGGGCAAGTGATTCTGGGCAAGCAGCGTGGTCAACCGATTCTTGCTGCCCTCCTTGCCATCTGATTCGGATAAAGCGGTGACGTGAAGGCTGGGGCTGAAGCCTCCGTGTAGGTCACGAGTGCGTCGGGGGTCCGTGTATTCTGTGATGATGACTGAGCTGCTCCCACCAGGCGAGAGTGTGGCTATGGACGGATTAGTGCCTACTTTCCACCCCTTGTGAGGGCACCTCTGACCTTTTGTAGACGACTTTCCTCTCATTAACAATGTTACCTGTCTGAAAAGGAAGAGGCGAGCGTGCTGTTGCCCGGCGGTACCGGTCCCGTACGCCGCCACCGCCATCGCCATCGCCAGTACCGCCGCTGTAGCCGGGCGGCTTACCTTCATCCGTGATGTCAGTGGGCCACATCATGTGTTACGCTTAGAGGCTGGTCTATGGGTATTGTTGGTAGCGGGAACTTCAGCCTGGTCAGTGTCGTGTCTGTGTGCTAGTGTGACGAACTAGTGCCCTCTGGCCTGGCTTGGTACAAGGCCAGAGGTGTGGGGGGGGATGGGCCGGTGGCCGGGCCGACGGACGACACCATGGACAGGCGACGGCCTCGCTGCTGTCTCAGGCTCGACCCATGTCCCACACATTTTATGGAACGACAAACAGGCTCACCGGGGAAATACAGCGACCAGATACTCACGGCCAATTTGTTTCTGTGTGTGTATGAACATATTTCAGTAAGTACTCGAGCTCGATGAATTTTCTTTTTGTCCTCGCTTGACTTCGGTTTGGGGATGGGGCACCCTTTAATGTATTTTTGTGTTATTACGTGCTGTTTTATTTACTATGAAAAGAGTGCTCCCACTTATAGAGTGCCTCTGCCTCTACTAAAAGAGTGCCCACCCCCCCTAATATTGAAAAACCATCTACTTAGATTTTTATTGATTCTGGTAGAGTTACATGCGTACATTCCAAATATGCAATGGTGGAAATCCCTACTTGGCGCCTATTTTTGTTATCCTTGGTTATTTTGCACACAAAAAGTGACTTAACGTTTAAAAAAAAATCGAAAGAAAAAGTATCATTTAGACAGGATGGTGAGACAAATTGGTAAACAGGTTCTTACAATGGGATTCTTGTATTAGGTTTAAGTTTTAACACGCGCCCCGCTAGGGTCCCTGGCATGACCTGCCCCGCTGCGGGGGCGTTTTTCGCCCCCTCCGTATCTCATTTCCCACGAAAGCCAAAGAAAAATTACGGGCGGCGTTCGAAAGCTTTTGACAAGACGAAGATATTTTATACGAAGAATTTTTGTGTCAAGTCAATACTGAGGTCAGCGTAGGTCAAAGAAGGTTCCATACGCTTACAACAGAGCAGTGTACGTTTCTATCTCTATATCTGCCCTCAGGGGAGCTAGAGCAAATATTTATGCATCATTGGATTTCTCTCATCGCAGAAAATTGAATGATGCATAATATGACCTTGCTAGGTCAAATAGTGAAAATGATCTGACCTCAAGCTAGGTCAGGGTCAGAAGGTGACCCGGTATGGTCATGTTGCATATCAATCGACTCCCCGGGACAATATAAGCACAATGCAAGCACAATGGGAGCTTTATCTCAATTCAGTGAGAAGTTATTGGCAAAACAATCACTCTATGCTCCCGTGACCTGACATGACCTTTGAGAGGTCAGATACTCAAAAAACTCAATTTTATGGCCAAGATCGTGGTAAGAATGGCGGTTTGAGGATTTTCAGCTTTATCTATCCAACATTAACTGAAAACGAGCCCATTCTATTTTTCACCATAGACTTAAAATGGGTTGACCAAAAATTGACCCCACCTTAGGTCAACAATATCGAAATTCCGAGATAGCAGATTTGTAGACCCTAATGGCCTTATCATATTGTGGAAGTTTCAAACTGATCGGTTCGCTGATGTTCCCTGGGCGTCGTTTCAAACTTGTGATTTTAGGTTTTGATGTTTTGCCACCTGACCTTAAATAGCTCCTTGACCTGACATGACCTTGACTCAAAAATTTGGTCACATGTGTAAAATTGGTCAGGGATAAGGTACTGTAAGTTTCGTTGTTCTGCGTCTCTTCGTTTTTTAGGTTATCTGGGGAAAACCAGGAGGGGGAAATTTTGCCCCCCCTCCCAGCGGGGCGCGTGTTAAGCTGTACTACCAGAATATTCAGAGACAACGTCAAACTTACCAAAGACAACACCAAAATAAACTTAGTTATATGGGGCATTCCAGGACAAAACGACCAAAAATATTTCAATTTGACACCACCATGTCTAGAAAAAATCTCAAACTTTGTCTCCGGGGTAGTTTTGGGCCAGAAACACGCCTGTGAGAATCTTAGCCCCCTCCGACCAACGGTGATCGAGTTATAGCCCGAGGCATTTTCGGGAGGTCACCTTGTAGACTCATCTTTGATGCTTCATAACTCAAAAACGCATAGCTTGATTAACAAGTTTTGTATATCATTGAACTCGTCTTGAACGATACTCTATTTAAAAAAATGTCAAAACTTGAAAATATTTGACTTTTAATTTGTTTGACCTTTTCTTTTTTTACCTAGCATGACCTTCTCGCAGTTGAAATTGCCCTTTTAGACACCTCAAAAATTTTTCTTCATAAAATATCTTTCGATAGAAAAAATGCGTTCTTGCTATAATTTTCAAATATTTAGCACCTAAGGTAGGTATGTACACGGTTTTTGACCGCTGCGGTAGTACAGCCTTATGTTTAACGCCGCAAACATAGCGATTGCTTTTGTAATCGGTTGCTGGCAATCATATTGCTTTGTCTTTACGAAATTTTCATCGTGCAAGTGTTAGAATTTATGACAATTAACACGCGCCCACCCGAGGGGGTGGGCAACCGGCCTCCTCAAGTCTCTACAGGTAGTAAAAATAAACACCTTCGCGCAGCGCCACCGTACTCCATCTACCTCTAACATAACATTTTGCAACTTCTGGAAAAATAATTTAGGTCAACTGGGAGGTGGTAGGTACCGTAAGTACTGAAGGCCAGCTGGCAACTGAATGGTGGGGGGGGTGACCTGAAGTAGACCGTCGTCGTTATGCCTTTGTTTTTGTAGTATATATATACTACAAAAACAAGAAGACCCACAACTGGAATCTGAAGAACACCATAAACAAGACGACGAAGCCTCTGAAAAGCTCCTGTGTCATCTACACGTTTACCCGCCCTCATGACGACTGCCGGCGTCACCAACCCGTAGACTATATAGGAGCGACCACAACTACACTATCACGTCGTCTCACGATGCACCTGAACACCGGAGGAACCGAGAAGCACACGCGAATAAAGCACAACCATCCGCTCACAAGAACGGGGCTTGTCGAAAACACTAACATCATCGACTCACACCCCGACCACCAGAAACTCTTCATCTTGGAAGCCTTACACATTCATCAAAAAATTCCAGCGATCAACAAACAGATGAAGATGTTGAGCAAGACGTTACTATTTGGCAGTGCCATTTAACTAATTACTGTAAATAGCCCTGTCTGTAGTGTCTGGCAGCACTTAAGGTCGCTACAGTTAGGGTGTTTGCTGTGTAATGTCACGTGTTTATCTCCTGTAATTTTCAAGTCATGGTGCTGAACTAATTTCAACATTCATTTTGAACTTAGTCGACGCGAAACTTTTCGATTGTGTAATGCATTGTTTTTCCAATATGATGTCATGTGTAGGCGCTGCGTAATGGCTCTGATGATGGTGAACAATTCACCGGAACCAGACACTAGTAAGCCTGCTGTCTAACTACCTTCTGTAGATTCATGTCAACATTGGGTTTCTTACTTAATGATATCAGCAATGAAAACAGAACATTATTTCGGTACCTGGAGCAAACAAAAAAGAAAATAATGAAATGCAAATACGCTCTGGCTTTCAACAATATATATATATATTGTTGAAAGCCAGAGCGTATTTGCATTTCATTATTTTCATTATATATATATATATATATATATATATATATATATATATATATATATATATATATATATATATATATATATATATATATATCTATCTATCTGTGTGCATGTGTGTGTGTGTGTGTGTGTGTGTGTGTGTGTGTGTGTGTGTGTGTGTGTGTGTGTGTGTGTGTGTGTGTGTGTGTGTGTGTGTGTGTGTGTGTGTGTGTGTGTGTGTGTGTGTGTGTGTGTGTGTGTGTGTGTGTGTGTGTGTGTGTGTGTGTGTGTGTGTGTGTGTGTGTGTGTGTGTGTGTGTGTGTGTGTGTGTGTGTGTGTGTGTGTGTGTGTGTGTGTGTGTGTGTGTGTGTGTGTGTGTGTGTGTGTGTGTGTGTGTGTGTGTGTGTGTGTGTGTGTGTGTGTGTGTGTGTGTGTGTGTGTGTGTGTGTGTGTGTGTGTGTGTGTGTGTGTGTGTGTGTGTGTGTGTGTGTGTGTGTGTGTGTGTGTGTGTGTGTGTGTGTGTGTGTGTGTGTGTGTGTGTGTGTGTGTGTGTGTGTGTGTGTGTGTGTGTGTGTGTGTGTGTGTGTGTGTGTGTGTGTGTGTGTGTGTGTGTGTGTGTGTGTGTGTGTGTGTGTGTGTGTGTGTGTGTGTGTGTGTGTGTGTGTGTGTGTGTGTGTGTGTGTGTGTGTGTGTGTGTGTGTGTGTGTGTGTGTGTGTGTGTGTGTGTGTGTGTGTGTGTGTGTGTGTGTGTGTGTGTGTGTGTGTGTGTGTGTGTGTGTGTGTGTGTGTGTGTGTGTGTGTGTGTGTGTGTGTGTGTGTGTGTGTGTGTGTGTGTGTGTGTGTGTGTGTGTGTGTGTGTGTGTGTGTGTGTGTGTGTGTGTGTGTGTGTGTGTGTGTGTGACAAAAAGAGTGATGTGATGGCCGGGGGATGCAGTCACGCCGGGGAAGAGTTCTCGAATTTCACACCGCTGATCAGGGTTCAAATCCTCGGGAGAGTATTCTCCATAAGTCTTTCCGATCCTCATAATACCGTTCCAATAGCATGAGAGTCGGCGACGCCGTATAACCTCTGCGGTCAGGTACGTTGTTAAGCCCAAAAGTTAGTTAGATTGTGCCCATGATACAACTGACAGATATTTGCAGTGAACTTTGGCCCGTGTAAGCACCATTAAATCGAGGAGCGCACCCTTGGAAATGGAGTTTGAGAGACTTCAAAATGGTATCTGAGCCCTGTCATCTACATGATCTTTAACCCTCGCCCCATCGGGGCCATCGATGGCCCCCTAAGGTTTTTCGGGATAGCAGAAAGACAACGAGACGCAGCACCGCGGTTGAAGGCTCTATCTTTCATCCCATTATTTTCCCACCATCCCTGAATTTTTTTACTCCGGCGGTTAGACCCGGCCTGTTGAAAGCTAGGTTTGGGCCAGCCGAGCTTCCAGGAAACTGTGTGGCACCCGCCGCGGGAGATGAGCGCTGCGGTCGCCAGCGAGTGGGCGCCTGCCTTAGTCGCGCGCCGTCCCAGCGGATCGAAGACATGGTGAAGCATGTCTTCAGCCTGGTGTCAAGTCCAAGCCAGGACCTGAAACGCTGCGCGTTGGACCAGTGTTGATTAGGTCACAGTTACTCCGTGTCCCTGATTTGTGTTTCTAGTGAAGCACGAGGGAAGATCGAAGGGGCGCCGTTTTACGGAGCTTTAGACAGTGAATTCAATGGGGTTCTTCCTCATTGAGTGTTCCCTTTTGCAATACCATTGCCACAGCACTAGCTGATGTTTTGACTAATGCGCGATCTTGTGTGATCACCCTGCGGGCATTGGTGCTTAGTCTGTCACGGTGTCTTGTAAAGTTTACTTAGTTTTGTAGTTGGTTTAGCTTAGCGTTGTGATTGCCGCGCGTAGGCCTGGTTACCGAGGGATGCCGGATGTGTAGACTATGGACATAGCTGAGCCAGTAGGGGCGGCCGCTGTGTCTGTATACAGCGCGCCTTTGCGGTTGGCCGGTGTGAATGGTGGAGACACTGTCTCCGGCTGCCGCAGGCCGTCTGTCGCAGCCGCTTCCCAGGTATGGACAGTGTGGGCCCATCCAGTGCAGGGGGGCCGTCGGCCGCTGACGTCCAGCAGAGATTCTGGATCGCACGTGCAACAGCATAGCAATGTCGGTAGCCTGGCAACGCCCGCGGAATGCTGCTGGCTATGGGCAAGTGATTCTGGGCAAGCAGCGTGGTCAACCGATTCTTGCTGCCCTCCTTGCCATCTGATTCGGATAAAGCGGTGACGTGAAGGCTGGGGCTGAAGCCTCCGTGTAGGTCACGAGTGCGTCGGGGGTCCGTGTATTCTGTGATGATGACTGAGCTGCTCCCACCAGGCGAGAGTGTGGCTATGGACGGATTAGTGCCTACTTTCCACCCCTTGTGAGGGCACCTCTGACCTTTTGTAGACGACTTTCCTCTCATTAACAATGTTACCTGTCTGAAAAGGAAGAGGCGAGCGTGCTGTTGCCCGGCGGTACCGGTCCCGTACGCCGCCACCGCCATCGCCATCGCCAGTACCGCCGCTGTAGCCGGGCGGCTTACCTTCATCCGTGATGTCAGTGGGCCACATCATGTGTTACGCTTAGAGGCTGGTCTATGGGTATTGTTGGTAGCGGGAACTTCAGCCTGGTCAGTGTCGTGTCTGTGTGCTAGTGTGACGAACTAGTGCCCTCTGGCCTGGCTTGGTACAAGGCCGGAGGTGTGGGGGGGATGGGCCGGTGGCCGGGCCGACGGACGACACCATGGACAGGCGACGGCCTCGCTGCTGTCTCAGGCTCGACCCATGTCCCACACATTTTATGGAACGACAAACAGGCTCACCGGGGAAATACAGCGACCAGATACTCACGGCCAATTTGTTTCTGTGTGTGTATGAACATGTTTCAGTAAGTACTCGAGCTCGATGAATTTTCTTTTGTCCTCGCTTGACTTCGGTTTGGGGATGGGGCACCCTTTAATGTATTTTTGTGTTATTACGTGCTGTTTTATTTACTATGAAAAGAGTGCTCCCACTTACAGAGTGCCTCTGCCTCTACTAAAAGAGTGCCCACCCCCTAATATTGAAAAACCATCTACTTAGATTTTTATTGATTCTGGTAGAGTTACATGCGTACATTCCAAATATGCAATGGTGGAAATCCCTATTTGGCGCCTATTTTTGTTATCCTTGGTTATTTTGCACACAAAAAGTGACTTAACGTTTAAAAAAAAATCGAAAGAAAAAGTATCATTTAGACAGGATGGTGAGACAAATTGGTAAACAGGTTCTTACAATGGGATTCTTGTATTAGGTTTAAGTTTTAACACGCGCCCCGCTAGGGTCCCTGGCATGACCTGCCCCGCTGCGGGGGCGTTTTTCGCCCCCTCCGTATCTCATTTCCCACGAAAGCCAAAGAAAAATTACGGGCGGCGTTCGAAAGCTTTTGACAAGACGAAGATATTTTATACGAAGAATTTTTGTGTCAAGTCAATACTGAGGTCAGCGTAGGTCAAAGAAGGTTCCATACGCTTACAACTGAGCAGTGTACGGTTCTATCTCTCTATATCTGTACTCAGTGGAGCTAGAGCAAATATTTATGCATCATTGGATTTCTCTCATCGATTGATGATGTCAATATGACATCATCAATCGATCGAATCAATCGATTGATGTACAATATGACGTTGCTGGGTCAAAAAGTAAAAATGACCTGACCTCGAGCTAGGTCAGGGTCACAGTAACCTGGTATGGTCATGCTGCATATCAATCGACTCCCTGTGACAATATAAGCACAATGCAAGCAAAATGGGAGCTTTATCTCAATTCAGTGAGACGTTATTGGTAAAACAATCACTCTATGCTCCTGTGACCTGACATGACCTTTGAGAGATCAGATGCACAAAACCTTTATGGTCAAGATCGTGGTAAGAATAGACGGGTTGAGGATTTTCAGCTTTATCTATTCTGTATTTACTGAAAACGAGCCCATTCTATTTTTCACCATAAACTTATGATGGGGTGACCAAAAAATTGACCCCACCTTAGGTCAACAATATATAAATTTCCAGATAACAGATTTGTAGACCTTTATGATCTCATCATATTGTGAAAGTTTCAAACTGATCGGTTCGCTGATGTGCCCTAGGCTCCCAAACTCGTGATTTTTGGTTTTGAGGTCGGGTCACTTGACCTTGAATAGCTCATTGACCTGACATGACCTTACCTAAAAAATTTGATCAGTTGCTTAGAATTAATCAGAGATACGGTACTGTAAGTTTCGTCGTTCTGCGTCTCTTCGTTTTTGCGTTATCTTGGGAAAAACCCAGAGGGGGGCGAATTTCGCCCCAGCGGGGCGCGTGTTAACAAAAGTTACAAATTAGCATGCCTTCGTTTCGGCTATTCCGCCTTGATCACGGCATTAAAATAAGATACACATTACAGATACACATACACAAATACACATTAAATACGTGAAAGAGACAAGCTCGTGCATTGAATCGTAAATATTGACGCCACCGTTTGCATCTTTTGAATATTTCAAAACTAGGTATAGACCGAGCACACAAACACTTTATGAAAACCTCTCGTCGGAAAACCTGGAAAACCTGGTCGGAAGACCCGTGAGTAAAAAAATTCAGGGAAGATGGGAAAATCATGGGGTGAGAGGAAAATCATGGGGTCATACTAGGTGAGGTCACCAGGCGAGGTCAACGAAGGTCACCTCACTTCAACTTTTGAGCTCTATCATAGCTACATTTCTAAGCCGATCGATTTGAACTTTCTACGCTTCATGACCCTTTCAGGGTCTAAAAAATATATCCAGGGTTTTTTATTTGGTGTCCTGAGGTCAGGTCACAAGGTGACCTCTCCGATGGAAAAAGCATGGGAAATTCTGTCTTATGATCTAAAAGTCACAAAATGGTTGCAAATGCTCAGATTGCTCAGAAATTTGTCCTTGAACACGCTTTCACGGGTGCCAGGGGCGATATTTGCCATTTGACTTATCTGAGGTAATCACAGGTCACCAGGGGTAAAAAAAGTATTTTGACGATAACTTTTGACATAACCAAGCTACGGCGCTGAATCAAACTTCATCGTGTATGTCTAGTCACTGGTTTTCATTTGATATACGACAAAGCCACTCTGGCCTTTCGTGACCTCAGGTCAATTAGGTCACGAGGTGACCTATGGAGGTCAAATCACTCGCCGGAGGTAATTTTATTCTACATAGCGGAGAAAGCCCTGGCATTTTCCTATCACAAGGTTTTTACCAGATCTCAATAGCTCTAATGGTCAGATCTAATAGCTCCTGGCCTTGCCCAGGCCTCTTAAGCGTTGCACATTTTGGTGGAAATAGACTGTCGTGACCGAACTTGACCTCTGGAGGTCAAACCATTGACCTGAGCGCTTAAACATGCCAATTGAAATCTTACTGAATTCACACGAGCTTTCTAATGCGCTTTGCACATTTGCGCTAACCCCAGTATTTTCGGATTTAGAGGGGGTCATTGATCCTCCCGGTGGGCGGCGGATTAAGCTCAGCTTATGATGGTCCAAAATAAAACGTATCAGATGGAACTTCAGAAATACAGACCTTGAGTAGGTCTCATGTGATGTACATATCTTCTAGAGTGTTCTTGAACCTAAATGATTTTTTATTACACACAGTTTCCACCCAAACCAATATAGATTAGGTGGGATTGTTGACTGAACTGGGTGGAATCTGGCCAAACTAGCTGGGACGAGTCCCAACTAGTTTGTATGTTAGACGAGGTCCTGTGCTAATTTGTAACTTTTTTTAAATTAAACATTATACAAAAGTCCCATTGTAAGGACCTACTTACCAAAAAGTATCATGTTTTTGCCCTTTAACACGCGCATTGACGGGGGTCGGGTTCCCGCCCCCCCCGCTTGTTTTTTCGGAGATAGCAGGAAAACGGCGGCGCGTAGCGCTGCCGTACTTGGCATACCTTTTCCCTCATTATTTTTATACCTTCTGTGAAAATTTTAAAGTTAGGTCATCTCAGGTCAGGTCACCAGTACAGGTCAAGTGACCTGACCTAAAAAAAGTTTAAGATATAAGTCGGAACAGGGTGAACTTATCCGATTGAAACTCATATCACATAATGGGCCCACCGAGTTCTTTAAAATATTTTCCGGTATTTTTGGTATCGATGACCTAAGGTCAGGTACGAGCCATGACCTGTCCATTGGAAATACATGGAAAAATGGTTTTGAATGAATAACTCAGTAACGGATGGTGATAGAGCGTTTATTTTAGCTGCATTAGATTTGTCTTGTTTTTACGGTTCTAATGATATGCATTTTGTATAATTTGACCCTGACCTGACCTCAGGTCAGGTCAAATCTTTGATTTGACCTAGCAAGGCCAAACTGTATATCATTCTATTCGGCTTGCTGCGAGGATTCATATAGTTCAAGTCGTTTTGCTGTATCTTTACTTAGTGTATATGTACGAGCACGTACAGTCACTTGCGAAAGTATCGTTCCGTTCCAGGGGTATCCGACCAGGCGGGAATATGAAGTTTGGGAACCACATGTCTGAGGGCGTGGCCTGTTCGGCTGGTCGACCTCCCCAGCGGTTAGCGGGTCGGACCGAGGAGGCTGGGGTCAGCGGGGGAGGGTGGGGCGACCCAGTGCTTTCAATTTCAGTAGTGAAAACTGCTGTATATGAGCGAGAGGCGAAGCGCCATAATGGTAATTTCTCGGTGCCGCTGCGGTGGGCCACCCTCCCCACTATTGAGAGCTGAACGCCAAATACCATTGGAGGCAGGACAGTGTGTATAAAGATAGTATTACAGCCAGGAGGCGGAGGGGGGAGCAGAGGTCACATTATTGCCAGAAAGTTGGCAGGAGGGGGATAACCTGGTTGTTGAGGGTGCAGAATGGGCAAATACAGGATTTCTTATGGGGGGACACATGATTGAAAGCGGGTCGCCATCCGAGCCAGAAGGGGGGAGGGGTGATAAACCAAAACCTTCCGTGGGGGTGATCATTTGCATCCTGAGGGGAAGAGTAAACGGGTGGAAAACGAAAGTTTGTTATGGCGCCCCTGATATTTTAGGGGAAGCCGCGACCATTTCAGGGGCGTTGTTCAATCTAGGGAAGGGAGCAAGTGCCCTCACTTGCCTTCCCTGAATTCACCCATGAAGTGCAGGGGATGCAGAACTTAACACGCGCATTGACGGGGGTCTGAGCCACCTTCGCTTTGACGAGGGGGGCGGGTACCCGCCCCCCCTACGATCTCGAGAACCACGGTAGGTAGCGAAAAACGGTAAACGGTGTTGGGTAGCCCGTCCACTTCTCCATCGAAAGTATTTGTACCATTTTTTTGTTAGGTCACATTTAAGGTCACGAGAGGTCAAAACATGCCGTCATAGGGATAACATGTAAATTGAGGTTTTCGACCATTACATTTGAACAAGTAAAGATAGAGCAAAACGACTTAAACTGTACGAATCCCCGCAGCAAGCCGAATCGAATGATATATAATTTGACCTGACCTGAGGTTAGGTCATCAGGTCAAATTATATAAAATGCATATCATTAGAAGTGCAAAGACAAGGCGAGTCTAATGCAGCTAAAATAAACGCTCTATCACCATCTGTTACTGAGTTATTCAGTAAAAATCATTTTCCCATGTATTTCCAATGGAGAGGTCATGCCTCGTACCTGACCTTAGGTCATCAATATAAAAAACCGGAACATATTTTAGAGAACTCAGTGGGCCATTATGTGATATGAGTTTCAATCGGATAAGTTCACCCTGTTCCGACTTATGCTATCTTAAACTTTTTTTGAGGTTTGGTCACTTGACCTGTACTGGTGACCTGACCTGAGATGACCTAACCATAAAATTTTTACAGAAGTTGTAAAAATGATTAGGGAAAAGGTGTGTCAAGTACGGCGGCGCTACGCGCCGCCGTTTTTCTACTGTTTCCGAAAAACCCGAGGGGGCGGGTACCCGCCCCCGTCAATGCGCGTGTTAAACTAATGACAGATGAGCCAACACCTCAAAAATGATCGGTCTCTTGACACTTTTCTTGACAATTTGCAGCACCATCTTACCTATGATAGGGGCGTCACAGTGGTTACAGCGGGATTGTTGTATCTTAACTGTTCTGAAACATCTATTTCAATAACATTTTGGGATGCCAGCGCTTCTCTTGAAATTAATTTCTGGTCCACTCCAGCGTTCAAAGCCAGATTCGTCACCGCCAGTGTCCTTGATCAGTCTGAGGTATTTATTTATTTTATTTGACATACACGGCATCTCCACTTTTCATGTGGCTATTCTGACGCCGGTCGTAATGAAGATGATGGACATAAATGACAACTTAAGCAAAAACACACTGTAGGATAAGGATAGGATGGTTGATGGGAAAGGACAAGGATTACCTACGGGGAGGGTCGCCACAGGCGCCGCGCTCAACCCATGAAGTGAGGTAGTGGGACTTGATGAAGGGATCCGGTGAAAAAAACATGGAAAACAACAAACAAGGCGTGACGATGACGGTGATGATGAATCATTCTTGTTCTTTTTCATCTGGTCTCTCTTTTTCGATCTTGGCTTTTGTTGTCGTGATGCTTCGTTTTCGTTTCTCAGGTCTTATTTCTTAAAAGTGTTTATCGTTCGGTTTGCGTTTAAGATGAACAAGATTAATAAGTTCTTCTAATATGTGGGAAGTATTTCATCCTTGCTTAGAAGTTCAGCACCTACGGTGTGAATAAATTGCTACTGAATGGCTGTGCAATTATGACGAGTCAAATTATTTAGCAATATTATTCAGGACGCCGTTAGATATTTTAGAGCCGGAAGATATCTCGGATGGAGGAGCTTTTTCAAAGACGTCACGTTTGTTTCAGAGGCGAAAAATATGTCGGCTTAAGCTCAGTTTGCTTGTGAAACTCTAATCGAAAATACCTACTTCACTAGCTCTTCAAACGATCTTCTGCAAGGCACGGTGAAATTATTCACTGTTTATGAATAATTGCACACTTGAATCCAGGATATGGTGAATTAATCAATAGCCCAGCACCTAGAAGAAGAGATTGCACCACAAGAAAACCGCAAATAATACTTTTTCCATAAATTCATTAAGATTAAGGTACCGGCGGCAGAGTCACGTGACCTCCAAACGGGTCGCCTGTCCGGACTAGTGGGGTGGCGGCAGCGTGGAGAGCTGTGGAGTAGTAGATAAGATGTTCCGCTATCTTACAGATCATGCTGGTTCGAACCCGGGTTGACGGTGCCCAGCTTGGCAGTTTTTTTCCAAAACTGAATACTGATGCCAACCTATCAAATGATGCTTCTAGGAGCAAGCATGTTCAGTTTTCCACGCATTGTCATGTCGGAGACGACCCTCACCGTTACGTGGCCTGAGGGGGTGGAGCTGGGCCGACATCGCAATGCGGATAATGTAACCTTGTGACCTAACGAAGGGGTAGCACATGTCACGCAGCGCATCGTTCAGGAGCGATAGTTGAGACCCGATTGCATTGTGATAGCGCCTTTGTAAACGTTTAGGGATGCATGACTTTAAAAAGATTTGATGCCAAATTTAGCACGTTTGTGAAACCTTGGTGCTAAATTATCCAAGCTCCATTTTGCACATTCAAGGGCCGTATTTCGGGCGAGCGTTAAGTCGCCCCGGCGCCATATGCAGCGCCGCGTGCAGGCTAAGATCAGCGGAAGGTCTGGCCTTTCCGCCATTATCATCATTAGCGTATGTGCCGCGTTATATTTAACAGGGGACACCTGTCTTTCATACTTTTATATTGCATGTTTGCCTACCGTTGTCTCTGTATGCTGCCGCCCCTGCTGCCACGGAGCTGAGTGGTCTGCGGAGAAGACCCTCGCTGTCACGTGACCTGAGCACGGAGCTGAGTGGTCTGCGGAGACGACCATCGCTGTCGCGTGACCTTAGCTGGTGGTGCCGGCGCGAGCTGAGCCGGCATCGGATTGCGGAGAATGTGACCTTGTGACCCGGCGAAGAGGTGGTAGGTGCTAGGAAGCGCGCCGTTTAGGGGTGATAAGAGAGCCAAATGCACAGTAACTGTACCATTGTATAGCTGGGGACGCGCGAATGTAAGGCACGTTAATTCCTCAACACGGGGCGTGCTCTATTGTTTTTCAAACTGCTGCCCCTTTGTGCTGTGGTGTGCCTGCGCGATGAGCCGTACTGGGCCTGCCCTTGACTAACTCAGACAGGTGCATGCTACTGGGTTTGTTGCGTCCATACAGAAGAGGTCAGGATTAATAGAGACGGATAGAGATCGATAAGCGTGACGATCAGTGGGGATAGATGAAAAAACAATAAAAAATTAACAGCGGGAGAAACCCATGGGTGACATCGGAGGTTTTCAGAAGCATTCGCAAATGTAATCGCAATTCAAATTGGCTAAGAAGCGTGACAGGGGGAAGGCTGGGAAAGATGGAGGGTGCAAAGAAATTTAGCGACGCATGTCCAGCTTAAGCAAGATTCATCCCAATATCACAAATAGATAGGTGTCGGCTGGCCTGTCTCCTCGAATCCGGATGTAAAAAAAACACTTAGATTATTCCAGGATTAGGATTCGAGGAGACAGACCAGCCAACACCATATCTACTTATGATCATGCTTAAGCAAAATTCATCTCAATATCACAATAGATAGGTGTCGGCTGGCCTGTCTCCTCGAATCCGGGTGTAAAAAAACACTTAGATTATTCCAGGATTAGGATTCGAGGAGACAGGCCAGCCAACACCATATCTACTTATGATCATGCTCCTCGTTTTCTGTTGACGGTTTGAATCGCCACACGGACAATAGAGCTCTTTAGCAAAACACGTACTTTATTAACTTTTTGGAATACTATACGTTTCAGAAACAGAGTTCCTTCGTCAGTAGCTCCCATCAAAAACACTGTAAATACACATAAAAAGTTAAAGTTCGAAATAAATCACTGAAAAACACTTGAATCGCCTTGGAATATTTAAGAAAATCATCTGAATTACTCGTGATCTAAAGCTAACCGTGCCGCTGCTGTTCCCCACCTGAAAAACCTGGTTTAGAGTTATGTGCCAAATGATCGCTTAAAATATATGCTGCCTCTAATGATTTTCTAATTGGTTTTGTCATGCCACTTTTAAGTATTTTAGCGTTCTCCCATTTTGGTAAATAGTTACACTTATCAATATGTCTCACTACGCTGCTATTTTCGCAATGGTTTTTTACATCTCGTTTGTGCTCGCTGAGTCTTGTCGAAAGGCTTCGTCCAGTTTCTCCGATATAACATTTTTGGCATGGTCCGGAGCAGTGAATTTTGTAAATGACACTGTTTGTATTAATAACTTGATTTTTCTTCTTTAACAGGTCGCCTATTTTCTTTCCCGAGTGGATGCATATTTCGACTCCTTTTCCTTTAAACGCAGATGAGATGGCTTCGGCATGTGTTGAGTTCGGTATCGTTATGCTTCTCTTTTTTGTTTCTTCTGTGTCGTTTCTTTCGTTGTTTCGGTTTTCATTCTGGTCCTGGTTTCTTTTTCTTCTGCTTCTTTCTTTATTTTCTTTGTCTTCTCTCGCAGTTGAATCAGTAAGCCTTTTGGGTATTGTAATTTTACAAATACTTGAAAAACGTGGTCCATCTCTTCGCTTCAAAAACTCTTCACTACAAATTCTAAGGGCTCGTAGAAAAAAGCCTAAAACCACTCCACTTTTCACTTTTTTGTTATGTGATGAAAAATAGTGAATGTAGTCTTCCTTGCAGGCTGGTTTCCTGCGAGGAGAAGAGGGAGAACCATTTTTTAATTGGCTGGATCGTGGCTTGTTTCCACAATTATAACAATTTCTCCTCATTTAGGGTTTTGTTGAAAAAAGCGGTAAGTGGTTTGTATATCAGTATCGCTGTTAGCTTCAAAATACGAGGGGGAATTTCGTCGGGACCTAGGGGATTTATTGAAATTGTTCAACACTTCTCGCTCGCCGATAACGATGTTGTTTAGAGGAGCGCTGATTTCTCTGTTTGTATCCATGTGAGGCTGGGATTCATCATCGATGTGTAGCCTGAACAACGAAGCGCAATATTTGATTAGCAAGCTTGCTTTCTCTACGTCCTCGGAGACTAAATCGTCGGAGTCATAGACCTTTGTGCTGGAAAGTTTCTGTCGTCCTATAAGTGTTTTCAATGTATTGTGATATTAATATGTGTTGGAGTGCTGCGGCGAGGAGCATGATTCGCCACACGGACAATAGAGCTCTTTAGCAAAGCACGTACTTTATTAACAAGGAGTGCCTTTTGAAATAAAGATGTCGCGTTCTGTTATTGACCCTCGCCCCGGTAGGTGGGGTGTTTGAACACCCCCTTCGAAGTCGGCCTCTATGCGGGATAGCGAAAAAAACGCGAATGCTGGTGGATAGCTCATACAAATTAAAGAAAAACTATATTAGTCATTTTTTGGCTCAAATCAATATTGAGGCCATGACAGGTCAAAGCAAGCGGCATTTTGGGTAATTTTTTAGGCTCTAGCGTCTGAGAGCTGAGTTAGGACCATTTTTTGGGCACCATTCGCTTTCTCTTGTCACGGCGAATCAAATGATTTAGAATATTACCATACTAGGTCAAAACACAAAAATGACCTGACCTCAGGTCAGGTCAAGGTTACTTTTTTACCTAGCATAGTCGATATGCATATCAATCGACTCGCATTAGCAATCTGAACGCAATGACATCAAAATAAAAGCTGTTTCATCATTTCATGCAAAGTTTTTGACCTAATCTGAAAACTGCTTAAATACCCCCAGATGACCTCTTAGAGGTCATAGGTCAAAAATTGCAAAATGAACCTGGAAAGGGGCACTGGATACTAGGATTTTGAAAATATGAAGGTATTCTCAGCTGTATCTACACAAATACAACCCAATATCTTTTCTTCCATGCATTTCCAATGGGGAGGTCATGGTCTGTACTTGACCTTAGGTCATTGATATGAAAATCCTGGAATATATGTTTTAGCGCTTGGTGGGCCTATGTATAAGCTTCAATTCGATAGATTCCTCAATTTCTTACTTATGCCACCTTAAACATTTTTGAGATGAGGTCACTTGACCTGCACTGGTGACCTGACCTAAGATGACTTAACCTTAAAATTTTGCGGAAAGTTGTGGAATTGATCAAGGATAAGCTGTGCCAAGTACGGCGGCGCTTCGCGCCGCCGTTTTTTCTACCGCCGGAAAAACCCGAGGGGTGTTCAAAAACCCCCACTGGGCGAGGTTTAAGATCTGACCCACGGATCGGAAGAACGACTCCATCCCGCGGCGCAATTGAAGTTCACATACTAAATGCGAAACTTGAACCTTCTGTCCCTCACCGTTCGAGAGCTCATGTACAATAATGGCCTTTGAATTAACCAGCACTAACTTGTGAATATTCAATGTTCCTTTTCTCGTGATTGCCTTATTGAAGCATTTTCTGAGCTCAGTAGCTAATTTGAGTACTTTTTGTTTCTGCACATACATTTCAACGATGGCAATAACTTTCCTCCTGTTATAGTTTGTTAGCCATTACGATACAAGATTTAAGTTTTCGTTTTATTCTTATGGAAACATACCTTGGCCTCCCGAGACCACAAAAATTACCTAACCGAAAAGTTGTGTAAGCATTTTTGGTAGACATCGAGGCAACCAATGGAACACTGTTTTCCTTTTCCCTTCCAAGCATGGATGCAGAGATCGTAGGGGGATGGGTACCCCCATGCTAGTAAAGGTGGTCCAGGACCTCATACCAGCGCGTGATAACAAGCACACTAGAGGGGAGCCTCGGAAGCCCTCACCTACTTTTCTAGGTGGTCGGAGTACCCTTCGTGGCCAAAAACGCTATATAGCTACTTTTGGAATATCCAATGGCACGTCGATTGGTCAAATAATCTTGAAAATCGGCCCCAATTTTGTAATTAAGACTTTCAAAGTTAAAACCTTTATTTTGAGATCGCTGCAATCGCGCGGTTTTACCAGTTCGCGTGCATCAAAGACCGACTGGCAACGTTATAGCAATATATAAAATAAGGTTATATGCCAAGTTCACCCAACATGAAGATCAAGCCCACAGTTCAACCCCATACCAGCATTCTCAAAGTCATTGGTCCGGTACTTCCGATTGCATGGCGTTACCCGGTATGACGTATATCATGCTACGACGTCAAAGTTAAGATAACTCAATGTAAAGGTCAAGGCACAGGTCAAAGTAAAATGTCATGGGTAAAGGTCAATCCTCATTTCCCGTCCAACAGTTGGTTAGGTGCTAGTCATGGTGTAATTATAGGGAATATGTCAAATTGTGACGTCATAGGTTAATGAACTTGAATGACTTAACCCCAAAAGTTAGGTTTACATTTTTGGAAGGTTCTCATTATGACCTTGGTCCGTTTTTAGTGCATTCTTAATTTTTTTGCGCTTAATCAAAACATTTCCAGAAAAATTCCCAGCACGGCTCATGACCATTATGACCTCGTTTGAACTTGACGGTACTTACCTAGGTCAATTGAAATCGGTCATAGTAAAGATTTCAATAGCTCCCACCCAGGCTCCAACCGGAGTTTTTCTACGTCTTTAAGAGACCTAGATCAAGCCTTCATGTTATTTTTAGAAGCCTACAGGTAAAATTACGTGTTTGAAAAAGACATGTAAGTGAATATGATCGAAATGTTTGAGGCTAAAATTTTCAAACTGTAAGTCAGGGGCAAAATGAATAGAAAAATGGTCATCAGCTTCATCAATAGCCCACCTCACAAAAACAAACACCAAAATCTGAGATATGAGGGTGTTATCGACTTGTCGATCTGTCATGGAATGCCCCCTATACGCCATGGACAAACTCTGACAGCGATGTCCACTTAAACTAGGTATCTTAAATGATGCTTTTGATGATGATGCCTTGCTTTCGGTAATTACGCATATACATATCTAGGTCTAAATTCGTATAGAGGCTTTTTTAATATACCAAGGTAGCATCAATTTCCCTAAATATTTGTTTTTTAGGCTGATCCCCGAACTGGAAAAATCAACAATGTTGGGAGATTTTAATCCAAAGAAATTTACGATTACTTGCGGATTTGAACTGGTGGTCTGGGGGACAACAGACCTAAGAATCCTAAAACAAGTTTGCTAAGAAAATAAGAGAAAACCGTTGAAATGGGATCGGCCAATGTCACCCTTCATTAACCCCCTCGATCCGCCATGCTCTGCAATACCCAGTAGCGCACCCAAGGAGAGGGCCAGCGGGCCCGGGCCCCCTTCCCCCAAACGCTTCGACTCCAAAGTGCCGGCCCTCGGCCATGTCTGGCGTGGCACTCGACATGGGTTCTGTTAATAACTGACCGCTGCAGGCACCCATCGAGAGCAGAAATGAGGCTTGATCTGGCTTTTAGTACTAGTTCTCCTCTCACCTTACCGCCCCTGCTCACAGTGTGTCGTCCCTGAGGTGAATTATTCACCCAATATGTGATTCAACCACAGGCCAGGTTTAGAATAATTGTATCCCCTTCCATAAGCGGTGGAAAAGGGGGGCCAGGGGGCCTGGCCTCCCACTTTTTGGCCAAAACTTTCCTGATCTCAGTCAAAATGGGAGAAAACAGGACATGCTTATAACCAGCCGCTGCGGAGGGCAGCGAGGAGCCCAAATTCAGACAGTTTTTGATCCTGACGAGGAAAATTTTTGTCAGCATCAGGTTGGAGTTTGGCTGCCCCCCTTCCCCTTCACTTTTTGCGCGGTGGCGACGCTTATGCCCCTTCACTTGCGTTTTACACTATACGACAAATATGTATTGCTTTTTACCTGATAATTACCCCCTCTGCCCAATTTTTACCCTGCAGTAGCGTGTCACACCCTGTCAAACATGCCACCTCCTATCAGCCCCCCGTTCGTCAGCCGGGCCCCCAAACGAAAATCCTGGGTGCACGCCTGGCAATATCCCAATTCTATAGATCTCAAGAGAGGCATGAAGAAACCCCGTCAGATGGCACGTGATGCGGACATTTCGTCCATTTTAGCTCGAATCTGCAGTTGAAGCACCCATTTATAACCTCAACTTGACCAAACAACATGTGTGAGGCGTGCGTTCCGCCCCTCCTCAGCTGTCCCCGCCCAATTCCCGCCCACTCGCCCGGCTCAGCGCTACAGCGTACAGTGACTTCCAAACTAGTGGGTCGGCAGCGGAACGATACTTTCGCAACAGACTGTACACACACACACACACACACACACACACACACATATATATATATATATATATATATATATATATATATATATATATATATATAGTAGTAGTATATAGTAGTATATATAGTATGTAGTAGTATATGTACGAGTACTCGTAATGGCCCAAAACCTTCATTTCCATGTTATCCCTATGACGGCATGTTTTGACCTCTCGTGACCTTAAATGTGACCTGAAAAAAATGGTTCAAATATTTTCGATGCAGAAGTGGATGTTTACCGTTTTCGCTACCTACCGTGGTTTTCGAGATTTTGGGGGGACGGTATCCGCCCCCCCCGTCAAAGCGAAGGTGGCTCAGACCCCCGTCAATGCGCGCGTAAAGCCAGCAAAGTGCTGTGAATCCAAATATTTCGAGCAATTGGCTCTATATTCCTCATGCAACTGTAATTTGGTGAGAAAGGCGTGATAGCTTTAACACACCTGTCAATTCAGTTTGTTACTGCACCTGTCACACCAGTGTCAGTTCGACTTATAGGCTCTTAAAGTCAGGCCCATATTTTAAGACCGTCGTAATCGCGCAGGTCGCACTTCATACTTGGGGTTTAGGGGCGTACCGACATCATAGATCATACGGTTTTTTTCACAATACCGTCTGCGAGGCTAATGGGATACAATTCTGAAGCTGGCCAGGCTTCAGCCCAGCATCGGGGTGCGGCGACTTGCTACTCGGAGACGCCCGGTCGAGTGCGTGAAAGTCCAACCTCCAACAACAGCACGACCAAGCAGAATCCAAGCAGGCAGGGGGGTACCACGTGCAGGTTATCGCCGGCCTCGGTCAAGGGCTCTAAAGGCGCTGAAGAAACCTTGCCGAGACTCGTCAGAGTACTATTTGTAAGGCACGTGTACTTCTGACATCGACCCCCCAAACCCACCAGAAGCGGTCGCACCATACCATATCATCGAGACTATATTTCAATGTCACCCTACATGGAGGTCAATGTCAAAGGTCACGAGTCAAAGTTATTAACCCCAGTATTTCGGTCAGATGACATTATTAAGTACGGCGTATGTTATGCTATGGCTTCATAGTTAAGGCTTCTCAATATCAAGGTTAAGGCCAAGGATCTATTTCAAGGTCAAACTCTCATTTCCCGTACAAAGGCTGCTATAGTGACAGGTATAGTGTACCTACATACATATATACATACATACATACATGCATAGCAGATTTGTACCTCCCAGTTACTGCTTCATATTGTAAAAGTTTGGAATTGATTGGTCTGCAGATGTTTTTTTGGGCGCTGCTACCAACTTCGTGATTTTAGGCTTTGAGGTCGGGTGGCATGGCCTCTAATAGATGCTTGATCTGACGTGACCTGGCCCTAACAATTCGGTCACCTGCTTGAAATTAATCAGGGATAAGGTGTTATAAGTGGCGGTGTTCTGAGTCTCTTTGCTTGTGCGTCATGCACGGAAAACCAGGAGGGGGAATTCCCACCCCAGCGGGCGGACACGTGCTATATCTTGTATGTCTATCAACCGAATCTCAAAAACCTATGGAGTATTTTGTCAGCCGAAGCACTGGGCGGCACTGACGGTGGTTCTAGTCGAAGCCCGGGAACAGTGCCCTCCCCTTTAATGAGGACTTACGATTAACGCTACTTCGTTGACTAGAAAGAAATAGAGCCCATGGTGCCCCCTTAAATCCAAACGTTTCGCCGCTCCTGCTGAGCGGATACACAGGTAAAACCGTTCTGTTATGTAAACGTACCATTTTTGCGCCGAAATCTTCAGAAATGTTTGTAAAAGTTTGTATTTTCCCCTAAAATCGTTTGTAAATGTTTGTCTTTTTGCTGGTCAGAACAGGGTGAGCACCCTGGGGATAGAAGGCATTTAGAGCCCCATACCGAATCATCATCTACTTCGGAGCTTTCCAAGGCCTTCTATCAATACTAAACATTCCACTGAATTCTAAAAAAGTAGCTTTAGATTCAGGAAGAGTGTTAGTTATGTTCCGCTGAAACTGGTCCTTAGTTGTTTGGCACCTTGTAAACACCTGCCATTATCAGGATTTACGTGAAAAAGTTGGGAACAGGTACCCCCACTGTAACCCTTAGTATAGTGGGTAAGGTGAGCAGAGGTGCTTGTATGTTTTTCGTAAAAAGAACCAATTCAGTGATAGTGTGTCTTAAAATACATCCAGCTCTAGGAGAAAGAGGCATGTCGATCTCCGGATATTGTTGCATTTTGCTTGTATGGTGGATAGTTCGTGCCAGCAGGTTGAAGTTTCACTGCCCCAAACTTTTTGTTGGTAGCGACACTCTTGCCCTGTATTCAGACTTCCAGAACCATTCGAACGAATTTTGGATAGCTTTACATGTATTTCGTAACTAAAACCGCATGAATGGTTAAGCATGCTAAGTAATATCAAATAACGCGATCGTTGAATCAAAAACGATTATGTTTTAGGCGATGGATAAGAATGATGTATGATGAATGATGTAAGTACGGATATAGGTAGGTACCATTATCGATGGATTTATGATTAACCAATCTTACCTAGCTCTCTTTTCAATGAGCAAAAAGAGCGCGGTGGTGTTGCTCACTAAAGCACGTTTCAATAATGAATATAATGAACCCAAGACGGTATTAACGGTTTCAACATTTGGTCTATTTTGTAGGAATTTTGGCAAGTTTTAGTTCTAATTTAGCATATTTGGCTGTAAACTTGCCTGCGTTTGGCATTTGTTCTTCCTAAAAACCTGGCAAGCCCGCCCCGGCGTGTGGTATGCCAGCAGCCGGATGAATATACACTGGCTCCCTCACTGCTTTGCAACCGGTGGCGCTTATGACTGAGCAGCCCCGGACTTTGCAGACGGTGGCGCTTATGACTGAGCAGCCCCGGACTTTGCAGACGGTGGCGCGTATGACTGAGCAGCCCCGGACTTTGCAGACGGTGGCGCGTATGACTGAGCAGCCCCGGACTTTGCAGACGGTGGTGCTTATGACTGAGCAGCCCCGGACTTTGCAGACGGTGGCGCGTATGACTGAGCAGCCCCGGACTTTACAGACGGTGGCGCGTATGACTGAGCAGCCCCGGACTTTGCAGACGGTGGCGCGTATGACTGAGCAGCCCCGGACTTTGCAGACGGTGGCGCTTATGACTGAGCAGCCCCGGACTTTTGCAGACGGTGGCGCGTATGACTGAGCAGCCCCGGACTTTGCAGACGGTGGCGCGTATGACTGAGCAGCCCCGGACTTTGCAGACGGGGGCGCTTATGACTGAGCAGCCCCGGACTTTGCAGACGGTGGCGCGTATGACTGAGCAGCCCCGGACTTTGCAGACGGTGGCGCTTATGACTGAGCAGCCCCGGACTTTGCAGACGGTGGCGCTTATGACTGAGCAGCCCCGGACTTTGCAGACGGGGGCGCTTATGACTGAGCAGCCCCGGACTTTGCAGACGGTGGCGCTTATGACTGAGCAGCCCCGGACTTTGCAGACGGTGGCGCTTATGACTGAGCAGCCCCGGACTTTGCAGACGGTGGCGCGTATGACTGAGCAGCCCCGGACTTTGCAGACGGTGGCGCGTATGACTGAGCAGCCCCGGACTTTGCAGACGGGGGCGCTTATGACTGAGCAGCCTGGATCAGGCTTCCACAGCCGGAAGTTACCTCGCAACTTCTGGACGCCGCATTTCTCTATAGCCATGAATCTCGGGAGGGGGACTTTGACCTGCTGCATCAGTAGCCTGAAGTTCAGGCCATTGCGACTCCAGGGCGAGTTACGGCCGCCGAAATAGGCTGTGAGCCTCTCACGCCTGGCGCCGTTGGGCGCGCCAGTTCAAGGTCGCGGCGTCGGCGCCACCGCAAGGGGGGTCCCGTCGGCCACCGAGCCGCGCCGCAAAACACCCGCCAAAAACCGGCCGGCGGCGTTTGGTTTGGAGATGGTCCCATGCTCGATCTGCCGGCAGGGCCTGCGTGAGATGGCGCGTTCGAGCGGGGCCAGCGTCTCCAGCCAGACGCCGTCTGGACCCTCATACCAAGGTGGGGCGCTGAGGGCCGCAACAACCTAGCGTCGCAGAAACACACGCAGGCGGCTGCCCCAATAATTATTGTTGGGATTTAACGGCGTACCAACTGCCAATGTCCATACGGCGTTTCCAACTCTCACCTGTTGGGAGGGATGTTGGGGATCAGATCAACTTATTCAGAGGCTCCGCCGGGACTTCAACCCGGGACCTGTGGGCGGCTGTCCCAAGTATACATCACTGCTTCACTACCAGGGGCGGATCCAGGAAAACTCCAAGGGGCGACCCCTGACTGGGGGGGCCTGCTCAACCCTGGGGAGAAGCAGAATGTTTCAATGATAATGTTTCAGTCTCCTCTGGGGAGCTTCTTCACCTTTAAAGGAGCGTCCCACTTTATAATGGGTTTGAACTGAGATATCAGCTTTGTAGAGCGTGTTGAGAAACACTATCGGCATATTGATTTCACCCATAGCTCTGGTACAAAATTCCCGCCAGTTATAAAGTTTTAAAGTAAAGGGGCTTATTTCCTAATTTCAAACCATAAAGGAATACCCCATTTGGTTGCAGTAATCTGATTGGTCGTAAGTCCTAGGCCTCGCCCTGTCGCTGAAAATACCATACGGCCGCCGTAACGCCATCTGTCGTTCAGTTTTTGCACCAGTTCTTAACCTTCGCCCCGGTTAGGGGGTGTTTGAACACTCTCCTCGGGTTTTCCGGCGGCACGAAAAAAAACAGCGGCGCGAAGTGCCGCCGTACTTGGCACACCTTTATCCTTGATCAATTCCGCAACTTTCCCCAAAATGTTAAGGTTGGGTCACCCTCAGGTCAGGTCCCCAGTGCAGGTCAAGTGACCTCACCTCAAAAAATGTTTAAGGTGGCATAAGTAAGAAATGGGTGAATTTATTGGATTGAAACTTATACCACATAATGGCCCCACCGAGAGCTACAACATATATTCGGGATTTTTTCATATCGATGCCCTAAGGTCAAGTACGGACCATAACTTCTCCATTGAAAATACATGGGAAAAACAGAAATTGGGCTGCATTTGCGTAGATACAGATGGGAATACCTTCATGATCTCCTAATCGTAGTATCCTGGGCCCCTTACCATGTTACTGTTGCAATTTTTGACCTGTGACTTCAGAGAGGCCATCTGGGGCTATTTAAGCAGTTTTTAGACATAGGTTAATAAATTTGCATGAAATGGTGATACTGCTTCTATTTTTATGTCATTGCCTTTAGATTGTTATTGCAAGTCGATTGATATACATATCGACTATGCCAGGTTAAAAAGTTACCTTGTCCTGACCTAGGGTCAGGTCATTTTTGGGTTTTGACCTAGTATGATCATATTATACATCAATCGATTCGCCGTGACGAGAGGAATTGAATTGTGCCTATAAAATGATTCTAACTCAAATATGTCAGATGTTAGAGCCCAAAAACTTCACTCAAAATGCCACCTTCTTTGACCTGTCATGAGCTCAATACTGACCTGAGCCAAAAAATGACTGATATAGTCTGTTCATGAATTTTTATGAGTTATCCACCAGTTCTCGCGTTTTTTTCGCCATCCCGCACAGGGGCCGATTTCGAGGGGGTGTTCAAACACCCCCCAACAGGTCGAAGGAGGTCCACCGGGGCGCGGGTTTAACAGGACCGATAATGGACAGGCGGACCGAGATTACGATTGCCGTGTCATGTGAAAAATGATACTGATGAGAGCGGAGAGCAGACGTCCTCAGCAGTAAATCGGTTGCGGGTCCTGCGATTATTTCACTAAGTATTTGAAAAGCCGCTGCCTGCGATTTTTGCCATGCGGAGAAGCTGTGAATGGGCCTTTACAGTGAACCTATGATAAAGTTTTGGGATTTCATCGATTATTAAAAGTGTTATTTTGATGGCGTCACATATTGTAAGAGAAGAGGAGACATTTCTGTTTATAGCGTACGAAAGTGGGGAAAAGTGCCGTTTCATGATTTTCGGGTCTCTTCTGTTCTAAAATTGGTATTTGCAGAATTTCGACAAAGTGGTGCATTCCGATTAAATAAGTACTTCCCGAACAGACAAAACGCTTAAAACTGTTTTAATGATAGACAAATATGTTCTCGGAAGGCCTGCCGTAGATAGGGTGCCATAAACCGTAGTGTTGTGGGAACGACCTAGGACCCTAAAAAGATGATAAGACAGAAGACTAAATAAACTTAAGACTTAAATCCCACCCGTCGGAAAAAAGGCCAACAAAACTGAAATATAAAATCATAAGACGAAGGCAGCCAAAAAAGTCAAAGTCCAGAAACTAAAATGTCTAAACCCTAAAAAGCCCAAAAAAGGCTAAGGCAAGGTCAAGATAAAGAAAAAAGTGTGGGACGAGGTAAACGCAACGTTTCGGTCCTTGACCGTCGTCAGGCGAGGAGTGTGGTTTTTTTGCCTTTTTTGCCGACGGGTGGATTTTAAGTCTTTTAGCGCTTTTACTGTCTTGTGTTTTATCATCTTTTTGGGGTCCTAGGTCATTCCCACAACACTACAGACAAATCTCCTCCATTGTTCAATTATAAAACACTAGCCTACTTTGGGGAAGGATTTGCCTCCCCTATTTGGTTTTCGGGAGGCATGGCCGGATCAGTCCACCCTCAATCCATTCCCACACATTTGTATATAAAATTGTTGTCAAAGGCCGGCATCACACCACATGGGTTTTTCCAAACAAACTTTACCATACT
Source organism: Lepas anatifera (assembly GCA_034440635.1). Taxonomy (NCBI): domain Eukaryota; kingdom Metazoa; phylum Arthropoda; class Thecostraca; family Lepadidae; genus Lepas; species Lepas anatifera. The sequence continues at coordinate 664,773 of JAOTON010001937.1, read as the reverse complement.
TATCACGTGTTTTGGGGACGGAATAAGCAGAAAACATACACTGGGGCCTGCCATTAACAGAAACTTTCGATCAACCATGAGCCAAGGGATCGGTTTTGTATTACCAATGTTCTCAGGAGGGCAACCTGAACCCCGAAGGACAAAAATATTTTCATTCCTTTATCTTGTAAATTGTTTTCCCTTAGATGCTTCATAGTATACTTTGAGTTTAGGTGCATAGATGTTGGTTACGTCGAATATGCTACGAAGAAAATTACAAAACCACCGTGAAAAAGATGGAACATGACCTGGGGCAGTATAGAAATGCTTGAGTGAGTCCACTGTCCCCTTCCAAAATCGTTATAAAAATATTCTGAATCTTTGATGATCTTAGAAACCCAGCTGGAACGAGCTTTATCTGATCAACAAACGCTGTTCAAGGGGATTTTTGTTTGTCACCACTAACAAAACCATACACAGAAGTCGACAGAAATTGCAATCAAGGCAAATGGTCTGACGGAACCTGGTTGGTGGCTGGGTTCGGCTCACTGATGGATGCATGATTTCGGTGAAGGGAGGGAGGGGAGTGGTACCTCACGGGGACGGTCCACGCTACCTTGGAATGCGCCTTTTGTGCATTCAGAGGGGCGCCCTCTCGGCGAGTGTTTTCTCTGGTTTTTAGGGGATTGCTATCTAATTACCGGAAAATAGCCCAGCAAATTCGACAAAAAAGCAATGGTGTTTAGAGACGGGTGGCCATTTAGTCAAACGGAAGTCAGCAGTTGCCAGTGAACGAGGGGCAGACAATAAAAGACGTCAGAAAACGGGCCGCCTCTGACAGTTACCTTCTAAAATCAGTTGTAAGGCACCTATACGTCACTAATCTCGCGTTGTAAGACGTCCGGGGCGCCCAGTGTCGACCAGGCTGCCCCCAACCGCAACAAATATGACAGTTGGGAACAAATATGACTGCAACAAATAAAAAAAACTGCAGAATGGATCAAGGATGAGGTTGGCCAAGTACGGCGGCGCTTCGCGCCGCCGTTTTTCGTGCCCCCGGAAAAACCCGAGGGGAGTGTTCAAACACCCCCACCGGGGCGAGGCTTAAATGTGTGGTATCCTAAAAAATATTGATTCAAGGCAATATCACACTTTCAAAAATTAGTTTTAAACAGTAATACAAGTAGTTTTTCTGTCAGATTATGACTACCGCGAAGGGTCGTTTTGGCCTCAAATCTGGATTTTATGCTATTTATTTTACCATTTTTGTGAAGAAAAAAATTTGGCCCCTTTTTGGCCCTTCATCTAACTCAGTTTGGCTTTTCCACCGAAAAAAACCTGGCAGCCCTGGGCAGCATCTATAATCTCTAGAAGATGGAATAATACAAAAATTGGCAAACATTTTTTAACACTAACGTATCCAGTTCGTTCAAGAAATGTTTAAGACCCCAGCCGTATTTCGGTTGTATTTTCGGAGCTTTCGAGCGTCATGCGACTATCTTCGTCAGCGAAAGGTTGCTCAGCCAGCGCCTAATTTAACAGTACACAAGTTTGAGAAAACATCCTTAGTAGCACGCAACATTGTGACGATGATCGTGGATATGTTGTCTAACCAATACTGTCATCACGAAATTGCTTTAACATTGTCACAATACTGCGGCAAAAATATTGTGGATGAAATATTGTCTCAATATTTAGCCGATATTGTGCAAAAAACCAAACAAGGTGCTCAGAATACTTTAACTCAACGTCGGGACGGCAATATTGTATAAATGTTTTTTACAATGTTGTTGATACAACCAAGCGGTATTTGCAGAGAAAATACATTATTAGAAATTAGATATAGTCACGTTTGATCCAGTGCTCCAAGAAATCCCTCTATTTCAAATAAAAATGACAAAAAACGTTGTTAGTGCAACATTGTGAGACAATGTTTCCGCAACAATGTTGCAGCAATATTGTGACAACTTTATTGTAACAGTATTCCAAAAACAATATTAACATGGTTTTGGGGATAATAAAACTCGTGCATCGCTTTTTCACCGTGCGAGACAAACTCTCTTCCGTACAGGAAGTATATTGTGGATCCAGCAACGTATGCCTTGTTGTAATTGCAGCGATGCTGTGAAAACAATGTTTTTGACAATGCTGTGAAAGCAGTATTGCAGCAAAACCCAAGAACAACCTTGTGGCAATGTTGTAGCGGCAACATTGTAACAATGGAAGTGGAGTGCACTCGACAATTTCATCTGGACTGTCACAGATGATGAGCATGGAAAATAAAGGACAGCTGTATCACAACCTAACACCGACAAGCCCTGGTGAGAGTCTGTCTCCCTCAAAGCTGCTAGGCCTTCCGCCGGCTAATTAAATTTTTCCGCTGGATAGTTCACTATTTTTGTCTGTGTTTGTTCCCATGTGTTATCACACAATGTTGTGCGGGTCCTGTATATTCGCACCACTAGAAGTTCCGCGCTGGCCATGTCACCGGACCGGCAACAACAAATGAGATGTCATGTTAAGCGTGACATCATGGCATCTACCGTGCCTGACCTGCCTCACGGGTCGGGCAGTCTGCGCGCGGCACTGGCCGGTCGCGTGTGTTCACATCGTCCAACTGCAATAGACTGCTCAACGGAAACTCCAGACTCCTTCCTGACGGACTGGAAGAAATGTGACAGTGATCAGTAAGATGGACATTCCCACGATATTAGCAAGCAATATTACAACTATATTTCAAAACAATATTGCAGATACTTTCTCACACCAACATCAATACAACATATCCGCAACATATCCCCAACATTGTAGCAAGGTGGAGGAAATGTTTCAACAACATTGTCCTAACACCATAAAAACGATATTGACACAACATGTTTAAAACATTGTCATAATATTGCACCAATGTTGTAGCAATATTTTCGAGGCAATAATGCCCAAACAACATGATTACAATATTTTTGCAACATTGCTAAAACATCGAGGCACTATGACATAAAATGATATGTCTGAAGGAAGAGACATCAACGTATTTTAAGGCTCTTGCGTAACAATAACACTATTAAAAGATGATTTTGTGAGGATTTTGTGTTAATTACAGGAATTATACCGATATTTCACTTTCCGTAATGTTGTCCAGACAATATAATCACAGCATTGTCTCGTGTCGACAAAACAATTTTGTGGCAACATTGTGGGACAATGTTGTCACAATATATCCGTAACATTGTCACAACATTGTGGCAATGTTGCTGTGTTACTAGGGATGCATCACATCACACTCGTGCTAAAAATTCAAATTCTACTTGTTATTTGTTGGCAAAGAATAATAAATATACAAGTTCAACACTTTAATTAAGTGAGTTAAGAGTCACAAAGGCAAATACGTTTTAATACAGTACTCACACGGAAAGGTCATACGTATACAAAAGTCTAGATCATCATCATCTACGTCAAAGACCGACAAGTAAGGCGTTGTCGAAAATGACGTGAAAACTTATTAGAATACGTACCACACCAATGTTATTTCATGACGTATAATTATAAAAGTTTAGAGCCAGGTGTACTAAACAAACTTGTAAATTTGGATACTTTATTATTGAATTATTTGTTAGTTATAATATAATTATTATCACTAGTATTTTTATGAAGAGCGTAGTACCTGGTATATTTCTGGCATTGGAATACCTGTGTTTGTATTTAGTAGTAGGTCTTGCTGGTTTTTTTTAGATAAAGGTGCCTTCTTTGATTTTTCTTTTTCTAATGGCTTTCATATGCTAGGATTTGAACGTCCTCCCATTTAATGTTGTGTCCGGTTTCTAGAATGTGTTTAGCCGGTCCAGAGTGGTTGTGGTCCTCGTTTTCTATAGCTCTTCTATGTTCTTGTTGTGTTTTGATGATCCTACACGTTTCCCCTTTGCATGTTTTTCCGCATTGACATGTGTAATTGTGCACTACTTCTTTGTTTTGGTGTTTGTGTCTTTTGTCCTTTGGTTTTACTGGTCTATTTTTAGGTTTGTTGCCGGTTTAGGTTGTGGTTTTGCGTATGGCTTTATTAAACGCACGATACGTTCTGAAATTACTCGGACATATGGAATGACTACTCTGGGCTTTGTTTCCACTCTCTCTGGCTGGTTGTTTTCATGCCGAGATTCCTGGCGTTGGAATTTTTGTGCGTGTTTTTGATGAATGTCTTGGGATAGCGATTTTTGTTTAGTACCTGTTCTACTTGTTTGATCTCCTGTGTCCTGTCTGCTTCTTCAGACGAGATGGTTTTCCCCCTATTTATAAGAATCCTGACTACTGTTTTTTTGTGTTGTGTGCTATGGTGTGGTTGAAAGCTTAGATATTTTTCTCCGTGGGTTGGTTTTCTGTATACTTTAGTGGTTAATGTTCAATCTAGTTCCATCTAGGAAGGGTGGCATTCCTTCGGTTTCTCTCCCTGGTGTGAACTTAATATTGTGTGAAAGAGTTCAAATGTGGGTGTAGGGGCTCAACTTGTGAGGCTTTGACTATTACGAAAGTGTTATCCACATACCTTATTCACAACTTTACGTCAGGTGCGAATGTTTCGAGTGCCTTGGTTTCTAGCTCCTCCATCACTAATTCCGCTACTATAGAGCTGACGAAGAACACATTACTATACAGCTGACTATAGAGCCCATGGCAGTTCCACTTATTTGCCTGTAAAATTGACCATTTACTTGGAAGTACGTGAGATTAAGGCAAATCCTCAACATACGAATTATGTCGTCTACATCCAACCCCGTTGATGATCTAAAACTATCATTCTCACTAGCCATTTCTTGTTCTATCCTTTTTCGGGCAATTTCGCACGCTAACTCGGTTGGAATTGAAGTGAAAAGAGACACTACATCAAACGACACCATTATTTCGTCATCCGCTGGCGCAACTCCTCTTACTTGCTCGGAAAACTCTGCAGAGTTTCTAACCTGGTCAGAGTTAAACATAACACTAATACACATAATAAGACATGCTAATATCTTGGATAGGTATTTTGAAACATCGTACGTTACAGAGCCTATTGAAGAAACTATTGGCCTCAGCGGGATGTTCGGTTTGTGTACTTTCGTTAGACCGTAGAACAATGGTGGAGACGGATCGGAGGGGTACATGGATAAGTACTGTGCTCTCAATAACCTTCCCTGTGTTTCTAGGTGCTTTAATGCTTTCCCTGACCTTACGAGTATAAGCTGCAGCAGGACCTTTGCTAAGCAGTTCGTATATGTTAGTGTCTGACAGCAAACTGTTGACTTTACTGCGATATTGTTCTTTAGTGAGAACACAGATTGAGCCACCCTTATCCGCTTGGATGATGACCAAGTTGGTTCTTTGCTTCAGTCTGTTAAGGCCCTTTCTTTGTTTATTTTGTTTATTAAACATAATCACCAACAGGCTGATGCCCACTAACAGGTGAAGTCAGGTATTAAAACTCTCTCACCAAAAACTAACACATACACATAAACATGTCCGAAACACCCTAGTGCTAAAAACATACAAATGAATAAAATGGATGCTGTAAAAATAAAGTTATTAAAATTGTTTGAGCTCATTCCCTCTTCATATATTTGGTGCACATATACCTTGGTGACCTCACACTCTTAGGTCCCTTATATACTCCACAACGCGAGCTCTAAAAATGCTATAGGTATCAACAAAAAAATCGGAGTTGATCATGGTCAAAAACCTATTAGCAAATTTTGGTATCCGGCACAGAAACCCCGAGGCAACCGTATTTACATGGGCGCGTGGCTCGGCGAAAAGTCGCAGGTTGCGGGTCAAGCGGGGTGGAACATGAAGGCCAAAACAGTTCAGAAGAGTTTGAGAGGAAATTTTTTAGAAAAATATTGCTTTCAGAAACAGAAGATCGTGTTGAACTCTCCTTGCAGCAAGAGACTGGACGCCGAAATGCCGAAGAAGTGAATGGTAATTCAAAGTGCCGCAAGACTGAGAAGTATGAGAATTTAGCCACATCAAGAATTTGTGTTGTACCCGCTCGACCCGTTCGGCATGGGATTTGGCTACACCAGCCCAGACTACACTACCGTACTCCAAAACAGACCGAACGTTCGCGTTATATGTTGTGAGCAGTGTTTTCTTCTTTACTGAGGTTATCAGGTGTGTTATGATGAGACTGCAAGGTCTTAGTAACTTCAAAACATAATCTGTTTGCTTCATCGCGCGACATATCAGAGTTAAGAATGAGTTTTTCGATTTCTGTTAGGAATTCTACGTGACTTACATGTTTTGGCGTGGGAACGAAGTTCAATCCTTTCCGCAGGACTGACAGTTCTCCTTCTGTGGGTTCTGTTCCGGAGAAGTTTGTGACACAGTCGTCGACCGCATGTGCTCGGGTGTATCGACCGCATGTTTCCGTGTGAGTACTGCAGTAAAACAAATTTGCCTTTGTGACTCTTAACTCAATTTATTAAATTGTTGAACTTCTATATTCATTATTCTTTGCCAACAAATAAGAAGTAAAATTTGAATTTTTAGCACGAGTGTGATGTGATGTTTTCTCAAACTTTTGTAGTGTTAAATTAGGCGCTGGTTGAACAATCTTTCGCTGACGAAGAATAGATAGTCGCATGACGTTCGAAAACTCCGAAAATACAACCGAAATACGACTGGCGTCTTAACCAACTCTTCAACGAACTTAATATGTCCCAGTCAAACAAGATTTACTGCAACATACTAACGTATTTAAGTTACATTACCCCCCGCCCTCTAGATGGGGTCTTGATCCCCTGAAGGCACTATAACGACCAGCACAAGAAATGCCCCCCCCACTAATTTTTGTTAAAAGATGCTCAGCCTGAAAGTTTGCTGGCGGCAAAGGTCGGTATTCTCATTTCTGCCACAGGTCGGTATTCTCATTTCTGCCATAGGTCGGTATTCTCATTTCTGCCATAGGTCGGTATTCTCATTTCTGCCATAGGTCAGTATTCTCATTTCTGCCATAGTTGATGATTTCATTTCTACCAATTATGAGGTTCGCTCCTTTCTGGTATTGGTTTACCAGCAGCCGGCTGCATTTCGAGAGCGGAGACGTGTCGGCTGCGGTGCACATCAGTGACACCACTCCGTATGATCGCCACGGCCAGGGCCACCTCCCACCCCACTGCTCACCAGTGTCGATCGATATTTGATTGGAAGCGATAAGGCGACGCAAGCCTGGGTTAGTGCTTGATTGGTGCCGTTTGTGAGCGGAATGGTAGATATAGGCCCGTTGGTGCCGTGCAGCCCGACTGTCACGGCGGCTGAGTAAGCTCCGACTCCCCGACTCCGGCTCTTCACTCCTGCCAACCTTCAAATCACAGCTGGCACGAGAGCACACTATGCAACTGCTTTGTTACGCAAGGTCTAAATGGCGTCTGAGAGCACACAAAGCCTGGATAAGGGTAGAGGGCCATAACTGCTGCATTTGGCCAGCTCCACCGACGTTGAATAGCCTGTCAGTGCCGCCACGGACCAACGAGACGGCAGAGCAAGGTCGGTGGAGCCGGCGTGACCGCACCTTCTCACCGCAGACCCACTGCAGCTGCAGCAGGCCAGTCAGGGCGGCCCGCGCCTCCACCTCACCGGGCCGGCAGCACCTGCTACTGACCCACTGCAGCTGCAGCAGGCCAGTCAGGGCGGCCCGCGCCTCCACCTCACCGGGCCGGCAGCACCTGCTACTGACCCACTGCAGCTGCAGCAGGCCAGTCAGGGCGGCCCGCGCCTCCACCTCACCGGGCCGGCAGCACCTGCTACTGACCCACTGCAGCTGCAGCAGGCCAGTCATGACGGCCCGCGCCTCCACCTCACCGGGCCGGCAGCACCTGCTACTGACCCACTGCAGCTGCAGCAGGCCAGTCAGGGCGGCCCGCGCCTCCACCTCACCGGGCCGGCAGCACCTGCTACTGACCCACTGCAGCTGCAGCAGGCCAGTCAGGGCGGCCCGCGCCTCCACCTCACCAGGGCCGGCAGCACCTGCTACTGACCCACTGCAGCTGCAGCAGGCCAGTCAGGGCGGCCCGCGCCTCCACCTCACCGGGCCGGCAGCACCTGCTACTGACCCACTGCAGCTGCAGCAGGCCAGTCAGGGCGGCCCGCGCCTCCTCCTCACCGGGCCGGCAGCACCTGCTACTGACCCACTGCAGCTGCAGCAGGCCAGTCAGGGCGGCCCGCGCCTCCACCTCACCGGGCCGGCAGCACCTGCTACTGACCCAATCCAGTGCAAGCACAGCTGGCACCATGCACAGCATTGCTGCCCTGTGACAACCGTGTCGTCTCGGCATTACTATCAATGCTTTCAAGAAAGTAGAAAGATGTCTCTTCTTTCGACTCCCTTTGCACTACAGTTTGGTCTACAACAGTCTTCCGGCCAGAGAAATACCTAGTATTTTTGCATTGGAGTGTCCTCCATTTTGAGTGTCCAGAGCAGGCTTTCATATCCCGTTCGAGAGCTAGAACCCATTGCGGGACAAGCAAATAGAATTGCCGGCATTTATTTGTTCTCTTTAATAAGACGATAAATGGCGAGTGGGTTGTAACCAGGGAGCAACGCGTAGAAAGAAACGGTGTCCGAAAAGTTTACTCTCACCTCAACTCGGCATGGTGTTATTTTAAAACACATTTGCAAAGTTGTCTTTTTCGACAGATTCGACGACTTTTCAACACTTAGGTCCGTTCATCACGCATCTGTTTTATGGCCCCCCCGCCCCTCTCTCAGTTGGTTGATCATTCTGAAATGTTCTTTTTTTGGTACCTTAAGATATATTAACCCTTAATTAGCTATTTCCGTCTCATTACCACAATATGTTTACATAATACAGTTCAGGATTTCTCTAGGCAATCAAATACAGCAGTTACCGAAATATTATAAATCATGATTCAGTAACCGGTGTGGTGAAATCTACTTACTGCTTCCGAGCTCATTTTGGTGATTGTAAGACGACTGCACCTTGGTTTTTTAAGGGGACAAAACATATGATTGGCTAACTTATAACTAAACATCAAATGCTAGATTTCACTGGTGGTTATCCGATGCATCTTTTCAGAACATATCCTTGGAACCTTCCAAGGACCAGAGTTGTGACTCGTGAGTCGGAGTCAGAGTTTAACTCAAATTTTGATTTGTTCGACTCTTAATTGAGTTGATTTGAATCGACAAAGTTAGACTGGTGAGTTTAGTTGAGTTGAGTCGGTTCACACCATGTCAATGAGTTGAGTGGCGTTGAGTTGTGAAGACAGCGAGTCAACTGAGTCTACGAAAAAATTGACTCAAAAGGTTAATATGATGCTAAATAAAAGTGTTTGAATTTGCCGACCTCTTTCAAACCTCCTTTTACCTCCTTTAAATATTTTTCATGCAGTGTTTCATTTGCTTCAAAGTTTAAATTTGTTTCAATGTATCGGTTCAACTCTACGTTTCAATTGCTTATTTCAAAGACCCATCCGGTCGAAATCGCTAGGCACACATACATGTAATCGAACAATGGAACAGACTCCTATCTCTGCCATTGCCTCAAAAATTTAACGTTGTGACACCGACTGCAAAATACAGTTCAAATATCTAAAAAAACTACTCATCAACAACATTTAATATTACTTCTCACATCAACCACCGCCAAGCCATGCATTGTTAAGAATAGAGAAAAACGTGTGCGCCATTGCTGTCTTTGAAGAAAATATTCAACAAAGTAGAGGCTCAAGCTTGAGAAGCTCCGGGACAAAGAAATTGGCAAAGCCACGTGATAGTTCCTTAAAAGTTGCATCTATTCATGATATTGCTTCCCTTGTCATTAATGCGCGGTCTGTAGCTCCTTTATAAATTTTCCTATTAAAGAGAATGTGGCACCTTCATTGGGTGATTTTAACTGAGATAACCAAGTTGTAAAGCATGCCGGAAAGCCTGGTACTCAATATACCATTTGTCTTGAAACCCGAAATTTCCGTGGAGAAAAGCTAAAAACCTACCTGAAATGCACCCCACATGTACCCCAGCCAGGCGACCACAGTTTTCAGCTGTTGATGTGACGACATCGCTGACGTCAAGGTGAGTAATCAGCCAATTGAAGTCCTTGAAGCCTATTGAATATGGTAGCAGTTGCCAGATCATGACGTCATTCACAGGCAGGGGTTTATTTTTCACCATAGATGAGCATTTAAAAGATAAAAATATTGAGCCCATTGTAAATTTTTTTAGAGAAATTGAACATTTTATGATTTTCGGCTAAAAATACCCCTAATTACACTAAATTCCTAGATTCGACCAAGGTGCCACATTCCTTTTAAAGGCAGGTACCTACTGCTATTAGCGTAGGAAATTTTGACCTTTGATTTGATAAAATGAAAAGAAGCCGTTGTTGCACGAATCAGAGAAAATATTTCCTACTACTGGTTCTGCATGATCAAAGGCATTTGCTCGGCCTCTGTATTTGCAAAGCCATGCATTAGCAATTTTCCTATTGAACTGTGTTGCTATTTTGAAGAGCGACAGGTACGTAATGTATTGGAGGTTTTCAAGCTGAAAATTGGATTGTTTTTAAAAATATTAGCACATTAAAATGAACACATTCATCAAATTTCCATTTGCATTGTCCTTTGTCATATATAGTATACTATTCCTAAAGTTTTGCTGTAGTCCTTTGAGTTTGAATTTGAACCCCCCAGTAATTATTGTTTTATTTTTTGTAATTTTTTAAGTATTTTTATTTAGTTTTTTAAGGATTTTTTAAAGTATTATTTAAGTTCTTCTAAACCCCATTTCAATTTTAAAAATTTAAAGATTAAGCTCATGACATCGGAATATTTCATTTAGCAAAATTGACTAGCATCCTTATTTAGCAGAAAGTGAAGGCAATACTTCATCCCGGCAAATACAGTTTAGATCATGAGTTTTTTTAGCTTGGGCCTTTTCTGTTAGTATGGAGGTGCCATTATTTGCCTGTGCTTGGTGTAACCTTAGGCCGTTTTAGGTACCTTTTAATTTTATATGCCTAGTTAAACATGCAAAGCTCTCCTTAGAAATCATTGCAACATGGTGTGGCAGGTTTATCTGGCAGTGACAGTCTGGAGGAATTTGAAAAAAGTAATCCATAGTTGCCAGCTATATGTTAACCTGTGTTTAAATGCCAATTAATTAATTCTCCATCCATTAATGTTCAGTTTCTCCTATTAATTTATGTACAGCTTGTATTTCTATATTTTATTCATTTATTCATTACTAACATTTTGCATTTATAATTTAATTATTTTATTTTTAAAGCGAGTCGAAGTTTGAGTTGAGTTGAGTCGTGACTTGAGTCGGAGTTGAAGCGACGGGATTGAAGCTTGAATCGGAGTTGAGTCGGCCCACTAAACTCTTGACAGTGAGTTGAGTCAGAGTTCAGTCAACCCCTCTCAGCACGAGAGTTGAGTTGAGCCAACTCAACACAATTCTGAAACGCACAATTCTGCCAAAGACAAGGACCCGATAACGCATTATTGCAGGTCGTCCCTTGCTCATTTAGATCATCGACCCGATTAGAGAACGCCTTGCTGATGTAACTCAGCGTAGTGGTGGTCAAAACCGAACCAGTTTGGATGCCGAGGATCATGAAACATTAGTTATGATAAGTCCCAGCATTTTGTTACAATGTCTTCATCATTTCCCGTTTCAAATATTTGATTTGACGGCAGGGTAGTCAAAGCTCATGCAAGTTCAAAGGACACGTCCTTGTCCACCCAGCAGGGCTTCAGCAGCTGGATCCTGTCCTCAGTCGGCTATCACGTGACTGGCAAGCGCCCGAGGCGCCGAGGCACCGGTCACGCATGTAAACAGGTGTCCGTGTGCCAGTGACGTAGCCAAGGGGTGATCAGGACGAGGGCTCTCATTCTTGTTAATTTCCATGGGCTCTCCTTTCCAAATCCATGAATATACTCACTTTTACTTCTAACTGTTGTTTCTCTGCTATCAACTACCGTGATTATTTCTGGCTATGCCACTGCTCCCGTCCCATTCAGCAAAGCATGAATGAGCAGATCTGCCGCAATGGTCACTAATGCGAAGACGGTACTGCCAGTGACTGTGAAAACATGTCCCTTTGGGCCATAAAAAGCCCCTTTTATTCCGTTGGTCCCGGTCAAAAGTTGATCATTTAAAAGTTCAAGAGTAAAAACTTGGACTGTTCTAAAGACGACAGCTTTCGGATTTGTACTTTTGGTTGGCGGCAGGTCTGAGCTGTTGTCCTCCCCTGTATGTGGGGCGAGAACTCGCGGACGCTGTGCTCCCGCTTAGTAATAATATGCGCAAAAATTCCGTACGTCCATGGTCATGCGTGGCACTAAAAAACTGCGCCTGGAACCAGGACTAGTGTGTCTGCCGATGGTTGAACTGCCCCTTGCGCCTGGAACCAGGCCCAGTGTGTCTGCCGATGGTTGGACTGTTCTCCTGCGCCTGGAACCAGGACTAGTGTATCTGCCGATGGTTGGACTGCTCCCCTGCGCCCCTGGAACCAGGTCCAGTATGTCTGCCGATGGTTGGACTGTTCCCCTGCGCCTGGAACCAGGACTAGTGTGTCTGCCGATGGTTGGACTGTTCTCCTGCGCCTGGAACCAGGACTAGTGTGTCTGCCGATGGTTGGACTGCTCCATGCGCCTGGAACCAGGCTCAGTATGTCTGTCGATGGTTGGACTGTTCCCTGCGCCTGGAACCAGAACTAGTGTGTCTGCCGATGGTTGGACTGCTCCCCTGCGCCTGGAACCAGGCCCAGTATGTCTGCCGATGGTTGGACTGTTCCCCTGCGCCTGGAACCAGGACTAGTGTGTCTGCCGATAGTTGGACTGCTCCCCTGCGCCTGCCAACAAAGAAGAAATGAATCTTTCTGGCATGCTGATGCCATATTTGGGTACGACACGATTTAAAATAATAGGCAAAATCAGACAAAACACTTCTTTTTGATACCGGAATGTCCGAGTTTTCGCATCATGTTCAATCATTTTGAAGGTCACTTGGTGTACAACTCTGCCAGGAAGACATATCGATGAAGACACCTGATAAAGAAAATCCATAAACAATTATTTTCAGAGATCGCAGTCACATCTAAAGAATGTTCAAAGTACGTTACAAATGCCCGTCTCATGACAGCAGCTTTGGTACGGCCACAACCTGTGCTTTGTTGGCTGTCTGCAATTGCCTCCACTGTCCGTCACTGCACAGTATCTACTATACAGGCCACCCAAATCCTGCACAATGCCAGCCAATCCACCAACTGTGGAGCAGGCCACAGCGCGCAGGCAATACACTGCACAGGGGCTAACTTCTTTCAAATCGAGGCTGCACACTAAAACCCCAATATTGAATGCATATTTAGGTTGCATGTAAAAATTATCTATGATGAGGAGGATCTGACCCACGCGCGCTTCCAACGAAGCGTGAATATCGGCCGCGCGGCCGGCTCATGTATTCCCAACGGACCTACGCGGCGCCGCCGGTCTGTTGTGAAGCTGTGTCGTCTTCATGAGTTTTTGGAATGTTAGTTTGCCGCTGCTGCTTTATCAAAAGGCCTGGCCGTGATGATCGCCCTGCGTTCGAGCCTGAGGTGTCGTCTTAGGCTTCATTCGAGCAAAAAAAAACTATAATCCAACCCGTGCTTTTCCGGAACATTTATGGTCAAGATGACCAGTTCACTGTCGACTTCGGTGACAGCCGACAGCTTCCTGGAGATTGCCAAGTTGAGGTGCGTCGGTACCGTTGCTTTCCTCGACATTACTTACATTCCTAGACAAATACACTCTGAATTTGAACACTGTATGCCAAACCGAACGATAGGTGGGCGAGAAGATGGTGGATTTCAGTGTATAGATAATATTTGGGGTTTAACGACGCACCAACTACAGGCGTCATATAGCGGCGGACGGGAGAGGGGAATAAGCTACGCTTGAGCTAAGGCAGGGCACCAAATTCTGCCTCTGGGTAGGCTCTAACTCGCGACACTGCACAAACAGAATGCCGCAGGTCGGCCCGAGCGCGCGCTAACCGACTGCGCCACCCAGACCTATATCAGTGTATTTCTTTGTTAACAAAGCCCAAAGGCCAATGTCATGATCAGTCCTGTTGAGTCGCAACTCCGAGTCAGAGTCGACTCGGAGTCGATTCACTTCCAGATTTGGGTTGAATCAGAGTCGACTCAACTGGCCGACCAGTTGAATCGAGTCGGAATCGGAGTCGACTTCTAAGCTAAGAGTCGGAGTTGAGTCGACTCAACACTATTTTCTTCACATAAGTGATCAAATGGCTTACATTTTATGAATTTTCATAACTAATTTTGAAGGATTTCGTATCGCTAATAACAGGTAATTCATTATTTTCATATCGACACTAGAGCCATGCCTGGGTCAGTTGTAACAAACACGAGTTATATAAAATATAGTTTCAAAAGCACACTCATTTGATAGTTATTTTCCACTTAATCTTAGCAATGGCATACAAAATCATAGAGAACAATTTGTAATTTGGCGCAAAATCAGACTTTTTCAACTTTGAGGATGCACACCATCCAAAATCCTAGGCTCATTATCATGCAATAGTTCACTGTTAGGAAACCACGTATTTTTTCTATTTGCTTCTTTCGTTTGACTAAAAACACTAAAAAAACACATATCAGCATCAGATAGAGGGTACCAAAAAATCTTATTTTGCACATAAGCTTTGAAATGGGTCAAAACGGAAACTAAAAGCTTCGATTAACTGCTTATTTCGAAACACTATCTTGATTTACCGTGGTTTGAGGTCACCCCCTGGTAGATAATAAATACTGCCTGTTTCCAGACAATGTATATCGGTGCGACTTCTGGCATAGCCTAAGTAATTTCAAACTGTGAAATTGACAAACTGAAAAATATACATCAAGTCTCTAACTCACAAACAACCACCCCTCTTCAGATGCTGATTATTTTTATTTACCACTCATTGCTGCCCCCCGTGCGCGCCACGCTAGTCACAAAACCCACGCTAGTCATAAAACCATCATGGTGTGCAACAAAATATTAGTGATTTAGGCTTTGGTAGCTTGAGGGCATGATTACTTTACCATACACCTGCAGGTTTTTCTACGGCTTTTAAGTCACGTGACTTTAAAATTGCTATCCGTCGTCATTTTTTGTGCTATCCGAGGCTAGGTTTGTGATGTCTTCAATGCGCCATCTGTAGTGTTTACTACAGCTTTTTTTCGGGAGGACAAGGCGAGTATTCATTGTTTTTTGTTTTGTTTGATGATGTGCTGCATAGGGTCAGTGCGCAGTGTAATACTTATCTCTAAGCTAAATTCGTCACAGGATTGTTCAAAATGTACTAAGGCAGGCATTGCCTGTCAGAATTTCATATGTTAAAATATTGATTCCTGATCTTTGCATTTGAAATGTCGCTTATTGCTTCAGTAGAGCGCGCCGCCAGCCGCTCCGTGGTCGTCTTGCCGGTGGGCGACATCCTCGCTTCTGGTTCGCCGAGTGAGCGGAGGCGCGACTGGGCGATGACGGCGGGCGGCTTCGCCGGTGCGGGAGCTGATTTCCAACATCTCAAGGGGCGGCGCTGCTCCTGCTACCCCGGGACGGTGGAGCCGTTGTGCTCGGTCCCGGGGAGCGGAGCGCGCCGCCAAACCAAGAAGCGAGGTATGGACCGGATGGCGCTGCGGCGGCGGGCTGTGTCGTGGCCCGTGCTTGTGAACGGACTGAGGGCGCCTTTCGACCGGTGTGCCCTGGCGGCTGCGCGGGCTGGCGCCTGCAGCGCTCTGGACGAGAGAGCGGTTCTATGCGGCGCGGTGGGGTGCGGCGGCGTCGCCGGGTTGCGAGTGCGGTGCGGGCGGGCTGGCGTGTGAGCTGCGATTTGCCTATCTTGCTGGTCCCTGTCAAATTTAACGGAGTGTCGTAATGTATGTGAACTGCTTTTTATGTGTATGACTGCTCTGTTTTATGTCTGTGTATGTCATCCCGTTCTATGTCTCATCACTGCCGACATTTGCGGGCTCCCCCGGCGTAATTTAGGCGCGCCGCGTCGGGGGTGGCCATGTGAAATACTGCTCGGCCTGTCTGTCCTCCGGGACATGCCTCATACTGTTGTGTGCTGCTTCAATACATGTATGGATCTAATTATGAGTTTGCTCCTGAAGGACATGCCTTCAAAATGAAAAGCCATCAGGCCCTTCTTTTACTTCTTTTCTTCTTTCTTTTACTCTCCTGTTCGCGTTAAGCATCTTCCTTCATTCTTATGGAGGAATGATTTCTGTCATGAATTTATGCATTGCAATTGGCATATTATTAAAGAAAATAAGCAGTTAGTAAAGAGTTAATGCCGTGAATAAATTTACTGGAGTTTGCATATCATTGAAGGAAATGTGTATTTTGTGTGTGAATACTTTGCCACTAATCTGAGTCAGACTCGACTCCGACTCAATGTTTATTTGAGTCAGAGTTGAGTCGACTCACTTCTGAGTTTGGTCTGAGTCGAATCGGCTCATCATTTTCAACCCAGTGAGTCGAGGCATAATCAGAGTCAGCCGTTTAGCTGTGAGTCAGAGTTGAGTCGACTCCAGAAATTTTGAGTCATCAACAAGTCTGGTCGCGATGGCAGTGATCCGTCTCCACGCTTCAATGCAAATTTAGTCAAGAGAAACTTACGTTACAAAAAACTGAACAAAGCTAAACAGCTACTCAACTTTTCCGGGTGGTGATATGCCATCGCCCTGAAATTCCCTCTGATTTTTTGTAAGAAACCTCGAATATGTTAGTGCGTGAGCCGTTTGGCCTTTATTCCGACCCCAATGGCTCACTCGTCCATTTGTACGCGCCGCCTATGATGGCCCACTCCACGGAGAATATGTTTTGCTCTTGTTCAACCATCCCATCCATCTCCTTAGTTCCTTTGCCTGTATTTGACATTTAGGGACTGTTCACATATGACGGCAATGACCGAAGGGGGAGGGGGTCTGTCTTTTTCTGAAGAGGGGGAAATCACAAGTTCTCGGAATAGGGATAGATAGTGTGCCATTAACCGCAGAGTGTTGTGGGAATGACCTAGGACCCTAAAAGGATGATAAAATAGAAGACAGCAAAAGCGCTAAAAGACAAGACAGAAACTAAAACGCCAAAACCCTAAAAAGCCCCAAAAAGGCTAAGACAAGGTAAAGATAAAAAACGTGGGATGAGGTGAACGCAACGTTTCAGTACTTGACCGTCGTCAGGCGAGGAGTGTAAATGGAGGTGGCTAGAGGCTTGAGGAAAATTGTTTCCAAAAACCGAGTGACTGGAGGCCTAAGGTAAACTTTTGGTTGAAGCGAGAAGTGCTGACAGTCCCAGCACTCTCTTACCGAGGCAGCAAGGGAGCACTGTGTGTGGTGTGTGCTTGTATGCCTGTGAGTGTGCGTGTATGTGGGTTCCCGTGCATGTAGACTTTACCGCAGGAGTGGACAGGATGATGTTTGAGTGTTGAGAGTTCGTCTGTATCGCCGAATGAGGACGATTCCGCGATTTTTCTGTCTGGGCCATCTCTAGCGTATTTTAGAATTTTGATGCTCAGGTTGTCTGCTGTCAGCTTATCATTCGGATGTGTGCTTAATCTGTCCTGTCCGAAAGGTGTTTCCTGCCTCTTATTTCTTGCGTCCCCTAAGTGTTCGTTAAATCTGAGTCTAATGAGTTCTAAATCTGAGGCATCTAATTCCCTCTGACTCTCCCCGATAGGCAGGAGACACCTTTCAGACAGCACAGATGACATTCGACGCTATGGTAAACATATCTGCATGAATGTTTTAATAAATAGAAATAATGAAGTAAACCATCGTGAGACCCGAGAGTCGAATAATCGTGTTAGGATTAAGCCCAGAACAAACAGCGGAAATAGAACCTTTTGTTTTCATGCGTGTCAGTATTTCACTACGACCGTGATCATTTAAACGGGATTGTGCCGAGTTCCGTGGAATAAATACAGTTAAAGGAATAAATGTGGCTGAAAGGGACTTATATAGAGATATTGCTCAGAACAATTGATATGCAGTTAAGCTGCGTGTTTCTGATGCCTTTCATCCACTCGATTCCAAAGCCTTTTTGTCTTCTGGAGTGCCGTCGGAGCGGGAGTGTTTTCCCGATTTGAGGTATCGCACTCCTCCCTGTCAGACCCACCGGTTACCACAGACTATGTTACAGCTTTGGATACTGTTGTCCACCCTTTTAACCCAATGAGCAGCGCTTAGTAGCATTTAGTTGTCCTAAATTTCTTTGTTGGCGCATTATTACGAGAAAACCACGACGGGGAGTTGACACGAACACCTGGACCCTTCCCCGTGTGATGCACATGTACAGGAACTGGTGGGCTTGGCACTGGCACCCACATGTCGGCTAGCCAAACTGGCCTAATATTCCCAGTCCGGCTGAAATTGGACATTGTATTCGAGTGGCTGGGATCCCTGCCCTCCCCCTCCACTCCCCACACACATGGTCCCAATCCGCCAGATAATGCACTGAAATACTATAGATCCCACCACCTCAGCGATGGATCAGCTAGCCTTTCGGTCAGACGTGCAATATTGACGTAGGTATGCACAAACGATGTGGACACAAGTGAATGCGGGGAGTGTCGGGGCGGGGATGGTCCTCCGCGATCGAACATATATACCTCCTCTCTCCAAGTCCCTGTGTCCTTAAAAGGGAATGTGGCACCTTCACAACGTGATTTTAACTGAGATAGCCAAGTTGTAAAGCAAGTCGGAAAACCCGGTACTCCATATTTCATTTGTCTTGGAACTCGATATTTCCGTAAAAAAAGCTAAAACCTAACTGACAACAGCCCCCATCAGCCCGTCGCCGGGCGGCCATTGTTGTGAGCTGCTGGTGTGACGACATATGCTGACGTCACGATGAGCATCAGCCAATCGAAGCCCTTGAAGCGTTTCAAGTATGGTAGTGGTTGCCAGATCGTGACATCATCCACAGGCTGATATTTCTTTCTTTTTCTAGAGGAGTATTTTTAAAAACAAAATATTGAGCTTATTGTACATTTTTCAGAGAAATCATGAGTGGTTTCATTATTTTTGGTTAAACGTACGCCTAATTTCACTAAATTCCAGGATACCACCAAGGTGCCACATTCTCTTTAACGCCTGGCTGATCTTGAGAGTTTGTTTTAACCCCCTCCTCCAGCCCAAGGTGCACCAGAAGCCTAGCCTCCGGGGCAGGAAGATTTGTGAAATTTTTGTGTTTTTTATTTATGTTTCGATTCTATACGCAAAAGAACGCTATGAATGTGGCTGAGAGTATGTCATTGATATTTTTCCATCCATTCGGAAGACAGATTTTCCAAACCTAAATCAGAGTTTTCAATTAATGCCCTGAAAGGTGCAGTCATTTCTTTTTGTCTACCATGGGTTTCTAGGGGGGAATCATACCTTTGCCCCTGCCAGATCTTAGGGGGCAGCCCATCCTGCCCCCCTCCCCACGGTGGCGCCGCTACTGAATCTGGCCAGAGAGACATAAGCACTGGGCAGCCGACCCTGACTCTGTTCACGACCATGGGGAACACATTAGCAGGCTGCACATGCAAACTTGTTTGGAAAAGCGCGTGGGTCAGATATCTTTTTTAGAATCGATAGTTTTTTTACATAAATGCGAAAATACATAGTATAACAGGGGTTTTGTCCGCAACCTCAATTTTGGGGAAGTTGTTCACTTTTAAAACACCCTACGCACGTAACCATTCGCAAGCATTCATCACTCATCAACATGACCACAAAACAAACGTCGGCGCTTGACGAAACGCTGTGCCAGCGCGATGGAGCCATCAGCATCTATTCAAGATATTGTTCGGATGCGCAACATTCGCGTTTG
Organism: Lepas anatifera; assembly: GCA_034440635.1. Lineage (NCBI taxonomy): Eukaryota > Metazoa > Arthropoda > Thecostraca > Lepadidae > Lepas > Lepas anatifera. The sequence continues at coordinate 644,937 of JAOTON010001937.1, read as the reverse complement.
GTATGCACACCGTTGGTAATGCAGTGGAGTCAGCTGAAGCTGCAGAAGATGCTGTTGAACTGGCTGCAGGAGACACCGACGATGGGAGGACGCAGCCCCGTGGTGGCGATGCCGAGACTACTGCCTTCGGGACTGCTGCCACAGTTTGGGGCGGACTACTATGGTGTGAAGGTGTTGGTACCAGTTCTGGTACCCTGATATGAACATCCGATTCGTTGACGGCGCCTAGTCGTGATGTTTCCGACGTCCTTCGCTGCGCTTGTGAGTCACTCTGTGAAGCTGGCTGCAACAGATCAGATACCCTTCTGTGTGGGCGCAACTCATTCAATGGGCCCAGCTCTCGGACTTCTTCCCGCAGATTTGATTCTTCGGGCACTTTCTCGGATAGCATCTTCCTTCGTAACTCTCCAATCTCCCTCTTCATCTGTGCTGCCAGGCGCGTCTCCATATTGGACAAAAGGTCTTTGATGTCGTCGAAGGATGCCACTCTTGCCGAAGAGACCTCGCGCCCGCGGTGCATCCGCAGACCTGCGTCGTGCTCCGGCGAGCGACTGGAGGTGTTTCGCCGGCGCTGACTCCGATGAGGTCCAACCGAGTCACCTCCGCCGCTTTGGCCAGAGGCACCCCCGGCAGAGGCATCACGTCCCTCCTGATCACGCAGCGACTTCCACATCCTCTCCAGCATCTCCTTGTTAATCTTGTGCTCTCGAATGCTCTTGGTGCGGTAGTCGAGGATCTGCAGAAGATGAGACTTCTGTGGATGGTTCGGTAAGAGAAACACCCTCTTGGACAGGACATCGAGGTGTACCGAATCCAGTATCGGCTCCATGACTGTCTGCAGCCACCGGCAGCGGAAAAGGTTCTTCGTGAAGGCTGTCATCAGCTCTGTGTTATAAATGAGCTGTGACTGCTTCTTCAGGCGCTCTAGATGAGCTCCCTGACGCAGACCTTGGACATCGTTTACTGCCAGAGCTACTAGAAGGTTTGATAGAATGATAGCAACAAGAACCAGGAAGAAGAAGAATATGATGTGACTGGTGCCGTGCAAGGGCAGGTTGTCTTTGTCGAGAAACAGACTATCGTAATCCATCTCCCCGATCATCAGCGTCAATGTCTTCATGAAGGAGTTGAAGGGATCGCGGAAAGCGCCCTTGGTTCTAAAGGCGAGGTGAAAACTAATGGAAAATGCTACCAAGAGGCTGAAGTAAACAAAGAATATCCTACAGAACACCGTGGCGACTCGTATAAACATGCTGACGTAGATACCACAACTGGGAAACTGCCCCACCATATACATTGTTTTGGACCACAGGAAGAGAACGTAGAAGGCTGCCAGATGCGTCTGCCACGCGCCGCCATCGCTGGCACTCACTGCAAAGAACATGCCAAACAACAGCCAGTTGACACCAGACATCGCGCTCGTCAAGTAGTTGGATGCAGAAGACAGGATGTTAAGAAACTCATGAATGATGAGCATGATCACCATGGCGACTGAGGCCCAGTAGAAGCCCATCTCCCAATCAAGCATTCTCTCTGTGAATGATTTTGAATTGTCCACTGACGAGAATTCACCCTGAAGCACTTCACTCTCATCATTGTTTAGCCTAACACCGTCTGTGCTCTTCGGATCAGCATGTTCAGCACTCATATTTGTGGTCACTGGATAGATCACCCGATTTGTCCGATCCCACACGAACTTGTTCAGGATGAAGAACGTGCTGACAATGACGAAGCAAATATAGAAGGTGAGCTTCAGCATAAACAGCTTGACCACTCTGTGCCACTTCAGGGCAAGAAACGCCTGGCAGACAGGGTGCGCCAAAACCTCCGACTCCCCGATCTTAATGAAGTTTCTCAGCAGGTCCGTGTGGCAGAACGCGTCACTTCGGATCAGCGGCTTGAAATTCACTGTGATCTCAAAGTTTTTGTTATTCTTTGGAAGCTTGTTGGGCACTAAACAGTGGTTGAGCGTGCAGTTGAGTGCATCAGGAATATTCCGTAGCATCATGGCAAGCGCTGTCTCACCCTCTGAGTTCTTTGCCTTCAGGTCCGCGCCGCCGTTCAGAAGAGCCACCAGACTGGGGATGCTGCCTGATTTGGCACACTTGTGGAGCGGTGTCTCGCCCTGATTGTCAGGCAGGTTAACGTCAGCACCTGCTTCCAGCAGCAGCTTCACACACCTCACATCGGAGCCGAGCGCCGCGTCGTGTAGCGGCGAGTAGCCACGCAGATCCTGCAACAGCACTGCACTCCTGTCCCTGCCCGGCGCCAGCAGCATCGACATGCACTCCGCGCAGCCAGCGACGGCGCTGAAGTGCAGTGGCGTTTGGAAAAATTTATTCTTGATGGATGGGTCGGCTCCGGCGGCGAGGAGCAGGTCCACGCCCCGGTTCCACCGCAGCCGCACCGCCTGGTGCAGCGCCGACTCGCCGAAGAAGCCGTTGATGGCGTTGACGTTGGCGCCTGCGGCGAGGCTGGCAGAGACTGCCTCGGCACTGGACTTGTCGACCGCCTGGAAGAGCATCTGGTCGGCGGCGGAGGGTTGCGGCGGGTTCATGGGCGAGCACCGCTTGCTGAGCTGCTGGCGACGCGACATCTCCAGCCAGCCAGACGGCTGGTGGCGCAGCGAGCGCGCCATCACTGCAAACAGAGGGAGCAGAGGGTCAGGCCTCCGAAGTCGGAGCTGGTGGAGTGACGCCAGTGCTCGCTGTTTTTACAACACATGGGCGTGCGATAAACCAAGACAGAGAAATAAATTGTTAACGATCTTGCGACTTCATGCACGGATCGACTTATATTTTCTTGAATATCAAAACAATTATTTGGGCTTTTCCCATGAGAAAGGAGTCCCTGCTGTCAAAAATGTGATCCAATAGACCAGAAGGCGTTTTTGTGAAAGTGCAGTCTTCACCATAAGCTCATGGGCTGTCTGACTGCACGATCGGTTCACGCTTCTTAGCTTTGTGAAGTTGCTCTCACTGTGCGCAGCCACCGCGGGCTTACACTGCGCAGAAGTCAGTATTAGAGCGCGTATTCTGAGGGATTTTCCGCAGACCGCAGCAGCACAGCTCACGCGCACCGTGCTTGCACGTGCGTACCCGTTGCAGCGGTAGCTGCCGCTCTGCTGCGGCCGCACACTGGCAGGTCAAGAGGTCATGCGCGCGGGTCACACACAGCCGTCTCGATTCCCACCAAATATATCACGTGGCGCCGTTGGTCCCGTAAGGTTTGCGCCAACACGCCTTGCCACCAAATCACCAACGCCCGAGAGTGTCTCGTGCGCACGGATAAAACCAGAAAGACAGGTGCAAACACGGGCGTCACAAAGTATTTCTGGGACCTGGGCAGACTCACGCTTTGCTGGGCCGACTGTAGGTACGCTGTTTTGTATGTCTAGTTGACCAGAGAGGGAAGCGCAAGGCTTTTGTTGTGTAACTAATAGATGCAACCACGTGAAAATATAAATCGTTTATCCAGCATGCATAACGAATTCAGTGGAAATTTCGTCCTTCAGAAGTGGACTGGATATTAAGAAATATTGGGGCGGGGAGGGGGTAGCGGAGCACCCCATTTGCAGACCGGACACTCCGACTCCAGTATGTCAGGGCAGCGGTGACGCGCCTGGCCGCTGGGGCTGCCTGTTGACAGTTTCTCAGAGACGGAATCCGTCCACAGATCCGCCCTGACATTAATGCCACTGCTGGATTCCCTGGTAATCCCAGACATGGGCGTGGCTTTCACGCAGCTGAGAGGATACAGCAGCAGATAAGAGCGGGTCCTCGGCGCGCAAGACGACCACTGAGGTCTGAAGGAACCGTGACACACTCATCTTGTTCTTTTTTAGCAGCACACATTTTTCCAGGCCCCATACAGGGTTGATACATTGAGGCTTACACAATAGATAGGAGAGGGCCTATGTCAATCACATTATATTTACATGTTGGATTTAGCTGTCTCATTTGTGATTTAAACCGAGGGAGTGCCACACAGTGGTGGCGGAGCCTTTCGGCCATGGGGGGCACCTTCAACGAGGTCTATCTCATCCGAGGGAAATGTCCCACAGGATGGTTTAACCCTCGCCCGGGTGGGGGTCTTTTAGACCCCCTTGGGTTTTTCCCGAAGTGGCCAAAGACCGGCGGCGCGCAGCGCCGCCAAACCTAGTCTAGCTGTTTCTTCATCATTTTTACATCTTTCCTGAAAATTTTAGCTCAAGGTCATATCAGGTTAGGTCACCGGGCCAGGTGCAGTGGCCTCACCTAAAAAAATGCTTAGGACTGCATAAATAAAAAGGGGGTTAATCGATCAAGTTGAAACTCATACCACATTTGGGCCCACCAGGAGCTGCAACATATCTTCCGGGATTTTTTACATCGGTGACCTAAGGTCACGTGCAGAGCATGACCTCCCCATTGTAAATACATAGGGAAAATCACGAAATGAGCTTTTCTCAGTAAGTATGGATGGAATCAACTTCAAACATCGGTTAAGACTTGACCTTAGCGTTTTTCTGAAGTTGATGCCAAAAAATTGACTTGTGACCTTTGAAAGGTCACCTTAGGTCAAATAAGCATTTTTTGGTGTTTTACCCTATAAATTTTTAATAAACAAAGATAGAACTGTTATTTTGTCTCCAAAGTGTTTGTAAAGTCACTGTAAGTCAAATGATATACATCATGACTACACCAGGTCAAATTGGGGCAGACCGTTGACCTGGGTCAGGTCAAATTTAAAGTTGACCTGGCATAGTAATATATATTATTCGATTCGTATTGACGAGAGAATTGCAATGGTGCATTAACTATGGCTGCATCTTGCTTGGTTTAGGATTTATTAGCGAAAAGGAAACGCCCTCTAATGGACATTCCTAAGAACATTCCTAATCATCAGTGACCTGTAGCTCCCTAGGCTTTGACCTGACCCGAAAATCATTGCCATTGTAATTAAAGAGCAACTCAAGAGCTTTCGAATGGTGTTAAAAAATGTTTCCTTGCTATCATAGTTTCTGAGATATATGAGGTTTTCTTAGTACACCTCATATTACCGATTTTGACTTACTTTGACCCCTGGTGACCTTGATATTGATCTGACAAGGAAAATGACCGAAGTATTTTCGATATCATTTTCTAAGAGCTTTTGATTGCCGTTTTGCGCTTTTTTCTAGCTCTCTTAGTTTTGTGATCGTGGGGGATCTTTTTTAGCCCCCCCACCAGGGCGAATGTGGGTCGTACACCCGCCATTGGGGCAAGGGTTAAAGCTAAATTTCACAGATATTAGCACTTCTTTATTGTGCGATCGAAGGCACGACATTTTCCAAAACTCACTTAAATCGATTCGGGATAGGGGTTTCTATCACAAGATACAAGGGAGGATTCAGAATTTCGACAAAGGCGTATGTAGGCCTCGAGAATCCCCGCTTGGAGGGGGTGGGCACAATTTTGCATTTATTCAACGTGAAATATTTGCAAATTGAATAATTTGCGAAGCACCAATTTCTACCCTATTTAGAAAGTTAGATATTTTCGGGGAGTCCCAAGACCAACTCATTGGAGCCCTCGAGATGAACTCTGGGGACCCCCGAACCAACTCTGGGGGCCTCAGAGACCAAGACTTGGACTTACGGGACCAACTCTTGGGAGTTGGGGCCCCGACACAAACTCTTGGCGGCACCTGAGACCATTCTTAGGGGCACCGAGACTGATACCTGGAAACACTCTGAGAACAAATCTTAGGAGGGGTCAAGAGAAACACTTTCGGGCCCCCGAGACTAATTCTTGAGGACCCTCGAGACCAACTTTTGGGCCTTCTAGACCAAAATTCGGGTAGCGTTGGATTTCCCACGGAACGCCTACCAGACATCGCTGGGCACCCCATGCAGGGGGCTCGTTGTAGTGTTAAAGCTCAGCCCAAGAAGGGGGTGTTCACCACCACCCCTGAGCTGGTCTGCATATCCTGAGTTGATATTGCGCCTCTTGAGATCGGGATTTCACAAGGGGTCCTTGGGGTCCTTGTTCTGGGGCCAGTTTATATTAAGACCCATGGGCTGATCTAGACCCTTGAGTTGGCACTAGGACCAATAAGCTCTTCGAGGGCCCTTTATCTGACCTGAGCCTCCTGAATTGGTATGAGGTCTCCCTTAGACAGTTTCGGAACCCTTGAGATGTTCTGGACCCCTAAGCTGTTCTGGTGGCTCCTGAGAGACTCTTGCATAGGAGGTTCCAGACTTAAGCTTGGAGCCCAAGCAGGCTGAGACACCCTGAACCAGTGTCACCGAGCTGCTATTGTGCCCCTTAAACTGGTATGGGCTCCTCTTGCCTGTCTAAGCTTCCTTGTGCCGCTCTGGGGCTCGCTGAGCTCGACGGAGCCCTCAGCCGGTATGGGCCCCAATATTTTTATGGACGTCCTGAGCTACTTTGGGGTACCCCCATCCATACAGTATATTCGCAGTAAGCAGTACATAAAACATACAGGCACCAAAACGCGCAACCATGATACTCCCAGCGCGGGTACCTAGTACCTTTAGATAACTAGGTCCGCACACTGTTGGTGTAAGCCCTGTGTTGACACTGAAGTCACTTGTGCTTGTCGGTGTCCATTGACTGGTATGGGGCCTTCAGATTCAGGTTTATTTTATCATTTATCCACAGGGCAATAACTTGCCACAATGACACGCCGTGAATTAAAATATGAAAGATACGTACAAAATGATGTGGGTATACGAACATTCAGCACACACTAAATAATAAGAAACCAAAGAGAATTAAAAACATATGGATACGTCAGACTTGATAAAAAATGTTTGGACGCGCATTTTCAAAATCCGGACTTCTTCATTACCTATTCAATTAAACACTTTGTAAAGCACGTCCAAATGACCTATTACTATCACCTACTATATCAATAAACAGCTTAACTCAGCGATAGCACAATCGCCTACGTCCCGTCTCTGTCCTGATGTGAGGTGAGGTAAGCTCCCTGGATAACCTGGTGCCCCTCTCAGCTGATCGTGGGGCCATTGCTTTGATTTTGAGCCTCCTGAGAGGCAGTTTTGCATAAGGCACCTGGGCTGTTCTGGGGCCGTGGGAGGGTATTACACAGGAGCTTACTGGCTTGGTCTTAGACCCCACGGTGGTTTGGGGCCCCTAATCTGGAAAGAGCCCCTTATGTGGAATTATTGAGGCAGCCATGAGCAAGTCTAGGGCCGCTGAGAGGATTTACGTAGGATGCCTCTGGCTCGGTCATAGGCCCCTAGCTGGATTGCTGTCCCTTGAGCTGCAAGCACCCCTGAGCTGGTATGGGGCTCTTTAAATTGGTATATACCCTTTTAGCTTGTCCGGGCCCTAATGTGCTGATCCAGTACCTACTCGTCGGGGCTCCTCCGGCTTTGGCCATCTCAGTTTCCCGGGCCTGCTGAGCTGATTTGGGGCCCCGCAGCGAGCCTGGCTCCCGGAGCTGGTTCTGGCCTCTGAGCTGACCTGAGGCCCTTTTAAATGGTCAGGGCCCCACGCTTATCTTGAAACCCCGGTGTTGGCACTAGGGCACTCCCTGAGTCGTCAGGCGCCCCTATCAGGACTGGGACCTCTTGATTTGTATGTGCCCCCCCCCAGTTGATCTTAAGCCCCTGAGCTGGGCATGGGCCTCCTGAGAGGGAGTTTTTCAAGGGGCTCTGGGCTGATCTGGGACCCTGAGAGGGTATTATACAGGAGCTTCAGGAGGACTTTTTCTTGGGGCCCAAGCTGGTTTGGGCCCCCTTAGCTGACAAAGGCCCCTGGGAGGCATTACATACGTGTTAGACTTGGTCCTAGGGCCCCTGGCTGGATTAGTGTCCCTAGAGCCGGTATGGGCCCGCCTTCTGGGTTGATATCGGGTCCGTTACCTGGATGGGCCCCTTTAGCTTGTTTGGGGCCCCTTGTGTTTACCTGGGGCCGCATAGAATCGTCAAACCACCCAGTCGATCTGGCCACCTTATATTTTATGGTCCTCCTGAGCTGCTTTGGGGCCCCCTCAGCGTGTCTGGGTTCCCTGAGTTGAGGCTCGGCACCTTGAGTTAGTACTGGCTCCCTGAGCTTATTTAGGACCCGTTTAGATAGTTAGGGCCCCACACAGATTCTGAGACCCCTGTGTTGGTACTGAGACCCAATGAGCTTTTTGGGGCTTATCTGGTCTGGGTCCCCTTTACCCTCGCCCCGGTGGGGAGGGTGTTTGGACACCCCCCACCTCGGGGTTTTCCAGCGGCACGAAAAACAGCGGCGCTAAGCGCCGCCGTACTTGGCACACCTTATCTTTGATCAATTTCGCAACTTTCCCCAACATTTCAAGGTTCGGTCATCTCAGGTCAGGTCATCAGTGCAGGTCAAGTAACCTCACTTCCAAAAATGTAGTAAGAAATCCGTGAATCTATCGGATTGAAACTTATATCACCTAATGGGTCCACCGAGTGCTACAGCATATACTCCGGGATTTTTAATATCGATGGCCTAAGGTCAAGTAAGGCCAATGACCTCTCTATTTGAAATACATGGGAAAGACAAATATTGGGTTGTATTTGTGAAGATACAGCTGAGAATACCTTCATATTCTCCAAATCGTAGTATCCTGGGCCTCTTTCCAGGTTCATGTTGCAATTTTCGACCTGTGACCTCTGAGAGGTCTTCTGGAGCTATTTAAGCAGTTTTCAGACGTAGGTCAATAACCTTGCATGAAATGGTGATACAGATTTTATGTTGATATCATTGCGTTCAGATTGCTATTGCGAGTCGATTGACATGCATATTGACTATGGTAGATCATAAAGAGACCTTGACCTGACCTGAGGTCAGGTCATTTTAGTGAATTGACCTAGTATGGTCAATACACTAACTCAATACCGATAAGGTTAAAAACCAAGGCGTTATAATGGACAGAAGGTGTTGAACTTTGCAGCAAGAGTGATATCTGGGCGTAGAAAATATGACCACATCTCGGATGTGCTTCGACAATTAGAGTGGCCCACGATTCCCCAGTTGATAACCTATTTCGATGTATGCTTACTGCATAATATCATCACGAACGAAACCCCCTCATCCATTTGAAACAACATATCATTCAGCCTCGAAATTATAGCTCGTGAAACCCGGCAATCATTGCAACTGTCGCTCTATTGCCCAAACAACAACCATGGAAAACGTCAGTTCACATATCCAGCATCTGCAAAATTCAACCAGCACGTTATACCCAATGACCTTAACATTGTCAGTACCGATGTGTTCAAATCTCGCATTAGGCAGGTCATAAGAAATTAAGTTAGCCGAGCAAGACAGTTGTTAAAATTATGCTTACATACTTAATGGTTATACTTATGCGTTATACTTATTATGTAACTGTTATGTGACTGTGACGATGGTTACAGAATAGCTCTCATGGAGTGGAGACACCTGGAAATGTCTTGTAGGCTGTCGAAATAAATAAATAAATATTATAGGGGAGAGTGGTCTAAGACGCCCAGGGTCGGTAAGAAGCCTTTTCAGTTTTGCTTGAAAACTATGCACAGCAGGCTACTTTTAATGCTCTTGAGGAATAGCAGACAGCTTGTCCTTTTTTGGGACGAGACGAGAGCGCGGTTGGGAGTTGCGCCTGGTTTCGGTGAGTAATTCTTTATTTTTGTGTCTCTTATCATAAGATATTGTGTCGAAGTCTTCAAAATGTTACTAGACATCCGTCAGTTTGTCACCTGTTGGTCCACTGCCTACCAATATGATATTTTTGGCGTCAGATTAGCGTTTGATCAGATGCACCCGAATTGTCTCTGGTAAATAGCGTGCCATTTATTTTCACCATTAGAAGATGCTAAGACGCCCAGGGGCGGCGTTTTACCTAACAGGTGAAGCATCTTACACTATATACATGTCGATTAATTTTGGAATGTTTCACAGACAGTTGTACAATTATTTAACCATTTTTAGACACATTTCAGGACAGGGTCGGTCGGCTGCGTGGTAGCCAGCTACGCTGACCACTCCATTACCGCGCCTCCTTGTCTTATAGCATCTAATTCCTAACGGATCATCCTAAATCTCTGAACAATTTTGACGATTGGAGGTGATGGGGGTGGGGGGGCTTGGCGAATAGTCCCAGCCACATAGGTATGTCATCGGACTCAGTCGGAACAAATACTTTGAATAAGATTATGTGATCTCCCAAAATCCTTTCCAGCAGGGTTATATAATTTTTTTCCAGCAGGGTTACATTATTTTGTCCAGCAGGGTTACATTGTTTTGTGCAGCAGGGTTAGGGTTGCAGAGTTGCAGAGGTTATGTAACATTGGCAGGTTCTGCGTGATTAAACATGATTATTTATTAAATCATCCACGGTTATAGCATACGCGGATCCGATATCGCCCATCGGTGGTGCAAATGATCAGGGGCGCAATCCAAAACCGGGGCGCCAATTTTGGGCGGATAAGCCTATCACATCGCCGCAAAATCGATGGTGGGAGGGGGTGCTGAAACCTATCGCTGGAGAGCCAGCATTCATTTCCTGGTTTAGGGAGGGGAGGTGGGAAACAACATTTTAGGAGGGCGCCGTCGGATGGGCACAGATGGGCATGCATGCCGTGCACTGACGCGGATAGAAAATACGTGGCATACACGTGTGACCTGTGTCGGTAGGACGGTAGGACACAGGTCACATGTGAGCAAAGTTCTGGAAAGCTTGTTTCAGAGCTCGAACACCAGTGGTGTCGGTAGCTCAGTTTCACGCAGCACAGTGACGGCAGCTTATTTCAAAGCTCAAACACAGTGTCTGTATGTTAAATATCAGTGTGAATGCACTTTAAGCATGCGCATCTATCCTATACTATCTTTTTAGTTCGAACACATGGTGTCTGTAGGCACTTTGTTTAAGCTCTGAAATGGGCTACCTCAAACTTTTCCGTACATGTTCTCAAGAATCGTTACAGTGTTCGGGCAATATACTTTGTCACAATTTCCTACTGGTTTTTCTCAATTTGACTCTAGTCAGCAAAAAAATATTGTTCGTTCACAACAGTTAAATGTTCCGCTGCTTTACCGAGTGTCATCCGCACCTTTCAAACATTGGAGTTATGTTTTTTGACCAAATAGTTTGCTACAGTTTTCCCCATTGATTTTATTATTAGTTTGTAAAACGCCCATGGGGTGGGCGTCCTATCCACCCCAGTGTGTAAGACGCCTTTTTGCAATGACTTACAAAACTTTTAAAGTTCTCTTACCTACTGCATTGCAAGAGATGATACTCTTCAATTTTGAAGAAAAATGATTGACCAAGGCATTGAATGGTAAATTTGAACAACACTGAAAGCCGTTTAGTAAAAATCCCTCTTTAACCTTAAAGGTGGGCGTCTTGCACCACTCTCCCCTACATCATTTCATTTGCCGTGACGAGAGGAAGCTAATGGTGCCCACAAAATTATTCTAACTCAACTCCGTCAGACGCTACAGCCCAAAAACTTAACTGAAAATCCCACTTTCTTGACCTGTCATGACCTCAATATTGACCTGAGCCAAAAAGTGACCGATATATTTTCTTCATGGATTTGTATGAGCTATGCACCAGCGTTCGCGTTTTTTCGCTATCCCGCATAGGGGCCGAGTTCGAGGGAGAGTATTATAACATCCCCTCCCACACCAGGGCGAAGGTGGCTCGGAGGCAGAGTTAGAAAAAGCCGGGTTTTTTGTAAAAAGCCCGCGGGCTGTGGTTGTACGGCGTCGTCGACTCTTGCTCCTGTTTTCTCTCAGTTCCCAGGTTTGGAGCAGATCGGAAGACCCTGATTCGTATTTATTCTGCACTAATAAGGCCGATTCTGGAATATGGGTGTCAAATATTCGATGGAGCAACTAACAAAATTGCTCAGTCTTTAGAATGTGTTCAAAATTCCAGCATCCGCATAGCCTTGAGAGCGCTTCGAACAACTCCTGTTAATGCAATGCTGGTTGAGGCTAACATACCCTCTTTGCAGCATCGACGCTTCTACCTGACGGCAAGGTACGGTCTAAAGGTGATATCAGATAGGGATCATCCGTGTTATGCTCATCTCACGACACTAGCCTCCCTCGAACATCTAGGTGAGAGACGTCTCCAACTTCTATGTGGTCCCCCAGTTTCATGTAGACTGAAACGCATCCTTGAACTGTTCGAATTTGAGATGCCCGGTAACTTTGGAACCACAGAAGAAGAAACGGCGCCTTGGGATCTGATTCCCATCTAGACTCACAAGCTTGTAAGTGTTAAAAAACAAAATGTCTCTCCAGTGGAGGTCCACGAAAAATTCATAGATCTCCTTTTCAAATTTATAGACTTTAAATTCATATACACTGATGGGTCGAAAATGAGTGGAAAAACAGGCTGTGCTGTCTATTTTGGATCTGGGGCGATCGAGGAAAGAATAACTGATGATGTGACAATTTGTACTGCGGAGCTGCATGCTATAATGAGATGATTAGAATTTATTAAATCTAGAAACATGCAGAAAGTGATAATCTGTGTATATTCACTTTCAGCTATACAAAAAAGTATAAACCCAGAGGACACGTCGCCAATCTCGGGTAAGATCCGTCAACTTCACCACGACCTGATTCTGGACGGCTTTGAGATCAAGATGATCTGGATACCCAGCCATCAAGGTATTCCGGGCAATGACATGGCAGACAAAAAGCCAAATTGTCTCTGCAATATGACCATGTAACAGAGGTAAAGATTCATTATTCTGAATACTACAGCTTGCTTAAAAGATGTATGGACAAATATATTGACAAAGAATGGCAACAGTATAACCCCACGACTAACCTCAAAATTATTAAAAAACAGACTGGGGAGTGGCAGTCCTCGTATCGAACAAACAGACGCGAGGAAGTGATTCTTGCTCGGCTAAGACTGGGACACACCAGACTTACCCACAGTTATATATTGGACACAGACAGTCCCCCAGTGTGTGATGAATGTGACGAAGATTGACAATGGAACACATCCTAATGCTCTGCCCGAAGTTCGATGATCAAAGACGAAAACTAGAAAGAGTGTGTTCAGTGTCAGCGACCCATTTCTCTATTGAATCATTATTAGGGGATAACGAGAAAATATTTGATCACGTTCTACTGTTTCTTAAAGAATGTGACCTGTACAGACGTATCTAACATGTTATGTTTGACTAAGTTTCTGATAATTAAAGAAGTGATTGAAAATGTTCAAACTATCATGTGACGTGTTGACTCCCTATTGACTGGCCACAGCGGGCCACCCCCATCCCCCTTTTGGTGCTTTCAGGATACAGACACCTGAACCCCAGAGGTTGTGTGTCTCAACCCACAAACAAACAAACAAGTTCCCAGGTCGCAGCACCAGTGGCCGGACGCGCCAGTGTGCTCTCCCCAATAGCTGACCTCCCCTTTGCCTTCTCCTGGCCGGCGTGCTTGTTGGTGAATGTGATTATTCTGTGAATGTGAAAACACGAGTCATTTGCTCAAATTGATCCTGATCACGGACTGGACTCAGCTGCAATCTTGAAGCACGGTGAGCAGTTACTCGGCTCATTACCGTCTAAGGACATTTACATACAGTGACACTCTTGACTTATTCCAAGCCAACGTGCCTTTTCACTGTGAAATATTAATTTCATCATGATGCATTTGGATCTTCATCGCCAGTTAGTTCTGCTAGTGATGCTTCAAGCGTTCGTCCGCGCCGCCTACCCAGCGCCGAGACCTGGCCGGTCCGCCGCAGAATGCCCTCAGGGGCATGGTCACGTGACTGCCGGACTAAGCACAGCGCACGCGGCCAGCCGGTCACGTGGTGCGAGGCTTGGCCTGACTGATTTTGAAGCTCGGCTGGCGGCAGAGGCTGGGGAGGGGCAGGCGTTCCCGGGCGCGCGGCCGCAGAGGCGGCGTCAGGTGGATAGGAACACGCGGACCCCGACCTGGACAGTTAATGATTGGACACCTGAACATTCAATCAATTAAACCAAAGTTGGCTGATCTTCACCACGATCTGCCTGAATTGCACGAGTTTGACCCTCTTGCACTGAATGAAACCTGGCTTACACCAAATGTACCCGCCCGCCTTCGTCACATTGACGGCTATGTGTTACACGCTGCGACCGTCCCCGAAACAGCCGACTGCCCAGAGGTTACGGAGGGGTCGCTCTGCTTGCCCGGATCAGCCTTAATTTCGAACTACTATCGAGACCAACAACTAGAACATCTGCCGACTCGAATTTCGAGATTATTTGGGGTCTCTTAAGAATGCAAGAACATATTCGCCTCGTGATAGCATCAGCATATCGCGACCCTACCAACACTGCAACTCAGCTCGAAGCCGATTTCGAAGATCTGGAATCACAGATTCAGTTTGTGATGGCTTCATATCCAAGCGCTACATTGATCCTCGCGAGTGATCTAAATGCATGCTTGCTGAGGTCGGCCAACACCGCAAATGTGCCTAGTCACAAACTGCGTCAAATAATCACGACCTACGGTTTGTGTGTGTAACCAGACTACTGCAACATATCGACCTGCGGGATCACTCATAGACGTAGTCATCACAAACAGACCAGGGACGGTCTTGAGGAGCGACGTTCAACGCTGCCATTAGGGAGGACCGCATGATTTTACCAGGATTCTGATGCAGCATGGATCCAAAATCAAACACCGTCCTCCTGCCAGAGAAATCCGTAGGCTGGAACGGGTCAACCAGAGTGATTTTAACATCACTGTATCCAACGCTACCTGCGACCCATTTTTTGCAGCACATGGACCATCTTCTAAATGGGAAGCCTTTACGCGGATTTTCACCGGATTCTGGATACCGTGGCACCACTGACAACGTCACGACCTCCCCCGCCAACTACTACCCGTGTAACCAGCACAACGCGGGCACTACTGGCCAGGCGCCGGGCAGCGCTGAGCTCAGGACGTGGTGGGCGCGCCGAATACAAGCGGCTCAACCGATTGTGCCGTGCCGCTATACGTCGGGACACACGTGAACACTTGCCAAGGCGCCTGGCAGAGGCAGGACCAGGGCGTACGTTTCAAGTGGTTAGGCTTCTTATTGGGGGTAAAAGGTTACCAGCAGTGCCCCCAACGTGATGCTAGATGTTATCAATAACTATTTTGTGAACGTTGGACCAAATACTGCAGCAACTGTCGTGTCGCCTACAGAGCATCTGCTGATTAGATTGCCGCGTGTGCCTGTTTGTGGCTTTAAGGTTAGACCGATTTCAACGAACGACTTGTGTATCATTGTTGGCAACATGAAATCATCATCATCTGTAGACATCACTGGTTTTAGCACCTCCATGTTTCAGAAGTTCTTTTACGGAATCCTTCACGTTTTATGCGATATAATTAATTCGAGCCTCATTACAGGAATTGTCCCGCAGCCATGGAAGTGCGGCATAGTCGTACCTCTGCCAAAAGGCGGTGATTCTACTGACCCGGCAAACTGGCGTCCGGTGACGACGTTACTAGCAATTTCAAAAATTACGGAAAGAGTGGGGCATACGAAATTGAATGCCTATTTCAACGATCATTCTTTGTACTCTAACGCTCAGCATGGCAATAGAAAAAATCATTCTACAGAAACTGCACTCTCGGTTGTAACTGACCTCATCTATCGTGCAATGGATACATGCTTGATCACGATTCTGGTTCTATTGGACTGTTCAAAATGCTTTGATGTAATCGTGTACGACAAACTACTCGACAAATTACACCTGTATGGCATAGAAAATCATTGGTTTCTCGATTACCTCCATGGCCACAAGCAGAAGGTAAAAATTACCAAAAATGGTACCCAAACCATGTCGGCTCTGTTTCCAAACACTAACGGGGTTTATCAGGGGGGATCGTTATCTTGTTTGTTTTTCTCTATCTTCGCTAAAGAGCTAAATTTGTATACCGAAAAGACCAAAATCGTTCAATATGCCGATGATACCAAAATCCTGATATCTGGCTCAAAACACAATGTCTTGGACATGATTAGAGACCTGGAGAAAGAACTTTCATTGCTGTTCGATTGGTTTGCACAAAACGGTCCAAAATTGAATGCGTCAAAAACTAAAATTTTTTTGGAACACCAGCTATGCTCAAGGATTTGCCCCCGGTCAGCATTAGAGTCGCAAACATTACTGTCACTGAAGACCGGGCTGTAAAGAACCTAGGCCTGTATATGAACAGACATTTGACCTACCAAACTCACATCGACAACATTGTCAGGAAATGTACAGGAATGTTGATCGGTCTGATCCACGCGAAACATGTCTTTCCCCATTCGGTTCTAAAACAAATCATTAACGCGTTAGTCATTACATCAATTAGATACTGCATATCAATTTACGGAACTTCTTGCACTCAGCTTTACAGCATCCAAAAATGGATACATTTTTCGGCACGGGTAATCACTGGCAAAAGGAAATTTGAGCGTATAAGTCATGAGGTGCGTCTACTTGGACTTCCTGATGTGTCAAAACTTATTGATTATCACCAGCTGTGTCTGGTGCGAAATATACTTGTCACTGAACAACCGAGTGACCTGCGAAATATGTTTATGTATGCCGAACACCACCATGGCACGAGACAAGTTCACCAACTTCGACCTGCGCGTGCGAGAACTTGCGCGGGTAAAAGGAGACTGGGAAATGTTGGCACAACCAAATATAACGCACTACCGTCTAACATGCGCAATGTCTCGAGCCAGACAGCTTTCAAACGCGCTTTAAGGAGTTATTTGCAGAGTGGACTGTGATTTGTGGTTTTCGCTTGAGTGGTAGGTATGCGTGGAAGTTTTAACTATCTTTGTCTTTTAAACCTGTGTAATTTACTCCTTTAATGTGCTTGACGTGCAGCCATGAAAATCCTTGAATGATCGGAGATGATTGCGAATAAACTGATTCTGATTCTGATTCTCCGTGCTCAAGAAATCCACCGGACGTAAACCCGGGCGACCCCATAGAAAGCTATTGCGACAAGCACCACAACACCGTGCCCCACAGGAATTTACTTTTAATATATTTTTTCTAAATCAGCAGCTCATATTCCTCACGGACAAATGCTAGCGCTGAAAATCTTGGTCCGGTTCATCAATAAAGGCCAAATCACAATTCTCAGAGCATAGCAGGGCGTATCCATTATTTGCTCAAGGGGAAGGGAAGGGGCGTGGGTATAGGCTCGGGGGCACTGCACGGGGCCCCAAGTGCAAAGATCGCTGATGAAAAAAAGAACGTCAGCGGTGGCTGATGAGATCGTGGAGTGAATCAGTGTGGTTCACGCGACTTTTATTGGCTATTTTTACCTACCTTGCTTGTTTCTTTGCCTATC
This sequence comes from Lepas anatifera, assembly GCA_034440635.1. Lineage (NCBI taxonomy): Eukaryota > Metazoa > Arthropoda > Thecostraca > Lepadidae > Lepas > Lepas anatifera. The sequence goes on along the minus strand of JAOTON010001937.1, from coordinate 627,616 downwards.
TAGCTAAATAAAGCGTGGTATCCTTTTTATTAGTTTTCCTGTGACCCGGGACCATCTCTGAAGTGCCCCAACACGAATTATTCGGGCAATCTGAGAAAAATTCTCCGGCGCCTTGAGAGAAAACCTCCCCCCCCCCCAGAAAAAACTCTTGAGTCACCCGAGAACGAGTCTTGGGATCCCCGAGACCAGCTCTGGGGGCCCCAAGAACAATTATTGGGGCCCCAACGACCGAATATGGGGACCCCGAACCAACTTTCAGTCAGGTCCGACACCAACTCTATGCCCCCCCTCCTCCCTCAAGACAAACTCTTGAAGGTCCTCGAGATCAACACTGGGGGCCCCAAGAACAATTCTTGGGCCCCCGAAACCAGCTCTGGGGAACCCAAGGACCACATCTAGGGACCCCGAAACCAATTTTCAGCCAGGTTCGAGACCAACACTAAGGGCCACCGAGACAAGCCCACGAAGGCCTTGGAGATCAACTCTGAGGCCCCCCGAGACGAATTCTTGAAGGCCATCCGAGAGCAGCCCTGGGCTCCCCGAAAATTTTTTGGATACCCCAAGTCAGACTCTTGGGCCCGCCGAGACCAACTCTAGGGGCCCTCAGGGACCAGCTCTGCCCCCCCCGTGAAAAGCTCTTCAGGGTCCTCCAGACCAACTCTGGAAGCCACCGGAAAAACTTTTGGGGCTGCTCCAGAGACCAAGATATGAACTCTCGTGTCCTGAAAGAATCTGGGGACCCCAATTCAAAATTTTTGGGGCCCTGCCAGGCCAACGCTTGGGGCCCTAAGGCTTGCTATTGAGACTTTCCGAAACAAACATTGTGATGGTGTCCGTCTTCTTTTAATCAACTTGGGGAACATAAATCAGAAAATGACAGGAGGCCGTGCGGGAAGCTCTTTACAGTGCTTAAGCTCAGCCACGGGGAGAGGCGGTCGTCTCACCTTGCTGTACTCAGAGGCTACGCGCCTGGAGTACAGCACAATGTGACTCCACCACCATGAGCCTTAGAGGTTCCATGAGCTGCACAAAGAAACCATTCATGTCTCTCAGGTCAAAGTCAGTCACAATCTGAGACTGCACTGTTCCTTTGACATATTTTGACCCTGCAGAGATTTTTATAAATTGATTAAGATATATATGTAAATATATGCGGGCTGTCACAAACTCAAAGCGACGTATGCCTCCTCCTGTCACACGGAGCTGGAAATTCTAATTGTATGCTTGTATACTATTTCCAATATGCTAAATGCCCTTGTCCTGTCTTTTGTGTTTTGCGGCAGACAAGGTTCAAGCACCAAACCATTACAGCATGAAAAGAGTAAAATGTGTTTTCATCTTTGGAAGGTGCTTATTTTTTTGGAAGGAGCATTTCCAATTATGGGTCATTGTTTCCAATATTGGGATCATAACTAATTCAGGAATATTATCATAATAAAAAATTCAGGAATTCTGGAAATAAGTGACGCATTTTCTGAGAACTTCAGGAATCTACCGTGGCTTTAGAGACCTTACGGTTCAGCAGGTGTTGTTAGGTTTCCACCACTCAAAATTGATAAATCATGTATTACTTACTGGTAAATACATGATAGCTAAGAAAAATGTTCCTATCCAGCTATATATTGTTTTTTCAAACTGGTAATTGATAAGGGAGCAAAACAATACATCTTAGAGAATCACGGTAAACAGCGCCAGCATGCAGGCAAGTGGGGGGTTATAGATGAGATAGTTTTCAGGGACCAAAGCTAAGTGAGTGTTGACGCAGGTGATCATTAGCTTGTGGTGTGGTACGTACGGTGAGAATGCTTTCAGGGTCTAAATCCTCATAAACTGATCTATGGCATTGTGTAGAAATAGCGGGATGTACTGTCACTATGCATTTATGCGATTTGTGTTGTCTTTCGGGGACTAAAACCATGTGTTCAATAAAGTGAAAAAACCTTAAAAAACAAAAAAACGTCAGCGGCATTTGAAGATAATAATATTGACATGGTTCTGTAATTCTTTGAAAGTGAATATTAGGATTGTTGTCATTTTCTTGATATCCAAATGAATATCGGTTATACTCGATTGTGGTATCAATCGGCGCGCTCTGAACCCCCCAATTTTGATGATGATGATCGTGGTATCAACCATTTATAATTTTTTATTCACGTGATGAGACTATTTGAAGCAATGTTTTTGGTGTTTGCAGCACGTAGTCTCTGAACTGATAATGTAATAACTGATATTCAGAACAAATAAACGATTGAACAACACCGCACTGGTCCGAAAATATAACGTTGGCACTTTGAACCACCCGAAGTGCATGATTGACTTATATAAGTACTGACCTTGGAACAAATTAGAGAAGTTAAGACTTCCCGGGACTATCGAAAAGCATTAGACTTTTCTAAGTTCAAATAGAAATAGAGTGGTGTTCTAACTTTTTTAGTTTCGGTCCTAATTTTCGCTTCTTTTTTACAAACACCTTATTTAGTTACGCCCTGTCTCTGGCAAAACACAAAGTAACACTTTTCCTATAATTTCTAAGAAACAAGCAAATGTCAAATCTAGAGACATCACCAACTTACTCACAATGTCAGCTCTCTTTTGGTGCACCATTGGTAATGATTTAATGCGTGAATGATTGTGTTGGATCAGTGTTCCACGACCCCTTTCTCACTTCCAAGAGACTTTTAGTTCTCTTTTGTATAGACATTGTTGAACAGTTTGGCACCATTTAAAATGTATTTTTGAAATTCAAAGTGAATTTTGCAACAAACATGAAGAGTTTGTATCTGGTTGCTACAATGTGGCTACACCTCAATTTGTTTGAGAGCTAAGCGTCCGAAAACTAAGATCTGCAAAATCATTTATATCTAAAAATGACATTTTAGGCCAGTTTTTCACGTTTATTGCTAATAGTTTGATTATCCGTCCACTCAAAACCTGTTTTTAATTACAGCCATAGATAACAGAATAGCTAGATAACAGACAGTAGATGTATCATGTTATTTATGCAAATATTTATAACATTAAAATATGCAAACAGTTTTCAATGAGCACCAACGTGTCGCTTTAGCTTCAAAACTGTAGCCTTAAGATTTTTACATGTCATCCCGCCAAATGCAAGAAAAGTTTGAGCCGCTTTCATATACGGAAACACTCGCGGGCGTTAGCAGCTGTTCTGCAGATACTGCCAATGCCCGCCTACTCGGAGAGGCCAAACATCGCCAGCTTATAGTGGGCTGCAGAATGCACAGGTCATGTTTTACTTTTTGATATTTTAGGTATAACATTGCACCTGTAACACATTTCGAACGTCCGGAAACACTATTGTGATGTTATGTCACAAAATTTTGGTGCTAAAGCGTGTGTGAATATTTTTAACGTGGCTTCAGCATGCTCCTGTCAGATGTGTCCCAATGCCATTGATTGGTGCAGGGTCAAAAATAATAAACCAGCGGGGAGTTCAGGTCACAAGCAATACCTTGCAGCTTACCGCGTCTCTCTATATTTCTAATTTTCCAGATGGATAGGAGTGGGGAGGAGGGGTCGGATTGACCCTCCCCCAGGCCGTAGCCTCTTCTCGACCGGTATCGAATTGACCCTCCCCCAGGCCGTGGCCTTTTCTCGACCGGTATCGAATTGACCCTCCCCCAGGCCGTGGCCTCTTCTCGACCGGTATCGAATTTATCCTCCCCCAGGCCGTGGTCTCTTCTCGACCGGTATCGAATTGACCCCCCCCTCAGGCCGTGGCCTCTTCTCGACCGGTATCGAATTGACCCTCCCCCAGGCCGTGGTCTCTTCTCGACCGGTATCGAATTGACCCTCCCCCAGGCCGTGGCCTCTTCTCGACCGGCAGCTGCTACGGTCACATAGCATAATGTCATAGGACTGGAGATAAGGAGGGGGAGGCTCAACCTGAACCGTGGTTCACCTTACCTTACTGGAGATAAAGGAGGGGTGGTCCAACCTGCGCCGTGGTTCACCTTACCTCACTGGAGATAAGGGAGGGGTGGTCCAACCTGCGCCGTGGTTCACCTTACCTCACTGGAGATAAGGAAGGGGTGGTCCAACCTGCGCCGTGGTTCACCTTACCTCACTGGAGATGAGGGAGGGGTGGTTGAACCTGCGCCGTGGTTCACCTTACCTCACTGGAGATAAGGGAGGGGTGGTCGAACCTGCACCGTGGTTCACCTTACCTCACTGGAGATGAGGGAGGGGTGGTTCAACCTGCGCCGTGGTTCATCTTACCTCACTGGAGATGAGGGAGGGGTGGTTCAACCTGCGCCGTGGTTCATCTTACCTCACTGGAGATGAGGGAGGGGTGGTCCAACCTGCGCCGTGGTTCACCTTACCTCGCTGGAGATAAGGGAGGGGTGGTCCAACCTGCGCCGTGGTTCACCTTACCTCACTGGAGATAAGGAAGGGGTGGTCCAACCTGCGCCGTGGTTCACCTTACCTCACTGGAGATGAGGGAGGGGTGGTTCAACCTGCGCCGTGGTTCATCTTACCTCACTGGAGATGAGGGAGGGGTGGTTCAACCTGCACCGTGGTTCACCTTACCTCACTGGAGATAAGGAAGGGGTGGTCCAACCTGCGCCGTGGTTCACCTTACCTCACTGGAGATGAGGGAGGGGTGGTTGAACCTGCGCCGTGGTTCACCTTACCTCACTGGAGATAAGGGAGGGGTGGTCCAACCTGCGCCGTGGTTCACCTTACCTCACTGGAGATGAGGGAGGGGTGGTTCAACCTGCGCCGTGGTTCATCTTACCTCACTGGAGATGAGGGAGGGGTGGTTCAACCTGCGCCGTGGTTCATCTTACCTCACTGGAGATGAGGGAGGGGTGGTTCAACCTGCGCCGTGGTTCATCTTACCTCACTGGAGATGAGGGAGGGGTGGTCCAACCTGCGCCGTGGTTCACCTTACCTCACTGGAGATAAGGAAGGGGTGGTCCAGCCTGCGCCGTGGTTCACCTTACCTCACTGGAGATGAGGGAGGGGTGGTTCAGCCTGCGCCGTGGTTCACCTTACCTCACTGGAGATGAGGGAGGGGTGGTCCAACCTGCGCCGTGGTTCACCTTACCTCACTGGAGATAAGGAAGGGGTGGTCCAACCTGCGCCGTGGTTCACCTTACCTCACTGGGAGGGAGGGGTGGTTCAACCTGCGCCGTGGTTCACCTTACCTCACTGGAGATAAGGGAGGGGTGGTCCAACCTGCGCCGTGGTTCATCTTACCTCACTGGAGATAAGGGAGGGGTGGCTCATCCTGCGCCGTGGTTCACCTTACCTTACTGGAGATAAGGGAGGGGTGGTTCAACCTGCGCCGTGGTTCACCTTACCTCACTGGAGATAAGGGAGGGGTGGTTCAACCTGCGCCGTGGCTCGTCTTACCTCACTGGAGATAAGGGGGAGGGAGGAGGTGGTTCAACTTGCACTATGGTTCATTTGAGATCACTTTCCCCTAACACCGGTAATGCTACTGGTTAATAGTAATTCATGGTATGGAAATCTTATTTAACCCTGCATGGAGCACGCAAATAGCGAACAACGCACATACCACTCTCCGGGACAGCCGTCTGCATGTGTATTGTGTAACGGCGCCGCTGTGAAGGTGCATGTTTGTACGTAGCGGCAGGCGATTAAAATAGGTGGATCTCGGCAAAATATTCGGGGAGGGGGCAACCAGGGAAAAAATCGTGAAAAAATGTGCTTTTGAAGAAAAGTTGTTAACCTAAGTAAAATTTGAGCGCTCTAGGGCGGGAGTATGGCCAGATTACCCCCTCCCCTCAATGCATCCGCCCCTCGAGGTTAGTGGGTGTGGAGGTAGATGAAGGCTGGTGTTAAAAATGCTTATGCTTAGAAACATGTGTGTTATGACCGGTACCAAACCACTCCATTTCACGCAGCGAAATAATTTAACGTCTCCGAAGCCTGCATTTTATTTCTGCCATTTATCGCTATTGAGGCAATATCAACGTGAAACACTGCAACCATCGTCAGCTGCTTCTGTAACCTGTGCAGTCATTCCTTCCACAGTCACTAACTATAGCGATCCAAAAACATGCTTGTCGAAAGAAGTGATTCTCTTGTAATGGTCATCTTCCACACGCAGGAGCCACTGAAGCTCTCTCTCTCTCTTTCCTTGTGGCATGGGTGAAGTGCAGTTTGATAGCGACGCCCCTCCCAATGGCATCATTGGTAACCCGTTGTTCTCTAATGAACTGCTGGTAAGGATGGAACCCTGCATCTTCCTCCCACTCAGTCACCGGCTAGTCGAGCCAGAGCTTCCGGTCAACTTCCAGCAACTGGAAAACGAGCCGAGAAAGCTAATTCACCAGGTTTGGCAGTCTGGTGTCCTGGTCGATGACGGGTGCTACACAGTCTTCGCCCCCCATCTGCCGCTACCGTGTTGTTGAGACTTCTCAGCAGTGTTTGGCGAAATCAGCTCACTCGTCGGCGCTGACTGACTAGGACGCAAGACAGAACACCACCGTCTCCGGCTTCAGGTAGGACATGTGGCGGCGCATCTTGTCCAGGGCTGCATCGACAACAACCTTGTGGAGGCCTCGTAAGTGCAGTAGATTGTGATTGAGATGGAGATCGTTGTGAGCAGCTTTCGCTGCCAGTGGAGCCACGGGCCAGGCTGAAACGGACATCATGTGATGAATAGACAGATCCTCCGCAGCTTCTTCGCTTCTTCGGGTTTTTACTCCAGCTGAGGTACTGTGACAGGTTATGTACTTCATCAAGATGAAGCTCTTCGCCAGTCAGCTGGATTACAGTTTGGAAGAGACGTAGAATCTGCCTATTCATCAGCCAGCTGTATGTTCCGGCCTGGCTCATGGCTCCACTGGCAGCGAAAGCTGCTCACAACGATCTCCATCTCAATCACAATCTACTGCACTTACGAGGCCTCCACAAGGTTGTTGTCGATGCGGCCCTGCACAAGATGCGCCGCCACATGTCTTACCTCAAGCCGGAGACCGTGGTGTTCAGTCTGGCGTCCCAGTCAATCAGCGCCGACGAGTGAGCTGATTTCGCCAAACACTGCTGAGAAGTCTCAACGACACGGTAGCGGCAGATGGGGGCGAAGACTGTGTAGCACCCGTCATCGAACAGGACACCAGACTGCCACACCTGGTGAATTAGCTTTCTCGGCTCGTTTTCCAGTTGCTGGAAGTTGACCGGAAGCTCTGGCTCGACTAGCCGGTGACTGAGTGGGAGGAAGATGCAGGGTTCCATCCTTACCAGCAGTTCATTAGAGAACGACGGGTTACCAATGATGCCATTGGGAGGGGCGTCGCTATCAAATTGCACTTCACCCATGCCACAAGGAAGGAGAGAGAGCTTCAGTGGCTCCTGCGTGTGGAGGATGACCATTACAAGAGGATCACTTCTTTCCACAAGCGTGTTGTTGGATCGCTATAGTTAGTGACTAGAAGGAATGACTGCACAGGTTACAGAAGCAGCTGACGATGGTTGCAGTGTTTCAAGTTGGTCTTGCCTCAATAGTGATAAATGGCAGAAATAAAACGCTGGCTTCGGAGACGTCAAATTATTTCGCTGCGTGAAATGAAGTTGTTTGATACCCGTCCGGTCATGACATGGTTCGGAGCACACGCATTTCTAAAACCAGACTTACTCTACCCCAACACCCACGAACCTCCAGAAGCGGGTCCAAGGGAGGAACTCGGCCATGCCGCCCCAAAGTGTCCAAATTTTACCTAGTTTTAGCTGAATATTGCTTTGATTTTCTTCAAAAGCACAGTTTTCACGATGTTTGCCCTGGTTGCGCCCCCTACCTAAACGTTTCCCACAGATCCGCCTCTTCTGCCACTGTCTCTTGCCCTGCGTATAAACATACACCTTCGCAGCAGCACCAGCAATTATTGTTTGGTATAATACACACTAAAGACCTAGCAGAATGCATAACAAATGCTGATGGTCGCCACTGTAGTGTCATGAGAGATGTGTTACATAGGACCAAATATCCGCAAAACGTCCACACTTTAAACCCTTTGCACAGCACCCAGATGAACTCAAATGTTGATAACAATGGTATCATTGAACTTGCAATGCTTCAGAGAACCATATTAGTCCTTTAAAAAAAAAACCATATTAGCCCTGATAATCTATACTTTTTGAACAAAAGTTGAAATCTGAGCAACCCTAGTGAGCACCGTGACTTTCAACAGCACACCAGTGTGTGCGCCGTTACCTTTCCAACGGTCCGAGATCCACTCGCCCAGATCCGCCACTGGAGCGGCACTTCTCGACTGTTACGTCGTAAACATACGACACAGCTTCATGCCACACGACACACAGCTGCGACAGCTGCCGCCTCCAGTCACTCCCACCAGCTGCGACAGCTGCCGTCTCCAGTCACTCCCACCAGCTGCGACAGCTGCCGTCTCCGGTCACTCCCACCAGCTGCGACAGCTGCCGTCTCCGGTCACTCCCACCACCACTGTCCACCGTCCATCCGCCACCAGCGGCCAAGAACGAGCCTGTGCGCCGTGCTGCTGCAGCGGCGACTGCCACCCTCCAGTGGACACCCTGGTCACCGTACACGGTCACCCACTGAGTGCGGCTCGTACAGAGGCTCGCCAGTTCAGTGCCGCGTGCTGAATCACTAAATGACCTTCACCGGAGTCAAGCATTGACCAGGTCGCCTTTATAAACCGCCAAATCGCTGCAAATTGAGCTGTGGGTTGGTGTAACCAGCACAGACTGAGGTACGCGCCAACCGCCACCCGTCCGTGGACAGCTAGAGACAACCAGACGCTCAACAATATCTTAGCTTCTTTGTGTGCTATGGTGACCCTGAGCGTCGTCAAACTCCCCTCTGCGCGGGTATTTTAATCATCCTTGGGTCGCATGGTGCCAGCAGACTGCCTGATTTAACCCTTGCACGTACTCGGGTTTTCGCAACCTTCGCCCTTACAAGGGGGGTTGTTGCGACTCCCTCTCGCGATTGGCCCCTAATTGACGTAGAGCTCCGCGGTACAAACCAGCGTGTTGGTCGTTACGAGCACTCGCGAATGATGCCAATTTTTATGACCTTAGGTCATAAGGTCACCTTCCAGGTAAGGTCAATGACCTGATTTGCGCCCTGTTACGGCCCATTTTGCTGTTTGGCTGCTACTACCAGATGGTCGTCGGAAATGCAAATTGACATCTGTGTTTTCTTTTCCGTATATGCACGGAAGGTGCTACTTGTGTGCTGTCGCTCTAAAAGAAGAGAAGAGAAGCGTTTCTTCGACTTCCTAAACATCTGTATTTAAAATTGAAAATGCCGAGGGTTAGGAGTAGACGACTCAGGCGAGAAGTATGGAACAGAGATCTGATTGCCCCATCGGCCGAGCTTCCCGTTTCAGAGCTTCCAACTTTGAGGGACGTCTTGCGGAAAGGTCGACTAATGAGAGAGAGAGAGAGAGAGAGAGAGAGAGAGAGAGAGAGAGAGAGAGAGAAGAGACAGAGACAGAACAGAGACAGAGACAGAGACGAGACAAGACGACAGAGACAGAGACAGAACAGAACAGACAGGACAAACAGAGACAGAGAGAGAGAGAGAGAGAGAGAGAGAGAGATCAGCCGATTGGAGCGAGAAAAATAAGCATGTTAGATTGGCGAGAAAATGACTCATAATATTTATAGGCACTACAGTTAATTAAACTAGTGAGCGAGGCGTCGCGTTCCGTGCTAGGGTTTACGACGCGCGACGGGTACATTTAGGCGGGGATAAAGTATCGCGAACTGATGCCAACATCTAATAGGAAGCATGACATGAGCCTATCCACGAAATAAAATCGGTAGAGTTATTTCAGTGTCTTCTAAACGTACTGGATTCCCCGTCGATCCGTCACTACCTCGGAAAGCCTCCAACGATGCATTTACTGTAGGCACTCAGACATTTCGGGCTAGGGGGTTGAGCCCCTGCCCCCTCTTCTTACATCCGCCACTGCAACTGAAATATACCTACCCACTAGTTGGGATTTTTATTCCACCTTCAACATGTGTTTGGGGTGATCCCCAAGCTTCAAAACGCACATGATCTGCTCCAACAGCTAGCGCTTAAACCAGCGTACGCTAGCACCAAATATTTCCAAAGGAGACTGCAACGGCAAAAGTTTCTCAAACATTCATGCATACACGCTCGATTCCCGTGCTCATGATAAATGCCCATGTTCCCGTGGTCCGATTTCCAAAATTCTTCCACTTCTGAGTTTCATAAGGCCTAGCGCAATAGAAAAACTATGTTAAGGACCGATCCAAATAATTTTGTTTTTTTCACTCCACCCTAATATATATATATATATATATATATATATATATATATATATATATATTCCTTTAATCAGCTTTTTGGTCTTTTCGATCTTCCGGATTACTTTTCTTGCGTCGATTTCAGTTCTAAAGATCACGCTATCGTCGCAGTTCTTTCTTGCGTCGCAGTTCAGTTCTAATATCACGCTAGTTTTATTCAAACGTGTCTTATATTTTCCTTTCCAATAATGTTCAGTCATCGAATCAACCGCACTTATAAAAATGAATAGGTGAAAATATTAATTTAGAATTTTACTGACTATAAGAAGTGCTTTAATTTTTATGCCTATAATGTATTTGATATAAATAGCCTGAGGATGATGCTGTGATAGCATGGAAACGTCGCATTGCAATAATATAAATGACATTAGAGACCTTCTCTTTAGAACTGAAATCGACGCAAGAAAAGTAATCCGGAAGATCGAAAAACCAAAAAGCTGATTAAAAAAATATGCCGTCATACATAACAAAACATGCCTAAAAGAAAATATTCTGCCAGCATATTCGAATACATATATATATATATATATATATATATATATATATATATATATATATTCACACCCCTGCGCCTTTCACCAGTGTTTTTTTATGTGGGCAACAGTTTTGCTGAAGAGAGGAGGGTCTAGCAATTTCTGGCTATTTCTGACAAGGAAGTGGGAGAGGCCTTAATACCCCAAGTTTTGGTTGATGCCACATGAGAGCAGCCCCTACTGTCGAGCTCAAGTGCCGTGACATAGCGGTAGCTTACCCAAAGTCAATTCGTCGGATGTCAATCACAAAGACGATGCCGGTGCCTGGCTTCTCACTGTCTGCGAACACTGAGAACCACGTCCTGACTACCGGCTAGTGTCCGCTGCAGGGCGCCGGCTGTCCGCTCAACACAGAACCACGTCCTGACTACCGGCTAGTGTCCACTGCAGGGCGTCGGCTGTCCGCTCAACACAGAACCACGTCCTGACTACCGGCTAGTGTCCGCTGCAGGGCGTCGGCTGTCCGCTCAACACAGAACCACGTCCTGACTACCGGCTAGTGTCGGCTGCAGGGCGTCGGCTGTCCGCTCAACACAGAACCACGTCCTGACTACCGGCTAGTGTCCACTGCAGGGCGTCGGCTGTCCGCTCAACACAGAACCACGTCCTGACTACCAGCTAGTGTCCGCTGCAGGGCGTCGGCTGTCCGCTCAACACAGAACCACGTCCTGACTACCGGCTAGTGTCCACTGCAGGGCGTCGGCTGTCCGCTCAACACAGAACCACGTCCTGACTACCGGCTAGTGCCCGCTGCAGGGCGTCGGCTGTCCGCTCAACACAGAACCACGTCCTGACTACCGGCTAGTGTCCACTGCAGGGCGTCGGCTGTCCGCTCAACACAGAACCACGTCCTGACTACCGGCTAGTGTCCGCTGCAGGGCGTCGGCTGTCCGCTCAACACAGAACCCCGTCCTGACTACCGGCTAGTGTCCACTGCAGGGCGTCGGCTGTCCGCTCAACACAGAACCACGTCCCGACTACCGGCTAGTGTCGGCTGCAGGGCGTCGGCTGTCCGCTCAACACTGAGAACCTCGTCCCGACTACCGGCTAGTGTCGGCTGCAGGGCGTCGGCTGTCCGCTCAACACAGAACCACGTCCCGACTACCGGCTAGTGTCGGCTGCAGGGCGTCGGCTGTCCGCTCAACACAGAACCACGTCCTGACTACCGGCTAGTGTCGGCTGCAGGGCGTCGGCTGTCCGCTCAACACAGAACCACGTCCTGACTACCGGCTAGTGTCCACTGCAGGGCATCGGCTGTCCGCTCAACACAGAACCACGTCCTGACTACCGGCTAGTATCCGCTGCAGGGCGTCGGCTGTCCGCTCAACACAGAACCCCGTCCTGACTACCGGCTAGTGTCCACTGCAGGGCGTCGGCTGTCCGCTCAACACAGAACCACGTCCCGACTACCGGCTAGTGTCCACTGCAGGGCGTCGGCTGTCCGCTCAACACAGAACCACGTCCTGACTACCGGCTAGTGTCCGCTGCAGGGCGTCGGCTGTCCGCTCAACACAGAACCACGTCCTGACTACCGGCTAGTGTCCACTGCAGGGCGTCGGCTGTCCGCTCAACACTGAGAACCTCGTCCCGACTACCGGCTAGTGTCCGCTGCAGGGCGTCGGCTGTCCGCTCAACACAGAACCACGTCCTGACTACCGGCTAGTGTCGGCTGCAGGGCGTCGGCTGTCCGCTCAACACAGAACCACGTCCTGACTACCGGCTAGTGTCCACTGCAGGGCGTCGGCTGTCCGCTCAACACAGAACCACGTCCTGACTACCGGCTAGTGTCCGCTGCAGGGCGTCGGCTGTCCGCTCAACACAGAACCCCGTCCTGACTACCGGCTAGTGTCCACTGCAGGGCGTCGGCTGTCCGCTCAACACAGAACCACGTCCCGACTACCGGCTAGTGTCGGCTGCAGGGCGTCGGCTGTCCGCTCAACACAGAACCACGTCCTGACTACCGGCTAGTGTCCGCTGCAGGGCGTCGGCTGTCCGCTCAACACAGAACCACGTCCTGACTACCGGCTAGTGTCCACTGCAGGGCGTCGGCTGTCCGCTCAACACTGAGAACCTCGTCCCGACTACCAGCTAGTGTCCGCTGCAGGGCGCCGGCTGTCCGCTCAACACAGAACCACGTCCTGACTACCGGCTAGTGTCGGCTGCAGGGCGTCGGCTGTCCGCTCAACACAGAACCACGTCCTGACTACCGGCTAGTGTCCACTGCAGGGCGTCGGCTGTCCGCTCAACACAGAACCACGTCCTGACTACCGGCTAGTGTCCGCTGCAGGGCGTCGGCTGTCCGCTCAACACAGAACCTCGTCCCGACTACCGGCTAGTGTCCGCTGCAGGGCGCCAGCTGTCCGCTCAACACAGAACCACGTCCTGACTACCGGCTAGTGTCCGCTGCAGGGCGTCGGCTGTCCGCTCAACACAGAACCACGTCCTGACTACCGGCTAGTGTCCACTGCAGGGCGTCGGCTGTCCGCTCAACACAGAACCACGTCCTGACTACCGGCTAGTGTCCGCTGCAGGGCGCCGGCTGTCCGCTCAACACAGAACCACGTCCTGACTACCGGCTAGTGTCCACTGCAGGGCTTCGGCTGTCCGCTCAACACAGAACCACGTCCTGACTACCAGCTAGTGTCCGCTGCAGGGCGTCGGCTGTCCGCTCAACACTGAGATCCTCCCACGGACCAGTACACCACTGAGTCCCTTGAGATGACCGCTGACAGTAAGAGAGCATCCACTGTCTGCAGGCCCCTGATATCAGGCCGACTCGGTTGCTGACCACTTGCCACTGCGAGCAGGCCACTGACAACGGGCTGCTGAATACCTCCGACTGCCGCCCACCGACCCATGTCATCCGCGGCTCTTCAAAAATGCCCACTGACAGCCCATGTCTGGCTTGATCATCAGTCGCACGTCCCACGCCCTGTTTGCTGGCTTCTATCCGCAAAATCGCGTCCAACTGCTGCAACATTCAACTGGTGCGAATCGCGGACCACCAGCACCTAGCGGCGCGACTGGAGCGGCGGGTGGCCCTCGGGCCGGACCCGGCTGCCGGCTGCCGCTGTCAGAAACCCTCCCCAGTCTCGGCCAGGCTTCGCTACAGCCGCCGCGTTGGTGGCACACTCAATTAGCAGGTAAACAGAGGGGTGCCAGCGGACGCGCGCGGTCAACAGAGGAGTGCCAGCGGACGTGCGCGGTCAACAGTCGGTCGAAAGGGGGGGCGACAGCGCAGCGGCACTGCGTTTTGTGCTGCGGTTCAGCCGCATCCCTCTCACCCGGCGAGCATTTGAGATCAATTTCTGGGACCAGATAATTATTATTTCCAATGGTTTTTCGTATGTTTGTACCTCCTGGAAGAGAATCGATCAACGGACGAGGGAAAAATGTACAATGACATTCTTACATTGGCAGTATGGGACCAAAGCGATTGGGTGACTGGCAGGGACTCCACCACGGTTTTCAGGTCAGGGGGACGAGCCCAATAGAGGCCTCCACATAAGGGCGCCTCCTATTCGAGCAAGAATAAGGCCGTCTAAGGCAGTACGGTGCGCCCCTGGTTGCATTTGGAACTGAGCAGAAGCGTGATCACTCCGTTGCTTTGAACACTATTAAACTATACCGCTGGAGCTGGAAGCCCACTGTCAACACGTCAATTCAATCATAAACCCGTTTTCAAGGTCTTCATTAACACCCTGGACCTGGGTGGGCCTCCGAGCCACCTTCGCCCTAGTGAGGGGAGAGGGGTTTCAGACATCCCCACTCGAACTCGGCTCCTATGCGGGATAACGAAAAAACGTGAACGCTGGTGGATAGCCCATGCAAAGTCATGGAGAAACTACAGGTCACTCTTTGGCTCGGATTAATATTGAGGTCATGACAGGTCAAAGAAGGTGGCATGTTAGTATTTATTTTTTGGGCTCTAGCGTCTGACAGAGTTGAGTTAGAAATAATTTTTAGGTACCATTCGCTTCCTCTCATTACGGAAAATCGAATGATGTATAATATGAATATACCAGGCCAAAATATAAACATGACCTGACCTAATGTCAGGTCAATTTGACCATCTAACCTAGCATAGTCAATATGCATATCAATCGATTCGCAATAACAATCCAATAACAATCCTTGGCCTGTTTCGGGGTTTCGGTTAGACCCCGAGAAAGAATAGGCATAAAATATAACACTGACAAAAGGTAAACTATTCTAGGCTCGACAACCGGGCTCTGTAATGAAGCCTCAGTTAAAATATAATATTTTCCGGGGTTATTTGCAACCAAATAAACTGCTTTGTTTCTAGAGATATCTACCAGCCGCCAGATGCAGCCATGTATGTTTGGCTTGCACGAATCTAGGATGTCTAGCCTATTCTTAGCATATTATACTAGAACTGGTACCAAACGCACCCTCGCATGTTTTGTATGGAACTTTAAAGTACCATTTGTTACTGCTTTCACCACTTTGATTAAAATTTACCTGAAAATTCCACTTTTAAGGGGGGGGTAATTCACATGTTTGCCCCCCATGGCTCTGGGTGGGGGCACACTGCCCCCCCTCGCCTCCGCCGCCACTGGCTCTGAGTAGCATTCATGCCAAATAATGGGAATCTGGTGGACTTTTTTGCAAACATGGTATGAGTAAAATTATCAGCCCTAGGCAACAGTGAGCGATCACCCAATGCTGCCAGTCAGGCAGCACGCACCGACTGTAATGCAATGGTCACATGTGCCGCCCCTATTTTTCCACGCTCTGATTTCAGGTATTGCACAACCAACGCTTATTATATCACATGGCTCAGCTAAATTAAATCTTGCTACACTAGTTTATGTGCTTGCTGCATGACGAGCTTACAGGCATGCAATGCGCCATGCCAGGTGATGTATATGAATGGAATGTTCTGGTGTGCCTCAGCTCACTGAACACTCGCTCCCGCATGAAAGGCTGTCTACACAGCGTGTAGCGCGCGAACACAGCCAGACTGCTGGACATTCTCTCACTGGGTAGCTGGCGATCTGGGGGGTTATCTCAGCAAATGCTGCTAAAAGAACCAAACGTTGTAGGCAACCTATCTATATTTGATTGTTTTATTACATAGTTATATGTTTTTTCTTACAATGTTTATCTTCCGATAAAACACCAACAGCGCGTTTTGACACTAGGTGCACGACCGCAGACATTTCTGACATCTGTCAATCTGGGTCCTCGACCACAGGCATGTTTAATATCTTTCAAACGTCTGCCACACAATGACATGTTTTGGGTCTGTTTAGGTGATGCTGAGGTGAGAGGGACTTAAGGTGGACATGATATCCTCTTGCTGTTAACCGGTCAGACCAGCGAACGAGGTGGGACCTGCTGCTCACTGGACCTCACGGGCAACAAAAAGAGGAAGTTTACCTGGTAGGGAATGTTGCCGATCCATAGGCCTCGTCAAATTGTCGTGCCAAGGTCAAGTGGGGAGAAAGAGAGTGGTCTGCGCTGAGTTCTTTTTTGCTTGTAAGGGTTAGTTCATTAGCCACGCCCTCCCCGAAAAGAATAGTGAAGTTAGTAAAATTCGGGGAGAGCACAGGTACTGCACTTTAGGGTTTAGCACAGTGCCCTGAAATTGAGAATTTTACGTGGAAACCCACACCCAGACTTGAACAATTTGGACATCCTAAATAAAATGAATAAATAAACAGCATTATCAGTTTACTTGTTTCAGAAATTGAGGAATGGAAGCAGGGCCAGAACAGCAAGATAAAGATGCTTCAACACTAGCTTTATGAACCCCTTCAGATGTGATGCAGCATTCTTAAATAGTCCTGTCAGAGTTGATTCCGGGTGAAAATACAACACAGCATACCTTCTTTGGAGAGAGAAGACAGTGCGAATACTGAAAGGTTCTAGTAGAAACATTTTACAATAAATGCTCAAAAGGACAAAACTCCGTAAAAGAGAACATTTCAAAGAATCACTTCTTCAGAAGCACATTAAAAGATCTCACAGAATGTGAGAGATAATACCTGACAGACATCATGTCTAAATCGCGAATATGATAACCTGATTCAACCATATAACAAAAACAAAATCAGCCATCGGCCCCTCACGTCTTTTTACGCACTAATAAAGTAAGAGTAGTAATAATGTGCCCACTTTTCCTCAACAACACTCCTCTCTCTCCTCTTTCAACAACATAAGCCCCCACGCCTCCCACGCTTGGAATGTACGCTTTCGTCTTAAACTTGTAGCTGGGCTCAAAATAAGCACGGAGACTAGCGGCGACTCTGCTTCATGGTACCATTGGATAAATGGAATTCCGGAATAAATTAAAAACTCGAAATATTGCTCCTAGTCTTTTTAGACAAATCTCATAGCCTTAGGCTAACGCTGGTATGAGACATCATCATATTAACATTGCTCAAAACCCAAACAATCGTCACCACCATTTTTAGAGGAAACTACTGACGTAATACGTGCTTTGATGACGTGCGCTCCTAACGAATGAATTTCGACATCCTTAGAGAACGCGTCTGTCAGGGTGAATTATAATATTTGATTTTGAAGTTTCAATGCAAAACAATTTTTGAAAGTACCCGAAATACGAAATCAGGATGTGTTCTTTTTGGAAAAAATATTTTCTCGTCATATTTTGGGTCATGCCACTCGGAATTTTGAGTGGAACAATGCAAACATTGCTAAATAATTTCGACATCCTAAGCTTTAACTAATAATGCTACAGCCTCACGATGTTTTTGTGGTTTACCATGTATACAATCGAAAATTGTGCTGTCTGAATTTGATAAAACGATCCCATTATTGAATATTTATTCAACAGTTCTTAAAGGAATAATATCTAAGGAGGGAACCTTCACGAGTCATGAAAATTGCACATCTGGGGCATTCCACGAGAAATCGACCAGTCGATAACACCCTCATGTCGCAGATTTCGGTGTATTTTTTGTCAGGGGGACTATTGGTGGAGCTGATGACGATTTTCGTATTCATTTTCCTCCCTGACTTACGGTTTGAAAATTATAGCCTGAGGCATTTTGACCATATCCACTTGTATGTCTTTTCTAAAGACGAAATTTTACCTGTATGCTTCTACAAATGCCATAAAATCTTGATCTAGGTATCTTAAGGACGAATTACGAATTATGGCTCATTAGAAATATAATTCAAAAAATTAAATTTTAAATATATTATAAATTATTCAATTTTTCAAAATCTATAAAAACTATTTTCCTATGAATTATTTTAAACTTCTTGCGGCTCAAATTACTCTTTATACTTTTCTCTATAAGATTCAGTAATAAAAAGAATGGAGACTTTAACAGAAAGCGAGATCTGAGCTCCCAAACGTTCCGATCCACACTTTTGTGAGGTTCGTGCGCCAGCGCGGCCCGCCGTCGCTGCAACTATCAAACGTCTCTGGTCACGAAAAAGGTGTCAATGGTGGAATTGGTCGGCAATGAGGGTGAGGATGTATTTAAAACAATAAATTGTAATCAATGTCCCATTCCTTAACACCCGCATTGGAGATGTGTCCGACACTTACGGGCACTGGAGGGGGGAACTGGTAGGCCCCCTGAGCTCTCGGGAACTAGGAGGCTTAGAAAAACTCCGTTTGGGGACTGGGTGGGAACTATTTAAATCTATAATATGACTGATGTTAATTGACCTAGGTCAGTATCGTCGAGTTCAAACGAGGTCATAAAGTTCAAGTATGAGCCGCGCTGGATATTCATACGGAAATGCCATGATTAAGCTCAAAGAAGTCCAGAATGCACTAAAAACAGTGCAAGGTCATAGTGAGAACGTCCCAAGAATTGTAAATGTAATCTCCCACACCCTCGCGGCTGCGCCCTTAACACTGAGACTGAAGCGCTAGATCACACGAGGAAAAAAAACTGTACTGTGCGTGCATCTCCACTTCCGATCGACTTCGCGACGCTGGTAATATCAGGTCTAAATATGTGCGGCATTTATAAGGATACCACCCACTTGCCAATGTAATAGTAGGGCTGTCCTACTGCCGGCTTTGATCCACGGGACAGCGCTGCAACCTTTGTACTGTCTTAGTTGCGTGTTCATATCATTACAAGAGGACGACTAAGATTTGTTTTCAAACAATGCCTTTACTATTTTTTGCTTTGCACGAGCTGGACCTTGTCCTTGTTTAGCGTTTGTTGAGATCTAGTTAACCCCAATATCAGGGCTGTATTCGTATAGACATTGTGAAATTTTCTCTCAGTGAGGGGGCTTACCAGCCCCCCATCCTGTGCACGTTAGTGTCGGACCCCTCTCCATTGTGGTTTTTAATAATTACTCGAATGCCGGTTATAATAGAACATTCTCATGCAGAAAAGGTGTTACAATTATACCAAAAAGTTGACTTAGAAAGAAAAAACCAAGCTCCAATACACATTTATGATTTTGTTGTCCGTGGTGACGCTTATGAATTTATGGCAGACCAAGATTGCTGTATCATTGTTTATGGAATACATATTGTTTATGGAATACATGTTTATTGTTTGCAGTGTTTCAAACTACAACTCTGTCACAATTCATGGCACCATGACAACATCTGCAAAATATTTTACGGACACCTTGGGCTGGATTGAGTTGCTCCAAATGCCCCTCTTTTCACTGTCCTAATTACGCCCATGTAAAATAAGACCTATATGTCGAATGCCAGTTTTATGCGCTGTTCAATTATCTGTCAAATGAGCTCCTTTGTTAAAAAAATCGGGGGAATTTGCGGTATCGTGAAGGAGTTTTCCACGAAAAGTAATATTGGCCACGGATGGAGGCATTTAGGGCCCATGTGCGTCGCCGGCCACTCAGCCTGCAGTCGGCACGCCGCATAGACGCGTCCGGTTGGAAGGGGAGGGGAGAACTGAGCAAGAATGCGCTTCGGTGACATTGCGAATGAACTAGATGTGGTGTGAAGGCTACTATTAATAACATAAAAATTTGAGCCGTTCCGAAAAAAAACTGCACGTATTACCGGAACATTCGGAACAATGCATCTTTTCTAAAAGTATTTATTAAATAGATTCAAATTCGTAAGAAATTTCAACACGTCCATCCGACAACCCACGCGTCATCTTGCGGAGCGCGCGGCGAACACGCAGGGTTGATCCGCGGGCAAGATGCCCATCACCGGTTCCGACCTATTTAAATCTTAGCAGTTTTAAAGTCAATGTTTTAAAATACAACTTCACCCCTACTTCGCGACAACGCCCCCACAGTAATTTTAGACCATGTATTTTCTCAAGCTTAATCATGTTTACCAGATCATTTATCCTCGGGGAGGAACATCCAGCCTGGGATCATAGTGTTCTCATGTGATGCGTGTCTTACTGAGCATATGTTTATTTTAGGCTCGACTCCCGAAAATATACATCTGTGGCATATAAATAAAAAATAAATAAAATAAATAAATAAATAAATTCCGACACTGGTGCATTTGGTGGAAAATGTGGTGGGAGGATTGTGCGCGTCAAATGCCGATTATTACTGTTGTCTTAGGTTTGTTTTAGATAGTTTTCTTTTTCTACCCATACCCTAAAAAAGTTGCATGTATCCCAGTTCAATTTATATTAGAAAGCACTCATCACAAACAAAAAGTCACATAGCGTCCACGCCGACAACTGCTTTTCGAACATATAAGATTAAGACATACTGCTTTATTTAAGATCTGACCCACGGATCGGAAGAACGACTCTATCACATGGTGCCATTGAACTTCACAGCTTCAATTCGAAACTCGAACCTTCTGTCCCTCATCATTCGAGAGCTCATGGACAACAGCGGTCTTCGAATAAACCGGTACGAACTTGTGAATCTTCAATGTTCCTTTTCTCGCGACTATTATTGAAGCGTTTTCTGAGCTCAGTAGCTAATCTGAGTACTTTTTGTGGAAGCATTTTTGGTAGAGATCGAGGCAAGCAATGGAACACTGCTTTCCCTGTTACCTTCCAAGCATGTTTGCTGAGATCGTAAGGGGATGGGTACCCCCTGCCAGTAAAGGTGGCCCGGGGCCTCATACCAGCGCGTGTTAAAAAGCACACTGGAGCGGAGCCTCGGAGGCCCCCACCTACTTTTTCTAGGTGGTCGGAGAACCCTTTGTGGCCAAAAAACGCTATTTCGCTACTCTTTGAGAATATTTAATGGCACATCGATTGGTCAAATAACCTTGAAAATCGGTCCCAATCTGTAATTATAGGCTTTCAAACATGTCGGACATCGAAACATCGATCTCGTAAAAGGCAGGACAAGGACTGGAAGCCTAGCTTCTTTGGACGTGACTAGCCTGTTTACCAACGTACCTGTGGAACGGACAATCAAGATCCTTGCTGATTATGTGTATCGCCATGACACACTACCAGGACTTGACATCCCCGAGCACATTATGTGTGCCATGCTCAGGCTGTGCACCACCAAGTCTCCATTTCGATGCCCGCAAGGGAATATGTATTACCAAACTGACGGTGTTGCCATGGGCTCGCCACTGGGTGTGCTCTTCGCCCAAGCCTTTATGGCAGCAGTCGAAGACGAAGTGTTCGAACACACGCCTGAAAAACCAGCCCTCTACTGCAGGTATGTTGATGACATACTTCTGGAAGTTAGAGATCAAGATGACTTGCAACACCTCAAGTCGAGACTAGAAGCAGTGTCGGGGCTTACCTTCACGGTAGAAAAAAGTGTTGAAGAAAATATTAATTTCTTAGACATTTCTATCGACACAGCTGACGGACCATTCGTCACCAGAGTTCATCGCAAGTCTACAGACGCCGGAAGGTGCCTAAATTACAAGAGTCAGTGCCCTCAACGCTACAAAGGCAGTGTGGTGAGAGCATACGTTCACCGGGCGCTCACCCACTGTTCTTCATGGCCTCTCGTGCACAAAGAATTAAGACGAATAAAACAAACGCTAGCGGACAACAGCTACGACATCGCATTTATAGACCAACAAATCAACAACACTCTGGACAAATACTTAACAGCAACAGCAGCAAAAGACCAAACAAACACCATCACCATCTTCTATAGAAGCCAAATGACAGCAGGCTACGAGACCGAAGATAAGGTGCTAAAAAGGATAATCGCAAAGAACTGCAAGCCAACCGATCCCGAGGCAAACATCAGGCTGCAAGTTTATTACCAGAGCCCGTCAACTTCATCCCTGGTAATGAAGAACAACATGACGGAGTACAAATCGGCACTGAAACAAACAAACGTCGTGTACCAATATAAATGTCAGATAGGAGACTGTGCACTCCTCCCAAACAGTGATTATATTGGGTACACGACAACAACACTATCAAGAAGACTCACAATGCACCTGCAGAGTGGAGCACCATCCTCCCACACCCTGGAAGAACATCACAGGCGACTGACCAGGCAGCAACTGGTAGAGAACACCACCATCATTGGACGAGCTCGCGACGTCCGACGCCTGGCGGCACTAGAAGCCGTATGCATCAGGGAGCGCGACCCACTAATAAATAAACAACAGAACGCCAGGGGAACTCTCCTACTTTTTGAGGGGGCCTCGGCTATCATAGAGTAGCCCCTCCCCTCACGTGTACTTTCATTGTAACGTTTAGAGTGTATTATGAATTTTGTCCTTGTCTCGTAATGTATAGCTTTCCTTTTAGACAATTTATTCATCTTGACAATCTAATCAATCTATGTGGTGTTAATCGTGTTGCATGTTTATTTGCCGCAATGTGAAGTGATTTGTGCTCATATGCATGGGATCTTGTGCGAGACATCAAAAATTCAAACCTTAAATTTTGTAACTACTATTCAACGCTACTATTAAGTAAAGGATCTTGTATTCAACGTACCTGAGTCTT
Source organism: Lepas anatifera (assembly GCA_034440635.1). Classification (NCBI taxonomy): domain Eukaryota; kingdom Metazoa; phylum Arthropoda; class Thecostraca; family Lepadidae; genus Lepas; species Lepas anatifera. The sequence goes on along the minus strand of JAOTON010001937.1, from coordinate 604,914 downwards.
GAAAATGTTTATGTGAGATAAATAAAACCGGTCGACTTAAGGTGCGTTTTTTAATTCAATTTTCTTTAATATGACATGAATATCGGAACAATTTTACACGAACATAGCATAGAAAACCGAAAACTTATCAGGAACATTGAAACCCTAGAAAAAAACTACAAAAAGTCAAAGCTGCAGTGACGTTCAACCAGCACTGTATTAATAATAACTTTCCTCCGTCTTATACTAATATATATATATATATATATATATATATATATATATATATATAAAATGCATATAAACATATAATTTTTGGGGCTTATCGACGCACCAACGGCCAGTGTCACATGGCGTCGGCAACTCTTTTACTGTTGAAAATGTATCCCGGGAGCCAGCTTGCTTCTTGTTCAGGGAAACTGCCGGGCCTTGAACCCGGTTCAGTTGCGTGAAAGTCAGCTACGCTGACCACTCCACCGCCACGCCGCTACCATTCCGTCGAAGTTAAAGACCTCCTCCATCTGAATACTGATTTATGCAAATCAGAGTATTTTTTAATGTAAGGCGATGACCATTGTTGGTTGGCAGCCTCTAACAATGGTGCCCAGCCCTTGGAATTTTCCCCTCACTGGCAAACAGTACCCTTCTAGTTCGAAATATCTGAAGGCCTTTTCCCGTTTGGCAAGGGCTAATGCCACCTTTGATGAATGTTGTTATGAGCACATAACGAGGCAAGCAAGGGCAAGGTAGGAAACCGAAGAGCCCAATAAAGAAAACAATAGTTCTTTTTCGATTAATGTCATGTTCCCCTTGTGCCCATCTCCCAACAAGATGCGAGTTGGCGACACCATATAGCCTCAACAGTCGGTGTGTCGTAAAACCCCAGAGCTGCTTTGAACCTATTTCTTAACTTTCCATAGACAAATGCGAAAAAGGCAAGACCTGAATGTGTGTATGTCACCCTGGACACATAAGAATAATGTTCTTGGGGCTGAACGACGCACCAACTGCCAGGGTCATACGGCATCGCCAAATCTCACCATGTTGGAAGGGAGTTCGGGGATCAGATCGACTTATCCAGAGACTCCGCCGGGACTTGAACCCGGGACCAGTAGCTTAGAAGACAAGGGTGCTATCGACTAAGCCACCTCATCCCCTGGACACATGAGCAACGAGAAAACATTGAGATAAAATTCAGACAGCATATCTGATCCTAATCTCGAAACATTCTCTAAATGAATATGAGGATTCAGTACTTATGGAAATCGATCGTTTTAGTGGCAAGATTGAACTCCTTCCCTAATGCATTTATCTACAATATTTTCTTGTGATTGAGACCCCATTAGCCAAACGGCACTTTTGCATGCTCACTTCTTGTTATTTATAAGGAGTTTTTAGCGATGTGGCATGCATGAATTGTAGCAGAATATGTTAATCATTTTCATTTTAATCATAAGTCCTGATTAACATGTAATATATAAATATTTATCTATTTATTTATTTTGTATCACAATGATAAATTTAGCAGCATAAATCACAACAGGAACAGACACCCATGGAACAGACATATATGCTCAACCTGATAAACAATTTGAATTCAAACTGACCCAACAACCTCAGGTCATTCCATTGATAAGCTAAGCGGGAAATGTAAAGGAAATATATGCCCATATACATAAATTCAATCGCCTTGGTGCTCTTCTAGGGCCCCATCCTCGTTTTTTGGCGAATGATTCGGAGCCGATTTGAATGAAGGACTCGTCGCCTTACACCACTTTATGGTTATCAACCTGGCAACTCAATGCTGTGAATTAATTACAGTTCAGGTCAGGTGAACAGTTTTAACGTGATTTCCAACCCTATGTGAGACAATTTTGTTATTCTTAAATAAGGGCGACAAAGTCGGGGAAAAACGCGGCTCCTATAGCAGGCTCAGGTCGAGTTTCCTCTTTGCTCAAAAACTTTTCGAAATAAAAATTGCCCAGATATCGTCTAGTGATTATTTTGAGATCAATTCAATAATGACGCTACTAGGGATCACAAATGTAATATTTTCGAGCTTGTTTGTGTCCATATCTTTAGAATAAGACAGCAAGGAGTTTTCAGTGCCATTCCTATTTTTCCTATCACCTTTGACTCCTGAGTTAATAGTGGAAGGGAGTTGGACTGCCCCCCCCCACGTCGCAGTGGGTGCGAAAAGGGGCCAGGGTTGTGTCTGGTTGAAATACTTGGCTTTTTCCCATTACTATCCCTAGCACCTGACTGGATTCAGCCTGATCAAATTTAATTGGAAACGTCTTCACTCCCGCCCCGGTAGGGGTGTCTGAACACCCTCCCTCAGGTTTTCCCGGCTGTAAACAAAAATGCCAGCGCGAAGCGCCGCTGTATTTGGCGCACCCTCTCCGTGGGTGCCCAAATACACGGCAAAAACCTAATTCATCAACCTTTTCTAGAATTTCAAGATTGCGTCACCTCAGGTCTCAAGGTACCTCACCTCCAAAAAGTTTAAGATAGCATAAGTAAGAACGGGGTGAATCTGTCTAATTAGAATTCATATCATTTGATGGCCCCACCAAATAGTGCAAAATTTATTCCGGGATTTTACATATCGATGACCTAGGGTCAGGTAGAGAACATGATCTCTCCATTGGAAATGCATGGGAAAATGGAAATTGAGCGAAAATGGCTTTATTTCTGTTGATACAGCACAAAATACCTTCGCATTCCCCAAATCGCAGTAGCCAGGTCAGACGATAGGGCCCAGAAGCTGCTCTCTACCCTGCCAACTTCTTTGACCCGTCATGACCTCAATATTGACCTGAGACAAAAATAAACAAATGCAGATTCTATATAAATTCTTATGAACTATTCACCAGTTTTTGCGTTATTTTTTGATCCTGAAAAGGAGCCAAGTTCTAGGGGAGGTGTTTAAAGCCCTTCCCCACCAGGGAGAAGGTGGTTAGGAGACCCGCCGGGGCGGGTGTTAAAAAGCAAAAATCCGGCACAGGGTGTCTTTCTAAACCCCATGAACTCTAATGCACCCGAATAAATATTTCAGGAATGAGCCTGTGAGCCTTATGAGGCTGGAAACAATGTTTGAAGCCATAACTCAGACATACCCAGTCTCGGAACTCCCGAGCCCAGGCGCCTCGGATACTGGACCTGCCTGGGGCTAGGCACCTGTGAGACAGCACTTATCCCCTCGGTTCAAAACACTGTGCCCCCTGCGCACCACACACTACTTACTACGTGTGACCTTGCACCTGTCGTTGTAAACACGTAGTAATCACGTGACCCAGGTATGCGTGCCAGTCGAGCGAAGGGTCGGGGATTATCAGAGGCGGTGTCAAGTCAGCCGAAGCCTACCCCGTCAGAGTGTAGCAAAATCAGTAATTGTGTAATATTTTCTCACGCAGATATCAGATCAAGACATTATGGTGACCACTGGAAAGCTCTTGAAAAAAATACACAAGATGAACCCGTTTGTAAAGCTGTATGCACCATAGGTTGTGAGATATCCGTCCAAATCCGGTCGAGCCTAGTCATGGCAATTTCAATTGCGGGGGACTGTACATAGCTCGGGAGAGGTACATAGGTACATAGCTCATAAAAATTCATGAAGAAACTATATTAGTCACGTTTTGACTCAGGCCAATATTGAGGTCATGACAGGGTAAACAAGGTGACATGTCACAGAAGAGTTTCTGGGCTATAGCGTCTGATAGAGTTGAGTTAGAATCAATTTGTAGAAACCACTCGCTTACTCTCGTTACGGCAAATTGAATGATAAATAATATGACTATACTAGGTCAAAGCATAAAAATATCCTGACCTGAGGTCAGGTCAGTCACTTCCTGATCAAGGTATAAACTAGCGAGTCAATATGCATGTCAATCGACTCGCAATAACAATACAAACGTGGTGGTATCAAAATAAAACTTTATCGCCATTTCATGCAAAGTTATTGACCCAAGTCTGAACATCTGCTTAAGTAGTCCAGATGGCCTCTCAGAGGTCACAGGTCAAAAATCGCACCATGAACCTGGAAAGAGGTCCAGGATACTACGACTTGAAGAATACGAAGGTATTCTCAGCTGTATCTACACAAATACAGCCCAATTCCAGTTTTCACCCATGCATTTCCAATGGAGAGGTCATGATCTGTGTATCTAACCCAAGGTCATCGATATACAAAATAACGATTTTGTAGCGCTCGGTGGGCCCATTATGTGATATGGGTTGCAATTGGGCAATTAACCCTGTCCTTACTTATGCTATCTTAAACATTTTTGGAGGTAAGGCCACTTGACCTGCAGTGGTGACCTGACCTGAGATGACACGACCTTAACATTTTGGGAAAAGACGTAGAATTGATCACGAATAAAGTTTATAAAGTAGGGTGGCGCTGTTTATTTGGTGCCGCCGGAAAACTCAGAAGGGGTGTTCAACCACCCCCAACCGGGGGAGGGTTAAATGCTATTAAAGGTCAAACTGGGTCATTTCAGGTTACAAGGGTCATTTTACATCCATGACACACACGATGTAATGAAATATGTGGAAGGTAAGTGATCAGCTTTCATATCAGCTATGTTGTAGCATGTGACATTTAAGGTCAAGCTAGGTCATTTAGTCAGGTTACAAGGCTCGCTTCAGATCCAAGGCACACACAATGGTACGAAATCTGTGGTAAGTAAGTGATCAGCTTTCATTTACATCCATATCAGCCATGTTGTAGTGTATCCGCACGAAAGGTACTTGCCATGAGCGTTTTGCCCTAGGTGATGATGACCTCTCTGACCTGTTACCTAATCTGAGTTACAAAGAAAATCACCCACCACTTGTTAGCTTGTACCCTGGGGACCACCCAGTAAAAATAAAATTGAAAATAGGACTTTTCAAACAAATATTAATTTAAAGAAAAAGTCACAAGACCACAAGATCAGAATATGGCCTGATGTCAAAGTTTTTATTTTTCTGATATAGCCCGTTGTATTTTCTATCTATTGGTATCAATTTCAATTAATTCTGATCAGCCAATTTTAAGATACAAAATTATTTCTACTTCAATGTGTGCGTTGACCTCGAAACTTTATTGACCTCTATCTGATGACCTCTTTGACCTCGAAACCTGAAACTGGGTCCAAATATTTTTTTGTATATGGGACCTTAGGTAGAAAGTTTTGTGGAAATCTGAGGGGTCATGGTGAACTTTTTTGGTGCCTATCTGGACGATTTTTCCTGGAATGACACCATTTCGTCCTGTTACTTTATTATCGCAAGATATATAAAAGCATCGTGTCTTGTGTGACACTTAGTTTGCTTTTTATGGAAGAACACGGAACAAACTTTCAATTATGGGCTATCTGCATTGATATGTTTTGTCTCTTCTCTCAGATTCAAACGTACAAGTCCAACAATCGGTGTGTTCGCCGCCCCGGTAGCCTGCGACTCGCAGGTAAACAGAGAAGGTAGAGAAGCTGACGGGGTGTCCACCGCCCCGGTAGCCTGCGACTCGCAGGTAAACAGAGAAGGTAGAGAAGCTGACGGGGTGTCCACCGCCCCGGTAGCCTGCGACTCGCAGGTAAACAGAGAAGGTAGAGAAGCTGACGGGGTGTCCACCGCCCCGGTAGCCTGCGACTCGCAGGTAAACAGAGAAGGTAGAGAAGCTGACGGGGTGTCCGCCGTCCCGGTAGCCTGCGACTCGCAGGTAAACAGAGAAGGTAGAGAAGCTGACGGGGTGTCCACCGCCCCGGTAGCCTGCGACTCGCAGGTAAACAGAGAAGCTGACGGGGTGTTCGCCGCCCCGGTAGCCTGCGACTCGCAGGTAAACAGAGAAGGTAGAGAAGCTGACGGGGTGTTCACCGCCCCGGTAGCCTGCGACTCGCAGGTAAACAGAGAAGGTAGAGAAGCTGACGGGGTGTCCACCGCCCCGGTAGCCTGCGACTCGCAGGTAAACAGAGAAGGTAGAGAAGCTGACGGGGTGTCCACCGCCCCGGTAGCCTGCGACTCGCAGGTAAACAGAGAAGGTAGAGAAGCTGACGGGGTGTTCGCCGCCCCGGTAGCCTGCGACTCGCAGGTAAACAGAGAAGGTAGAGAAGCTGACGGGGTGTTCGCCGCCCCGGTAGCCTGCGACTCGCAGGTAAACAGAGAAGGTAGAGAAGCTGACAGGGTGTCCACCGCCCCGGTAGCCTGCGACTCGCAGGTAAACAGAGAAGGTAGAGAAGCTGACGGGGTGTCCACCGCCCCGGTAGCCTGCGACTCGCAGGTAAACAGAGAAGGTAGAGAAGCTGACGGGGTGTCCACCGCCCCGGTAGCCTGCGACTCGCAGGTAAACAAGAAGGTAGAGAAGCTGACGGGGTGTTCGCCGCCCCGGTAGCCTGCGACTCGCAGGTAAACAGAGAAGGTAGAGAAGCTGACGGGGTGTCCACCGCCCCGGTAGCCTGCGACTCGCAGGTCAACAGAGAAGGTAGAGAAGCTGACGGGGTGTCCGCCGCCCCGGTAGCCTGCGACTCGCAGGTAAACAGAGAAGGTAGAGAAGCTGACGGGGTGTCCACCGCCCCGGTAGCCTGCGACTCGCAGGTAAACAGAGAAGGTAGAGAAGCTGACGGGGTGTTCGCTGCCCCGGTAGCCTGCGACTCGCAGGTAAACAGAGAAGGTAGAGAATCAGCCTGCGACTCGCACGTAAACAGAGAAGGCAGAGACGCAGACGGGTGTGCCCGGCTGGCTCGTTGCAGCCCAGCGAAACTCGATCGACAGTCTGCCAAACTGTCAATCACCCTTCACTGACCGTGCAAACAACCCACCACCTTGGCGGCTGCCTCGGCTGCCCCAGAGTCTGGATGCTACTGCTACACCGCTGCTACACCGCTGTATGTTAGCACAGCTGTATGCTATCGTTGGCAAAGGAAGGCTTAGAGTGAGTTGTCAAGTGGGCACAAATTTCACAGGCACCAAACACGACTTGCGCACAACTTGGCGCAAACAAGCCACCTGCGGCAGGGCAGTGTCGCACTGGTGCACACGGGTACACACAGGTTTACACAGGTATACCGATGTATATAGATATATGCACAGGAATACACAGATATACGCAGGTGTATAGAGACACACAGAGGTATATAGATGCCATCACATGTAACTTTACGAAACATCAAGACCGGGAGCGCTCATAGGCGTTGAAACGGTAAAATATGTGGGGAGCTAACGAAAAAGGGGAGTTAGATAAAAATATGGGTAAAAATAGAGGAGTTAGCGTGAAAATATGCGGGGAACCTCATGGGCAGGGCCATGAGGTCAAACCGAACCAGATCGGGCACTTAGCGGGCCAAGCAGAGACCAGATGCATGAACATTGCTGGGTGCTCCTATGTGCTCATTCCAGTCAGCAATACTATTGTGGTATCGTAATATATATCCACATGTGTGGGGGAGGGGAATGGATTGGAATTGGTGGAAAGGAATAAACTAACCTCTTTAAAGGGAGATACGAGAAAAATTATTATTGTGGTTTCTTGCTATTTGAAAAATCCTGATTACGAAACTGTCAATTATCTTTGTATCTTCGGCAAATTTTGGGAGGCCACTCACTTATTATCGAAATAGGTTAACAGTTCCGTTAAAATGCTGAAACCTTCACCCATCACTTACTTTTCGAAAATTATTTTAAGTTGAAACGTAATGTTTTTTTGTAACAAAAATGTCTGTTCTCCTGTATTTGTATTTGAATTAATTTTACAAAGCTTTTAAAAAAATACAAAATGAATTGGTTTGCTCTAAAAACGGAAAAACATAATTACTCAAGTATTCAGCCGTTTCGTACCTCGGGTCTTGTGTCGTCTTGTGCTTCAGCCCCAAGATGACGAAACTTTTGCGACAGAAAGGTCACGTGACCCCCCTATGAGGTGGCTGTGCGTTCTGATTGGTCAATTGTGATTTCTTAAAAACCCTATATTTTTGTTTTAATATTATTTTGGCTGTAGATTTTTTGAAAATAACTTTATTTAATAGTTTTAAACTTTCAAGTCACTGCTTAGGAAAAATGGGGCCGGTTTTTTAGAGAATTAGATGGCCTTAGCCGGGGCTACGTCATTTACATCGATAAGAGGTGTACCGGTAAAGTCGTCTAGAAATGTTGACTTTGAGAGCAATTCTAAGGCATTTGCAGGCCGAATTCGCAAAAATGAGATTAGGACTTCTGAAACAACTTTTTGTGAACTTTTGATCTAGCTAATACAGTTTTTTTCGCGTATCTCCCTTTAATGGGGAAAAACGGAAATCTCGTTTTCTCTCGTCTATCATAATGACGCTCTTGTTTGAGTTATATATCTTCTTATTTCGTGATCATGTTTCCTCATATTTCTATTTTCATATCAACGTGTTAAAAGATCTTTTAAGAAACTATTTTCTCGGAGGTAGGTGCCGGTACCAGATTTCGTAAACCATTGTCGCTGTTCCCGCTACCTTGGTTAGCTGAAGCGTCTACCGCTACCAGTGCTACTTCCTTCAAAACCATGAATCCGCTCCCCCGCTGCTCCGCTACAGCTGACTTTTGTTATAAAATGACTTCCATGGTCATAAAAATATCGTTTACATGATCGTGGCTTTCATGATCAAAATCGCCCTCATGTGAGATAATTTTTATATTCTCAATATCCAGGGCATAACTCGTCTCCTATAATAGTTAGGTCAAGTTTGGGATTATCGTCCAAAGGATTTTGGGAACAGAAATTGGCATGTTGCTAACCATTTCCAGGTAAGATCGATAATAAGACCATCACGGGTCACCAAATATCCTGCTTTTCACAAATGCTTATCTTTATTGATAACTTTTGAACAGAACAGGACCTAGAAATAAGTTTGATATGGTGACAGGCAGATCTAAAGAGTTGAATATCATTTTTATGGTCATGTCGCATATCAAACGCATTCATGGGCCAATATCATGAAATTGGCGTCCTTGGTTTATTTCTAGGTCTGCCTATTCCAGAGTTAAAAGGGGACCGAAATTTCGGGCCTATGTCAATCAAAAATTGTATCGATTTTGTCCACCTGGAACGTCACAGCTCAACAGTCATGCATAAAAATATTATTGCAAAAGTAGAAGACACTGGGACATTTCCAGCCCGTTCTTTCCTATTTCCCTCTTACCACGTTTTCCGGAGACAGTAGGGTAAAACCTTACTCCCCCAGGGGGTCGTGAGTGCCGGAATAGTCCATGAGGTGGCAGATCAAGATCTTTAATCGTCGTACCATCGTCGAATAAATCAGGATAAAAGGCATGCTGAGACAAAAACAAACCAGCTTTTTTGAGGTAGCTTTACTTTTCTGAGATAAGAACGGTCCGTACGCCACACATTTCAGCAATTTGATGAACCGAACGGCCAAAATCATAGCGGTTTTAACGCCTTGACATAATAGAAGAAAATAAATGCGTTAGGTGAACATGGACGGGATTTACCTTTCCTCTGATATGACGTCATGCCATGATATACATTGTACTTACGTTGTACTACGTCATCAAGACACAGTGGCAGATCCAAGGGGGCAAAAAGAGGGTATTTGCCTCCCCCAGACAAAAAAACTTGAGGCAAAACTATGTTTTTGCCCCTCCCCCAAAGCTGTCGACCTCATACTTGGCCCGACTCCTTTCTACTTTATAAGCAAGGTTTATGTGCTTCAACTCTTAACCACAAGCAGAACCAGTCAACTTCAGAGTAAACATTGGACCTTGGATAGCCGAATTAAGCATATTGAGGCCAAATATTTCACCGCGTACCTAACGTTTTTGTTTGTTTTTGCTTTCCGACTTCAGCTTGTCCCCCTCCCAAAGCTACCGGCTAGATCTGCCTCTGTCAGGACGGAAACACTAGGGTCAATGACCTCAAATATTCTTATGACATTGACCTCTGAACTTTGAGCTGGAACTTCAAGCGAGGAGACCTTAACAAATCGTGCCGATTTTATGGAATCATCACCTCACCACTCGCTCTACCTTGTACGTGAACCGGTGCAATGTCACCATTGTAGCGATCTCGAAATATAGGTCTACTTTGAAAGCTTATAACTTAATACCGTCCAATTTTCAAAATTATTTCTCCATACATTCCCTCACTTTTTTACTGCGAACGGTCCCTCGGCCACCTTCGAAACGCAGGTGGGAGACAGGGTGACCGCTTCAGGACCCCCTCCACTGCGCGTGTTAAAGAACGGAAACCAACCCCCACCACCTTTACATACCTGGCTGAAGCATGAGGTTCCTACCGCAAAATAATGATGTAGCAGAACAAATAAAAATGTCAAGGGAAATGACCTAAGGCCCTAGATGAAAGAAGTGACGAGTAAAAGGCGACAGGTGTGGGAAAACCCCTATATATATATATATATATATATGATTTATCGCATATATTGTAAAAATTTTGTGGCCACGACGAGTCTTTCTACATTGGAGAGAGTCAACGTTATGTTAGGCTTAGGTTCAATGAACACCTTGGAGATGCACGTCACAAACGGCACAGCACGCCTTTCGGGGACCATCGACGACTGGTTCACCCGGACCAGAACCTCACCACGGATTGTTCGGCTATTGAAATTTTGAAACACTCTAGGGATGGGCCCGACCGCAAAATTTCCGAGTCTATTCTAATCAGACAACAAAAACCCAGTCTAAGCACACAGTCATCCTCTTGGCCCGCTGATTCGTTGACACCCTCACACGCACGGAGGCTCTCCTTTGAACTGTTTTAACTAACAAGCTTTTTTTTTCTATTTAGTCTAGGTTTTACGAGTTAGTATCTTTTTATATCTATTATACTTTTACTTAGTTTAATTATATTGTACTTTTCCTATAAAACCATTTATTATAATATACAGAAGTGGTATAAAAAAATCAAGACAAAAATGTTTTTTTAATATAGGTCAAAGTTATTTAATATTTTTGCCTTTACTAAATAAAGGCAAAGACGATAAATTCAAAAATTGTTCAGAGTAGTATTATCATTTTGTGGCTTTTATTGAAATTTGCTTTTAGAATACAAGGCAAAATAAATATATACCTAACGAGGTTAAGAGAAGTTTAAATTGATGACTTTACTCTAACTAAAGGTGGGACTGTTGCTGTCACACCTACCCGTAAAATTTAGGATATGAAATGATTGAGCTAGTGTGTTTTTTATAAAAACTTAGGGAGATGGGGAGGTAAACCGCGACGCTGTCGAGGCTGCAATAAAAGTTTACCTCAGGGATCTCGTTCTCACTCTTCCATTGCCTTACATCGCCTTACACCTAATGATGGTCCTCGACCAAAATGTCGTGTGTTACATTTCCATGACTTGCAGTTCCCTTTTATTTAGGTCCACGTTGTTCCTGAGGCTTTGCGTCTTCCATTGTGGTTTTAGTGTATACTTTGAGTTTTAGTTCACATATACAGCTTTAGTTTACGCACATAATTTTAGTTTTTCGGCCGAGTTTGGATTTTTGAGCAGCGTTTTAGTTCATTCCACATCTCATCTGTCCTTTTGCACCCTTTTTAGGTTCATTCAAGCTGTTTTATGCTCTCTTTACTTTCGTGGTGTTCCGCAGGGATCTGCTGTGGGATTCCAAGCATTTTTAGTTTTTTTGTGGTTGGTTTTAGTATTTTTAGGGATCTTCTCACACCTGGCGCCTTTTACTCTTCACTTCTCTCATCTAGGGCCTTAGGTCATTTCCCTTGACATATCCAGCATGGTGCCCTATCTGCAGCAAGCCCTCCGAGAACTCAACAAATAAAAATAGCGTAATCACAGCGCTGGTTGGAAAATGAGAACAGGTGTGCTTCGTACCACCGAAGGTGAAGGGTGGGTGTAAGCAGATAATGACACGGTACCCAAGTGAAAAAAATCAATAGCAAAACTAGACTTCCCAATACTGATAGAAAACACGATTTTGTTACGAAACATTAAAGAGCGTTGTATCTGATTTTTAAGAATCGGTCCCCAATTTTCTTATTTATTTTCTATCTCTCTTATTTTTGACACGTTCCTACGCACAGAATCAAAAACCAGAAAATGTTGTCCTAACATCTAGACAGTTCATAAAAAAACAAAGAATACACCGATGGCTTCCTTAGGATGTTGGTTTTCTGTTGGTGTACCATTTTGAGAGATTTGTTGGGACAAGCTTGCGCTGGATCTGCCACGAGTTTGGTGCGTCTTTGACATATTTCTGATTTTAATTTGCACAGAAATTCTTGAGCACTATAATATGTTTTGCACTACGGAAAGATTTGTTCAGCAGTTCCAAGGCATATTTTCCAAGTGGGAATACAGGGCCAGCACAAGGTATTCGCCTGACGAAATTACGTTCTAGGCCTATTTCGTACCTGTACTTTTATCGCTTTGGAGCAACAAAAAATCATGGTTTTGGACAGGGGTGAATCCAAGGTGGGGGCGATCGCCCCACCTTGGGCCGACCTTAAGCACTGGAAAGAAATGCCTCCCGCCGCAGCTGCCGGGCCCGCAAGGGTGCTATGAGGAAAAATAGCCTTGCCTGTATATGTATATACTGAATATATATTGCGTGGGAGCGTATACGTGTGGTGGAAACCTGTAAAATGACCCCGGGTTGGGCATGGGGCACCAATTTTTTAAAGCTTATTTCCATCACATTAAACTTTTTTCGCGGGCCCTCTCCGAGTCACGGGCTCCCTCCCCAAAGGATGGGCCCTCGAATATCGAATTCACCCCCTCGTTGAGGAAATCCTGGATCCGCCCCTGGTTTTGGATCTACAGAAGCCGGTTTTAATAATCGAACATTGAAAGTACATACAATTTTCAACGACACTATAGGGAAAAACCAGCGATCAATATTGCAAGGTGTGAGCTTGATACTTTTTCACGGGAGCCTGTAATTTAACCCTCGCCCCACCGGGGACCATCGATGGCCCCCTAAGGTCTTTTTCGGGATAGCAGAAAAACGACGAGGCGCAGCACTGCAGTTAAGGGCTCAATCTCTCACCCTATCATTTTCCCACCATCTCTAATTTTTTCCCGAGTCACGCAAGGTTAGGTCACCAGGAGAGGTCAACCAAGGTCACCTCACTTTGACTTTTGAGCTCTACCATAGCTACATTTCTAAGACGATCCGTTTGAAATTTCCCACACTTCATGACCCCTCTACAACAAAATTTTCCGAACTTCTTCGACTTCGTGACCTGAGATCAGGTCACGCGGTGACCTCTCCCATTGAAAAAGCATGGGGAAAAGCTGTCTTGTGATCTTAAAGTCACAAAAATGATTGCAAATGCTCAGATTGCTCAGAAAAGCGATCTTGGACACCGTTTCACGGATCCCAGGGACACAATTTGCCCTTTGGCCTTTCTGAGGTGATCACAGGTCACCATGGGTCAAAAACAATATTTTGATGATAACTTTTGAGCTAATCAAGCTAAATCGCTGAAATAAACGTCACCGTGTATGTCTCGTCACTGGCTTTCATTTGATATACAGCAAGGTCACTTTCTGGCCTTTCGTGACCTCAGGTCATATTAGGTCACGAGAAGGCGTCTGGAGGTCAAACCACTGGCGGGAGGTCATTTTGTTCCACATAGCGGAAAAAGGCCTGTAATTTTCCTATCAAATGTACTCTACCAGATTACAAAAACTAACGGCGTGAGAGGTATGCCCAGTTTGCTTAAGCACTGCATATTTTAATGGAAATAACCTATCGTGACCTAACTTGACCTCTGGAGGTCAACCCATTGACCTGAGCGCTTAAACACATCCAATAATTTCTGACTGAATTTACACGGGCTTTCTTATACACTGCAGGTTTGCGCTAACCCCCATATTTTCGGGTACCCGGGTACCCGCCCCTTAAGATCTCGAGAACCACGGTAAACGGCGTTGCAAAGGCCATCCACTTCTCTACCGAAAGTATTCGTATCCTTTTTTCAAGTCACATTTAAGGTCACTAGGGGTCAGGACATGCTCTCATAGGGATAACATGTAAGTGAAGGTTTTCGGTCATTAAATTTGAACAAGTAAAGATAGAGCAAAACAAATCAAACTATTAGAATCCTCGCAGCAAGCCGAATCGAATGATATATAATATGACATTGCTAGGTCAAATCAGGTCCAATATTAAATTTTACGACCTGAGGTTTGGTCAAGGTCAAATAAGGTCAAAACGCAAATCATTAGAACCGCAAAGACAAGGCCAATCTAATGAAGTTAAAATAAACGCTGTATTACCATCCATTACTAAGTTATTCAGTTCAAACCATTTTTTCTCATGTATCTCCAATGGAGGTACCATGGCTGGTACCTAATCTTAGGTCATCGATACAAAAAATACCGGAATATATTTTAGAGAACTCGGTGGACCCATTATGTGATATGAGCTTCAATCGGATAAGTTCATACTGTTCTGACTTATGCCATCTTAAACTTTTTTGATGTCAGGTCACTAGACCTTTCTGGTGACCTGACCTGAGATGACCTTCAAAGTTTGTAAAAATAATCCGAAAAAAGATATGCCGAGCACGGCGGCGCAACGCACCGCCGTTTCTACGCTATCTCCAAAAACCCGAGGGGAGCGGGTACCCGCCCCCGTCAATGCGCGTGTTAAACTTCGCGCAGGCAAAAAATAAAACTCATTCTGAAACAAAACGAATTTTGGGATTTGGGATTCCTATTACCTGTCAGAGTATGGCGTCAAATAATCACTATGCTCCTCGTCACAAGAGTGAAATAATATATCTGAATACATTTCAATATGCTGAATTTCCACGTCCACTTTCAAACAAGGTTTCACCAAACCATTAACATGAAAGTAGAAACGAGTTTCATTTATAGATCATGTTTTGTTTTTGAAGGAAAATTAATATGGGTCATTTTTCAGTATTGGGATCATACCTATTATTGGCACCAGTATACATGCATTTCTTTAAGAAGTTTCCATTTTTGGAAGGAGTGTTAATTGGTAATTTCCACTGATTACATGTAGCAATATGAAATAGTCATTATAACCATTAAGGGAGGTACACATGACCAGCACAAACTATCACATATCAAAGGGAAAATGTCAATGTCAACATAGTATTGAATCACCAATGTTGGTAAGTGGACAGGTAGCATTTTTATAAACACATCAAATGCTAAATTGCATCCCATCATACCTCCGATCCTTTCAGTAAAACTGAGGCAACACCTCAAGATGTAAGTTATGTCATTGCCATAGGGACAGAGGTATTGGAATTAATACCAAAGAAAGATCCAGTGTAGTCAATCCTGCTAACTATGCAGTTCAGGTCCTTGCTTGCTACAACTGGTAGTAAGCAAACACCAACCAGCGTTTTTCGAAGTCTTTTTTGAGTTGCTGTGATTTTTGAGATAAGAAGGGGCTGGCCCCTCAGTGCACGAGTAGGCCCTCCAGTGGGGTTAACCTTTGGAGGACTGCATTAGCAACATTTGCTATGACAATATTGATATGATAATTTGATCAGAAACCAATACTTTTTGTTGCGCGCCAACTCAACTTCCAGCAAATCTATCTAACCAATCAGGCACAAATAAACTAAGCAAAGCAGGCTAAAGAATGAAACAACTGATATGGAAAGTGCAAGTCTTACAATAGCCACATCATCTAGATTAGCAGGGCAGCAATATTTATTCTAGCAGTTTAGCCTGCACATCTAAATATACCTAATAATAGCCCTCAAAATAGTGGCTCCGCCGTTTAAATTTTGGCAGGCTCACATCACGTAAAATTTCAACTGTCTGCGCTGTTGCGCAGTTAAGTAAATTCTGCCCGCTATTTTATTTCTCACCACTAGTACTTTTATTAGTAGCTTTAGGCGTACTAATATTAAATTCGAAGAAATAGGGCCAATAAATCGAAACACAAACTGTAAATAATTAACCTAAAAGCAGAAAGTACTGATAAAGATCGCGTTATCGTTAATGCCTAAATATGCCACAATCGTGTATTTCTGAAAATGACTGTCACATTTCGGTAAGGCGACAACTTTCCAAACAAACAATCAGCCCCATTGGCATGTAAATCAACACACGGTTCGGGTTTTGAGGAGGGTCCCGTTTAGTAAGAACAAGTACCAAATTGTATTACATGGTGCGTGCAATGAAGAAAGAGCCGCGAAGTTAAATATTCCACACGCTATTCTCTATTTCAAAATAGGGGTTTGATTGACAAAGTTCAGGATCACTATTTGTCACATTATGCACCCCAATTTGTAAATGTGTAACCGTAGCCGAGTTGGCAAGTTTACCTGACCTGTCAGCTGCTGCTAGCGACAAAACGCTTCTATTTTCCTGAGTCAGCCTAAATTGGTTAACTTGAGGGTTAGAAGTGGACAGGGACGCCAACGGCGGATACAAGGTGATGACTTACTTTTAAGGAAATGTCTTGAAGATATGCATTGAAAGACAGAACCTGTATCAGCTTGCGAAATCATATCTCCACAAACGGACGTCTAAAAGGCTAAGACTTGCACAGCAGGTGCTTTCCCTCTGTTTCCACGGAGGTGCCCGATTTCAGGCCTCTGAGGAAAAAGTGAGACCTGGCGGCACGGAGCAGCTGGCAGGCTTCACCGCTGTTGTGAGCTTTGGCCGCACTGCGCTTGTCTGCAGTTGGTTAGCGGTATCGGTTTTCCGTTCCGGTGGCGCAATCGTGGACCGGTTTTCCGGCGGCGCCGGAGGGTTTCCGCTGTCATGTCCGTCACAAATCCTTGTCACGTGCGGGATGTCACACAGAAACGGGTGGCCGCCTGTAGCAGGGGCGATATGAAAAGGGGTTTTTAGAGTACTAAAAAAATAATATCGACGAATTATTCCGTCATTTTTCTTTCAAGTGATACCAATTTTGTCATGAACGGTCAAAAATTGACTGATGATGATACAAAAGTGATGTGCATAATATGCACCACTTGAGGCGCACCGTTGTTAAGTGCCAAAGAAAAGAAAAAATGCACATATTTCACGATTTGAGGGAGATTATGGTACACGAGAACAAAAGGCCACAACATGAGTCTGTTATGTGTCTTTATATCCTTGACTGAATTTTGAAGATATATTTCATAGCTTACGATCCACGCATTCCAAAATGTAGCCATTATTCCTTGTGCTCAAGGAATAGATTCAGTTGAAGCGTTTCTACTACAGACTCTTTGTACCCCATACTAGTATGTCTAGGTAAATCCTACTGTCTTTCTGAGACACAATATCAAACGATATCTCCAATTGGTCCTTGTTCTATACGTGACATCGCAGGTCAAGTGCAACGTGTTCAAGAAGCAAATTTTGCCTGTTAAACGTTCTTTTGGAGTCTGAATTTTTAAACCAATAACCTTGCATACATTGAAATTTTATCTAGCATTCAAATATGCAAATGATTTGACAATCTCATCCCATATGCATGTACACAGGTTTGGTGAAATAAATACACAGACAAAGAAAAGATCAAATCGCGCCCAACATGGAAATTAAATTAAGTAAATATGATTGGCACACATGGCATAGTTAAAACTTGTCAATAAGCCAGGTAATTGCATTCAAAGATGAAATAGACGTTGTAGGCACCATGTCATACAGGTCTAATCAAGGTCACCTTACGTGGATACGTAGCATTGTCGTGAAAGCACTGGCCTCTCCACAAGGGACAAGGGACTCTCCACAAGAGACATCCATTCAAGATAAGTGCAATCCATTACTGTTTCACTTGGCTATAGTTGAAATGCTAGCTACAAAATTAAGACGGATTATTTCTAAACAATGTCGGAGAATTTTGAACGCACTCGACATAGTAGCTGCCAAAGTTTATTGACAATTCTTCTTCTTCTTCTAAACGTTGCAGGCGTTGAAGACCTTGACAGTATGCAGGAAAGCTCAGGGCCCCATCGCCCTGAATGTATGTTCACCCGGTTCCACACTGATTGGTAGGCATGTATGTACACTTACAGTGCCCCGTAATTGAAATTGCCATGACTAGGCTCGATCGGCTTAGGATGGATATCTCGCATCCTATGGTACCTCTAGCTTTAAAAACGGGTTCATCATGTGTATTTTTTTCAAGAGTTTTCCAGCGGTCACCATTATTTATTAACCTGACATCTGCGTTAGAAAATATTACACAATTACTGATTTTGCTGCATTTTGACGGGGTATTCTACGGCTGACTTGCCACCGCCTCTGATAATTCCTGACCCTCTCGCCCATACCTGGACCACGTGATCTCATAGATGAATGGGCGGTTGACATCGCGCCAGCTCATTCATTCCTCTCACAAATCTCGTCGTGTCTGAGGGGTACTCGTATTGCAATTGCTCCCACCGTGTTGCTGTGTGCTGGACATGCGGCGTCACTGACCTGGGGCAGTGCAGTGGCAGAACCAGGAGCTACTTTTTGAGGGGGAAGTGGGGGGGTGCAATATCCAATAAGATGATCACAGATGGGAAAAACCATCGAAACATATTTTGTTGCGGGGAAGCAAAATACATTTTCCCTCCTGGATCCGTCCTTGTGCTTCGGTTGCGAAACATGTTAGCTGTCACTGGCTGCCGGGGCTCTCTTCGCCTGTCCGTTTATTTAAAGAGGAGTCTGGTAAAACTGCTGAAACAGTGATATAACTTTGTTTGCAGGTTCTAGTAAAAAAATATTTTCAGATACGCGTCAGAAGAGAGAGAGCAGTGGGAGCCATAGGCGGATCCAGGGTGACAAGGGATGCAGCTCCCCCCACCGACCCTCGCCGCCCTAAAAGGATCACTGCATTCCCATGAAGGGTCGATGGCGCCCCCTGAAATGTCACTTCCCACCCCCTCCCCCCAGAATGCGAAAATCGGCGCCCCGCTATAGGATTTGGTACCCGCCTGAAAGGTTTTGCCGGCCAAAAGTGGGCACCAATTGGTACGGTTGGCGTCCCACCCCCAAGGTGCAAAAGCAAGGTGCCCCCCCCATCGGATCTATCGGATCATCATGGATCGGCCTATGGTTGGGGCAGGCCCCAGCTTTCATCAAACATCCCGATTTACGAAACATTGGGAAAAATCGGACATTGTGTGGGCAGTATTTTGCGAAGGTCACAAGGAGCTTGAACCTGACGAGTTTTTGTTTTTAAAAGGGACATATTCTTGTCAACGGGAGGTTGAAATTCACTAGCCCCAGCACTGTTTCGTCGGTGGCGTCGATTATGTATTATCGGCATCGGATTATGTATTTCAAGTTAAATGGGCTTAATCCCGTTTACAATTTTTTTAAACATTTCCAGCCCGAGAAACTGTAGAGTCTATTTTTCGAAGAGCAACAAAACTCTGTCCTTGCTTGACCAAAATCACACAGCCGTCTCCTCTCAACCAGCGACAACCATTGCTTTAACTGGGGAGGATGGAGCTTCATTGAACTGTCCTCTAGACTGACATCACATGGTGCAAGCTTTGGCAGAGCGTTTGCGATAGTCTCTAATAATAATTGTTGAGGTTAGACGACGCTCCAACTCCCAAAGCTATA
Organism: Lepas anatifera; assembly: GCA_034440635.1. Classification (NCBI taxonomy): domain Eukaryota; kingdom Metazoa; phylum Arthropoda; class Thecostraca; family Lepadidae; genus Lepas; species Lepas anatifera. Next base: position 585,443 of record JAOTON010001937.1, on the reverse strand, counting down.
TGGCGTCACCAACTCTCACCCTGAAAGGAGGAATTTGGTGCTTCAGATCAGCATATTTAGCGGATCGGCCGGGACATGAACCCAAGGAGGCGAACCCGGCGGAGCTGAGCCAGGGGATTAGCGCTAGGTTTTTTGCTGTCCTTTTGGCAACACCCTCATTTATGGGAAGGATGTGATCATATTTTATGCTGCAAAATATTAAATACTTCTTAACAGTATTACGAAGGTCTAAAAGCCTATGAAGCAGCTCCATCGGCGATAGTGATCGTTGTTGTGCGTATCACCAGCGGTAAAATTGGGCAGTGATGGATCTAGCCGGTAGGTTTCGTGGGACAAACAAAACTCAAAAAGGAAAAAAACCTTACGCATTGCAAGCTTTCGCCACACTCTAAATAGCCGGTAGTTTGAGGGGGGAGTGGTGAGTAAACGTAAGTCGAAAAGAAAAGAAAAACAGACGTCACTGGGTGAAAGATGTGGCCCCAAGATGCTTGCCTTCGATATCCAAGGATCATTCACCCAAATGCGATTTTAAATATCAAGAGGACCAGGCTCCAATATTCACACTGAAGTTGACTGGCTCTGTTTGAAGTTGATTAGTTCAGTTGAAGCACCAACACCGTGCCTATAAACTAAAAGGAGCCGGGAAAAAGGTCGACAGCTTGGGGGAAGGGGACAACATCATAGTTTTTCTCCGAGCTTTATCGTTCGGGGAGTAAATACGTATTCCCCCCTCCTTGGGTCCGCCACTAAAACTGGGTCCAGTTTGAGGGGTCTCGCTGCCACGTGCGACTACCGGGGGTAGGAGGGCAGTGAGAAGTGAATGCTTCCCTGATAAAATCCACCCACTCGAGAGCTACTACTCCTTAAATTTTAGTGCAACATTGGTTCCAGCTAATGTTGCTGGTAAAATTTTTCGAGTGTGTCACTGAAATGAAAATATTGTAGGATAAACAGTTTTTACATATTCTGGTTGGGCGAAACCAGAATATTACCCGGGAGACCTTGTAACCAAAGCCTACACTGCTCCCTTGACCTGCGAGGGCAAATTAACAACAGCATAAAAACATGACGAAAATCGGACCTGAACCTTAAATATTTGCGGATCGTCAGTAACAGCTGCTGGGGGGGGGTGGTAAAGTTATTAACCCAAGCCTTCGTAGTAGCTTAAAACGCATAGATAGTAGAAACAATAATTAAGCAGTTTTGTTTTGTGAACTGAAAAAAATTGTATAATGGTTAACAAAAAGTTTGATTGTCTAGGACACATCAATACTCTTTGTACATAATTTTGAAATGTTTCAAACTGCAACACCTCCTTTGATTGGTTTAGGACCTTCCGCAAAAAGTCAATACGAATCAACTGAACAATGACAGGTAGCGTGAAAGCTCCAATATTGCACATTTCGAGAAGTATTTGCAAGGAGTAAATCGTGTTTGCTTTTCCTCAAACTTTCACATGGGACCCAAGAGGAAAATAAGTGTTAAGATGGACCGATTTGTGTTCAGCCCGAGAGATTACTATCAGTATATTGTTTTGGGACATCATTGAGTTTAACTCTTTAGCCTCGATAAACTTTTTGAGAACTCCCACAGCCTAATATTGAGCCGCTTGGACTAAAGGGTAATTTAAGCTCAAACTCTGCGGAGGTATTATCGGTGCAATCTTTCGAAAGCCCAGCTGGCTGAAAGAGGCCCCTAGCTATCGTGCACCCTCGGCTGTCAGCTCAACTTATCGTATCCGCATTGGTTGTGGTCGCCCGGAAAAGAGGCGCATAAGCACTTATCACTAACTTTATACCATATTGTACGTTATATATATATATATATATATATATATATATATATATATATATATATATATTAAATAATATTGACATATCTAATTTTTGGGGCCTATCGATGCACCAACCGCCAATGTCATATGACGTTGCCAACTCTTTTAGTGTTAAAAACATAAAAGATCCTGGGAGCCAGCTTGCTCCTTGTTCAGGGAAACCGCCCGGCCTAGAACCAGGGTCGGCTGCGCGGTAGCCAGCTGCACTGACCACTCCACTACCGCGCCTCTAACATTATTGGAAGTTGAAGACATCCCTCCATATGAATACTGATTTATGCAAATCAGGGTATTTTTTAATGAAAGCTGATGACCATTGTTGGTTGGCAGCCCCTAACAATGGTCCCCAGCCCTTGGAATTTTCCCCTCACTGGCAAACAGTACCCTTCCAGCTCGAAATCCCTGAGAACCTTTTCCCGTTTGGCAAGGGTTAATGCGACCTTTGATGAAGGTCGTTATGACCACATAACCAGGTAAAAAGGGCAAGGCAAGAAACCGAAGAGCCCGATAAAGAAAACATTGCCTCTTTTTCTATTGATGCAATGTTCCGCTTGTGCCCATCTCCCAGCAAGATGAGATTTGGCGACACCATATAGCCCCAACAGTCTGTGTGTCGTAAAACCCCAAAGCTGCTTTGAACCCATTTTCTTCCCCTTTCCTCTAAAAATGTGAAAACAGGCAAGACCTGAATGTGTGTAGTTCACCCTGGAGTACATGAGCAATCATCATCATTGGTGTTTAAGGGCGTGCCGACAACAAGGGCCATGTGGCGCCCATAACACTAGACAAGAGTTTCATAACACTATACAGAAGAGTTTCAACATCTCCCAGGGCTAAAAGTGTGTCAAGGGTAAAATGTAAATACACCGCACATGCTTCAACAAGTCAAAGAGTGAAAAGGCAGGTGATTACGTCCTAAGATGGTGAGTAAATGACATTAAATGAGACACTCTTTAAAAAAGCTGATAAGGTGATGATAAGGTGATAAGGTATATATATATATATATATATATATATATATATATATATATATATATATATATATATATATATATATAATAAGAACAGAATCTTACAAATAACCGATTAAGTTACTTCAGCGGATTTTTCATTGTTATTGAGAAGCTAGTGTTTGCCTGAAATAATAGAAAAGTCTCATACAAATACTGGTCTAGTGTTGTTGCATTGTCGACTTTACCCTTAGGTTAGAGGTACCAAGATCGTTGTTGTCACGACATGCAATTTTTTTCATTCTAAAAGGCATTTGTGTGAAGCTCAATTCGAGGTCTGGCTACACTATGACCGATAATTTTTGATATTTTCTACACGATTCTGACGAAGGGCTGTGCCCGAATATATACTCTTCAGTGTTTTTTACATTTCCGGATTCGAGGGACAGGCTGCCTTATCAACTTATCATCATGCTCCTCGCTGCAGCACTTCAAAACTTATCAACTCTTTAAAAAGCATCAATAGCCGAGAAGTCCACGGTTGGATGCTCTCCAAGCAGTGAATCCAGTGAGAAAGGAGCGCTGTCTTTCTACCTCAAAATCTCGACAATCCACGAGAACATGTCGCACAGACAGGCGCTCCCCACAGCGAGCACACTCCGGCGGGACATCTCTACGAAGTAAAAATGAATGTGTTGCGTGGGTGTGGCCAATGCGGAGCCTAGAGAGGATCACCTCCTCCCTCCTTGAAGTCGCAGAACCTGAGAAGCGCTTACCGATCAGCGGTTTCAGGGCTCGAAGCCTTTGACCCTTTGGGTCCGTATCCCAGCTGCCCTGTCATAATTTAGTAACGTGTTTTCGAATATGTGGGAACCAATCGGAGCACGGGATCCGAAGGCCCGATGGTACGGTGCCCTGTGCTGCCTGCTTCGCAGCGATATCAGCGCGCTCGTTTCCAACGATACCCGAGTGACTGGGGACGAAGGCTAGTATTACTTGCTTTTTCTTGACATGGTTCGGTGAATTCTGTGTCTGACATCATCTAAATAATATGACGATGGCGACTTAGTACCGATGGGGGTGTCTGAACACCCTTTTTCAGTTTTTTTCGGTTGTACACAAAAATACCGGTGCGCAGCGCCGCCGTGCTTGACGCACCCTATCCGTAATTGTCAGGTCAGCAGTGCAGGTCAAGTTAACTCACCTCCAAAAAGTTTAGGATGGCATAAGTAAGGACGGGGTAAATCTGTCTAATTAAAACATAGTGGTCCCACCAACTAGTGCAGAATATATTCCGGGATTTTACATGTTGATGACTTAGGTTCAGGTAGAGATCATGACCTCTCCATTGGAAATGCATGGGAAAACGGAAATGGAGGGAAAATGACTTCATTTCTGTTGATACAACATAGAATACCTTCGCATTCTTCACATGGTAGTAGCCTAGGCCCCTCTCCAGGCTCATGTTGCAAGTTTGGACCTTTGATTTCTGAGAGGCCATCTTGGTTTACTTAGGCAGGTATACTTAGGTTAATATTTGGTAGGAAATGATGATAAAGGTTTTATTTTGATACCATTGCGTTTTAATTGTTATTGCAAGTCGATTGATATGCATATTGATTATGCTAGATCAGATTATGACCTTGACCCGACCTTAGGTAACGTCACTTTTATGGTTTGATCTAGTATAGTCATAATACATGGTTCGATTTTCCGTAAAAGAGGAAGCGAATGGTGCCTTACAATCGATTCTAATTTAATTCTGTCAGACGATAGGGCCCAGACACTCTTCTGTACCCTACACCTTTGGCCCGTCATGACCTCAAAATTGACTGATTTAGTTTCATGATCAATTCTTATGAGCTATCCACCAGTGTTCGCGTTTTTTCTCCATCCTGCATGGAAGCCGAGTTCGAGGGGAGGTGTTTAAACTCCTTACCCACCAGGAAGAAGGTGGCTCGGAAACACGCCGGGGCGGGTGTTAAATAACAATAATCCGGCACAGTGTTTTTAAACCCCATCAACTCTCATCCACGAATAAATATTCTATGAATGAGCCTGTGAGCCTTATGAGGCCCCAAAACATTGTTGGAAGTCATATCTCAGACATACCCAGTAGACCGGATCGTCCGGAACAACCTATATCGGGAGGGGTCATTTCACTTGCCTTTAGATGCGAATAGTTCGGAGAACACGAAAAAAGTATCAGAAAATTGTATTAAATACCTCCACGCCTCGAGTTTTTGCGTTGAAGAGTGCTGAGTTCAGGCGTTGAAGTCTCCCATTCGTTTTACTTGGTGTTAGGCACTACCATTCGCTTTGGTTATGTTCGATACCGTTTTAAAATGGGAAAACCCAAGAGAAGAAGTTATAACTCTATTTATAATTTAAACGTTAGAAATAAAAGATAACGTTTCAGCTCTACCACTTCATCCCTTTTTTATTTTAAGACAAAGACGTCTCTAGCAGTTAGCACTCTAAAGCTAAACCAAACTATTCGCTGTTTTTGCTCAGCATTAGGGTGCTATAGATGGATTTATTTGTTTTTTAAGGATGTGATCAGGCCAGTATAGTCAAAACGTGTGTATATCTGTGTAACATGCAGGTGTAAGTTTGTTTATATGTGTTGTAACCTTTGGACTGAAACAAATATTTCAAATTTATTCCCTTTGAGTTCCTTTTTCAAAACACGTGTCATTCCATCTATCAAAAACGTTTCATGTCATTCACACACTTGAAGGATCTTTATTTGGTACTATTACACTGTCACCCTATTTCCTTGAGGCTTCATTTGCCCACTCAACGAAACTTCGTTTGGTGTCTGTCTCTGGCAGTTCTTTTACGGAACGGGTGCGTGTAAGTATCATACGATGGCGTCTTTCATGGCCTGATACCTTTCCCGACGCTCTCGTGACTTCCGAGACCCATCTTTCCACCCCTTGTGAATGACAAGGTATGTCGGGCACCTCTAGGGGCTTGGAGACCACCTGCTCAAGCTCTGCAGATGATATACTGAACGACAGAGGTGGCTCCGTCACAACTGTGTTCCTCCAGTCTATCAGTTGGTGGTACGCCTCCGATTCAAAGTTGACTTTTGGCACTAGGAATTGCCGAACCTGCTTTGGAGAGTGCATGCTTGACAAACGGCACCGGAGTATAGTCTGAACAGCCATTTTTCTAGTATCCTCATGCTCGTCTGCCAGCATTGCAATGAGTATATTTTCTGAGTGCGCCCAGTACGCATTCCTCTGCAAAACTGTTTGCGTGATCTGGCGGTCAATGTCTGGCAACCTTCTCGAGAGCAGTATCAGATACATAAAGTTGGGGGCTCCATCGGTGATTTTCCAATGTGTTTTGAACCTGAACCACCCGGGAGCATATTGGTTCAGGACAAAGAACACCAGTCGTTTGAGTTCGAGTGATGGAGTGTGTTCAGATACGTAGAGACGCAGAATTCTGTTGGCTAACGTAAGCCATCGTGCCTGATGTAGGGGTCCTGGTTGTTTTGTTAGAAGATCTTGAGGAAAACTGGCTTTCCCCTGCTGCACAGCCATACTCATGCGATACAGGTATTTCTGGTCCCTGCTCATATGTTTCTGTACCTCAACTGGAATTTCTTGTACCATCCCTGGAACAGTTTCGAAATCTGCTAAGGGAAGAGAACAAAGATCCTTCTCTAACTCCCTTCCGATGGCCCCTTTGAACGAGCTGGGTCCGCTACTTTTCCCATCTGCGTCCTGAAAAACATGCCTAAGGGGAAGCTCATTTGCGTGGATACCACACACAACTTGTTGAAGAGGTCGTTCAAGAGCGTTCTCTAATCGGCGGTTTACACCACCGATATGTCCCGTGTTTACGGCTGTTCCATCACAGCCAACAACTTGGGGCTCAATCTCATATTCATCCAAAACATCTAAAAGCCCTTCAGCAATGTGTGGGGCTTTTCCACTCGTTGGTGTTATGTGGTCCATATATTTACATCCTGGTTCGGTAACGATCACATCATGCAACTCCTTCTTAGTTTTTCCATTCTTTTGAAGCGTCATGTCCTCCCTTCCGTCATAAAATACGCCAAGGACATCCTGCATTTCATATGAGTTTGCTTCTTTTTTCCCCATAGCTCTCTCTGTCTCCTTATCTTGTTTCTGTCGACTAGATCCTTTGTCTTATCACCATTCACAATCCCGTAATCCATCAGAGCGGCGTTCAGTAAAGCTGCTGCCGCCCGGTCCGTCACGCCATACCTATCACACATTCGAGAATAGTTTGGTAATTGCCGATAGTTCCGCTCGCTTCTTCCGTCGTCCGTGTCAAGGCTCTCGCTTGAAGCCCCAGGTTCAGACGAGCTTGATTGGTCCTCTAAGCTATCTGGATCGGGTGAGGAGGTTGCACAGGCACTCGTATCTGCCCCACATTTTTCCTGACCCTGGATCTCCCGCTTTGCCTCGAGGATTTTTTTGCATTGCTTTTCTAGAAGTTTGCTCGTGCCAGCCTTGTCCACATAACCAGAAAGAAACATTTTCCTTTTGGTCCCTGATCCTTAATGAAACTCACTTCCAGCTTTGGAACTTTCTTATCAGGCGGGCAGCTGCGACAGGGTGCGTCTGAGAGATCGCATCGGCAGTGGAGGATGTCAAACAACTCATTGAATCGCGCGTTGATTATCTCAAAGATTCTGCCTCGCCTTGATCCCCACCTTTGCAACTTGATGGCGTCCGTATGCAGTTTCTCTATTTTCTGCAGGATTGTTCTCTCGGCAATAATGTTGCTTCGCTCCCACACAAGGCTCCCCTGGCTCACTGCCAGATGCAGGGTTACTATTCACGTCCTTTTTCGGCTCCCCATAGAACCGTGTTTGATCTTTCCCACACTTTCAAAATGTCCTGCATCACCAGTGAAGACAAAGTGCGGATTTTCTGCCTCAAATCCCCGCACCTCACGTTTAGTTCGTTCCGGACATGCAAAAAGTGTTGGTATACATCGCGGTTGGTGGGCAACTGGGACTCAGGCAGGATGCAAGGATTGAAATCCAAGGTCTTGTAAGGCTTGGAACTATTTCTGGTCTTTGGCCCCATCGTGTTCTTATGATATATTATTTAGTGCTTCTTAATGGATTGGTGAGGCTGGAAGAGAGGGAACACGGTGTTAAAATACACTAAAATAGTCATCCGGCTATGGTATTATGGAAGCGATGGTTGACACACATGCATGAAATACCAATTGTTAACCAACGCACGTTATTTCCACGTTCATATGACCATATGGTGACGGTACGCGAGCGCATTCGACCCAGTGATTTTTAAGTGGATAACACCGAGTTAAGTGAATGGAGACTGCAACGCCAGAAATTGCGCGTAGTGAGGATAAACATGCGATGTGTGGAGGTATTTAATATTAATTTACCAAACTTTTTACAACATAGATGATCTATTTAGACCCCAAGGCAGGTCAAATGACCCCCTCCCGATTTCGCCCTTCGGATTTCATCTGAGAACGATCCGGTCTAATACCCAGTCTCGGAACTCTCGTGCCCAGGCGCCTCGGTCACTGGACGCACCGCCTGGGGCTAGGCACCTGCGAGACAGTGCTGATCCCCTCGGTTCAAAACATGTGCCCCCTGCGCGCCACACACTACTTACTACATGTGTGACCTTGCACCTTTCGTTGTAAACACGTAGTTATCACGTGACCCAGGTATGCGTGCCAGCCGAGCGAAGGGCCGGGGATTATCAGAGGCGGTGGCAAGTCAGCCGAAGCCTACCCCGTCAGAATGCAGCAAAATCAGTAATTTTGTAATATTTTCTCACACAGACGTCAGATTAAGAAATAATGGTGACCATTGGAAAGCTCTTGAAAAAATACACATGGTGAACTCATTCGTAAAGCTAGATGCACCATAGGTTGCGAGATATCCATCCTAAACTGGTCGAGCCTAGTCATGGCAATTTCAATTGCGGGGGACTGTACACCCGGTTCCATACTGATTGGTAGGTACTTCTGGTCCGGCTGTTTTTGCCAAATAACACCAGAGCAATGCTACTCAGCGTCCTGGTTTCAATCTGTATAAAAGCTATTTGTTGAGATCTTTCGATTGGCATGCACTGCATTTTCATCCGACGAAAAAATTAGAAATTATTCAATAAAAACAGTTTTGAGGCCGTGAAGACAGGGCAAGCGCTAGAATACCTGGCACCGCCTATCGCAGGCGCAACCCCTCTGACCCAAACCCGTCAATCAAGTCTGTACCACGTGGCACTGCGCCGTGCGTAAGCGGTAGTGGCGGGAATCGATCAATGGAACACCTGGCGTTGTGCACACGGTACAACTTATGGCAAAGAGCGGACAACAGTGTAGCCGTAGGCAATGGGTCACGTGACTGGGGTGGGACTGCGCTGCTGCGCGAACTGCGAGCTCGCCGAGTTGTGCTGAGGCTACGAGTAGATCGGACTGAGACATGAAGTGAAGAAACCCGGAAACTTACTGTTTTTTTCTTAGGAATATTTATGTTCATGTTTGTGTATAATGTAGGTTAGCTTATTCATTCAAATATCCTTTCTGGATATTTCAAATCCTCGTTTGTAGTTCTAAAGTTAGGCACGTTTAGAGGTATGGAAATCGCGGTGGATTTTCGGATGGTGAATGGGGGCTTGACCTAGCGATGCAAATATATGTCCACTTCTGCCTACGTTCAGTTCATAGGCGGATCCAGGGGACAAGGAGCGGATGCTTCTTCCTCCCAGATTTAACATTGCCCCTGGTGCAAACAAGCCTCTTAACCCCCCCCCCCAGATGCCCCCGCAATTAGATTCGACACACCTCTGAAAGTTTGCACCGTCCAGAAGTCGCGGCCCTCTTGACAAATAGCGACTCACTGCCCAAGTATCCCTTTCCTGCACCCCATGATAAGTTTTTGATAAGACCGGTCCTGTCAGGCGGTAAGATGCCGGAACGAATCCCTGCAGCTTGGGGGTTCGATTGGACTAACAAAATTATTTGAACAAATTTTGGTCCGAAGGCGGTTATGATTTTTTGGCTAGTTGGCCCCATTGTTATGGGTAGGCGTATTTAAACTAATTGTCCTGAAGTTCAAAAGTATCGGCTTGGATTTGGAGAAAGGGAACAAGACACCCGTAAGGCACATATTTCATTTTTATGACATACTCACAGGCGAATCCAGAGCTCGAGTTTGAGAGAGGGGGCAACCTGTCCCAGATTTTGGGGGACCGGCGGGGGTGGGGAAGATCTAAGAGACAAATCTAAAACAAATATTTTGATGATTTTAGTGACACTTCTACCTTAAAAGCTGCGGGTACTATACATCATATAGCAGCTGATGTGCCCTTAAACCCCCATACAACTGCGATCTCAAAAGCCCAACTTACAAAAGCCTAAAAAAGTTTATAATACCAAATTCAATACTTAAATTCTTCTCGAAACCACCAATCAGCAAAAAGGTGATATGCCTATTCTCAATTCTGAGTATATGAAAACCCCGAATTAACCAAATACCCAAAGGTCCCCGAATTGACGCAGCGCGCGAACGGGCTAGATCAGTAAAATGAAACCAGAAACTGAGCGGGTCATGTGCAAGGAATAAAAGGTCTTGCGACGTGCAAACACATTGCTCCGGGCTGGTATAAATAAAACAAAACCTTACCACCAGAAGTTTTCTTCTTTCAGTTCCGTATTTATTCAAATGAATTCATTTAGTGGGTCCAAGGAATTCAAAATGTATATGTGTCTTATACGGCATCAAAAGTCGCAGACACGTGGAAGGAACCTTTCATGTGGTTTTAAGCTTCAAGTGAATATAAAACAATAGATGACATTACTTTTTAGGCACTGAACCAGGGAAAAATATGGTACGACCGGCACAAAGTCCAACTGAATCTCAGTTGCCAAAGGCAGCAGGATGGTGTGATTCGTGAAGAAAAGCTTAAACGAGTTTACATGCAATGCTACCGAACCGGAATATTTCCAATAGCTTTTGAATGATGCTTAGAAACTTGTCCAGCTGTTCTAGGAGCTGAGCTGCATCCAGGCTCTGTAGGCCTGGTTTTGAATAACAAAATCGCGCTACACGGGCTTGGAAATGGCGTAATAAGTCATTGACCTCATCCTGACCTCATGCACATATGCCTTTATCTCCACTTCCAGACTCCACCAGTAAAATAGGCAGTTCATATATAATCAGGAGCGCCTAGGCATCAAAAGCAGTTTTTGCGATGACTCATTCCTCGTTAGCTTCATTTTACAGGGGAGTTTCCATTGTGTTCTTATTCCCCATCTGTTCAAAACCAGCTCGTGGATCCACTAGTGAGGATCAGAGCCCTCCAGGGAAGCTGCCTCCTCCCCTAGTCGTGTTTCCAGGGATTAGACTAGCTCAGAGAACCCCAAAATAATAGCAGTTGGCTTTGTGTTCTTATTCTGTTTATTCAAGACTAGGTCAGGGATCCCTGAACTGGATCAGAGCCCGCCCCCCCCCCAGAACAGCTCATGCTTTGCCTAGGGACTAGACTAGCTCAGTGACCCTCTGAGCAGGGGCGGATCCAAAGGGAGCGATGAGGGCAATCGCCCCCCCCCCACCTTGGGCCGACCTTAACCACTGAAAAAAATGTCTCACGGCGGCGACAGCTGTACCCCAGCCCCACAAGTGGCCTTCCAAATGTCACCCAAAGGTAGGTAGGTCTAGGTGCCCTTATCATGTACTCGGGGCCCCTGAATTAATCTCGGAGGCCCCAGAGTTGGCCACGGGCCCACAAATAGGTGTTCTAGGAGTCCACAATAATTTGACTCAATTGGCCCCCCCCCAGAGTTGTCTCGGGTCCCTGCCTCGGAGGTCCGACGAGCCCCACGACCGGGCCACTAACAATCGTCTCGGGGCCCCACTGCTGTCCAAGCCAGGCCCCCTATTCTCAGCAGTTTTAGGTCCACGGTATTCCACCCGGGCCCCCTTTGGCTACGACCGGACCCCTGTGGTTCACCCGGGCCTCCTGTGGCCATCCGGGCACACTGATGCTTCCGGGCACTGGAAATGCTGATGCTGCGATCGGGCCCGTCAGAATTATCCCTGGTCAAATGCTGCCCATGCTGGGCCCTTGTTCTCAGCAGTTGCAGATAATTTCCCTGTATTCCACCCGGGCACCCTTTGGCTACAGATTTGCCCCCTGCGGTTCAACCGGGCCTCCTGTGGCTATCTAGACAACCTAACATGCTTCTGGGACCATTGCAGTCTACTTGGAACCTCTGAGTCTGCGACCGGGCCCCTCAGAACTATCCCGGGGCCCAGTGCTGGCGAAGCCGGGCCCCTATTCCCAGCCGTTGCAGATAACTCCCCTGTCATTCACCTGGGCTCTCTGAGACCCTAGGCGGGCCCCCTGCGGTTAACCCGGGCCTCCTGTGGCTATCAGGGCCCCTTGAAGTGCTTAAAGGGAGATACGCGAAAAAATTGTATTGGCTAGATGAAAAGTTCAGAAAAAAGTTGTTTCAGAAGTCCTATTCTCATTTTGCGAATTCGGCCTCCAAATTCCTTAAAATTGCTCTCAAAGTCAACATTTCTAGAGGACTTTACCGGTACACCTCTTATTGATGTAAATGACGTACCCCCGGCTAAGCGTATCGAATTCTCTAAAAGAAACGGTCCCATTTTTCCTAAGCAGTGACTTGAAAGTTTAAAACTATTAAATAAAAGTTATTTTAAAAAAGCTACAGCCAAAATAATATTAAAACAAAAATATGGGACTTCTAAGAAATCTCAATTGACCAATCAGAACGTACAGCCAACTCATAGGGGGGTCACGTGACCTTTCTGACGCAAAAGTTTTGTCATCCTGGGTCTGAAGCAGAAAAAGACTCAGGACCCGAGGTACGAAACGGCTGAAGACTTGAGTAATTTTTTTCCGTTTCTAGGGCAAACCAATTCATGTTGTATTTTTAAAGGCTTTGTAAAATTAATTCAAATACAAATACAGGAGAACAAACATGTTTATTACAAAAAACAATACATTTTAACTTCAAATAGTTTTCAAAAAGTAAGTGATGGGTGGATGTTTCAGCATTTTATCAAAATTGTTAACCTATTTCGATAATAAGTGAGTGGCCTCCCAAAATTTTGCCGAAGATACAAAAATAACTGATAGCTTCGTAATCAGCATTTTTCAAATAGCAAGAAACCACAATAATACTTTTTCGCGTATCTCCCTTTAATGGTAAATAATGGTTGGGACTTATCGACACAATAACTGCCAGGGTCATATGGCGTCGCCAACTCTTTCCCTGTTGAAAGGGTTTCTCGGGGAGCCAGCTTGCTCCTTGTTCAGGGAAGCCGCCGGGCCTTGAACCCGGGTCGGCTGAATGGAAGCAAGCTACGCTGACCACTCCACTACCACGCCCCCTCCCTTGAAATGCTTCCAGGACCCCTGTGGTTCACCTGGGACCTTTGTGTCCGCGATCGGGCCCCTCACGACAATCTCAGATATATTGTGGCCGAAGCCAGTCCCCTACTTCTAGTATCCATACCAGCCCCTCCGTGGTCTACCTGGGCCTCCTGTGGCTACATTCGACTCCATGCCTTGCTTGTGGGACTGCTTTGGTCTCGACCCTCTGTGGCTACAGCATCCGTCCCTGCTTGAGAGTCCCTGTAGGTATAATATACAGTGAACTTAAAATAACTCTGAATTCAGTCAGGCCACAGAGCATGTCTCACGATCAGTGACCCTGGTCGAAAGTTGTCCAGTCCCTGGATTTTGGAGATCCAATCAAATGTCGAGCGTAACTCGTGGCTTTAGGGTCAGCTCGTAGTTTTGTGGACATGTGGAGTTCTCGGAACTCCCCCCAAGGGTGTTTTCTTCCTACAAAGGGTGGTTCTTGTAAACTTTTATTCTTTGCTCGCCGGCGGCCATATTTTCATGTGTATTTACGTTTTTAATGCAAATTTATACCTTGCACGGCCGGGCCCCCAATGCTATTCCGGGACCCCTTCAGGAGGCCGGACCCTCCTGTCAGGGTTCGCCCCCCACCTTGAGCATTTGTGGATTGGCCCCTGCCCCAGAGAGGTGGGTCATCAGAATAGCTCAATTGGCCTCAAATAGGCTTATAAAGCCTTGAACCCGCTCAAAGAGCCCGATACCAATTTACGGCGCCAGATCACGTCAGGGGCCTCAGGCCAACTTAAACGGCTCCCACAAGCTCAGTGCCCAGACCAGCTCAAGGTACCGCCAGGGCCCATACCAGGTCAGAGTACCCCCAGGACCAAGATCCGCTTTAAGGCCCCAGTTTAGCTGTTGTGTCCCAGATCAGTTCAGGTGCCCTAAATCAGGTCAGGAGGCCAGACCAAGTCAGGGGCACTAAATCAGTTCAGGAGCCCTTTTTCAGCACAGAGATTCATTCCAAACTCGGGGCTTTATCAGTTCAGGAACTCCAGAGTTGCTCAGGGGACACCAGATCGGCCCTTAGGGCACCAGATCAGCTTAGACAACAAGGGATCAGCTCAGTGATCCCCGACCAGCTCGGGGCACAGATCAGCTCGTGGGTACCATATCATGTCAGGAGGTACTTAATCAGCTCAGGAGCCCCATAACAGCTCAAGGGCCTTCATCAGCCTTGGTGGGCCCAGCTCAGCTCGGCCTCAGAGCATTTTAGAATATTGCGTAATCAGATCAGGAGGAACAGATTAGCAAAGGATTCCAGATTAGCTCAGGGGGCACTATACTAGTTCAAGGGCATCAAATGGGCTCAGGAGGCACAATGATGGCTCAAGGGGTACCAGATTGACTCAGAGGGCATTAGTTCAACTCAGGGGGCAAGATCGATCAGCTCGGGGGCCCATATCAGCTCCTAGCCCCCACACAAGAGCAGGGGCCTAGTAAAGCCCAGGGAACAACATATCAGCTCAGGGGACACCAGATCGACTCAGAGCTCACCAGACCAGTTCAGGGGGCACCATATCTTCTAAGAAGACATCAATAATCAGCTAAGAGGGCACCTGATCAGCTCAAGAGGCTCCATATTTACTCAGGGGACATGAAATAAATTCCGCGAGGCATTAGATCAGCTCAGGGGGCTTGGATCAGCTCGAGGGGCACTAAAACAGCTAATAGGGTACCAAGCAGGCTCAGAGGCATCAGAGTAACTCAGAGATATAGGTTCAGGAGGCACAATGAGTTTCTCAGGGGGCACCAGATTGACTAAGAGGGCACCAGACTAGCTCAGAGGGCACGTGATCAGCACCAAGGGCCAAGACCAGCGCTGGGGGGGAAGGGCACCAGATGAGCTCAAAGGGAATCAGATTAGCTTTGCCTGTACGATTTTTTGGATGCTCAGGCACATTGGCGGCTCAAGCTTCCGGCCATTCCGGCCATGGCCCCACAAAGCGCTGGAGGGGGCCAAACTATCTTTTGGCCCCCTCCAAACACCGGAGAAATTTATGAAAAAAGGTGTTTACGCTAGGTTTGTAGAGCAAAAAGTCTTCGCTCCCACCTCCCCCCTTAAAAGCGATCATGTACTTGGAGAGGTAGCTAATACTAGGTCTGTCGAGCACTGAAAAAAGGTGTTAACACTAGGTCTGTAGAGCTAAAAAATATTCGCTCCACCCCCCCTCCCCCCCACCTCCCCCAGGAGCAGAGGCCGACATGGGTTTGCCCCCAAAACTCGAGTTTGCGTCTGCCCCTGATAAGGCATCTGCTGGACATTAGGTGCCCATACTCTTCCCGGGTGCCTGCAAACGCCACAGAATGTCCTAGCTGACCAACAAAGGAACTTAATTGTCAAGCAATAGTTTTAATCGCTACATGCGGTCTAGTTGCATTTAGGTTCAACAGCGATGGGCACCAAATTTCGAGCGACACAGCCTAAACGGGATATAACGCCTAGCGATTAAACGGCACTCCGGCACCGATGAGGGTGCATGTGCCTCCTGTGTCCCCCGCTGGTTGTGCCTCTGCCTAGATAAATATTACAAATGTCCCCCCTTTTTAGCAGCTGTTACCACTCAATGTAATTGTTACCCCTCCCCCAGAGCTCTCCTCACTTCTTGGCGCCCGTGGTGGGACCAAACACTTCTCCGGACCCCGATGTGCACGATCCCACCCTCACACTCGGTGTCCTCGAAAAGCGTGGATGGTACACGGTATGAGTAAGTCTTCGACGAATGAAGTGCATTCCGCCATCCCAATGAGAAGGGAGGTGCGCATTAATCTACAAAATTTTTCCTTGATATGTTCAATTTTAAAGCATGTTGACCCGGCCCTCGTTGGCATGCATGGGATCTCGGACCCCCCAATGCATGCGTTATACGTGCGTGTGCGTGTGCGTGTGCGTGTGTGTGTGTGTGTGTGTGTGTGTGTGTGTGTGTGTGTGTGTGTGTGTGTGTGTGTGTGTGTGTGTGTGTGTGTGTGTGTGTGTGTGTGTGTGTGTGTGTGTGTGTGTGTGTGTGTGTGTGTGTGTGTGTGTGTGTGTGTGTGTGTGTGTGTGTGTGTGTGTGTGTGTGTGTGTGTGTGTGTGTGTGTGTGTGTGTGTGTGTGTGTGTGTGTGTGTGTGTGTGTGTGTGTGTGTGTGTGTGTGTGTGTGTGTGTGTGTGTGTGTGTGTGTGTGGGTGGGCGGGCGGGCGTGCGTGCGTGCGTGCGTGCGTGCGTGTGCGTGCGTGTGGCGGTGTGCGTGCGTGTGGGTGCGTGCGTGGGTGTGTGGGCGGGCGTGCGTGCGTGCGTGCGTGCGTGCGTGCGTGTGTATTAGGCCATGTTGTGATCACCACTTTTTCACAGGGTCTTTGATTACCGGGTGTTTTCTAATGTATTGATGGCCGCTGATCGCGATTTTCTGGTCGAAAATTTCGAATTCGAAAAATATTTGCCCGCGCAAGCCGTTTGAAATTCTTCCGGTTTGCCAAAATTTCGATGTTTTCATATCCCACGGACAATAAAATGCAACTAATGTATTGAAAGGGCTCCAGAACTTTAAAACCGTTGAATCTGAACAATTTGAAACCTTTTTGACTCCTTGAAATATATATTTACCCAAAAAGTACCTTGAAAGACAGGGATGTTTGAGCTTAAAAAGATGATAATAGATGGCGCGCATGACGCAGCCGTCAATCAGTGTCCCGCTACGTCGCTTATGACAAGAAGCTATTAGCCAAAGGAGCTGGAAATAGGATTTGAGCCTATTATGAATTCGATGAATGCATATTTACATTCACAAGATGATCTAGATTTCTCTCGCTTGCAGTTTTAAATATTATTGGTAATGGTTGCTTTCAAAGCAGATCCAATTATCAGCCAGCCATATATAGATTAGGTATCTAGGCATGTAGTCACTGCGGATCAATTTCAAGTATTAAAATGTATGCAAGAGCCAGTGGATTATATTTAGATTAGTCTTGCTATCACTAGCAGGAGAATACCGTATTTCGGGAAAAATGAAGCTACACGACACCAGCTTGCCGTCAATACATGCCGTTGTCGGTCGAATTGTGATGCTACGGCGAAGAGATGGAAGGCCAGGAAGTGGACGAATTTCATGTTTCAATAGCTTCAATATTCGAACCGACCGCTGATGAAGTTACCGAGACTTACAGAAAGCATCTGTGCCAGGAAGAAACAGGTACAAAGTTCGCTGTGAAATAAGGAAGCATTATAATTTGAAGGAAGCGATCAGAAGGCGCCTACAAAACATGAAGATATTGTAAGCATGGACACAGCATGACAACATTGTTTGACATATCAAACAGAGCTCTACCATCAAAGGTATCGGCAAACAGAACATTTCTGGAAAACCAGCGAGGAGCACAGAGGTTGTATATTGGTGGCTTGGATGCAGTTGTGACAGACCATTGGAGACGGCAGCAGCTGAGGCTAGCCACTGCTGCTGTCGTTGTGGCTACCAGGAGTTCTCCGGATGTTGCGTTCTGACGGAGCCGAAGCTGCGTCAGAAGCAACGGAACCATTGACAGCGACCGCTGGTGGTATATGCAGCAGCGAGCTTCCTATTTGTAGCATCACACCAGCTGCTGACAGACGCCGCAGCGAACAGGCTCTGGCAGGCATAAATCAATCTCGGAAAGAAAACTTATTTCTAAATGTTACACGGAAGTCGTTTATAGACTTGTCAGGGTGATTGTCATATTATTGTGCTCGAATACGGACGAGCCGGCCTCCCGATCAGGCCTTATTGGCGGCAGCAGCAGTGGCTTGCCGCAGCTGCTGCCGTCTCCAATGGTCCGTCACGACTGCATCCAAGCCAACAATATACAACCTCTGTGCTTCTCGCTGGTCTTCCGGAAATGTTCTGTTTGCCGATGCCTTTGATGGTAAGGCTCTGCTTTATATGTCAAACAATGTTGTCATACTTTGTCCATGCTTACAATATCTTCATGTTTTGTAGGCGCATTCTGATCCTTCCTTCAGGTTAAATGCTTCCTTATTTCACAGCGAACTTTGTACTTGTTTCTTGCTGGCACAGATGCTCTTCTGTAAGCCTCGGTAACTTCATCGGCGGTCGGTTCGAATTTTCAAGCTATTGAAACGTGAAATTCGTCCACTTTCCTGACCTCCATCTCTTCAAGCCGCAGCATCATAATGTGACCGACAACGTCAGCTCAATCGAGAGCTGGTTAAGCGGCAGCATGCATGTTATGCATGTTAAGCGGCTTGACGGCTGCGCTAGGTGTGGTGTAGCTTCATTTTTCCCGAAATGCGGTATTCTCCTTGCTAGTGATAGCAAGACTAATCTAAATATAATCCACTGGCTCTTGCATACATTTTAATACTTGAAATTGATCCGTAGTGACTACATGCCTAGATACCTAATCTATATATGGCTTGCTGATCTTAACCCTATTTCCGTCAGGCTCCGGCTACCCCTATTTCCGGCAGGGGGCAATATCGGCCCCCTAAGATCTCGTAATCTAACCGGCCGATTTTGAAAATTCAAAGTGCTATAGATTCCCCTGACGCTAAACTTTATTTTGAAAAAAGAAAATTTCAAAATTTTGATTTTTAAAGAGAAAGTCGTGCAAAATATACAATTTTTGTGTATTTTTAGATTTTCCATAACCCTTGTCTCTGTTGTACGATTTTCACAAAACTAGTTCAGATTTACAAATAATTGACCCAAAATTGTCATATACTCGAGTTACGCAAAATTCGAAATTCAATGGCAGTTCCAGGACCAGGACTATGAGGGAAATATATACAACCTAAAAGTTTTTGTTACGCGGATTAGAAGCCGTGATATACTGCTGGCATCTTTGACACATAAATAAATGAAAAAAGTGAAAAACTCATCAGGGGCGGATGCAGTAAGGTAAAACAGTGGGGTAAAATACATCCCAACAATATGCGAGTGGTATGCATGAGTATATTAGTCCCTCGACTGGTTGAAATTTATTTCTGATAATTTTTACCCTCCCATGGCAGCTCTGGGAAAGGGGGTGACATAGGCGGATCAAGGACACTCGTCGTGGGGGGCGGGTGGGGGTGATTGGAAACACATTTTTAATATACAACGATATTGAGTCGCGGCGGTGATACTGGCTGGGAATATGCATTTTGAAAATGTGTAGTGACTGGACACGCCTCTGGTAATCTAGAATTTGGTGATAACTATTTTGAATTTTCATATACCCAATTGTATTCGCCCTGGCACGGCTGTAAGCAGTCTTCTCACTTACTAACGTTTAGTCCTTCTTGATAACATTCCCCCATTTTGAACTGCTGTAACCGCCCTGATGAATACAAATAGTGACAATTGTGAATGCACTATCATCTCACATAAAAAATGATATAATAAAACCATATAACTGGTATCAGGATCAGCAGAGACGGCTTCCTTTTACAAAGAACCCATCGCATACGATAATACTTGGTTTGTGGATAGAACCTCCCCAAAAACCCAGCCATAGCTCCGCCCCTGGTAAATATATAATATTGACAATTTCAGAAAACCTGCCTGTACTAGTTTTAGGAAAAGTCAGGAAGTTTCAAAGTTCTATCGCAAGCCGTTTCGGAGATATTCTTGAAAAACCTTAGGGGGCAATATTAGCCCCCCTGCCGGAAATAGGGTTAATTGGACCTGCTTTGAAAGCAGCCATTACCAAAAATATTTAAAACTGCAAGCGAGAGAAATCTAGATCATCTTGTGAAGGTAAATGTTCATTCATCGAATTAAAAATAGGCTCAAATCCTATAGCCAGCTCCTTTGGCTAATAGCTTCTTGACATAAGCGACGTAGCGGGACACTGATTGACGGCTGCGTCATGCGCGCCATCTATTATCATCTTTTTAAGCTCAAACATCCCTGTCTTTCCAAGGTACTTTTTCGGGTAAATATATATTTCAAGGAGTCAAAAAAGGTTTCAAATTGTTCAGATTCAATGGTTTTAAAGTTCTGGGGCCTTTTCAATACATCAGTTGCCTTTTATTGTCCGTGAGATATGAAAACATCGAAATTTTGGCAAACCGGAAGAATTTCAAACGGCTTGCGCGGGCAAATATTTTTCGAATTCGAAATTTTCGACCAGAAAATCGTGATCAGCGGCCATCAATACATTAGAAAACACCCGGTAATCAAAGACCCTATGAAAAAGTGGTGATCACGACATGGCCTAGTGTGTATCTTAAACTATGGCAATGCTGTTTGCAAGGCTATGCAAGCTACATCAAATTTAATAGCACAAATAAAAGGCAAAAAGTGGCCCGGCCGTGGACCAAGGACTGCGACGCCGTTCGGCTCACTCGAGCGAATCCAAGCGAAGCAGACCCTGCCCCGCGAAACGGCGTCGGCGCGGCGGAGGGAGCCTTGGCGCGGCGCCGCTCCGGTGCCCCCGGGCCGATTTATGTGCGGTGGAAGTGTCGGGGTCGTGACCGGGCCCGGGGGTCACCAGTCGGTGCCGCACAGAATGCATATGCGCCCTGTGGCGAGTGTGCACACTTCACAAACTGGTGAGCGCTATACTCAGTGGGGACAAGTTTGTACTTGACAGAGCGGAGGCACCGGGTGTGTTGGTAATTTATTCGTGGGAGTGTAGTCGACAGCAAATAAGAACTGGGATCCGAGCACATACACCTGCCAAGTGGCATGGTCTACCAAATGAAGAGGAGAAAGTATGCCACATTTTGTTATGATGTAGGGCTTAGAGCCAAAATTGGTGGAGAGTATTAAGTATCAAATCCGCGCCAGAAGAGTAAAACCGGCATCTGTGCTTTCGCATCAGCTTCTTAAAAGACATCTTTACTTGCTGCTTGAATGTCCATTAGTTAATTTAGATACGGCGTAATGTCTCGGCTTTCACGTCCCTGGACCGGGTTCGAATCCCGCGCCGTTATTTTGCATGAGCATTTCCGATCCCCACTATACCCTTCCAACAGAATAAGACTTGGTGACGCCATGATCCAGCATCGGTGTGCCATAAATCCCCAAGGCGCGACCGACACAGACACCCAGTGTCCTGAAATTGGGAATTTTGTGTAGAAACCCACACCCAGACTTGATCAATTTTGAAATCCTAAATCTTGAATTTTGACATCCTAAACAAAATCATCAAAAGGCCCAGCTTGCGAGGTAGTGGCCTCAATGACAGTTTTTTGGTGTGCCCTCGTTTGCATCTCCTGGTTTTTAACCTTGTTTTAACATGCACTGGTATGATTTTTGTATTGCTTGTTGCCGTCATCGCAAATACATGAATAAAGACACAGGATTATCCTTGTTTCAGAAGTTGAGGAATGGAAGCAGGGCCAGAACAGCAGCTGAAGCCAACGTACCACTCGATAAAGATGTTGTAGCAGTAACTTTGTGAACCTGTTACCTTCATGATATGCAACATTCTTTAAATAGTCCTGTCAGGGTTGATTCCAGGTGAAAAATAGAACACAGCGTATATATCTTTGGAGAGAAAAAGTTCGAATACTGAAGGAATCTAGCACAAACATTTTACAATAAATGCTCAAAAGGCCAAAACTCTGTAAAAGAGAACATTCCTAACAATTGCTTCTTCACAAGTACAGTGAGAGACCTCACAGAATGTGAAAAATAATGCCTGACAGACAGCACGTCTAAACCGCGGATGCAATAAGCTGATTCAACCCTATTACAAAAATAAAATCAGCCATCGACCCTTCACGTCTCTTAGCGTACTAATAAAGTAAGAGTAGTAGTAATATGCCCCACTTCATAGATCACACCAGTCCCCCTCCCTCTCACCTCTCTCAACAACAACAAAAGCCCCACGCATTACACGCTCGGGATGTACGCTTTCGTCTTAAACGTATAGCTGGGCTCAAAATAAACACGGAGACTAGCGGCAGCGCTGATTCGCGGTACCATTGGACAAATTAAATTCAGGGACAAATTAAAAACCCGAAATATTGCTCGTAGTTTTGTTAGCCAAACCTGCTAGCCGAAAGTGCCTAAGGCTAAAGCTGGTATGAGACATCATGACATTCACATTGCCTGAGACCCAAGCAATCATCACCCCCACCATTCTGGAGACGTAGGCCCCAGGCCTTTAAATGTTACGTTACTGACGTAGTACATGCTTTGATGACGTCAGCTCCTAATGACTGAATTTCGACATCCTTAGAAATCGCGCGGGTCAGGGTGAATTATAATATTTCTTTTCGAAGTTTCTGTGCAAATTAAACTTCTGAAAGTACCCAGAATACAAAATCAGGATCTGCTCTTTTTTTAAATATTGCCTAGCCATAGTTTGGGTCATGTCACTCGGAATTTTGAGTGGAACAATGCAGACATTGCTAAATATTTTCGACATCCTTGACTTTTAATAAAAATACTGTAGTTTCATGACGTTTTTGTGGTTTAACATGTATACAATAACAAATTATCCTGCCTGAGTTTTATACAAAAATATTAGATATTTGTTCAACAGCTCTTAAAGGATTAATATCAAAAGAGGGAATCTTCACGTGTCATGAAAATTGCACCTCTATGTATTTCTCGGAATATCCCCGAAGGCAGCCAGAATATCTAGATGAAAGTCAGGATGCTTTTATAAAAATAACGAAAGGTTAAGGTAAAGCTAGTTTTTTTCTTTACAAACGCCGAATCTCTGCGTGATTTAAAGGTGGAGAATTTCGACATCCTTTTCACGCTCAGGGGGCCTACCTGGTCAGTCTACTCGCATGAGAAGAACCGTACTTGGCAACCGCTGTCGACAGGCTGGCCTAAATTTGACGCGAGATGCCTTTCTCAGCATTGTGAAAAAGAGTTTGCCGCAGATGAGCTTAGTGTTTGTGTACGTTTCTGGATTGCATGCTGGGTTTTGGAGATCGGCAGGTAATATAACCCAGGGTGTCAAAGCCCATACGTACGTCTGAGAGTTGGTAAGTTTTAAGTAGCCAGTATTGGTATGCTTTACGGCTTAAGCAGGCTAATTCTGAACCTCAACCTGTTGTTCATTCTTTATTTTAATCAGGGTAACGGAGTATGCTTTACGGCTTAAGCAGGCTAATTCTGAACCTCAACCTGTTGTTCATTCTTAATTTTAATCAGGGTAACGGAATTCAAGTTTGAGAAAGCTAAGCACGTGGGCAAAGGGCTTTAAGTAAATGATGATTTTCATAGTGGCCATTTGACTAGGTATTTTCATTTTTATTGTGTGATTGCGTGCTGAAATTTCTCCATGAATTCAAGTAAAAACAGAAGGGAGTGAAGCCTGCTAATGTAGGTATAATTTCACAGATAAGTTTGTTTGAAAATATTTTGTTCAAATGGACAAGCTTTGTAAATTGCCCTGCCTTTTAGAAACTTCAGCTTGTTAAAGGTTCAAGACCTACCTCACCCGAGGCATTGTTTTGGAAGGTATTCCACACTTTGCTTTGCTTATATCTTAATACTGTAGGTTTGCGGCTTATTAATGCACTGCCTAGTACGTCTGCATAGGCGGATCCAGGGGGCAAGGGGGGGCACGTGCCCCCCAATCGACCTTCGGCGCCCCCTGAAAGGTCGATGGCGCCCCCCTGAAATGTCGCTTCCCACCCCCCCCAGGATACGAAAGTCGGCGCCCACCGATAGGATTTGGCGCCCACCTGATAGGTTTTGCCGGTCATAAGTGGCGCCCCCTGGTCCGGATGGCGCCCCCCGTGAAGGTGCCCCCTCCGATCGGCAATCCTGGATCCGCCTATGTACGTCTGATGCTTTTATTTGGAAAAAATGCTTAACTCGGCAGGAGTTGGATTTCTGGGTTTCTCAAGTTGATTTAATTTCTGTTAGTACAGGTAATTTTAATATCTGCCATGCTTTATTTGTTTTTTTATTTTATGTGCATATTATGTTTTAGTATGTTTTAGTACAATTCCTTGTTTTAGTAATTGTTTTGAGGATGCTCTGATCCTACATTTGCTTTTTCCCCTTTTTCGTTGATTAACTTTGACCTCTTTTTTCCCTGAATTTTGACATCCCACACTCTGCAGAAAAGTAATTTCAGAACACTGCCGACACCGGCACCCACACCCACACCCATCTGACATAAACTCTCGGACAGCGAATGTACTGTAGCGTTAGCATTCTGGTGCTTGCGGCAGCGCCACGACAGCGTTAGCCAGCCTTTACGAGCCTGTCTCGTACTTTACAACAGCTAGGAACTGACTCCTGACTCTGCACTCCAGCCATGGTCTTTGAATTCCCTGCCCAGTGTGTAGTAAAGCGGCTAACACCGTGTACCGGAAGTCCTGAACACCCTGGTTTGAGTACAGGCTAATGAGAAATTCTCCAAAAAGTTGCAAAGTACAGTCTGGTGAATGTCAGCTTACAATTGCTGGGGCTAGCACAAAACCTAACGGCAATATGACCTAGTTTCCATTCAAAATTTCAATCGCAATCGCACACTGTATCCGGATGCAATTACGATACGGATAAGGCTTGTGGCAATGGAAACCGGGTTTCCATGCGATTGTTTTCAATCCACATCCAACAACATCTGACAGGATTTCGCAGTGCGATGGTAAATCTTTTCTTTACAGTGCACAGGTAAAAGAGAGTACACAAGATTGCACAAACAAAAATACTATTCATCAAAATAAATGGTAAATTTGGGTCAAGAGAGAGTAAAGGGAATGAAAGGAAACGTCCATGGTGCGCCTGAAATGTAGATACAATTGATATTGAAGACTTTTATATCTGTTACAGCTCTATCTTTATCCAGCCTGAAGTGTCATGGAAACCACGACCGCTGTATCCCGATTCTCAGCTCTATCCTGATTGCCTATCGCCCATGGAAACTAAGCCTGTATCAGTTCCAGCAAAACAAACCATTAAACTGTGTTCAAGTTGCATACCACGTGAACCGCAGCACTGCAAATGTGAAAATGCAGCGCATCGAGCAGTCTGTCAAGGTTTTTTTCCTTGTCAGGAGTTTTCCCTGTTAATTAAGAGCTTTCCCTGTTGGGAGTTTTGCCAGGCACCCACAGAGTATTCAGCGTCACCGTTGACCCGGCAACCTGTCTCGTTAAATATGTATGGCCTGCATAACAGAGTTGTGCGTTTCAGAATTTTCTTGAGTCGACTCAACTGATGTGCTGAGAGTGGTCGACTCAACTCTGACTCAACTCATTGTCAAGAGTCCAGTGAGCCGAGTCAACTCCGACAAAGGTTAAATCCTTTCGACTCAACCACAACTCAACTCATGACTCAACTCAACTCAAACTTCGACTCGGTTTCAATATACATAAATAAATGATAAATAATACAAATAATAATAACAAATGAATACATCAGTAAAGCAGTAAAATACAAGCTATACAAAAAGTCATACAGGAAACTGATGTTTGGTAGATGGAAAATTAATGAATTCGCATTAAAACATTGGTATTATTGTAGCCAGGAGCCATGGATATATTTTTTTCAATTCTTCCACACTGTCACTGCCAGAGAAGCTGTCACACCATGTTGCAATGATTTCTAAAAGGAGCCTTGCATGTTTAACCAGGAACATGGAATGGAATTTATGAGATGTTTTTTAGTTTTTGAGATATTTGAAATGTATTTTGCAGCCCGCTACACCTCTTAAAATGATTAAGACAAGGCCAGAGATAGGAGCCTGTCTAATTTTTCGAGTGCATGTTTTATTTGTGCCTATGGATTTCTTCAGACTGGATGGGCCTTTAAAATAAGTAATTGAATCGTATAATTAAATTGATATATTGAAACAAACTGAAACTTTGATTGAAACAATTGAAACACTGGAGGGAAAGGTATTCAATGGAGGTAAAAAGAGGTTTGCAAAAGGTAGGCAAATTCAAACACTTATTTAACGTATTTACATACTGAGTCAATTTTTTTCGTCAACTCATTTGACTCACTGTCTTCACAACTCCACTCAACTTCCGGCAATTTTACCCTTTGCCGGCGCAGCAATTTGTTGTACAGCTATTTTATCCAATTGTAATAATGATAAAAGGGTAAAATGATATATCAAAATGTTTGGAAATAGCCAATAAACAGCGGTGGCAATTTCAAAATACTTCATTTTAATTGAAAAAATTGTGATTAATTAAAAAAATTCAAGTGGTTTTAAAATCATGTTCTTCAGCGTTGATTTG
Source organism: Lepas anatifera (assembly GCA_034440635.1). Classification (NCBI taxonomy): domain Eukaryota; kingdom Metazoa; phylum Arthropoda; class Thecostraca; family Lepadidae; genus Lepas; species Lepas anatifera. Next base: position 559,113 of record JAOTON010001937.1, on the reverse strand, counting down.
ATACCTGACCAGAGCGCGTATAGGATGACGTCTCAAAGTGTTAAGATCAAAAATAAAAGCCGTGGGTTTTTGTTTCTAAACATGAAATAAGCTACCAAAATATATCATGGGTACGTGCCGTCAGCGCACCCCGCGCCCCCGCGGTGCGCTGACGTCACGTTTGTTTCCCCTATACCTTAGACGCCGTGACTTTGACCTGAAGGTAATTGCCGATGGAGCAAGGGATTGTGCGTTGACAGAAAACCTTTTTTCCAATCATTTCTGTCGTTTTTTACTCTTTTTTCAGCGATTGGAATTACCAGACCCCGTTCAAGTTGTTTGGCAGCATTACGTCATCAGGGCTGGAAGGCACAACGGTTACTATGCAGTGCAATGGAGAAATTACACTTTTTCTAACCTCTGAAAAACCTTTTTAAGAACTGGAACAACAAAATTGGTATGCTTGATTAAAAAGCTGAAACATTTTCATTATTGAAACCATCGTGCGTATTGCAGAAATCTCCAGCGTAAAATATTATTTTTACAAATTTTCTAAAACCCGTCATAATAATAGCAGCTTCAGCACCAGTAGCCGTTTGCAGTCAGACTTGAACAGCTGACGTTGCCATGGCAACTCCCGAAAACAGCAACAAACATTGGCCTTCATGGTTTGTTCTGACGGCTGAATGTAGACGCATTTCTCTTGGCTCTTAAGAGAAGCGGGCGGATTTTAACGAGTGTGCTGGTCTTTTGACGTTTGTGTTATTGTACTTGTATTAATCCATGCCGCCGTGCATGGTTAGACATTTCAGTGAGTTTTCATAGCATCAAGCTTCAGGTTTATGGTCGCGCACTGGTGCGGCTTTATCCTGCTAGTACTCGACGCTTCTTTTGCCTTCTTTTAGTAAGCGGTAAGATGTTCAGCGTGTGGGTGCTGATAATTTGAATTTACGTGATAGAAGGTATCTAAAACTGCGATTGAGAAGCTAAAATGGCCTGTATTTGTGCTTCATTGCTAATTTATCTCTGTTGGTACGTTTCTCAAAATCGCTGCTCATGGCTGCATAAATGCATCTAGGCTCGCATTTATCATATAAATGCCTACCCTTGCAACAAATTCTTTGGAGGCTTGGGATTTTTTTGGAAATATGACCGTAAAATACGCCGCTCGCCGTTTTGATCAAGGATGGTGTTTACCGGGTGAAGGAGGTGCGCTTAGATTTATACTAGATTGCTGCCAAATTACGCCCAAACTTGGTATGTTCCAACCGATTCTCTCAAAATTTTGTATATCATTCTAGAATTCAGTAGGAAAGTTCCGTGACATCATCAGGGGAGGACTAGATTTAGTAGGAAACTTGGTTGTACCCGTAGATAAAGTACCCTGGGAATTACTGTCCTTAGGCTCTAGGTATGTTAAGAATTCATAATTTTCGTAATATTTTCAACATTTTAATTTCTTCTTTTTCTCAAGTTCCTCACTCCTTTTATTTAATCCTTCATCTTGAAATCTCCTTTTCAGTTTAGTTCCTAGAGGTGTTTCTCGCGATTTTTTGTTCTCCGCTGGATGCCTGGATTTTGTTGTTTTTCGGCAGACGTAAAAATAGTTTTCATTGCTTTAGTTTTGTTACCAATTGTGTGAAATATAAACAGACAATGCCAAATGCGTCTCACAGTGCATCGGCAACAAGGCATGTAGAATATTTCAACCTGTAAGTTCGTTACAAATGTGCTCCTCAGCGTGCATCTGAAAACTGACACTGGCATTTGAACAGGGACGTCTCAGAGTAATGAGGCCAAAACCTAAAACTGCGGAAATGTGTTTGTAAGCGCATAATAACTCACGTACGATATAACTGTCCATAACAAATGTTTAAGCACTCTCTCCCCAGTTACCCACATGTTTCGTGGAGCACATCAACATGTTCCGTAAAACAGTGTTTATAACTATTCAAGCGATTATAATTCCGTTCCTTGGCTGACGAAGGCTGAGTTTGTAACTTCCCTTTCCCATGCCGTCTTGGGAAGAGGACATTTGAACGAATCCCCAAATCTGAAAACATTTTTTGCCGCTGTACCTCGCCGTTCCCATGATTGCGGGCTGCGACGTCAAATTTCAATTATAAAACGATGGTACAATTGTTACAGCCTTCAAAGTTTAGGTCTAATTGCACTTTGGGTTCGTTCCCAACATGCCTCAGGGCAAAAAGTTAGATTTCGTCGTACTTGCAATTGTGCTTTTGGGCGTTGAGGTGGAAGGGGAATAAAATAGGATACTTATTTGGCGTGATATTTGAAACGATGAACTGCTAAACAGTTCAATCTACACTTTTCTTCGGCATCTCTTATAAAAATATGTTTACTACCACCAGGTCTTTGCAAAAAGTATACTCTTGGCAAGATGCAACAGCCAAACATAAAAAGTATGTACACATCTGATAATTTTTCGTACTTGTGAAGACGGGCTGTTAAAGGGAATGTGGCACCTTGGTCGAATCCTGGAATTTAGTGAAATAAGGCGTACTTTTAGCCAAAAATAATGAAAACACTCATGATTTCTCTGAAACATGTTCAATAAGCTCAATATTTTGTTTTTAAAAATACTCCTCTAGGAAAATAAATAAATATCTGCCTGTGGATGATGTCATGATCTGGCAACCACTACCATATTTGAAACATTTCAAGGGCTTCGATTGGCTGATGCTCATCGTGACGTCAGCATATGTCGTCACACGAGCAGCTCACAACAATGGCCGCCCGGCGAGGGGCTGATGAGGGGACTGGTGTCAGGTAGGTTTAAGCTTTTTTCTACGGAAATATCGAGTTCCAAGACAAATGATATATGGAGTACCGGGTTTTCCGACTTGCTTTACAACTGGGCTATCTCAATTAATATCACGTTATGAAGGTGCCACATTCCCTTTAAGAACATTTTAACATACAATATGATAGGCATCATTTTGCCATTGCATGTCAAGGGGCAGATGCAGACCCGAGTTTTTGGGGGTCCAAACCCAGGTCTGCCTCTCCTCCTGGGGGAGGGGGGGTGGGACGTACAATTTGGGAGCTCAACAGACCTAGTATAAGCTAACTCTCCAAGTACATGATCGCTCTCCTGTATTGTATTGTATTGTATTGTATTAGCTGCGAACTCTTCCACACAGGTAGTGGCTTTTCAAGTGCCGTCGCAATGAACATGAAACAATGGAAACTATGGCAGGAGACGGCAAGGATAAGGATGATGAGGGTAAAGGAAGGTGGAATACTACCTGGAGGGGTCGCTGCTGCCCAAGGCGCATGCGCTCGCTACCTCCAGGTAGTTTAAGGATGAGGAGGAGAATAGATTTAGGAGAGGAGGAGAAATTACAACTTAGCTATCTCATCCAAAAGTTCAATCTTGGATGAGGAGGAGAATAGATTCCTGGAGGGGAGCTAATATTTTTTGCTCGACAGACGCAGTGTAAACACCATTTTTCAAAACTTTATCCGGCCTTTGGGGGCGGGGGGGCAAAAGATAGTTTGGTCCCCCTCCAGCGCTTTGGGGGGATGGCCGGAAAGCCCCCTCCCCCTGCGTCCGCCAATGTGGAAGTCGCAAAGATTCGTAAGACAAGGGTGTGATCGCACTGAAAATAATCGCAGGCAGTGCGAATCTGGCTTGTCCGCGGGCTCGGAAAAAAACAGCTCAGCGGAGAAGCTTTGACATTGTAGGCAATGCACCCCGGACTTAAAGGGAGATACGCAAAAATTGTGTATTGTGGTTTCTTGTTATTTAAAAATCCTGATTATGAAACTGTCAATTTTTTGTATCTTCGGCAGAATTTTGGGAGGCCACTCAACTATTTTTTCAAGAATGTTAACGATGCTCATAGCAGGCGGGAACCTGCTCTTCATCTCTTAGCTATGATTAGCTATTATTATGAGTAAACTATTTTAGTTTGTTAAAGTAATCATTTTTTCTAATAAAAATGTCTGTTATCCCGTACTTGTATTTCAATTAATTTTAAATGGTACTTAAAAACTACAAAATGAACCAGTGTGCTCACGAAATGGAGTATGAAATAAGTACTCAAGAATGTTTTAATTACGGACATATAACGTTTGACAGCCGTAGTCTAGTGGCCTTCATTACCGCATCTCGCACGGGAAGCCGGGTTCGACTCCAGGAAGATGCATTTTTACTATAGCTAGCCAATTTCTGATTTTCTGCTTGCCTACTTGTTATATACCTACCAGTAGATGGAGGAGCTATTCTAGAGCCAAACTCTTCTGGTTATAGCCTTCACCCAGGTAGGTGAAGAGGGGGAGGGGGATATGAGCCCCAAAGATTTTCTAACGTGACCGAAGTACCGCATTTGTACATGCAAAGTGGTACCGGCCTAATCTTCAGCTCCGATCCTCCGATGCTTCCCCATCCCATTGGCGGATCCAGGATTGCCGATCGGGGAGGGGGACGTTTCCGGAGGGAGTGGGGCGCCAACCAGACCAGGGGCCACCACTTTTGACCTGCAAAACCTATCAGGTGGGCGCAAAATCCTATCGGTGGGCGCCGATTTTCGCATCCTGGGGGAGATTGGAAGTGACATTTCAGGGTGGGGGCGTCATCGACCTTTCGGGTGGGGGGGGAGGCGGGCGCCGTGACCATTTTAGGGGCCGCCAAAGGTCGATCGGGGGGGGCACGTGCTCCCTTTGCCCCCTTGGATCCGCCTATGCCCCATCCGTCGAAAATCCCTCCATTGGAAACCAGTTCCCGTCTGTTTTCTTATTGCTTTGAGACTTTGTTCGCCCTTCAAAAAATCCTTTGTGTGCCCTTTGCTGAAGACCATTATGGATCCCCGACTGGTATTTGTACCTGCCAGGATCCACAAACTGAACTGATAAAGAAAACAGGGGTGACTCTTCGAGATTTAATGAGTCCCATGAAGCACTGAATTGTACTTCTTGGGTGATATCTTAATTCTGTGGCCACCAGAACATATTTGAAAAATAGCGCAGTGGACCGGAGACAGGCGCTCCCGCAAGGACTTCCGTTTGGGGGGAGGCTCAGCTGAGGAAGGGGAGGTGGCGGCAGATTGATGGGAAGCGTCATGTTTTACAGGGAGCCGCAGGTTATTGGAGGGGAAAAGGGGCCGGAGAGGGTACTTATCACGTAATATCGCGGCACGCTAAGCGCAGGGTGCCGCGCAAAGCAAAGGGCAATCATTACAAGGGGCGGAAATGTGAGAGTAGAACTGGTACTAAAGAAGCCAGGTCAATGCTCATTTCTGCCCTCGATGGGAGCCTGCAGCGGTTAATTATTACAAAAATCATGTCAGGCATCTTCAGCCCTCGACATGTGGAGCGGGGGGCGGAACTTTGGAGTCAACGCGTTGGGGGGGGGCGGCACTTGGTTGTCTCGGTTCAAATCTCATTATGGAGGTGCCACATTCTCTTTGTGTTTCGAAACATCCTAGTATTTATGGTTTCATAATAGAATCTGATGTAGCCGCACTGAACTCAGGCCAAGTAGCACTCAAGCTATGGAGCGTGCAGCGTCAGCTGGTACCACACAGGACAGACGAGAGCAGAAGTCGTACTCACCTGAAACACTGCCCAGACTCAGCACTGTCCACCAGGGGTTGCGCTTGGCCGGGTTGCTGGGGCGTGGCCGGCGGTCCTGCTCTGTGCTCTCATCGGTGACATAGAGGGTCACCCCGTGACCCGGTAGGCTGTCCGATCCCCGCCGGCTGCCCGGGCTCTCCCCCGTTAGCATGTCGGAGCCTCTAATATCGGCAGAAGCCGCCTGACTGGCTGCGATCACGCTGCGCGACTAGGGCGCGATGTGCCATACGACCTCCCCCTGCAGTCCCGGTGATGTGTCGGTCAGGCGACGATCTCACTTTGACACGAGCATCAGCGTTGCCTGAAAGCACCCCTGATGCGATGCAACCAAACAGAGCACTCGTACGGCGCAAACCTGTGACTAAATCGCTCTCACGCGAGAACGCCGCCCACAGGCTTCGCCGCGATTCTCACGTGACACGGCGGGGCGCACGCCTCCCCGCCCGCACACTCGGACGCGACTGGTGGAGTGCGCGCTAGGTTCGCCTTCCGGCCGTGCCATCCGCACGGATTTGCAGCGCCAAACCCAACAACGCGACAGCAGCGACACCAACCAGTGGAGGGATATTCGAGCCGTGCTGATAGACCGGGTCACGGACAGAGACGGATTCGAGAGGGGTGGCCGCCCCCGCCGATTTCGGACGCCGGAGTTCACCGAATATTGGCGAAAACTCGGGTACGACCAGTGAATGCTAGACCAGAATGCAAAGAAAAAGCTAAATGAGGCTGACCTGTTCCGCCGTGAGCCGTCCCTGATTTCTTATCAGCTGTCCCCGGTGCACCATTAGGCCCCACGTCAACGTGAACCGCACTCATCGATTTTTGACTGCCCTCTTCTCAGTGGTGCAACCAGGAGGGGAAGGCTATGGGGCTATAGCCCTTCTCCACGGGCACCGGTGGACGCAGAGGGCAGAAACAGTAATTTGGTTCCCCATCGCAAACCAGTTGATGCCTCGAGATGAGAGGGATGCTCCCCTAGGGCTGCCCATTTTACTGGCACCCCCCAGGTTTGCAAAATAGTCCACCAGATTCCCATTATTTGGGCTAAAAGCTACTCAGAACTGGTTTTGGTTTCCTCGAGACTCGAAAACGGACCATGCGCAGCGGTGTTGAACATAGCTCCTATATCGTACAAATAGGCAGTGATGCGGGAGGCCAGAAGAAAACGGGGTGGAATATGTAGCTCAAGAACCAATTACGATAGAACGATGATTTTTGCTTCAAATGAAGGCCTTCTATCGGGTGGTTCAAGCAAGCACGCGCAATGTTGGTTTTCGATATTGGGCTTACGACAAATGGCTGTTTAGTGATGTCAGTAAAATATCATAATTGTGTATTGCTGATAACCACTTTTTATTGAGAACCCACGACGATAGAATTATTGTTTTTTCTTCAATTGAAAACTGATGGTCAAATGGTTTGAATCAAAATACAAAATATCAATTTTCAATTCCAGATTTCGACAACTCATAATATAGTGATATCATAAAAGTCACTACACGTTGGCAATGCCATAGGCGGATCCAGGGGGGGCAAAGAGGGACAGGTGCCCTCCCCCAACCCACCCTCGGCCTCCCCTAAAATAGTCGCGGCGCTCCTCTAAAGGGCCGATGGCGCCCCCTGAAATTTTTCGCTTCCTAACCCCCCTCGAAGCGAAAATCAGCGTCCCGCGATAGGATTTGGTGCCAACCTGGTAGGATTGTGCGGCCAGAAATGGTGGCCCCTTGGTCCGGATGACACCCTCCTACCCTAGCAAGGCACCCCACCCCCCGATTAGTGATCCTGGATCCACCTATGGGTAATGGTCCTTCTTAATCGAAAGCTTATAATGATACAACATCAATTTTAATTAACTAGAAGGCTTATCATTGAATGGTTTAAACAAACTTGTGTTTTGAATTTAGGTTTCCGTTAAATCACGCTTTGGTCGCGCATGAAAACACCACGATTTTTCGTTGCTAACGATCATTTTCAGTTCCATCACAGAGACTATTGAGGGTATTTGATGGCTGTGATGCTCAGTGCAATTGGTTCAAATCACTACAAAGCCGAAAATCTGACCAAAAGCAATAAGCTGAGCAAAACTTGCGATTTATACGGAAAAGTGTTTGATTTGGAGCATATCGACAACCGCAACTAGTGCCAGGCTCCGTGGTATTACGTATACACATGTGTAAAACCACCAGTTTTGTTATGCTATATGGTCTCTAAATGGTAAAATCATCAAGTTGGCATCCAGCGACCGAAAACAAATTATGTTTTCGCTCGCCGGATGCCAACCTGATGATTCCACCATTTAAAGACTATGGAGGGCACATCCTCAATTATTCGCTATAATTTTCAAGCTGATCCTAATAGTAAATTTTCTGCCGGCTTAAGAAAACGTGATTTGTGTGGTAATGCTATTTTCAAAACATATCGTTATTAAAATGTTCTCACTATATTGTTGAGACTGGCTATATCCTTATTTCTGTGACCAGAAGGTCACAGAAACCTGAAAGTGACCTGATGGAGTACTTTTAATATCGATGGCTAGGTGGTAGCATTTGCGATTCTTGTTTGGAATCATGCCGTTATCTTTTTTAGCAAGATTCCGGTACGAAGTGACGTGGAAAAAGTGTTGTGTTTCAGCAGCCGTGAAATCGACGTGGTACGGTAAATGAAGGAAGTAAGCAAGGTTTCCCATGTTCCAATGAATTCTTAAAGGTATCATATCCATTTGATATTTCTAAGAAGTCACTTCTAAGGGTTTCATCCTGTTGTTTAGGCCCGCTGCATCACTATGCAATACTCCAAACTAGACCATGAAGCTTATGAACAATCAAATATGTCTAGCAAGAAGATTATCGATTTAATAGACACACTCATTTACTGAGCTTCATAGAGTACGAATGAAGCTTCACGTGTAACACAGTACCAAGTGACAGTCAATAGCAAGAAGCAGTGATGATCCTCCCTTCACGGCACCTCCAAGCCGCCGACGCCATGGGCACCGCCGGCCTAGATTCTCAGTTTAGATATAATGTGTCATTTCTGAGATGGTCTTCCCTGGTAAGAATCTTGCTGCACTTTGTGATGGTGCCGCAGCACCTCTTGGCCATGTGGTTGGCCACTCTGACATTCCGCACAAACTCCTCTGTTTCCTTGTATTGCTGGTCCTCACCCCACAGTTCGGAACCCCTCACCAGCCACTTGCGATCGTCTTTGAAGATAGTGAAGAGCATGAATGAGTTGGAGCCGCACAGGTCGGTTAGTTCTTGGGTCAGTTCGGCCATGGAGGCGAGGTCCATGGAGCTGGGCTTCTCGAGGGAGTGCTGCAGAGCGGGTTGTGGGCGAGGATGCTGGTTGGCTGGGCGGTGTATTTGTCGTGACTGCCCAACACTTGCCCTGAGCACTACTCCCTCGAGAAGCCCAGCTTTAAAGGGAATGTGACACCTTGGTCGAATCCTGGAATTTAGTGAGATTAGGCGCACTGTTAGCCAAAAATAATGAAAGCACCCATGATTTCTCTGAAAAATGTTCAATAAGCTCAATATTTTGTTTTTAAAAATACTCCTCTAGGAAAATGAATAAATATCTGCCTGTTGATGATGCATGATCAGGCAACCACTACCATACTTGAAATGCTTCAAGGGCTTCGATTGGCTGATGCTCATCGTGACGTCAGCATATGTCGTCACACCAGCAGCTCACAACAATGGCTGCTCGGCGAGGGGTTGATGAGGGGTTGGTGTCAGGTAGGTTTTAGTTTTTTTTCTACGGAAATATCGAGGTCCAAGACAAATGATATATGGAGTAACGGGTTTTCCGACTTGCTTTACAACTAAGCTATCTCAGTTAAAAATCACGTTATGAAGGTGCCACCTTCCCTTCAAAGGGCTCACCTCCAAGACCGAACTGGCCGACCTGTGCGATCCCAAATCCTTTATGTATGTGTTTTGCCATCCTGAGAGTCGACCACAAGTGACTGGCAAGGGATTTCGAACTCTGGGGCGATAACCATCAATACTAGGAAACTGAGGAGTTTGTGTGAAATGTCAAAGTGACCAACGACCTGACCAAGAGGTACTGCTGCACCATCACAAAATGCAGCCAAATTCTTACCAGGAAAGACAGGCTCAGAAGAAAAAAACTGCTGCAGGGTATGGAGATGTTTTGGAAGGTATCTGTCAGCTTCACCAAGAAGACACTGGACAATAAAAACCACTGGTAGTTGAAGTTCAAAGGTTTGCATCGTATTAAACATTTAAGATCTAAACGGAGAATCTAGACCGGCGGTGCTGGTGGCGTCGTTGGCTCGGAAGTATTTTGAAGGGGGAATCATCAATGCTTCTTGTGAATGACTGTGACTTGGTACTGTGTTACACGTGAAGCTTCTTGTCGCATTGGTACTCAATAAAGCGAATACATGAGGCGTGTGTATACGAGCACTAGTGATTTTGATAGATATATTTGATAGTTTATAGGTTTCATGGTCTAGTTTGGGATATAAGTGCGATAGAGGGTAGATGTTCACTCTCGCTGAGTATGGCCAGTTTTTGAGTCCCGAAGAAAACAAAACCAGTTAAGAGTAGCAATTAGGCCAAATAATGGGAATCTGGTGGACTATTTTGCAAACCTGGGGGATGCAAGTAAAATGGGCAGCCCTAAGGGCACCTGTCCCTCTTTGCCACCCCTCCCTGGAACCGCCTATGTCATTACCAACGTGTAGTGGCACTTTTATGATATCACTATATCATAAGTTGTCGAAATCTGGAGTCGAGACTTGCTATTTTGTGTTTTGATTCAAACCATTTGACCATCACTTTTCAATTGAAGAAAAAGTCATCACTCTATCGTCATAGGTTCTCCATCAAAAGTGGTTATCACCAATACCCAATAATGATATTTTACTAGCATTATCAAGCGAACCGAAGAATCGAACATTTTCATCTTTATATTATTTTGTTTAAATGTTCGAAGTGTGTGGATTGTGTGTTTTTTTTTACCGGTACCTAATCCTTATCCTTATCCTTACTCTACCTGGAGGCTGTGAGCCATGCGCCTGTGGCTGCAGCGACCCCTCCAGGTAGAATCCCATCCTCTGATCCTCACCTTCCTCATCCTTACAATCTCCTTCCATAGTTTATAATCACTTTATACTCATTGCGACGACACTTTAAAAGCCACCTCATTTGTATGGAAGTGAGAAATACATGATGATGAAATACGTCGAAGCCATTTGTCGTAAGCTCAGCCCACCCGATAGAAAGTCTTCATTTGAAGCAAAAATCATCGTTCTATTGCAATTGGTTTTTGAGCTAGAGGTTCCACCCCTTTTTCTTCTGGCCTCCTGCATCACTGTGTATTGGTACGCTATAGGAGCTATGTTCAACTCCGCTGCGCATGGTCAGTTTTCGAGTCTCGAAGAAACCAAAACCAGTTCTGAATAGCATTTAGCCGAAATAAATGGAATCTAGTGGACTATTTTGCAAATCTGGGGGTGCCAGTAAAATGGGCAGCCCTAATGCTCCCCAAAGGCAATTATAGCTTGTGGAGCAAAAGCCTGAGCACTCAACCTTTATTTGTCACACTCATGTGATAACAATATAGTATTTACTGGCGGATATTATTCAGATTTAGTTTAGATGGTCTTCAGGCCATGAAAAAGTATATTTCAAGTGTAAAATAATCCGAATTTTTGTGTGACTGTTCTGGAGCATGTGGGGTTAAATATATTATTTTCTATATATATATATATTTCAATTAACTTCGGACAATGATTGCAACAAAAAACGAAATTTACGATTGAAATTTGTAGGCAATTTCAAAAGTTGTGGGCATAAAATTGTGTGGTGCACTCGTAAAGGTCTTCATCCATAACCCAATATCTCTCATAGTTTACACTCACTTGGTTTCAAATTCTTTTTAAATGTTTTTTGACGTTCTCATTCGGAATTGGTAGTTGAAATAAAAATTCGATAAGAAATTTGAAAATTAAAAAAAATGAACCATATTGTTCACAATTTCATGTTTTGCAACTATGCCAAAGATAGTCTAAAACCAATTCAAACACCGCAATTTTTTCAAACCCACTCATAAGTGTCGCCACCTACAAAAAAGTGGGGGGGAGGGGCATCCAAACTTCAACCTGATGCTGACAAAAACTTTCAACATCAGGACCAAAACCTGCTCGAATTTGGGCTCCTCGTTGCCTTCCGGAGCGGCTGGATATAAGAATGTCCGGCTTTCTCTCATTTTGACTGAGATCAGGAAATTTTTGGCCAAAAAGTAGGAGGGGGCCAGGCCCCCTGGCCCCCTTTTCCGACGCGTATGAACCCATTTACTACTTTAAAAATTATAGGCAGATAAAATGTGTCGTCCCGACAAGAATAAGAACAAAACATTAATTTCTTTAAAACATATTGTTCAATTGCAGAGTCAGGTTTAGTTTTTCCAAATTATAGGACCGGCCGGTTTAAAAGTTTTCCAGATTTCAGCTTGATAATATAGTGTGAGTGAAGACCATGGAAAACCTAACTAAAAAGGTAGGTACTTTCTACACACAGCATGAGATGCCGACTGTAAAAATTACCACAACTGTATCCATTGAAACATTTACGCTACAAATGTAGACTTGAGTCTTACTTATAGGTAGATAGGTACCTGGAGCAATGCATTACCTTATTGGGAGGTTACAAAATGATATCTAATAAATCATTTTATCATGCTCACCCTGTCACCCATTTTGAGCGTGGGCCAGTCAATAGATACCCAGTTAAAACAGTCCAGTCTAGGCCCTCAGTGGCGGATCTAGCCGGGTAGTTTGGGGAAAGCAAAAAAAAAAAAAAAAAACGTTGGTGGTGAAAAGATTAGCCTAAATTTAACTAGACGCTAGGTTTTCGGGGTACCTAAACCAAACCCGAAAAGCAAAAAAAAGGTCGCCGGCTGAAATAAGCCCACAATGTTGTCCCTATTCAAGGCCGAAAAGGAGGTCGACAGCTTGGGGGCGGGGTGTGGGGCAGAACCAGGGGCGCAACTTTATGTTTTCGATTGGGGGGCACCCGGCTCGAAAGGGGGCCCGTACATGATGGGGGGCCCGTATTTTTTTAATGAAAATGTGACCGAAAAAACATATTTTCGACCGTTTGTTGTCGAAAACTGACTGCAAAGGTTAAATAACAATTTTTAGCGCGCTATTCGTCACTGTTCCTGATTTGCACTATTTAGCCCAAAAAGTAGTCAGAAGACCCAATCTTTTGAACGAGCTGCCAAACTATGTAAGGATATTGGACAAGTAGGTGCCTACTTACCGTCTTCGTCGTCCACGCGGATGCCCTCCTCCGGAGGTACAACGGGATCAGCCCCGGACGACACAGGAGGGATGGATGCTGGAGGGTCTTTTAGCAAACGGGATCCGGCTGGTGGGCTGGCCGAGGAAGATAATGATCAGGAAAATAAGGATTGGAATTACAACCTTACTTTACCGTTTTGCTGGAAACTATACACATTGCACTTTTCCGAGTTAGTTTTAAATTGGGGTTTTAATTTTTTGCGGTCGATAAATGAACGTAGCTTGCAAAGTACCAAAAATAGTAGTGAAATGAACTACTTTAAGTGGACGCGTACCTTGCTAGATATTAAATGCAAATATGATCGGGGTCATTTTATAACAGTTTGCAAAATTAGCAAGACGATTCTAGATTCATAGGTTACCTGAAAAATGAACAAAGTTTGGGTAGTTTTGCCAGAGCAGCCCCTCGGTATTGAATGTTCTTTGTTTTACGCTTTTGTGCACCCGACTTATGTTTATACTGTCCAACCATTTTAACATTCACACCTGGAACGAAATCGCATTATCGCGAATAATTTGATACAAATGGAAGGTAGATATCGAAGTGCGAAATTCCTTTATCAGCGGGGATACTGATATTTATTTTACATGATCAAGACACCTTTTTCTGATCCATTCACCTTGCCAGTTCATGACATTTTACAACACTGGGTACCGGTCAAGGGGTACTATGAATAGGTGGTACTGCCTATTTCCCTTTACAATCCTCATATAGGATCAGTACAAAAGGAATGGGGGGCCTAAAATTTATCACGCCCCATCCATTTTTCCCCGAATGTTCTAGGAGGCATGGGACCGGCCGCACGTTGCCCGGGAAAACCACAGGGGGCCCGCAAGCATGGCAGGGGGCCGGTTTCGGCAACAGGGAGCACGGATACACTACCTGGGGCACGAAACTGCTCACAAATAAGGAACTCCTGCAAATACGCGACTAACACAACAGCTTCAGTTTCTGCACGATATTCTTAGACCACAAGGGGCTCAGACAGACCACAGAGGGCCTGAGCACACCAAAGGGGCCGGGCAGACCACAGGAACCCAGAAACCATAGGACGCCGGTAAGCCCAAAAGGGGCCCGAGCAGACCACACACAGCCAGCAATTTGGCTGGACTCTGCCCGATATATGCTGGGCTTTGACTGGGCAGAGCCCGCGTACATGGGCTCAGACCAGGTTCGGCTCCGCTGCGCCTGGGCAGAACCCATGGTCAAGCAAGACCGGGCTCTACCGCTCGGGCAAGTTGTCATCCACCGACCTAATGTCGGGCTCAGCCCGAGTCTATATGGCTCAGCTATGAGTCTTAGGGCTCGGGCAGAGCCCGGCCCAGCCCGCTCTGGGCCCGGTCGGAATTGCTGGCTGGGCAGCGGGCCCGGGCAGACCACACGGGGCCTGGACAGATGAAAGGACCCGGGCAGACCACAGAGACCCGAGCAGAACACAGGGGCTGGGCTAGCCACAGAGGGGCCCCAGTCTGGAAAGTATGGCAGCAGACCCGACGAGTCCGCACCAGCCTTGTAGATTTTTCGCACCACCAGCAGCCTAAAATTCACACCTAGCATTGGTGAGAAATTTCACTGACCTGGAAATTTCGATGTTTTTACCAGTTTCTCCCTTCTCAGACCTCTGTGGCTGTTTGATTTGAGCTCCCTCGCACCATACAGCAAAAGTGGGCATTTGTTTGCTCCAAAGTTCGAACCACCTGAAGGGTGTCCGCACCACGAGATCTCGCCAAAAGTGCCATACTTTGCAGACTGGGAGGGGCCCGGGCAAACCACAGAGGGCCCGCGCAGACAAAAGGGGCCCCGAACGGACAAAAGGGGGGTCCGCAGAGGCCACACAGAGGCCCGGACAGACCAAAAGGGTTCCGGGAAAACTACAGGAGGCCCGGGCAGACCACAAGGGGCTCGATCAGAACAAAATGGGCACTAGCAGACAAGGGGTCCGTGCAGACCAAATGGGACCCAGCCAATCTGCAAAGTATGGCAGCAGGCCAGACGAGTCGCACCAGCCGTCCAAAATTATCGCACCACCAGCCTAAAAGAAATCGCACCAATCTGCCATATACCAGGGAGAAAAACGCACACATTCCTACCCACACGATGCAATACTACCTCTTATTAGTTAGTTAAGGACTTTTTATAAGGCCCCTCCCGTGTCTTCCTAACTATTCAGTCATTATTTTTTAGTTTTCAGTGTCAACTTCCTCGCACCAGTCTTGCAAATTCGCACCAGGCTGATAAAATTCGCACCACTCGCTCCTGTCTCCTAGGGCACTCACACCGACGAGATCTCGTCGAAAATGCCATACTTTGCACACTGGGGCCCGGGCAGACCACAGGGGCCCGGTCAGACCAATAGGGGCCCGGGATACCACAGGGGCCCGCATGGCAAGCATGGCAGAGGCTGGTTGCAGTTACACGAACCGCATCCATGGCAGGCCCGTCTGCATCCACAGGGTATTAACTACTGGGAGTAGGGACCCGGCTGCAGCCACCAGGGGGCGGGGCGAATGGGGTGGCCACCAGGGGGGGCGAATGGGGCAGTCACCCCTTAAACCCAAGAGCCTCTGAGGACGAAATGCTTCCCCCAAACCCTCCCCTCCCCCAGGATGCGACGATTGGTCGCCCTTTGGGTGAAAAGTGCGCTCTTCGGGTGGCTAAGTGCCACCCTGTCCCCTGAGGCTTTGCCCCTACCCTTACTCAAATTCTAGATACGTCACTGGCGGCCATAGGGGGCAAAAGATTATCCAAGTCTTGGTATTTAGCCATCAGGGGAGCCGGACAGGGGATCATCACTCATTGAGGATTTAGCCCGACAGAAGCTAATAGCAAACAATCATTTCACTTGCCATTCAACACTGCGCATCGGAGCACGATTTGGATTGACACGAAAAGCCCAAACGTAAAATCCAAATCAGAGCCTAACGAAACTTTTCCAGAGTAGAAACAAGCCGATTGAATCATACGCATGCCAATTTTACTGTTCAAGGCAAACTTTGTGCAAATCATTCGCCTCGGCGAATGCGACAAGAGAGCCAGGAGCATGCCTTAGATTCCTTCGCGCTGCACTGACAATCCCGGGAAATTAAGAGGCTACCATTCGCCGGTGGACGCACATTATTTGACCCGGATTTGACGACAAGATATGATACACTTTTTGACTGACAAATTTAAGAGGCTTAAATTTGTCTGTATTTAAAATTCCACTTGAACAAACAAAAATGGAAAACTTCATGCACATTTCTGACAAAAATGCCTAGAAATATATCAATGACGAAAAGTAGTGCCGGCGGAAAGATGCCAAAATAACAAACCTATGTCAATGTATCAAACCAGTACTTATCGGAAGGGGCCCGGCTGCTCACGGTGGGGTGGGGGGTGAACTACGGGGGGTCGTAAGCAAGGCAAGGAGCCCGGCTAGAGCCAGAGGAGGCCTGGGTAGCCCAGAGGGAGCCTGAAATTATAGCACGGGTTCCCGGATACAGCGAAGTGGGAGGAGTGGAATCAGGGGCGGATTCAGGCCGACGGTGGGGGAGGGGGGCAACGGGGCCCCAAATCGTGAAAAACATATGGTTTTTGTTTGAAGAAAATCCGTAAAAATCGGTAAATCGGGGGATTTGGGGAGGGCATCAAATCCCCCCGATTTTACCTTTACCCCCCCTGGATCCGCTAGTGCTGTGGTTCCTTGCAGACCACAGGGACACGGACAAACCATAGGGACCCGGGCAAATTGCAAGGGGCTGGGCAGACTGCAGGGGGCTGGGTAGACCACAGGGGGCCCGATCAGACCACAGAGGGCCCAGGCAGACTAAAAGGAGCCCAGACCGCCCACAAGGGGCGCGGGCAGACCACAGGGACCCGGGCGGACCACACAGGACCCAGGCACACTTCAAAAAGCCCAGACCACCTACAAAGGCCCCGGGCGGACTAAAAGGGGCCAAGGCAGAATACAAGGAGCCCGGTTGCAGTCACAGAGGAACCAAAAAGGTCCCGAGACTGTCAGAAATAGGGCCCCGGATGCAGTCAAAATGGGCCTGAGAATATCGTTAGGGGCCCGTTTGCGGACACAGCGATTATGGGTGGCCCTAAAGGGGACTGCACCCAAGCGAGCATGCCAGGCAAGCATGCCAGGGAGCCCGACCGCAGCCACAGCAAGCCCAGATAGACCACGAGGCCCGCACTCATGGCAAGGGCCCGTCCGTGGCATTAGAGGACCCGCGCCTCCTGGACCACAGGGAGCCCGGTTGCAGTCACAGGTCCCGGTTGCAGTCACAGGGGGCCCGGGTGGATCACAGGCGCCCGGTTGCGGTGACAGGGGCTCGGGCGGATCACAGAGGGCCCGGTTGCAGTCACAGGGGCCCGGGTGGATAACAGGGGGCCGGGTGAATTCCAGGGGCCCGGTTGCAGTCACAGGTGGCCCGGTTGGACCACAGGGAATCCGTTTGCAGTCACAGGGGGCTCGGGTGGATCTCAGGGGGCCCAGTTGCAGTCAAAGAGGGCCCGTGTGGATCACAGGGGGGCCCAGGATGGATCACATGGGGCCCGGGTGGATCACAGGGGGCCCCAGGTGGATTACAGGGGGCCCGATTGCAGTCACAGGGGGCCCGGGTGGATCAAAGGGGGCCCGGTTGCAGTCACAGGGGGCCCGGGTAGATCATAGTGGGCCCGGGTGGATGAAAAAGGGGCCGGTTGCAGTCACAGGGGGCCCGGTTGCAGTCACATAGTGCATGGTTGCAGTCACAGGGGCCCTGAGTGGATCACAGATGGCCCGGTTGCAGTCCCAGGGGCCCGGGTGTATCACAGAGGGCCCGGTTGCAGTCACAGGGGGCCGGGTGGATTACAGGGGGCCCGGTTGCAGTCACAGGGGGCCGGATGGCTCACAGAGGGCCCGGTTGCAGTCACAGGGGACCCGGGTGGATCACAGATGGCCCGGGTGGATCTTAACTGGCCTGGTTGTAATCACAGGGGGTCCAGTTGCAGTCACAGGGGGCCCGGGGGATCACAGGGGGCCCGGTTGCAGTCACAGGGGGCCTGAGTGAATCATAGGGGGCCCGATTGCAGTCACAGGGGCCTCGGTGGATCACAGATGGCCCAGTTGCAGTCACAGGGGGCCCGGGTGGATGACAGGGGGCCCGGTTTCAGTCACAGGTGGCCCGGTTGGACCACAGGGAATCCGTTTGCAATCACAGGGGGCCCGGGTGGATCTCAGGGTGCCCGGTTGCAGTCAAAGAGGGCCCGAGTGGATTACAGGGGGCCAGGATGGATCACATGGGGCCACGGGTAGATCACAGGGGTCCCCAGATGGATTACAGGGGGCCCAATTGCAGTCACAGGGGGCCCGGGTGTATCACAGGGGGCCCGGTTGCAGTCACAGGGGGCCCGGTTGGATCATAGGGGGCCTGGTTGTAATTACAGGGGGCCCGAGTGGACCACATGGGGCCCGGTTGCAGTCACAGGGGGCCTGGGTGGATCATAGGCGGCCCGGTTGCAGTCACAGGGGCCCCGGGTGGATCACAGATAGCCCAGTTGCAGTCAAAGGGGGCCCGGGTGGATGACAGGGGGCCCGATTTCAGTCACAGGGGGCCCGGGTGGATCATAGATGGCCCGGTTGCAGTCACAGGGGGCCCGGATGGAGTCACAGGGGGCCCGGGTGAATCATAGGGGGCCCCATTTGTAATTACAGGGGGCCCGGGTTGATCACAGATGGCCCGATCCCAGTCACAGGGGGCCCGGGTGGATGATAGGGGCCCGGTTGTAATCACAGGGAGCCCGGGTGGATTACAGGGGGCTCGGTTGCAGTCACAGGTGGGCCGGGTGGATCAGAGAGGGCCCGGTTGCAGTCACAGGGGCCCAGGTTGGATCACAGATGGCCCGGTTGCAGTCACAGGGGGCCCGGTTGGAGTCACATGGGGCCCGGGTGGATCATATGGGGCCCGGTTATAATTACAGGGGGCCCGGGTGGATCACAGAGGGCCCGGTTGCAGTCACAGGGGACCGGGTGGGTCGCAGAGGGCCCGGTTGCAGTCACAGGGGCCCTGGTGGATCACAGTCGGCTCTGTCCCAGTCACAGGGGGCCCGGGTGTATCACAGGGGCCCGGGTGGATGATAGGGGCCCGGTTGTAATCACAGGGGGCCCGGGTGTATCACAGGGGTCCGGGTGGATGATAGGGAGCCCGGTTGTAATCACAGGGAGCCCGGGTGGATCACAGAGGACCCGGTTGCAGTCACAGGGGGCCGGGTGGATCGCAGAGAGCCTGGTTGCAGTCACAGGGGCCCCGGTGGATCACAGTTGGCCCGGTCCCAGTCCCAGGGGGCCCGGGTGTATCACAGGGGCCCGGGTGGATGATAGGGAGCCCGGTTGTAATCACAGGGAGCCCGGGTGGATTACAGGGAGCCCGGTTGCAGTCACAGGTGGGCCGGGTGGATCACAGATGGCCCGGTTGTAGTCACAGGGAGCCCGGGTGGATGACAGGGGGCCCAGTTGCAGTCACAGGGGCCCGGGTGGATCACAGGGGGCCCGTTTGCAGTCACAGGGGTGCGGGTGGATCAAAGAGGGTCCCGGTTGCAGTCACAGGGGGCCGGATAGATCACAAGGGGCCCGGCTGCAGTCACAGGGGGCCCGGGTGGATTACAGGGGGCCCGGTTGCAGTCCACAGGGGGCCCGGGTGGATCACAGAGGGCCCGGTTGGATGACAGGAGGCCCGAGACTGCCGGAACTAGGGACCCGGCTGCAGTCAAAGTGGGCCTGAAAAATATCGTTAGGGGCCCGGTTGCGGACACCGAGGTTAAGGATGGCCCACAGGGCACCCGCAAGCATGCCAGGGAGCCTGGTCTCAGCCAAAGCTAGCCCAAGTAGACCACTGGGGCCCGGAATCGTGGCAGGGGCCCGGCTCTGTCCGCCGGGGCCCGCAACTTGGGATTGGAGGGGCTCGTCGGGTCATTGGGGGGCTTCTCCGAGCATTGGGGGCTCGAGCCCCCAAATATATGGAAACTTGCGCCCCTGGGCAGAACCATAGTTTTTCCCCGAGTTTTTTCCGTTTGGGGAGAAAATTCCTTTCCCTCCGGACTGGATCCGCGTCTGAGGCCCCACTTTTTAAAGGTTCCCGACTTCAGACAAAAAAAAACTGGAAAACTAACTGGAATTATTTGAAGCCAGTATGTTGGAAAGGTAACAAGAGCCCAGAGCTGCAAAGCTCTAGTTGCTAGAGGAGGAAGTTCCTTGTCAGCAAGACGTCGACCGTCTCACACAACCCCTCTCCAACAGCGAGCGCAGATCGCCGGATGTGACGTCACACCTCGTAGCATATAACATGGGAAAATTAAGTGATTAAAGATTCAATTTTTGCAAAAAGAGGCCCAGAATCGAAGATGAAATGCTTATTTATTGCATTTGGAATAAACCTGATTGCCGCCTATTCTCTCAAATTCGTAAGCAAGCAGTGCTATTAGCAGCAGTTTGACACACGGCCCAGAGGTAAAAAAATTCATCCACGCTGCGTGACGTCACTCGGGCGTGAAGGAGACCCTCTTGAACGTACCTTTAACCTTCGCCCGGGTGGGGGTCTTTTTAGACTCCCTTGGGTTCTTTCCGAAGTGGGGGCATTCCAGGACAGATCGACCAAGGCTTGACACCACCATATCTAGAAAAAATCTGAAACTTTGTCTCCGGGGTAGTTTTGGGCCAGAAACACGCCTGTGAGAATCTTAGCCCCCTCCGATCAACGGTGACCGAGTTATAGCCCGAGGCATTTTCGGGAGGTCACCCTGTAGACTCATCTTTGATGCTTCATAACTCAAAAACGCATAGCCTGATTAACAAGTTTTGTATATCATTGAACTCGTCTTGAACTACACTTTATTTTGAAAAAGAAAATTTCAAAATTTGAAAATTGACTTTTAATTTGTTTGACCTTTTCTTTTTGACCTAGCTTGACCTTTTCCCAGTTGAAATTGCCATTTTAGACACCTCAAAAATTTTGATTAATAAAATATCTTTCGATAGGAAAAATAAAAAAAATGCGTTCTTGCTATAAGTTCCAAATATTTAACACCTAAGGTAGGTATGTAGACGGTTTTTGACCACTGCAGTAGTACAGCCTTATGTTTAACACCGCAAACATAGTGATTGTTTTTGTAATCGGCTGCTGGCAATCATATTGCTTTGTCTTTACGAAATTTTCATCATGCAAGTGTCAGAATTTATGACAATTAACACGCGCCCACCCGAGGGGGTGGGCAACCGGCCTCCTCAGGTCTCTACAGGTAGTAAAAAAAAAACACCTTAGCGCAGCGCCACCGTACGCCATCTATCTCTAACACAACATATTACAACTTCTGGAAAAATTTTAGAACTGGGTCATTCCAGGTCAAACCGCCAAACCAGGTCAAGAGACCTAACCTCGAAAAAACTTTGGGAAGTGCATCAATAATATCAAATTTAGCCTATCGTGGTTTGATTCACATTACATAGTAAGGTCACCCAGCAAGATAATTTTTCGTAGCAGGATTTCTATGTCGATAACCGGAAGCAGGGTCAAGGTCATGGTCTTTCCATTAGAAATGCATGGGGCAATTGGTAAATTTGGATAACTTGAGAAAATTGAGAATTGTCGAGAATTGCGATGGAGGTTTTGTTTTTACGTTGTCGTGTCTGGCTTGCCACCGCAGTTTAATTAATATTCTTTTTACCATACAGACCTAAGCCTGGGTCTAGGTCAAAGCAGGTTAATTTTGGCATTTGACTAGGCAATATTATAAGATACATAATCCGTTTGGGCTCAACAAGAGTGTTCCAATGGCGCTGAACATTTCTTTCAACGGCTCTCCTCTGTCACCTATTATGCCACAAAATTTAGGTTTCCACTTTGTTCCTGTAAGAAATACTGTGACCACGAGCAACCTCAAAGATGACACGACCAAACGATTGTGTGTAACATATTCGGTAGTGATTAAAACTGGCTGTTTAGCGGCATCACTCCCAGTGCACAGTGTAATTATTGATCAGGGATTCTGGGATCCGTGTCAGCTATGAAATGATCACCTTGTAAAAATATCATGAGGCAATCTGTTCAAGTGACCAAGTCGAATGCGTTACAATTTCAGGACACTTCTTCGCATATATGAGCAGATTCAAATTACTTTTTGGGAATGAAATTCTTTCAGACACGTTTGTTTACATTGCATGAATCCTCTCAAACGTATGCTGTGCTGCACTGGGTCACCTTGTATCGATACTACTTTTCCATCTCGGGGGACGATGTAATTGTGTGAGTTAGTGGTGCTCATAGGATAACTTATATTTGTTTCAATTATGGATAAACTCGCAACATCTTTGTAAACTTTCGTTTAAGGCTGAAAGGTCATTTATTAATAAGTTCATTTGCCCTCGTCTCCCTCGAAACAATGGATCCCTTTCTATCACTTTTAATGGCTGCAATTTTATTTTTATAAATATTGTCCAAGTTGTTTCCAGTTCAGTTTTAGGAGTAGGTGTCTCACTAGAGTCATCACGGGACTTTTTACGGAGACCCCGACCCCACCACCCAAACGAGCAACTCCCACGATGAAGTGTTAATCAATGAACCAAATTTGAAAGTCCCACAAGCATAACGACGACCGTCTACCTCAGGTCACACCCTCACCAGTCAGTTGCCAGCTGGCCTTCAGTATTTACGGTACCTACAACCTCCCAGTTGACCTAAATTATTTTTCCAGAAGTCTTAATATGTTGTGTTAGAGATAGATGGCGTACGGTGGTGCTGCGCTAAGGTGTTTTTTACTACCTGTAGAGACCTGAGGAGGCCGGTTGCCCACCCCTCGGGTGGGCGCGTGTTAATTGTCATAAATTCTGACACTTGCACGATGAAAATTTCGTAAAGACAAAGCAATATGATTGCCAGCAACCGATTACAAAAACAATCACTATGTTTGCGGCGTTAAACATGAGGCTGTACTACTGCAGTGGTCAAAAACCGTCTACATACCTACCTTAGGTGCTAAATATTTGGAACTTATAGCAAGAACGCATTTTTTTTATTTTTCCTATCGAAAGATAATTTATTAATCAAAATTTTTGAGGTGTCTAAAATGGCAATTTCAACTGGGAAAAGGTCAAGCTAGGTCAAAAAAGAAAAGGTCAAACAAATTAAAAGTAAAAAAATTTCAAATTTTGAAATTTTCTTTTTCAAAATAAAATATAGTTCAAGACGAGTTCAATGATATACAAAACTTGTTAATCAGGCTATGCGTTTATTAGTTATGAAGCATCAAAAATGAGTCTATAAGGTGACCTCCCGAAAATGCCTCGGGCTATAACTCGGTCACCGTTGATCGGAGGGGGCTAAGATTCTCACAGGCGTGTTTCTGGCCCAAAACTACCCCGGAGACAAAGTTTCAGATTTTTTCTAGACATGGTGGTGTCAAATTGAAATATTTTTGGTCGTTTTGTCCTGGAATGCCCCAGTGGCCAAAAAACGGCGGCGCGCAGCGCCTCCAAACTTAGTCTAGCTATTTCTACATCATTTTTACACATTTCCTGAAAATTTTAGCTCAAGGTCATATCAGGTCAGGTTACCAGGCCAGGTGAAGTCACCTCACTTCAAAATATGTTTTGGACTACATAACTAAAAAAAGGGTCAATCGATTAAGTTGAAACTCATACAACATAAAGAGCCCACTGGGAGCTACAACAAGTGTTCCGGGATTTTCGATATTGGTTACTTAAAGGGAGATACACGAAAAAAAATTATTGGCTAGATCAAAAGGTCACAAAATGTTGTTTCAGAAGTCCTATTCTCATTTTTGCGAATTCGGTCTGCAAACAGTGGCGGATCTAGCCGGTCGGTTTGGGAGGGGCAAACCAATGTCGAAAAGCAAAAAAACCTCACGCAGTGAAAAATTGCGCTAAAATATGATCTGTCGGAAAATTTTAGGTATAAGAGGCCAAAAGCAAAAAAAACAGGGTGAGAAATGTGGGCTCGAGATACTTTTTTCCTATCCAAGTCCCAATATTTACCCTGAACTTAACTGGTTCTGTTTGAAGTTGAGAGTTGAAGTACCAAATTCTTGCTTATAAACTAAAAAGCAGTCGGGGAAAAAAGGAGGTCGATCGCTTTGGGGGCAAAACCATAGTTTTGCCCCGAGCTTTTCCGTTTGGGGGCAAGTGCCTTTTGTGCTCCCTTGGATCCGCCACTGCCTGCAAATGCCTTAAAATTTCTCTCACAGTCAACATTTCTAGATGACTTTACCGGTACACCTCTTATCAATAGAAATGACGTACCCCTGGCTAAGGCTATCAAATTCTCTAAAAAAACCGGTCCCATTTTTCCTAAACAGTGACTTTTAAAATCCTGAAGTTTTGTCATCCTGGGGCTGAAGCAGAAAACGACTCAAGAACCGAGGTACGAAACGGCTGAAGACTTGAGTAATTATGTTTTTTTCCGTTTCTAAGGCAAACTAATTCATTTTTTATTTTTTAAAGGCTTTGTAAAATTAATTCAAAAACGAATACAAGAGAACAGACATTTTTATTATAAAAAACATTACTTTTCAACTTTAAATAGTTTTCAAAAAGTAAGTGATGGGTGAAGGTTTCAGCATTTTTTAGAACTGTCAACCTATTACGATAATAAGTGAGTGGCCTCTCAAAATTTTGCCGAAGATAGAAAATAATTGACAGTTTCGTAATCAGGATTTTTCAAGTAGCAAGAAACCACAATAATAATTTTTCGCGTATCTCCCTTTAAGGTCATGTACATACGTAGCATGACTTCCCTTTATTGCAAATGCATGGGGAAATCACAAAATGAGCTTATCTCAGTAAGTATGGATGAAATCAACTTCAGATATCGGTTAGGACTTGCTCTAAGCCCATTTCTGAAGTTGATACCAAATACTTTGACCAGTGACCTTTGAAAGGTCCCCTAAAGTCAAATAAACATTTTTCGGTGTTTTACTCACCGATGTGTTTATATGGTCACTGCCAGTCAAATTATATCCACCATGACTATACCAGGTCAGGTTGGGTCAAACCGTTGACCTGGTCAGGTCAAATTCTGAATTGGACTTGGCATGGCAATATTATATATCATTTGGTTCGTATTAACAAGAAAATTGCAATGGTGCATCAACTCTGGTTGTATCTTGCCTGGTTCGGAAGTTATTAGCGAAAAAGGAAACGCCCTTATTTATAGGTGGCTATTGGCATTCCCAATCTTCAGTGACCTACAGCTCCCTAAGTTTTGACCTGAACCGAAAAAATACATGAAAGAAACCCATATTATCGTGCCATCATTCAGCGTGACCTTTTGTGACTTCCGGGGACATCAATTTTTCTGAGGGTAGCAAATGGTAAGCAGCTCACAAACTCATTTCACTCAGGGGTTCCGAATGATGTGTATTTTGTTTTAGAACAATTAGACGATTCGTCTGAGAAGAGGCTGGGTATGCCTTTCTGCCTGCGGAGTCAGCACACCTGACCAGGTTGTTACGGGTCGGGTTAGGTCAATTCATTTGCTTAGCACGCGCACTGGAGGGGCCTCGGAGGCCCCCTCACCTATGCTTCCGAGGTGGCATAAAAACAGCTCGTAGCCGAAAAACTATTTTTGGTCACATTTGAGAGAAGTGAATGGCGCGTCGATTGGCGAAAAAAATTGAAAAAAAATCCGCCGAATTTCGTTTTACTTATAGTCTTTCAAAGTCAGACCTGCATTTTGAGATTGTCACAATCGCGCGGTAGGACTAGTTCTCTTGTATTGGATACCGAGTGGTGACGTCATAACGCCATATAACCGAGATAATGTGTAAAGGTCACCTCACATGAAGGTCTAGGTCGAGGTCAAAGGTCACAGGTCAAGGTCCCATCAGAACTTTAAAGGTCAGTGACCCCAGTGCTTACGGTCAAATAGCGTTACCCGGTCGGACTGGTGTTATGCTATGACGTCATAGTCAAGGTACTTCAATGTAAAGATCAAAGTCAAAGGTCAAGGTGAAAGGTCATTTTTAATGGTCAATCCACATTTTCCACCAAACAGTGGCAATAGTGTTGATCAAAGTGTACATTATCAGTAGTATGCCGTATTGTGACCTCAGAGTGTTGTGGGAATGACCTAGGACCCTAAAAAGATACAGATGACAGTAAAAACGCTAAAAGACTGGTAGCTTGAAAAGCCAAAGTCCAGAAACTAAGACACCTAAACCCTAAAATGCCTAAAAAGCCTACGTCAAGGTAAAGATAAAAAGGCGTGGGATGAGGTAAAAGCAACGTTTCGGTCTGGGACCGTCGTCAGGCGAGGGGTGCAAAGTGGACGTGGCTAGAGGCCTGAGGTAAACTTTTTCCAAATACAGAGTGACTGAAGGCCTGAGTTAAACTTTTGGTCGAAGCAAAAAGTGTCGGCAGTCCCAACACCCTCTTACCGAAGGGGCAAGGGAGCGTCGTGTGTGGTGTGTTTATATGTCTGAGCATGCGTTTGAGTGGGTGACCACGTATGTCGAATTTACCGCAAGAGTGGCCAGGAAGACGTTTGGGTGTTGAGAGTAGGTCTGTAGCGCCGAACGAGGAATGATTCTGCGATTTTCTGTTTGGTCCATCACTTGCATATTTTAGAATTTTGATGCTCAGGTTGTCTGCTGTCAGCTCATCATTCGGATGCGTGATTAATCTGTGTTGTCCGAAAGGTGTTTCCTGCCTCTTATATCTAGCGTCACCTAAGTGTTCGTTAAATCTGAGTATAACGGCCCTCTGGCTCTCACCGATATAAAATGACTTGCCGGGTTCGCAAAGCCTACAGTCTGTCCTATAAATAACATTTTTGGCGTGACACTTCCCATGGATACCTGCATGACAGGCGTGGCAGAAACGACCTCCCCGAGGGCACTGCACTGGTTCCAGCGGCGATCTGACCAAAAGATCCTTCAGGGATGTGCCGCTTCTCCACGCCACCCGCATGGGAAGGCCAGAATTTCGAATGATCCACTTGACCCGGTCACCGAGAGCGTCGTCAACGAAAGGTAGAACTAGAGGAGCATCATTTACCCGGTTTTGTTGCCTGGGGCGTGGATTTAGAGCTTCGACATGGAGCTTTTTTAGGAGATGGTTCGGGTAACCATTTTTTGAGAAGAGATCGAAAATCTTTTTAAGGCTCCTCTTACGAGGGCTTCTGGGTGATAATCTACGCAGTGCCCGAAGAAACTGAGACCGGATGACATATTTTTTGAGCGAGCAAGGTTGAGCCGAGTCGTAAGGGAGGATGATTGGAGCTGCCATCGGTTTGAAAAAAGTTATTGGTTCTCTAGAGGAACAATAACCTCTAGAACCTCTAGAGAACACTACGAAGGTTATTGTTCTCTAGAGGTTCCTTCGTAGAGAACAATCATACATCGATGACGTGCCCCATACAGTCTTTGCTTGGCTGGTGACACGGTGCGCTCGTGTCTTCCTGGATGAGAGCAGCACCAGTGGCCGACGCCTGCAGGGCAAGCTTAACCGACTGATGGTTTCGCGGCGGCCCTCTTCTGCGGTTTCCGCCACTGTTAATGTCGCAGACGGTGTTTCCAACGTGGAGCAGCGGGACTTAGATGTTGCGGAGCCTGTCGCGGTTGGCGCCGAGCCGGTGCGGTTCCGCAATCTGTCTAATACAGTCCTTCCACAGGATCTTGAACAGATTCTCTCCAGGGGCCCAAAATTTGCACTTTCTCGCACCAATTTGGGTGCCACGCTGTGGGAGGTCGAAGCCGGGATTGAGAGGGGTGCTTTTTCTCTTCGTTGGTCTCTGGAAATAGAAAAAAGGAGGACCCAAAACGCAGCCTTGAGCACATCAGTTACTGGCTCTGGTCTCAGTCCCAGGTTCCCGGATAGCAGTGGCAGTCAGGCCCCTCTGGGATCAAGTAGTTTCGAGAGCTCGCTCGTGAAGTTAAAGCGCAAACTCATTGGCGCTTATAAGAACCATCGCCTGGCCCAGAAGCCGAATTTCACTTTGGCTCAGAAGCAAGGATTGGCAGAGCTCCGGTCGAATTCTACCTCGTCCTGAAGCCTTCTGACAAGTGCAAGGGTTTTGTCCTCCTGAACAAGGCTGATTACGTACGGAAGATGGAGGTCACCACTTTGGCGTATGAGCGAGTGCCCAGAAACCCTGCCAATAAAATTTAAGCCAAAACTAAGCGCCTCATGCGCGCTGTTTTGGACGACATTCTACCAAACGGCGTTCTGAAAGCACTAATCCCACAATGTTCCCGCACAGCCGAACTGTATGAGTTGCCTTAGGACCACAAGCCAGACGTACCTCTTCGTCCTATTGTCTCTGCTTGTGGAGATCCGCTAGACAAACTTACCTAGCTCCTGGAGCGGATCGCGTCACAACTTCTTCCGTTTGTCCCGGCACATCTGAAAAACACAGATGAGTACCTTGACCGCCTTCGCACTTCCCAGCAAGTACCCGAACCATCTTTAGTGTTGATGTCACCAACTTGTATGGAAACATCCCTGTTGGGGAAGCTTTGGATGTGGTTGAGAGCCTTCTTGAGAGACATAGGAGCATCAACACATACGAGCTCAGCATCCCTGACATCCGCGTTCTGCTTGACCATTGTCTCACCAAAAACTACCTCAGGTTTGATGATAACTTTTATAGGCAGACGCAAGGCATTGCTATGGGAAGCAGAGTAGCTCCCCCCACTGGCCATCATCTTCATGAACTGGCTGGAATCTTTCATTTTAGCTAGCCCACCTGATCAGCCAGTCGTCTACATGCGATATATCGATGATGTATTGGGGATTCGGACGCATGGCGAGGACTCTAGACTCTTACTTCGATTTTATCAATTCGTTTCATACCGGCATAAAATTCACCATCGAGCACACCGGCACGTCTGGTTCCATCCCTTTTTGGATACGCTCATCACAGTTTCCACGTCAGGGGCCTACACAACTGAACTTTTCTTCAAACTGATGGCAGCTCCAATCATCCTCCCTTATGACTCGGCTCAACCTTGCTCGTTTAAAAAATCTGTCATCCGGTCTCAGTTTATTCGGGCACTGTGTAGATCATCACCCGGAAGCCCTCGTAAGAGGAGCCTTAAACATATTTTCGATCTCTTCTAAAAAAATGGTTACCCGAACCATCTCCTAAAAAAGCTGCAGGTCGAAGCTCTAAATCCACGCCCCAGGCAACAAAACCGGATAAATGGTGCTCCTCTAGTTCTACCTTTCGTTAACGACACTCTCGGTGACCTTCCCATGCGGGCGTCGTGGAGAAGCGGCACGTCCCTGAAGGATCTTTTGGTCAGATCACCGCTGGAACCAGTGCAGTGTCCTGGGGGAGGTCTTTTCTGCCACGCTTGTCATACAGGTATCCATGGGAAGTGTCACACCAAAAATGTTATTTATAGGACAGTCTGTAAGCTTTGCGAACCCGGCAAGTCATTTTATATCGGTGAGAGCCAGAGGGCCGTTATACTCAGATTTAACGAACACTTAGGTGACGCTAGATATAAGAGGCAGGAAACACCTTTCGGACAACACAGATTAACCACGCATCCGAATGATGAGCTGACAGCAGACAACCTGAGCATCAAAATTCTAAAATATGCAAGTGATGGACCAAACAGAAAAATCGCAGAATCATTCCTCATTCGGCGCTACAGACCTACTCTCCACACCCAAACGTCTTCCTGGCCACTCTTGCGGTAAATTCGACATACGTGGGCACCCACTCAAATGCATGCTCAGACATATAAACACACCACACACGACGCTCCTTTGCCCCTTCAGTAAGAGGGTGTTGGGACTGCCGACACTTTTGCTTCGACCAAAAGCTTACCTCAGGCCTCCAGTCACTCGGCATTTGGAAAAAGTTTACCTCAGGCCTCTAGCCACGTCCACCTTGCACCCTCGCCTGACGACGGTCCAAGAACGAAACGTTGCTTTTACCTCATCCTACGCTTTTTTCTTTATCTTTACCTTGACGTAGCCTTTTTTGGCTTTTAGGGTTTAGATGTTTTAGCTTCTGGACTGGACTGTCATGACCCCCAGCGGGGCGCGTCATGCCAGGGACCTCAGCGGGGCGCGTGTTAAGTGGGAAGGCCAGTGTGCCAAACGGGGACGTTTTTAGCCAGCAGGGTCCTCTTTGCCTATCTAGACTCTCGTTAACAGAGGAGCTTTTGAACCATTAGGAGCAAAAGTCCTCCAGAGGGCTCTATATCGTCAGCAGGGGCCCTCTCTAGTCATCTGGGCTCTCTAGGCGAGAATGAGGGTGTTAATGGCCCTTCAAGTCCAGCACAGATCTTTGCAGCTAGCTGGACATTCATTTAAAGGGACAAGGCCACCGTTGTTAGCACTGCTCTTTGTAGTCAGCAGTGCCTACTGTGATTATCAGATGATGTCCCTGTAACTATAGGAATCCTTGAAACCAGTTGGACCCGCAGTTGAGTTTAGATCCCACTATCAATCGAAGGGTCCTTTCTAGAAATGAACCGACCTTAAAATGTTGGGAGAGGTTGCAGAATTGATCAAGTATAGGTGTGCCAAGTGCGGCAGCGCAAGGCGCGGGCGCTTTGCTCCGCGCTTGAGACCATAATACAAAAACCACGGACGGACGAAGCTATAAATGTCACAGCATTAACCTGCACCTCACCGGGGGTCCGGCGCCACCTTCGTCCCACCGGGGGCATCCATGGCCCCCTCTAACTCTGAAAATATGGGTGGTTAGCGCAAATCAGAAAAGTGCATTGGAAAGCTCGTGTGAATTCAGTAAGATTTTACTTCGAATTATTAAGCGCTCAGGTCAATGGTTTGACCTCCAGAGTCAAGTTAAGTCACGATAGGCTATTTCCACTAAGATATGCAATGCTTAATAGCTTAACTGCTGGCACTAAATGCTGCAATAGCTTAACTGGGCATAGTTCTCATGTCATTAGAGCTATTGAGATTTGGCAAAGTACATTTGATAGGAAAATACCAAACCTTTTCCCGCTATGTGAAACATAATGACCTCACGCCAGTGGTTTGACCTGCAGAGGCCACCTCGTGATCTAATATGACCTGAGGTCACGAAAGATCAGAAAGTGGCCTTGCAACTTTCTGATATATATATCAAATATATATCTTGTCTCTGTCATATATCAAATGAAAAGCAGAGACAAGATATACACAATGACATTTGATTCATTGCTCTAGCTTGATTAGGTCAACAGTTATCTTCAAAATACTGTTTTTGACTCCTGGTCACCTGTGGTGACTTAAGAGAGATTAAAAGGCAAATATCGTCCCTGGACTTCATGAAACGGTTCCAAGAACGCATTTCTGAGCAATCTGAGCATTTGCAATCATTTTTGTGACTTTTAGGTCATAGCTTTTTCCCATGCTTTTTCAATGAGAGAGGTCACCTCATGACCTGACCTCAGGTCACGAAATCGAAAAATCCCGGATATGCATTTTGTAGAACCTGGAAGTGCCATGAAGTGTAGGAAGTTTCGAATTGCTTGGCTTAGAAATGTAGCTCTCATAGAGCTAAAAAGTTAAAGTGAGGTGACCTTGGTTGACCTCACCTGGTGACCTGAACTTGTAGGACCCGAGGTAAAGTATTTCAGAGATGGTGGGAAAATGATGGGGTGAGAGACAGAGCCCTCAACCATGGTGCTGCGCCTCGTGGTTTTTCTGTTATTCCGAAAAAAACCTTAGGAGGGCCATCGACGGCCCCGGTGGGGCGAGGGTTAATCTTCGCCCTGGACAACTCCTGTAACAAATTTTCATCAAAATCTGAGATGTTGGGTGTTATCGCTTGTTTGAGTTGTCGTGGAATGCCTCGCACCCTGTTTTTGTGGCTCCGGAAAACCTGAGGGGGTGTTCAAACACCTCTCCCCCACTGGGGCGAGGGTTAAAACGCGCACTGGAGAGGGGTCTGGCACCACCGCGCACTGGAGGGGGCCTGATATGTCCCCCTAAAATCTCGTAAACTGATAGGCGTAGAAAAAAACGCTGTTTGAGGGGTGGGTGAGGGATATGGTGAACTACATCATGACCAATTTGTATTGACCCAGGTAAATATCTCCAAGGGTAAACGAGGTCATAAAGGTCAAATTTGGCCATGCTGAGAACCGAGTGGAAAATCCCGTTATTATGCGGGAAAAAGGCAGGAATAATCTAAAGGCATCATGGAGGGAAAGTCGCAAAGAACCTTCCCTAGAGTTTTAAAGTCAATGTCATTCAAGTTCATTGACCTACAAGGTCACAATATGGTATACTACTTATAATGTACATTATGACTAGCACTATAGCAACTGTTTGGCGGGAATTGAGGATTGACGTTTCCCATTGACCTTTGACTTTGAATTTTAACCTTGACCTTTGCATTGGGGTATTTTAACTATGACGCCATGACATAATATACATCAGACCGGGTAACGCCATTTGACCGGAAGCACTGAGGTCAGTAACCTTGAAAATGCTGATATGGCCTTTACCTTGACCTTTACCTTTATGTAAGGTGACCTTGACTTATCCCGGTTACATGGCGTTATGACGTCACCACTCGATCTCCAACGCAAGTGAACTGGTCCGACCGCGTGATTACGGCGAACTCAAAATGCAGGTCTGACTCTGAGAGCCTATAAGTTAAACATTTTCGACCAATTTACACATTTCTTTGGCCAACCGACGCGCTAACTCTGTTAAATGTGGCCAGGTATCGTTTTTTCGGCAACGAGTGATTCTCCGGCCACCTTGGAAAATCAGCTGTGGAGCCTCCGAGGCCCCCTGCAGTGCACGTGTTAAAGATAGTTAAAGGGTTTTTCCCACATGACGTCACAATATGGTGGCGCGTGACCACGGCCTGGTCTCGTTGCAGCCATTCTACTGGTGACGTCACTTTTGACATAGGCAACCACGCGGTGGCATCTTGCGGAACGATAGTTTCTTCGCGCATGTGTTTGGTGGCGCTGCTGCGGTTAAAGCTTAGACTTCGCTGGCACTAACTATGTTTTCAGGGGCGCAGCCAGGGGGGCACAGGGGTCACGTGCCCCCATCGGTGCCGGGGTGCCCTTTTGATTTCCAGGTGGTGTACCCTCTTTGGGCCGTGCCGCTCGAAATTTAGTGCCATACGCCGTTGAACCTAGATGGAACTAGACTGCATTTAGCGATTTCAACTATTGTTTGACAATTAAGTGCCTTTTTGGTCAGCGAAAGCATTCGGTGGCCTTTCCAACCACCCGGGAAGAGTATAGGCACGCAATCCGTTTCCAGATAATGCCTCGTCGCCAATAACCGTACGGGCGGAGCTCATCTGGTGCCCCCTGGAGCTGATCATGTGCTCTCTGAGCTGATCTGGTGCCCTCGTAGTCAATCTGGTGCCCCCTGAGAAAATAAGTGTGTCTTCTGAGCCTATATAATACTCTCTGAGTTAGTTTAATGCCTCCGAGCTTGCCTAGTGTCCTTTTAGCTGTTTTAGTGCCCCTTGAGCTGATCCGGGCCCCTGAGCTTATTTACTGCCTCCCAGAGTTGAACTTCTGTCCAGGGATGCAGCCAGGGGCACAGGGGGCACGTGCCCCCATCACTGCCGGGGTGCCCTTTTGATTGCCAGGTGGTGTACCCAATCTGGGCCGTGCCGCTCGAAATTTAGTGCCCTACGCCGTTGAGCCTAGATGTAACTGGACCACATGTAGCGATTGAAACTATTGTTGGACAACTTAATACCTTTTTCGGTCAGCTAGGGCATTCTGTCGCATTTCCAAACACCCGGGAAGAGTATGGGCACCCAGTATGTGTCCACCTAATGCCTCATCGTCGCCAATAATCGTACGGGTGAAGCTAGTCTGGTGCTCCTTGAGCTCATCTCGTGGCCTCTCAGCTGGTATTTGCACCTTGAGCTGATTACTTGCCCTCTGAGCTGATCTGGTGCCCCTGAGTCAATCGAGCGCCCCACTGAGCAAATAATTGTGCCTCCTGAACCTATATAATGCCCTCTGAGCTAGTTTAATGCCTCCGAGCTTGTTTGGTGCCCTAATAGCTGATTTAGTGCCCCTTAAGCTGATTCGAGCCCCCGAGCTGATCTCATGCCTCCCCAAGTCGATTCTGTCTCCTAAGTCAATATGGTGCCTCTTCAGCTGATTAGGTGCCCCCTCAGTTGATTATTGATGTCTCCTTAGATGGCCTGGTGCCCTCCTGAGCTGGTTTGGTGGGCCCTGAGCCCACTTTATGTCCCCTGAGCTGTTATGTTGACCCCTGAGCTGATTTAGGCTCCTGCCATAGTCTGGGGGGCTGGGAGCTGATCTGGCCCCGGAGCGGATCGATCTGGTGCCACCTGAGCTGCACTAATGCCCCTTAGTCGATCTGGTGCCTCCTGAGCCTATCTGATGCCCACTGAGCTAGTCTGGTGCCCCTGAGCTACTCTGGTGCCCTTTAAGCTGACCTGGGCATCCTGGGTTGATTACGTGATTTCCTGGGCAGCTCCCAGGCCATGAGTTGAGCTGGGCTCACAGGGGCGGGTGAGAGCCCCTGAGATGGTATGGGGCTCCTGAGCTGATTAAGTGCCTCCTGACTTGATCTGGTATTCCCGAGCTGATCTGGGCCCTGAGCTGGTCGGGGACCACTGATCTGATTGTTTGTCCCCGAGGCTGATCTGGTGCCCTATGGGCCGATCTGGTGTCCCCTGAGCAGCTCTGGGGCCTTTGAATTGCTTGGGCCCCGAGCTGGTGAGGGATTCCTGAGCTGAATTAGTGCCCCTGACATGATCTTGCCCCTGACCTGACTTGAGGCCCCTGAACTGATCTGGGGCCCAAGAGCGGATCTAGGTTCTGAGGGTACCTTGAGCTGGACTGGGCGCTGAGCTTGTGAGAGCCCATTAAGTTGGCTTGAGGCACCCTGAAGTGATCTGGCGCCTTAAACTGTTCTGAAGCTTCTTGAACTGGTTTAAGGCCCTATGAGCCTATCTGTGGCCCATTGAGCTAGTCTGATGACCTCATCGCTAGGGCCAATGAGCTAGTCTGGTCCCTGGGTGAAGCATGAACTGCTCTGTGGCCCTGATCTAGATCAGGGGCCCCTGAGGTGGTCTTGAATAGACAGATGATAAGAACACAAGGCCAACTCCCATCAGCTCGGGGCGGGGTCACTGAGCTAGTCTAGTCCCTGGAGGCACAACTGGGGGGGATGGGGGAAGCTGCTCTGGAGGCCTTTGATCCACACTTGGGGTCCCCAGAGCTGGTCTTGAATAGATGGGGAATAAGAACGCAATGGAAACTTGGAATGGAACAATGGAAATTGTAAAACGGAGCTAACGAGGAATGAGGAATCTCTAAAACGGCTTGTGATACCTAGGCACCCCTGGTTACATAAATTGCTTATTATACTGGTGGATTCCGGGAAGGGATGATAAAAGGGCATGTGCCCCTGAGCTCAGAGCACAGTCCCCTAAACCAGGATTTCTACTAATTAATCTAAATGAAGAACTAGTTTTCACAATTTTCAGCCCTGTCACACCATCCCCATCCAAACCACCGGCCTGTTCACCTTTTATTTACTCTTAACTGGGACCGAGCCTTGAGAATATGGAACTTAATAGACGCGTTCAAAAGGTATCTCCCAAATTTTTCCGGCTGCAAAAATGTGTTCTTTCAAAGACACTGCTACTCCTCGTCCCACGGCGATTGTGGGAGGCAAGGAACTTTATCCGCGTTCAGCCAGGGCTCACTCCTCACGACAAAACCAGAGGGCATAACAAATGAATTTTCGACTCCAATATCCCTTAACCTGCACATCGTAACAGATATCACATGCTCCCCTGATTTCTCTGATGTTAAGTACTTACTTGAGTTGGCTGATTTGTCCTTAAATCTATCCAAAACAGTCGTGTTTTGGCTACTTCCATGACATTTTTGTGATATTTTTTCTTTTTTTTCGATTTTAAGCGAGTTTTCCTTCTCCGCCAATGATTTATTTGCATTTTAATTGAACCAAAGATGCCCAAAAAATGATATAAACAAAGATATAGTAATTTTTTTAGGTTACGTTAAAAGTTCCCTTTTTCCCCGGGGTGCCCCTCAAAGTTGGTGTGCCCCCCATACGAAAGCTCTGACTGCGCCCCTGTATGCTTTCGAGATTTGTATTTCCTAAGAAGTTTTCGAGTCCGCTTCAAATTTGAGATTAAAGGGAAAAGATCACTTTTTCGAAATACCTATTTAATAATTTATAGCCAAAATAAATCTGAAAATGGGGAAATCACATTTTGTTTCCACCTCCAATCGCTCTAAACAAGGATATTGTCTCTTGCCTTGCTACGCTGGGTTCAGGCGCGTAGCCAGGCTGGGAGCGGCAAGGGCGTGCGCCCCCCACCCCCTCAGGAAACGGGCAAATA
Organism: Lepas anatifera; assembly: GCA_034440635.1. NCBI lineage: Eukaryota > Metazoa > Arthropoda > Thecostraca > Lepadidae > Lepas > Lepas anatifera. The sequence goes on along the minus strand of JAOTON010001937.1, from coordinate 522,866 downwards.
ATTCACGCGGCCTGCTCACACTATGCTGTGTCCAAGCGTGGAACTTTATAGCAAACAGGGTCCCCTTAAGCTGTCTGCAGCACTACATCCACTGTGACAACCAGGACCCTTTTTACCCACCAGAGCCATCTGTAAAAAGGTTCCCTTTGAACCACTGGGCCCCTGGGACCCCCCTGTCCAGAGATGGACCCACTCTGGTCAGGTGGGCCCTCTTTAACCAATAAAGCCAGGATGATCAGCGGGACAATTTGGGCAGGAGGGCCCAGTGCGACTCGCAGGGCGTCAGGGCCCTGCCTATAGCCTTCAGGGCCCAATCTGACCAGCTGGGTCCCCTTTCCCGTGAGGGGACCATGGTGGTTGGCAAGGACCTTTTAAGCCTACAGGGCCCACTCTGACTTTCAGGGTCCTTTTAACTCGAGCAGCCTCCGAACTGGTGGTACCGACTGCTCTTCGCGGGGCCCTCTATCGTCAGCAGGGTGCTCTCTGGTCAGCTGGTCCCTCTATGTGCATCACTGAGGGTCCTGTTGGTCCTCTAGGTCCACCACAGACTTCTGTAGCTTGTAGGGTCCTTTGAAACAGCAGACTGTTTTGTGACCCACAAGACGTTCTATGGTTATTAGACCTCCTATATAACCCATATAACCCAGAGCCAGCAGGCTCCATTGTAACGCACGAGGCTCTCAACAACCGGCAGCATACTGTTTCACTAGCTGAGCTCTCCTTTTCAGGGACAAAGCCACCGTGGTTAGCAGGGCCCTTTTAGCCAAAAGGCAGTGACAGCGGAACATCCGAATTTAAGGGAATGGGCACCATGGACTTTTCAACCCAGGGGAGGACGGCACCGTGCCCCGATGCTCCCCCTCCCATTTCCATCAACAGTGCCAACAGGCGAAGGTTTGATGGGACAAAGCCTTCGAAGGTTTGATGTCCCCCGCCCACAAACTCGACAAACATGTCTTGAAGGACATCATCAAGGACAACGTCAAGCCTCTGAAACAAAACGCGCAAATTCAGCTGGTAATATTTTACAAAAGTCGTAACCACATGAATCCCATGAAAGGCACGATGCGACGCAATGTAGTTTACAGGTTCTTATGTCCCCACGGCGACTGTAAGCGCCGTTCTCAACCTGTCGCCTACATAGGAGCTGCAACCACAACGCTCTCCCGTCGCATGACTATGCACCTACAAGCCGGCCCGCCCCCCCCATCAACATACGATAAACAGGCATCAGCATAAAATCACCCGATGCGACTTGGAAGACAACATCACCGTCACAGATTCGAGCCAAAACCAGCAAAAACTGTGGATCCTCGAAGCGCTCTGGGTGAACCAAGAGCTACCAGCTATAAACAGAGCAGAAGCTCACCAGGGAGGCGAAGCTGGTTGGTAGTGCATTCTAAAATCCTTTGCACGAGGCAAAAAGAATAGAAATAACATAATCAAATTAAGAACAAAACAAGCACTGCAGAGCAAGAACTTTACTAGAAGGCAAAGCAGACAAACAGAATATGGCAATAACAAAAGCAAGTTTAGAAACACAACAAAACATGCACAGATTGCCACAGAGAGAGAGCATAACCAGAGGCAATTCGGCAAAACAAAATATGACAAAAAAAGTCATGAAAGAGACATGAGCGTGGTCGCTGAGAAGTATCCTAATTGAGAGTCTGTGTTTAATTTACAACAGTCTGTGTTTAAGTCTAAGTCATATTTTGGCCATATATTTTCTCTTAAGCACTGTCGATTAAACTTTAACGAAGAGTTTGTTTTGGCTAGTTCTCTGTTTTCGTGCTTGCAGGTTCGTATAAGTTCTTTCTCTCTGTTGTCGTTGATGGAAGATAATATAAGTCCTAAATCGGTAGGCATTACTAAGTTATATTAATCGTGGCATTTACAGGTACAGTCGACCTTTCAAAGGCTTTCAGCGATCATTATCGAGACATTAAAGATCTAACCACATACTAACATTACATACAAAAACACATATTATATAAAAGTCGTGGCAATGTCGAGCGGATTTTAAATGGCGATCGGTTGTATGAAAAATGAAGCTTGCAATATTTATGATTACATGATAACGTGACTAAAGGTTTTAACTTCCTCTTTTTTAGCATACAAAAAACATGAGGCCTCAAGTCTTTCACCCTTTTTTCCTTTGCTTGCAGTTGTCATGTATTCCACAGGTGGAGCTTCTCAGTTTGGTCGAGCTGTGTATTGAGTTCTGGGTTGTGTTCATGGATGTATAGTGCTTCTGTGATACATATTCTGAGGTGATCATTAATGTGCTTGTGCGTAAATGTGCTGTCGGTGAGGAGTTTTCTGGTGAGCTGTGTTTGGTGGTGTTGTGGGGGAATTTGAGAAGCTCCTCCTTTCCCTCCCCCACACGCCCCAAATGTCATCAATAAATCTTATGAAAATTAATGGCTTCCTATGCTCTCTCCTCATCAGCTCCTCCTCCCATTGTCCCAAATATGTACGGCCGGTTCCACACTGATTGCTAGATGCCCCCCGAAATGCGTCGCCAACCTCCCGAAGGGTTTCCGGGAGCCAGCTTGCCCGTCAGGAGCCGCCGGCAACCCGGGTCGGCGCGGGGCCAGCCGCGACCCCCACACCCGCCCCCACACTGATTGGTAGGTATTTGTGTCAGCTGTTTTAAGAAGTATCTTAAAAACGATTACACTTCTCATAAAAGGTTACGTCTCTGGTAACGTATGTTGACGAGCTCTTTAGATGTGGGCCGCTGGGAACGGAATGAGACTTCAATTTGGAAAGTTATGGACAAAAAAACTGTTTTCACCGGTCCCGACGATTTTCAGTGTCTTTTCTCAATTACTTTCGAATTTTGGACCCGATGAATTATTTCTGCACGTCAGTTCATGCATCCAATTAAAACGCAGCAGGGGAGGCAACAACGTTGTCGGCAGGAAACATCACTGGAGAGATATTTCGCAAAAACGACCGCAGCCTAATACCTACAAATCAGTATGGAACCGGCTGTACATGCATAGTTCTTTCCCAGTTTTGAACCAATTGCCGTACCATCAGTTTGAATGAAGTGTTTTCGGGATCCTAAGCTAAAATTATTGCTCTCTAAGACTAATCTTATCATGTTCAGCACCTCCTCTGTCGGAATGCTCCTTTCTTCCCTTTCCTCCAACGCCACCCTGCAAGCTTTCAGTCCCTCCTCCTTCGGTACGCTAGGATATAATCTTCGTATGTCCATGCAAGACATAATTGGGTCTGGTTTACCATCCGGTGTATGGATCCTAGGGCAGTCAGAAAGCTTTTTTAGGAAATCTGTTGCGTCCCTTATGTACGTTTTCTGGTTTTCTACGTGACTTTTCAGCTCTTGTTCGGCTATTTCCGCAACCCTTTCCGTGGCGTTACCCCTGCCGTTCGCTATGATCCAAGTGGCACCCCTTCTGTATGGGACTTTGGGCTGCCTTGCAGCCTCCCCGGTTGAGGGTTCACTGGCAACATGTACATTTTTAAGTGGAGCCCGATATAGCCCCTTTTTGAAGAGTCTTTGGACGAGTTCCTCCACTTCCCTGCCCATGACTCTGGTCTGGTCCTTCTCACTGGCGCAGTATGTGTCTGGGTCTTCTGTCTCCGCTTTAAGGTTAGAGGTGTACGTCTCGCTGTTCAGAATCACCACGCCTGAGCCCTTATCAGCAGGTCGTATAACGATGCTTTCATCGTCAACTAGACTTCGTAGTTCACCTTGCTCCTTGCTGTCCAAGTTTCCCCTGACCGTTCGTTTAAGGCGTCCTACGATGGTATTTTCCACCTCTTCCAGGTAAAGGTCCAGCCACAGGTCTCTTCCTTTTGGTGGCATCCATGATGACTGTTTATATTTACGATCGTCGTTATCTCGGCTCGGTTTGTTGTTTTGATTGTTCTAATATTCTAGCAGTCTCATCAATCTCTCCCATTGTTTTATCTCCGACAGTATACTTGGGAGTGTCTGCCTGTTTGTGGGGACGAAGGATAGTCCTTTTTGTAGCACGCTTAACTCTTCCCGTGTCAGTTGCCTTTCCGAGAGGTTGGTGACCTGTGCTACCTCTACGGAATGTTTGGAGGGTGCCTTTGGATTTATGACTATACTTATATATATATATATATATATATATATATATATATATATATATATATATATATATATATATATATAATATATATATTATGCTCTACAGACCTAGTGTAAACACCTTTTTCGAAAAATTTCCGGCGTTTGGGGGCCAAAAGATAGTTTGGCCCCCTCCAGCGCTTTGGGGGGCCATGGCCGGAATGGCCCCCTTGCGTCCGCCGATGGACACAGTGTAGTCAAAGCGCGTCAGACTGGTTGTTGGTGTGGCGGTGTGAAGTGCTCAGCCCATTTATTTATTCTGTGTTGGTAGCATGCGTGGAATTTATAGTGAGATCGTTGCATCACTTTTTCTGTAAAGGGGAGACCGGGGTCAACTGTAGAAGTTTTTACTTTTCTGCTTCAGAAAGGACAATGCTTTATGCTAGACAAGTTTTCCTCGTATTTTCAGCAGCGTTGACATTTTGGTCATCTGGCAGACGTAGCCACTATACCAAAATAAAAGCATTTATCGGCCGAAACTTGGCTTTTAAAAACTTAGTTCAAATGTTACAATTGACCTCATCAAGGGTCAGTTGTAACACCCCAGGGGTCAATTGTAATATATTAAAGCCATGCGTCTATTTCTTTCCGATCGCGATGCATGTCTCGTGGGTCCACAAAGAATATAACTGACACTGGATCAATGTTTCTTTTGCACTGCTTGGTTTGCAGGTTCTTCAAGCATACAATACAGAAAACATCCTCTTCTTTATCATCACTGGTTCTACTGTTGCCGGGTGTTCTCTGGGCCTTTTTGTTTCTGGCTTTCTGTGCCTTTTTCGTCCTCCTTGCGTAGGCTGAGCCTTCTCAGAAAATGTTTCTGTGCAAGTGTGGTTTTTTGTTTCCCCGTTTTTTTCGCTCCAGCGCTCTCCTTTGGGGTGTTTCGGTTAGAATTGCCATTTTTGGGTCTTCTAGCTAACATTGGTTTGCTTCCATGGTCCGGTCTCCAGCAAAGGCCGAACGATCTCAGGGATGACCGCCCCCCCCTCCCTGATGGGCCGGGCTGTTAATCATCCAGATGGCCAGTACAACCCACGAACCTAACTACTGCATTGCTGCAGCAAATAATCAGTTTAATAGTAGGTGAGGTCATGGGGTAACTTCTAACACTGTTACATCTGATCCCAAGTAAAGTATTAAAATTGTCCCCTTCGCACCACACCACCTTCAAAACAAACATCCACTTAACGATTTGATGCAAGTGGTGGCTACTTTGCTCATTTTGCAACTAATTTAGTCTTCATAGCATATCTCACTCAAGCTGTTCAGGCTGTGACTTACAACATCCGCCAATAAGCTAAACATCTTTCAAAATTAAAAAAATAAAGCACACCATAAAACACTTAATTGCAAACTGTTCCCGACTTACCAACCGCACCGAGTCAAAACTTTTGAAAAAAGAGGTATCAGCTGACTGCGCATTTCCGGTGTTGCGGCTGATCCATCCGTTAATTTGGAATTATGGTCAATGTTGCAATAGCTCCGTTTTATATCTGACCCCAGTCTAAGTTGTTACTTGGCCTTTCTCATCGATTCCTTGAAGTTGAAAATTGGGGAAAGATTATATATTCGGCAGAATCATCAAACTGGCTCCCAAGAAACCATTCGAACAGAGAAAGAGCTGGCGACGCGACATGACCATGACAGTTGGTGCGTCGATAAGCCCCAAAAATAATTAAGTGGTTTTTGCACCACATTCCCTAGATGATTTAACAGCAACAGCCCCACAATATAGTATGTATGTACATAAAACTTTTCAGATTTAGATTATAAACCACATGTGTTTGAAACTTTGGGAATTTACTTACTTTGCCTCACTCAAAAAGAAAAATAGGAAATAGTTTATTCATTTAACATACATTTCGGCATTTTCAGGGTTGCCAGGCTGGCCATTTTCTGGCCAAATTTCTCGAATTTAGCCTTTTTTGTCGTGTTTGGCTCGGCAATTTTTTTCGGTTGGCCCTCTCCTGGAATCTGGCCTTTTGGCCCTTTTTCTGGGCGCTGAGACCCACAGCTATTTTTGGTTTAATCCTTTCATAAATATGGCTCCTTTTGGCCTTCTCCGCTCTTAAATAAGATGTACTGACACCAAAAAAGCAACAGAACAGCATAAAAAACTGTTGTGGCGGTGGGAGGGACGATCCACAAAAGTGACGGCCACCGAAAACCGGACGCGAAGGATGCGATACTATAGGCACCCTTTGGGTGAAAATCGTATGGCAAAGTGAGCCCTTTGAGGCTACACCCTCCCCCACTTACCAAAATCATAGATTTCCCACTCTTCAAGAGCAAGAAATTCACAGTTGGAAAAGCATGAATATTATTAAGTGTTAGCGGGGAGTGGTGCTGCCAAGACCATTCATGATGCTGAATTAGTTTCTAAACAGCGATACAAATCATTTTTCTGTAGGTTATGCCTACTGTTAGGGGCAGTTTTAGCCTCAAATCCGGTTTTTTGGGCCGATTCGATTTATTTATTAGGCCCTTTCAGCTAAAATAAAATTTGACCCCTTTTTGGCGATTTTTCTAACACGGGTTTTCCCCGCCGAAAAAACCTGGTAGCCCTGAGTAAAATCTAGAATTCATGGAATATGGAATAAAACAAATATTGCGAACATATTTTTTATTACTAAGGTGTCTAAGGTTTTATTAAGCTCCCTACCCCTCCAAATGGGGTCTGGATTCCCTGAAAAGACTATAATGACCTGCACAAGAAATGCCCCGCCCCCACTGATATTTCCTTAAAAATGCCCTGATTTGACATGTACTGGTAACCTGACCTAAGATGACCTAACCTTAAGGTATTTGACAGAAGTTATACAAATGATCATGAAAAAGGTATGCCAAGTATGGCGGCACGACGCGCCGCTGTTTTTCTGCTATTTCGAAAAAAACCCAAGGGGGCGGGTTCCCGCCCCAGTCAATGCACGTGGTAAGTACTTGCATGTGTTGGTTGATTTGTCCTTAAATCTATCCAAGACAATCGTGTTTTGGCTAATTTCATGCGGCTTCGGTGATACTTTTCTTGTTGTTGGTTTTAAGCAAGTTTTCCTCCTCCGTCAATGCTTGAAATCAAAGGTATCCCAAAATTGACTTAAAATAATATATGGTAAGCTTTTTCGGTTACGCTAAACAGTATCCTTTTTCTTTCTGGGTGCCCCTCAAACGTGATGTCCCCCAATCCCAAGGCTTTGGCTGCACCCCTGAGTATTTCGCTATTAAGATCTGATTAATAAATATAGGCACGTAGGTATTTAAGCTACTACGGTTTTGTGCCGAAACTCTTCGGAGAAATAATTCCATTGCTCTGTTCAGTTAAATTAGCTTGGCTGAAAATGTTTAAGTGTCACTTAGTATGGATTCAGAAAAAAACAACATGAAATTCGTCTCGTCAGAAAAGTCAATTATGACTTGTTAAGTCGCGACTCAGAGCCAGGTTTGACTCTTTTCTCGACAATTTTTCTTGAGTCGGAGTTGAGTCGACTCACTTCTGGACGTGGTTTGAGTCAGAGTCTCTCACCGGTTGAACGCGTTGAATTGAGTCAGAAGAGTTGAGTCGGCTCAAAAAGGTTTGAGTCATCAGCAAGTCTGTCCTGAGTGGCAGGTCCCGGGTTCAAGTCCCGGCGGAGCCTCTGAATAATTCGATCTGATCCCCCAAATGCCTTACAACAAGGTGAGGGCTGGCAGTGACGTATAACCATGGCAGTTGGAGCGTCGTCAAAACCTCAGCAATTGTTATTATTAGACTATGTATATACGACGCTTGGTAGAAAGTGGCTGATGAACGGAAACGTGGCAGGCTGGCGATAAGTAATATAAAATATTTATGTTTTGAACAACAGTAGCCTCTTTTCAAGTTTATGGATTTTTTAAGCACGCGATGAAGGTTTATTTTATAGAAAACAAAGTTTTTTGTTTTATCAAAATCGACCCAGAACCTTCGAACATAGCAAGGGGCCGATGTGCACACTCCACCGATTCCGACTTTTTACAGGGGTGGTGCAATAGGGTTAAGCACATTTCACACACTGAGGAGAGGTCTCTGACAGAGCCTCCCGGCCGCCGTATCAGATGGTTTTGTCTCGAGGGAACAACAGAAGCCTGCAGATTCTCTGCCCAAACTCTGTCGCAACCTGTCGTCACCGCCACTTGACAGAGATGGCGTCACTCGGCCGAGGGAACAGTGTGACAGCGACACTCTGACATGGCCAGTTTTCGGTCGGGTGCCGCTGACGGTTGCGACGCTGACGGTCTCAGCTGTGGCGAAACTGGGCCAGCCGCGCCGCGCCATCCGTGCAAAGCTGGCAACGCCTGCCATGGCCATGGGGCCGACACAATGGCCTGCTGATCCGGCGTCCAGCTGCTGGCGGCGCTGTCATGCTTCGGCACTCGAGGTCGCCGCCGCTGACCGCACGGCACAGGAAATGGGCGCCCCGGCGCAACTGGGCTAACGCTTCCGGTCTGACATATCCGAAGCCGCTCAGCGGCCGAAGGCTCGCTCTATTGACCGATTTCAGTGGAGTGAGGCCGTCAGACGCCAGCGGCGTCTCACCAGAGGTCACAGGTCACGTGCTGCGGGCCAGCGGTCAGCGGTATTCTCAGGACGCGAGGCAGTAGAGCTGTCGGCTCACGGACAAGGCGCATTGTCGCTGCAAACAGATATTGCACTACTAGTGTTTGCTCAGGACGCGAATTTGGAGCGCCGGTGTTATTTCATAGAGACGTTATGTCCTCAATGGTGATGGAACGGGGGGGGGGCATGCTTAATGCCAAACAGGTCCCACCACCATGTACTGTACCTCGTTTGATCGACACATAAGTCTTATCCCATATTAGGCACTGCATTCAAGTCTACGGCAGTGCAAACTCAAGTGTTCTCTCCCATCTTCAGATAGTTTTAAACTTCTCTGCTCGTGTTATCTCCGGTAGAAGAAGATTTGACCATATTTCTGATGTAGGGGAGACTGGGGTCAAATGTAACACGGGGCAATTGTAACACTGGCCATATTGTCTAAACTTATCAATGGATGGCGTTTGTGGCACAACCGGAAATGCGTTATCAGCTGCTGCCTTTGTTAACGAAGTTTCAACTCGGTGCGGCGGGTAAGTCAGACGCTGTTCACAATTATGCGTTTTTGAGGGTGTTTTGTAACTTTTGAAATATTTAAAGATGATTAGCTTATTATGAGATAAAACAAAAGTTGCGGTCAAAAGAGTGTTAATAGCACGAAAACAAATCTCAGCCAGCTTGGGCGGCAATTAGGTTAAATTGCCGGGAGGGGACAATTAACATTATCTGGGGTCAAATAACAATGTTACAATTGACCCCTATGCCCTTACGACGTATTAAACTTGTTTCTACTGCACAAATGCAGTAGCTAGGTTAGTGATTTTATGATCAGGCGCGCACCCAGGATGTTCATTTCGGGGGGGCCGACGAGGGGATGTCAGGCCGATGAAGAGAGCGCACTTGTTCACTCAAAGGGACCAATCTTCATATCCTGGGGTGGGGGCGATGAACTTTTTGCTTCGCAGACCTAGTGGCAACTGTTTTTGGGAGGAGGCACTACTTAACTCTTAGGGGGGGGGCAGGCCTGGATCCAGGCCGACCGTTGGGGAGGGGGGGCAAAGCGCCCTAAAATCAGGAAAACATGGATTTTGAAGAAAATAGACGAAAATCGGGCGATTCGGGGAATTTCCCTGTTTGTCCCCTGGTTCATCCAGTGGGGAGGGGGAGGGTGTAGTGGAGGGCCCGCTGTCCCCTGGGTGCGCTACTGTTAAGGATAATCAAGTTGCTTTCCAATGATATTTTTGTTCGTAGGCTGGTATATGTTTCGGAAAAGTGGCAATGTGGGCTGTCCTATATAATATTTCTTATATTGAAAAATTAACGATGATAATTTGGGTTTAAGGGCACGTCAGCTGCTAAGGCTATATGTGCTCAGTTTGAAAAATGAACGAGATTTTAGTCAAATTATACATATATTTCTGTAGGTAGTCAGTTTAATAGGCAAATGTGCCCAAAATAATACGTTTTTGGTTCTAGAAAGGGTCATTCCTTTTTGGCAACAAGTTCAAGATTTACTGACCGGGCTGACAAGTTAATTTTTACGAGCATTTTGAACGCAGTTTATTCAGGTCATTTATAGCGAATTGTTAAAATCACCGAAATTCGTTTTTGTGTTCATCTCTCTAAAAAAATTGCATCGGCTGTTTTCAAACAAATGTCTCGCACTTTCAGAGAATGCCTCGTTTACCACAGGCGGATGTAGGGAGGCAAGGGGGCACGTGGCCCCTCCCCGATCAAACCTTGGCGCCCCCTGAAATGGTCACGGCGCCCCCTGAAAGGTCGATGGCGCCCTCCTGAAAGGTCGCTTCCCACCCCTCCCAAGGATGCGAAAATCGGCGCCCACCGATAGAATTTTGCGCCCATCTGGTTTTGCCGGTCAAACGTGGCGCCCCCGGACCAGATAACGCCCCCCGGAAGGTGCCCCCTCCGATCGGCAATCCTGGATCCGCCTATGTCGTTTTCGACCACGCACCACCGAACGCGGGACTCGACTGGAGACGGTCCATGAAGCTGGAGTGAAGGCAAAAGATGCAGAAGTGTTCGCATTAGGATGTTTTTATCGTCGAAATTCATATGACCTTAACATGGTACAATTGACCCCCGGTGCTGTTACAATTGCCCCTCACGTGGGGTCAATTGTAACAGCTGAAGTAAATTTTTAGAAGTGAAATTTTGGTCCCTGATTTTTTTATTTTGAAATCTTTCTAAGTCTGTCACACTGCAAAATCTTCAAAGTTGATGAAAATATAATTATAAGTGCTCTAACCCAAAACACTATTTCTCCATAACCAGAAATGTGGAATTTGTTACAATTGACCCCAGTCTCCCCTAATACATGAGCTGGGATGGCTCTCCATGGCGCAACTTGCTGATTATTTCGATGTGTGCATGAACCACAAAATACTAACTACAGGTGCATCATCATCCTTGCGTTGCAATTTTATATACAACCACCAGAACGTGTTCCGCGAAACTCGTCAATCCATGGGTGGAGATCCCGGGGTTGGGGGAGGGTGGGGGGGTCAGGACCCTCTGATTTGGAGATCGAAAGAACCTGGGGGTCAGCCCGGGTCCTTCATCTCCCGCTCTCACAAAATATTGTCTAACCGATAAGTAATAATGGTTCAATTCACAGAATTTTTTGGGACCGGCTGAGTCATAATTTGACCTATCTGTCCATTTGCATCTTCTTTGTTGAGGGGTACAAGAGACCATGGGCGGCGCCACGGCTTTCCGTCACGACTCTAAGTCAGGAAAAGAACGGGGCCCCAAGCTGGTCTAAGGTCCCTCAGCTGAACTAAGCAGCATCCTTAGTCGGTTTTTGCAGAGAGTACGTGATTTAGTGTTGGGCCATGCTCTTCCTTTAACACGCGCAGTGGAGAGGGGTCTGGCGTCAACGTGCAGTGGAGGGTCTTGAAGTGCCCCACCCCCTGAGATCTCGGAAACCAAGAGGGTTAGAAATTACCCTTTGGGAGGTGCGTCAGAGCGATGATGATTTACGTAATGGCTAGGTTTCATTGGCGTAGCTTAGTATCTTCAAGGTCAAATGAGGTCGTAGAGGTCACATATGGACCGTGCTGGAAAACCTATAGGGAAATGCCGTGATTATGCAGAAAAAGTGGAAATACACTGAAAGTGAACTTAGATCATAGAGGGAAGGCTCCACTTAATGTCCTCTGAAAATTTGAGGTCAAGATTATTCAAAGTTAATGACCTATGATTAGCAAGACCTATTCCCAATAACGGATAATATAACTAGCACTGCAGCAGCATTTGGGCCGGAATTCATGGTTTGACCTTGAAAAAGCCTTTGACCTTGACCAGTGACATTGACTTGATAGTGTGTAACCTTAACCATCTCTGTGGTTGGGGTGTTTGAACACCCCTCACGGGTTCAACGAAAAACGGCGGCGCGAGGCGCCGCCGTAATTGGCACATCTTATCTTTGACCAACTCTGACTTTCTCCAAAATTCTAAGGTTCAATATTCGAGATACATATTCTCCTATTTGCACAAGGACATCTCAGGTCAGGTCACCAGTGCAGGTCAAGTGACCTCACCTCCAAAAATTTTGAAGGTGGCATAAGTAAGAAATGGGCGAATTTATCGGGTTGAAACTTATACCACATAATGGGCTCACCGAGTACTACAAACATATTTCGGGATTTTTCATATCGATGACCTAGAGTCAGGTACGGATCATGACCTCTCCATTGCAAATGCATGGGAAAACAGGATTTGGGCTGTATTTGTGTAGATGCAGCTGAGAATACCTACATATTCTCCAAATCATAGTATCCTGGGCATCTTTCATGGTCCATGGTGCAATTTTTTATCTGTGACCTCTGCGAGGTCATCAGGGGTTACTTAAGCAGTTTCCAGACTTTGGTCAATAACTTTTCAGGAATTGGTGATACAGCTTTTATTTTGGTACCATTACGTTTGCATTGCTATTGCGTTTCGATTGATATACATATCGACTATGCTAGACTGCAAAGTAAGCTTGACCTGACCTGAGGTCAGGTAATATTTGTGTTTTGACCTAGTATGGTCATATTATACATCATTAGATTGGCCGTGACGAGAGGAAGTGAATAGTACCTAAAAATGATTCTAGCTCAACTCTGCCAGAAGCTAGAACCCAAAACCTGTACTAAAAATGCCGCATTATTTGACCTGTCATGACCTCAATATTGAGCTGAGCCAAAAAGTGACAGATAGTTTCTTCATGAATTATTATGAGCTATCCATCAGCCTTCGCATTTCGCTTTTCCGCATAGGGGTCGAGTTCGAGGGGGGTGTGCAAACACCCTTCTCGAACTCTATCAGGGCGAAGGTGGCTCGGAGGCCCACCTGGGGGTGTTAACTATGAATTCATAGCATAGCATACGTTATACTGAGAAATACCATCCGTCCGAGCACTGGGGTCAATTACCTTGACATGTGATGTTGACCTTTATTTGGGGTGACTGACATATAACCCGATTATATGACGTTGTTAGTTTATCATTTATGTTTCCTCAATAGGCGTTCTGAGCTTAGCTCCTCTGTCCGCCTCTAAAGCATCGTGGGAGAATTTAAATTTGAAACGATTTAAGTGAAAAACAACGTAATTTAGAGCCTGGCCATCTTTAATCTAGCGGAGAAATTCTAGCCTAGTTATTTGCAATATTATATCTCGTTATTAAGTCACCACTCGGTCTACAGTGCAGGCCAACTGGTGGGACCGCGCGATTGCGGCGGTCTCAAAATATACCTAAGTCTTACTTACCTAAGGTCTTTCTATAAGGCGTTCTGTGCAAGGCACTTTTGCCCGCCTCACAAGTGTTTCAGAATCTGAAAGCCTATAAGTAAAAAAATTTGGGCCAATTTTGTTTTTAAATTCGTTCACCAATCGACGCGTTCATATGTTTTCCCAAATGTGGCCGAGTAGCGTACTTTGGCAGCGAGCAGTTCTCCCGCCACCTTGGAAAAAAGATGGGGTGCTTCAAGATCCCCTGAACTTCGCGTTCTAAGGTCTTCGACCTCTGAGTTAATTTGGCCCTCTTTGAGCGGATTCAGGGCCTCTGACTGGCGGCTTGACTGAGCCTCTGAATTGGCGTGGAGCCCCTGCGTTGGTATTGCCCTCCCCCTGAGCAGTTTTGAGATCTTGTGAAGTTACGCTGGTCTGCGGTCCCTGAAATAGACTAAGGCCTCCAACTGGTTTGGGCCTCTGGTATGGTATGGGCCCTTGAGCTGGTCTGGCAGCTGAGCCCTTTACGTGGTCGGGTTCCCTGCAGTGATCTTGATAACCCTGGGCTAAACTAAACCCGCAAGAGTTGGCATGAGCCCCTGAGCTCACGGTGGGTTCCGTATTTGGTTCGTGGCTCCTGAACTTTTATGGGACCTGCCAGGTGGTCTTCGGACCCCTGAGCTGGTCTGCACCCCTGAGTGAATTTATGCCTCCTGAGATCAAAGTTTCGCAGGTGCCCTTGGGCTGTTCTGGGGGCCGCTGAGACTCTTGCACAGGAGGTTCTAGGCTTGAGCTTAAGGCCTCCAGTCGCTATCGTCCTCTGAGTTTTTTTGGACCTCCTGAGCGGCTTTGGGGTCTCTGAACAGGCCTGACTCGTGATATTGAGTTCCCTCAGCTTGGGGCCCCTTTAGATAACCAGGCCCCCACACTGATCTTGAAACCAATATCAAGCGCACGGCACTGGAGTGCCGTGCGCTTGTCAGGACCCGTAACTGGTTTTGCTGGTCTTAGGACCCCGGAGTTGGTTTTGAGCCGACGGAGAGGGAGTTTTGCAGGTAACCACTAGGCTGTTCTGGGGCCGTGAGAGGATATTGCACATGAGCTTACTGGCTCCGCCTTAGACCCTGAGCTCGTTCAGGGGTCAGGAATTGGTCTAGGGCCCCTGAGAGTATTTACTTAGGAGGTTCCTGGCTTGGTCGTAAGGCCCGTAGCTGGATTAGTCTCCCTTGACCTGGTAAGAGCCCCTAAGCTGGTATTGGGCCTTTTAAACGGCCAACGGGTAAGGGCCTTTTAGCTTGTCCGGGCCCTGTTGTGCTGATCTAGGTCCCTTAAAATTTGGGCGCGGTAGTCGAGTAGTCAGCGTAGCTGGTTTCCATTCAGCCGACCCGGGCCCGGCAAACCCAAGGCCCGGCGGCTTCCCTGAACAAGGAGCAAGCTGGCTCCCGAGAAACCCTTCCAACAGGGGAAGAGTTGGCGACGCCATATGGCCCTGGCAGTTGGTGCGTCGATAACCCCCAACAATTATTATACAGGTCCCTTGAAATTGTCGGGGGCCCAGCTTGTCTGGCCCCCTGAGTTTTTGAGGGTCTGTTGAGCCGATTTAGGGACCTCACAGCGGATCTGGCCCCCTGAGCTGATCTGAGGCTTTTTAGATGGTCATGGTCCCCTCGCTGATCTTGAAACCCCGAAGTTTTTTTACTCGGTCATATGGCCTCTAGCTGGATTAGTGTCCCTTGAGCTTAAAAATGCCCCCTGGGTTGGTATCAGGTTCGTTTAACGCATGGGCTCCTTTGGTTTGTTTGCGGCCCTCTTGTGCTTACCTGGGGCTCCGTTAGGAGTTTATCGATGCACCCAGCAGGTCTGGCCCTCATAGTTTGTATGGACCTCCTGAACTGCTTTAGCGCCCTCTGAGTTGAAGCTTGGCCTCCTGAGCTAGTGTTGAGCCCCCTGAGTTTATTTAGGATTTTTTAGATGTTTAAGCCTCCACGCTGATCTTGGGATCCCTGTGTTGGCCTGGGCCTCCTGAATTGGCATTGGGCCTCCTGAGAGGGAGTTTTGCAAAAGGTCTTTGGGCTGTTCTGGGTCCTTGGGAGGGAATTGCACAGGAGTTACTGGAGTGATATTGGGGTTGAAGTTGGTTTGGGGCCCCTGAGCTAAAAAGGACCCCTGAGGTAGAATGTCAAAGGAAGTTCTGAGCTAGTCTACGGTACCTGAGAGGAATTATGTAAGAGGTTCCTGACTTGGTTCTAGGGCCCCTATCTGGATTGGTGTCATTGAAGTGGCATTGGGCCCGTTTAATCGGTAGGGATCCAATTAGTTTGTCTGGGCAAATTGCGCTCATCTGGAGGCCTGAGATGTTTTGGGCCCTTAGCTCGTCTGACACCCTGGGTTGGTGCTGGGCCTAATTAGCTGGCCTAGGACCCACTGAAAATGGAATTTACAGAGGATTTCTGACTTGATCTCGGGATCCCTGAGCCAATGAGGCGTCCCCTGAGAGACCGAATTGGGCGTCTGTACCCACAGTCAGGTATCAGGAAGAAATTGTGGTTGTCGTTGGTGTGTTTGCGGGAGACTCGCTCTTTATTATTCGCTATCATGATTTCAGTACTCACGACAACGCGATGGGACTACACGTCATAAGTGTGGGGGAACACACTCCATCCTTTCCCATTCTCCAAAGTGGGGGGACGCGTCTCCCCGTCCCCTCAGAGGCTGGACTCGTGATTCTATACACGAAAAGTTATCAAGAAATTGGTTTAATGAAAGCTATTGAATTTTCCACACACTCAGGGAACGAATTTTCATGGCCTAATTTTTTTTAATGAAATCTGCTTTGATGTATCGTGCAGCTTTTTGTCTAGGAATTTCAGGGCGCAAAAGCAGAGAGAGAGAGAGAGAGAGAGAGAGAGAGAGAGAGAGAGAGAGAGAGAGAGAGAGAGAGAGAGGAGGGAGGGTGAGTGAGGGTGAGACGGCGGACGAGACAGACGAGACAGACTAGACTGAGACTGAGACTGAGACTGAGACTGAGACTGAGACTGAGACTGAGACTGAGACTGAGACTGAGACTGAGACTGAGACTGAGACTGAGACTGAGACTGAGACTGAGACTGAGACTGAGACTGAGACTGAGACTGAGAGAGAGAGAGAGAGGAGGAAGAGCGTCGACAATGTGCCAATTTTGCCGAAACAGCATACTGGACCTGGCTATGGCCAATAATTGGCCATTGGCCATTGGCCATATTGTAGCATGCCTCAGAATTTGTTGGTGATTTATCCATATCATCAAAACCACCACCGTGGCGCAGTTGGTTAAAGCGCCTCGGTCAAGTGTGGGAGGTCCTTGGATCAAAGCTGACCTCTGGCAGCATTTTCCTCGACCGCCTCCTACCCAGGAGTTGTCAGTACACTGGGTAGTGTCCGCCTTAACTAGGGACTTCCCCTGACCAACCAGCGCCCTTGTTATTGGGAGCACGGGCTTGATCTGCCTTTAAATAGATCCACCGGTCCGGTGGCACCGCCCGAGGGCACGGCCTCGCCGCGTGTCACCGGAGCTGTCCTCTGTTCCGCCGGGCCCGAGAAATCGGGATAGCTCCACTGCCTGGTACAGAGGGGCGCGTGACTTGGAGCGTGCGGACATGACTGTGCCGCAAGGGTGCCGATAAGCGTAAGCCCCGCTGCCGTGTACAAAGTGTGTGTGTTTGTGGTGCAAATGTGTAAAAATGTTCCCGGGCTGGGAACACAAAAATATTTTTTAAAAAATCTATATTATCGAAATATTTATATTGTAAGAACCGTTTTGGGCTATAGTGATGCACCAACTGTTGGGGTTATAAGACTTCTCAGAAGGGGAATACGCTAGACTAGCATTGAAAATTATGTATTTTGATTTCGCACGCTGATGCTGTCTGCTGATAACACAATGCCAATTGGAGTTTTAGGGCACTGCAGCTGCAGGGGCTATATGTGCCCGTCAGTATTGTATTACATCATTCTGAGATTGTCTTTATTAGCTAAAGTGGCCTATACAGAGGATGTGATATCTACGAATCTCTAATGGGGCTGTATATGTACTACATCAACATGTATGTACTTCTCTCAGGTACGAGACAACTTTCCCAATGTTAACGAACTCGTCATTACCTGGGTTTTGTCCCAGCGGAACCGGGTGCCGCTAACAGGTTTTCATTGAGGACCAGATTAAAAAGCGCTTGGTACGTTAAAATAGCTATCCTTTCAAAGACCGAGACAACGGCGGAGGTTTAGACCCGTATCTCGTTTTGTGTTTCCGGAAAAAAACATGATTAAATGCTCGAAGAGTGTTGAAATGCGCTTGTCGGCTTTACCTGCCGAGGATGTCATGATCCAGCACGTGTAAAAACCGTACCATCATATGGGCTCATACGGTATTTGTAGGCATTGCCCGAATTTTAGTGTCTTCATTTTCTTACGAAAAACACCCACTCCTGCGGCCCTGACCGGACTGGGACCCCTCCCCTGGTTTGAAAAGAGATCTCCACCCCTGCGTCAATCATCTCATCTATCGTTGCCATGCCCAAGAAATAACCACGGACAACGAGGCTTCGCTCACTGAGCATATCATCTGTACAATCAGTTTGTCAGTTCCAGTAATGTTCGTTGGCATAGCCTGTCATCTTTTAAGAGGACTTTTTGTTATTTTATCACTAATACATGATTTTGTATTGTTGACTATGACTTCTGCACAGCGTGTATGACAATGGTTCCTGAATAGCCCTAAATGGAGTGGAGGAACCAGCTAACGTGCGATAAATAGATAAATACAAGGAATTTGCCGCAAAACCAAAAACCTCGGGACAAAACTATTTCACCCCCAAGCTGTCGACCTCCTTTTTGCCCCGACTCATTTTTAGTTTATAAGCAAGGTTTTGGTGCTTCACACTTCTCAAATTCAAACAGAACCTACCTTCAGTGCAGACACAGGGCCTTGGATAGCAAAAACAAGCATCTTGTGGCCACATCTTTGATACCGTGACGTTTTTTTTGCTTGTCGACTCTTGGGTTTACCCAAAAACCTAGAGCTAGTTGAATTGTGGAAAAACTTTCACAGCGTGACTTTTTTTACTTTCCGACTTTGGCTCCCCTCTAGAAAAACCTACCTGCCAGATTCGCCACTGGTCCTCAAGCTCCCTAGGCTGCCGGGGCCGAGCTTGGATCTGGCGAAGTCTGGCTGCGGTCAGTTCTGAGTACACCGGTACCAATGGGGCCCACCTGTACGATCGAGTCGCTCCGTGCGTGGATGTGATTGTGAGTGGGTGTGTATTTCCGGTCTCAGTGGCCACCGCCGCAGAAATGGGCCGGGGCAGCGTGCCGTTTTCGGAGCCATCAGCAGTACCGCACCAGACTTGTTGATCACTCAAATTTTCTTGAGTCGACTCAACTCTGACTCACAGCTTAAAGGCTGACTCTGATTCTGACTCAACTCGCTGTGTTGAAAATGGTGAGCCAACTCGACTCAGCCCAAATTCAGAAGCGAGTCAACTCAACTCTGATTCAAATAAGCGTTGAGTCGAAGTCGATTCTGATTCAGAATGGTGGCTAAGTGAGCACACAAAAAGTGTACATTTCCTTTAATAATATACAAATTCCATTGCATTTATTCGTGACATTAACTGTTCACTGACTGCACATTTCCTTCAGTACAATGTCAATTGCAATGTATTAATTCATGACATAAATTACGTCTGCATAGGAATGAAGAACGGTGCTAAACGCGAACAGGTGCGTGAGATGAAGGGCATGAGGGATTTTCATTTTGAAGGTATGTCATTAATGAGCAAAGTCATAATTGAAGCAATAAGTGACGTTTCAAACCCAAAGAACAGGAATCAATGATTTGACATATGACATTTTGAATGGAGTTCCTGCACTGGGAGTAAAGAGGGGAGCTGGCTGTAAGGCATTGGTGGATGAGGAGCGCAGACCTAGGCCTTCCAGAAATTATGTTTGAAATTAAGAAGTGGTCTGAAAAGTTTCCTTGCTAATTGATAAACAAATCGTAATTAAGTTCAGACCGTCTTCACCGGGCCTTCCCAGTGACACTGAATTTGAAGGATGTCTTGATGAACTTTCTAGATGTCTCTATGGTCGAGTGAACACGGTACAATCATGAGTTTGTGCGGGCTCCTCGCGTTGAAACAAATTTTAGCTTTCTCACCAACTCGATATTTTGACGGAACCTATTGGACGACTTAAGAAGTGTATCGCCTCTTTACGACACCTTAAGCAGCCATTATAGGTCAGCGACCAGGTCGGTTATCTGCGCTTGTTGTGTTTCGAAATGCTTTTTTAGCGCGTTTTAGGAAAAGGCTGTTGGTGATTATGCGTTTTTATATTTTATTGACTTCACCTATAATTGGGTATGTGCCTGTTGGTGATTAATACATATACAGATATACAGATAGAGGTATCTGAAGGGTCATAAAGAAACGATCGTGATAATAAATTGGATTCCGATAATAAAGCTGAAAAATAAACTTTTCATTTTTCTAACCTCCGGTATGTCGACTTGACTCAGACGCGCGACTTCCTTGCCGCTGTCATTTTACGCGCGCAAACCTTCCAGACCGAAACACTATTCATATTTATGAAAATTGGTGCAGGCTGCAAACAAGACCGTGTGTGCAGATGATGTAAGGTGTCTCGGAGCGATTTACATTTCGATGCGCAAATTATGAGATCTTCGACATAAGACATCAGTTTTATTAATTCTCTCATTATGTGTTTAACAGGTTCATTTAATCAATGGGCTCGTGACTAGATATGCGTATCCAGTTGGCACTCTGAAGACACAAAAATACAGGGGTGAATGCATTTTTGAACTGCCCATTATTCACCGAAGCGAAATTTGTCCCCGAATTTTTCTTTTCTGTGGACATACGTATTCAAGAAAAAATCCAACCAAACACGGGGTGCCTTTTGCCCCTCTAAGATGGCTTACAATAAAACAGTGCAAAAATTTAGAAATCTGCATTCTGCTCAACATATTTTATTAGACATTGCCTGTCACTAGTAATCGGCGAGTAAGCATTTATCTCTGGACGGTAAACGTGTACCCATATTTTCTTCAAAATCGAAGTCGATGAAATCAGGAAATTTCGTACCTTCGAGCGCACAATAAAGAAGTGATGGTTTCTGTGAAACATACTGTTAAATAATCCTGCAAGACATTTCCCGCCGATGAATCCACTGAAGATGCCCCCTTTCCGCCGACCACTGAAGGGTGTCACGTGATTTTCAGGAAACCTTGCGCTTTTCGCACAAAATTCAACGCAAGGTTATCATTGGGACAACGGTCAGTGTTGGGAATACATCTATTCGTTCCTTACACTCGTAAGAGCCAACACAATTTTGCTTTAGTTCCGGCCATCCAAAAACTACATTAATTATGGCATGGTTGCGCCGGACAATTAAAACCGGTAACACTTTTCGAATATCTGTCACCATCACCCAGATTATTGCATGGAGCGTGAGTGGTACTTTTTCGTCACTTAACTCGAGGAAAAATGCGGTGATAGTATCGGTGGCTCTGAAGTGTGCCATGTACCACGTGGGTCTTAAAATATCAGTGAATGAACAGATTGTATGTGCTGAATAATTTCTTGCTGACAGCAAAACGAGCCTCAGGGATAAGACTAATGTTTTTTTGTGACGAGTGCTGTTACAGCCAGTATGCATAGGCGGATCCAGGATTGCAGATTGGGGGCACCTTTCCAGGGGGAAGGGGGGCATCATCCGGACCAGATTGGCACCACATTTAACCGGCAAAATAAATTAGGTGGGCGCAAAATCCTATTGGGCGCCGAGGTCCGATCGGAGGGATACGTGTCCCCCTTTGCCCCCACTGGTTTCGCCTATGCGATTATGGCACAAAAAGCTGGAAAAGCGCTTCCGTGATACCAGGCTGGTAAAATCCACTAAAATATTTCATCGCATCGTTCTGATGGACATGACAACATCTGCTGTGTATCCTATGTTGTCCTCTGACGAGCTCTTTGTTCGAAGTGTCCAGGGCTGAAGTGTGCGTGAAGTGAAGAATGATGACTGAAATGATGTGCATATCAGGCACATCATTGTTTGTTTCACATTTCAGTTTGTTTCACCGGCGCAGCCGCTGAAACAAACTGTTTTGTCCCAATTTTGACGGTTGATATCGTATAAGATATTGAAACTAGCAGTTTTTTGTTCCAGTTTTGTCATTTAGTATCATTTACAATTGCATATTTATTGCCGCAACGCATACAATTCAAGACCAACTACCATTGGCGTCGCCAAGGATTTTTGAGGGGGGTGGCCCGGGCAGCGGAGGGTCTACTGGGACTTGTACCTAAGAAATTATCGCATTTGACCTTTAAATTAAGCCTTGTTTGTTCTTCTCCGCTTTTTTAGCACCTTATTGATGTTTTAAAAAATATTTCAGAGTTGTTTATTTGTTTGTTTGTTTATTAAACATAATCACCAACAGGCTGATGCCCACTAACAGGCGAAGTCAGGTATTAAAACTCTCTACCAAAACAACACATACACATAAACATGCGAAACACCCTAGTGCAAAAACATACAAATGAGTAAAATGGGTGCTGTAAAATAAAGTTATTAAAATAGTTGAGCTCATTCCCTCTCATATATTTGGTGCACATATACCTTGGTGACCTCACACTCTTAAGTCCCTTATGTACTCCACAACGCGAGCTCTAAAAATGCTATAGGTATCAACAAAAATCGGAGTTGATCATGGTCAAAAACCTATTAGCAGATTTTGGTATCCGGCACAGAAACCCCGAGGCAACCGTGTTTACACGGCCGCGTGGCTCGGCGAAAAGTCGCAGGTTGCGGGTCGAGCGGGGTGGAACATGAAGGCCAAAACAGTTCAGAAGAGTTTGAGAGGAAATTTTTAGGAAAATATTGCTTTCAGAAACAGAAGATCGTGTTGAACTCTCCTTGCAGCAAGAGACTGGACGCCGAAATGCCGAAGAAGTGAATGGTAATTGAAAGTGCCGCAAGACAGAAGTATGAGAATTTAGCCACATCAAGAATTTGTGTTGTACCCGCTCGACCCGTTCGGCATGGGATTTGGCTACACCAGCCCAGACTACACTACCGTACTCAAAACAGACCGAACGTTCGCGTTATATGTTGTGAGCAGTGTTTTGGTATTGAAATTTGTTGAGCGCAGGCCGGTTTGAAAAGATCGAATTAGCAGTCCTAGTGATTTGTTGGCCTGTCGTGTTATGCCAGAAACGTGGGATGAGAAATTCAGTTTTGAGTCAATGATTATTCCTAAGTCACGGATTTCTTCAACAGACTCTAGGCGAGTGTTTCCGATGTAGTACGTTGTCTGGACCGGTGTCCGCCTGAGGGTCAACGTAATGTTTTACATTTGGATGTTTTCATCGTGATTTGGCGTGCTAAAAAATATTATCTGAAGTAGAAAACTGGCAATGTGTTTTCCAGTACAAACCGTAGGGATATGGTGGAGCAGAAACTCAAGAATGATTCATCTGATGTGATAATTGCAGACCATTCTTGTGATAGAATTGTTATATGTAGCACCAAAAGTTCGCGACTCACCATATCGCTAAGATCCTAACGGACTAAAGAACCTATGCTTCAAATTATTTCCGAAGCATCGGCATAGAAAGTAGAATACTGATATCTCCGAAAAATATTGTTAATCTCCGAAAATATTATCAATTCTCTTTCTAACAATCCTAAATTTATGCTGATTTAATACGCATATCACAAAGAATAAGATGAAAGAAGTGTGAAGATTTGGAAACATATTTGAGAAGCCAGATATTTTATCAACGTGTAATCTTCTTTATAATATTGTTTGATTTCCTGTCGAACCGTGCGAGGCATTATTATAAGAGTGAACCTCCTAGTGAACGCTTCTGTGAAAAATGAAAAACTCAACGAAATAATCTCAGTTAAAAAAGGAAGAAAATCACAAATGTATCATGAAACGCTCTGTCTAATCAACCGGCCTAATAAGTGAGGACATGAAGAGGACTGAAGAGAAAATAAATTACGAATACACTATTAAGAAATAAGACCTGAGAAACCAAAACGAGGAATCACGAAGACAAAAGCGAAGAATGAAAAGACAGACCAGCCGACAAAAAATTAAGAATAATTCATCATCACCGTCATCGTCACGCCTTGTTTGTTGTTTTCCATGTTTTTTTTCACCGGATCCCTTCATCAAGTTCCACTCCTCACTCCATGGGTTGAGCGCGGCGCCTGTGGCGACCCTCCCCGTGGGTAATCCTTGTCCTTCCCCATCAACCATCCTATCCTTATCCTACAGTGTGTTTTTGCTTAAGTTTGTCATTTATCTCCCTCATCTTCATTACGACCGGCGTCAGAATAGCCACATGGATAGTGGAGATGCTGTATATGTCAAATAAATAAATAAATAAATAAGTAAATAAATAAATAAATACATATTTACATCTGGAACAGGGCTGCACAAATTTATTCTAGGGTCGATATTTCCACTCACTCCGAGGAGCACTGGCGGCGGTCATCGTGATTAATTGAGCTGAGGAAGAGGCGGCAATGACCACGGCTTCAACTGTACTGCAGTTGTGATTTGAGGAGATTTCCTGCCCAGCCAAGCATCCTGATTCTCAAGTCAACTGTCACCTTCTTGGGGCTTTCTAGACCGGGCCGAACACCCGCTGCCTACTTGTCTTCAGTTGGACGACTGACGTAATGATACGGTCCACCTGAGCGACACGCTCTCTGTGCACAGCGCAGATTGCTGCAGCGTTCAACCTCTGCTGGCTCATAGTGGAGCGCAACCAGGTCTTCAGACGCCTCAGTGCACTGAAGCTTCGCTTGGCCGTTGCAGAGCTGGCTGGTAGCGTCAGCAGCAGTCGGAGAAGCTTGACTGCTTCGGGCGGGGGCTCAAAGTTTTTCCTACTAAAAGGCTGGCATTTTCGACTAGTCCATAGGAAACACGCGTTAAAAGCTTGCAATCTAGAACCTCAGCAGAGGGTCTTAGACATCGCGGCGGTGCATAAAAAGCCATTCAAATGAAAGCCAAAACATTTTTATTTTCATTTGCTGGGTCAAAACCGCCAGCCGTGATATTGCCCAGCGAGCTAGACGACAAAAACCGGACCCATGTTTTGGTCCCATTTTTAGGCGTGGGTTCGAATCCTAATGGATTCGCCCTATAGGGGCGGCAAAACTTTTCATATAATCTGAATGTGCAAAACACAATGCATTCGCTGAACGTTGATGAAACTATGCGCCCTTCATAGTTTTAGCTCTCAAGGAAGATTCTGCCTAATGTAGAGGCGGATCCAGGAGTAAATAAAGTCATGTTCCAGGGTCGGATCCAAGGGGGTGGGTGGCGATGGGGTGACCTTGCACCCTTAGCCTGGGCTTGAGCACGGTAAAAGGCCCTCCGCAGGGGGCTCCTTTTATGTTCAATGGGCGTTCCCAAGGTAAATTCAGGAAGTTCAAACTCCACGGACATTGGTCTCGGGCCTCCAATCTAATATTGGGTCCACCGAAAGTATATAAATACGTATAAATACACACACATAAGAGATGATTTGTTCAAAGGTTTCTCCCTCCATAAATGAAAAATGAGGACCCTGAGCGGGGGCTCCTGCAATTTAAACCCGACCCTCTTTTGAAGAAATGGAATTTCCGCCCCGGCCATGGTCCCCCAAGTGGCTGAATTGTAATCACTTTCAGCCGATTGCCATTGTTTCGCGATATTTTTCCCATACTAGCCGATATCACACCAATTCTCACAAGTATAGCGCAGCCCTACCCAGGGGCGTAGTCAAGGGGGATGGCAAGTGTTGTAGTGGCCGGCGGTTACCGGTGGCAGCCACCTGCCGGCCGGGCTGCGATCTGATTGGTGGGCCGGCTGACCGCGCCTCAGGCACGACCCGGCCCGGTGTCCGTCCGAGCGCTAATACACAGTCTGGTCCGAACTGTCTGATTTATCACATTGGCGTTCAGTTTCGTAGTGATGGCAGGAAAGTGCCAGAGTTTGACAAGGGAGTCGAGTCATTTGGGGCCTATTCGAGGAGATTGGATCAATATTTTTGGCAAATGACATCGGCGAAGATCAGGATGTGAAGAAACGGGCAGCTTTTCTATGTGCCATCGGAGCCAGGACGTTTGGGCTTTTGGAGGACCTGATAGCACCGGCCACAGTGAATGACAAGAACTTCACGGAATTAGTGGAGGTGTTGAAAGCTCATTTTGAGCCGGAGTCTTCAGTGATCGTGTCTAGATTCCGATTTCACTCCTGTTTCCGGAATGAAGTTGAACCAGTAAGTGCATTTTTGGCACGTCTTCGGAAGCTGGCTAAGCCTTGCAAATTTACATCAAACATCCTAGACGAGATGCTGCGGGACCGGCTGGTTTGCGGCATAAAGCACGAGCAGTTGCAGTCCAAGCTCCTCAGCGAGCCTCAGTTGACACTTCAATCTGCTATGGAGCTGGCTCTGGCACATGAGTCAGCTGCCGCGAGTGCTGCGGAGCTGAGTGGAAGTGTTGTTAGTGCGGACGGCAACGGTGACACAGTGAATATAGTGAGTCGTGAGCGAGGCTCGCAGTCGCACCGCTGCCGACTGGCTTCCACAGGCAGTGGCGGTGGCAGTGGTGGTGGTGGGGTTGGCGCCATGGCGGCGGCCACGCACCGCCGGCCGGCAGAGGCGTGTGCGACCGCTGTTTGAGGCCGCATAACAGGAGACCTGCCCATTCCGGATGAAACAGTGTTTTGCCTGTGGTAAGCGTGGGCACATCAGAGCTGCCTGCAGACAGCGTGCTCACCAGCACCTGCGTCAGCTGACGGCGGAAGAATACTCTCCACATGACGCGGGAATTACATCGGGAGAGAACTGCGAATCATCTGCGCCTAAAGAGGAGGATGCTTCAGAGGACGTCTACACTTTGTTCTCAGTGCGCCCCGGCGTGGATCTGCGACGCGCACCCATCATGGTGAAGGTGTTGTTGGATCAGCATCCGGTGGAAATGGAGCTAGACACCGGTGCATCGATGTCTGTCTGCTCTCAGGCGGGATTCCAGCAGCTGTGGCCAAGAGGCGGGCCGAAGGTGGAGCCAAGCTCGGTGAAGTTGAAGACCTACAGTGGGGAAAGTCTCTCGGTTTTAGGTCAGGCGATGGTGACCGTGAACTACGGCAGCACGGTGAATCAACTTCCACTCGTGGTAGTTGAGGGTAACGGACCTTGGCTGTTCGGCCGCAATTGGCTGGATTACATCAGACTCGACTGGCCCGCCATCTGTCGGGTCACTGCGCAGTCCCGCGCGCAGCCGATTCTGGACGAGTTCCCGGACGTCTTCAAGGATGAGCTGGGCTGCTACCGAGGCGGGGAGGTGAGCATCGAAGTGGACCCGGATGTTCAGCCGCGGTTCTTCAAAGCTCGCACCGTTCCTCTGGCCTACCGTGAAGCTGTGGACGCCGAGCTGGAGAAGCAGATCCGTGACGGACTGTGGGAACCTGTGAAACACAGTAAGTGGGCGGCCCCTTTGGTGGTTGTACCAAAGACAGGTGGCAAATCGGTCAGAATTTGTGGTGATTACCGTCTGACAATTAACAAAGCGGCAAAAGTTGAACAATACCCCTTACCGCGTGTCGAGGAATTGTTTTCTGGTTTAGCTGGATGTACAGTATTCTCAAAACTGGATTTGAAAAGCGCGTATAACCAGCTCGTGCTAGATTCCAGGTCACGTGACTATCTCGTCGTGAATTCCCCAAAGGGCCTGCTGAGGCCGCTTCGTCTCAGTTTTGGTTACGCCAGCGCCGTGTCCGTGTTTCAGCGCACGCTTGAAACTGTGTTGGCGGGCATTTCTGGGGTGGGAGTATTCTTAGACGATTTGGTCCTGGCTGGTGCAGATCAGGACGCGCATGACACTACTCTGCGGCAGGTTCTACAGAGGTTGCAGGACGCTGGACTCCGCGTCAACTTGGATAAGTGCAGTTTTGCTGTAGAGAGCTTAACCTATCTCGGGCTTAAGATAAGTAGTAAGGGGTGGAAACCACCGATGATAAGACGGCTGCTATCATCAAAACTCCCGAACCTAGAGATGTCAAAGAGTTGAGAATGTGGCTGGGCCTGATAAATTACTACGGAAAATTTCTCAGGAATCTGGCGAGCACGCTGGCCCCTCTGTACCAATTGCTTCGAAAGGGTCAGGCTTGGAGGTGGACTGAGGTGGAGCGGAGGGCCTTCAGAAAGGCGAAGGACTTGTTGGTCAAGCCTCCCGTTCTGGCCCACTTTGATCCGGCATTGCCTGTAGTCTTGGCGTGTGATGCTGGCCCTGTCGGGATCGGCTGTGTGTTAAGCCAACTGACGGGCCGGGGAGAGGCCAGTGGCCTTCTACAGCCGTTCTCTGAACGATACGGAAACACGTTATTCTCAGACTGACCGGGAGGCCCTAGCAGTCATAACGGGGTTAAGAAGTTTCACTTCTATTTAGCAGGCAGATCTTTCACTATTCAGACCGATCACAAACCACTGCTGGGTTTGATCCGGGAACAGAAGTCCCTACCGGTGATGGCTTCACCGAGGATGGTCAGATGGGCTATGATGCTGGGGGCGTATGACTATCGATTAGAGTACCGTCCCGGGACTAAGCGGTGCACTGTGACGCTCTTAGTCGTCTACCCTCAGCCGTGAAAGCTCCACTAAATGTCCCATGTCCAGCAGAGACTGTCCATTTGCTGGAGTTTCTGGATTCGTCGCCACTGAATGTGTCGCAGATCCGACGTTGGACGAGTGTGGACCCAGTGTTGTCCGTTGTGTATCGGTATGTCCGGGACGGCTGGCCGACATCTTGTGACACTATGTGTCCGGACTTCCAACCCTATAAGTCCCGCTTAGGTGAACTCAGCGTTCATGACGGGTGCATTTTATGGGGGTCCCGAGTGGTGATACCACCGCAGGGTCGGGCCGACGCTTGAGGCTCTTACATGAGGGTCATGCAGGGGGACACGCACTAAAATGCTAGCCCGGATGTATTTGTGGTGGCCGTTGTTAGATAACGATATCCGTGACGTCATCAGGGCGTGCGGAAAATGCCAGGAGTTGGGGAGTAAGGCTCCTGATGCTCCACTGCACCCATGGACATGGCCCTCGCGTCCATGGGGCGAGTCCATTTGGACTACTGTATGGCTAATGGAGGGACATTTCTGATTCTTGTGGACGCGCATTCAAAGTGGATGGATGTCTATCCAACTCGTTCATCAGACACCGAAACAACGCTGGAAAAACTCCGTATGTCGTTTGCTTGTTGGGGAGTGCCCAAGGTGGTAGTTACAGACAATGCACAGTGTTTTGTTTCTAGCCAGTTTGACAATTTCTGCGCGTCGAACGGGATTCGCCACCTGACAACACCATGCATGTCACCCAAATCAAACGGACTGGCGGAAAGAGGGGTGCAGACTTTTAAAATGGGTCTGTACAAGCAAAAGAGTGGGACGATTCAGACGAAAGTGTCTCGTTTCCTTTTCAAGTATCGTACTATACCACATACGACCACACAGTGCACCCCAGCAGAACTATTTTTAGGTCGACTTCCTCGAACTCATTTGGGATTAATGATGCCGGACGTGGGGATGAGGGTGCGTGAGCACCAAGAGGCACAGAAATTCTACAAGGATCGCACTGCACGGGAACGGGATCTTCAAACAGGAGATAAGGTGTATGTGTCGTCTGTTTCCAGCTTGAGGGCATGGAGCATTGTCGCTGGGTGCCTGGGCACATATTATGCCGCGATGGAGTCAAATTCACGATAGAATTAAGCGATGGCAGAATAATTGTGCGACATGCAGACCAGGTGCGCAGACGTTTTGTTGCAGACGTTGTGGTACCACCACCAGTGTTTAACAACCGGTATTCCCGCAGTATGATTCCGACACCTGTGCCGGATCCCATCACGCCGGAGCCGTCCGAAGTAGCCGCTCCTACCTCCCAACCGTCGCCACCACCGCCGCTGCCGCCGCCCATGAGCCCTACTACCCACCGCCAAAGCCCAGCAGCAGTGATTACGGCGTCCTCGGCCGCCGATGTGCCGGGCGGCCGTCGCTATAACTTAAGAAATCGTGCGGAACTGCGCCCACCGGATCGTTATTAGGTAGCAGCAGTGTTTTGTAAGGATTGGTTCATATGGAGGAACTGTTGTTTTTTGGTGTTGTTGTGTTTCTGTTATTAACTGGGGTGGAAGAGTGTTGTAGTGGCCGGCGGTTACCGGTGGCAAGCCACCTGCCGGCCGGGCTGCGATCTGATTGGTGGGCCGGCTGACCGCGCCTCAGGCACGACCCGGCCCGGTGTCCGTCCGAGCGCTAATACACAGTCTGGTCCGAACTGTCTGATCTATCACAGCAAGGACAGCCGCTTTCCCCTGAGGACCCGAAGGGCCCCTAAGGAAACGAACCGCGCGAAGCGCGGCTTGCCTGCACTATGCTCTGTGGCCAAATTTGACATTTTATACCAGAATAGGGCCCCCTTAACACCCGCACTGGAGGGAGGTCTGGCACTAACGCGCACTGGAGGGGAGCCTGGTAGGCCCCCCAAAGATCTCGGAAACTAAGAGGTTTAGAAAAACGCCACTTAGTAGGTGGGTGGGGGGCCATGGTGATCAGGGGCGCAAGTTTCCATATATTTGGGGGGCTCGAGCCCCCCAATGCTCGGAGAAGCCCCCCCAATGACCCGACGAGCCCCCCAATCCCAAGTTGCGGCCCCCTGCGGACACAGCCGGGCCCCTGCCACGATTGCAGGCCCCAGTGGTCTATTTGGGCTAGCTTTGGCTGAGGCCAGGCTCCCTGGCATGCTTGCAGGTCCGCTGTGGGCCGCCCTTAACCTCGGTGTCCGCAACGGGGCCCGTAAAGATATTTTCAGGCCCACTTCGACTGCAATCGGGTCCCTAATTCCGGCAGTCTCGGGCCTCCTGTCATCCAACCGGGCCCTCTGTGATCCACCCGGGCCCCCTGTAATCCACCCGGCCCCCTGTGACTGCAGCCGGGTTCCCTGTGACTGCAACCGGGCCCTTTGTGATCCACCCGGGCCCACTATGATCCACCCGGGCCCCCTGTGACTGCAACCGGGCCCCTGTGATCCAGCCGGGCCCCCTGTGAACCACCCGGGCCCCCTGTGACTGCAATCGGGCCCCTGCGAGCCATCCGGGCCGCCTGTGATCCACCCGGGCCCCCTGTGACTGCAACTAGGCCCCCTGTGACGGCAACCGGGCCCCATGTCATCCACCCGGGCTCCCTGTGACTGCAACCGGACCATCTGTGATCCAACCTGGGCCCCTGTGACTGCAACTGGGCCCTCTGTGATCCACCCGGCCCACCTGTGACTGCAACCGGCCCCCCTGTAATCCACCCGGGCTCCCTGTGATTATAACCGGCCCCCCTATCATCCACCCGGGCCACTGTGATACACCCGGGCCCCCTGTGAAACCGGGCCCTCTGCGATCCACCTGGTCCCCTGTGACTGCAACCGGGCCCTCTGTTATCCACCCGGCCCCCTATGATCAACCCGGTCCCCCTGTGACTCCAACCGGGCCCCCTGTGACTGCAACCGGGCCATCTACGATCTACCCGAGCCCCCTGTGACTGAAACCGGGCCCCCTGTCATCCACCCGGGCCCCCCGTGACTGCAACTGGGCCATCTGTGATCCACCCGGGGCCCCTGTTACTGCAACCGGGCCCCCTATGATCAACCTGGGTCCCCTGTGACTGCAACCGGGCACTCTGTGAGCCACCCGGCCCCCTGCGACTGCAACCGGGCCCCATGTGATCCACCCGGGCCCCCTGTAATTACAACCGGCCCCCTATGATCCACCCGGGCCCCCTGTGACTGCAACCGGGCCCCATGTGATACACCCGGGCCCCCTGTGACTGTAACCGGGCCATCTGTGATCCACCCGGGGCCCCTGTGACTGCAACCAGGCACTCTGTGACTGCAACCGGGCCCCCTGTGACTGCAACCGGGCCCTTTGTGATCCACCCGGGCCCACTATGATCCACCCGGGCCCCCTGTGACTGCAACCGAGCCCCCTTTGATCCACCCGGGCCCCCTGTGACTGCAATCGGGCCCCCTGTAATCCACCTGGGGGCCCTGTGACTCCAACCGGGCCCCCGGTGATACACCCGGGCCCCCTGTGACTGCAACCAGGCCATCTGTGATCCACCCGGGGCCCCTGTGACTGCAACCAGGCACTCTGTGACTGCAACCGGGCCCCCTGTGACTGCAACAGGGCCCTTTGTGTATCCACCCGGGCCCCCTGTGACTGCAACCAGGCCCCCTTTGATCCACCCGGGCCCCCTGTGGCTGCAATCGGACCCCTGTAATCCACCTGGGGCCCCCTGTGATCCACCCGGGGCCCCATGTGATCCATCCTGGGCCCTCTTCTTAAATTTGTAAAAAGTGTATCATATCTTGTCGTCAAATCTGGGTCATATAATGAGCGTCCGCCTGCGAATGGTAGCCTCGTAATTTCCCGGGCTTGTCAGCGCAGCGCGAAGGAAGCTAAGGCATGCTCCTGGCTCTCTTGTCGTATTCGCCGAGGCGAATGATTGGCACAAAGTTTGCTTTTAACAGTAAAATTGGCATGCTTATGATTCAATCGGATTGTGTCTACTCTGGAAAAGTTTCGTTAGGCTCTGATTTGGGTTTTACGTTTGGGCTTTTCGTATCAATCCAAATCGTGCTCCGATGCGCGGTGTTGAATGGCAAGTGAAGTGATTGTTTGCTATTTGCTGCTGTCGGGCTAAATCCCTAATGAGTGATGATCCCCTGTCCGGCTCCCCTGATGGCTAAATACCAAGACTTGGAGAATCTTGTGCCCCATATGGCCGCCAGTGACGTATCTAGAATTTGGGTAAGGGGAGGGGAGGGCCAAAGCCTCAGGGGGCAGGGTGACACTTAGCCACCCGAAGGGCGCACTTTTCACCCAAAATCAATCGTCGCATCCTGGGTGAGAGGAGGGTTTGGGTGCGGAATTTCGTCCTTAGAGGCTCTTGGACTTAAGGGATGGCTGCTCCATTCGCTCTCCCCCCCTGGTGGCCACCCCATTCGCCCCCCGGGTGGCCGCAGCCGGGACCCTACTCCCAGTAGTTAATACCCTGTGGATGCAGACGGGCCTGCCATGGATGCGGTTCGTGTAACTGCAACCAGCCTCTGTCATGCTTGCCATGCGGGCCCCTGTGGTATCCCGGGCCCCTATTGGTCTGACCGGGCTCCCTGTGGCCTGTCCGGGCCCCTGTGGTCTGCCCAGGCCCCTGTGACTTGCCCGGGCCCCTTGTGCTCCGCTCGGTCCCCTAGTGGTCTGCCCGGGGTCCTTGTGGTCTTCCCGGGCCCCTGTGGTGTGCCCGGGCCCCTATGGTCTGCCCGGGCCCCTGTGGTCTGCCCAGGCCCCTTGTGCTCTGCTCTGTCCCCTTGTGGTCTGCCCGGGCCCCTGTGGTCTGCCCAGGCCTCTGTGGCCTTCCCGAGCCCCTTGTGCTCCGCTCGGTCCCCTTGTGGTCTGCCCAGGCCCCTGTGGTCTGCCCGGGCCCCTGTGGTCTGCCCGGGCCCCTGTGGTCTGCCCAGGCCCCTGTGGTCTGCCCGGGCCCCTATGGTCTGCCCGGACCCCTGTGGTCTGCCCAGGCCCCTGTGGTCTATCCAGGCCCCTGTGGTCTGCCCGGTCAGTCCCATTTGGTCTGCACGGACCCCTTGTCTGCTAGTGCCCATTTTGGTCTGATCGAGGCCCCTTGTGGTCTGCCCGAGCCTCCTGTGGTTTTGCCGGAACGCTTTTGGTCTGTCCGGGCCTCCGTGTGGCCTCTGCGGACCCCGTTTTGTCCGTCCGGGGTCCCTTTTATCTGCGCGGGCCCTCTGTGATTTGCCCGGGCCCCTCCCAGTCTGCAAAGTATGGCACTTTTGACGAGATCTCGTGGTGCGGACACCCTTCAGATGGTGCAAACTTTGGAGCAAAAAAATCCCCAATTTTGCCGTGGTAGCTCAAATCAGACACCCACAGAGTTCTGAGAAGGGAGAAACTGGTAAAAACATCGAAATTTCCGGGTCAGTGAAATTTCTCAACAGTGTTTGGTGCGAATTTTAGGTTGCTGGTGGTGCAAAAAAATATACAAGGCTGGTGCGCACTCGTCGGGTCTGCTGCCATACTTTGCAGACTGGGGCCCCTCTGTGGTTAGCCCGGCCCCAGTGTTCTGCTCGGGTCCCTGTGGTCTGCCCAGGTCCTTTCACCTGTCCAGGCCCCGTGTGGTCTACCCGGGCCCGCTGTCCAGCCAGCCACTCCGACCGGGCCCTGAGCGGGCTGGGCCGGGCTCTGCCCGAGCCATAAGACTCATATCTGAGCCACATAGACTCGGGCTGAGCCCGACATTAGGTCGGGGGATGACAACTTACCCGAGCGGTGGAGCCCGGTCTTGCTTGACCATGGGCTCTGCCCAGGCGGAGCGGAGCCGGACCCGGGCTGAGCCCATGTACTCGGGCTCTGCCCAGTCAAAGCCCAGCATATATCGGGCAGAGCCCAGCCAAATTGCTGGCTGTGTGTGGTTTGCTCGGGCCCCTTGTGGGCTCACCGGGCTCATATGGTTTTCTGGGTTCCTGTGGTCTGCCCGGCCCCTTTGGTGTGCTTAGGCCCTCTGTGGTCTGTCTGGGCCCCTTGTGGTCTAAGAATATCGTACAGAAACTGAAGCTGTTGTGTTAGTCGCTTATTTGCAGGAGTTCCTTATTTGTTAGCAGTTTCGTGCCCCAGGTGGTGTATCCGTGCTCCCTGTTGCCGAAACCGGCCCCCTGCCATGCTTGCGGGCCCCCTGTGGTTTTCCCGGGTAACGTGCGGCCGGTCCCATGCCTCCTGGAACATTCGGGGAGAGATGGATGGGGCGTGAGAAATGTTAGGCCCCCCATTCCTTTTGTACTGATCCTATACGATGATTGTAAAGGGAAATAGGCAGTACCACCTATTCATAGTACCCCTTGACCGGTACCCAGTGTTGTAAAATGTCATTGAACTGGCAAGGTGAATGGATCAGAAAACGGTGTCTTGATCATGTAACATAAATATCAGTAGGTTCGATTTCCCTGCTGATAAAGGAATTTCGCACTTCGATCTCTACCTTCCATTTGTATCAAATTATTCGTGATAATGCGATTTCGTTCCAGGAGTGAATGTTAAAATGGTTGGACAGTATAAGCATAAGTCGGGTGCACAAAAGCGTAAAACAAAGAATATTCAAAACTGAGAGGCTGCTCTGGCAAAACTACCCAAACTTTCTTCATTTTTCAGGTAACCTATAAATCTAGAATCGTCTTGCTAATTTTGCAAACTGTTATAAAATGACTCCGATCATATTTGCATTGAATCTCTAGCAACGTAGGCGTCCACTTAAAGTAGTTAATATCACTACTATTTTGGACTATGCAAGCTACCTTCATTTATCGACCGCAAAAAATTAAAACCCCAATCTAAAACTAACTCGGAAAAGTGCAATGTATATAGTTTCCAGAAAAACGGTGAAGTAAGGTTATAATTCCAATCCTTCTTTTCCGGATCATTGCCATCCTCGGCCAGGCCACCAGCCGGATCCCGTTTTCTAAAAGACCCTCCAGCATCCATCCCTCCTGCGTCGTCCGCGTCTGAGCCCGTTGTACCTCCGGAGGAGAGCATCCGCGTGGACGACGAAGACGGTAAGTACACACCTACTTGTCCAATATCCTTACATACTTTGGCAGCTCGTTCAAAAGATTGCGTCTTCTGACTACTTTTTGGGCTAAATAGTGCAAATCATGAACAGTGACGAATAGCGCGCTAAAAATTGTTATTTAACCTTTGCAGTCAGTTTTCGACAACAAACGGTCAAAAATACGTTTTTTTCGGTCACATTTTCATTAAAAAATACGGGCCCCCCTCATGTACGGGCCCCCTTTCGAGCCAGGTACCCCCAATCGAAAACATAAAGTTGCGCCCCTGATGGTGATTTACATGATGACCAATTTTCATTGACCTAGGTCAATACCTTCAAGGACGAATGAGGTCGTAAAGGTCAAATATTGGCCATGCTGGGGATTGATTGGTAAATGCTGTGATTATGCGGGAAAATGGCGGGAATAAGCTAAAGGCGGAAAGGTTCATAGAGAAGAGGTCTCAAAGAGGCTTCCCCTCAACTTTTGGGTCAAGGTCTTTCAAAGTCATTGACCTTTAAGGTCACCATATGGTATACTACTTATAATGTACACTTTGACTAACACTGAAGCCACTGTTTGGCGGGAAATGAGGATTGACCTTTCCCCATGACCTTTGACCGTGACCTTTGTATTGGGGTACCCTATCGATGACGTCATAGCATAATATATGTCCGACCGGGTAACGTCATTTCGCCGGACGCACAGTGGTCAGTAACCTTGAAAGTGCAGATATGACCTTGACCTGTGACGTTGACCATGACTTTAATGTGAAGTGACCTTGACATATAATCCCGGTTATATGGCGTTATGACGTCAACACTCGGTCTCGAATGCAAGCTAACTGGTCCGACCGCGCGTTTACGGCGATTTCAAAATACAGGTCTGACTTTGAAAGCCTATAAGTAAAAAAATTTCGATCGATTTTCAAAAAGCTCTTCACCAATCGACGCGCTATTAAATTCTGTTAAATGTGGCCACGTATCGTTTTTCGGCTACAGGTGATTCTCCGGCCACCATTGGAAAAAACAGGTGGGGGCCTCCGAGCCCCCTTCCAGTGCGCGTGTTTAGCCCTCTTCAGCACTCTATTCTGTAACAAACAATGCCCTTTTTACCCTTTTTTGGCGCTTTCGCAGGGGCCCTTTTCAGGGCGCCGCCCTCCCCCTCCTGAGCGAATCCTGGCTACGCCCCTGATCCTGCCAGACGATATTGCACCAGAGCTCGCCGGTAGCGCACCCCTACGTGAGCCGGCGTGGCAAATGTCTTCACCTGCAAAATGACTCACTACCAGCCCGGTAATTACCGGCCTATGTTAACATAGGCGGGTCCAGGGATCTGGGGTTAGGGGTAGGTGCCCTCAATTAACCATCGGCGCCCCTTTAAATGGTCACGGTGCTCCTCTGAAATGTCGATGGCGCACCCTTAAATAATGCCCCCTTCCCTGATGCGAAAACGGCGCCCCGCAATAGAATTTAGCGCCCACCTGATAGTTTTGGCGGCTAAAAGTGGCATCCCCTTGGTCCAGATCTCCCCCACCACGCAAGGTGCCCCCTTCGATGTGAGATCCTGGATCCGCCCATGCCCACTACGCATTCGTATTTACCGGTCGCGCACCGCTATTGGCCGACGTCGCACCTCCGCTCACTCATTGGCAGACGCAGGGGAGGGGGGCATTCAGGCCATGGCTCCCCCAAAGCGCTGGAGGGGGCCAAACTATCTTTTGGCCCCCAAAGCCTGATACATTTTTGAAAAAATTAGTTTACACTAGGTCTGTAGAACAAAAAAATATTATATGTATATTCTATATAAATATAAAATATATTCCATAAAAATATTCTATAAAATATTATATGACGTTATGACGTCACCCTTTTGGTCTACAGTGCAGGTGAACTGGTGCGACCGCGCGATTGCGACGGTCTTAAAATATAGGTCTGGCTTTGAAAGCCTATAAGTCGAAAAATTATTGACCGATTTTCAAAATTTCTTCACAAATCGACATGTTTATAAATTTTCTCAAATGTGACGGAGTAACGTTTTCCGGTAGTGAACGGTTCTTCGGCCAGCTGGGAAAAATAGGTGACAGGGCACTTTAGGATCCCTCTTCCACTGCGCGTGTTAACATTTTATTATTCTAGTATTTATTTTTGCCTGAAGAGCTGCGACGGCTATCTCCAATACAAACTGATAGAGGATCACACAAGTTCTGGCGTGGTGCCCCACATAAGCGTATTTAAGAGATTTGATCGGGAGCACTTGGTCGGGGGCGGCATCCGGACCACGAGGTTGCCAATTTTTGGGGCCTAAAACCATCAGATAGAACCTTAAAATTATCAAGTGCGCGCCAAATTCTATCGTAGGGGTCGATACCCCCCCCCCCCCTCGCCATGGTCGCATCTGGGGGAAAGGGATGAGAAGTGACATTTTAAGGGGCGGCATCGGACTTTCAGGGGGCGACAAAGATCAATCGAAGGAGGAGTGCCCCCACTTGCCCCTCTGGATCCACTTTTGGTGACACTACCTACCTCCAGTCGTAATGATCGCTAAAAGTCCATAACTCCACAACCTCAGTGGCCCTTCTGTCATTGTGGCTGCAGGGACGCCGCGTCGGCCAGGCGCATTGCAGTAAAAATAGAAGCCTTTTTCCAAGAATTGCAAAAAGTCGCGGGAAATTTATGTTTTTTTGTACCTAAATCTTCTGCCATGTCCTAATTTATACATTTCCGTGCGCCAATCGACGTCACTAGTAGTTAAAACCTTACACATTTCTAGGAGACCCGAAATTGAAAGTGGTTAAAAACAATGTCCAATGTAGTCTTATATAATTTACTTTGTACGTATTTACCTACATTAATAGTCTTTGTACGTATTTACCTACATATAATGAGTACGTTTTAACCATGAGCGTCGAATGCGGGGGGACGGGGAGGACGCGTGCCACCCCCCTACTTGCAAATCGGGGGAGGTCCCCCAAATTTTGAACCTCAACACTTTTTGTAATGCAAAATGGCGTGAAAGACTTTCGTGAAGCTTGCGGTTCATTCTTAGCACTGTGTTTGAAAATACAGATAAAGGACAAACAACGGAAGACATCAAGCAAACAAGAACGGATAATTAACCACCACTACCAAATAGCTTTGTCTCTGCTGCGAGCTTCCGCTGTTCATCCGTTAAAGGGAGTGTCCCACTTTAAAATGGGTGTTGAACTGAGATAGCAGTTTGGTAGAGCTTCTTGAGAAACCGCTATCTGCATATTTAATTTCACCCAAAGCTCTCGGTACAAATTTTCCGCCAGCTATAAAGCTCAAAGTAAAGGGGCTTACTACCTTATTTCAAACCCTGAAGGAATGCCTTCCATATGGTTGCAGTAATCTGATTGGTACCATATCTCCGGTTGTAACATTCCTGCTGTTTTGCGGTTCGACGTTTTATTGTCGAAATATAGGTACGGGCTTGAATGCTGCTGAGAGATTGTTCCATTATTTTACCATTCTTAGGGACCACTGCTATGCCGATTTTTAGCAATACTTGTCCGCACGAAACCTGGTGCACACGACGCTGATATTGTAAACGCTATATCACGGCAATAGAGGTGCTGTGCTCTAATTAACTAGTCAAAGATAATAATTGTCTTAAAATTGAATCTTCTCTGAAGCAGTTTTCCAAAAATATGAAACAGATGCAGAAAATATTCTGCATCTCTGTGCACATTTTTGATCGGCCACTTTCTGCAAAGTGGCATTCAACGGCACAACAAGGCCAGTGGCGCGGCCCGCCGGACGTAGTAGCGCAAACAAAGGCGGGCTCCCTTTCCCCGCTGCCGGTGGAGAGCCACACACACTGGGGTAGCAGCCGGCCCGTTGGAGGAAAGTGTGTCGCTGTGGTGCGTTATCGAGAGTAGAGCGGGACGCCGCAACACCCCCCGCCCGTTTATTCACAGCCATGACACCTAACCCTCCTCCATCAGCCTCAGCCGAGACCTGGCCACTAGCCTTTAACCCTATTCCTGTCAGCCTCCCGGCTATTCCTGTTCCTGTCAGAAGGAAAGGCAGATTCCGCCCCCGCCCAAATCTCGAAATCTATTTGGACGATTTTAAAATTTAAGGTTCGATCGACTTGGCTCACGCTAAACTGCATTTAAAAAGGAAACTTTCAAATTTTGAACATTACGGACAGTGGTTTCGAAAATATATGTACATACATGTTTTCTCTTGCCACGTCGTTTGATTTTCACAAAACTTGTAAGCATGGACAGAGAATTGATGTCGAAGCGTTATATCTTTCGTTTATATGACACTTCAGAACTCAATTGCTGTTCCGGAGTCAAACATATATGGTAAAATATAAACATTGAAGCAATTTTCTATTGTATAGATTAGGCAAATGTCATATACCGCGTGACATCTTTGAAATCGAAATAAAATATGTGGGGCCGCGGTGGTGTACTGGTTAGTGAACTTGCTTTCCAGTTTTCCACGCGATTGTCCGGGGTTCAAGGCCCGACGGATTCTTTGAGTAAGGAGCAACCTGGCTCCCGAGAAACCCTTCCAACAGGGAAAGATTTGGCAACGGCATAACTCTGGCATTTGGTGCGTCGATAAGCCCAAAAGGATATTATTCGAGATACAAATTATAATATACAAAAATCATCAGAAGTGGGAGCAGGGAGGAAAAATAGTGGGCTAAGATGCATGTTGCAAATATCTGAAAGGCTTATCTGAAAGGCCCCTCAGCTATTTTTGATATTTCCATATTGCTTGACCTTTATTGGCATGTGCCAAACCTGGACGACTATGATCCTCCTCCTTGATCTTTCTCCTCCTTGATTATGATCCTCTTCCTCCTCCTTGATCTGCTTATAGATGAATTATGCTCGAAATCGGTTTTGTTCCTAAATCCTGAGCCATAGGGCCGTCCCTGGTGATGCACTCTCAGTCAATACCCCAATTTAGTGTTAGGAAAAATTCTGAAAATTTCCAAAGCCTATCACGAACTGCTTAGAATATATCCCAGGAAAACATGAGGGTGGACAGAATTCGCCCTGATAGGAGTAGGGTTAAAGGGAATTAACCACTTTATTGGAACTCCAGCAGGAGCTTTTTATGGAAAATACAGGCGGTAATTTTGGCAACTTCATTTTGCGTCCACTTTGTATCACTCAGAACAGAGGGAATTTTTTTGAATTTATAATGCCATCAAAACAGAATTTGGCGTACTTTTGGTTGACCTAAGCCACGCGTGTAATTACGAAATACCGGGGCTGGCCACTGGTGTGTCGCTCGCAGCGCGTCAAGTTGTTCCAGTGTTACCATCATCAGCATTTATATCGTGGCTCGGATTCAAACCAAACGATTTGTTGCACCCAGACGCAAAGGGATTCCTTCATGATCTGGGTAACGGCCTTAGTGTCCTTATTTCTAACTTTAAATTGTGTGGGAATGTAATATAAACAGCTTGAACACTCCTCGAGTTTTCCAACGGCACGATAAAACGGCGGCGCTTTGCGCCGCCGTAACTGGCACGCCTTATCCTTAATCGATTCCGCAACTTTCCCCAAAATTTTAAGGTTGAGTCATCTCAGGTCAGTTCATCAGTACACATT
Source organism: Lepas anatifera (assembly GCA_034440635.1). Lineage (NCBI taxonomy): Eukaryota > Metazoa > Arthropoda > Thecostraca > Lepadidae > Lepas > Lepas anatifera. The sequence goes on along the minus strand of JAOTON010001937.1, from coordinate 482,117 downwards.
GGCGTCGCCACGGATTTTTGAGTGGGGGGGCGGCCCGGGCAGCGGAAGATCTACTGGAACTTATACCGAAGAAATTATCGTATTTCATCGTTACCATTAGAAATTATCATTCTCATCGCTTAAATTATTTGCTCTCGGCACTGGGAGCGAAGACGAGAGCTGGCTGTAAGGTATTGGTGGATGAGGAGCGCAGGCCTAGACCTCCCAGAAATTATGTTTGAAATCAGGAAGTAGCCTGAAAAGTTTTTTTTGCTAACTGATAGACAAATCGTGATTAGGTTCAGTCCGTCTTCAACGGGCCTTCCCAGTGACACTGAATTCGATAGAGATGTCCGATACAAAAACGATACAAGATTTTTTTTAAACACATTGGAAAACTGTGTACAATTTTGTAATGTCACTGTTTTATCACTGGTTTGGAGAATAAATACAACCCTGGGGGTTCCTTGATTCTATCAAATTGTTCTATGAAACGCCGTATCTGAAGGGTCATAAAGCAACGATCGTGATAATAAATCGGATTCCGATAATCAGGTTGAAAAAACGTTTTATTTTTTTAACCTCCGGTATGACGACTTGGCTCTGACGCGTGACTTCCTTGCCGCTGTCATTTTACGCGTGCAAACCTTCCAGGCCAAAACACTACCAATATTTATGAAAATTGGTCCACTTCCTCCTGGTAAGAGATTGTCGGTGAGATAACCTCAGGCATGTCTAGGCTACAAGCAAGCCCGTGTGTGCAGGTAATGGAATGTGTCTCGGAGCCATTTATATTTCAACGGGCGAATTATGAGATCTTCGACATAAGACATCAGTTTCATTAATTTTTCATCATGTGTTTAACATATTTATTTAATCAATAGGCTCGTGTCTAGATATGCGCATCCAGTTGACACTCTGGGGACACAAAAATACAGGGGTGAATGCATTTTTGAACTGATCATTATTCACCGAAGCGAAAGTTTTCCCCGAATTTTTCTTTTCTGTGGACATACGTATTCAAGAAAAAAATCCAACCAGACATGGGGTGTCTTGTGCCCCCCTAAGATGGCTTAGAATGAAACAGTGCAAAAATTTAGAAATCTGCATTCTGCTCAACATATTTTGTTAGACATTGCCTGTCACTAGCAATCGGCGAGTAAGCATTTATCTCTGGACGATAAATGTGTATTCATATTTTCTTCAAAATCGAAGTAGATGAAATCAAGAAATTTCGTGCGTTCGACCGCACAATAAAGAAGTGATGGTTTCTGTGAAATATACTGTTAAACAATCCTCTAGGACATTTTCCGCCGATGAGATGGACCCCATTGAAGGTGCTCTCCTTAGTTCCGCCGCCACTGAAGGGTGCCACGTGATTTTCAGGAAACCTTGCGCTTTTCACACAAGATTCGACGCAAGGTTATCATTGGGACAGCCGTCAGTGTTGGGAATACATCTATTCGTTCCTTACACTCGTAAGAGCCAACAAAGTTTTTGCTTTAGTGCGGGCCATCCAAAAACTACATTAATTATCAGATGGTAGCGCCGGACAATTAAAACCGGTACAACTTTTCGAATATCTGTCACCATCACCCGGATTATGGCATGGAGCGTGAGTGGTACTTTTTCGCCACTTAACACGGGGAAAAAATGCGGTGATGGTATCGGTGGCTCTTAAGTGTGCCCTGTACCACGTGGGTCTTAAAATAACAGTGAATGAACAGATTGTAGGTGCTGAATAATTTCTTGCTGACAGCAAAACGAGCCTCAGGGATAAGACTAATGTATTTTTGTGACGAGTGCTGTTATAGCTAGTATGCATAGGCGGATCCAGGATTGCTGATCGGGGGCACCTTCCGGGGGGGCACCATCCGGACCAGGTGGGCGCCACTTTTGACCGGCAAAAGAAATCAGGTGGGCACAAAATCCTATCGGGCGCCGAGGTCCGATCGGGGGGATACGTGTCTCCCTTCCCCCTGGATCCGCCTATGCCAGTATGACCAAAAAGCTGGAAAAGCGCTTCCGTGATACCAGGCTGATAAAATCCACTAACACGTTTAATCGCATCGTTCCGCTGGGTATGACAACATCTGCTGCGTAACCTATGTTGTCCTCTGACGAGCACTGTGCTCGAAGTGTCCAGGGCTGAAGTGTGCGCGAAAGTGAAAAATGATGAATGAAATGATGTCCATATCAGGCACATCATTGTTTGTTTCACTTGTCAGTTTGTTTCACCGGCGCAGCCGCTGAAACAAACTGTTTTGTCCCAATGTTGACGGTTGATATCGCATAAGATATTGAAACTAGCAGTTAGTTCGCATTTGTTCCAGTTTTGCCATTTAGTATTATTTATAACTGCATATTTATTGCCGCAATGCATAAAATTTAAGACCAACCCAGTACAGAACTTGTATGCTTCCAAAATTCTTTAAGGCTGCACAAGTAAGAAATGGGCAAATATATCGAATTGAAACTTAATGAGCCCACCGAGTACTATAAAATACGTTCGGGATTTTCAAGGTCGATGACCTAGGGTCTGGTACGGATCATGACCTCTCTATTGGAAATGCATGGGGAAATCAGAAATTGGCCGTGAAAATTGCTATATTTCTATAAATTCCACTTGGCATACCTTCGCACTCTCCATTTAGTAGTATCCTAGGCTCCTTTAGAGATTCGCGTCGCAAGTTGGGGACCTGTGACCTCTGAGAGGTCATCTGGGCTGCTTGAGTAGGTTTTCAGACTTGGGTCAATAGCTTTGCAGAGAATAATCATAAAGCTCTTATTTTGATCCCATTGCGTTCTGATTACTATTGCGAGTCCATTGATATGCAGATTAACAATTGTAAGTTAGATGGTGACCTCAACCTGACGTTAAGTCAGGTCATTTCTATGTTTTGACCTAGAATAGCTACATTATACATCATTCGATTCGCCGTAACGAAAGAAAGCAAATGGTGCTTACAAATGATTTTAACTCCACTCTGTAAGACGCTAGAGCCCGGAAACCCTTCTCTAATACGCCACATTCTTTGAGATGTCATGACCTCATTATTGACCTCAGCCCAAAAGTGACTGGTGTTATTTTTTCATGAATTCGTATAAACCATTCACCAGCGTTCACGTTTTTGCGCTATCCCGCATAGGAGCAGAGTTCGAGGTGTGTTTGAACACCCCCTTTCACTAGGGTGAAGGTGGCCCGGAGGCCCACTGGGGTGGGTGTTAAGTGATCTCACCTCCAAAAATGTTTGAAGTAGCGCAAGAGATGAACAACCTAATCTTTTCATAAAATATTCATATAACATAACTTTGAATTAGATATTCATATAAGTGATGGATAATTCTGTTCGTCATCGACCTCTGACAGACCTCGGCCTGCGGCCTCGGCAGGTGACTCTCCCGTGCAGGAGAAGCCGATGACAATGTATGTTAGCAAGATATTTCGCTTTGCAGGCGATTCGTTTCAGCAATATTATAGTTACAACAACCCATGGTCGGGGTCATAATTCTGAATTGTATCTTAGGGACTCTATTCACTCCCACGTTGAACACGAACGTTTTGCTAGCTGAATATGTCTCTGCGCACTGCACCAGATTTGTCCTCTGATCATGCCATCACGAAATATACTCATGAATATAGCTTATCTTTTAAAATATACTGTGCATTCGCAAAACTATGTGAAAGTACTATAACAGGATGTTTGGTTTTGCAGACTTTATTATACTCATACCTTAAAATGTTCAGCGAAATTAACCCATTGTTTGCCGAGATAGCCTCGAGTACAATACGTTCCAGTGCGCATGCACAGTGACCCTTGTAGAGATCGAAGGTAGAAATACTATCATCATTGATTTCCGCATGTTGGTTCGTTTTCTGTATGTCTCCTCCTCTGAAATATTCTCCCATAGAAAGTATATTTTTAGATTCCTACTGCGAATGCCCAGAACAGTGTAGCTATAATATGACATCGAGTCTGATTTTCAGGTAGTACCCTACTCTACCTTGCCAAATTTCAGCCAAATTGGTCAGTTGGTTCCCGAGATAGCGCTCGTTACCACAAGCTACAACGTGCATGCGCAGTGACCTTTGTAGGGACCGAAGGTGACACTTCTATCATGATTTATCTTAGCATGTTGGCTTTTACTCTGTTCTTGTCCTGATCTGAAGTATCCTTACGTTCAAGGCTTAAGTTTCGAATTCCTACTACGCATGCGCAGAATAGTTCATATGTAATATTACATCATTTATCATTAAAATAAAATCAAAATCAAATTAAATACAATTAGACGATAGCTCCTTGACCTGACATGACCTGACCTAAAAAATATATGCGTACAATGGATTAGGGATAAGGTACTGTAGGTTTCGTTGTTCTGCGTCTCTTCGTGTCTGTGTTATCTGGGGAAAACCAGGAGTGGGGAGGGCGAATTTCGGCCCCCCAGCGGGGCGCGTGTTAAGAAGTAGGTATTATGGCAAATCCTGAGATTAAAAACACATTGATGCAAGCAACGTAGACTCATCTTGGTGGATTTCGTTCCGAGCTGCAAAACTGATGTTGCTGTTGTGCTTATCTCCGTCCACGAGCAAATAAATAATATTAGCCAACAACGAGTAGCTCCCATTTTGTATTTCCAAACATTTCCGGCACACTACAACCCCATTGTGCCATCACAAACTCTCTCACTCTGCCATCGGGCAGAGTGTGAGAGTTTGGCAGGTACTCGCCGGCTGGGTGCTGTTGAGTGAAGTAGCCATCACGGACCACGGGCCACACCACGCACACGACGACAGCGGCACGCGCAGCACAGTGGCCGTGGTCGACAGCAGAGAGCGGCGCTCAGCTGACCTGGTTACGTGCAGAGCGACAGTGGGCGGCGAAACAGCGGCAGCGCGACAGTCGAGCCTCCGACCTCCGCCAGGTAGCCGCCAGCCGCTCCGCTCGCGAACCCCTGGGCACGTGCGCCGCAGTGCCAGTGGTGTCACGCACTAGTAACGCCGCAAACTGCCGACAAGTAGTGCCAGCGCCGTGTCTGTGTTTTTGGCTCTGATAATGAGGCTGATGACTAGAGCAGTGCGTTGTGATATTTGAAGACCAGACATGCAAGAGAGTAGATCGAGGGTGTCATCACGTGAGATATGGTTCAAGTCCTGCACATCGGCACAGGTTAGTTGCACCCCAGGTCTTGAGGGGGAGAGCGAATCCCTGCGCGCACTGGTAAAATTAACCACGGGCAATATGCCCGTAATTTTATTCAGTAGTTTAATTTTATTCAGTATGCCCGTCGGGCATACTGAAAAAACACGCGAAAGGGTGAAACACGGTGAGGATAAATGAAGGAAATTCATGAGAGCTCCTTCTCATCGCTTCCGAAATCTGATCGGATTTTTGTATTTGTATTTATTCTGGAATAATGAGCTTAATAACTGATATATATATATATATATATATATATATATATATGTATATTATATATATATATATATATATATATATATATATGTATATATTATATATATATAAAAAAAAAAAAATAAAATATATATATATATATATATATATATATTATAGTATATGTATACAATGACTTATAGCTCAAGTCAAGGTACCTACCTACATAAAAGCAAGAAAAACACGCATATTTACGAGCCATTTTTTAAATAGACCATACCCAACAGGCAAAAATTGTTAAACAGGTCAGACATAGTACATATAATTATGCTCACTCTAAAACTAGACCAATAAACGATAAAGAGATAGGTTATAAGCCAAAAATAGACTGCCTAAGATGGGTTCACCCAAAATGGATGCTCCTAACCTATCTAACCATTTCCGGAACACCGTGAGTAGAATGTGTTTGTTTTTGCGGTAAATTACCAGAGTTGGTAAGTAAATATCTCTTCGAAACATATCAAGTACATTGCGACAGAAAATCGATATTATGCTCATTTTGGTGGCTGGCAATGTGTTGTCGCTCTATGATCAGCGGCCTCGAACTCAAACTCACTGTTCATATGGTGGTCAATTTTTGACGACCTTGGAACCAAACTCACTGTTCATATGGTGGTCAATTTTTGACGACCTTGTAGCATTGATATTCTGATAAAGTTCGCAAATATATAACCAGTCTGAATAGGCTTAATTTTGCGTCCGGAATTCGAGAGAATATGCAAAAACAGCATACGCACACACACACACACACACACACATACACACACACACAGACACACACACACAGACACAGACACAGACACACACACACACACACACACACACACACACACACACACACACACACACACACACACACACACAAAACACACACACATGTACGCACGCGCACGCACACGCACGCACATCTTACCAAATATAACTATTGAGTGTACACGGAGCGCCTGGAAAGTCTCCTCCTCAAACTTAGTATAAGAATTTAGGTACCGCCCAGTCGGGCCTGGCCTGACCATACTATCGCTTTTGACAAGTTTACAGCTATATGCTTTTGTTAGGTGAAGAAACAGCCTAATGCCCATCTTATTTAAAAGTGAGTGTCAGAAATATTTGCTCTTTTGCTCTTTTGTCCGCCACTCATTATAAAAGGCAGCCAGGCGTGCCCCCACCGCGATCCCAACAACAACAGCACCCTTACATAACACCAGAAACATAAAATTAAACGATTCACGGCACACCCTGCTAGGAAATGAAGCAAAACATAAAAACGCAAACATTGTGTTACTATATGAGTAATTGTTATAAAAAAGATTGCTCATAGTAGGCTTCTGTATATGTTTCAAGAGCCTCGACCATTAAACCATCATTTATAAACAGAAAGACCGGTCATATTCAATTGATATTGTTCATGTCCATGTAAACTACCTCATGAGGATTAAGGTTAGTAATTCCCCAGAATCTAGCACACAAATAAACGAGCTAGTAAAATCTATTAGAAATCGAAGGCTGACTGAGGGGTATTAGCGGGAGAAGGTGATAGAGTTATAAGCAGAATGACAGAAAAGCAGGGGATTTACCAAAAATGTCGTAAAAAAGAGACGAAATTCATCGATCTATGAATACACGCATACCTATACACATAATACGGAAAACAGTTTCCACCTGCGCAAACAGGCATACAAACTCACGCACGACTCATGCGTACACACACACACTCAGAGAACAACCGCACCTCGGCACGTTACACTATCCATTTCCCGACGATATTTCGAGGGTAAAAGTTTCTCAATGTGTTTTTTTTCAAAGCAGCTTTGTTTAAGGGCACATCAGAAATATTGGGAAACAGTGAACGGACAATTTGGTTTCAAACACGTGAATGAAGAAATATATCAAATAAATATATCAAATATAAAAATAATAAAAAAATAAAATAAAATAAAAAATGAACCAAAAGGCAATATATTTCACCCCTGGGGCATGATCACGACTGACGGCGGCGAGTGGACATTTGACAATTCGAATTAATGACGATACAATAACGTGTTTTTTCATAAAATTATATTTATTAGTCCAGACGGTCAGGAAAACTGTTGATATTCTAACATATTACATATACTCACACATAGATCAAAACAGGTCATATACAATTCATCAGCCCTACCAACTTTCATAATTATTATTCAGTCATTCTGCAGCTACCGCTACTACGCTGGACGCAACGCCCGGAGCCTACTTCCTATTTATGTGGTGATAAACCATAGCTCACCAAATCACACTTCGAAACGATGAGCTACCCCCTTCTTCCCCTATCCATCTAAGCCATTGATATTGCATAGGTTTTAGGAGTTTCCAAGACTTCGTTAGGTTCTCTCTGAATAATTTGGGTTCTGTTCGCTGGATAAAATTGTTTTGATACCTACTCATTCTAAAGAGATTTTCAATTTTATTCAGAACCCTATTCTGAGCTTCTTTATCCGACCCTTATCAGGAATTTTACCTGCCATAGCATTATCGATTATGCTCCTAGTCTTGATTAGTAACTTTTTGGTGGGGTTCTTTTTACTTTAGCATGATCTGCTCTTACCTGGAACAACATTATCCCCAATAATTGAATCGACGAGCATATGGCTCTGTAATCTTGACGAGCTTATAGCTCTGTGCTCGTGACGATCTTAAAGTTCTGCGAGTAATTATTTGCCGCGGCGGAGTCTTAATAATCTTATAGCTCAGTCGATTCAATTATTGAATGAGCATCAATAGACTGGGCGGAATTTTGGTGGAGCTCATGGTTTATGCAAAGCAAGGACATATCAAATCATCATTTTTTGTCACAAATTATCCCATTGCTTGGTTCTGGTTCACCTGAATAGACCCAAATTTCTTGCGCACGGGATCCCAATACAATGAATGAAACATTTATTACGTATAGAGTCAGACGCCGCGTGGGCACCTGCAAACACCTCTTCTATACGAGACGCCGCGTGGGCACGTGTGAGCACCTCTTCTATATTCAAACTTTTGGTTCCGTCGTTTTCATAAAGCAGGGTGATGGTGAAAATGAATGTACCATGCCACTCGTCTTCTTTACATCAAATCCTGTATGCATGACTCCAAATGGTAATTTCACTTTCAATTTCGTGCGGGTCTATGCCGGGTAGAACTAGGGGGCGATAGGGATTTGGGCACTTCAGTTGCCAGGGCCATAAAGTACCGGGTAGAACTAGGGGCGATAGGGATTTGGGCAATTCAGTTGCCAGGGCCATTAAGTACCGGGTAGAGACAATTATACTAATAGTTGAGGTTTACTGACGCAGAAACTGACAAGGTTACGCTGCCCTGTCAACTTTCATCCTGTTGGAAGGCATTTCGAGGATCAGATAAAATTTAGTCAGGGGCTTTGCCGGGACTTGAGCCGGGAGCTGCCACCCAGGAGACATGGATGCTGTACACGGAGCTACTCACCCCCTACGGCAAGAATTCAGATATTGCACCAACATTAGTCAAAAATCATGTCTTACACTTGTATCCATCATTCAAAGCGATATTTTATGAATGTTTATGCATTAATCTAAAGGAGCATGAACATAGAAAAACAAAGATCAGGACCATGGCTTCGCGTAACACTTGGAGCAGAATATTATAGTCTACACGACATCCCCCATCCATCAGCCAAAACCCGCAAATGTTTCTAAATTGGTAGCTAACTGAGGTATCTAAGAAGTCTGAAAGATGCTGAGACCAGCTGTTCTGCTTTCCCCTAACCTGGGCAATTATCAACGGCTGTTTTTGCGCTCAGTTGAGTGTCGTTCCGTGTTGCTCACGACGATTGGTCCCGCGACCGTGACATATCACGAACTCGCACAGCGTTTCTCTTTCCCACGGCACGTGCTTCTTACTCGACACCTAACCCTTTTTGGACTCCCCGACTGCGAGTCTCTCCTCGCTGGCATTTGCACGCGCAGTGTAAATGTGAGATGGCTGTGAGGTGGGTGTGAGGTGGGTGTGGAATGGATGTGAGATGGGTGTGAGGTGGGTGTGTGAGGTGGGTGTGAGGTAGGTGTGAGATGGGTGTGAGGTGGGTGTGTGAGGTGGGTGTGTGGTGGGTGTGAGGTAGGTGTGAGATGGGTGTGAGGTGGGTGTGAGGTGGGTGTGAGGTAGGTGTGAGGTGGGTGTGAGGTGGGTGTGTGAGGTAGGTGTGAGGTGGGTGTGAGGTGGGTGTGTGAGGTGGGTGTGAGGTGGGTGTGAGGTAGGTGTGAGGTGGGTGTGAGGTAGGTGTGAGGTGGGTGTGAGATGGGTGTGAGGTGGGTGTGAGGTAGGTGTGAGGTAGGTGTGAGATGGGTGTGAGGTGGGTGTGAGGTAGGTGTAAGATGGGTGTGAGATGGGTGTGAGGTGGGTGTTAGATGGGTGTGAGGTGGGTGTGAGGTAGGTGTGAGGTGGGTGTGAGATGGGTGTGAGGTGGGTGTGTGATGTGGGTGTGAGGTAGGTGTGAGATGGGTGTGAGATGGGTGTGAGCAGACTTGTTGAGTCGCGACTCAGAGTCGGAGTCGACTCAGAATCGACTCAAATTTTGCTCGAGTCAGAGTTGAGTCGACTCAACTTCATGTCTGGGTTGAATCGGAGTCGACTCAACTGGACAACCAGTTGAGTCGAGTCAGAATCGGAGTCAGCCTCCATGCTGTGAGTCAAGAGTTGAGTCGACTCAACACTAATTTCTTAACATAAGTGATCACATGACTGACATTTTAAAAATTTTCACATCCAATTTTGAAGGATTTCATATTGCTATTTGGTAATAACAGGTAATTCATTATTCTCATATCCACACTAGACCCATGCCTGGATCAGTTGTTAGCAACACAAGTTATGTAAAATATAGTTTAAAAAGCACACACATTTGATAGTTTTTTCTGTTTAATCCTAGCAATGGCATGCAGAATCATACAGAAAAATGTGTGATTAGGCACAAAATCAGACTTTTTCAACTTTGAAAATGCACACCATCCAAAATCCTAAGCTCATTCTCATGCAAAAGGTATTTCACTCTTTAGGAAACCATGTCCTTATTTTCCATTTTCTTCCTTCCTTTGGCTAAAACACTAAAAAACATGTATCAGCATCAGAAAGAGGGTACCAAAAAATCTTATTTTGCACATAAGCCTTGAAATGGGTAGAACGGAAACTAAAAGCTTCAATTATCTGCTTATTTCAAAGCACTATCTTGATTTGTCGTGGTTTGAGAACACCCACTGGTAGATAATAAAAACTGCCTATTTACGGAAAATGGATATCAGTCCTACCTCTGGCGTAGCCTGAGTAATTTCAAACTGTTAAACTGATAAACTGAAAAATATACATCAATCCTCTCACTCACAAACAACCACCGCCCGCTCTTCAAATTATGATAAAGCCGATTATTTTTTTATTTACCACTCTCACACTGCTGCCCTCATGCGCGCCACATCAGTCACAAAACGATCATGGTGCGCAACAAAATGCTAGAGTAGTAGCCGTGTTATTCTGCCGAGCAGAACGCATAATAGTATGCCGCACGCATGCGCAGTTAGGTACCTTGTAGTCCATGATACGGTACTGCGCATGCGTGCGGCATACTATTTTGTGTTCTGCCGGCAGAATAACATAATTACACGGCTGGTCATTTAGTTTTTAGTACCCCGAAGGCATGATTACCTTAACATGAACCTGCAGATTTTTCTTACGCCTTTTTGGTCACGTGATTTTTAAATTGCTATCCATCATGTTTGCGCTATCCGAGGCTAGGTTCGTTATGTCTTTAATGCGCCATCTGTAACGTTTACGTGTTTACTACAGCATTTTCGGGAGGACAAGGCGGGTATTCATCATTGTTTTTGGTTTTGGTGAAGTGCTGGATAGGGGCAGTGCACAGTGTAGTATTTATTTCTAATTTAAGTTCGTCACGGGATTGTTCAGAATGATCTGGGGCAAGGATTGCCTCTCAAAATATCATACGTTCAAATATTGATTCCTGTTTTTTGCAGTTGAAACGTCGCTTATTGCTTCAATCATGACTGCTCATGAAGGACATGCCTTTAAAATGCAAAGCCATCAGGCCCTTCCTCATACTCACCTGTTCGCGATTAGCATATTTCTTCATTCCTTTGCAGGAAGAATTTCTGTCATGAATTAATGCATTGAAATTGGCATATTATTAAAGGAAATGTGCAGTTAGATTAACACCATGAATAAATATACTTGATTTTGCATACTATTGAAGGAAATGAGCATTTTTTCTGTGAATATTTTGCCACTATTGAGTCGGAATCGACTCCGACTCAATGCCGATTTGAGTCGGAATCGAGTCGGCTCACTTCTGAATTTGGCCTGAGTCGAGTCGGCTCACCATTTTCAACTCGAGTGAGTCGAGTCAGAATCAGAGTCAGCCATTTAGCTGTGAGTCAGAGTTGAGTCGACTCAAGAAAATTTGAGTCATCAACAAGTCTGGGTGTGAGGTGGGTGTGTGAGGTTGGTGTGAGGTGGCTGTGAGGTGGGTGTGAGGTAGGTGTGAGGTAGGTGTGAGGTGGTTGTGAGATGGGTGTGAGGTGGGTGTGAGGTGGGTGTGAGGTGGGTGTGAGGTAGGTGTGAGGTGGCTGTGAGGTGGGTGTGAGGTGGGTGTGAGATGGGTGTGAGGTGGGTGTGAGGTGGGTGTGAGGTGGGTTTGAGGTGGGTGTGAGGTGGTTGTGTGAGGTAGGTGTGAGGTGGCTGTGAGGTGGGTGTGAGGTGGGTGTGAGATGAGTGTGAGGTGGGTGTGAGATGGGTGTGAGGTGGGTGTGAGGTGGGTGTGAGGTGGGTGTGAGGTGGGTGTGAGGTGGGTGTGAGGTGGGTGTGAGGTGGGTGTGAGGTGGGTGTGAGGTAGGTGTGAGGTGGCTGTGAGGTGGGTGTGAGGTGGGTGTGAGATGAGTGTGAGGTGGGTGTGAGGGGGGTGTGAGGTGGGTGTGAGGTGAGTGTGAGGTGGGTGTGAGGTGGGTGTGAGGTGGGTGTAAGGTGGGTGAGAGGTGGGTGTAAGGTGGGTGAGAGGTGAGTGTGAGGTGGGTCTGGCGCGGTGAATGGGGAGTCATAAAGTGCACTTTCCCTGAGATCTAAAAGTGAGCTGGCCTAAGAAAATAACATCCTGGGGTGTTATGGAGGCGGTGGGAACCTGCATTACAGCCTGTGGTCATTTACTTAGATTAACCCGCGCCCCACCGGGGGGTCCAGCGCCACCTTCGCCCCACCGGGGGCCATCGATGGCCCCCCTCTAACTCCGAAAATATGGGCGTTAGCGCAAATCTGCAAAGTGCAATAGAAAGCTCGCGTGAATTCAGTAAGAAATTACTTCACATGTTTTAGTGCTCAGGTCAATGGTTTGACCTCCAGAGGTCAAATTAGGTCAATATCGGCTATTTTGACTCAAATATGCAATGCTTAAGCAAACTGGGCATAACTCTTATGCCATTAGAGCTATTGAGGTCTGGTAAAGTACATTTGATAGGAAATTATCAGTTCTTTTTCCGTTATGCGAAACGTAAAGACCTCCCGCCAGTGGTTTGACCTCCAGAGGTCACCTCGTGACCTAAGATGACCTGAGGTCACGAAAGGTCAGAAAGTGACCTTGCTGTATATCAAATGAAAGCCAATGACAAGACAAACAACGATGGTGTTTGTTTCAGCGCTCTAGTTTATACAGGTCAAAAGTTATTGTCAAAATACTGTTTTTGACCCCTGGTGACCTTGGATGACCTTGGAGAGGTCAAAGGGCAAATATGGCCCCTGGAATCCGTGAAAGGGTGTCCAAGAACGCTTTTCTGATCAATCGGAGCATTTTCAATCGCTTTTGTGACTTTTAGATCATAAGACAGCTTTTCCCAATGCTTTTTCAATGGGAGAGGTCACCTCGTGACCTGACCTCAGGGCACGAAATCGAAAAATCCCGGATATACACTTTGTAGACCCCGGAGGGGCCATAAAGTGTAGGAAGTTTCAAATCGATCGACTTCGAAATGTAGCTCTTACAGAGCTCTAAAGTTGAAGTGAGGTGACCTTGGTTGACCTCGCCTGGTCACCTGACCTTGGGTGACCCGGGGTAAAAATTTCAGGGATGGTGGCAAAATGATGCAGTGAGAGGTAGAACCCTCAACCGCGGTGCTGCGCCTCTTCGTTTTTCTGCTATCTCGGAAAAACCTTAGGGGGGCCATCGATGGCCCCCACCCCGGTGGGGCGAGGGTTAATATTTTGTAAGGTTAAAAGATCATGAAGGTCAAATCTAGGAAATACTAGAACCCGTAAGGAAAGCCTGTGATTATACAGAACAAGTCGCGAACACACTGAAAGCAGACTAAGGTCATAGAAAAAGGAAACAGATACGTATTTTCTTTGAAATTTCTGGGTTCGGATAATTCAAGGTCATTTACCTATGACGTCACCATATGCCATCTTCCCCATAATTTACACTTTAACACTATAACACAGTAACAATCGCTAAGCGGGGAAATCGAGGGTCGACCTCCACCCATGATCCTTGTCTTTTGACATTGACCTTTAAAGGAATGTGGCACCTTTAATAATGCGATTTCAACTGAGGTAGCCAAGTTGTAAAGCATGCCGGAAAATCCGGCGCTCAATATATAATTTGTCTTGAAACTCAAAATTTCCGTGGAGAAAAGCTAAAAACATACCTCAAATGTACCACATATGTACCCCAGCCAGGCGGCCACAGTTGTCAGCTGTTGGTGTGACGACAGCGCTGAAGGCACGGTAAGTAATAAGCCAATTGAAGCCCTTGAAGCCTATTGAAGATGGTAGTACTTGCCAGATCATGACGTCATCCACAGGCAGAGGTTTATTTTTCACCCTAGAGGAGCATTTTAAAAATCAAAATATTGAGCTCATTGTACATTTTTCAGAGCAATCATGGACGTTTTCATGAGTGTCGGCTAAAAATACCCCTAATTACACCAAATTCCTGGATTCGACCATGCTGCCACATTTCCTTTAACACGCGCCCCGCTGGGGTCCCTGGCACGACGCGCCCCGCTGGGGGCGTTTTTCGCCCCATCCGTATCTCATTTCCCAGAAAAGCTAAAGGAAAATTTCGGACAGCGTTCGAAAGCTGTTGACGAGACGAAGAGAAATTATGGAAACATTTTTATGTCAGGTCAATATTGAGTTCAGCAAAGGTCAAAGAAGGTTCCATAGGCCTACAACAGGGCGGTGTACGTTTACCCCTCTAGATTTGTACTCAGCAAAGCTACAACAAATATTTATGTATCATTGGATTCCTCTAATTGTGGCAAATCGAATGATGTATAATACGACCTTACTAGGTCACATGGTGAAAATGACCTCACATCGAGCTAGGTCAAGGTCACATTGTGACCTGGAGTTGTCATGTTGCATATAAATAAACTTCCCGTGACAATATAAGCACAATGCAAGGAAAATGGGAGCTTTATCCCAATTCAATGAGAAGTTATTGGCAAAACAGTCACTGTATGTTCCTGTGACCTGACATGACCTTTGACAGGTCAGATGGTCAAAAATTCAACTTTATGGTCAAGATTGTGGCAAGAATACACGTTTTGAGGATCTTCAGGTTTATCTATACAGTTTTTACTGAGAGCGAGCCCGTTCTATTTTTCACCATAGACTTATAATGGGGTGACCAAAAATTGACCGCACCTTAGGTCAACAATATCAAAATTCAGATATAACAGATTTGTAGACACTAATGACCTTATCATATTGTGGAAGCTTCAAACTGATCGGTTCGCTGATGTTCCCTGGGCGCCACTTCAAACTGGTGATTTTAGGTTTTGAGGTCGGGTCACTTGACCTTGAATAGCTCTTTGACCAGACTTGAACTTAACTAAAAATGGGTCAGATCTGTAAAATCGATTAGGAATAAGGTACTGTAAAATTTGTTGTTCTGCACCTCTTCGCTTTTGCGTTATCTTGGGAAAACCAGGAGGGGCGAATTTCGCTCCCCAGCGGGGCGCGTGTTAAGAATGAGTTAACTATAACATCGCACCAAAATATAAACAATAGACGATGACATGTGACCAGAAGCACTAGGGTCAATGACCTCGAAAGTAATAGTACCACATTCACCTTCTGAGCAAAAAAAAAGATCGCGTTTTTCAACTATTGTAGAAGTTCACGTGCTCATAAATTCCCTCAAATATAGGGAGATAAAAAGTTTTTTTTGGCTGCGAACGGTTCTTCCACCACCGTAGAAAAGGAGGTGAAACACTTCAGGGCCCCTCACTACGCGAGTAAAATTTTTAGTTCAGTCATTTTTTCATCGCTAACAATATTTTATCTCTGAAATATGGCATGCCATGTCTGTCCCATTGAGAAGATTTAAAACGTACTATTTTGTGCCGAATTTTACCCTCGTTCGTACAGAAAGAAGGGTTTACTTCGTCCCCAAGGGTTGCGTTCCGTCATGACTGCTTGCACAACTTATGGGGTATCCATGGTCCATCGTTTGAATATTACGTCCGGTTCGCATCACACCCGCGAACTATGATGTCATTTCTGGAAGCATATAGAGAAGATTCTTGATTTTTAACCTTTGCGTTGCGCTCCTCCTAATTTAGCCTTGATGTACAGCATGCTATGACCTTTGCTGACCTTGTGTGACCTTTTGTGACCACTTGTGACCTTAAGATACCATTTTACCTTGCCTGACTTTCGGTGGTCTTTGATAGTCTTTGTGGGAAAATGTCAATTCAAGCGGCCAATCGTCTTAAAGAGCTTTGCAAGATTTCACGAAAAGACTCTTGAATGACCCATGGCTGCAGTCTGTTGACTTAATACAAACCAATTATTTTTGGATTAATTTTGTGCTGCCACCAAGTGTGAAACTGAAACCTGTACTGCATGGTAGGCGAAGGCACGCAGACGTGGTAGAGAAGGCACGCAGACGTGGTAGGGAAATCACGCAGACGTGGTAGAGAAGGCACGCAGACGTGGCAGGGAAATCACGCAGACGTGGTAGAGAAGGCACGCAGACGTGGTAGGGAAATCACGCAGACGTGGTAGAGAAAGTACACAGACAGCTGAGTCACCCTTAAAGGACTATAAAAACAATGAATGCGAAGGTTACGCTTTTTTTCTTGAAATGTTTTGATTTCCATTCAAAAAAAACCCCCTCCCCCACATTAAAATTAGCACTTGGCTGTACCGTGAGCATTGATCTCATGGTCAGTGAGAGCCCTTTTGGTGTCCACGTGATCCTCGAACTTTGAATGACAGCTTACTTTTTCCAAAAAAGGTGATTGGTATACATACTAAAGCTGTAAATAGAAAGAAGTTATGATTCTGTGCTATTGATATTTTAGCTGGGTGCATTCCTATTGATACCAGTTAACGCTGCAATCATTGTATTCTTCTAGTCACGCATGAGTGTTTTCCATCAAAGCTCACATCAATCATCAAAGGTAACATCTTCAGAAATGACAGAGCATGAAACATATGTATTTTATATTTTATGTTTTCATTATGTTTTCATTACTTTTATTACTCTCATACTTTTATTTCTTATTCATTTCATTTTACAAAGCAAGAGTGCCTGCGTTTCAGAGGAGCCGAGCACCATGCGTACGTCAACACTAGTCCAGTTTACAAGCAATGGCAGTGACCAAGTAATCGGCCATTGCCACGACCGGCTGAGGCCGGCTAACGTGCAACTGCACATTGGCAGTGCTACCACGCGGCAGAAGCAGCGTGGGTGAACGGTGCTGGTCTGACGCGTGGTAGGTCTGACTTTTGGATATGCTAAAAATTTGATGTCAGCACGAATAGCTGTTGCTTTCTCCTGGACTCAACTTCAATATTTTTAGAACACAAAATCAAGTGCCGTCATTATACCACACTCATAGCAAAGCTGAACACGCGCTTGGCTCCTATGAAGGAAGCCGCAAACCGCACTGAAGGATAACTTCAAACCGACGGGTCAATCAACGGCTAAATGCTGCTCCTCGTCCTGCCTTGCCGTGACATCGGAGAACGGACGGGCTGTTCGAGTGCCGAGCCTGGGAATTCGTAGATGACATCAAGTGCAAAGAGGACCACTCAGGCTTCTGTCGGCTGCAGCGCCGGTCAGTTCAGCCGTCTGCCCAGCTGTGGAGGTGCTGCTCTGGGTGCTCCGTCTCACTGGCACTGGACCCTTCACCGTGCGAGTGGCAGTCCACTCGCACTGGACTCTACACCGTGCGAGTGTCAGTCCACTCGCACTGGACCCTACACCGTGCGAGTGGCAGTCCACTCGCACTGGACCCTACACCGTGAGTGTCAGTTCACTTGCACTGGACCCTACACCGTGCGAGTGTCAGTCCACTCGCACTGGACCCTACACCGTGTGTCAGCTCACTTGCACTCGACCCTACACCGTGCGAGTGTCAGTCCACTCGCACTGGACCCTACACCGTGTGTCAGTTCACTTGCACTGGACCCTACACCGTGCGAGTGGCAGTCCACTCGCACTGGACCCTACACCGTGCGAGTGTCAGTCCACCCGCACTGGACCCTACACCGTGCGAGTGGCAGTCCACTCGCACTGGACCTACACCGTGCGAGTGTCAGTCCACCCGCACTGGACCCTACACCGTGCGAGTGCCAGTCCACCCGCACTGGACCCTACACCGTGCAAGTGTCAGTCCACTCGCACTGGACCCTACACCGTGCGAGTGTCAGTCCACTCGCACTGGACCGCACACCGTGTGAGTGGCAGTTCACTCGCACTGCACCTCAGCTGTGCACATCCTGCCTCGCATTGTGCACGAAGTGCGCTCCAGTCATGAAGCCACCTGTGTTCAAACGGCCCTTATCCAGGGTTATGAATAGCTGCATGTAGCCGGAGATCCGAAGGGGTTCCCGAGGAGATCACGTGATTAACGACGGCAAGACCTCGCCAACAAGTACGCGTGAGTGTGTCTGTCAAAAGGAAGGCGGTGAAACACATCCCAGCGAGTGTGGTGACGGCAAACTGGAGTGCTGTCGGCGAGATGATTACAGTTTCAGCAGCCAAGCTGGAAACAACATAATTGGCATATGTGAATCCGACTCGCAACCTTGAGATTCCACTGTCAGACACACTGGGTAAAGCAGCGAAGACGAGACCAATTGCGGATGCTTGTTTCTTAACAAGTTTTATAGCAAGCGATGTGTTGTGAATGATCACGGAAATGTTTCAATGGATTGGCGGACGACGGACATGCAATCATTAAAAAATTAATTTTTGACTTATACACCATGGAAGAAGGGCAAAAAATCAGATGTGGCTTATACTTTGCACGTATGTGCATATCTGATTGATTTCCTATTCCCACGGTGACGGTACTGCACGCAGCAGAAACCTGCTGACACTTTGCCACTCATAATGCGGTCAAAATTCATTACGGAACTGGAAATGGCTATCCCCAGCAAACAACGCAAGTTGTCAGGCGCCTCCTTTAATTTCATCCACGAAAAAGGTTTCTTCAGGCAGGAATGCGTCCTAGTCATATCTCAGAGGGCAATAACTCAGAGGCCTGGATAACAGAGGCCGCCCCGGTAGCTCAGTTAGTAGAGCGCTGGGCTCCGGCCCGCTGCTCAGAAACATGCAGTGGCAGTGCATGTCCGTGCTTGGGATCGGTTCCCCTGAGACGCTCCGGCGCTCAATAGTTTATCCGACGGAGGTCGGCTGGCAACTGACTGGTGAGAGGGTGACCTGAGTGGGGTGACCGTCCCTGTGCTTTGTGGGACGGTAAACTTTTGCTTCTAAATAAACCCTCCATTATGGGAGCTGCTCTTTCGGGTGATGGGGTCGGGGTCTCCACGACAAGTCCCTTCATGACTTTAGTGAGACTCCGACTACATCAGCCGTACTGGGAACAGCTTGGAAAAAGAAAAAAATTGACAAGAGCAAATCAATGAACTGTCTCCTCTGAATTCCCCTGAACGAGATTGGTAGGATCGGGCTTTTTTACCTCTGACAGGAGGGGCTGAGTGAGATTCAATAATTCGGAGAAGTGCTCACGCCAAATTCTAGAAAATACCTAACACTAATTTGGTGCAAAAAACGGTTCGAAACAGTCCCATGAATGCAAGTGGCGCCAGCCGAAGGTGTGCTCCCAGCCTAAATCTTAGATCCGTACCTACGCTGCAAAGTCTTCATTGTGTGCTCAGACAATTCCAAACATTAGGTCATTCTTAAATGGTTACACACTCATCGGTTACAGATAGTAAAGTCATTACTGAAAAAGAAAAATGAGCCTGAAATTGAGCTTGTATAAAAATTTAATCCTGAAGTTCAGATTTATATTTTTGCAGACATCATTTTTATTTAAACCTAGACGAAAAGGATGTGCATGGTAACGGTAATACAAAGCCTTTTGCAATTTTTTTCGCCGCTTCTCTTCGCTAAATAGCCCTATAGTGGAATTTCTACCGCGGTATAGTGGCAGACGGCCGGTCTCGTCTCGCGTCATCGTCCTTGCGACGGCTGCTGCTCGGTATAGCGGCAGACGGCCGGTCTCGTCTCGCCGTCATCGTCCTTGCGACGGCTGCTGCTCGGTATAGCGGTAGACGGGCGGTCTCGTCTCGCCGTCATCGTCTTTGCGACGGCTGCTGCTCGGTATAGTGGCAGACGGCCGGTCTCGTCTCGCCGTCATCGTCCTTGCGACGGCTGTTGCTCGGTATAGTGGTAGACGGCCGGTCTCGTCTCGCCGTCATCGTCTTTGCGACGGCTGCTGCTCGGTATAGTGGCAGACGGCCGGTCTCGTCTCGCCGTCATCGTCCTTGCGACGGCTGCTGCTCGGTATAGTGGTAGACGGGCGGTCTCGTCTCGCCGTCATCGTCTTTGCGACGGCTGCTGCTCGGTATAGTGGCAGACGGCCGGTCTCGTCTCGCCGTCATCGTCCTTGCGACGGCTGCTGCTCGGTATAGTGGTAGACGGGCGGTCTCGTCTCGCCGTCATCGTCCTTGCGACGGCTGCTGCTCGGTATAGTGGCAGACGGCCGGTCTCGTCTCGCTGTCATCGTCCTTGCGACGGCTGTTGCTCGGTATAGTGGTAGACGGGCGGTCTCGTCTCGCCGTCATCGTCCTTGCGACGGCTGCTGCTCGGTATAGTGGTAGACGGGCGGTCTCGTCTCGCCGTCATCGTCTTTGCGACGGCTGCTGCTCGGTATAGTGGCAGACGGCCGGTCTCGTCTCGCTGTCATCGTCCTTGCGACGGCTGTTGCTCGGTATAGTGGTAGACGGCCGGTCTCGTCTCGCCGTCATCGTCTTTGCGACGGCTGCTGCTCGGTATAGTGGCAGACGGCCGGTCTCGTCTCGCCGTCATCGTCCTTGCGACGGCTGCTGCTCGGTATAGTGGTAGACGGGCGGTCTCGTCTCGCCGTCATCGTCTTTGCGACGGCTGTTGCTCGGTATAGTGGCAGACGGCCGGTCTCGTCTCGCTGTCATCGTCCTTGCGACGGCTGCTGCTCGGTATAGTGGCAGACGGCCGGTCTCGTCTCGCCGTCATCGTCCTTGCGACGGCTGTTGCTCGGTATAGTGGTAGACGGCCGGTCTCGTCTCGCCGTCATCGTCCTTGCGACGGCTGCTGCTCGGTGTTCTGCGCTCGGTTGTGTCCGAGCTTGTACTCTTTGTTAGTGTCGATCTGGGCAGGAGCTTGATGGAGACCACTTTTTACTCTCCTCAAATTTCCGTGAAACCCAATGACGTGACTGCTTGTACTGGTTTGCAATGTGACGTGAAATGTCCCGGAGCTGCTTTTCTTCTCAATCTGGGTCCAGAGCCTGTTAGGAGTTTCTGAGTGATGTTGGTTTATGGTGATGACCTTGTGTAATGACCTTGGAGCTATGTAGAGACATTGTCAGAATTATATCTGTCCGCTCTGATAGGCAAGAAGTGATTTTTTTTGCGCTGACTAAAATTTTGTACCTAAATGTTGACACTTGATTTACTTAGACCAAGTAACAAAATTCAAAATATAG
The DNA here is from genome assembly GCA_034440635.1 of Lepas anatifera. NCBI lineage: Eukaryota > Metazoa > Arthropoda > Thecostraca > Lepadidae > Lepas > Lepas anatifera. The sequence continues at coordinate 460,693 of JAOTON010001937.1, read as the reverse complement.
ACAGAATCGATACCAATGCCTGAACCCTTCACCGCATGCGGATCTGATCGGACCCCTCGTTTTTTCGCGAATGATTACAATCCAAATTAAATGAGTGGCACGTTACTTTGCACACCTCTCGGTGATCAATGCGACAACTTATGACCAAAAGTTAGCATCAGGTCAGGTGAGGTGAACGATTTACGACGTCATTTCGAAACCCATGGAAGGCGATTATGGTCTTCTAAAATGAGGCCGAGAAAACAGGGTGTAACTCGGCTTCTAGAAGAGCTTCTAAAGCTTCTAAACATTTTATACATTCAAAGGTCAAGGTCACAAAGCTACTTTTCAAGGTCATATTGCATATCATTCGAATCTTTGGGTCAAGACAAAAACATTGATGCCTTTGGCTTTGTCCTAGCTCTAATGGTTCCGAGTTAGAAATGATTTCCTAAATGGGTTAAAATTTTGACCCATTTTGGCTCTCTGTGACGTCATGGGTCAATAGATATGGTTCAAACTCGGCTTGAGGGCAGAAGACGGTAAAGCACTTCTAGTGCCGTTTTAATTTGTTCAGTATCACTCCCGGTTCCCGAGATTGTGGGGTCCGATCGGACCCCCAGGCAGAGGTGTGTGTGTGAAGAGCCCAGGAAGTGCCGGGATGAAAGTGAAAGCAATCTTTTCAAGGAAATCAATCTATTTTCAATGAAAATAGGTGAAATTGAGGAGAAAAATGTAAGCGAGAATACAAAAATTCATCACACACTTGCGAGCCTTCATTCTGCACTCAGAATGAAACACTGCATGGAAACAATCGGCAGCGTTGGAGACCGGTTGCTATGACGACGGTGAACAATCAGTTAGATGTCTGAAGTCGAAAACCAACCTGTCACGTGTCGGTCAATGCACTGGCCGAAAAAGGAAATTTAGCATGGAATGACTCGCCCCTGATATTGTTTGCCTGCACACACTTTGTGCGTAGCGTGCATTCTGCGCATTGTGTACACCGACTGCGAGCAGCGTGGATTCCATATATAGAGTTCCATATTGAGAGTTATATACTCTGTTATGCTATATATATATATATATATATATATATATATATATATATATATATATATAGCATCCCGGAGAATCACCTTCCGCCTGTCCTGTTCCTTTTCATCCATCTCATACGTTCACTTTATTCTCCGTCCTACGCAGGCCTCTGCTGGCTAACGTAGGAAACAAGTGAAGTGGACGCCTGCCCAAGCACCGAGTCTTACCTTTTTCACAAAAATAAGTTATCTAATGAAGGCGAAATACGACTGCTTGGGGCCACTCCCAGTGTGCCAGGCAGTTGGGACGCGGCCCCGCGGCGGCAGTCGTCGCCGCTCACTCGCGGACGCCCCGCTGCCATCCATTTGTCGGCGCCACCGTTTCCGGTTTCACTTTTTGCGCAATATGGTCACGCGTGACGTGACACGGACAGGACACGATGTGACACGGTGTGGCACGTGCATGACGCGGTGGCGGGCCATAGGATCGACAAGAACCGGCCTGAAGCCTCAGTCCAACGGACCAGGGCGCGTCACACCACTGCAGGCTCAGCTGAAGCCCGTGTAGAGATGACGTGTGAGTGGGAGCAGGCTCAGCTGTAGCCCGTGTAGAGATGACGTGTGAGTGGGAGCAGGCTCAGCTGTAGCCCGTGTAGAGATGACGTGTGAGTGGGAGCAGGCTCAGCTGTAGCCCGTGTAGAGATGATGTGCGAGTGGGAGCAGGCTCAGCTGTAGCCCGTGTAGAGATGACATGTGAGTGGGAGCAGGCTCAGCTGTAGCCCGTGTAGAGATGACGTGTGAGTGGGAGCAGGCTCAGCTGTAGCCCATGTAAAGAGGATGTGTGAGTGGGAGCAGGCTCAGCTGTAGCCCGTGTAGAGATGGTGTGTGAGTGGGAGCAGGCTCAGCTGTAGCCCGTGTAGAGATGACGTGTGAGTGGGAGCAGGCTCAGCTGTAGCCCGTGTAGAGATGACGTGTGAGTGGGAGCAGGCTCAGCTGTAGCCCGTGTAGAGATGATGTGCGAGAGGGAGCAGGCTCAGCTGTAGCCCGTGTAGAGATGACGTGTGAGTGGGAGCAGGCTCAGCTGTAGCCCGTGTAGAGATGACGTGTGAGTGGGAGCAGGCTCAGCTGTAGCCCGTGTAAAGAGGATGTGCGAGTGGGAGCAGGCTCAGCTGTAGCCCGTGTAGAGATGGTGTGCGAGTGGGAGCAGGCTCAGCTGTAGCCCGTGTAGAGATGACGTGTGAGTGGGAGCAGGCTCAGGTGTAGCCCGTGTGGAGATGGTGTGCGAGTGGAAGCAGGCTCAGCTGTAGCCCGCGCAGAGATGGTGTGCGAGTGAGAGCAGGCTCAGCTGTAGCCCGTGTAGAGATGATGTGCGAGTGGGAGTAGGCTCAGCTGTAGCCCATGTAAAGAGGATGTGCGAGTGGGAATAGGCTCAGCTGTAGCCCGTGCAGAGATGGTGTGTGAGTGGGAGCAGGCTCAGCTGTAGCCCGTGTAGAGATGACATGTGAGTGGGAGCAGGCTCAGCTGTAGCCCGTGTAGAGATGACGTGTGAGTGGGAGCAGGCTCAGCTGTAGCCCATGTAAAGAGGATGTGTGAGTGGGAGCAGGCTCAGCTGTAGCCCGTGTAGAGATGGTGTGTGAGTGGGAGCAGGCTCAGCTGTAGCCCGTGTAGAGATGACGTGTGAGTGGGAGCAGGCTCAGCTGTAGCCCGTGTAGAGATGACGTGTGAGTGGGAGCAGGCTCAGCTGTAGCCCGTGTAGAGATGATGTGCGAGAGGGAGCAGGCTCAGCTGTAGCCCGTGTAGAGATGACGTGTGAGTGGGAGCAGGCTCAGCTGTAGCCCGTGTAGAGATGACGTGTGAGTGGGAGCAGGCTCAGCTGTAGCCCGTGTAAAGAGGATGTGCGAGTGGGAGCAGGCTCAGCTGTAGCCCGTGTAGAGATGGTGTGCGAGTGGGAGCAGGCTTAGCTGTAGCCCGTGTAGAGATGACGTGTGAGTGGGAGCAGGCTCAGGTGTAGCCCGTGTGGAGATGGTGTGCGAGTGGAAGCAGGCTCAGCTGTAGCCCGCGCAGAGATGGTGTGCGAGTGAGAGCAGGCTCAGCTGTAGCCCGTGTAGAGATGATGTGCGAGTGGGAGTAGGCTCAGCTGTAGCCCATGTAAAGAGGATGTGCGAGTGGGAATAGGCTCAGCTGTAGCCCGTGCAGAGATGGTGTGTGAGTGGGAACCTAGTCTCGTAACCGAATGCAGCTAACAAGCCTTAGTGGGGCTTTTGAAGGAATTCAAAATTGTAACGCATAAATAATATGTTATATTAGTAGCACAGTGTTAAAGAGTGATACTCGAGGGTTTTTTTATTGCGGTTTCTTACTATAAGAAAAATCTTGATTACGACTTCTCACCTATTATTAAAATATGTTAACGGTAACGGTAAAATGCTGGAACCTGCTCTTCATCTCAATGTTTTCAAACGCTATTCAAATTTACTTAAAGTCATTGTTTTCGTAATGAAAATGTATGTTCTCCTGTATTTTTATTTGAATTATTTTTACATAGCCTTTGAAAAAACTACAAAATGAATCGGTTTGCCCTAGAAATGGAGCATAAAATAATTTCTCGAGTCTTCAGTCGTTTCGTACCTCGGGTCTTAAATCATTTTCCACAAAATTTCCAGGATGACGAAACGTTTGCATCAGACAGGTCACATGACCCGGTATGAGAATTCCTATGATTCTGATTAGTCAGTTGTGATTTGTTCAAAGTCCTATATTTCTGTTTCAAAAAGCTTAAATGTTTTTTAAGTAACCTTTTCTGTGATAATTTGAGGTTTTACACCACCGTTTAGGACAGACATGACCTAGTTCTTAGAGAAATTGATGGTCATAGCCGAGGCTACGTCATTTGATCGATAGCGAGAATTGGCGATAAGTCGTCTAGAAATGTTCACTTTGACAGCGACTTTAAGGCATTTGGAGGCTGTATTCGCAAAAATGAGAACAGGACTTCTGAAGCAACTTCTTGTGACCGTTTGATCTAGACAATACAATTTTTTCCGCGTATCTCCCTTTAAGAGAGAAACCCTGTTGTCCACCCGAATATTTTGCTTGGTTTTCTACTTCTACGAGTGTTTTATTTCTACCACAAGCGGGCAGTGGTCTAGCGGCCTCGTTCCCGGGCTCCAGATTGAGATAGCATGGATTAATGTAGGTTCAATTACCCAGGCCAGACAACTTCCTGCGGTGTGTCGTCTGGCACAGTGGAGAACCTCCTTCAACACCCACCGTGGTGCTCTGTAGCTCGGAAAGTCCGTTTGTTGAAAATGATGCTTATCAAAAGAGCATGTGACCATTGGCAGACACTCTCAGAGCAATATGAACACTTACCGAACTGGAGAAATGCAGAAATTCTTCACAGAGGCCTACCAAAAAAGAGAAGAAAGTTCTTAGAGTCGGTCCTGATATAAAAAATAATTTTTAATTGCAAAAGAGGGGAATTCACAATATCAAGAACATTGATTCTTCACGTTAAGCCTCACGTGAGAGCCAAGAAAACCGCATTTGTCGACTGACAGGTCAAGTGTTTACGCTTTCAAACATAGGCTGAGAAAGAATCTAAACGCATCCGTGTGTTTAATTTGTTTCAGTACATTTAATATCCAATTTTTTTATTTTATACCTTTTATCATTCATCTGCCAAATGGTTATTCAATTTGACATTTACTCATGATACATATGGCCACCTGCCTTTAGGCCAAGTTGGGTACTTTTTCTTCATAAGCTTCATCCAAGTCATTGCATCGAAACCCTACTAAAGTCATTTGGGATCGAAGCCCTACTAAAGTCATCAAGGAACCATGGAAAGAAACGAGCTCACACCTGTCGCCAACCAAATGTTAAATACTGAAAATTGTCGCCTTCAAAAGTCGATACCTTTTAAAGACACTTCTGAATCTGAGTACTATGCGGGTGACACTTAATCTGAGTACTATGCGGGTAATGGTACAGTGATACAAAAAACAAATGGGAAACCATATTCCTGAATTCATAATGAGACTGAATATTACACTCATACGCAATCCTGCCACTATTGGAAATGCTTCGGCAGAGCTTTGAATAAGTCGATCTGATCTCACAAATCCCTCCCTACAGTATGGGAGTTGGCGACACCATATAACCCTGGCTGTTGGTGCCCCGTTAAATCTCATACATTATTATCGTAAACGATGCCTAAAAACAAAGCAAAGCAGCGCTGACGAAAAAGGAAAAGCTGAGCCGACCGGGATGCGAGCCCGATACCACCCAATATCCATCCCATTGCCACACCGCCAGAGCTAATCGACCAGTCATTCCCGCACGCTTAGAGGAATGTATCGCTAGCGATTAATTATCAATGAATGAGCTAACGCATGCCGCTGAAAAATGAAGTAATCAATGATCATGGTAGCATGGCGAAACTTGGTGTCGTCCCATTACAAGAAGGCTGTCGCCCACATGGACACCTCTTGACGGTCGCACGCTGTCGCTGACTTTCACCGCTGCACTTTGCCTGGTTGGCTGGTTCGAAGGAGGGAGGGGTGCACAACTGCTAAATATGCAACTGGTGTTTATTTGGATGCCCTCTTGCCACAAAGCATGGGTGGAGATCCGGGGGGAATTGGGGGTCAGGACCCTCTAGATTTCGGGTTTTTCAAGGTTTTGCTTAGGGCTTGTATTGCCGTGCCAGCGTTAGCCCATTTAGGACTCCCCCTTGGTTGAAAATATATTTCCAGCTTTGCCACGGAGCCATACAAGTTTGAGTTCCAGGTTAGTCGTACGAGTCGCAATTTCCAAGGCATGGACGAAGGAGGTAGTGCCAGATCTATGTAAAGTAGAGTGTGATTAGGGTAGGAAAAAACAGTTAGAATTTGTGAAGGCATTTCTTTTTAATCGAATGCTTTAGCGTCTTCCTGAATCAAAATGAAGGAGCGAGTTATACTTTTGGGGGCTTATCGACGCACTGAGTGCCAGGATCATATGACGTCGCCAGCTCTTTACCTGTTGAAGGGTTTCTCGGGAGCCAGACTGCTCTTTATTTAGTGAATCCACCAGGCCTTGAACCCGTGTCGGCCGCGTGCAAAACGAGCGTGCTAACCACTACATTATCGCTATGCAACCTGTGAAAAAGGTGGATGGAAATAGTAAAGTTCACCCAAAACCACTAAATTAAGACAGATGATCTCAAGAAGCCCTCTTCGTAAAAACGTTGAAGTGCCGAAACATACCTTTGGAGAGACACCGCTGATATAAAATCGAATAAAAGGCAGCATGGCGGCGAAAATCTCTTCAAATAGCTGCGAAGGCAGCTGTAAGTCGCCAAGATCTAAAACCAAAGGAACAGGCCCTGACTGGAAAATAAAAGAACAATCAAAACTATATTACGGTCCCCGCAATTCTGCCGGGAAACCGTGCAGTGACAGTTCACCGATGGAACTTGGCATCGGTTTCCCCGAGACACCCCGGTGCTCAATATTTACCCGACGTAATTCGACTGGCAGTTGACTGGTGAGAAGGTGACTTGAGCAGGGCGGCCGTCCCTGTGCTTTGTGGGATGCTAAACTTTGACTTTCAAATTAATCCGTCATTGCGGGGATTGCTCATTCGGATGGTTGGGTCGGAGTTTCCATCACAACCCCCATCGATGTCTTGAGAGAGGCTTTGATCCCAAAAAGCGAACCATGGAATAAATTGGTCAAATGAGTGTAAAAAATAAAGTCTAGTATGAATGAGCTAAACCAGTACCTGATGAAAAACCGAAGCAGGCTCAAAATAGTGCGACTAAGGCCAACAAAGATTTAATATGACCGGGACAAAGTATTTTTCATTGGGAACATCTGTTTTGCCTTGTTTTGTTTTTGTTGTTGTGGTGTTCGCTTTTTCTCTTTTCTATTAATTTTTACCGTATACTGTAAGTTATTTATGACCCACGTTGATTTCCTATCGACCATGATGATTATCTTCTGGCTCGGCTGCCGCGCTGCCTCTGGCTCGGCTGGCGTGCTGCCTCTGGCTCGGCTGGCGAGCTGCCTCTGGCTCGGCTGGCGCGCTGCCTCTGGCTAGGCTGGCGAGCTGCCTCTGATTCGGCTGCTGAGCTGCCTCTGGCTCGGCTGGTGAGCTGCCTCTGGCTCGGCTGCCGCGCTGCCTCTGGCTCGGCTGGCGCGCTGCCTCTGGTTCGGCTGGCGAGCTGCCTCTGGCTCGGCTGCTGAGCTGCCTCTGGCTCGGCTGGCGAGCTGCCTCTGGCTCTGCTGCTGAGCTGCCTCGGGCTCGGCTGCCGCGCTGCCTCGGGCTCGGCTGGCGCGCTGCCTCTGGCTTGGCTGGCGAGCTGCCTCTGGTTCGGCTGCTGAGCTGCCTCGGTCGGCTCGAGCTGCCTCGGGCTCGGCTGCCGCGCGCCTCGGGCTCGGCTGGCGCGCTGCCTCTGGCTGGCTGGCGAGCTGCCTCTGGCTCGGCTGGCGAGCTGCCTCTGGCTCGGCTGCAGCGCTGCCTCGGGCTCGGCTGGCGAGCTGCCTCTGGCTCGGCTGCCGCGTGCGCTGCGTCCGGACCCCGTGACACCAGGACGGTGGATGCGATGCGCTGCCATCAACCGTGCTGCACACTACTTGTCTCGAGTCCGCCGTAGCACGAGCGTGACGTCACCGTTACCCAACAACGTTCACGACTACAGCATCCGAAACCGCAATGAGCGGAGCTGTGGAAAAGGATGATGGGAAGCCCTTCGCTTCATCTGGTTTCAGTCATTTACTGGTACCGTTAATTTTGTTTTTATAATAGTGGAATGGCCTTCTAAACATTTTCAAGATATGAAATTTTACAAACCGGTACCTGATCAATTGTTTTCCAAATACTAAAAACAGCAATACAAAATTTGCAACAATGTCCTTTTATGATGTATTTTGCATTGTGCTCTTTCACAATTCGTATATCGTGCTTCAGTTTGTCTGCCAGGTTGAACGCCTGCCCGCCTGCGAACGGGGACGAACGGATTATCTTAACTATTGGCCCCAGAGTTTCCCGGCTGGATATCCCCTCTAAAATTCCAGGCTCGTGATTAGTTTGAAAATGGCTGAAAATGGTTTTTGCTGGCGCTAGTGCCAGTCAACACCATGAAACAGAGGAACTACGGAGGCAAACAGGACCACGGTTCAAACAGTCCACATTTTAATTTGGACCCAAGGAAAAATAGCCATTATCAGAACGTTCCAATGAATAGATATCTGAATTCCTAATGCCCAAATAGTCTACAAGGTGGAGAAACCAACAACTCAAAAGTCCCTAAGGTATAAAACTCCCACTGTAAGAAGACAAGAAACATTTCAGTAGTGGAAACATTGAATATTTACTGGCTTTCCGGCTCCTGAAGATTTTCCCCAAGTATGTTGGCAGATTCGGACTTTTTTATGACCTCTGCTAAGCACCTGAGATTGCATATTTTACTGAGGTCCTCAGAGCATATGCATTGATATACGGCGATAAAGACCATTTGCACAAAACACCAAACACTATTTATGTTCACGCATGCACATATACGGCTGGTACACAGGCGGACGACTGCGGTGCACTCAGCGGGGTTCATGTTCGGTGCAGAAACTGCTGGCTGTGGTACCCTGCCAACTCCAGGATTCCATTGCTCGCACTGTGAATCTTGTCCTCCAGCCTCAGGCGTATTTGGCGATAATCACTGCCCAGGGGCAGCACTTGATTATCTCAAAACCAGATATCATGAGTTTGAAGCGGCACCAAAGGAGCATCTGACAACCGATCAGTTCCAAACTTTCATACTATGATGAGGTCATTTGGGTCGCCTACAAATCTGCTACCTCGAAATCGTCAAATTGTTGACCTAAGACGGGGCTAAGTTTTTGTTCAGCCCATTATAAGTCTATAACGAAAAATATAAAGGGCTGACTTCTCGTAAATATTTGATAGATCAAATTGAAAGTTCTCATACCATATATTCTTACCACGATCTTGACCACTGATTTGAATTTTTGAGCATCTGACAGTTAAAAGGTCATGCGAGGTCGCAGGAGCATTCAGTGATTACTTTGCCAATATCTTTGCACCGCATTGATATTGAGCTTCTTTCATTTTTCTTTCATAGTGCTTTTCTTGTCCCGAGGAGTCTATTGAAATGCATCATGATTGTAATAGGTCACCATGTGACCCTGTCTTAACTTGAGGTCAGGTTATTTTCTTCATTTGACCTGGCATAGTCTTATAATACATATTCGATTTGCCACGATAGGAGGACTCCATTGATGCCTTAAGATTTTCTCTAGCTCCGCTCTGTAAAATTGTATGGGGAATCTACAATGCCCTGATTTAAGCGTATATAATATTCTTTGATCTCTGGTGACCTTAATATCGACCTGACCTGTCCATGACCATTCCCTCGCAAGTGTTGCAACTCCTTGCGACCCATGACTGGAAATAACCTTTCCAGTGCTTTGAGATATTAAAGCAACCCATCCGCCGCTAAAGAATTCTCCCAGACACTTTAGAGGCGGGCAAAGTTGTCATACAAGAACACCTTATAAAAAGTTGTTAACCAAGTAACTGGAGTGCCCAGTTCAAAATACTGCTTCAAATCCTTAATGATGGAAATATGGTAGCAGAATTACACTCACGCTACGAACTTTTTTTGTACAGGGAGCCCAAAATATACTACGCTAATATATCATCGTAGAAGCAAGTGTCAAACATGCCAGATACGAGCCAGTCTTCCAGTCCTCTCACCCATTCCGCAGACATTGCTGTGTAATGACTAAAACCCAGCCTTATGCTCGTCTTGTATAAAATCATCCAGAAAAGGACCTGTTTGTATATAGTATGAGCATGAGGTTAATATTAATGATCTTCATCGTAATGTTAAAAAAGCTCACTGAAATTTTAGAATTCCATAATTTATATCCATTACACCCCTACACAGATTCGCATGCTGGAACAATTGCAACATGACGCTCATCAATGGGAGTAAGCCTGTGGAATTGTTGAATTCCTTCTACCGTTAGTACCCTATGAAACATTTTCTGAAAGGCATAAACAACCTCCGTGTGCACTATTTTTGTACCGACCGTGGGAACGGACCAATCGACTCATGTATCCGGATGCCTAGTGCGGTTTGGCCACTCGGTCCTAGTACTTCTTTAGATGGGGTACTCAGGGCTTAGTTCGTACCAGAAGTAAGCACAGAAATTCTACAAGAACAGCGTCGGCATAGTTTGCATATGAAATACAATATTTTCATCAGATATCTCTCATTCGACTAAAAATATGTAAAAAAGAGAAAAAGACTTCTACGAGCCATTGTAAATGTTTCATTTTATACAATCAAGAAAAAGTTGTTTTACCATGTTCGTTCTGCGTTGCCGTATTTCCTATGGGTCGTGCCATGTTTCGTCTGGCTCGTGTACGACGTGTACCGAGGTCCTTGGTACCGAGGATGCTCATGCATCCTAGGTATATAAAGATGGGGTCATGAATATATGTCTCCTTGTTTTCGTCGCCCGCCGACTGAAATCCCTCGTCACATACATATATTCCCCGTCAGCAGTGGCCTCACCACTAGCAGGCCCGGCGGTGGATGGTTAGCGGGTGGCCTGATACTAACCACTTAAGGCTTTTTTAAATGCTGCTATAGCAGTGTATGGTTGTGCAATAATTTTAAATTTTTAAGCAACACCATTCAGCATGCAGTAGGTACTTCCCAGACAAGATTCGTACCAATGACAGCCGTCTCGTGCCCTTGTGACTTTCGCGCACTATGGTGATACCTGTTCCTCGCCTCGGGTGAACAAAGACGTTAGGACACGTGTGTGATTTTATAAAATCATTCGTCATCTCTATGCCCAGGCATAACAAAGGTTTTGAATTCAAAATGTGAGCAGAATAGTGATGCCGCTTACAGGGCTGGGCGGGGTTTCAAAAATATCTCATGGAACAGAATAGTACATGGTTATTGGAAAACGGAAATATTGTAAATATTCTAATATCCTTATATATACTAGATAAAATCGATATATAATTACACATGTGTGTTCTTTCGAGACCGCGTAGTTAGCCTGTAGGAAAGTCATGTATCTTATGCGTTGCAAAAGCAGTTATGATTGAAAGTACGCAATGTCTGGCTATAATTTGCCTTTAGTAATTTAATGAGAAATTTAATGAGCCTTTAGTAATTTCAAAATGAAATTAAAAGATTCAATAAAAACCTGTCTCCAATTTTTTGGGCATAGAAACCCTATGTTCTAAACAAAATGTTGCCAAATAACTTTTTTCTGTCATCGTTATTGAATCACGTGACCTAAACATAGGTCACAGATAAGCTTATGTCTTTATCCTTTAATTTTGAATTTTGATCCCACCATATTATTATTTAGGTCTTAAAAATTCAATGGGAGGTGTGTTTGAATAAAAAGTATCATGATTAGTTTTGGAGATATAGCTATTGGAAAAATAGTATTTTGCACTATATCGAAAAGTTTCTTGTGGCAATAACTCAGAAACTGCTGGAAGGATGAGACTAAAAATGGCACAGCATGAATCGGTGTCTAAGAAAACTCCTTAGCTTACTCCTTGGTTTATTCAAAGTTTTATCCAAATTTGGGATGTAGGGTGTTATATTGATATTTTTGGGTCGTTTTATCGTGGAATGCCCCTGCAAATTTTTGGCTTGACTATTTGACCGCCCGTGTCTAGACAGCAGTGCGTTTTTAACAGAATTGGCTCCTGTACCCAGTACGCCCACCCTCAGAAAAGACCTCAACCATCGCCGGGAGGATGGAAAGCACAACAACCAAATCCAGGTTGGCATTTCACTCCCTCTATCCCTCTAAGGTTTCACTCCCTCCCCTGAAGTCATACATCAATCACCGAGATGAAACCAGAAAAACATAAAGTTCTATTACACCATTTGCCTAATAACAGTTTCTATAATCTTCAGTACGATGGCTTTGTTAGCGATGGCGAACAAAAGTCTCAATTCAAAAAGCGTTTGTTGATCTGATAAAGCTCGTTTCCTCTGGGTTTTAATGATAGTCCCATATTCACAATATTTTATCCGAATCTTGGAAGGGGACAGTGGACTCACTCATACGTTTATGTGCTGCATTCGGCCATGGTCCATCTTTTTGACGGTCATTTTGTTGGCGGTGCAGTTTTCTTCGTCGTATATTCGGCGTAACCAGCATCTAGGCACCTAACTGAACGTACTATGAGGCATCCTAGAGAAGGAATTGACAAGATAAAGGAAAGCAAGCATGTTTTGGCCTTCTCCGGGGTTTAGGTTGCCCTCTTGAGAACATGGGTAAGATGATGGACAAAAAAGTGATTCCTGGGCTTTTCGAAAGTTTGAGTAACTGGGAAGGCCACCGCGTATATTTGTTCCTTATTCCGTCCTTAAAACACGTCAAAAGTATGGTAAAGCTTGCTAGGAAAACCACATTACATAACATAACATATTTTCATCATTACATCACATTGAAATAAACAGATATAAGGCTCGATTCAGGCAAAAGCGCCTACGGCGCTTCATTCCAGGCCCCTCTCGAGCTCTAGTATCAAACTAATTAACTATGGTGACGCATATATTTCTAACACACGCTTGTAACACACAGATACACCCACTCATGCACAAACATGCTTGGAAATTGTTTTACAAAAACACAAAGCATAAACACATGATAAAGTAACTTTAATATGTTTTAAAATGTTGTTTTCTAACCATATTAAATCATCTGTACCTCCCGTACAGCCACGGCGCCACGCTCCCTCACCAACTCCACCCTCAGTAAATCCTTCCCGGTACTGATGCTCTCCCGCGTGAATCTGGAGGCAGCTAGGAGTTTGATCATTTTTGCCTTACCATGAATTGGAATAAATCTAAAGCCTGTGGGTTTTAACTAGGAACTTTTGTACAACTGTTGCGGTGATTTTCCAAAGATTTTGTCGTCAGGTCCGAGGACTATGGTGCTGATTTGTGTGGTTATAGGCATGCCATTGAAATTCATATGGAGAATTCCGGAAAGTTCGAGAAATTGCTCAGCCCTGAGCCTATCGTAATGAGGGCAAGTTAAGGAACAAGTGTTTAATGTCCTCTCTTTGATGACCACACTCACAGGCTGGGGAGTCAGACCTGCCAATGGCATGTCTGTGAGCATTCAGTGCCGACCATTCAAGCCTAATCCGTGTGTGGAGTCTGTTACGCAGTTTCGTACCTAAGGAAAAATAAGTTTTTGAGTTTCAGGGACGCGAGTTTTTTAAATCCGTTTTTTTAGTGCAAAATGTTGTTCATTTGCCGCAGCTCTTGGGTAGACTATTCCACACTCTTGTGACTAGGGGAACAAAAGAGTTTTAGTAGGAAGATGCGCTGGATGCTGGATATGTAAGATAGTTGTTAAGCATGTTTCTGAGGACTCTGGAAGTATCAACATGTCTGGGATTCGGTAGTAAGTCTTTAATATACTGGGGCACTCTGTCATCAAACATGATACGGTCGAAGAGAAGAATGTCGTTTGCCTCCCGTCGTTTTTCCAGTGTATAGCATCCAAGCTCTTCCAGTAGTTTTGTTCTCGAAGTCATTCGCGGCACTCCTGTTATTAATCTGGCAGCTCTGTTCTGGGCCTTTTCGAGTCAACCCTTGTCGTACTCGATCAAATGACCGTCATATACTGTGTCACAGTAGTCCAGATGTGGCTGTACATAAGTTTTGTTGATGCTTAATAGTGTTTGTCTGGGGAGCAAGTTTGCTACCGGATACAGGGGGGTGTTTTGTTGAATTTCGGGAGAACTTCGCTGACATGCGACTTGAACCTCAGATCAGTTGAATGTGTCAGTCCTAGGGTTTATGTGAGTGTTTGTGGGGAATTTGAATGCTGTTAAATTTGAGCAAAGGTGCGCATACGTGGTTTTTGTGAGAAAACAAAAATGTGTGATTTAAGATGTATTGAAGGTGATAACCCACTTATGGCCATAAGCCAACATTGAGTGTAGGTCTTTTTGAAGCTTGCTCTGCACTTCAGTAACATTATGTGGAGTATGACTGGCGTGAAGGGAGCTGTCGTCCGCAGAGAACACGATATAATTTTCTGTTTGGCCATTTAGACCATTCAAGTACATGACTGCTAAGAGGGGTCTTAGGACTGACCCCTGATGAACACCCGCCTTCAATGCCTTGGGTGATGAATTACTTTCACCCATTTGCACTATTTGGGTTCTTCCACTTAAATATGACTTGAGCCACTGCAGAAGTACTCCTTCTATCCCCAATTCAATGCTACATTTAGCTAATAACCCATCATGCCAGATTTTCTCAAAATATCTCGAGATGTCTAGGTACTATACTACAGTGAAATCTGAAACTTCATTGAGTGACTTGTATAGTTTGTCGAACAAGTAGGTGAGTTGAATCTGTGTATTATGTCCTGGGCGATAGCCACTCTGCTTTGGTGTTAGAAGAGAATGCAGCATTATGTGTTGACATCTGCGTGAGAATACAAGTTTTTAAAATATTTTCGACACGCAAGGAAGAAGGCTAATCGGTTTATAATTCTTAACCTCGGAGGGAGAGCCCTTACCTTTGAAAATTGGTTTGACGGTTGCAGGCTTCCATGGCGTCGGAAATTTGCTGAGGTTGATGGACTCGTTGACAAATTTTGCTAATAGCTCTGCTATGAATGCCACTATCATTTTCAAGATTTTACTGGAAGATTGAATGGCTCACTTGCAGGGGCGCCGCCACGGAATTTTTACAGAGGGACGGATCCGGGCTGGTGCTGACCGGGGAGGCGAATTTTGAACATATTCGATATCCGACAGCATTAATGACGATAGACCCAAAAATTGGCAGGGGGACGTCCCTGGTCCCTGGTTGGTCAACAGGGGGACATGTACGCCTCGAATCCCCCCCGCTTTCGGTGCCCATGCCCACTCGCCTTGGAACAGTCAAGTTTATTTATAATGCGCAAAACCTCTTCTCAACCAATTTCGTCGAATTCAAAGATGCGAGGGACTGTCAAACAGCGTTGCCATTTGGTTCTTTTCGAGCGTACCAGAAATTTTCCGAAATTGTACGAAATCGGTACCAGAATGTAGCAAAGGGGCACCCGAGTGTACCAGAAAAAGTACCTAAATCTTAAACGTCCATTTTCACTAACATTTTACCGAATTTAAAAGATGAGAAGTAAATCGCATTACAGGTTAGCACCTGGCAGCCATAGGGGAACACTGTGAAGTGTTTCATACTGGAGTCGAAAGAGAATCAACACAAATATCGCAGTCATCTCTGGCCATGGCATGAGCGGATCCGGAATTTGTAGGAGGGGGAGGGGTTGCCGGTTGCACGGAACCTCCATTTTTTGCGGCAACACCTCTAAATCTGAGGTTAGAAGCTTAATACGTCACATGGGTGGGGATAAGGCACGGTCACCCAATGTTGAGTTTCATTGATATACGGGCCGGTTTCATATTTGATAATTGTTATAAGTAGTTGAAAATTGATAGACCATAGTTTCCCATAATGTGTTTGAAAAGAGCTAAAAAATCCAGTTGGAGAGTCCTGCAGATCAAGTTTCTTGCTGTAGATCGCAGTACGATATCTGAGGCCTAATACACGGGACCTCGCACAACCCCAGGGGACCCCATATCAGCTCAAGGACAGATTCACACACTTATATTTAGCCCATTAATCAACACTTTTGCCAAAAACCAGGACTAACCTTGAAATTTCGGTGCTCCCGAGGTTATTCAGCCTCCATTCCTTCGTCTTAAGGCCTACTTCAAACGTTTCCTCAGCTTCTCGCTGGGGGACCACTCATGACAAGACGGGAACACATTCTGCTTGGTGCGCAGCAGCCCCGCAACCGTGTCAGCTTCCAGGCGGTTCCGTGTCGGGTTTTTCACGAGGCTCATCGCTGAGAACACTCGCTCAGCCGCTTCACTCGAGTGGGTGAGTGCTAACAAGCTCTTGGAGAGTTTACCCAGCTTGGGGAACGCTGGGCGGCCACTGACGTCTTCTCCACGCCTGAACTTTCCGCCAGTAGTGCTCGACGGGCAGCTCGGGGCTGGGGAGGTTGTCTATGCCTCTGTTTTTCAGCTGGCGCCACTCCGTGTTTGCATCTTCTAGCTCTTCTCTGGAGAGGATGTTTGGGAATCGTACCGCCAAGGGCACTAACGATTTTGCGCCTGATTTTGGGTCAAGACTTTCGAGCAGTTGCCATGTTGCATCATTAAAATCAAACCGGCTTGTGATCTGCACACAAAGTTCGATGTAAAACATCTGCGCACGCACCCGGAATGACGTCAGTACGTCCAACGGTACTATCTCACCCAGCACTACGGTTTCCACTTCTGTACCACAGTACATTTCTTCAAGAGGGATGAAGTTTCGTGGGTCCGCTGGGTTGAGACTTTCCAACGACTTTCCTTGTTCCGACCGGAAAAAGTTCTTGGCGATGGTTAGATATAACTCCAGGAGGACACTACGCACCGCGTGCACCTGGGCAGCTTCTGACTGAAACACCTTGTTTGCCTTTGTGATCAGCGGCAGGACATACTTCAAAAACGCGAAGTACAGTTTGCACACAGGTTCCTTCAGCGCATGCAGGATGGTTCTGGCAGCCTGCGGGTGGTCATCAGCAGCAGCAACTTCAGAGTAGGAGACCAGAGCTGGCCACTGTTCATACACACGATGCACCACGGCGTCCAAGGACAACCAGCGTGTTTGAGATGGGCGAAGTAGCCTGTGCACAGGAACCTGCGCTAGACACTGCACCGTCTCAAGGTTCACCAACCTTTTAGGGCTCACCGATGCAATTGTAAACGTCTCTCACCAGGTCATCCACAGTGGAAGGTAGCTTCAAGCACGCTGCTTACGCACACAGGTGCAACGAGTGGCAGACGCAACCAGTTACAAGCATGCTGGGATTATCCCGCTTGAAAAGCGCCTGCACCCCCTTTTTCTTCCCCCATCATAACACTTAGCGTTGTCGGTGGCGAACCCGATCATGTTTTTCACTGGAACGTCCGCTTTAACCAGCACCTGTTTTGCACTGCTATACAACCCCTCTGCGGATCCATCGGCAACAAAAACCATGTCCAAAAACAAGTCCTTGGTCATCTTTTCCCGGTCGTCACAAGCCCGGGCGACGACCGTCAAACATTTCGAGGTGGACGTGTCTGTGGTTTCATCCATGATCAAAGAAAATCCATTTTCTTTCATCAGAGAAGGGACTCTTTCCTTTTCCTCCACGCCAACTACATCCTTAATCACAGCCGTAACCTTCGTTCGGGCACACGTCATGTTCTTTGCTATCTTTCCACCTGGGCACATTTTCCCGATTAAAGGAACAAGATGATCGGCCAATGACATTGGCAGGTTGTGCTCCGCGATCAAACCCGCAAGTAGAGCTGAGAATCTTTTGCTTGCTGCTCCGCCACGATTTCCTGGGAGTCTTTTATTAAGCTCGGCAAATTCGCACTCGAGGCAAATGCGCGAACATTTCGAACATGACTATCACTTGCTGCATGCCTTTTCAGGTGCGGTAGCTGCGGCGTCAGTTCTTTGTTGCAGAAACGGCAGAAGGCCTTTGTAGCATCCCTTCTGGATGGCGAAATCCATGGTTTTAGGTCCTGCACTCCCTCCCACTCCTTCCTATATTTATGCACATATTCTTTAACCTTTGGCATTTTTCTTTCTTCCCAGGTAACCGAGATTCACTTTCTAATATATGTATGAAAACACCACACTCAAACCCTTCACAACCAACAAACCGCAACAGACTATCACCATGGCAACAGCACCAGCAGAAGGCATCCCGTCATTTTGGCGCGTATTTTTGTAAACAAAACAGCCGCTCAGCTGAGTGAATCAAAACGCCTCCGATTCAAAACTTCTACCACTTAACAAGTCAACGCGTCGGAGGCTTACATTTAAAATGCCCTCTGCTCAAAAGTCCCTCTGTTCAAAACTTTTCCAGGTAAGTCTCCCTCAGTTCGGAAATTCCTTCTATGGAGTTTTTATTTTTTAGTCGTGGTCAGGGTAAATCCAAATCCATCCGAACTTTTTCCCTCGTGTGAAGCTCCGAAAAAAATACCAGCTTCACCTGAAAATAGCCGAAATGTAGCAGAAATGGTCCATATACTCAAAAGTTGTACCTGCGTACCAGAGTGCCTAAAAATGTACCAAATCTGCTACGATCGTACCAACGCGGCAACGCTGCTGTCAAAGATTAAGATAGGTATTTCTGTAGATGATCTTCATGGCTCGCAGTGATATTGATATCTGTTTGCGTACAGAAGTAAGAATTAAGAGCGTTTGCTTTTTGGTGATTGTCGTTCAAGATATTGTCATCAATAATGACGGGAGGAATCACGTCATGGCGTTGAAATCCTGTGGTACTTCTAGAGATGGTACGATATTTGAAGGGATCTTTTTTAAATTTCATTAGCTGGTTAACCTTTCAAGTAATATTCTCGTTCTTTTGTTTAATGTTTATACTTGTGACCAGATTACGCTGGCGACGCCAACTCCCAGGAATGCATTGTCTGGCTGCGTGTAGTAGCTCGAAAGAGTCGATCTCTCTTGCGAATTTGTCGGCGCAATTCCGATGTGAACCAAGGCTTGTTTTGCCCAACTATGATGTTTTGCAGTATATTTGAGTGCAGGCCATATCAATGATTGTTTAGGTCAGTGCAATGACAGCTTCATCGAGATCGAGACCGAGATCAACACATATGGTGTATTACCGGCCTTTTTCCAAGTGAAAGAAGGAATGGAGAGTGGAGCTTTCTCCGATGACGTTTTGTTTTCTCGCAAATATATCTTTATGTGTACGCTTTTTAACGAAAGATAAACTTCAAGGAGGCCGAGCCCCCTGTTTGGGTTCGCCCTCTTAGATGGATCCCTCTTCCTGGATCCGCTCCTGCATTTCCTTGCACCTTTCAGACCTATCCTTCAACGCATTCTAAGGATGCGCATCATATGTTAATTGAATCATGAAATGACGGAATTAGTTCGCTTGTGCGGGCTGCCTGAACAGAAGTCCGTTTGTGCGGGCGGGGCGGGTTAAACTAGTTCAGATCTTTAGATAATAGTGTTATTGAGAAACTCGGCCGGTGAAGGCATCCCTAGCTCACCACTGATACTGAGAATCACTGAGACTGAGACGCCGTGCTGGCTGTTGCAGGACCGACGAGAAACAGTAGCAGGTCACGAAGAGGAGTGCGGGCGCTGGCTCTGTTGTTGCTGCTGTTAGCGCTCTGCGGCGGTCAGGCTGCGCAGGATGGCGACTTCACGGGGTCCGGCGGCCAGCGCGACGGACGCAGCATACGTGAGTGCCGTAGCAGACCAGCTGTCCTTGCGGTGGTGAGGGTTTGGGAGGTGCAGCTGGAGCCACGCCAGGTTAGGGTACTGTCAGGTGCCATTGCGGTGGTGAGGGTTTGGGAGGTGCAGCTGGAACCACGCCAGGTTGGGTACTGTCAGGTGTCATCGCGGTGGTGAGGGTTTGGGAGGTAGAGCTGGAGCCACGCCAGGTTAGGGTACTGTCAGGTGTCATTGCGGTGGTGAGGGTTTTGGGCGGTAGAGCTGGAACCACGCTAGGTTAGGGTACTGTCAGGTGTCATCGCGGTGGTGAGGGTTTGGGAGGTAGAGCTGGAACCACGCTAGGTTAGGGTACTGTCGGTTGTCATTACGGTCGTGAGGGTTTGGGAGGTAGAGCTTGAGTCAAGCCAGGTTAGGGTACTGTCAGGTGTCATTGCGGTGGTGAGGGTTTGGGAGGTAGAGCTGGAGTCAAGCCAGGTTAGGGTACTGTCAGGCGTCATTGCGGTGGTGAGGGTTTGGGAGGTAGAGCTGGAACCACGCTAGGTTAGGGTACTGTCAGGCGTCATTGCGGTGGTGAGGGTTTGGGAGGTAGAGCTGGAACCACGCTAGGTTAGGGCACTGTCAGCTGTCATTGCGGTGGTGAGGGTTTGGGAGGTGCAGCTGGAACCACGCCAGGTTAGGGTACTGCCAGCTGTCATTGCGGTGGTGAGGGTTTGGGAGGTAGAGCTGGAACCACGCCAGGTTAGAGTACTGTCAGGTGTCATTGCGGTGGTGAGGGTTTGGGAGGTAGAGCTGGAGCCACGCCAGGTTAGAGTACTGTCAGGTGTCATTGCGGTCGTGAGGGTTTGGGAGGTAGAGCTTGAGTCAAGCCAGGTTAGGGTACTGTCAGGTGTCATTGCGGTGGTGAGGGTTTGGGAGGTAGAGCTGGAGCCGCGCCAGGTTGGGGTACTGTCAGGTGTCATTGCGGTGGTGAGGATTTGGGAGGTGCAGTTGGAACCAGACCTGGCCGGCTTGTCAAACCTAGGTCTTGTTGGGATCGAGCAGTCACCTTGCAGTGGCGAAGAATCCTGTTTCGATCAATTTTTCAACGCCCAAAGAGAGAATGAAACCATTGGGTATCTTATTTTAAGTATCAGATGAAGGATGTCTTATCTGATAGCAGTTGATACCCAATTAACGGTTTTTTTGGTACGCTTTAATTACCTTAAGTGGAGCACATTCATTTATTTCGTTTAGTCATACATCCAAACATAGGCGGATCCAGGATTGCCGATCGGAGGGGGGCACCTTCCCGGGGGGGCATCCGGACCAGGGGGGCGCCACTTATGACCGGCAAAACCTATCAGGTGGGCGCCAAACCCAGTCGGTGGGTGCCCACTTTCGTATCCTGAGGGGGGGTGGGAAGCGACATTTCAGGGGGGCGCCATCGACCTTTCAAGGGGGCGCCGAGGGTCGATCGGGGGGGCACGTGCCCCCTTGCCCCCTGGATCTGCCTATGCATCTAAAGTGATGTAACCTGAAATGGTCATGGATGTCTTAGGTCACATAGACAACTTGCATTATTCTGACTAGGTACTGTGAGCTATTTTTCTCAACTCTCCTTCTTTCCTATCTCGTTGTTTCGAGATTTGAGGGAAATGCTGTAGGTGCCTCTCCACTTCGCGTTATAGTCCCAGACGACTCTCCTGTTAGAGAGCCTAGAGAGTATAACCAATCGCTCGGAAACCACATTCATTGACGGACGAAGGGGGGCATTCCGGTCATGCCCCCCACCCCGCCAAAGCGCTGGAGGGGGGGTCAAACTATCTTTTGCCCCCCCCAACGCCGGAGAAATTTGGGAAAAAAACTGTTTACTCACCCCCCAGGAGAGCGATCATGTACTTGGAGAGGCAGCTTATACTAGGCCTGCCGAGCACCCGAATTGCCCGTCCCACCCCCTCCCCCCCAGGAGGAGAGGCAGACATGGGTTTGGGCCCCCTGAAACTCGGGTCTGCGTTCGCCCCTGACCACATTAATCCATGAAACTTAAAGGGAATGTGGCACCTTTGTGCAATTCAAGACTGCGGTGGTTTTAGTGGCTAGCAATCTTGAAAATAATGGTTGTTTCGGCTGAAAATATCTATGTTTTGTTTTATTTTACTTTCCTTTGTTCTTAATAAGTCCCCAAATTAGCGTGACTTCGAATGGGCGTATTGGTTGGCTACGCTTTGTGTCTGATTGAGCCCTTTTCAGTTGCGTCCATAATGAATACGAATACAGATGAAACGTTTTTAATTAAAAGGTTGCTATTAGGAACAAAGCGACGTTTGTGAATTTATTCCATTTTTATATTGCAACATATTTCACGTTTCAAACTAGTCAGTAAAGTAAGTTTTACGCCTTTGTAATCGACGGTACCAAAGCCATGTTTAGCACGTGAGATTTAACGAGGTCCACGCAGCACGCACGGCAGAACTTGAGCATGACGTCACTTTCCCAACGTAGGACGCAAGATTACTTTACTTACAAGGTTGATCCACGAGGAATACTTTGTCGCCAACGTGACGTCACACAATTTGGCACCAATATGGTAGCAGTAGCTGATGCATAAGCGGCGCGTTTAGTTCAACAATCGAAAACAACAAACAAATCTAAACTGACGGGGGTTTAGACACTCGGTGGCTTGGGAGGGATTGATTATTATTAATATGTATTCTTTTTTCATGCCAGGACGAGCTAGAACGTGGGCAGTCTGCAAAATAAGGTTTTCTGCCGATGTATCGTCTAACGTGAAGTGCTCGTTTAGACCGATTGAAGTTGCGTTAATTGTTTTACAAACCAAACGGTCCCTGATGCTGCGAGAACATTTAAAATGAGGATTTTAAATGAAAGAATAAATATGTATACGTCCACCACATGCTAATATTTGTATATTTCCTTCGAGTGCATTTTTATTTTTCAACACCAGTTGGATCTTATAACTCGGGCTGCTTTGCTTCTTTCCATTACTTTGGCTTTGCCGCATTGTTGTTGTGGCTAGGTGATATGGTACCAATGTGGTATCAAGGTATCGAAAAGTATCCTTTGCCATGGGAGAGGAAACCCTCTAACCCGCGCCCCGCCGGGGATCCGGTGCCACTTTCGCCCCACCAGGGAGCATCTAAATCGAAAAATATGGGGGTTATTGCAAATCTGCAAAGTGCATTAGAAAGCTGACGTGAATTCAGTAAGAAATTACTTTCTATGTTTAAGCGCTCAGGTCAATGGTTTGACCTCCAGAGGTCAAGCTAGGTCAAGATAGGCTATTTTCACTCAAGTATTCAATGCTTAGCAAACTGGGCATAGCTATTATGCCATTAGAGCTATTGAGACTGGTTAAGTAGATTTGATAGGAAAATGCTAGGACCTTTTCGGCTATGTGGAACGTAATGACCTTCCACCAGTGCTTTGACCTCCAGAGGTCACCTCGTGAGTGACCTAATTTGACCTGAGGTCACGAAAAATCAGAAAGTGGCCTTGCCGTATATTAAATGAAAGCCAGTGACGAGACATACACGATGATGTTTGATTTAGCGCTCTAGCTTAATTAGGTCAAAAGTTATTTCCAAAATACTGTTTGTGACCACTGGTGACCTTTGATGACCTCAGAGAGGTCAAAGGAAAAATATGGCCCCTGGAATCCGTGAAAGGGTGTCCAAGAACGCTTTACTGAGCAAGCTGAACATTTGCAATCGTTTTTGTGACTTTTAGGTCATAAGACAGCTTTTTCCCATGCTTTTTCAATGAGCGAGGTCACCTCATGACTTGAGCTCAGGCCACGAAATAAAATAAAATAAATCCCGGATATACGGCTTGTAGGCCCTGGAGGTTTCATGGAGTGTAGGAAGTTTCAAATCGATCGACTTAGAAATGTAGCTCTTATAGAGCTCAAAAGTTGAAGTGAGGTGACCTTGGTTGACCTCGCCTGATGACCGGACCTTGAGTGACCCGGTGTAAAAAATTTCAGGGATGGTGGGAAAAAGATGGTGTGAGAGGTAGAGCCCTCAACCGCGGTGCTGCACCTCGTTGTTTTTCTGCTATCCCGAAAATAAACCTTAGAGGGGCCATCGATGGACCCGGTGGGACGAGGGTTAAGGTGCTTTGCAGAGCCAACTTTGAATGCCTTTATTTTTAAGAAAAACTGACAATATCGCCTTCAAATGGTCAATTTCGAAAACAAATATCATGTAGAATTGTGGAAAAAGAACGATGTTTTCCCTTCGACTCATACTGTTCTTGTGAGAGCTGGCTGAAATCGACGAATTTTAACATGGGACCTATTGGGCGAAGGAAAGCTTTGTCGCCAACGTGACGTCACAGTAAAGGCGACTCCTGATTCGTGGTTGGGGGTTGCGTAGGACGAGGATGACGTCACACCCTGGGAGGACACAAGGCCCTAGAATCCCAGGTTGGTTCAAGTTTTATAATGGTAAAATGTTGGTTGTTTTCTTGGTATCCACTAAGAAGGGAAATAGCTCCTTATTTTGAGAGTTAAAATTTAAACTTTTTGGATAAAATGAGTTTAGATATTTGAGAAAAGAGCCATGGAATACACTTTTTTTGCACTTTAATATCTGCGAAGGGAAATATGTTGACAAATCTAGTAGTTTTGGTATGTTATACTAACAAGTATACTAAGCTGGTAAACCTACTGCGGTTTTTACTGAGCCGCGACATCGTAAAACAGAAACATGACGGGACCGATCGAGAATAAAAACCAATGAAACGACATACGGGGTGAAGGGAGTGGGTTTGGGTAAATACGGAAACAGTGACGATAATGGGAAAGATCGCACCTCAGAGCCGTATTATAGCCGCTGCTCAAAGCCTAAATGCAACACGTGCCGATTGTCCTAACACACAGAAAGAATTTATTACAAGGTACAAGCTTAGAATTGTGTTTCTTCAAGTTTTACCATTGCAGAACAATAGCTGCACCGTAGTTCAATTGCCGAAGTAAAACAATCCTGGTTACCTCACTAGCATAAAGCAATGCAATTACTACGGAATGACAACCTTGCCTTGTGCCACAATAGTGCGCGCCTCGTTCATACCTGGTTCATACCTTGCTTGCGCACCAGCGCTGCACTAACTGAATACTAGGCGTTGTAGTGGCATTGTAAATAGCTGGTAGGTAAAGCTAGGGCGTTGTTGCACCCTTGCTCGGCCATTGTCGTTTGACTATGGTTTCAAATACCTGCTCGGGTTACGGTCGCCATCTTGCTTTCTGTTTACCCGTGGCGATACACAGTGGCCTGGCACGCATGCCGTGTAGGTTAGAATAAATGTGACTTATTTTAATCAATCGTGGAACTTTGGAAGCTGTCTGGAATATTTGCCAGTGATCTGCGAGTGGAAAGTATTGTTCTCTGTTCCAATAGTTGAAAAGTGAGGCATTTTGGAATGGTCAATCCAGGTCCAGGTAAGTAGGTATGCGGTTACTTCAGGCATCAGGGGCGGATCCAGGAATTTTCGCTAGGGGGCCGCAGCACTGGGGGCGCCACTTGCATGACCAGGGGGCGCCATTTTTAGTCTGGCTGGGGGCGCCCAATTTTATGTTCTATACCCATTTAAAGTATTGTTTTTGCGAACTGAATCAGTTGACCAGCGCCCCGTGGGCCTCTTAGCTACCTTCGCCCTGGCGGGGGTAAACACCCCTCTCGAACTCGGCCCCTGTGCGGGATAGCGAGAAACGCGAAAGCTGGTGGATAGTTCATACAAATTCATGAGGAAACTATATCGGTCACTTTTTGGCTCAGGTCAATATTGAGGTCATGCCAGGTAAAATGCCGCCCCGGTAGCTCAGTTGGTAGAGCGTTGGGCTCCGGCCCGCTGCTCAGAAGCATGCAGTGGCAGTGCATGTCCAGGCTTGGGATCGGTTCCCCTGAGACGCTCCGGCGCTCAAACGTTTACCCGATGTACAGGTCGGCTGGCAACTGACTGGTGAGAGGGTGACCTGAGCGGGGCGGCCGTCTCTGTGCTTTGTGG
Source organism: Lepas anatifera (assembly GCA_034440635.1). NCBI lineage: Eukaryota > Metazoa > Arthropoda > Thecostraca > Lepadidae > Lepas > Lepas anatifera. Next base: position 435,334 of record JAOTON010001937.1, on the reverse strand, counting down.
GACGTTAAACTTTGGCTTCTAAATTAACCCTCCATTGAGGGAGTTGCTCGTTCGGGTGGTGGGGTCGGGGTCTCCGTGACAAGTCCCTTGGTGACTTTAGTGAGACTCCGACTCCAGCAGCCTTACCAGGAACAACTTGAACAAAATTTATAAAAAAAATAAGTTGGCATTTTTAGCAGTTTTTGGGCTCTAGCGTCTGACAGCGTTGAGTTAGAATCATTTTGTAGGCACTATTCGCTGTCTCTCGTCACGGCGAATCGGATAATTGTATAATGTGACCATACTAGATCCAAACACAAATGACCTGAACGCAGGTCAGGTCAAGATCACTTTTTGAACTAGCATAGTTCATATTCATATCAATCGACTTGGAATATCAATCCAAACGCAATGGTATAAACATAAAAGCTGTATCATCATTGCATGCATTGCATGTTATTGAACTAAGTCTGAAAACTGCTTAAGTAGCTCCAGATAACCTCTAAGAAGTCACAGATCCAAGATTGTAAGATGAACCTAAAAAGGGACCTAGGCTACTTTGATTTTGAGAATATGAAGGTATTATCACCTTTATCCACACAAATACAGTCCAATATCATAGGTCAACAGTCTGACCCAACTTGACCTGGTATAGTCATGATTTATAAAATTTGACCGGCAGTGACTATACAAACACTTTGGTGACAAAATAAAAGTTCGATCTTTGTTTATTCAAAATTTATAGAGTAAAACACCAAAAATGCTTATTTGACCTAAGGCGACCTGTCAAAGGTCACAAGTCAAACTTTTTGGTATCAACTTCAGAAGTGGGCTAAGAGCAAGTCGTAACCGATGTTTCAAGCTGATTCCATCCATACTTATTGAGAAAAGCTCATTTCGTGATTTTCCCCATGTATTTACAATTGGGAGGTCATGCTCTGCACATCACCTTAGGTCACCAATATAAAAAATCCCGGAACATATGTTGTAGCTCCTGGTGGGCCCATTATGTGGTATAAGTTTAAACTTGATCGATTAATCCTCCTTTTAGTTATGCAGTCCTAAGCATTTTTAGGTGAAGTCACTTCACCTGACCTGGTGATCTGACCTGATCTGAACTTGAGCTAAAATTTTCAGGAAAGATGTAAAAGTGATGAAGGAACAGCTGGACTAAGTTTGGTGGCGCTGCGCGCCGCCGTTTTTTTGGTCACTTGGGAAAAACCCGAGGGGGTCTAAAAGACCCCCACCCGGGCGAAGGTTAATATGGCAGGAATTGCCAGATCATGGCGTCATCCACAGGAGGAGGTTTATTTTTCACCCTAGGGGAGCATTTTAAAAATAAAAATATAGAGCTCATTGTACATTTTAAGGGAAATCATGGACGTTTTCATTTTCGGCTAAAATACTCCTTATTACACTGAATTCCTGGATTCTACCAAGGTGTCACATTCTCATTAACCCTCGCCCCACCGGGGCCATCAATGGCCCCTAAGGTTTTTCCGGGATAGCAGAAAAACGAAGAGGCGCAGCACCGCGGTTGAGCGCTCTACCTCTCACTGCATCATTTTACCACCATTCCTGAAATTTTTTACCCCGGGTCACCCAAGGTCAGGTCATCAGACGAGGTCAACCAAGGTCACCTCACTTCAACTTTAGAGCTCTGTAAGAGCTACATTTCAAAGTCGATCAATTTGAAACTTCCTACACTTTATGGCCCCACCGGGGTCTACAAGGTGTATATCCGGGATTTTTCGATTTCGTGCCCTGAGGTCAGGTCACGAGGTGACCTCTCCCATTGAAAAAGCATGGGGAAAAGCTGTCTTATGATCTATAAGTCACAAAAGCGATTGAAAATGCTCAGCTTGATCAGAAAAGCGTTCTTGGACACCCTTTCACGGATTTCAGGGGCCATATTTGCCCTTTGACCTCTCCAAGGTCATCCAAGGTCACCAGGGGTCAACAACAGTATTTTGACAATAACTTTTGACCTGTATAAGCTAGAGCGCTGAAACAAACACCATCGTGTTTGTCTCGTCATTGGCTTTCATTTGATATACGGCAAGGTTACTTTCCTGACCTTTCGTGACCTCAGGTCATCTTAGGTCACGAGGTGACCTCTGGAGGTCAAACCACTGGCGGGAGGTCTTTACGTTTCGCATAGCGGAAAAAGGACTGACAATTTCCTATGAAATGTACTTTACCAGACCTCAATAGCTCTAATGGCATAAGAGTTATGCCCAGTTTGCTTAAGCATTGCATATTTGAGTGAAAATAGCCGATCTTGACCCAATTTGACCTTTGGAGGTCAAACCATTGACCTGAGCACTAAAACATGTGAAGTAATTACTTACTGAATTCACGCGAGCTTTCTATTGCACTTTGCAGATTTGCGCTAACACCCATATTTTCGGAGTTAGAGGGGGCCATCGATGCCCCCCGGTGGGGCGAAGGTGGCGCTGGCCCCCGGTGGGGAGTGGGTTAAGTGCCGCCATCCGCCCATGTCAACTGGGCGGATATTTTAAAAAGACAGTCGCTTGGTTTGGCATTTTCTGAGGTGGAAAAAGTGTTGATCAAGATAGGGTGGGTACCTACAAAACAGCATGGGATACACACATCGGGGCGTCACTACGGCATTAGTAAATAGTACCGATGCGCTTCACTTGCACTAGGCTTCTAAACATTTGCCTAAGCGCACGCAGATAACAGGGAGAAAACCAAAACCACATGTCGAGTCCCCACGACACCACTCACTTCCGACGCCCATGGCCGCGGAGCATTTCTCCCTGCTAAAATTGCAGCCACAAAAATCCGCCGCGAAACGTCAGCCAGCGACGTGCGTGCCTGGCGGTGCAGCATCACTGCAGGCGAGACACTGCGGCGCAGCATAGAGACAGGCACTGCGTGCTACTTGACGCAGAAGTAAAAATAGAAAAAATAAGTACTTTGTGTAAAATCAAGATATCAAGGACGTATCATTTCTCTTACTTGAATTTCATGAAGCTAGTAATCATACCCGAAATTGGCACACAAAATACTTACTTCAGGTAAGATCACCAATTATTAATTTATCCTATCCACCTCTCACTTCGTAGCTGATGCCTCTTATGAAATATTAGATGCTTATTATATGTAAATACCCAGATTTTTTGCCATTCCATGAAATCGGGTCAGGTCATTTTTGTGTTTTGACCTAGCACAGTAATATCATACATCATTCGATTTTCCATGACGAGAGAAAGAGAATAGTGCCTAAAAATGATCCTGCTCAACTCTGTCAGACGCTAGAGTCCAAAACCTGCAAAAACTGTACTCTAAAATGCAACTTCTTTGACCTGTCATGACTTCAATATTGGTCTCAGCCAAAAAGTGGCTGATGTAGTTTCTTCATGAATTTTGATGGGCTATCCACTAGCGTTCGCGTTTTTTTTTTGCTATCCCGCATAGGAGCTGAGTTTGAGGGGGTGTTTGAAACCCCCAACCCACCCTGGCGAAGATGGCTCGCAGGCCCTCCCGGGTGGGTGTTAATGAAAATGCCTCGGCACACAATCTAACTTTTTCCCATTATGATCGTTGCAATGCAGCCAAATTACATAACTTCACTCACTGAACTGGCTTACTATCGCATTCAACTCGGTCAGGATCGTGGTGACCGGTCAAACTCAGTTTGTACCTCGGTACTTATATGCCCCACACGGTGGGGGGTGGTTAAGACCAAGAGTTGTCGGTCTTATGGACGAGCCAGTCCTTGGACTAGGTGATGATAAAATCATTGCCAACATTTTGCTAAGCAGAACAAGTCCAATAGGTGATAAAATTATCTTATGTATGAAGATTTTGTGAAATATACATTTTATTCGCCTGCGTAGGTTTAAGTCAATGAAGAGGCTCGGCATGTGATAAATTATGACGTCACATGCTTACGTCATGATCCGGCCGAATCGTCGGATGACCGTGCCTTTTACGTTAAGGGCCTTGGTCTGGACACAGCCTTTCAATAGTGGCACTGCCAGAAAAAACACCTCGGAAAATAAGTAAATGATCGAAGTCAACAGCTTACAGGGTTATCAGTAGATCCGAAATGTTTTTTTTTTTACAAATTCAAGGGTTATTTGTCTACGTGCTCAAAATTTGCTTCACAAGAAACATTATTTTTACCAGTTCGCTATATTGCATTGTAACATGTTCTCGTCGCAATAGACAACACAACCACATATCGGACGGGCACACGACCACACATCGGATGGGCATGAACGCGCCCTGGGGGATCCTGCTTGGTAATGGAGCAAAATGGCACCGATGGATACCCAAAACAAACACTAAAAAGAACTCGGGGCAATTTTTACCACTCAGAGCTGAGAGCTGGCCATGTCGCAGTGGGATGCCCTAAGGCTGAAAAAGAGCGGTCAATCGTGAAATTGGGGTACCCGAATACAAAGAAGAGGACAAGCGAAGTTGAAGGCGGTATACGTAAAAGTGGGGTGCCCCAAGGCTAAGAAAGAGCAGACAATGGTGGAAAATGGGCGCGCAATCATGCACTAGAGGGCAGTCAAAAGTAGATGAGAGTGCTCAATTTTATGGTGGGCCGCTTTATAGCTAAAAGGGACGGTCAAGCATGATTTAGGGGCTCCGAACCACAAAGCGGAAGGCGGCCAGAGGTGAATGAGGGCAGTCCCCGTTGAAGTGGGGTGCTTTAAGGCTGCACAAGAGCGGCCAACAGTGGAGAAGGTGCGCACAATCATGCAGAAGAGAGCGGCTAAAAGTGGATGAGGGCAGTTCATGTTTCAGTGGGGCACCCAAGGGCTGAAAAGCGGATTAATTATGAAAACAGGGTGCCCAACCACAAAGTTAAGAGCGCCTGGAGGTAAATGAGGGTGGTCCACGTTGCAGAGTTCCACCAAGGGCTGAAAAAGGGTGGCCAATCGTGAAATATGGGGTCATGTCTAGGAAATATCTGAAACTTTGTCTCCAGGGTATTTTTGGGCCAGGAACACGCCTGTGAGAATCTTAGCCCCCTCCGACCAAGGGTGACCGAGTTATAGCCCGAGGCATTTTGGGGGGTCACCTTGTAGACTCAGCTTTGATGCTTCATAACTCAAAAACACATTGCCTGATTATCAAGTTTTATATATAATTGAACTCGTATTGAACTATTATTATTTTGAAAAAGAAAGCTTTAAAATTTAAAAAGTTTTGACTTTTAATTTGTTTGGTCTTTTCTTTCTTGACCTAGCTTGACCTTTTCGCAGTTGAAATTGACCTGTTAAACATCTAAAAAATTTTGCTTCATAAATCATCTTTCGATAAAAACAATAAAAAATGCGTTCGTGCTATAAATTCTAAATTTTAGCACCTAAGGTATGTGTGCAGAATTTTTGGTTTTTGACCACTGCGGTAGTACAGCCTTACGTTTAAGACCGCAAACAAAGGGGTTGCTTTTGTAATCGGTTGCTTGCAATGATACTGCATTGTCATTACGCAATTTTCATCGTGCAAGTGTCAGAGTTTATGAGGATTACACGCACCCACACGAGGGGGCGGGCAACCAGCCTCCTCAGGTTTCCACAGGTAGTAAAAAAAACACCTTCGCGCAGCGCCATCATGCTTCATATACCTCTAACTCGACATTTTTGAAGCTTCTAGCAAAATTTTAGGCCTGGGTCATACCAGGTCAGCCCGCCAACCCAGGTCAAGAGACCTAACCTCGAAAAAAACTTTGGAGGTGCATCACTAAGATAAAGTTGAACCTATTGTGCTTAGATTCACATCACATAGTTGGGTCACCGAGGAAGCTAATTTTTCGAAGCAGGATTTCTATATCGATCATCTGGGACGAGGTCATGGTCACAATCTTTCCATTAGAAATGCATGGGACAATTAGTAAATTTTGATAACTTGCAAGAATTGAGAATTGTCGAGAATTGCGATGTAGGTTTTATTTTTAAGTTGTGTCTGACTTGCCACTGCAGGTTGATTAATATGTTTTACCATAAAGACCTAAGCCCGGCTCTAGGTCAAAGCAGGTTAATTTTGAAATTTGACTAGACAAAATTATAAGATATATAATCCGATCGGACTCGACAAGAGCATTCCAATGGTGTTGAACATTTTTTCTACGGCTCTGCTCTGTCAGCTATTGTGCCAAAAATTTAGGTTTCCACTGTGTTCCTGTAATGCTTTTCTTACGCATACATTTTTCACTGCTATTAAGTTCTTGTACATTCCACAATCAAGCATAGCCAATGACAGCTCCAAAGTCTGTTCGCCAATGTGATTATGGAAAAACGACCAAAAGTCTCATAGAATACCAGCGGTAAATAAGATATCCATCACTGTTCATGAAAGCTCTGCAAACAAAACAAGAGAGGTTGGGGTTTCGTATACCTATGTTTGAACTAAACTGTGTCGTGCTGTGGAAGTAGACTTTCTTTTATGGGTGCTGCGTGAATGGTCGCAAATTTAGTCATGGTGAATGTCCAATGCAAAGTTAATATTAAACATACAGGTATGAATTATTTGGCTTGAGTAATGAGTGATCTGACGGCCACATTTGAACTGGGATCGTTTCGGCTATGAAATGATTAACTTTTAAAAATATGATGTGAGGCAACCTGTTCAAGTGACCCAGTTGAATGCGTTATGATTTCAGGACAACAGTTTTTCGCATGTATGAGCAGATTCAAATTACTTCCTGGGAATGAAACCCTTTCAGATACTTTTTTACATTGTATGAATCCTCTCGAACGTATGCTTTGCTGCACTGGGGCACATTGTATCGATTTGCTTTCTATTTTTTATTATCCATCTCCGGGAACGATGTAATTGTGTGAGTTAGTGGTGCTTATAGGATAAGTTATAATTGTTTGAACTATTGATAATTTCGCAACATCTTTGTATATTCTCGTTTAAGGCTGCAAGGCCCATTACTAATAAGTTCCTTTGCGCTCGTCTCCCTCGGAACAATGTGTCGTTTTTATCACTTTTAATGACTGCTGTTTTTATATTATTCTATCTTTTTATAAACCTCGTCCAAGTTGTTGCCCGTTCAGTTTTAGGAGTCGGAGTCTCACTAGAGTCATCAAAGGACTTTTCACGGAGACCCCAACCCCACCACACAAACGAGCAACTCCCATGATGAAGGGTTAATAAAGGAACCAAAGTTGAACGTCCCACAAAGCATAAGGACGGCCGTCTACCTCAGGTCACCCTCTCACCAGTCAGTTGCCAGCTGACCTACGGTATTTGCGGTACCTGCCACCTGCCGGTTGACCTAAATTATTTTGCCAGAAGTTGCAAAAATGTCGAATTAGAGGTAGATGAAGTACGATGGCGCTACGCAAAGGTGTTTTTTTACTACCTGTGGAAACCTGAGGAGGCCGGTTGCTCGCCCCCTCGTGTGGGCGCGTGTTAATTCTCATAAACTCTGACACTTGCACGATTAAAATTTCGTAAAGACAATGCAGCATCATTGCAAACAACCGATTACAAAAGCAATCGCTTTTTTGCGGTGTTAAACATATTCTGTACTACCGCAGTGGGCAAAAACCGTCTGCATACCTACCTTAGGTGCTAAAAATTTGTAATTTATAGCAAGAACGCATTTTTTTCGGAATATAACCTAGGAAGCAAAAATTTTTGAGGTGTCTAAAAGGTCAATTTCAACTGCGAAAAGGTCAAGCTAGGTAGAAAAAGAAAAGGTCAAAGTAATTAAAAGTCAAAATGTTTAACATTTCAAAATTTTCTTTTTCCAAAATAGTGCATAGTTCAAGACGAGTTCAATGATATTCAAAACTTGTTAATCAGGCTATGCGTTTTTGAGTTATGAAGCATCAAAGTTGAGTCTATAAGGTGACCTCCCGAAAATGCCTCGGACTATAACTCGGTTACCGTTGGTTGGAGGGGCTAAGATTCTCACAGGCGTGTTCCTGGCCCAAAAATACCCCAGAGACATAGTTTCATATTTTTTTAGAGATGGTGGTGTCAAATTGAAATATTTTTGGTCGTTTTGTCCTGGAATGCCCCTCATGTGGAAGAGGGCGGCCAAAGGCAGACACGGGCGGTCCATGTTGCAGTGGGGCGCTCTAGAGCTGAAAAGGGCCGCCAATCGTGAAAGTTGGGCGTCCAACCGCAAAAAAGAGGGTGTCAAAAACAGTGATATGTTGGTGCGTAAATGGAGCAAACGATAGGCACCTATCGTGCACCATGGAGGCGCTGGAGGCACAGTGCGTGCTGTCAAATGTTGGGGCGCCCCTAGTGCCGTGTGGCGGGGGGCTGGTTGGGCGCCGTTGGAGAAAAAGTAAGATACCAATGATGCATCAAGCACTCAGCAGAAATATGTGGGCGCCTATAGAGAAGTGTGAGAGCAACAATGGAGCGAAAGAAAAACACCAATGTGTACCATGGGGGCCGCCAGACAGAGCGGTTTGTTGAAATGTGGGGACGCTCCCGATGAGCCCAGGGCGGGAGATGAAGGCGCCGGTGGGGCAAAGAACAGGCACCAATGATTCATCATGGGGGCGCCAGTGATACAGACCGATGTGTCAAAAGATGGTGGAAAGGGGCGGGGAGGGCGCCCATAAAGCTAAAAGTAGACAACAATGTTGGATCATAAGAGGGGGAACCAGTGGTATAGAATGGGCTGTTGAAAGGTGAAAACCCCCTCAGTGGGCCATGGGGGCGCCGTTTGAGAACGCACCAATTATGCACCATGGGGGAGCCAGAGGTAAAGAGCGGGTCTAACAAGCAGGGGGCGCCCACAGTGAAGCGTGGGGGCCCCAGTGGAGTGCAAAGAAGACACCAATGATGCCCATGGGAGTGTCAGTGGTACATGCAGGGTTTCAACAGATGGGGTGCTCACAGTGACGCGTGGGGGCACCGTTGGAGCAAGAACGAGATATCAATGCTGCACCATGGAGGCGCCAGTAGTATAGAGCGGATTTTAAGAAGATGGGGGCGCCCGTAGTGAAGAGTGGGGCGCCGGTAGTACATAGCGGGATGTCAAGAGATGGAAGAGCCCACGATGTGGCTTGGGGCGTTGATGGAGTGAAACAAAGACATCAATGATGCATCATGGGGGGGCGCCAGTGATACAGGACTGGTTGTCAAGATGTATTTGTATGCAGCATCATTACCACGGGGCACCAGTATTTCCGTTAGGCATGCAAACGTGGAGCAAATGGAGGCGGGCCCCGGGGGGCGCCATAGTGTCGAGGGGGCGCCTTACCAGCGAGGGGGGGCCGCGGCCCCCGCGGCCCCCTGGATCCGCCCCTGTCAGGCATGTATGCCATATTGTTATTAAGGCTCATATTTTCGTGTCAAACGAGCACATACTATTTGATCATACGGCTTAGGTACCTGCAGTGGGTAGAACCTAATTGTGTTTGCGTCATGGGCCCGTTTGAAAATAGGGTGAGTTGAGTTCCAATATGATCTTGTATGATGTCTTCAGATGGATCAGCGCCTGATGAGTGATGCTGTGTTTTACCGATATGGGTAAGGCAACGTGCGGGTTATTTTCATGCTTGAGAGGTGGCTCAATGCTTACCCTTTTTCTACCGATGGTCTTCCAGTTGCATTTGGGGCCAGAAAACTCTTTAGCTTTCGCACAGAGACTGAAAAGTTCCTTTTAAAGCAGAGGTAGGTACAAGGGGAGGGGCTAAGAGGGCTGAAGTCCCCTTCCACACCATGAAATGTCAGTGCCTAAAGTAAATGCATAGTCGGATGCTGTCCAGACACTATGGCAGGGGAGGTGCGAGCGCCCAAGCTTCCCCCCGAAATGAAGTCCTGGATTTGCTGCTGTTGTAAAGACGTAATCCGAGTCTCGTTTTACCCTTGTAAGAAGCCTTGCAACACCCTTGTTCCCTCCCCGTTACGCACTGGTAAAGCGGTTGTGTAAGCAAGGTTCTAATCTCGTCACGCTCTTGTAGGAAGGCTGCGGTTGCGTACAAGGCGGATACAAGGCTTTGTTATACCCTTGTTATGGGGTAATTATGACCTAGTAGAGGGCTTGTGGGGACATGGTCAGCCATTGTCTTTGCCATGTAGGTTAACCATAGTTAAGTTACAAGGTTTGTACAACGTCTTATAGCAACCCTTGTCGTACTATGGTTCTACCATTGTTCTACATGGTTTTTCCTTGTATTACCCTTGTTTTCGTGGCACGGATTTTGAACGTACAAGCTTTGCGTTTTACCCTAGTAATTTTCCATGTAAACAAGGGTCTGACAAGGTTTGCCCCTGTAAAAATTTCTTTCTGTGCAGTTACAGTCATGGGCGTCGATGGACGTGGGATGTGCCTCCCCATTGGCCACTAGAGGACCAAGTGCCCCCCTTGTGTCCTGCATCTGCCAATTCTTCCCCTATCTCTTGTCATCATCGCCGGACCACCCCTGTCCCCCGTAAAATTTCGTGGCTTCGCCTCTGACTCAGTGACGGATCCAAGGGGGGGGGCCCAGGGGCCCGGGCCCCCCCCTTACCTCCGAAGCGCCTCGGCATAGCTTAGCTCATATCGGGCGCCGAAGGCGCCCGATATGAGCGGCGCGCCTGTACCCATTTCGTGCGCCAAGGTGGTAGATACCACTTATTCCACTTGAAATAACACATAGTCCTTAAAACCATGGCAAAGCGCCCCTGCCCAAACACTAGACGCCTTTACTGGTCTTTTGCGCCCCAGTAAAATGTTGAAGATGAAATTTAGAAAGCTAACAAAAGCGCCCCGGCAAAGAAATGGCGCCACTAGATAGCAGGATTGCGCTATGGGGAACTAATGCACCCCTGAGTAGCCTAGGCGCCCCCTGGATGAAGCGCCCCTGGGTAGCCTAGGCGCCCCCTGGATGACCAAGTTGGGTGCCTACCTATTTAAACGGTTTCTAAATAAGCTCAGGGACTCAAAACTAACCCAGGGGTCCAATTTTCAACTCATGGGCCCAGACACCCTGAGGGGACCCTGCAGCAGCTCAGAAGGCCCATAAAACTAATAGGACCAGACTAACTGGGTGCCTCGATGAACTAATGCTCAGATACGCACAACGGGCCCCAAACAATCTTTTTAAAAAAAAGGGGCCCGCCCCGGGGGCCCTGACCAGCTTAAGGGACAGCTAATCCAGCTTGGGGCTCCGAGCTCAGAGCTCCAGCTTTTAGCTCAGAGGGCCCAGGACCTGTTGAAGGGGCCCTATATCAATAAAACGGCCCCGAAAAGCTTAATAGGCTTCAGCGGCGACATATAGGTTTCAAGTTCAGTGTGAAGGCCTGGTTAACTAAAGCGGTCCCAGATCAGCTGAGGGGACTCGATATAAACTCAGGGAAGTCACCGAAAACTCAGGGGCCCAGGCCCGCAGAGGTTCTGCGGCCTATGAGGCTCAGGTTAGCGTCAATCGGCTATTTCAGTATGGAGCCGTTAGCCAGGACAACTGTGATAAGTGGAGGTGGTGGATACGACACCTCAGCTTTCGCCATGACGGAAGATAACTGTATTATTTGCTCATCGTGCTTCAGTTAGTGTCAGTGGGTGCTTTCAGCATTTTCTACCAAGGTGCCAGTCGTTAGCTGGCCCGAAATATGCTTGATGGTAAACGTGAACATGTGCTCACTAAGAGGAAGCTTTCATGAAAATAAGCATTTACAAATCCTTTTTTAAACGCGTTTTTCATTGACACTGGCCGCCTTTGGTCGCGACCGGAACCACGTCTGTCCAAAAAGTCCCAACTCTTGTCGGTAGGGGGTCAATTTTTACCCTTTTTTCCGCAAATGGAAAGATCTGAGAGCAATGAAATATGGATCAGGTGGTTTCTCCGGTATGCTCTATCACATGGCTATCTCAGTTCAGACCGCACCTTTATAACGTAATTGAGATTATAATTGAGATAGGCAAGTTGTAAAGCAAGCCAGTAAAACCGGCATTCAATATATCATTTGCCTTGAAGCTCAAAATTTCCGTGGAGAAAAATTAAAAACCTCCATGAAATTTACCCCAAATGTACCCCAGCCAGGCGGCCGGAGTTGTCAGCTGTTGGTGTGACGACAGCGCTGACGTCACGGTGAGTAGTCAGCCAATTGAAGCCTTTGAAACCTACTGAATATGGTAGAAGTTTCCAGATCATGATGTTATCCACAGGCAGAGGTTTATTTTTCATCCTAGAGGAGCATTTAAAAATCAAAATATTGAGCTCTTTAAAAAAAATCGGAGAAATCATGGCCGTTTTCATGATGTTCGGCTAAAAAATATCTCTAATTACACTACCTTCCAGGATTTGACCAAGGTGCCACATTCCCTTTAAACAGGGACAGTATTGTTTCCACTGCATGCATGGCGTTGCAGTGATGGTTGAAGTTAATTCGGACTAAGGCTGCGTCTGCCAACAGAGCCGTCAAGGCAGTGCTGGAGTTAATTCTGGCTAATGCTGCGTCTGCCAACAGAGCCGTCAAGGCAGTGCTGGAGTTAATTCTGGCTAAGACTGCGTCTGCCAACAGAGCCGTCAAGGCAGTGCTGGAGTTAATTCTGGCTAAGACTGCGTCTACCAACAGAGCCGTCAAGGCAGTGCTGGAGTTAATTCTGGCTAAGACTGCGTCTACCAACAGAGCCGTCAAGGCAGTGCTGGAGTTAATTCTGGCTAAGACTGCGTCTACCAACAGAGCCGTCAAGGCAGTGCTGGAGTTAATTCTGGCTAAGACTGCGTCTACCAACAGAGCCGTCTAGGCAGTGCTGGAGTTAATTCTGGCTAAGACTGCGTCTACCAACAGAGCCGTCAAGGCAGTGCTGGAGTTAATTCTGGCTAAGGCTGCGTCTACCAACAGAGCCGTCAAGGCAGTGCTGGAGTTAATTCTGGCTAAGGCTGCGTCTACCAACAGAGCCGTCAAGACTCCAATCACGCATCTATTCACGAGTGTTCCTTGGCGCCGTGTGCCTGTAGCCTTCGGAAAGATGCGTTGTTTTCAGACGAGGAGCGTTTTCACCGCAGGCGGAAGATCCGCTGCAGCCCCGCGGCCGGCTATTGTGCTGCAGTGAGAGCTTCGTTGCCAAGTGCCACACCGGACATCAGAGAAAACTTATCACCATACCAGAGTTGGGCGATGAGAGACCCCACATAAAAACTCGCCCAGCCTCCCTGCCATGAAATCGCCACTATTACACGGAAACAACACTGATGACATGTTTCATCTACAACTTAGAATAAATACTAACATTATTGGAATTTTGGGCCCTGTGGCCTCAGAGAATATGACACTTTTTCAGCGTACCGAGCAACCACTGGTTGCACAGTCTGTTTCACTCAGAATTCACCTTTTGAAGAGAAACAGCCCTCAGGTGCTGTTCACATATGACGTCAGCCAAATTTGGGCTGTTCGAGCACCCTTTCCCCTTTTGAGTGATCGTCAGAAAATGACTGACTCCCTACCCTTTTGTCAGAACCTACCAGACCCCTTCCGACCAGGCCATTTTTTAACATGTTAACTGGGGGGCCATTTGCCCCCCCAGTCGGCCGAAATGCCCCCCCCAGTGCCCGGAAATTGGCCCCCCAGTGAAATAGACAGATGACTTAAAATTGACCAAATGCAGACTCACCTAACGAAAATAAGACGGAACATCACCCGATAATTATAGCTTTGTTCTATTCCTGGTCCCAAATTAACAATCCACAAAAATTTTCGTAAAACATTTCCACCCATGGCTGTCTACTCCATCGTGCGAAGACGAAACAAATATCGCGTGGTTACGAGAAATCCCGGCAAAGCAGCCTCAGCATTAACTTATCTCAACGCTGGAGATGAACGCTGGCCTAAGACCATTCAAACATCCTGTTCTATCCGACCGGAAGCCCACATCCCAGCCAGTGCCGTGACATTGCATGATGCTCTCATTTCACACTCAGTCAGTTGTCAGCCCTTAGATCTCGTTCGAGGATCAGACGGGACATGGTGTATTAAAAGTGCGTAAGACTGGCTGCTGGTGTGGCGGTATAAAGTGCTTAGCTTTTTTATCTATTATTGTGGTGGTAGCATACATAAGCGTCGCCACCGGCAAAAAGTGAGGGGACCAGCCAAACTTTAACCTGATACTGACAGCAAACATTACGCGTTAATACCAAAAGCTTTTCGAATTTGGGCTCCTCGTTGCCTCTTCCGCAGCGGCTGGTTATACAAATTTCCAGTTTACTCCCATTTTGACTGAGACCAGGAAACTGTTGGTCAAAAAATGGGGAGGGGGTGATTGATGCTGCTAAAAAATATTCTGGTTATGTGAATAAAACCATTTGATGGCCACGCGGGGTTGGAGGGGCACCCCTGGCATCCTATTAGATGGGTAGTGTGCTAAAAATATTGCGTCAAGTCAATATCAAACAGTCAATAGTTAGTTTTAAACAGTTATACAAGTAGCTTTTTCTGTGGGTTTATGACTACCGCTAGGGGTCGTTTTAGCCTCAAATCTGACTTTTGTGGTGTTTATTTAGCTATTTTAGTGGAAATAAAATTTTGCCCTTCTTTGGCCCTTTTTCTAACCCAATTTGACCTTTTCCGCCGAAAAATCCCGGCAGTCCTGGGGAGCATCTATAATCCCTAGACATGGAATAACACAAAAATTTAGGAACATTTTTTAACACTAACGCGTCTAAGTTTTCTTAAACCCCTCAAAATGGGGTATTGATCCCCTGAAGACACTATAATGACTAGCACAAGAAATGCCCCCCCCCCACTGACTTTTCCTTAAAAATGCCCTGCTTTCGACTTAGCAAAAGTGTCGCCCACTTAAAAAAACAGTGAAAGGCGCTCGGGTGTGAATTTATATCTCTTTGGAGAGGATCCGAGCACCCACAATAAAAGGCTGAAGTGGTGTTTAAATCTCCTTTAGATTTTTTACTTTACATTCTAAACATTCTTAATTTATTGTACAGGGTGAAACGGGTCTGTGAGAAGGCTAAAACACACTACGGTATACTGTTCCTTTTAGTATGGATGTTATTGACATTGCTTAGAATTTGACACCCCAATCATTTACCAAAATAAGAGGGAAAGATCCCTGGAAAAACAGCAAAGGTGCAACAAGTAAAACGTAGGAAAACACTCCGACTTTCAGGCCTTCATTCCAGCTGTATTGTGTTGCCACCGGCAGTTCCGGGCGCTGCGGGGAACACCCGCGCTAAAACCCGAGACGGCGCCCGGTAAAAGCGCCGACGTTAAACAGGCGCGACACCCTCACCGCCACACACGCCCCACCTCGATTTTGGCACGAACCGGAACTCAACTGGATAATTGACAACCAGTCTACAAAGCGTGGAATACAACTCAGCACTCGCCCCACACTGCCCTGGTGCCAAAGGAAGGGGGGGGTGAACAATCTCCCTGCTGGATCTGGACTCTTAACGTAGGACAGCGAATAAACACGAACGATGGTAAATCGTCCACAATACTTTATTAAGAAACTAATTCAGTTACTTGTTGGCTCAGATCAATATTAGGGTTATGACAGATCGAAGTATGTGACAGGTTGGAGAATGTTTTCTTGACTTTTACCTCTGATTGGGATAAGTGAAAGTCCTGAGTGGGGTAAGTACTTGATTCCTCCGTAACAGCAAATAAAATGGTAATAATGATACCTGTTGGGGTTTACTAACGCACCAACTGTCAGGGTCATATGGCGTCACCAACTCTTTCCCTGTTGGAAGGCCTTGATCCCGGGTCCGCTGCGTGAAAGCCATCTGTGCTGACCAGCCACTACCGCGCCCCCGCATCGAATGGTGTATGACATGACCATACTACGTCAAAATGTAAACATTATAAAAATGTAAAATATCTGACCCACTATAGTCAATATGCATACCAATTGACTCGCAACAATGATCCGAACTTAATTTCTCAAGCTGAAATCTTCATCGCACTTTCCTGCAAAATTATTGACCCGAATACAAAAGCCTGTGTGACGGTGCCGCCCCGTGCGACCACCTCTCAAACTACAAACCCAATAATACCTGCCGGCGGTGGCGCCGACACACAAAGCTACCATCCACCCCGCCCCGCTACACATCCCTACAGGGACGTTGAAACCAAAGGGGAGGCAGCGGGGACAGCTGCCCCCCAACTTTACGACCGTGGGGTTATTGCCCCCCCCCCGCCAACTTTCGGGGGAATACTTTTTCGGAAAAGCACCCCACGCCGGCCGAATTCAAATGTTTAAAAGTTGAAAATTTATCCATAAATTGAGGTGCATTTTCTGTGCCACGTTCCTGCTTCTTTGTTATTGTTGGTGCTGTATTTTCTGTGCCAGAATTGCTGCCCCTGCGGATGTCTTGGCACACTTGTGTTATTTTTCAACTGATCACTCACTCTTCAAAGAGGCTACGTTTACTGCGGGTTGCTCTGCTGATGCTATCCGCTGCTTTGCGGATCTTAGGAGGTCCAATAAAAATGATGGAGGTAATCTGGTATCACCACTTTTGTATGCATGGCTATTTCGCTCCGTAAGTTATCGGTCGAATTTAGTTCTGCTGCAATTTTGGGAATAAATTCAAACTCATCTGACTTGCAGATATTACACACTATTTGTGTTCTCTTTTTCCAGCACCAGTTTCCTCTCTCTGAAGTTTAGGTATGAAAAATTAATGGCTGTTTGTGGGTATTTAGTATGAATATATTCCAAGAATAGGCAATTCAACCTAGAAACATAAGTGAGCAGACATTTTGTGGAAAGTAAGGGATGTATAGTAGTGTGCTGATAGAGCCGCCTCGTACTCCTATCCACTATTCATCAGTTGGCAGTGAAACTCAGGCGTTAGCAAGCTATTACACAGTTAACACGTAAATATAAAGCGGGTAGTTAATTCGCTAAGGTTATCCAAATAGCGATGACATGAATTAACAGGGGCTGAGCTCCTGCACCAGTAGGCACGTTAGGATTGGCGCAAAAGGCACACTGGGCTTAGATCTTGGCGCCGCTCTCACGAGCATTTTAAGTCATCAATAGATTCATTCAGACGCACATACACACCCAAAAGAAACAAAAGGAGCTTTACGTACATTCAAAACATACCTTCAACATAAGATTGTTCCGCACCAGCAGATTTGATGGCGCTCCCCGGTGTTCTAACGGAGCCGAAACTGGGGACATAATTCAATAGCTCAGGAAGTATGAATCCCAAATCAATGACCTTGGTATCAATCGAAAGCTATTTTCCCACAGATTATGTGGACAACATATGAATGTCAAGACCCGTCCACCGCGGGCATGCCTGTCAGGTATTTGACCCTAGGTCAGCAACAAAAAATAGTTTTATGTATATGTTACTATATATGATAATAAGGGGGCTTTTCATAGATTTTCTAGTTAATTTCCAGTCACTTTAAGTGTATACGCGCGATATGGTTGACATTGAAGACGTTATTTAACCCTCGCTTAACACATGCAGTGTAGGGGGCCCTAAAGTGCCCCCACCTATTTTTCCAAAGTAACCAGAGAAATTTTCGCCGCCGGAACACGCTACTCGGCCACATTTGAGAGCATTTACGAGCGCGTCGATTAATTAAGAAATGTTCAAAATCGGTCAAAAATTATTTTTTACTTATAAGCCTCCACAGTCAGACCTATATTTTGGGACCGTCGCTCTCGGGCGGTCGCACCAGTTCACCAGTACTGTAAACCGAGTGGTGACGTCATAACGTCATATAATCAGGTCATATGTCAATCTTAACCCGCATGAAAGTCAAGGTCAAGGTTAAAGGTCTCATGTCAAGGTCATTGACGGCAGTATTTCAGTCAGGCATTACTCAGTGGCATTACTCAGTGTGACGTAAGTTATGCTATGACTATAGCTAGGGCTACTCAGGGTCAAGGTCACAGGTCAAGGTCAAACCCTCCTTTCCCACCCAAAGGCTGCTATAGTTCCGGTTGTATTGTATATAACCACCCCCTCCCCCTTAAGTGTGCTACTGAATGTAACAATGAAGACAAAATTGATCACATTCAACGGTGATGTGTTTGTTCATACACCAACACAATGGTATCAGGTTCCTATAGAATAGATACGAAACCTTGGCTTGGTCCATGACCGGACTGAATTTTTACGGAATTGGCGTTGCGTCAATCGCGCAGAACAATTTTTCCAATGAACCTGCCTCGCGTCTTATGTCTTTCTGTGTGTACTTACTTACTTGGTAAGGATCAGTGAGCTGCTCGTTCTCTTTTTCAATGAATTTCCCAAGTCCAAATGCTGTATCAGCTAAAAGCAGGTTTACCCGCGTTTCTAGACTAATTCGCACCTCCACTGTTTACAGCATGCAGTTCCAAACTCAAGTGATGATAAAAGAGCATTCAACAAGTGCGAGTGCGAGCTGTGAGACTCTATTCCCCGATGTTATTTGAATTGACCTTTGCATACGAGGAAGGGTTGATTTATGCATCTCGGTTCCCACCCCATCGTGAGGTCGGACAATGGCCTTTGCAAATACTAGCTGCAATTTTACGAATGGGCATGCTAGTGTACTGAGACATCAATTGAAAGCTTGGTTTTCCCATACCCTAACCATTGCACTTTTTCACAATCATTGAGTAAAGACGTCAACGACAAGGGCCAGTCGACAAGCAATGTCAACAAAAGGTGCTCATTTAACTCATTGTAACCAATGCACCACACTTGCTTCGTGCCCCGGCCCACCTCCCTCCATGCCTCCAGGCATATCCCGCCGAAGGGCGCCGCCCTCGACCGACAGCGCGCGCGACATGCCCTTGTATAGTATGTCGCCACCACCACTGCCGCAGCGTGATGTAGCTGAAACGTGCAGGGCAGGTAGACGAAACATCTTGCCATAGTTTTGAAGTGGTCTCAGGGTGGGGCAGGCGACGTAATTTTTTGTATGCTTATCGATTATTGACATAGTCTCAAAATGCATGTGAAATGTATATGGTACATATTTTACTCTCTAAATTTAACTGCATCGATCACTGGAGAAAACTGTTTGCAAAATCGCATTCTTCATGCCTTACGCTTTCTAATGAACCCTGGTTTGTCTCATCTTGTTCGTTTTCTTAGCCTAAAAAAGGCACCGAAAATGAGCATTGTTCTTTGCCTTTGTCGTGTTATGTGGCGAGATATTCAAAGGCAGCAGTTTGATGCCTTGTCGCGTCGACATCAAAGGCAGCAACATTTTTTGTTTGACATTTTCTGACACTCTGATCATTTTTCTACTAGTTGCCAACATCAAAATCAGTTTTGAAAATAGCCAGAAATTCGAATAATGTCCCCATTTTGGCCTCCCTTAGAACACTCGCTCTTCCAATGGCGACAGCCATGGGCAAAGGCCTACCGGACGCGCCCACCAACTGGCCGGCGCCCCGTTACCGCTCCGAAAACCTCGAGAGAATCGTCTTGTTTTGATAAGAAGATATTGGAATACTTTGACTGCTCGTGTGAGCCGGTGAGATAGGCTTCTTGAATGGGCTGGACTGTTAAATAGGCACTTTATTTTAACTCTCGGTGTCTCAGTGCCAGGATCCAATACTAGGACCAGCCGGAGCTTTGCCGATATAAACTTGGTAAAAGCTAGCACCAATATAGATAGGATAATGTTAGTACGCTGGCGTAGGCTTATGTCTCATTAAAGAGTGTCTGTTGATTCCAAAAATATATGTACATGAAAACGATGCCAATAAAACAGGACAAAAATACTTTAACTGACAATTTGCAAATATATTAAGACAATAAGAAAAATGAGGCAGCAAAGAATCACACCACGTATCGTCTGCAAAATTGCTTATAAGACAATCGAATGGACCGGCAACTGGCGCCATTCAGACAAGTTCTCGATCCAACATACAGTCTGTGCTCGCTTTAATATTTTATTTTTCTTCAGGACCACTGACACGACGAAAGTATGTGTTGCCGGTGCCGGAGTCAGAATTTTGAGAACAGTAGAGCTTTCTCTCCATTTCCCTTTTAAGGCTCCTTGCAAATGAGGAGTGTGAGGGTTGGGTATCACCCGAATAAATACATATGAAATAATACCAAATATATGCAAAGCTAGCTAACACTTTGAAATTCGCAGGCAATTGAGTTGATGATTGATTATTACCTCGGATTTTTACAAATTTTCATCCATCTTCAAGATGCAACATGCTCCTGCATTTAATCATCCTACGTAAGTGATATGCTCTCTGGCCTATCTTGGCTTGGTCTAGACCTGCACTAAAGGGCGACGGAAATAGCTTTGAAACTATTGATCGACACATACTTAACACGCGCCCCGCCGGGGTCCCTGGCATGACGCGCCCCGCTGGGGGGGCGTTTTTCGCCCCCTCCCTCCGTATCTCATTTCCCACGAAAGCTAAAGGAAAATTACGGGCGGCGTTCGATAGCTCTTGACAAGACGAAGGGATTTTTGCGAACAATTTTTATGTCAGGTCAATATTGAGGTCGGCATAGGTCAAAGAAGGTTCCATAGGCTTACAACAGAGCAGTGTACGTTTCTCTCTCTAGATCTGCCCTCAGGAGAGCTAGAACAAATATTTATACATCATTTGATTCCTATCATCGCGGCAAATCGAATGATATATAATATGACCTTACTAGATCAAATAGTGAGAATGACCTGACCTCGAGCTAGGTCAGGATCACAGAGTGACCCGGTATGACATTCTTGCATATCAATTGATTCCCCGTGACAATATAAGCACAATGCAAGCAAAATGGGAACTTTATCTCAATTCAGTGAGAAGTTATTGGCAAAACAATCACTCTATGCTCCCGTGACGTGACATGACCTTTGAGAGGTCAGATGCTCAAAAAATTAACTTAATGGTCAAGATCGTGGAAAGAATAGACGGTTTGATAATTTTCAGCAGTATCTATCCAGTATTTACTGAAAACGAGCCCATTCTATTTTTCACCATAGACTTAATAATGGGGTGACCAAAAACTTGACCCCACCTTAGATCAACAATATCAAAATTGAGAGATAGCAGCTTTGTAGACTCTAATGACCTTATCATATTGTGATACTTTCAAACTGATCAGTTTGCTGATGTTCCCTGGGCGCCGCTTCAAACTGGTGATTTTTGGTTTTGAGGTCGGGTCACTTAACCTTGAATAGCTCCTTGACCTGACATGAACTTAACTAAAAAAATGGGTCAGATCTGTAAAATCGATTAGGAATAAGGTACTGTAAGTTTCGTTGTTCTGCGTCTCTTTGTTTTTGCGTTATCTGGGGAAAACCAGGAGGGGGGCAGATTTCGCTCCCCCAGCGGGTGCGTGTTAATCCCGTTTTTATTTTTCTGTGTGAGCTAATTTTAGTCGAATAATCAGGCCCCTTTACCAACTTGATTTATTTTATGTAGTCTGCATAATAATGCAAAATAATTATGAAATAATCGTGTGCATTGAACGTAATTGCCAGGACTTATACATGAAACGTTGTAAAGCACTTTAGGCTTGATACCTTTTTATGCTCACTTCATATTGTTTTTATACCGCCACGTAGTATAAACACCCTAACCGGTGGGCCTCCGAGCCACCTTCGGGTAAAAATTCATCAAAAATTATATCAGTCAATTTTTTGGCTCAGACCAATAATGAGGTCATCACAGGTCCAAGAAGATGACAGGTTATAGACGAGTTGCTGGGCTCTAGCGTCTGACAGAGTTGAGTTATAATCAATGCTTAGGCCCCATTCGCTTCCCATCGTTACAGAAGTCGAATTATTAATAATATGACTATGCTAGGTCAAAATATAACATGACCTGAGGTCAGGGTATTTTTTAAGGAAAAGTCAGCGGGGGCATTTCTTGTGCTGGCAATTATAGTGTCTTCAAGGGGTCAAGACCCCATGTTGAGGGGGTTTAATAAAACTTAGACGCGTTAGTGTTAAAAAAATGTTTCTCAATTTTTTAGTAATTCCAAGTCTAAAGATTATAGATGCTGCCCAGGGCTACCAGGTTTTTTCAGCAGAAAAGGCCAAACTGAGTTAGAAAAAGGGCCTAAGAGGGGAAACATTTTATTTCCACTAAAATAGCGAAATAAACACCACAAAAACCAGATTTGAGGCTAAAACGACCCCTAGCGGTAGTCATAAAACCACAGAAAAAGCCACCTGTATCACTGCTTTAAACTAATTGTTGACAGTTTGATATTTACTTGACACAATAATTTTAGCTCACTACCCATCTAAAAGGAAGCCAGGGGTGCCCTTCCAATCCGCGTGGCCATCGAATGATTTTATCCACATAACCAGAACATTTTTTGGGATCATCAATCACCCACTTTTTACCCACCCCACCGCTTTTTACCAATAATTTCCTGATCTCAGTCAAAATGAGAGTAAACCGGAAATTTGTATAACCAGCCGCTGCGGAAGGCAACAAGGAGCCCAAATTCGAAAAGTTGTTGGTACTAACGTGGAACGTTTGCTGTCAGCATCAGGTTCAAGTTTGGCTGGCCCCCTCACTTTTTGCCGGTGGCGACCCTTATGCATGCTACCACCACAATAATAAATAAAAAGGCTAAGCACTTCATACCACCACACCAGCAACCAGTCTTACGCACTTTGACCACACCGTGTCCCGTCCAATCCACGAACGATCTCTTAGCGCTGACAACCGACTGCGTGTGAAATGAGAGTATCATGCAATGTTACGGTACTGGCTGGGATGTGGGCTTCCGGTCGGATAGAACAGGATGTTTGATTGGTTGTAGGGCAGCGTTCTTCTCCAGCGTTGTGAGTAGTTGATGTTGAGGCTGCTTTGCCGGAATTTCCCGTAACTACGCCCTTTGTTTCGTCTTCGCAAGATGGAGCAGACAGCGACGCAGGGCATTTTTAAGGAAAGGTCAGTGGGGGGGGCATTTCTTGTGCTGGCCGTTATAGTGTCTCAAGGGATCAAGACCCCATTTTGAGGGGGTTTAATAAAAGTTAGACGCGTTAATGTTAATAAAAGGTTTCTCAATTTGTGTGTTATTCCATGTTATTGCAGATTATAGATGCTGCCCAGGGCTGC
The DNA here is from genome assembly GCA_034440635.1 of Lepas anatifera. Lineage (NCBI taxonomy): Eukaryota > Metazoa > Arthropoda > Thecostraca > Lepadidae > Lepas > Lepas anatifera. Next base: position 412,389 of record JAOTON010001937.1, on the reverse strand, counting down.
CAAGTTTTTTTCGGTGGAGAAGGTCAAATAGAGTTAGAAAAAGGGCCAAAGAGGGGCAAAATTTCATATTCACTACAATAGCCAAATAAATACCACAAAAGCCGGATTTGAGGCTAAAACAACCTCTAGCGGTAGTCATAATACTATAGAGAAAGGGACTTGTATTACTGTTGAAAACTGATTGTTGACAATTTGGTATTGACTTGACGCAATACTTTGTTTGGCACACTACCCATTTAATTCTAAGCCTTACAATTCCGCGTGATCATCAAATGATTTTATCCTCATAACCAGATCATTTGTTAGCATCATTAATCATCTTGGCCGCACCACTCCCCGCTAACATTTAATGTTTTCTCTCTTTTCCAACTATGCATTTTTTCTCTTGAACCGTGGTGGATCTAGGATTTTGGTTAGTGGGGAAGAACGGAGCATCAGATGGCGCACTTTGCCATAAACTTTTCACCCAAAAGGCGCCTTTAGTATCCATCCTTTGCGTCTGGTTTTCGGTGGCCATTATTTTTGAGGATCATGTTTTTAACAACGTTCTGTCCCTCCCTCCCACCACCACACCAGTTTTTCTGCTCCCTGCTGCTTTTTCGGTGTCAGAATATCGTATTCCAGAGCGGAAGATATCAAAATAAGCCATATTTATACAAGAGACAAACCAGAAATAGCTTAGGTGCCAGCAGCTAGAAAAATGGCAAAAAGACCAGATTCCAAGAGAGGGCCAACCGAAAAAATCGCAGGGCCAAACACGACAAAAAGACCCAATTCGAGTTATTTGGCGATAGAATAGCCAGCCTGGCAGCCCTGACGCTGCTGCAATGTATTCCAAAATGAAATGGTGATTGTCTTACTTTTATTTATGAGTGTGGCAAGATAAGTAAATTCTAAAGTATCGAACACAAGTGTTTTATAGGCTAAATCGAGATAAGTTCTTTTATATATATATATATATATATATATATATATATATATATATATATACCTTCTATGATGTGTGGCTGTTGCTGTCAAAATCATGTAGGGAATGTAGTACAAAAACCAGTTAATAATTGTTTAGGTTTATCGACGCACCAACGGTCAGGATCATATGGCGTCGCCAGCTCTTTCCTTGTTGGAAGGGTTTCTCGGGAGATAGTTTTGTGATTCGAACGAAGGGTTGTGGCCGAATATATAATCTTTCCCAATTTTCAACATCAAGGAATCTATTGGAAAGGCCAGCTAAAAACTCATCGACTTTGCAGAAAAATTGATGCAGCGATCTGACTATAAATTTCACGTATGCTACAACAAGCGTCGGAAAAGGGGGACCAGGGGGCTTGCCCTCCCCCCCGCCCACTTCTTGACCATCAATTTCTTGATCTCAGTAAAGAATGGGAGAAAACCGGAAATTTGTATAACCAGCCACAGCGGAAGACAACGAGGATCCCAAATTCAAACAGGTTTTGGTACTAACGTGAACGGTTTATTGTCAGCATCAGGTTGAAGCCTGGCTGACCCCTCACTTTTATGTTTGAAGTTTGTTCGAAGTTTGAAGTCACTTTTATGTATGTAGTTTGGTTGGCCCCTGACGTTTATGTATGCTACCACCACAATAATAAGTAAAAAGACTAAGCACTTCCATAAGCGTCGCCACCGGCAAAAAGTGGGGGCCAGCCAAACTTCAAAGTGACGCTGACAAAAATTTCTACGTTAGGACCAAATACTGTTCGAATTTGGGCTCCTCGTTGCCTTCTGCAGCGGCTGGTTATAAAAGGTCCGGTTTTCTTCTATTTTGACTGAGATCAGGAAATTTTTTGCCAAAAAGTGAGGGACCGGGCCCCCTGGCCCCCCGGTGGCGACGCCCCTGAGCACTTCACGCCATCACACCAGCAACCAGTCTTACGCGCTTTGCCTACACCATGTCCCATCTATTCCACGAAAGAACTCACAACTGACCTCGTGTGAAATGAGAGCATCATACAATCTCACGATACTGGCTGGGGTGTGGGCTTCCGGTCGGATGGAACATGATGTTTGATTGGTTGTAGGCCAGCGTTCATCTCCAGCGTTGTGGTTAGTTGGTGCTGATTCTGCTTTGCCCGGATTTCCTGTAACTATGCGCTTTGTTTCGTCTTTGCCACATGATGGGGGAGACAGACACCGATGAAGATTTTTAACACAATTTTTGTGGATTGCCAATTTGGCACCAGCAATAAACCTAAATTATTATTATCGGGTGGTGTTTTATCTTATTTTCGTTAGGTGAGTTTGCATTTGTTGAAGTTTAAATCATCTCTTGTCTATTTCACTGGGGGCAATGTCCGGTCACTGGGGGCATTTCGGCCGACTGGGGGCAAATGGCCCCAGTTAACATGTTAAAAAATGGCCTGCAGCGGCGGGTGGAAATTTGTTAACACAATTTTTGTGGATTGCCAATTTGGGACCAGAAATAGAATAAAGTTATAATTATCGGGTGGTGTTCTCTCTTATTTTCATTAGGCGAGTCTCCATTTGGTCAATTTTAAGTCATCTGTCTATTTTACTGGGGGCCAATTTCCGGGCACTGGGGGGCATTTCGGCCGACTGGGGGGGCAAATGGCCCCCAGTTAACATGTTAAAAAATGGCCCGCCTGAGGTCACTTCAAGGTCCTAGTTTGACCTAGCATCATCAAAATGCAGATAAGTCGACTCGCAATAATGATTCAAACGTAATGTTATGAAAATAAAAAATAATCATCACTTCCTGCAAATTTATTGACCCAAGTCTGAAAAACTGCTTAAGTAAACCCAGATAATCTCTCGTAGGTCACAGGTCCAAACTCACAGCATAAACGTGGAAACGGAAGTAGGGTACTAGGATTTTGAAAGTAGGATGATATTCTAAGCTGTATCTACTTGAAAAGATGCGTTTTTTGCCCAATTCCCGTTGTTCCCATGTATTTCTAATGGATAGGTCATGATCTGTACTCGGCCCTAGGTCATCGATGTGAAAAATCCCGGAATAAATTTGGTAGTATTCTGTCTGCCCATTATTGGATAGGAATCTCAATAGGATAGATCAAACCTGTTTTTACTTATGTTATCTTAAAATTTTTTGGAGGCGAAGTCACTTGATCTTCACTGACGACCTGACCTGAGATGACTCAGCTTTTAAATTGTGGGAAAAGTTTCCCCATTGATTAAAAATAAGGTGTGCCAAGTACAGCGGTGTTCCCTCCCACCGTTTTTTAGTGCCGCCGGAAAACCCAAGGGGTGTAAAAACACCCCCACCGGGGAAAGCGTTAAGTCATTGGATCTTCAGGCATTCCTTGTCACGGCCATAGCCACCGTTCCATTTACACAGCACGTGCGATTGGGTGGGTACTGGATAGCACTGGAAGTTTTTGGGTCGAAAAAGGGCGAAACACAGTTTTCGTACTTGGCCCAGTTTATTCTGGATTAATTTCGCAGCCTTACTGAGCTTTAAAGCTAGGTCCAGGGAGCTACGGGTACAGGGAGCTTTACAGCTAAGTTTAGGTCACCTTCGGTCAGGTCACTAAACAAGCTCTAGTGACCTCATCTAAAACATGTTCAACCAGTCTGCAGTCAGAGAAGGTTTCAGTAGTTAACCTGAAATTTATATCAAATAGTAAGGCCATCAAATAAGGCAGTTTGTTATAACGGGCATTAAATCAATGGACTAGTGCGAGTCAGCGCCATAGCCTCTCTACTGCGATGATAGGATAAATTTGGGGAACATTTTAAGATCGGGTAGAATAAGACATCAAAACGTGTTTCTAAGTTCGGGCACCAAATGTTCTCAGAAAAAAAATCCGAGGGTCGAGGTCGCACAAACAATGGACATATGACCCCTGAGAGGTAGTATTAGGTAGGTCACTTGAGACATTTATGATGCTTTATTCGATAATTTTGCACGAAATATGCAAAGATCTGTGTTAACGTTACAGTGTGCCGCTTGCTACTGTTAGTCAACCGTTATGCATTATGAAAGTGACAGAATTCGAGGTGGATGGAAATCACCATGGTGCGAGGAAATCATAATCGCAACATCTTTCCAGAGGCGAATCCAGGGGCAAGTCCCGGCGGAGCCTCTGAATAAGTCGATCTGATCCCCAAAATCCCTTCCAACAGGGTGAGAGTTGGCGACGCCGTATGACCCTGGCAGTTGGTGCGTCGTTAAACCCCAACAATTATTATTATTATTATTATGCGAATCCAGGGGGGGCATTCCGGTCATACCCACCAAAAACGAAATAAAGGGTCCAGGCCCTCTTCCCTCCAAAACAATCTAATGGTTCATAAATGATCGGTTGGGGAGGATGTGTCCGTCGGTAAAAAACCGAACGATTTTTTAAGTTCACAAGTTGCCTCCCTCTCTCTGAAGCGAAAAACTGATTCATCACACCTGTTATATCTTGCCGGCCGTGGCATCCACCGCTCAGCTTCTCTTTCTTTCTTTCTTTGTTCGCCGATATGGGTCCCCCAACCAAGCGTCCAGATTTTCTCCTGCCCCTCCCCTAACTTGAACATAGTTCCAACGTCCCTGCATCCCTAAAAACGAAAAAGAAGGAAAAAATGTAGTTTAAAGCACTGGCGGATTCACGGGGGGCCAAAGAGGCCGTGGCCCCCACCAAAACCTAAAATAATGTTGTGTCCCCAAAAGGACTAAATTTTGGCCTTTTTCTTAAATCCTAACTTTTCGCGTTTTTTTTTAAATCTATCCCCAAAACGTAAGTTTGGCCCCTCCAAAAGTTGCTGCTTGGTGCGCCACTGGTTGAGAAGTAGGCCGTATAGCTTGTGATTTGGGCCGCGCCGCGCGCCGACGGTGGTGGCTGCGGCTGGCATCAGAAGAAGGCTGCGTCAGCTGATGATTGGTCCTTTTCTTTGAATAGGCTCATCTAAAAGTTTGCTGAAGCTAAATAAGAATTACATTACTTTGTGGAAAGCACCTTTCGGGGCATCCCCCAGGTTTCATATCCAAACGGCCAGACAAACACTCCAAAACAGCAGGCGTATGATACAATACCAGGGCGGGCACGGTTTGGGAGGTCATCCACAAACCAAGAACGATGCGATGGGTCTGAAAAGCGTCCGCGATCGATACAAGTAAGGTTTATAATCATTAGAAAAGTCATCACAAGTCCATGTATCATCAGGGGCGTACACGTCAAAAGGGGGGAAAGAGGACAAACGTAGAAGGAGACCCACCCGCAAAAAGGGTATAGAAAATCAAAAAGTAAACCCAATCGATACCAGAGGCGTGCCAGTCACACACATTTCAAAATCAATCCAGCCAGATCACCCCGCACCAATATCTTGTATAGAAAATGTGTTCCAGTCACCCCCCCCCCCCCACGACGAGGTCCTGATCGCCATGTCACCCCCTTCCCAGAGCGCCAGGGAGGTAAAAATATCAAAATAAATTCAACAGTCAGACAAAACACAACCACCACATATGTGGAGTATTACCCCACTGTTACCACCATCCGCCCCATGAGTTTCACTTTTCCATTGTAGCAAAGATGCCACAGTATATCACGGCTCAATCCCTAACAAAAGCTTAGGTTGAACATTTCCCCTCATAGTCCTGGTCCGGAACGCCAGAATGGAATTTTGCGAACCAGTATAAAAATTGGGTCAATATGTAAATCGAACTAGTTTGTGAAAAGACAACAGAGACAAGGGTTAGAAAATCAAAAATACACAAAATTTATATTTTGCCGACCTTCTTAAAATCAAAATTTAAATTTCTTTTTCAAAATAAAGTTTAGCATCAGAAATCGTAGCACTTGAATTTTCAAAATCGGCCGGTTAGATACGAATCTGGGGCGATACGCCCCCTGCCGGAAATAGGGAGCCGGAGCCTGACGGAAATAGGGTTAAGCTGTATTGTTGCTAGACCACGGAATTTAGATATAGGCCTGTTATCTTATGGGATAAGAAGTATAATAGTTTAGCGAATTCATTGGTAAGTATTGCTTAAATAAGTTCGAAAGACGCCTCTTGGTCCAGCTCAGCGATATCTCAGTGACAAGATCAGGTCCAGGATCGCGTGAGTGACACGCGTCACAAAACCGGAGAAGTATAAACCTACCCTTGATGGTATATCCAGGATTCATAAACAACCACCACAATGGACTGACTGCACGTCGGAAAGATGTATAATTGTTTGCATTGTCTGAAACAAAGTGGCCTCAAATCAACTTTTCTGGAAATTACGTCCGAAATAAATGTGAAATATACATTAAATAGGCCTCTAAACTTTGCTCCTGATCACGTGGCCAAAAAACGGGCGCCAATCGGTGTGACGTCACTTGCTATACACGCGGAGCGGCCGCCGTACTTGAAGATGAAAAGGCATGGAGAAGTTGGATTAATCTGCTCTATTCCGAAGTTGTTTTGAAGGTCGGAGACAGTACCAGATAAAGGGGGCCAGGAGGCTCAAGCCAGTGATGGATTCAGGACTTCAGTTGGGGGGAGGGGGCGCACAGTATTCTAAGGGAGGTCAAGATGGGGACATTATTCGAATTCCTGACTATTTCTTAAACTGATTTTATGTTTGCAACTAGTAGCAAAATTATCAGAGTGTCAAAAAATGTCAAACAAAAAAATTTGAGGTCGTTGAAGTTGACGCGACAAGACATAAAACTGCTCTCTTTGAATCTCTCGGCACACAACACGACAAAAGCCGAGAGCACTGCTCATTTTCGGTGCTTTTTTGTAGGTTAAGAAAACGTACAAGATGAGACAAACCAGGATTCGGTAGAAAGCTTGAGGCATGGAGAATGCGATTTTGCAAACAGTTTCTCCAGCGATCGATGCAATTAAATTTGGAGAGCAAAATATGTACCCTTCACATTTCACATACATTTAAGACCATGTCAATTGTTGATAAGCATACACAAAATTGAGTCGCCTGCCCCACCCTGAGACCACTTTAAAAATATGGCAAGATGTTTCGCCTACCTGCCCTGCAAATTTCAGCTGCGTCACGCTGCGGCAGTGGTGGTGGCGACATATTATACAAGGGCATGTCGCGCGCGCTGTCGGTCGGGGGCGGCGGCCGTCGGCGAGATATGCCTGGAGCCTTGGGGGAGGTGGGCCGGGGCACGGTGAAAGTACAGTGCATTGATCACAATGAGTTAAATGAGCACTTGTTGTTCACATTGCTTGTCGACTGGAATTTTTAACCTACTGCCGTTGACGTCTTCCCCCAATAATTGTGAAAAAGTGCAATGGTTATAGGATGGGGAAACCACCCTATCAGCCGGCAGAAACTATCAGGTGAGCGCCAAATCCTATCACTGGGCGCCGATTTTTGCACCATGGGGGAGGGGGTGGGTAGTGACATTTCAGGGGGCGCCGAGGGTCGATGGGGAGCACCTGTCCCTTTGTCCCCCCCCTGGATCTGCCTGTGTCTTCAGAAGCAGTTTGGACCTGGATTTTGAATGATGCAGGTTTAAACAAGATGTGGTTGGGGTAATTCATGGTTTTAATGTTTACTCCTTTCATATGACCTTTTCTTGCTCTTCATTGTGGTCCATTATCTCATCTGTTTAAAAATATGTCCCATTCAGTAAGACTTTTTGTGACATAAGTGAGAGAATAGGCTGCGTTTAAAGATGGAACATAGGATCAAGGGTAACAATTTATAGGTACTTGTTATCTCTCTGCAAGCACAAGCGTGTCCAATTTCATGGGATCCAAGTTTGATTATGTATGTACATACATAGAGACACCATCGTGAGAAAGATTAGCCTGATCTAAATATGCCAACACTTATTGAATTCCTTTCATTACTCCTCTATGATGAATTCTGCAACATTTCATAAACTTGAGGATTTGACTATTAACTTTAAAGAAAAACTTACTACACCATAAAAAGAATAGTTAGATCTGTTCATATAGTGGATGGAATGGCACACAGAGCCTGAATCTTTAGAGGTGATAATTTGTAGAATAATTTTGCATTTTATCCAGAATATGTTGAAAGATTTGGGCAAGTTGAGAGTAGTCTGTAAATGTGTGAGCACTTGTCACATTTGTTCCTAGAGTAGTTTGTATTGGTGGTTAAGCTTGCAGATGAACTAAAAAAACAAGACACATACCTAACTTATCCATTTTTCTTTCAAATCTGCACCTGCTATACGAAACTAGAGTCTCGCTTAAACCTACAGCATGTACACCTTAAGCTTAGTGTTAAGCTCAATTTCTCCTTTCCTTTGTACCTACAGCAGATTAGATTTAGCATATGCAATATATACACTGGAATATACAGGATATACACTGGAACACTGGAATCAGGAAATTTTGAATTGAATTACGATGATTCAGTGCTACAAGGTTCTAGGGCTTTGGAAGATGTGCTTTATGCCTTTTAGAGTCACTTTTATGCCTTTTAGAGTCACTTTTGAGTGGGCCTCTAGCTTTTACAAGATAGTAGCACAAAGTTTGGAGTGCCTGTTCTCTATTACCCCGGGTTTAGGTGTAAGACTATCGAAGCAAATGCCGTGGCACATACAAGGGGGGCTAGAGGGGCTCAAGCTATAAGCGTCGGAAAAGGGGGGCCACGGGGGCCTGGCTCCCCACCTTGTGGCCAAAAGTTTCCTGATCCTAGTCAAAATAGGAGAAACCGGATGTTTTTACAACCAGCCACTGTGGAAGGCAACGAGGTGCCCAAAGTCGAACAGTTCTTGGTCCTAGTGTGGAAAGTTTGTTGTCAGCATCAGGTTGAAGTTTGACTGGCCTCCTCACTTTTTTGCCGGTGGCGATGCTTGTGGCTCAAACACCCCTGAAATGTAATTGTCATTACACATGTACAGCCCCCTGCAATTGAATCGGTACACACTAGGCTCAGAAGTTTTTGTTATAGTGTAAGCGAACTATTGCTTGCAGACTCGTAATTCAACATTCAGCTTGTGTGTTTGGCTCCCAGCTATTGATTAAGTACCCACTTATACTCAGCAGTCTCATGTTGTACAAACTAATATCGAATAACTAAATTGTCACGAGACAGCCATCACAAATTGTTTTCTACAAATTATTTTCGAGATATGAACCAAGAACCCGGTTTTTGGGACAATATCTAAAACCAAGGGCAAGGCTCACGTGCTGCATCATGACCGAGAGAGCAATAGTGGTCCAGAATTTAGTCAAAAACTGTCAAGCCTAGTGTGTACAGATTAAATTGCAGGGGGCTGTACAGTTTCAAATGTCTACTGTAACCATGCCTAGTGCCTATATGTAATTGCATAGCCAGCCTATTCCGAGGCAATGGTGAGGGAAGCTCGAGCCCCCAAGTCTCCTCGAAATTAAGTCCCGTATCTTACCTGTATCTACCCAGTAGATGTAGTAATTAGTGTAGGCTTGGTCAAGTTATGTGTTGATTTGCAACCCTATCTTCAAATCCCACCCCCAGTGCAATGCCCCTCCAGCAACATCATGACATGCACGATGCACGGCACATTGACAAGCCTTTTGAAACCCATCTCAGCGTGTGCATAGACTCCGAAATCACACTATTTAGGTTGCGGTGATTTCCTTCTGGATATAAAAGGAATGTTTCACGAAGGCCTGCCCCAAGTTCTCAGCAAAGAAACGTTTCAACCTACATGAAAACAGGTTTCAGCAAGGACAAACACACCGCACCAGCGTTTTGTTTTTTCTTTAAATGTCCTTTTTCGGAACTTTGAAAAACCCATTTCAGATCTAGTCTTGCTCTAGAGGAGAGCATTCAAATAGTATTCAATAATATGTTTTTTCCTAAAATATTAAGTGGCGCAACCTAGTGTCTCTACTAACCTTGGCCTAGGCGGAGCGCGATCAGCTGTTTGAAGCCATTAACAAGAACATGCCCACATTTCATTACATTACATTTCATTAACAAGAACATGCCTACAGGGAGTGACAGGCAGCCCCCGTTCAACAGCAAGCGCAGATCACCGGATGTAACGTCACACCTGATAGGATATAACGTGGGACGATTAAATGATTAATTGTCCAAAGTTGTGCAAAAGACGTCCAGATTTGAAGATTAAATGCTCATTTGTGGCATTAGGGTAACCTTAATTTACGCAAAGGTAAACCTCTACACAAAGGTATCTTGGGTGGCAGCCCCTTCCAACAATGGTGACAGGATCGAACTTTTCTGATCACTGGGAGGAGCTAAATGTTATGTCATATTTATAGATAAGGAATGCTAGAGACCCCCAATGGATCCCTGCGGCGCGCCGCTCTCATGGTTTGCACGGGTGGACGCAGACCCGAGTTTTGGGGGCTAAACCCATGTCTGCCTCTCCTCCTGGGGGGGGGGGGGGGTGGGACGTGCGATTTGGGTGCTCGACAGATTGAGTAAAAGCTACCTCTCCAAGTACATGATCGCTCTCCTGGGGGAGGGGGGAGGGTGGGAGCGAAGATTTTATTGCTCGACAGACAGACCTAGCGTCAACACCTTTTAAAAACATTATCCGACCTTTGGGGGGCCAGATGATAGTTTGGCCCCCTTACAGCACTTTGTGGCAGGGGCATGGCGGGGATGGCCCACCCTGCGTCCGCCAATGATGGTTTGTGCCGTCGGTAAAAAAAGTTGTACCGGGCTATTTGGGGCCTATTTTATATGGAGGATTTAAACGATTATAGGGAAGGACAGGAGCCCCGTAATAGTGAAATTTATTTAAGAGAGTGCCGTGTGTAACCGTGACAAATGATTTTAAAATATATAAGTAAACGGCAGGCGAGTAACCACGGATATTTTCCTACTAGGTGCTGAGCCTGAGGGCCCCGTCCACCGCAAGGAGCCTAGCAAACACGGAAATAAACTTGAATTTACGTTAACCGATGGTTTAACCCTCGCCGCGGTGGGGGTGTTTGATCAACCTCCTCGGATTTTTCCGGCGGTACGAAAAAAGGGCGGTGCGAAGCGCCGCCGTATTTGGCACACCTTATCCTGGATCAATTTCGTAACTTTCTTTAAGATTTTAAGGTTGGGTCATCTCAGGTCAGGTCACACGTCCAGGTCGAGTGACCTCACCTCCAAAAATTTTAAAGGTGGCAAAAATAAGAAATGGGCGAATCTATCGGATTGAAATTATACCACACAATGGGCCCATAGAGTGGTGCAACAATTTGTCCGGGATTTTTCATATCGATGACCTTGGGTCAGATACGGACCATGACCTCTCCATTGGAAATGTATTGGGAAAACAATAGGTAATTCGGCTGTATTTGTGTAGATACAGCTGAGAATACCTTCGTATTCTCCAAACCGTAGTATCCTGGGCCCCTTGCCAGATTCATGTTGCAATTTGTTTCCTGTGACCTCTGAGAGGTTATCTGGGGCTAATTAAGCAGTCTTCAGACTTGGGTCAATAACTTTGCAGGAAATTATGCAACCGTTTTTATTTTGATACCATTGCATTTGGATTGCTATTGCAACTCGATTGATATGCATATTGGCTTTGCTAGGTTGGAAAGTGACCTTGACCTCACCTGAGGTCAGGTCATTTTTGTATTTTGGCCTATTGCTGTCATTATATACATCATTCGATTCGCCATGACGAGAGAAAGCGAATGCTCTCTAAAAGTGATTCTAACTAAACTCTGTCAGACGCTAGAGCCCAAAAACACTACTCCAATATGCAACCTTCTTTAACCTGTCCTAACCTTAATATTGAACTGAGCCAAAAAGTGACGGACGTAGTTTCTTCATGAATTTGTATGAGCTATCCACCAGCATTTGCGTTTTTTTGCTATCCCGTATAGGAGCCGAGTTCGAGAGAGGGTGTTTGAACACCCTCCACCAGGGCGAAGGTGGCCCGGAGGTCCATCGGCATGGTGGTTGACCACCAACTGCCAGGGTTATACAGAGTTTTCAACTCTCACACTGTTGGGAGGGATTTGGGGGATCAGATCTACTTATTCAGAGGCTCCACCGGGACTTGAACTCGGGACCGATGGCTTAGCAGACAGACGCGCTGTCCACTAAGCCACACATCCCCCATTTTCAGGAGGTCCTGCTTCAGGGGGCCGAATCCCACCAGAGCTTCTTTCCCTTGGGGTGCCTGCCACAGAAACCAACTGCCATTAAGGGCCCTTGCCCCATATGGCCGACTGCAGCAGGGCCCCTGACCTTGAGCCCTGATTGGGCTCCTGACCCTGGAACTGACTGCAATTAGGGACCCCTGTTCCTGGATTCCACTTCCACAAAGATAATTTCCCCTGGACCCCCAGCCACTGATACTAACTGCCGAGAGGAGCCCTCTGGCTCTGAAGGCCCCTGCTCGATGATTCTGACTGTCAATATGAGCAATGATCCCCCTGTCAACGGAGCCATGCTTCTGGGGGCCCACTGCCCCATGGGGGCTGACTTCCACTAGGGGCTTCTCTCCCTGGGGGCCCCTGCTTCTGAAACCGACTACCCCTAGATAGCCCCCGAGGGTTCGGCTGTAACTAGTTCGCCCTTGCCCGTGTGACTACCTGCTTTCTGACCCCCCTTGCCTCTGAAGACTTCCACGAGAACGCCCCTACTTCAGGAGGATTCCTGCTCCTGGGGCTCCCATCTCGTAGCCCCTCCCCTCGCTGCTCTTGGGTCCCTTTTTCGTGTAGGCCTCCTGCTCACGGGGTGCCCACACCTGGGACTGGCTGTAGCTAGGGGGTCCTCTGCCTCTGAAGGGCCCTTCTTGCTGACTGACTGCCAATAGGGGCCTCTGCTTCTGGGCCCACTACCCCTGGGGCCGAATTCCACTAGTGCCTTCTTCCCGAGGGGCCCCCTGATTCTGAAACACCAGAAAGTCCATTGACCCCAGAGCGGATTGTAGCTGGATGGCCCTTGCTTGTGTGGCCGCCTGCCTCTGAGGCCTCTGGTCCCTGAAATCTGCTCTAAGCGGGCCCCTACTCCAGGGGGCTTCCTGCTCCTTGGGCTCCCTGCTCTTCGGGTCCCCCTGCTCACCGGGGCCCCAGCGCCTGAGGCCGACTGCAGCTAGGGAGTTCTCTGTCTCTGAAAGCCCCTGTATGCTAATTCTGACTGCGAATAGGGACCTCTGTTTCTGGGCCCACTACCTCTGGGGTCGACTTTCACTAGGGGCTTCTTTCCCTGTGGGCCCCTGCTTCCGAAACCGATTGCCACCAGAAGGTCCCCTGACCAAAGGTTTGATTGTAACTAGACGTGCGGCCGCCTGCCTCTGGCCCTCTGTCCCTGAAGACTGCTACAAGGGGTCCCTACTTCAGGGGGCTTCCTGCTCCTGACGCTCCCTATTCTGCACGCAGGGCCCTACCGTCTTGGGCCGACTACATCTAGGGAGCCAACTGAAGAGAGGTCCAAGTTTTTCCAGGGACCCCAGCTGCTGGGGCCACCGAACATGTGGACCCCCTGCTCATAGGGTCTCCCTTCACACGGGGCCCTCAATGTCTGGGGACGACTGCGTCTAGGAGGCCCACTGCCAGCTTCCTCAGCCACTGGGAGGCCCACTGGGGTCAGCTTCCTCTAGGGACCCCAGCTGGGGCCCCCTGCTCGAGGCGGCCCCTGCGCACGAGAACTAGTCACTGGAATATAAAGAGAGGTGGATATTTAGCCGGAGTGAAACATATCCTGTTCGGAATCATTACAGCCCAGTATTTTTGTCGCGCGCCAGAAAGAGAGGCCGACTGGCGAACCACTCTTGTATTGCGCGCTGATAGGTCCTCCGGATGTCGATTCCGACACGCAGTTTTTAGTCCACGGCTCACGACCAGACTGTCTGCCGTTTGTGAGGCACCCACAGCGTGTTCGTGAGGCACCCACAGCATGCCTCACAAAACCTGTCCATGCTCTTCCAGGGGCATCTCTCGCGTCTGCCACAGCGTACCTCACAAACCCGTCCAAACTATTCCAGGAGCATCAAGGTTTGCTGCCAGATGTGCTCGCTCATGTGGCCACTTTGCCACACAAAAATGTGTTCACATTTCCACACGGCAACGTGGCTACATTGCTACACTACAATGGGCCTTATTACCACACAACAATGGGCCGTATTGCCACACGGCAATGTGGCCACATTGCCACACGACAATGTGGCCATTGCCAGAGTTGGACTTAGAGAAAACATCATGAATATTTTTGTGGCGAGTGCGGGAAGGTGTCCTCACTTGAAGGCGTCCCAACCCTCGTCTTAAACACTTCCTCACTTGAAGGTGTCCCATCCCTCGTCTGGAGACACTTCCTCTTCCGTAGCTGTCCCACACCTCGTCTCAGACACTTCCTCACTCCTAGCTGTCCCACAGACACTTCCTCACTTGAAGCTGTCCCATCCCTCGTCTCAGACAATTCCTCACTCCTAGCTGTCCCACCCCTCGTCATAGACACTCCCTCACTCCTAGCTGTCCCACCCCTCGTCTCAGACACTTCCTCACTCCTAGCTGTCTCACCCCTCGTCTTAGACACTTCCTCACTTGAAGCTGTCCCATCCCTCGTCTGAGACACTTCCTCATCCGTAGCTACCCCACCCCTCGTCTCAGACACTTCTTCACTCCGTAGCTGTTCCACACCTCGTCTCAGACACTCCCTCACTCCTAGCTGTCCCACCCCTCGTCTCAGACACTTCCTCACTTGAAGCTGTCCCATCCCTCGTCTGAGACACTTCCTCATCCGTAGTTACCCCACCCCTCGTCTCAGACACTTCCTCACCCCTAGCTGTCTCACCCCTTGTCTTAGAATCTTCCTCATCCGTAGTTACCCCACCCCTCGTCTCAGACACTTCCTCGCCCCTAGCTGTCTCACCCCTCGTCTTAGACTCTTCCTCATCCGTAGCTGTCCCACCCCTCGCCTCAGACACTCCCTCACTTCTAGCTGTCCCACCCCTCGTCCCAGACACTTCCTCACTTGAAGCTGTCCCATCACTGGTCTGAGAAATTTCCTTATTTAGCAATAACTAGTGTCGCTTATAAACCCACACTGATTGTGGAAGACCATTGCTTTCTCAAAACCCTCTCAGAATTTTCATTTCTAAAAAATATTGTTTACCTGAATCAGCTTGGTTGAAGGTGCTGTTCGTTTTTCTAATTAGCCTTACGGCGATGTTTGAAAAAAGGTGATTTTTAACATATGCCCCAGTGGGGTTCCTATCCACCTTTGCCGTAGTGAGGGGAGGGGTTTCGGAAACCTCCCTCGATCTTGGCTTCTATGGAGAACAGCGAAAATGCGGAGTTTGATAAATAGCGCATAAAAATGATGAAGAAACTTTATTGGTCACTTTTTGAGTCACGTCAATGTGCTTCTAAAGTAACCCTTTATTGCGGGAGTTGCTTGTTCGGATGGTTGGGGTGGTAGGCGTCTCCGTGACGAACCCCTTGGTGACTTTAGTGAGGCTTGGACTCCACAACTGAGCTTGGAGCAATTTGGACAGAACGTATTTAAAAAATAAAAATAAAGTTCATGGCAAGTCAATGAGTGTGACAGGTTAAGAGAATGTTTTTTGCTCTTGCGTTGAACTGGATTAAGTTAGATTTAATTTTTGGGAGTCATCCAGTTCCTCTTGTTACGGTGGTAATAATGATTGTTGGGATTTAACGACGCACCAACTGCCAAGGTTATATAGTGTCGCGAACTCTCACTCTGTTGGAAAGGATTTGGGGGATCAGATATGCCTATTCGGAGGCTCTGCCAGTCAAGGTCACTATAAAACCAAAAATAGTCTATATGTATAAAAATTACTCTTAATGTTTGTTCAGAAATACTAGTAACAATATAAAAGATCTATCACCATTTCTGCAAAACTGTTGACCCAAGTCTGAAACCCTGCTTAGTAGACCCAGATGACCCCTCAGAGATCACAGGTGCAAACCTGCAGGGTGATCCTAGAGAGTGGCTTAGGATGGTTCTACTTTTAGAATAAGAAGTTGTCAATCCATCTCCACAGGAATAGAAACATTTTCGGTCAATACTTTTTCATGCATTTCCAATGAAGAGATCATGACCCGTACCTGACCAACAAAAAGTCCCGTTACCACAGCCTGCAATACTTGGTCATTGTATGAGGTGATACGAATATTAGATCAATAATTAAACTTGTTTTCCCTGATGCCAATTGAGGGATTTTTTGAAGGTGCTGTCACGTGACCTGGCCTGGTTATCTGACCTAAGAAGACTTAGACTGGGAATTTTGGAAAAATTATTTCAGTTGATCAAGGATAAGCTACAAAAAGCATGGCAGCGCTTCACGCCACCGTTGTCTGCCACCATCGGGAAAGCCTGATGGGGAGGGCGTTCACGTCAGCCACAGGGGCGAGGGGGCGTTCACGTCAGCCACAGGGGCGAGGGGGCGTTCACGTCAGCCACAGGGGCGAGGAGGGCGTTCACGTCAGCCACAGAGCCGAGGCTTAAGTAGAGGGAGCGTGTAATATCTAAGCATGTAAAGTGGACGCATATAGAGATGCATGGAAGCATGACTTCACCTTTTTCGGGTATGTCTAATTTTGCTCTTTACATAAGGATTCGGAAGCAAACATTCCATTATTTGTAATGAAACATATCGCACGGAACCATCACATCTTCGTTTTTGTTTGTCGTCGAATAGTTCGTATTTTATATTCAAAATGAACAATTATTAAAACAAATCAAGCCTTCAAAACCTTGATCTGATGCACCGATGTACCAACTTGTGGAATGATTGATAATTTATTGTAGGAACACCAAAATAGTTGAAAATTCATAATAATATTATGTGAGTATTTCTCTTGAACCAGTAGAACCATACCATTTCATGATCTGATGTCTGATCAACAGCGTAACAAAAATAAAAGATTACCCTCAAAAGCGCTGTTACATGTTCCACTTTACTTTCGGACAATCTTTGGACAAAATCAATCCCGCTTTCTTGATCAAAAGCTTTAGAATAGACTTACAATTTCTAGTATGCGTGCTGCTTGCTGGAATCAGCAAGTTAATAAGCATCACGGCAGGCTCCGGGGCAGCTGACGTCTGAGATCCGCAGACGGTTAGTACGATACCCTGCCAGCTGAGATAGGCCATGGCCTTTGCCGGCAGGATCCAGTCAGAAGATCCGGCCGTCCGCGTGCCACTCGAACCGGAACGGTCGGCGTGGCGTCTGCATGTTCGTGTGGGAGTGCGTCAAGATGGGCGGCACTGCCGTCGACATCTGCACTGATCGCTTCATGTTCGGCGGCTGCTGCCACCTGCCGGTGGAGCCGATGGCGGCGTCCACGGCAGCGATGACACCCTCAGACGATGGCGGCTGGACCTCGCTGCTGGAGGCCGCGGGAGGTGCGTCGCCCTCCATGCCAGCCTCTGGAGCCTGGGGCATGGTCACCACCTCTTGGGCGGCTGCCACGCAGAGACCGCCTGTGTTTCCATCCACGCTGGCCGACAGGCCTTCCTCATATCCAGACAAGCATTCAACTTTCCTGGAAAGGCCCTCCTTGTATCCGGATAGGCCTACTGGATACCCGGACAGACCATCAAGTTTTCATGAAAGGCCCACAATATATTTTGATAGACCATCCTCATTTCTCAATAGGCCTTCAATTTATCCTGACAAGCCTACAGTATACCCAATAAAGCCTTCGATATATACGGAGTTTTCATCAAATCACCACAGCGTTCCTTCATCATATCCGAATAAGCCATCGTTATATCCAAACAAGCCATACGCATACCCAGACAGACCCGCATCTAGTGGTAACCGGCCTTCTATCTACCCAGATAGGCCTTCTAGCTACCCAGAAAGACACCCACCTTATCCTGGAAAGCCATCAGCTTATCCTGACAGACCAATGACTTTTCTAGATCATGATCTACCATCCACTAATGGCGAGCGACCCTCCTCTAACCCGGTCAAACCATCCAGCGTTGACGACCGGCCCACCACCCTGGTGGATGCGGTGCCTGAGCAGGCCTCCACTGCGGCGCCTGTGACGTCACCAGTCAAGTGGCCGATCCTGACGTCACTGGCCACCCGGCCCCACCGTCCCACCGTCATTCCAGTGGAGCTGGACATAGAGAACGAGATCGATCACGAGTCGCCGAATTTCGGAAAGCCGCGTCCGTCTCCTCCGGCGTCATGGCCGCGTCCCTCACGTCCCACGCGACCGCCGCCTCCTGCCGCCTCCTCCTCCAGCGGCGCCCCGTCGCCGACGACGGAGGACTGGGTGGAGGTGGAGACCTCGCTGCCGGACCTCTCGACGCCGTGGCCGAGGCCGACGCGGCCCACGAGGCCGGGCTGGCCAAGTCTCAGCGCACCCGGCTCACCGATGGCGACCACGACAACCACGACAACCACGACGACAACCATGCCGCCGACCACGACCTCTACGATGCCAACAACAGCAACCACGCCTCGTCGCACAGTAACGCTGCCGGCTCTGAATACCGCTCGTCCCGTTTCTGAGACAACGACTGCTAGCGGAGCAGGTGAGTGCTCTTTGGCTCTGATGTGCCTCTTATTTTGCAATTCACTGGGAAAAGAAACTTAATGCCTTTAGTTTCAGGCAGTTTGAAAAATAATTATGAGAATAGAAACATAAGAGATTATGTCCATTGGAATGTTTCATGACGCACGCAGTGTCAGTTACTCAGTAGCTGAGAAGTAATTTTGTTCAGTTTTTCGAACCGTAGAAGATTCAGGGGGCAGGAGGGCCGCCCTCTCGATTACCATCAGCGCCCGAAATACCACCGGCCCCCAAATGCTTCCACTTCCCCTCTCAGAACGCGGAGTATCGGCACCCCCACGATATGATTTGGCCCACAGATAGGTTCCATCCAAAACTTATCCCCGGTCCGAATTGCGCTCCCTCAACCATGTGCCTCTCCTTCCCGATCAGCCATCCAGGATCCGCCTGTGTCTCGTGCTGATTCCGAATCTAAAGCCTTTTCATCATGTGGGAAGTGCACCATTGCCACACACCCACACCACCACCACAACCACGCAACCACACACACACACACACACACACACACACACACACACACACACACACACACACACACACACACACACACACACACACACACACACACACACACCACACACCACACACCACACACACACCACACACACACACACACACACACACACACACACACACACACACACACACAAAAAAAAAAAAAAAAAAAAAAAAAAAAAAAAAAAAAGGGAGAGCACATATATATATATATATATATATATATATATATATATATATATATATATATAACACATATATATATATATGCTCTCTCTCCTCTCTCTCTCTCTCTCTCTCTATATATATATATATATATATTGCGTGGTTTGTATCCATGGTATGCCGCTGTCACATACGATGGTGCCGAACGCCACTCCTCCACACACATTATTCTTGGTGACTGGTGCTCGAATATATGGAGAAAATCTGCGCCATTTTGAATACTTTCGAGAAGGGTCTAATTCAGCACAAGGGCAGAGGGAGATGTTATCTCAACTTTACTGAGAGAAATGCCCCCTCCCGAGTTGCACAGAGGTTCCAGGGCAGAAGTAGCAGCTCTCAAGGCAGTGTACTTAGAGGGACCTGGAGACCACTTCAGGTAGATCCCAAGTTTTTTTCAGGCTTCTTCCCCATACGGCTTTTGTTCTGACGAAGAGGTGGGAGGAGGGGGATGGACACAGGCCAGCATAGATGCTCTTGAAATGATTATGGAACATGAAAAATCTTGATTACGAAATTGTAAATTATTTTGGTATTTTCGGCAAAATTTCTGGAGGCCACTCAACTATAATTGAAATATGTTAACGATACCGATAAAAGGCTGGAACCTGCTCTTCATTTCTTAGTTTGAAAAAAACTTCTTTAAGTTTCAAAGTAATGATTTTTGAACTTATATGTTTTCCTGTATTTTTATTCGATTAATTTTACATAGCCTCTAAAGACTACAAAGTGAATAGGTTTGCCCTAGAAATGGAGCATAAAATAAGTACTCAAGTCTTCAGTCGTTTCATTCCTCGGGTCTTCAGTCGTTTTCTACAAAATTTCCCAGGATGACGAAACTTTTCCGTCAGATAGGTCACGTGACCCCGGGATGAGAATTCCGAGGCTTCTGATTGGTCAATTGTGATTTCTTCGAAGTCCTATGTTTCTGTTTCTAAAGAGTTTTGGAATGTTGTTTTTCTTAATATTTTTTCTGTGGTAGTTCGAGGTTCTGCACCACTGTTTAGGACAGATATGACCTAGTTCTTAGAAAAATTGATGGTCATAGCCCTAGCCAAGGCTACGTCATTTTACCTATAGTGAGAATTATCGATAAGTCATCTAGAAATGTTGACTTTGAGAGCGATTTTAATGCATTTGCGGGCCGAATTTGCAAAAACGAGGATAGGACTTCTGAAACAACGTTTTGCGACCTTTTGATCTAGCTGATAATTTTTTTCGCGTGAGCTGTGACATCTTTAAACATTTTTTAGGTGAGGTCGCTTAAAGCACTAGTGACCTGGCCTGAGATGACCCAATCTTAAAATTTTGGGAAAAGTTGCGGCATTTATCAGGGATGAGGTGTGCCAAGTACGGTGGCGCTTTGCGGCGCCGTTTTTTGTGCCGCCGATAAAACCCGAGGGGGTGTTCAAACACCCCCACCGAGACGAGGGTTAATGAGAGCTGGCTTAAGCCTTCGACCCCTTCTCGTTTCATATCATTCCCGGAATTTAAGCTACCCTGTCTGATCTGATTACCCAGACAACTCAGACAAGGTCTGATCACCCAGACATCAGAGGTTATGGTTATGCTGGTGTGGTGACTTATTTCCATCCAACATTGGGGCACATACAAACAGTGTACCTCCTGCGACTAATCTCAACAGCAAACTCTAATCACTCTGGGTAGGAGTGAAGCCCGATATTCGTCAGTTTATCTTTGGAACACTATACCGCCCTCCTCGACGAACCGCTGTCGCTCTGAAAACGGACATAGGACAATTGGAGGCTCAGCTATGGCAAACTATAGTATGCTAGCCAATGAGTGAGATATTTGTATGAGAGCGTTAGGTGACTTTGTACGTGCCTATTCTTTACTCCAAAATAGCAAAGTTGTTAAGCCTTATCGCTCTAGGTTCTGTTATTTCAGTCCGCACAAATATGTAGTCGCTGCCTTGGCCATCCCCAGAACTCGCCTGAAGCCAATCATCGTTGAGTGCCGAAACCTTAAGCGTGTTCAGAAGACTGTACCACACGCTGTACTTGACTCGGTAGCCTGGACACCTGTTTACCGCCCTCTCAGCACAGCTGGCAAATGGGAGCTCTTTCTAGCTCTTTCCATGCTTGTATTGCACTATCTTGCGCATATGAAGAAATGCTAATTCGAAATCCCACTGCACCTCCTGTATCTAATACCACATGTGACCTGATGCGTCAGTAAGGGGCACTATGTCGTACTAACCACAAGAGTCAATTGTACAAAGACCTGAAGCGATCGGTGAAATCTTCCTTTCGACGCAACACTGTCCTAGAAATCGAGTATCAGATTGCCAACAGCGATCTCCAATCAATGTATCGCAATGCTTAATCCCATATTGGTAGGAACAAAGGAATTGCAGTTCACCCTCAAGTAAGCGCGGACGCGCTGAATAAACAAGTCGTTAGTGTAGGCCCTCGAGCTGCACAAGAAGTCGCCCAAGGCTCCCAGAATATTAGTCAAGTACCTACAAGACTACCTCGAGTAGGATCATGTTCCTTCAAAGTCACCACCATAGACTTAGCGACGTTAAAACACACCATCCTCTGTACTAAAAACACATCCGCCTGCGGTATGGAATGCATATGCATCCGCGTAATACAACTTTGCATTACCGAAATAGGAATCCCTCTGCTTAACATAATCAACTCTTGCCTGGGAGGAAATGATTCTCCAGATGCGTGGAATCACCCGATTCATAAATCTGGGCTGGCATCTAACCCGGCTAACTTTAGACCTATACCTTGGTCCCAGTTATTGCAAAAATTGTGGAGCGAATCGTACAACGACAGCTCTACTCCTTTCTCTCTAGAAACCATCTGTTATCACCAGCACAACATGGTTTCAGACCTTATCACCTTACAGGATCTGCCATATTTAGTGTTTCTGACCCAATTGTCAACGGTATGGATCAAGGACAAATTTCTTTGATCTGCCTTTTTTACCTGGTTAAGGCTTCCTATGTTATCGATCATTCTAAGTTGATGACTAAGCTAGAACTGCACGGAGTCGATTCGGATTGATTCCGCTCAAATCTTAGTGAACATACTCAGAGCTTATCAAGCGTAGATTATAATCTATGCAACGGGCAAAAATTCCTGTCTTAAAAACTTCGCAACATAGTCGGCGTTTCTCAAGGACCTTCCTTGGGCCCACTCCTCTCCAATTTGTTCGTCAACGACCTAAGCTATGTTGCAATCGATTCTAGCATCACGCAGTATGCAGACGATACTCAAGTTATTGTGACCGGCTAAAGGGATCAAGCGAATCATCTTAAAGCTCGCATGGAGCGTACCCTTACATCCTTGGATGACTGGTTCCGTGCTAATGGCATGAAGGTCAATGCCACCAAAACACAACTAATGGTTTTTGGCAGTCGCCAAAGCCTCAAGGACCTTCCGCCCCTGCAGATCCAATTTCTTGCTCTAACATAAGCCTAGTTTAGTCTGTCTGTAACCTGGGTACCATTATTGACAATCATCTCTCATGGGACAGACACGCCAAGCATCTCACGTAAAAGTGTTTCGGTCTTGTAATAGCATTAATTCTCATCTCAAGTACCTATTGTTCACAGACTGGTTCTCTCGAACGTTTGACACTGTATTTCAGTGTACAGAAGCTGTTCAGACAAAAACCATCGAAAAATTCAAAAGAACATATTTGGAAGTCCAGGCTGGCTCAGTTCCAGACAGATGGGAAAATATCACACTCTCACGCTTGCCCACACCATCAAAACCAAACAACCGATTGCGCTATCCATATTCCTCCAACTCGACACTGGCATCCATGCCCGACAAACACGTCAATTTCAAGTTACACTTGCTGAGATTAGGGACAGAGGCTGGCCGACGGTAGTTCATATACAGGGCCCCCATGTTGTATAATGCTCTGCCGCTGAATCTCCCTGAAATGCAGATAGCTGGGTTAAAAAAACCTCGCACGTTGGTTAAAGAGGTAGTGTTGCCGGAGGTGACTTGCGAGATGTGTGTTATAGAACTGCTTTTTTGTGCCGATTACACTAGGTAACAGAGTTGTAACTTTTTCTTGTGTTCGGTCTGTAAATGTGATTTTCTATTTGCTTTCTTCTAAAAAGCGAATAAAACACTAAATATTTTCTTCAAACTTTGCTTTTCCGACACTGAGAGCTAATTTTTGAAACTTAATGAATGGCGAGTTCTTCAGCATGGGCGGAAAGCTACATCAGTCAATTATTCCATCATTTCATATAAATGCTCCGGATTCTCAGGATGATGTGTCCTGACGCTACGCCTTAAAAGTTGCAACAGGCTGTAAACATGAGCTGCCATGTTTTAGAGGAGCTCACCGAGGTCAGAATATCTACATTTAAATCCCTAAATTAGTTCAATTTGTATTCAATTCGGGGCAGTTCCTGCACTAGAACGGGGAAAATTAGGACATCTCCAGAAGCCTTTGGGGTTTAGAACTGCATCTAAATTTCCAAGAAACTCCAGAATATTCTGGCACCGTAGAGGATAGCATTAATGCAGGTTACTTCCGATACTAAATCAGTTTAGGTAGTACGTAGCTGATTACTTCTAGCCGCCTCGGTGCTGACTGGACAGCCGTCATTTCGTTGGTATCTGCGTTCTTCAATTAACCCGCGCCCCACCGGGGGTCCGGTGCCACCTTCGCCCCACCGGGGGCCATCGACGGCCGCCCTCTTCCTCCAAAAATATGGAGGTCAGCTAAAATCTGCAAAGTGCATTAGAAAGCTTGCGTGAGTTCAGTAAAAAAATTACTTCACATGTTTAAGCTCTCAGGTCAATGGTTTGACCTCCAGAGGTCAAGAAAGGTCACGATAGGCTATTTTCACTCAAACATGCAATGCTTAAGAAAACTGGGCATAACTCCTATGCCATTAGAGCTATTGAGATCTAGTTATTTACATTTGATAGGAAATTGCCAGACCTTTTTCTGCTATGTGGAACGTAAAGACCTCCCGCCAGTGGTTTGATCTCCAGAGGTCACCTCGTGACCTAATATGACCTGAGGTCACGAAAGATCAGAAAGTGACCTTGCCGTATATCAAATGAAAGCCAGTGACGAGACAAACACGATGGTGTTTGTTTCAACGCTCTAGCTTAATTAGGCCAAAAGCTATTGTCGCAATACTGTTTTTGACCCCTGGTGACCTTGGATGACCTTGGAAATGTCAAAGGGCAAATATGACCCCTGGGATCCGTGAAAGAGTGTCAAAAACGCTGTTCTTAGCAGTCTGAGCATTTGCAATCATTTTTGTGGCTTTTAGATCATGAGACAGTTTTTTCCCATCCTTTTCCAATGGGAGAGGTCGCCTTGTGACCTGACCTCAGGTCACGAAATCGAAAAATCCCGGATATACACGGTGTAGGCCCTGGAAGTGTCATGAAGTGTAGCAAGTTTCAAATCGATCGACTAAGAAATGTAACTCTTATAGAGCTTCAAAGGTGAAGGGAGGTGACCTTGGTTGACCTCGCCTGGTGACCTGACCTTGGGTGACCCAGGGTAAAAATTTTCAGGAATGGTGGAAAAATGATGAGGTGAGAGATAGAGCCCTCAACCGTGGTGCTGCGTTTCTTCGTTTTTCTGCTATCTTGAAAAAAAACTTAGGAGGGCCATCGATGGCCCCCGTTGGGCGAGGGTTAAGGCATCAAGAAGTTGTAAGCACCTAGCAGATGCATTTTGCTACGTCTGTGGCAAATTTATCGAGACAAGTGTACCCTGTTTGTGCTGTGCTGCTCAAAATTTAGTGTCATACGCCTTGAACCTAAATGCAACTAGACTGCAGTTAGCGATTTAAACAATTATTTGACAATTTAGTACCTTTTTAGTCAGCTAGGGCATTCTGTTGCCTTTCCAAGCACCCGGGAAGAGTATAGGCACGTAATCCGTGTCCAGCTAATACTTCACCGTTACCAATAATCGTACGGGCAGAGATCAGCTGGTGCCCCTCGAGCTCATTTGGTGCCCATTCAGCTGGTCCTGGTCCCTTGAGCTGATTACGTGCCCTTAAGCTGATCGGGTACCTCCTAAGTCAATCTGGTGTCCCCTGAGAAAACCATTGCGCCTCCTGAACCTATCTAATGCTCGCTGAGTTAGTCTGATGCCTCCGAGCTTGTCTGGTGTCCTATTAGCTGTTTTAGTGCCCTTTGAGCTGATGTGGGCCCCCTGAGCTGATCTCATGCCTCACGAAATTGACCTACTATCTCCTGAGCCAATATGGTGCCTCTTGAGCTGATCAGGTGCCCCCTGAGCTAATTATTGATGTCTCCTTAGATGATATGGTGCCCCCTGAGCTGGTATGGTGCACCCTGAGTTGATCTTGTGTTCCTGAGCTGATCTAGGCCCATGCTCTGCTGTACTGGGGTCTGGGGGCTAGGAGCTGATCTGGTGCCCCCTGATCAGATATGTTGCCCCCTGAGCTAAACTAACGCCCCCTTAGTAGATCTGGTGCCTCCTGAGTCATCTTTGTGCCTCCTGAGTCTATCTGATACACTCTTAGCTAGTCCGGTGTCCCCTGAGCTAGTTTGGTGCCCCTGAGCCAATCTGGTGCGCTTTAAGCTGACCGGGGCCTCCTGAGTTGATGACGTAATTTCCTTAGCAGCTCTGGGGACCTGAGCTGAGTATGATGAGGTTTCCTGAGCTGGTATGGGGCTCCTGGGCTGATTAATTGGCTCTTAACGTGACCAGGTAACCCCAACTTGATCTGGGCCCCGAGCTGATCGGGGACCACTGAGCTGATCCCTTGATCTCTGAGCTGATATGGTGCTCCCTGGGCTGATCTAGACCTCGCTCTGGTCTGGACACTACGAGCTTAACTCGGCCGCCAAACTGATCGATCTGGTGCCCCCTGAGCAGATATATTGGCCCCTGAGCTGAACTAATGCCCCCTGAGTCAATCTCATGCCCTCTGGGTCATCATTGGGCCTTCTGAGCCCATCTGGTGCGCGCTGAGCTAGTCTGGTGCCCCTGAGCTAATATGGTGCCCTTTAAGCTGACCTGGGCCTCTCGGGTTGAATACGTGATTTCCTGAGCAGCTCTAAGGCCCTGAACTGAGCTGGGCCCATAGGGGCTGATGAGGGCCCCTGAGCTGGTATTGGGCTTCAGAGTTGATTAAGTGCCTCCTAACTTGATATGGTATCCCCGAGCTGATCTGGGCCCCGAACTGGTCGGGGACCACTGAGCTGATCCCTTGTCCCAAAGCTCTTCTGGTGCCCTATGGGCCGATCTGGTGTCCCCTGAGCAGCTCTGTGGCTCCTGAACTGATTGGGCCCCGAGCTGATGACGGATCCCTGAGCTGATTTCAGGGGTACTAATCATTGATTTAGTACCCCTGACTTGATGTGGCCCCCTAACCTGACTTATGGGCCCTGGGGGTGCCCTGAGCTGGTCTAGGCGCTAAGCTCTGAGGCCCCCTGAGTTGATCTGGCACCTTAAATTTTTCTTGGGCTCCTTTAGCTGGTTCAAGGCCCTGTTAGCCTATCTGGGGCCCATTGAGCTATTCTGATGACTCCCATCTCTTGGGTCACTGAGTTAGTCTAGTCCCTGGGCGAAGCTTGTGCTGCTCGTGGGGGGGGGCTGTCTGATCCACATCAGGTGCTACTTCTCCGCCCCTCCCTGGGCTGATCTTGCATAGACAGAGAACAAGAACGCAAGGCCAGAGAACAAGAACACAAGGTATCAGGGGGCCCCTGAGCTGGTCTTAAATACATGGGGAATAAGAACACAATGCGAACTCTCCTTGTAAAATGGAGCCAACGAGGAATAAGCCATCGCTAAAACGGCTTGTGATGCCTAGGCACCCCTGATTATATAAATTGCTTGTTATACTGGTGGAATCAGGGGAGGGGTGATAAAAAGGCATGTGCCCCTGAGCTCAGAGCACAGTCCCCTAAACCGGAATTTTTGCTAATTCATTTGAATGAAGACTAGTTCTTCACAATATTCAGCCTTGTCACATCATCCACATCAAAACCACCGGTCTGTTTACCTTTTCTTTACTCCAGCCGGGACCGATCCTTGAAAATATGGAACTTTATCAATGCATTAAAAGGTATGCCCAAAAATTATTCCGGAAGCAAAAATTTTACTCTTCCAAATTCACTATGCCACTCCTCCCACGGCCCTGGTGAGAGCCGCGGAACTTCATCCACGTTCAACTAAAGTGAAGCACATGGAGGCGGTCCCAGGGGTGCCTTACCACTAAGAGGGCGTTTTGCCACCGAGGGGGGCCACGACCCCTCAACCTTGGATCCACCCCTGTGACAGACGGAACATGGCTTTGGCTGCGTGCCCGACAAATCCCTCTACAACCCCTCCGCGCCGTCTACTGCGCCAGCACGACTGGGTGTCGTCAACCGCGCCCAGATCTCCCTGAGCCTAAGCCCCCAGAACAGCTCTAAAGTTATGTTACTTGGATGTTTAGCTCGTCAAGCACTGCTTGTCTCTAGGAAGTTATACGCATTCGCAACCGCTTCAGCATTGTGGTGGCGGACAGAGTGCGGCGTGCCTCCACTGTTCCCGCGACCCTCGGACCTGCCCGAGACCAGAATCGTGGGCGGCAAGAACGCACCGTTCGGCGGCTTCCCGTGGCAGGTGTCAGTGAGGAGGACCTCATTCTTCGGCCTCAGCACCAAGCACCGCTGCGGTGGGGCTCTTCTGAACGAACAGTGGGTGGCTACCGCAGGCCACTGTGTGGACGAGTGAGTCATGGTGGAGGAGGAGGAGGAGGAGGAGGAGGAGAACAGAGAGAGAGAGAGAGAGAGAGTGCGCGTGTGTGTGTGTGCGTGTGCGTCTGTATAGATTTAGTAGCTTAGATCGGACCCATTGGATCTTTACAGAAATCGCTGAATAAACAGATTGTATGGATTTCACCTAAACAGAATCAGCTTCAATAACAGGGAACATCACAACAGGTTATAAGAACGACATGACGTTCTCCAAACAGCAGAATATCTTCGTTGTGCCCGGCTTGATAGTGTGTATAAGTGTAAGAATATATTTTGTGTGGGTTATGGTTAGCATGGCGTGCAGCCATCTTCACTTTCCTGTGCTGTGAACCTTCCACATTTGTTCCACATTCCACTTCGTCTCAAGCTGTCTGATTTTCAACATTTCTTTTTTGCTATTAAAACTGTAAAAGTATAGGGATGCGATCTTTAACAGTGAGCATCCGTCTTGCAAATGGTCTAAATTCAAAGGATTCCATTTTTCTGTATTCCATTAATTTGCCTTCCAATGTTTTTTTAACTTGTATATCAGCAATGCACAATGGTTCCTGCACGGAACTAATGCCGCTGCCTCCGCGCCTTGCTGGTTGGGTAGCCTGCTTCTGAGTCAGATCCGCATCCGGGTCGGCGAGTACGACTTCGGCTCTGTCACTGAGCCCTACCCTTACCAAGAGCGGTCAGCCGTCAGCAAGATTGTTCACCCCAAGTACAACTTCTACTCGTTCGAGTACGACCTGGCGCTGGTGAAGCTACGGAAACCGGTGGACCTGGCTCCCAACGTGCACCCTATTTGCCTGCCGGGAAACGACGACCTGATGGTGGGAGAGAACGCCACCGTCACTGGCTGGGGCCGGCTCAGCGAGGGCGGAACCCTGCCCAGCATACTGCAACAGGTGGGTGCACCAGCCACAACGCATGCCTCTGTTGGGATTCAGTCATGAGGTGGCTAGCCTTTGTCACGAATGATAGCTGCAATAAGCTAGATGCATAGTGGATTGCCTCAGGACATATGTGCCAGTTCACAAAAAATACACTTTAATCAGTTCTCAGGTATCTTTTTACCAATGAAAAACATTGTTTTGTGTAGGAAAAATCTGGTGAATACCGAATGTTTTGACTTTGGGCTGTCGTATCAAGTAAATAAAACACCAGACAGAAGACAAACTTAATATAATTTTAAAGCCCTACACATTGTCACTTTCAAGACACACTCAATTGATACCCCACCCGACACACCTTTGGAACAGGATATAAAATAGACAAAAAGAGAAATTTGCGGCGTTGCCCCTAGCTTGCAGATAAAGCCGAAATTGCTTCATTTCATCTAATTTTCTTCAACATTATGACTTCCCGCCAGTGGTTTGACCTTCAGAGGGCACCTCTTGACCTAAAGTGACCTGGGGTCACACAAGGTCATAAAGTGACTGCTCACTCGGTAATTGGAATTGTTTACCTCAGGCCTCTAGCCACCTCCACCTTGCTCTCCTCGTTTGACGACGGTCAAGGACCGAAGCGTTGCGTTTACCTCATCCCATGCTTTTTTCTTTATATTTTCCTTGTCTTAGCCTTTTTGGGCTTTTTTAGGGTTTAGATGTTTTAGGTTTTGGACTTAGGCTTTTTTGGCTTTTTAGGCTGCCTTCGTCTCATGATGTTAGATTTGAGCTTGTTTGGCCTTTTTGCCGACGGGTGGGTTTTAAGTCTTTTAGCGTTTTTACTTGGCAAAAACACTGTTAAGGAAGAAGGGCCAAAACTTGGTCCTTTGGGGGAAAGATACAATTTTAGGCTTTGGTGAGGGCACGGCCCCTTTGGCGTCCCCCTCCCCTGGATCCGCCAGCGGTTACGCCACCAGTTTATATCAGCTGCCGCAAGAGAGTTGCCGCAGTAGTTGACGAGTGCAGGGCGAGCAGCCGCTGCGAGTACGCTCGGCTTGCGCAGGCGGGCCCGCTCTCCCAGACGCCCAGCGGCTACGCGGCCCCGGGCGTCTGACAGCGGCACTTGCGCCACTCCCGACACGACGGGCCGATACTGCCAGCCGTGACGTCAGCCGTGCGGGGAAAGGCAGCATCAGCGGTATTACACAGGAAGGGATGGGCACGACCCTGCGCCAGCTGGTGGAGACCGGTGACGCTGAAAACCAGTGGCACTCGGCGTGACAGACGCCACGAAGTGACTGTGGCCGCCCAACACATGCCACAACAAACCATAGACAGCCTTTCACATTTCGTCAAAATACAACGAAACGGCATTTCACACCAGTATTTTATGGCGCCAATCTCTTCCATTTGCCCTTGAACTATTTGATGATGCAATACCGTTGGTCATGGGTGGAAATCCCGCGGGGTTGGGGGGTCAGGACCCCTGGATCTGGGTCTCCCATAGGCTTTATATAGGGCTTGTGTTGCCGTGCCAGCGTTAACCCACCCAGGACCCCCTGGATCGAGAAGAGATCCCCAGCCATGTCATTGGTTCAGGAGGGAGTTGTAGAGCGGATCAGCTACTAAGTAGAATAATCAGCTACTATCTAGTAAAATACAGCATTCCGTTGGTTTGCAAAGCTTCCTCTATTTTGTTAAGGTCTAAGTCTGTGAGTAGGAGGGGAGCAGATAATTGTCCCCGGAATGTTGCCAATTAGGGGGACAATTGTTGGGACTGCAGTAGGTGCTACCCTTCCTGTATATCTGCTCCTTGCCGCGTCCGACGTATGAAAAGGACACGGTCTCTTTGTCCGCTCCTTACCGCGTCCGACCTATGAAAAGGACACGGTCTCTGAGCCCGCTCCTTAACACGCGCATTGACGGGGTGGGCGGGTACCCGCCCCCCCATCGGGTTTTTCAGAGGTAAGAGAAAAACGGCGGCGCGTAGCGCCGCCGTACTTGGCATACCTTTTTCCTCACCATTTTTACAACTTTTGTGAAAGTTTTAAGGTTAGGTCATCTCAGGTCAGGACATCAGTACAGGTCAAGTGACCTGACCTCAAAAAAAGTTTAAGATAGCATAAGTCGGAGCAGGGCGAACTTATCCCATTGAAACTCATATCGCATAATGGGCCCACCCAGTTCTCTAAAATTTGTTCCGGCATTTTTTATATCGATGACCTAAGGTCAGGTACGAGGCATGACCTCTCCATTGGAAATACATGGGAAAAATGGTTTTGACTGAACAACTCAGTAACGAATAGTGATAGAGTGTTTATTTTAATTGCATTAGACTTGCCTCGTCTTTGCAGTTCTAATGATATGCATTTTATATAATTTTACCTTGACTTGGCCTCAGGTCAGGTCAAATCCTGTATTTGACCTGGCAAGGTCATATTATATATCATTTGATTCGGCTTGCTGCGAGAACTCATATAGTTCAAATCGTTTTGCTCTATCTTTACTTGTTTATATGAAATGGCCGAAAAACGTAATTTACATGTTATCCTTATGACGGCATGTCTTGACCTCTAGTGACCTTAAATGTGATTTGACATAAAATGGTTGAAATATTTTCGATGGAGAAGTGGATGGGCTACCCAACGCCGTTTACCGTTTTTCGCTACCTACCGTGGTTCTCGAGATCTTGGGAGGGGGCGGGTACCCACCCCTTCCCCCGTCAAAGCGAAGGTGGCTCAGACCCCATTAATGCGCGTGTTAACGCGTCCGACCTATGAAAAAGACTCGGCCAGGAGCTCCATCCGATGAGTTTTTGGTCCAAGTATTGAAAGTCTCTTGCCAGCAGTAAGTTGAAAATTGGCTGGTTCCTCGCTTTTTTGCTGGTAACGACGCTTATGCTGCCATCTAAGCAAATCTGGAGATGAAGATTGAGAGAAATAGTTTTGACCTCGAGAATAACAGAAGCAGATTTGTTTACAACTTTGTGGGGTGATCTTATTTCCACATTTCAAAATAAAATGGTTAATTCTGTATACAATAAGAAAAAACGGTGGTTTTTCATGCAACACTTTTAAGGAGTGTAGCACAAACTTTTTTGGTAGTATTTAGTAGTGATTTCTTTCAAGAAGTAGCAGCAGAAGCTAGTGATCTTGCAATTAAAGAAGTAGAGCTATTTGCTCCGGTTGCGAGGAAGTGGTAGAAGCGGCAATGGTTCAGAAACTTGGTATCGATGCAGAAGGACTCGGGAACAGACAGGCTGCGGGGGCAGCTTCTCCCATACTCAAGGACGTGCCGTGCAGGCATTGCCCCAGTCCGTGAAGTTGGGTGTAATGATTAATTTCTCCTTTTTCGCCCTACGAAGACCGAAATCAAATGTTTTTAAACAATTTTTCTTAAGTTCTGTCTAGTTTCCGTGCATTTAGAAAATCTCTTCTTTAGAATTGAGTCAATCGTAAATTTGATATTTGACCCCATGGAACTTCAGTCAATAACTGCCAAAAATGCTGGAGATCACCATCGAGCAAGCAAATCCCCATCGCAATCCCTACCCTCGCCCTAAGGTAAGGTAAGGCAAGATCCAGGGGAAATCTGGCCATGGCCCAGAGCGAAAGAGAGGGGACAAAGCCTCTTTTGGACCCTCCAGAGCAAACTAGTTTTTTACAAAGAAATAAGTGGGCGTTTCCATAAGGAAAGAGTTTCGGCGTTTTCTCTGTTGGAAATGTACCTATTTGATGGTGAAAACTTTCCTCTGCCGCCCAATGTTTTTTTAACCGAGTGGGACCCCCAAAAAACTGGCTGAATCCAGCCATGTCGCCTCCCTCAAACAAAGCTGTAACGTACTTGACGTTGCCCACTTCTGTAGAACAGTCGGTTCTGTCCGGTAACATTTATTTACGCACAACAAAATACACAAACTCGAAATGTCTAATTATTAATAATTGTACGTTATTGCGATCCACAAATTATGTTCAATCCAAATCCTCAATTCTCTGCCTAAAAAGGTTTTAAATCCAATCCAAAATCCTCCTCATAACAAAGGATTAAAAGTTCAAGTATAATCCTCAAGTCTGATTAGAATCCAGGACTTTGCAATCCTACAATTGAATCCTACCGATCCCTGGCAGAGGTCGATTCATATCGGATTTTTCACGTAAGCGTAGTTACAAGAAAAAGTATATATTACCTAAAAATACAATATCAAGAAAAAATGCGGTTCGTGAGTTGAAGACACAGTTTATCTCAAATTTCGACTCGTTCGACTCTGAGTTAAGTTGAATTGTGAAGACTAGACTAGCGAATCAAATAAGTGGACGAAAGAAGTTGACCCAACAGGTAGATATGATGTTTAATTAAAGTTTTTGAATTTGCGTACCTTTTTTAAATCTCCTTTAACCTCCTTTAAATAAATTTTACCTCCGGTGTTTGAATTTTTTATCAAAGCTTCAATTTATTTCCATATATCAATTTAATCCCACGGTTCAATTGCTTATTTTTAAGGCCCATCCGGTCTGAAGAAATCCCTAGACACAAATAATACATTTACTAAAACAAATTAGACAGGCTTCTATCTCTGGCCTAGTTTTAAGCATTTGAAGTGGTGAAAGGAACTGCGAAATACATTTTAAATTTCGTAAAAACTACTGATCATCAAGTTTTAAGATTACTTCTTTACTTCAACCACCACAACGCGTCGTCAGAGCCAAATGACGAAATGCATCGTTGGTTGTCAGCGGTCATCGTCTAAGAAAATGCACAGACAAGTGTGCGCCATTGCTGTCTTTGAAGAACAAGTTCAACCAAGTATAGGCTCAAGCTTAGGTAGCTCCCGGGCAAAAATTTGTAAAATACCATGTGATAGTTCATAAAGAGATGCATCTGTTTTTAACTACACACGATATTGTTTATTTGTTTTAGATGCCCCGTCTGCAGTTGCTTTGATAATGCTGCCTGCTAAAAGTAGATATTGCTATTAGAAGAGAAAAGTTGGACCTTTGATTTGACAACATTTTTTAGAAACCGTTATTGCATGAATCGCCGCTCGGCCAGCTAGCTCAGTTGGTAGAGCGTTGAGCTCCAGTCCACTGCTCAGAAGCATGCAGTGGCAGTGCAAGTTCAGGCTTGGGATAGACGCTCTGGCGCTCAAACCTGACGTAGATCGGCTGGCAACTACCTGATGAGAGGATAACCTGAGCAGGGCGGCTGTCCCTGTGCTTTGTGAGACATTAAACTCTAGCTTATAAATTAACTCTTCATTTGGGAGTTACTCGTTTGGGTGGTGGGGTCGGGGTCTCCGTGACAAGTCACTTGATGACTTTAATGATACTTTGTCTCCAGAAACCAAACTGGGAACAACTTCGACAATTTTTTATCAGAAATCATTTGTCGTTACTGGTTGTGCCTGATCAGAGACCCTTGCTGGGCGTCCGTATTTGGAAAGCCAAACATAAACAGTTTTTCTATTAAACCGTGCTCCCATTTTGAAGAGCGATAGGTATGTACTTTATTTGAGGTTTTCAAGCTGAAAATTGGATTAGGTTAAAAAATATAAATACATTAAAATGCAACATGTGGATAAAATGTATATTGTCCTTTGCCATATACTATTGTTCTTTGCCATAAATGGTATTCTATTTCTAGGTTTTTCTGTAGTTCTTAGAATTTTCAGTTGCAACTAGGTACTCTAGTAATTATTGCTTGAATTTTTATGAAGCTCATGACGTATGTCATCGTGAGAATGTTTCATTTAGCAAAACTACTTTGTGTCCTTCTTTAGCAGAAGCAAAAAGAAAACATTTATCATCCGTACAATGCAGTTTAGACCACGAGTTCTTACCTTGGACCTTTTCTAATAGTATGAGGGTGCAATTATTTGCCTATGTTGGTGTAACCTTAACCCTTTTAGATTTCTTTTAATGCCATGTACCTACTTAAACACGCAAGGCTCCTTTTAGAAACCATTTCAACATGGTGTGGGCTTGTGACAGGTTTATCTGGCAGAGACAGTCTGGAAGAACTATAAAACAGTTTTCCATAGTTGCTGGTAATTGGTAACCGATATTTGAATGTCGCCCATGAATTAATTTTCCATCCATCAATCTTCGGTTTCCTGCATTAATTTCTGTACAACTTGTATTTTACTGTTTTATTGACTTATTTATTTACTATTATTATTTATATATTTATAATGTATTTATTTATTTCATCTTAAAGCGAGTCGAAGTTTGAGTTGAGTTGCGTCGCGAGTTGAGTCAGAGTTGAGTTGTAAGGATTTAACCTTGAGTCGGAGTTGAGTCGGATCACTGAACTCTTGACAATGAGTTGAGTCAGAGTTGGGTCAACCACTCTTAGCACGTGAGCTGAGATGAGTCGACCCAATACAATTCTGAAACGCACAACTCTGGTGCCAGAAAATATGCACAACCAAATGACTGGGCACATTACAATAATTGCGTAAAATGGATTGAATAGTCGTGCTTTTCTTTTGCTTTCCTTGTCATGGAAGCAGGCCAATACATAAAACATCAGGATGTTACTGACTCGCAAACCGCTTTTTTCAGGCTACGGTTCCCATTATGGAGAATAGTAAGTGTAAGCAGCTGTTCAAGAAAGCAGGCCGAAAGGAGTACATTCCCCAGATCTTCCTCTGTGCTGGGTACGAGACGGGAGGAACCGACTCCTGTCAGGTAAGCATCACCTTTTTGTTTTTGTTTTTTTGGGGGGGAGGTTCTCAAAGCAACGATTCCACTCTTATATTTCGTCGGAGGGGATGGACGACTTATTAAGCTGGGGCTAGGGGAGGGTGCCAAAAAAACTTGCCTCCGAGTGGGCTCGATCCCGCGACACTTAGCTCATTGCACAAGTCACGTGATCGAGCCGGACGCGCGCGCTAGCCGACTGCGCCACCCACACTAGAAAATAGCCTCCTGTGACCCGCGTATGAAACCGGAGGGTACGGCCCTCTCCCTCTCTCTACATATTATGCCTCTCACGAGCACTTTAGCACCGATAATTAACAAGTGATAGCAAATGACAACACCTGATACAATTTCAAGGCAATACTTAAAATGTTGCTCTGAGTGTGTTGTGGTGGGGTTTTAGAACACTTTCAGCTTCTTGGCTATCTCGTGTCCATCATTACAAGAAATTTTCGAGTGTTGATACTTTATTTTATTTAAAGGGAATGTGGCACCTTCATAACGTGATTTTAAATGCGATAGCCAAGTTGTAAAGCAAGTCGGAAAACCCGGTACTCCATATATCATTTGTTTTGGAACTCGATATTTCCGTAGAAAAAAGATAAAACCTACCTGACACCAGCCCCCCCATCACCCCCTCGCCGGGCGGCCTTTGTTGTGAGCTACTGGTGTGACGACATATGCCGACGTCACGATGAGCATCAGCCAATCGAAGCCCTTGAAGCGTTTCAAGTATGGTAGTGGTTGCCAGATCATGACATCATCTACAGACAGATATTTATTTATTTTCCGAGAGGAGTATTTTTAAAAACCAAAATATTGAGCTTATTGAACATTTTTTCAGAGAAATCATCAGTGGTTTTATTATTTTTGGCTAAAAGTACGCCTACTTTCACTAAATTCCAAGATTCGACCAAGGTGCTGCATTCCCTTTAAACCATATAAGATTTCCCTAAAGTCACCAAAACGGAGAGTACCTAGTCTCTCCCTAAGTCTCCCAGCTTCTCTCTTCATAAATTTCTGATTCGCATCAAGCCATGCGTGCATTCCACGCCTGTTGCGGTCTCTCTGCTCAGGATATGCGAGACCCTTGGGTGGAGAGCGGCGAACAAAAGTTGTGTTTCTGTTCATGTATATTTCCCGTATTCTCGACACGGAATGCCTCTCATCACCAGCAGCGGAAGGGTGCCTCACATCTTGCCAAACATTTCGAACTTCTCCAAAACTTTCCAAGGAGCCTGCTTGCTTTATTTTAATAAGAAATGATTTTTGCACTCCTGGTACCCAGATTTCCCTTCCCTTTGTGTCGCAGAAAAGGAAATATGTTTTTTATGTTTATTGATGCCGTGTTGGGAGATGCTTTTTCGGAGCTTGAACAAGGGTCTTCGTTTCCCTTCACGGGACCCTGTGCTTGAATGGCCTATGTCATTTGTTTTCGGCGGCGATGGTTGGGTCCGCGGTGATGGTGGAGGGTATGGCGGTGGCATAAGTGTAGAATCGCTATCTGTGGGGCTGGCAGCGCTGCACTTTGCTCCTTTCGAGAACTGCGCCCCTGTGGTGGTGCAGAGGCAAAACGTTCCGATTCACGCTTATGCGGCTTTGCTCGCTTCTCTCCTGCTTGTGCAGCAGCCCCCGAGTCAGGGACTGACTGCCCCTACTCTCGTCAGTCCACACACACTCCCCGGAAGAGTCCGCTGGTGATGCGGCGCCCGATGCAGTCATACATTCCTCGAGGGTACCTGCTTGGGTACCCTTATCTGTTGCTTGCTCGCTTTGATTACCAGGCTTTAGTGCTGATGGGGATACAGTAGAGTTCGCCACTGGGTCAGTCTGATCGGACTTCTCAGTTGCGGTCACTCTGTCTCAGTTGTCTCCACCGGTCTGGGTACTGACGTGGCGGGCTGACTGTGGCACCCGCCCACCGTAAATACCCATAAAATCACAGACCGGTATGTGCGTGATGTCTCGCAAGGGCGAATCCAGGTTGACAGAAGATCTCGCTTGCTCAGGCCCTCCCACCAGGGCGTCGCGATAGGGGGAAGACCGCACGGTAGTCCTCTCCACCAGACGGTTTGAGAGAGTCAAGCACCTGGCAGCGAGAGCCATTTCCTCGTGGTGCCTCCTGTTTGGAGATCTTCCTAGAGCCTCATCTGTTAGCTTTTCCTTCTCAGAGAGGAACGTGGGGTACGTGCGTGGCCACGCCTCATGTTCGCCACCGCATCCGCCGCACTTGGGGACGTCAACATTGCAAACAGCTGAACTATGGCCTGCCACAGAGCACCTCCGACGCTTCCCTCTGCCATTTGCAGGACTTGGCCACATGGCATCAGTAGCTCTGCATAGGGTCCGTCACGTACTTACGACTGTGCACGGAAAGCCAGCCTACTCGGATGGTTTGAGGCAGCTCCTTTGCATTAAAAGTAAGAACGAAAGTGTTTGTCGCTACGAGCTTACCGTTAAGCATCTGCATCATTTTCCGCACGTTTGTCATCCCGTGCTCCTTCAAACTATTTAATACTTCCTGTTCTATTGACCCTGCAAGTTCCCCACAAGTAACAACACCAGCAGCACTGTTCTTTGTGGGGCGGATAGCCACTGTCACCGGGATCGATACCAAGGTGCCTCCTTCTCCCGAGTAGGAGAGGCTTTTAGCCGACAGCAAACTGCCCGTTTCTTCCTCTGAGGACATGGTAACATCCAATTTGGTGACGGAGTGTCGATAGATATGGGTCGTGGGTCTGAATTTAGTTAAGTCCTGGTCATCTTGAAAGGAATCAATTTTTCTACCCTCCTCTAGAGTGAGGACCAGGACCCTGGCAGAAGACTTCTCCCACCCAGGGGCAGAAGAGCCAGGCTGTTCTGGTCTAGTCCGCGCGGGGGTCTGGGTTCCAAATGGTCCATCGTAGCAGCAGCGTAGGAGGGTGAAGTTAAGGTGCTCTGTGTCGTGGCAGAGGTCAGAATCCGTGTAGTCTGGTCATCGGAGGTGGAAGCTAGTAAAGAGATACTTACCTTCGGGCCTCCCGGGTTGCCAGCCGTCAGTAGCTGGGCCCGTGGGCTGGTACAATGCCTACGGGTGCGGATGCATCCGTCATAGGAGGGCGAGAGGGACTCACGCAACCTCCCTTGATCGGAACGCATCCACCCAGCTCCTCCCCCTCCAACAGCAAGCGCAGATCACCGGATGTGACGTCATACCTCGAAGCATATAACGTGGAAAAAGTAAATTATTAAATATCCAAATTTTTGCAAAAACAGGCCCAGAATCGAAGATGAAATGCTTATTTATTGCATTTGGGATAAACCTGATGAGCGTATATTCTCCCAAATTCGAAAGCGAGCATTGCCATCAGCAGCAGTTTGACATACGGCCCAAATGTGAAGGAATTCCTGTACGCCCATGTGACGTCACTCGGGCGTGAAGGGATTCCTCTTGAACGTACCTGTAAGTAAAGGTATCTTTGCGTCCACCCCCTTGCCGCGATCAGCCCAGAGAACCGGCAGGATCGGGCAACACGCGGCACTCATTACGCAGCGGAGACTACGGTCTACCAGGCGCGCGCAATAGACCGAGTTTCGTAAATCGCCGGTTTTCGAAATCCCGGCTCGCGTCACACCCGAGAAAACCTAGACTTCAAAAAATTTGCTTAGCATCATTTAGCAGAAACCAAAAGCAATTCCTATGTCATCCCTGCAAATGCAGTTTAGATAATGATTTTTTTAGCTTGTAACTTTTCCGATCATATGAAGGTGCAATTATTTGCCTATGCTAGGTGGAACCTTAGGCCTTTTAGGTGTCATTTAATTATACCTACCTAGTTAAACATACAAGGCTCCCTTTAGAAATCATTGCAGCATGGTGTGGCAGCTTTATCTGGTAGTGACAGTCTGGAATAGTTTTAAAATGTACTCCATATTTGTTGGCTAATTTTGAACCAATGTTTGAATGACATTTAATTAAGTTTTTGATCCATTTATCTTCAGTTTTCTATATTAGCATTTCCAGTCATTAATCGTGAGATTATTCCGATGATCTAGTTTTAGTATTTGGCCATATTCTGTATTTGATTTTGGAGTAAGGACAAAGCGTACTGTAGGCGATAACAGAAGCTGCGCAACACTTTCACAATGCGCTGCTTCAATATTGTGGCTAGTGGCTGCTGCACTTACGAGACGAGACGGACTGGTTTCATATGAACTCAAAATTTGAATTCACGCGGGCCCAGGGGGCGCTTCCTTTCTGAATGCACCAGCTCTACTTTTCTAGCAGCCCATTGAACGCCTGGGTTGTCAAGGAAAGGGATCGGCCCTTCAGTGGTTGGTTTGGCCTCATCAGCAACGCTTTCCTCCAAATCCAGTCACGTGACTGTTGAGACTGGAGCATGAAATGGACGAGCCTCTCCGCCGTATGACCTAGTTTGCTCCTCTGGGCGTGACCGAAGCAGAACAATTATCAATCAAAGGTAAAGAGACATTTGCAGCAGCCGGTGCTGAGCAGTGACTGACTGGCACCAGGTCAGCCAGCCGTGCGCTGCAGGTCAGCCTTCAGGCATCTGCAGCTGCAGCCACAGCTGCTGCTGTTGTTGTGCGGCGGGTGTCGGCCTGTGGCTGCCGAGCCAGGCTGCTCGCCCCAGTGCAGGCGAGAGAGAGGGCCGATAGAGAGCCAGCCACCCTGCATGGCTTACCAAGCGCACCCGGGAGCCGAGCCGACAGCCCAAACAATGCGCACCGCCAGCAGGCGCGCTCTCATTACAGGACTGCCACACCGCGACGCAGCACTTTCACCTTCGGCCGCCTGCCAATCCAGGACTTGGCGCACCGGGTTGAACCCGTTGACAAAATGCATGCTGCCGATAGGGCTTTTGTTGGGCGGTACGAAGACATGAGAAGCTGCAGCTGACTAGCAGAACACCAGTGTTTCCGGCCACTGCTCACCGCCAAGCCAATTTTGGAAATGGACATTGCTGACTATTTTTCGCTTACAAACCAAACGATAAAGTATACAGGCGAAACGCTTTTCCTTTTTTCTTCACTCGGGGCCCAATGTTTATGCTCATTCAACGAAATGCTCATAATAATCATAATGTAAACGCACTGACCTGATAGTCATCAAAATAACATTATTAACATGCTTCACCAACTAGCGGGCCAAAGACACAATGCATGAAATGAATGCTCACAGATATGACCATCACGACAATGTTTGCATTAAATTATTTAAATTACCAGTTAAATGCCTGTGTAGGAGAAATCCCAGCGGGCAAATGGCATCGAAAATTTAAAGGTTAAATAATGATGGACGATTTGTTTCATTATGTGGGCCCCTAAGAACGTGACATTCACATTTTATACATGCAATTGACAACGCTGAACCTGTTTCGCAGGAATTAAAAAAAACTAAATTTGCAACAACACTCGCAATAGCTCATAACTATCACCCGTCATTTACAACTTATATTCCAAAAGGTGCAGGAGAAACAAATTGGCAGTGTCTTGCCTAAACTCTCCTCGGGGCTGGCACCTGCCTCACAACTGTCCAACCAAACCCACAACTGTCACTAACAATCTTTTTGTTCTCTTACACTTCTCTTTTCCTCTATGCGACGGCTGCCCAGCCGGAGAGAGGCGCTGCAACATCACCTCCTGGTTGCATGGTAAAGAGCGCGCATCACCCTGGCCAGGTGCTCAACAGCAGTTTTTAAATAACCGAAAATCCTGTTTTTAATGAAGGAACCCGAGTAACGTAAGCAAAGCGGACGCTCGATAACTTGCACCAAAATTTTTAATTTCAAGGTCTTCAACCTCGGCGGTGACAGTCTTCTTCACGCACTCCGTGAGTCCAAATTGTTAAATGACCGACCTTGACTTGGCCTTTCTGCCGCTACCATGGCCATTGACTCGCAAGTTAAACACATCTTGCGAGCCATTACTTGAAATAACCACTCCATTTTCTTATAGGGAGTCTTCCACTTTTATAACGGGTTTTGAACTAAGATAGCAGTTTTGTAGAGCGTGTTGAGAAACCACTTGGCAGACTTAATGTCGCCCAAAGCTCTCTTATAACATTTCCGCCAGCTTAAAGTTAGAAGTAGAGGGGCTTATTGCCTTATTTCAAAACCCTGAAGGAATACCTTCAATATGGTTGCAGTAACCTGATTGGTCGTAAGCCCTAAGCCTCTCCCATTCGCTGAAAATACCATGCTAGCGAGTGAACTAGCATGAAACTGGGTGTCGACCGAAAAACGCGGGCAAGTCGTTGTCCATTGCAGAACGTTATTGGGGCGAAATATGCCCAATGGCTGCAACACACATCACACCTTCCCTCCCCCGTACTTTCCAAAAGAAGAATCAATTTTTATCAAAATCCAACTCTGAAATTGTTTCGATACATCAGACATATGCATCATTTTTCAACCACCGAATAAACTCGGCCGCCGTAACATCTACCGATCAGTTTCTTGAATGGGCCTTACAGCCATTCTATGATCATGGTTTGGGATTTCACTGATGATTGAAACTGTTATGTTGATGACGTCACCTATAGTTAGAAAAGGAGACGGTTCTGTTTTTAGCATATGTAGTGGGGAAAATGTTGTTTCCTGATTTTCAGACCACTCGTGTTCTTAAATTATGCTTTTTAGAATTTTGACGATGTGGTTCATTCCTTTTAAGAGATTAACATAACTCACCCTCACCTAATAATTCTAGATTCCCCCACACACTTGTCTAGATGTGGGTAAAGGTGTCATGCACAGAACGCCGAATAAAAAGCCATAAAGGCTGCAGACACAGCCTCGCAGATCGGAAACCCCTAGCTGCCTCAGCACGAATAAAGTAGAAGATTTGGTTGTACGAAACCTTACGGGACTGGATCATAACACTCTTCAGAAACTCGCTTCAGAAATGGCTTATTAGCTTTTTTACAGGATTATTTGGGCCGCAATGAATTATTTGGGCCGCAAACATAACTGGTAATAGGCATTGAAGAAATGCGCAGGCCAATGCATCACCTCATTATGAGCTATCAGACAGCACAGAGTCCAGTCAAGGATTACGGAAATCCAGGATGCTGCATTTGTCGCATGAGCACGGACGCGCACGCACGCGGGTCCACTTCGTTGACTTCATATCGAACTCGTAGTTGCACTCTTCCGGAGATATAAGCTTTTCCGCTAGCATGATGGCTGGGCCGGGCCATGTCGCTCATAAGTGAAACGTTATCCCTATGTAGGGGGAGACGTCACTGGCGTTGCGCCCCTACTCGGTTATAAATGTAAGGCATGAGATGATAAATAAAAAATCACCTAAGTGCTCGCTTGCGAAGTTTGTTGCTCGAAGACTTGCTCAAAGAGACGGGAGTTTAAGAAGTATTTATTTTTTCAGTATAAGCGAACCATACAAATGCATGGGGAAACGCCAGTGACTAGATGCCAGCAAGTCCGGTTGGACTCTACAAAAAAGCTCCGTGGCATGAAACGCACTATTCAATAGTGTACTGGCTTGTAGGGATCCGGCTGATAAGCAGGCTCAGGCTTGTATACGGGGGCCGGCTTGTAGGAGACCGGGTGATAAGCAGGCTCAGGCTTGTAGACGGGGGGCCGGCTTGTAGGAGACCGGGTGATAGGCAGGCTCAGGCTTGTAGACGGAAGCTGTCGCCTTGTACGCAGGGCCCTTGTGTACTGGAGCCTTGTAGAGGATGTCCTTGGCGTGCCCTCCGTAGCTGACGCGGGTGCTGCCCGTCTCCGACTGCACACTGTACTGGCCCTGCACGTTCGTACCGTCACTCTGCTCGTGCTTAACGGCGTGGGCGCCGTAGGCGTCAGTCACGGCGTAGTCATAGGCGTAGGGGCGGCCGTAGCTGAGGGCGTGCTGGGGGCGGCCGCCGTCAGCGTGGCCAGGAAGGCGATCACCAGCAGCTGCATGTTGACGACCGTAGGCTGGAGGGTGCACTGGTAGCTCCGGTTCTGATGGCGGCAGTGTTATATAGGAGGGTGGCCTCGCCGCCAGCTAATGGCCGGTGGTCAGGGCTGCCGGCGAGCTCGCCGCACCCCTGGCTGGCCGTTTCAGTGGTTTACGGCTGGCGCAGGTCAAGGCAGCCCGACCACTGCCTGTGATCTCAGATTGCCTGAGTTGTGTGGTGTATTAGGTGAAGCATGAACGCCAGCTAATCGGC
Organism: Lepas anatifera; assembly: GCA_034440635.1. Lineage (NCBI taxonomy): Eukaryota > Metazoa > Arthropoda > Thecostraca > Lepadidae > Lepas > Lepas anatifera. The sequence goes on along the minus strand of JAOTON010001937.1, from coordinate 368,762 downwards.
TGGTTACGCCCGACCAGCTCCTCCCAACAATAAGCTGTCATATTGCTACCAAAGAACATATTACGTCACTGTAATTAGGAGAGACTGGCTCCAGGTAATTGACTGCGGATGGCCGTTTCCATTTCTCACAGGGAATTTGTGGCCTCTATTTCTCACTGGACACGGCGCTGCAGTTAACGGTTGCCTGGAGGTAGAAGCCGGCGCCGCGCGTACAAACACACTTTGAAATGCGCCCGAATAGGAGTTAAAAGAATCCATGATGAGACCCGTATCAATGGATTCATGAGGTATACAACCAACGTTTCCAGGACCGCCCTCGAGTGGCTTATATTTTTACCGGTCTCTCTTAGATTAAGTGAGGGAAGGAGATACCCGAAAACATTTCATTGTGGTTTCTTGTTATTTGAAAAAATCCTGATTATGAAATTGTCAATTGTTTTTGTATCTTCGGAAAAATTTTGGGAGGCTACTCAACTATTTTTGAAAAATGTTAACGATACCGATAGCAGACTGGAACCTGTTCTTCATCTCTTAGTTTTCAAAAGCTAGTTTAAGTTTTTAAAATAATAATTTTCTGATAAAACTGTCTGTTATCCCGTATTTGTATTTGAATTGATTTTAGGTGGTATTTAAAAATTACAGAATGAATCAGTTTACCCAAGAAATGGAGCATAAAATAAGTACTCAAGTTTTAGTTATGGGCAGATAACGTTTCGCAGCCGTAGTCTAGTGGTCTCCATTCCCGCCTCTCACATGGGAAGTCCGGGTTAGAATCCAGGAAGATGGTGTTGCAAGTCAATTTCCAAGCCAATTTTCAATTGTTTTTGTATCTTCGGAAACAATTTTGGGAGGCTACTTAACTATTTTTGAAAAATGTCAACTGCATAGCCAAAAAATAATCAGCTGCAAAGCAAATTCAAACTGTAGCAAGCCAATTTCCTATTTTCTGCTTGCTTACTTGTTATATACCTACAAGTAGATGGAGGAGCTATTCTAGGGCCAAACCCTTCTAGCCTTCACCCAGGTAGATGAAGGTGGGGGCAGGGGACATGAGCCCTTAATATTTTCTTACGTGACTGGTGTAGCGCATTTGTACATGCAAAGTGGTACCGACTTGATCTTCAGCTCCCTCCGATGCCTCCCCATCTCATAGGTGGATCCAGAATTTCCGATCGGGGGGGGCACCTTCGGGCGGGAGGCATTCGGACCAGGGGGCGCCACTTTTGACCGGCCAAACCTATCAGGTGGGCGCAAAATCCTATCGCTGGGCGCCGTTTTTTGCATCCTGGGAGGAGGTGGGAAGCGACATTTCAGGGGGCGCCATCGACCTTTCAGGGGGCGCCGTGACCATTTTAGGGGGCGCCAAAGGCCGATGGGGGGAACGTGTCATCTTTTCCCTTGGATCTGCCTATGCCCCATCCGTCAAATTTTCCTCCATTGGAAACCAGTTCCCCTCTGTTTTCTTACTGCTTTGAGACGCTGTTCGGCTTTAAAAATTATTTTTGTGCCCTTTGCTGAAGGTCATTATGGATCCCTGACTGGTATTTGTACCAGCTAGGAACCAGAAACCGAACCGATAAAGAAAACAGGGGTGACTCTGTAACGGGGTTTCCTCCAAAAGGGGTAAAAAGAAAAAGGGCGCTGGCTTTTCACTGGTGTTTTATGTGTTTTTATGGATCGGCCCCTACCCCACCGTTACTAGAATACTGGTGCCTGGTGCCTCCTGAGCTGGTTTGGTGGGCCCTGAGCCCACTTTGTGTCCCCTGAGCTGTTATATTGCTCCCTGAGCTGATTTAGGCTCCTGCCATAGTCTGGGGGACTGGGAGCTGATCTGGTCCCCGAGCGGATCGATCTGGTGCCACCTGAGCTGCACTAATGCCCCTGAGTCGATCTGGTGCCTCCTGAGCCCATCTGATGCCCTCTGAGCTAGTCTGGTGCCCCCTGAGCTAATCTGGTGCCCTTTAAGCTGATCTGGGCCTCCTTACGTGATTTCATGAGTAGCTCTAAAGCCCTGAGCTGAGCTGGGCCCAAAGAGGCTGATGAGGGCCCCTGAGATGGCATGGGGCTCCTGAGCTGATTAAGTGCCTCATGACTTGATCTGGCATTCCCGAGCTGGTCGGGGACCACTGATCTGATTGTTTGTCCCCGAGGCTGATCTGGTGCCCTATGGGCCGATCTGGTGTCCCCTGAGCAGCTCTGGGGCTTTTGAACTGATTGGGCCCCGAGCTGGTGAGGGATTCCTGAGCTGATTTAGTGCCCCTGACTTGATCTTGCCCCCTGACCTGACTTGAGGCCCCTGAACTGATCTGGGGCCCCAATAGCTGATCTGGGACCCAAGAGCGTATCTGTGTTCTGAGGGTATCCTGAGCTGGTCTGGGCGCTGAGTTTTGAGGGCCCCTTAAGTTGGGTTGAGGCCCCTGAGGTGATCTGGCGCCTTAAACTGTTGTGGGGCTTCTTGAACTGGTTTAAGGCCCTATGAGCCTATTTGTGGCCCATTGAGCTAGTCTGATGACCTCATCTCTCGGACCAATGAGCTAGTCTAGTCCCTGGGTGAAGCATGAACTGCTCTGTGGCCCTGATCTACATCAGGGGCCCCTGAGCAGCCCTCTCGGCCACCTGGCCCTCTCGGCCAGGTGGTTGGCCACTCAGACATTTCGAACAAACTCCTCTGTTTCCTTGTATTGCTGTTCCTCGCCCCACAGCTTGGAACCCCTCACTAGCCACTTGCGATCGAATTTGAAGATAGTGAAGGGCATGAATGAGTTGGAGCCGCACAGATCGGTCAGTTCTTGGGTCAGTTCGGTTATGGAGGCGAGGTCCATGGAGCTGGGCTTCTCGAGGGAGTGCTGCAGAGCGTGTTGTGGGCGAGGATGCTGGTTGGCTCGGCGGTGTACCAGTCGTGTCTGCCCAACACTTGCCCTGGGCACTACTCCCTCGAGAAGCCCAGCTTTAAAGGGCTCACCTCCAAACCGAACTGGCCGACCTGTGCGATACCAAATCCTTTATGCTTTTCGCCATCCTGGGAGTCGACCACAATTGACTGGCGAGGGATTCCAAACTGTGGGGTGAGTAATATCAGTAGGTACAAGGAAACTGAGGAGTTTATGAGAAATGTCAAAGTGAATAACGACCTAGCCGAGAGATGTTGCTGCACCATCACAACGTACAACAAGATTCTTACCAGGAAAGACAGACTCAGAAGAAGAAATAAATGCTTCTGTGTGTGGAGATGTTCTGGAAGGTATATGCCAACTTCATCAAAAAGACACTGACCAACAAAACACCTGGTAGTTGAAATTCAAACGTTTGCACCGCATTAAACACTTGATATCTAAACTGAGAATCTAGGCCAACGGTGCCGGTGGCGTCGGCGGCCCGGAGGTATTGTGAAGGGAGAATCATCAATGCTTCTTGTGAATGACGATGACTTGGTACTGTGGTTATACGTGAAGCTCCTTGTTGCATTCGCACTCAATGAAGCACAATAAATGAGGCGTGTGTATATAAACAGTTGTCTTTTTGCTAGATATATTTGATAGTTTACAGGTTCCATGATCTAGTGTGGAGTATAAGTGCGATATAGGGGATAATATCCCCTATACACAATTGTCACCAATACACAATTATGATATTCTGCTGACATCACTAAATGGTCATTTGTCGAAAGTCCAATATCGAAAGCCAGCATTGCCCGTGCTTGCTTGAACCATACAATAAAAAGCCTTCATTTGAAGCAAAAGTCATCGTCCCATAGTATTTTTTTTGTAGTTAGAGGTTCCATCCAGTTTTCTTCTGGCCTCCTGCAAAGATAAAGGTACGATATTGGTACGATAAAGGGCTATGTTCACCCCGCTGCGCATGGTCAGTTTTCGAGTCTCGAGGAAACCAAATCAGTTCTGCGTAGCATTAAGGCCATATAATGGGAATCTGGTGGACGTTTTTGCAGACCTGGGGGTGCCAGTAAAATGGGCAGCCCTAGGGCCGCAGGTTATTGGAGGGGAAAAAGTGGCCGGAAAGGGTACTTATCACGTAAAATGGCGGCACGCTATGGGCAGGAGCGGAAAGGTGAGAGTAGAACTGGTACTAAAAAAGCCAGATCAATGCTCATTTCTGCCCTCGATGGGAGCCTGCAGCAGTCAATTATTGCCAAAATAATGTCAGGCGTGTTCAGCCCTCCACATTTCGGGGGGGCGGAACTTTGGAGTCGAAGCGTTGGGAGGGGGGGGGCGGACCCGCTGCCCCCTCCCTTCGGTTGTGCTACTGACCGGAGAATAGCTGAGTGTGAAACCTTCTAAAGAATCGCTCTTGATATGCGTCAGAATCGGGGGATCAGGGAGCGTGCACCCCGACCACCATTCTTCACGAAATTTTTCGATTTCAGTCAAACTAAGAAGAACTAATTAGAATACGTGTAACCACCGAGTGTGGAATGCACAAAAACCCAAATCTGATCCCGTTTTTTGGTTTTACAGGAAAGCGTTTCTTGTTTTCACCAGGTTGGGAACGGACTGGCATCTCACCTCTAGTAAAAGTATCCTATAGTATTGTCCTGCACAACTGTGCATGATAGCCCGTGAAGGATCCTATACGTAAATTAGAACAGTTGTCCAGCAGAATCATATCGTGCAGGATCCTGCACGGATCCGTGCAGGATCCTGCACGATATGATTCTGCTGGACAACTGTTTTAATTTACGTGCAGGATCCTGCACGATATGCAAGGAGCCCTCCTGATCGACGCTATCGGCGCTCCCACAGTACGACCTGAAACCCCTAAAATATAGTCGGATCCAAAATTTGTCATCGAGGAGGGGTGGCGGCACTTGGTAAAGTGCGCCATTCGGTCCGAAGAGAGTGTCACTTCTGAAATCTATCCGGGACGTTGAATCTTATCGTCGAGGCACCATGAGGTCAGCAGATGATTATTTGGAATTTTCCTACGCCCCTGACCTCAGATGTAATTTTGCGCCCTGCTATAAAAATGAAACATGCCGCTATTACCAATCCTGGATACTTGCCCTTCTGCGGTGCAAAAAGGACGAAAGAAAAAAAGAAGATCGAAAAACAAACGCATCCAAGATGGACAACCAATGGATTGTGTAGAACAATTAGGTGATTGCTTCTAGCTCTGATTCAATCTGTTTTCTGATTATTGCTCCCAACTCCCTCCGTCGTACATCTCAGAGAAAAGGTGGATCCAGGGGGCAATCAGGGACACTTGCCATCTCTCATTCCCGACCCTGGATACCAGCTGAAAGGGTCACCGCGACCACTGAAAGGTCGGTGGGACACCCCTAAAATATCGCTTTCCCTCCCCATTCCCTGTATGTATTCCATGTATCTTGCCCTTTTTTACTTTTCTTTGTCAGCGAGTCTTCGTGTTGAGCCGACATTATTGTATCTATTGGCACAGTTCTGACTTTTGGTATCTCCATCTTTCCTATCTCATAAACCAATGTGTCCGGCTGCTATCCAGTCATATACTGCGAATGAAACGAAAGCCTGACAGATTTCAAATCTGATGTTAAATCTGTCCGCAATATTCCCGCCATGGTAACTCAACTGGTAGAGCGGTGGGCTCCGACCCGCTGCACAGAAAGATACAGAGGCAGTGCGCGTCGTGGAAGCTTGGGATCGGTTCCCCTGAGACGGTCCGGCGTTCAATTTTTATCCGACACAGGTCGGTAGGGAACTGACTGGTGAGAGGGTGACCCGAGCGGGCCGACCCCCTCTGTGCTTTGTTGGACGTTTAACTTTCGTCTAAATTAACTTCATTGTGGGAGTTGCTCGTTCGTGTAGTGGGGGCGAGGTCTCCGTGAGTCCCTTGATGACTTCTGTGAGACTCCGGCTACAGAAACCAAACTGGAAACAACTTGAACAAAATGTATTTAACAAATGCGTCACACGGTTAGATAACTGCACACCACGATATTTTGAGCCCTGGGGTGTCACTTATAATTCTCGCTGACTTCGCACGCACAACCACCGGCAAAAGCTAACCAATTGATTACGGACTATAAAGACGCTTCGCATAGCGAGTTGTCTTACCTTGAAGCTAGAGAGTACTTTTAATAGCATATTTTAATGAGGTCTGCAGGAGGGTGTGCCTTCATATAAGGCGATAAACACCACTTAAGCACAGGCATAAAGATATATGGCGGGCACACAGGCAGGCGACTGATTTATATACACTCAGCACCGTTCATGTTCAGTGCAAAAAGCTGCTGGCTGTAGTACCCTGCCAACTCAAGGATTCCATTTGTCCCCCGTGAATCTTGTTTTCTAGTCGAAGGCTTAATTGGTGATAGTCCCTGTCAAGGGGTAGCACCTGATTATTTTGTGTGTCGGTTCAGCTTGCTGGGGCAGGCTGTTCTTTACTCAGAACACTTTTTCATTGGAAAGCCAAGAATAGTGTAACTTTCTCAACTCTACTAGGGACGCTGTGTGTGTGTCGCCGTGCCGGCAGGGAGATTCCGGTGAACTGCTCTGGCTGTGTGTTTCGCCGTGCCGGCAGGGAGATTCCGGTGGACCGCTCTAGCTGTGTGTTTCGCCGTGCCGGCAGGGAGATTCCGGTCGACCTCTCTGGCTGCGTGTGACGCTGTGTGTGTCGCCGTGCCGGCAAGGAGATTACGATGGACCACTATGGCTGCGTGTGACGCTGTGTGTGTCGCCGTGCCTGCAGGGGGATTCCGGTGGACCGCTCTGGCTGTGTGTGACGCTGTGTGTGTCGCCGTGCCTGCAGGGGGATTCCGGTGGACCGCTCTGGCTGTGTGTGACGCTGTGTGTGTCGCCGTGCCAGCAAGGAGATTCTGGTGAACCGCTCTGGCTGTGTGTGTCGCCGTGCCGGCAGGGAGATTCCGGTCAACCGCTTTGGCTGCATGTGACGTTGTGTGTGTCGCCGTGCCAGCAAGGAGATTCTGGTGAACCGCTCTGGCTGTGTGTGTCGCCGAGCCGGCAGGGAGATTCCGGTCAACCGCTTTGGCTGCATGTGACGTTGTGTGTGTCGCCGTGCCAGCAAGGAGATTCTGGTGAACCGCTCTGGCTGTGTGTGTCGCCGTGCCGGCAGGGAGATTCCGGTCAACCGCTCTGGCTGTGTGTGACGCTGTGTGTGTCGCCGTGCCGGCAAGGAGATAACGATGGACCACTATGGCTGCGTGTGACGCTGTGTGTGTCGCCGTGCCTGCAGGGGGATTCCGGTGGACCGCTCTGGCTGTGTGTGACGCTGTGTGTGTCGCCGTGCCTGCAGGGAGATTCCGGTGGACCGCTCTGGCTGTGTGTGACGCTGTGTGTGTCGCCGTGCCTGCAGGGAGATTCCGGTGGACCGCTCTGGCTGTGTGTGACGCTGTGTGTGTCCCCGTGCCGGCAGGGAGATTCCGGTGGACCGCTCTGGCTGCGTGTGCGCTGTGTGTGTCGCCGTGCCTGCAGGGGGATTCCGGTGGACCGCTCTTGCTGCGTGTGACGCTGTGTGTGTGTCGCCGTGCCTGCAGAGGGATTCCGGTGGACCGCTCTGGCTGCGTGTGACGCTGTGTGTGTCGCCGTGCCTGCAGGGGGATTCCGGTGGACCGCTATGGCTGCGTATGTCGCCGTGCCGGCAGGGAGATTCCGGTGGACCGCTCTGGCTGCGTGTGACGCTGTGTGTGTCGCCGTGCCTGCAGGGGGATTCCGGTGGACCGCTCTGGCTGTGTGTGACGCTGTGTGTGTCGCCGTGCCTGCAGGGAGATTCCGGTGAACTGCTCTGGCTGTGTGTGTGTCGCCGTGCCTGCAGGGGATTCCGGTGGACCGCTCTGGCTGCGTGTGACGCTGTGTGTGTCGCCGTGCCTGCAGGGGGCAGGGGATTCCGGTGGACCGCTATGGCTGCGTGTGTCGCCGTTCCGACAGGGAGATTCCGGTGGACCGCTCTGGCTGCGTGTGACGCTGTGTGTGTCGCCGTGCCTGCAGGGAGATTCCCGTGGACCGCTCTGGCTGTGTGTGACGCTGTGTGTGTCGCCGTGCCTGCAGGGAGATTCAGGTGGACCGCTCTGGCTGTGTGTGACGCTGTGTGTGTCGCCGTGCCTGCAGGGAGAATCCGGTAGACCGCTCTGGCTGTGTGTGACGCTGTGTGTGTCGCCGTGCCGGCAGGGAGATTCCGGTGGACCGCTCTGGCTGCGTGTGCGCTGTGTGTGTCGCCGTGCCTGCAGGGGGATTCCGGTGGACCGCTCTGGCTGCGTGTGACGCTGTGTGTGTCGCCGTGCCTGCAGGGGGATTCCGGTGGACCGCTCTGGCTGTGTGTGACGCTGTGTGTGTCGCCGTGCCTGCAGGGAGATTCCGGTGAACTGCTCTGGCTGTGTTCTGTGTCGCCGTGCCTGCAGGGGGATTCCGGTGGACCGCTCTGGCTGCGTGTGACGCTGTGTGTGTCGCCGTGCCTGCAGGGGGATTCCGGTGGACCGCTATGGCTGCGTGTGTCGCCGTGCCGGCAGGAAAATTCCGGTGGACCGCTCTGGATGCGTGTGACGCTGTGTGTGTCGCCGTGCCTGCAGGGGGATTCCGGTGGACCACTCTGGCTGCGTGTGACACTGTGTGTGTCGCCGTGCCTGCAGGGGGATTCCGGTGGACCGCTCTGGCTGTGTGTGACGCTGTGTGTGTCGCCGTGCCTGCAGGGGGATTCCGGTGGACCGCTCTGGCTGTGTGTGTCGCCGTGCCTGCAGGGAGATTCCGGTGGACCGCTCTGGCTGTGTGTGTCGCCGTGCATGCAGGGAGATTCAGGTGGACCGCTCTGGCTGTGTGTGACGCTGTGTGTGTCGCCGTGCCTGCAGGGAGATTCCGGTGGACCGCTCTGGCTGTGTGTGACGCTGTGTGTGTCGCCGTGCCGGCAGGGAGATTCCGGTGGACCGCTCTGGCTGTGTGTGACGCTGTGTGTGTCGCCGTGCCTGCAGGGGGATTCCGGTGGACCGCTCTGGCTGCGTGTGTCGCTGCGTGTGTCGCCGTGCCTGCAGGGGGATTCCGGTGGACCGCTCTGGCTGCGTGTGTCGCCGTGCCGGCAGGGAGATTCCGGTCAACCGCTCTGGCTGTGTGTGACGCTGTGTGTGTCGCCGTGCCTGCAGGGGGATTCCGGTGGACCGCTCTGGCTGTGTGCGACGCTGTGTGTGTCGCCGTGCCTGCAGGGGATTCCGATGGACCGCTATGGCTGCGTGTGTCGCCGTGCCGGCAGGGAGATTCCGGTGGACCGCTCTGGCTGCGTGTGACGCTGTGTGTGTCGCCGTGCCTGCATGGGGATTCCGGTGGACCGCTCTGGCTGCGTGTGTCGCCGTGCCGGCAGGGAGATTCCGGTCAACCGCTCTGGCTGTGTGCGACGCTGTGTGTGTCGCCGTGCCTGCAGGGGGATTCCGGTGGACCGCTCTGGCTGCGTGTGTCGCTGTGTGTGTCGCCGTGCCTGCAGGGGATTCCGATAGACCGCTCTGGCTGCGTGTGTCGCCGTGCCGGCAGGGAGATTCCGGTCAACCGTCCTGGCTGTGTGTGACGCTGTGTGTGTCGCCGTGCCGGCAGGGAGATTCCGGTGGACCGCTCTGGCTGGGTGTGACGCTGTGTGTGTCGCCGTGCCTGCAGGGGGATTCCGGTGGACCGCTCTGGCTGCGTGTGTCGCCGTGCCTGCAGGGGGATTCCGGTGGACCGCTCTGGCTGCGTGTGACGCTGTGTGTGTCGCCGTGCCTGCAGGGGATTCCGGTGGACGGCTCTGGCTGGGTGTGACGCTGTGTGTGTCGCCGTGCCTGCAGGGGGATTCCGGTGGACCGCTGCAGGTGCGGGGCAAGGACGGCCGCTGGTTCCTGGCAGGAATCATTAGCTGGGGCATTGGCTGCGCCGAGCCCAACCTGCCCGGCGTCTGCACGCGCATCTCCAAGTTCACCGAGTGGGTCCTGGAGAAGGTGTCCAGCTCGTGACCCCTCTCAGCTGGACATGTAGCAGGATCGGACAGTGATGCGTGGCACCGTTGAGACAGCGCTGGACATGGCTGTGCCGCGGGGCAGCCTGCCTTGAGCGGCAGTGGCAGCCTGCCTTGAGCGGCAGTGGCAGCAGCCTGTTAAGAACCTGCAGGGAGGCTGTGCTGTGATAGCTGGCCCAGTGACGTCAGTACACTGTAAAGCGCGCAGCGATTGAAAGTGACACTATTCTGAGAGTGATATGAAAAGCTCACACAAAAGCTCCTGGGCATAGTGGGCGACCGGAGCAAACATTCTAAGGTAAAACTGATATCGAAGGACATTCGTGCTCTTGAGGCTTTCAGACGGTATCCATGACATTGTGGGATAGAAATGGAGTGCCTTGTTGTCCTGTTCGCACCGTCGAGGACTTTCCATGTATTCCCATCGAGGCAAGTATGATATAGTTTTCACTTTGAAAACAGAGAAGACTGCATTGGGGTTTTCTTCCTCCGAGCTGTTCTCGCTCCCCATGTATACGGAGGGTAAATGCCCGCAGGCTGTCACCTGCAGCTTAACGGCTGATGTTAGCAACACTGAAACACAACACTGTATAACAGGATAGTGTGACACAGGGCAGTGTAACATGGGACAGTGTAACAGGGCAGTGTGACCGGATAGTGTAACACAGGATAGTGTAACATGATAGTGTAACACAGGACAGTGCAACACAGGATAGTATAACACAGGGCTGTCAAGTCAAGTCAAGTCAAAATACATTTATTTGCTTAATAACCGAAAAAAGTACAAACGAACCACAATTGGTGCAAATGCTCCTACGAGCATGAATCGAGGCACCTCTTGTTGGTGGAACAAAAAGCAGGTCAATATATCAACACAAAACACACACAACACACTTAAACACAGTACCATACAGTTAAAACAGACCCGACACACCTAGCAGGTCGACTAGGTTGAGCGACCCCGGCCTGGCCGCGCTAACGCACCACCACCTCCGCACCACAGCTGAGGGTATTAAAAGGAGAATCGTTGTGTTTTGATTATATATTTTTTAACTAGTTTTGCCACTACTTCGCTTTCCTTCGTTGTCAGGCCTTTCCCATGAATAAGTATATCAAGTTTGTCTTTGTGAGGTAGTAAGGCGTAGTTATGAAGTACTCTGGACAGGTTGCGCCTCAAGGTGGCTCGCTCCTGATTGTATAGACTACATGCAGTGAAAAAGTGAAGGGAAGTCTCTGCTCCTTCTCCATACCTGCAGGTTGGAGAGTCGCATTTTTTAATATCAAACTGATGAGCATTTAGTGCCGAACTTCCGATTCTTAATTTGGTGTGTAGAATGTTACCATTTTTGCAGCCGATGGAGTAGAAAATTGGTAGGGGTTTAACTAACTGCCTTTTAGATAATTCTTGTTTGAATACTTTTATGGAGGTAATAGCTTCAGCAGGAAGCCGATGCTTCAGCAGGAAGCCGATTCCAGGACCTAGTTGTTGCCGGAATGAAAGACCTCTGGAAACGCCCGGTCCTGTTGCGAGGAAGAGTTTGTTGAGAAAAAATTACGGCAGTGCAACACAGGACAGTGTAACACAGGACAGCGTAACAGAATAGTGTAAAACAGGGCAGTGCAACACAGGATAGTGAAACACAGAGCAGTGAAGCACAGGACAGTGTAACACGGGACAGTGCAACACAGGGCAGTGTAACACAGGGCAGTGTAACAGGATATTTTAACAGGACAGTGTAACACGGGGCAGTTTAACATGATAGTGTAACAGGGCAGTGCAACACAGGATAGTGTAACACGGGGCAGTATAACACAGGGCAGTGTAACACAGGACAGTGCAACACGGGACAGTGTAACACAGGGCAGTGTAACAGGATAGTGTAACGGGGCAGTGTAACACGGGACAGTGTAACACCGGTCAGGGTAACAGGATAGTGCAACATGGCACAGTTTTACACAGGGCAGTGCAACACAGGATAGTGTAACACGGGGCAGTATAACACAGGGCAGTGTAACACATGATAGTGTAACACGGGGCAATGCAACATAGGGCAGTGTAACAGGATATTTTAACAGGACAGTGTAACACGGGGCAGTTTAACATGATAGTGTAACAGGGCAGTGCAACACAGGATAGTGTAACACGGGGCAGTATAACACAGGGCAGTGTAACACATGATAGTGTAACATGGGGCAGTGCAACATAGGGCAGTGTGACACAGGGCAGTGTAACAGGATAGTGTAACATGACAGTGTAACAGTATAATGTAACATGATAGTGTAACACAGGACAGTGTAACAGAGCAGTAAAACAGGGCAGGGCAGTGCAGGATAGTGTTAAACAGGATAGTGGAACACAGGGCAGTGTAACAAGATAGTGTAATAAGGGACACTGCAACCCAGGATAATGTAACACGGGGGGAGTGTAACAGGACAGCGTAACACATGACAGTGTAACACAGGGTAGTGTAATAGGGCAGTGTAACACAGGATAATGTAACACAGGGCAGAGTAACAGGACAGTGAAACACAGGGCGGTGTAACACAGGGCAGCCCTCCGTCCGCCACTGTTCCGGTCGCCCATGTGACGGGGGCGCTGATGACCTGATCGGAAACTGAGCAGCCAGTGCCGGCATGTGTTCGCCCCGGCCTCAAAAGTGGCTCGTTCCGCATAACCCCGGAGCCGGGACGGACGGCAGATGTGCGAGATGCTCGTCTCCGCCGTTAATGCATTATAAAACGCGAGACGGCGGCTCTAGAGTCGCCCGAGGGCGCCGTTCATCTTCCCAGTGCCAACCGCATGTTTAGCAGGTGTAATTAATGCGCGTATTCGGCGTCTCAGTGGATGTGTCGGTGAGAAGTTCGGAAGGCCTGCTGCCGGCAAGTCTGGCGCGATTTGTTACGTAGCCCGCCATTGATGCCCACTCTAGCTGGATTGTTTCAGCACTAGCCCCAGCCGTGGTCACGTCCCTGAGTGTGAAGACTCCCCACGCCACTTATTTCTTAACTGCTATTCAGCTAGGGGCAAAACAGAGAGTGCTGGGAAAATCCCTGTATTAGTGTGTACCCTCACCGTTGTTTCACACCGTTAAGATTGCTTGAAATATGAATTCAAATCAATATGATTGGCTGGCAATAAACGTGATTAATGTTCGAGAAGTAATTTGGCTTCTCGAATGCTTTAAGAAAATGTGGCACCTTCATAATGGGGCTTACACTGAGAGCCATGCGATAGAGCATGTCCAGAAACCACTTGATCGATATTGTATTTGTCCGACAACGTACCATTCGTGGAGAAAAACGAGGTGAAAAATACCGCCTACTAACCTGATCCTCCCCGGGTGGTCACGTGGTATGAGGTGACCTTTGGAGCGTGACGTAATGCTCAAGCCCTGCTGCGGTAACAAATGTTTTTAGTGGACCTGTTTTAAACCTACGTTCCAAACGTGCCTCTGGTACTGTCGGCTACACAGGCGCATCCAGGATTGCCAATCGGGCGGGGCGCACCTTCCGGGAGGGCGCCACTTTTGGCCGGCAAAACCTATCAGATGGGCGCCAAATCTCATCAGTGGGCGCCGATTGTCGCATGCTGGGGGTGGGAAGCGACATTTTAGGGGGCACCATCGACCATTCAGGGGGGGAGGTGGCGTGACTATTTCAGGGCAGGGAATTTTTTAAGGAAAAGTCACTGGGAGGCATTTCTTGTGCTGGCCATTATAGTGTCTTCAAGGGGTCAAGACATTATTTTGAGGGGGTTTCATAAAACGCAGACGTGTTAGTGTTAAAAAATGTTTCTCAATTTTTTAGTTATTCCAAGTCTAGAGATTATAGATGCTGCCCAGGGCTGCCAGTTTTTTCAGCGGAAAAGGTCAAGCCGAGTTAGAAAAAGGGCCAAAGAGGGGTAAAATTTTATTTCCACTAAAATAGCAAAAAAAAAAACACCACAAAAGCCAGATTTGAGGCTAAAACGACCCCTAGCTGTAGTCACAAAACCACAGAAAAAGCGACTTGTATCACTGTTTAAAACTAATTGCTGACAGATTGATATTGACTTCACGCAATATTTTTAGCACACTTCCCATCTAATAGGAGGCCAGGGGTGCCCTTCCAACCCCGCGTGGCCATCGAATGATTTTATCCACATAACCAGAAATTTTTTGGGATCATCAATCACCCCCCCCACTTTTTGACCAACAATTTCCTGATCTCAGTCAAAATGGGAGTAAACCGGAAATTTGTATAACCAGCCACTGCGGAAGGCAACGAGGAGCCCAAGTTCGAAAAGTTTTTGGTACTAACGTGGAAAGTTTGCTGTCAGCATCAGGTTGAAGTTTGGCTGGCCCCCTCACTTTTTTGCCGGTGGCGATGCTTATGTATGCTATCACCACAATAATAAATAAAAAGGCTAAGCACCTCATGTCGCCACACCAGCCACCAGTCTTACGCACTTTGACTACACCGTATCCCGTCTAATCCACGAACGAGCTCTTAGCTCTGACAACTGACTGCGTGTGAAATGAGAGCATCATGCAATGTCACGGTACTGGCTAGGATGTGGGCTTCCGGTCGGATAGAACAGGATGTTTGATTGGTTGTAGGCCAGCGTTCTTCTCCAGTGTTGTGATTAATTGATGCTGAGGCTACTTTGCCGGGATTTCCCGTAACTGCGCGCTTTGTTTCGTCTTCGCACGATGGAGTAGACAGTCACGGGTGGAATTTTTAAAACAACTTTTGTGGATTTCTAATTTGGGACCAGAAATTGAACAAGTTATAATTATCGGGTGGTGTCCTGCGGGAAGTCCCCCAACGGAAACCGGGCAAAATGTTGCCCAAGCACACCCTCCCGATTCCTAGCGACAAAATTTGGTGCTTCAACCAACTCCAACAGAATAGAAGTTCAGTATAAATATTGGGCTGATAGGAAAATGTATCTGAGCCCATATTTTCACCCCGGACGTTTTTTCTTTCGTCTCCAGTTCCCAAAATCCACCAAAAGGCATATAGCGCAATTCACGCGCGACGCTTTTTGCTTCGACTGGTTGCCCCCCAAACCAACCGGCTAGATCCGCCACGGTGTCCTGTCTTATTTTCCTAAGGCGAGTCTGCATTTGGTCAATTTTAAGTCATCCGTCTATTTCACTGGGGGAGGGTAATTTCCGGGCACTGGGGGGGCATTTCGGCCGACTGGGGGGAATGGCACCTAGTTAACATTTTAAAAAATGACCTGTTTCAGGGGGCGGCAAGGGTCGATGGGGCACCTTCCCCCTTTGATCCATGGATCCGCCTATGTACGAATAGAAATGCTTATAACTTTCTTCAATGACTAGCTTGAAAGATGAAATTTGTTTTAAGGTATAAAAAATCGACCAGTGTTACTGTGGTTCATAATGATAGCCCATCTTAGCTTAAAATATTTAATTTATATTCGTATACATTTTTGGCGACATCAAAGAGGCGCAATCTGGCACTAAACATTACGAGATCCTACGCCAATTTGATGTCATGATGGTTTGGAGATGTTTTTACCGTTGGGGATTCCAGGACATATCGACCAAGGCTTGGCGCCACCATGTCTAGAAAAAAATCAGAAACTTTTTCTCCGGGGTAGTTTTGGGCCAGCCAGGAACAGGGCTGTGAGAATCTTAGCCCTCTCCAACCAACGGTGACCGAGTTATAGCCCGAGGCAATTTCGGAAGTTCACCTTGTGGATTCATCTTCGATGCTTCGTAACTCAAAAACGCATGATTAAAAATTTGTGTTTATTATTATACTTGTTTTGAGCCATAAACTATTTTGAAAAAAATCCCAAATTTTTGTAATTATGAATTAATTGGTTTGGCCTTTTCTTTTCTGACTCTGACCTTTTGGCAGTTGAAATTGACCTTTCAGACACCTCAAAAATTTTGCTTCATAAATTAACGGTCGATAAAAATTAAAAATGCGTTCTTGCTTTCATTTTAAATTGCTAGCAGCCAAGACATGCATCTAAGATATTTTAGCATCTAAGATAGTCTGCAGACGGCCTGCAGACCAGTGCAGTAGTACAGCCTTATGTTTAACATCGCAAGCAAAACGATTGCTTTTGTAATCGGTTGCTTGCAATGATATTGCATTGTCTTCACGAAAGTTGTACCGTGCAAGTGTCAGAATTTATAAAAATTAACAAGCGCCCACACGAGGGGGTGGGTAACCGGCCTCCTCAGGTATCTACAGGTAGTAAAAAATCACCATCGCGCAGCGCCACCGTACTTCACCCACCTCTTACCCGACATTTTTGCAACTTCTGGAAAAATGTTAGGTCTGGGTCACATCAGGTCAGATCACCAGTCCAGGTCAAGAGTCCTAACCTCGAAAACATTGCTTGGAGGTAAGATAAACCATCAGTAAGATAAACCTTAATCTATCGACCTTAGATCACGTAGTAAGGTCACCGAGCAGGAAAATTGTTCGTAGCAGGGTTTCCATATTGATTACCTGGGGCAGTGTCCCCGTGGGGCACGGTCAGGGTCACGAGCTTTGCATTATAAATGCATGGGGAGACTGGTAAATTTCGCTAACTTGCGAAAATCGAGAATTGCTGAGATCTGCGATGCAGGTTTTATTTTTTTGACACAGCGCGGGTTAAACAGACCCGGTAACAGTCAAGGGCGCCCTTTTAAGTTCAAGGGACATTAATCCATATAAGGGCCTTGAAACCAAGTCCAAACCCTCTTATGTTATTCCTCTCAGGGGCCCTTTCTAGTTAACGTTGCCCCAAACCAGATTGCGCCCCAAGACAAAATCAGTAAGCTCCTTTATAATTCCCTAACAGAGTCCCAGATCAGTCTAGGGACACCTTAAGAAACTCCCTCTCATGAAACACCTTGACGGCTCTAGGAAACTCTAAGAAACTATCCTGACAGCTCAGGGAGCGCCAGTGCCAGCGCCGGGGTTTCAAGATCAACGAGGGAACCCTGATCATATAAAAGGGTTCAGATCAACTCAGGGGACCAGGCCCACTGCGGGGGCCGCCAAATCGGCTCAGAAAGCTCAGAAAACTAATTGAGCCTGTCCAGTTTTGGCCCTCGACAATTGAGCTGACAGGCAACCTAGATCAGCTCAATAAGGCATGGGCAAGCTGAAAGGCTCATACCAGTTTAACAAGTCCAATACCAGCTCAGGGGACACCAATCCAGCTAGGGGCTTTATGAACAAGCCATGGACCTCCTAAGAAAATCCTATCAGGGGCCCTAGACCAGCTCATGGCTGCTTCAATAATTTCACCTAAGGGGTTCTTTTCCGCTCAGGGGGTCCCAAACCAGCGTGTGGTCTAAGGCCAAGCCAGTAAACTCATTTGCAGTACCCTCTCACGACCCTAGAACAGCCCAGGGGCTACCTCCAAAACTCCCTCTCAGGAGGCTCAAAACCAACTCAGGGGGGGGCAAAATCAGCTGATACCAGTTAACGGGTCCCGACAAAGTCAGGGGCTCCAGTGCCAGCACATGGGTTTTAAGATCAGTGTGGGGGTCTGGTTATCTAAAGAGGTCCCAGATCAGCTGAGGGGACTCAATATCAAGTCAGTTGACCCACCAACAACTCAGGGAACCAGGCCTGCTGAGGGACCCCAAAGCCACTCAAGAGGTTCAGAAAAACTCAGGGGACGACACCGGCCGGGTGCCCCAAGTTCACATTTAGAACCTCCTGTGCAAGTGTCTCTCAGGAGGCCCAAAGAACAGCTCAGGGACCCGTAGTATAGCTCCATCTCAGTAGGCCCGAAATTACACTCAGGGGGTCCCAAAACCATCTGAGGGAGACCCAATACCCATTCAAGATGGTCAGACAACATAAAAGGCCCCAAAGAACTCACGGGTCCCAGTGCCAACTTAGGTGTCTAGGTCAGCCCGTGTCTCAAGATAAGCGGCCCACAGAGTAGACCAAGGGCTCCAGAGAAACTCTGATCTCATGAGGCGCAAATTCAACTTAGGGGTGCAAACCAGCTCAGGAGTCCGAAGATCACCTGGAAGGCCCCATAAAAGTTCCGAGGTCCCGGACCAAATAAGGTGCCCACGATGAGCTCAGTGGCCCGGGTCCACACTCTTAGAGGTTCAGTGCAGCCAGGGGTCTCAAGATCACTGCAGGGACCCGAAGGGCGCTATGTAGCCAAGTCGCTGAAAGCGCCCTAAACCCCCAATACACACACGCAGGGGACCCGACCATGTAAAGGGCCCAGTCCAGCTGAAGGGTCAGACCAGCTCAAGGGCAAACACAAGCTCAAGGGCCTTAACCAGTTGGAGGCCTTTGCCTATTTCAGGGACCAAAGACTAGCTTAACTTCACGGGATCCCAAATCTGCTAAAGGAGCAAGCGAAGGGGGAGAGGGGAGACACCAACGAGGGGATTCCACGTAGGTTCGATGGCCCAGCCCAATTAACCTCGCCCACGGGGGGCATGATGGCCCCCTAAGGTTTTCGGGATAGCAGAAAAACGACGAGGCGCAGCACCGCGGTTGTGGGCTCTACCTCCCTGCATCATTTTCCCATCATCCCTGAAATTTTTACCCCGGGTCACCCAAGGTCAGGTCACCAGACGAGGTCAACCAAGGTCACCTCACTTCACCTTTAGAGCTCTGTAAGAGCTACATTTCAAAGTCGATCAATTTGAAACTTCCTACACTTCATGACCCCTCCAGGGTCTACAAGGTGTATATCCGGGATTTTTCGATTTCGTGCCCTGAGGTCAGGTCACGAGGCAACCTCTCCCATTGGAAAAGCATGGGAAAAGCTATTTTATGATATAAAAGCCACAAAAATGATTGCAAATACTCAGACTGCTCAGAACAGCGTTTTTCGACACCCTTTCACGGATCCCAGGGGTCATATTTGCCCTTTGACTTTTCCAAGGTCATCCAAGGTCACCAGGGTCAAAACAGTATTTTGACAATAACTTTGACCTAATTGAGCTAGAGCGATGAAACAAACACCATCGTGTTTGTCTTGTCACTGGCTTTCATTTGATATACGGCAAGGTCACTTTTTGACCTTTCGTGACCTCAGGTCATATTAGGTCACGAGGTGACCTCTGGCGGTCAAACCACTGGTGGGAGGTCTTTATGTTCCACATAGCGGAAAAAGTACTGGCAATTTGCTATCAAATGTACTTTACCAGGCCTCAATAGCTCTAATGACATAAGAGTTATGCCCAGTTGGCTTAATCATTGCATATTTGAGTGAAAATAGCCGATCTTGACCTAATTTGACCTCTGGAGGTCAAACCATTGACCTGAGCACTAAAACATGCGAAGTAATTTCTTACTGAATTCACGCGAGCTTTCTATTGCACTTTGCAGATTTGCGCTAACGCCCATATTTTCGGAGATAGAGGGGGCCATCGATGGCCCCCGTGGGGCGAAGGTGGCGCCGGACCCCGGTGGGGCGCGGGTTAAGGGGCCCTAAATCAGCTCAAAGAGCGCCAACTCAACTCAGGTAGCCATACCAGCTCAGGGGTCCTAACACCGCTCGGGAGCCTTAACCCTCACCCCGGTGGGGGGGTGTTTGAACACTCCATCGAGTTTTTCCGGCGGCAAGAAACAACAACAGCGCGAAGCGCCGCTGTTTTTGGCACACCTTATCCTTGATGAATTCCGCAACTTTCCCCAAAATTTGAAGGTTGGGTCATCTCAGATCAGGTCGCCAGTGCAGGTCAAGTGACCTCATCTCCAAAAATTTTTTAAGGTGGCATTAGTAAGAAACAGGAGAAGCAATCGGATTGAAACTTATACACATAATGGGCTCACCGAGTGCTACAACATATATTTCCGGGATTTTTGATATCGATGAATTAAAGTCAAGTATGGAACATGACCTGTACATTGGAAATAAATGGGGAAAAATTTAAATTGGGCTTTATTTGTGTAGATACAGCTGAGAATACCTTATTATTCTCCAAATCGTAGTATATTGGCCCCTTTCCAGATTCATGGTGCAATTTTTGACCTCTGACCTCTGAGAGGCCATCTGGGGCTATTTAAGCAGTCTTCAGACTTAGGTCAATAAGTTGCCATGAAATAACGATACAGCTTTTATTTTGACATCATTGCGTTTAGATTGCTATTGCAAGTCGATTGATATGCATATTGACTTTGCCGGGTTAAAAAGTGACCTTGATCTGACCTGAGGTCAGTTCATTTTTGTGTTTTGGCCTAGCATGGTCATATTATACATCATTCGATTCGCCGTGAGGACTGAAAGCGAATGATGCAAAAATGTCAACTCAATGTCAGACGCTAGAGCCAAAAATCTCTCCTCAAAATCCCCTTTCTTTGACCTGTCATAACCGCAATATTGACCTGAGCCAAAAAGTGACTGATATAGTATCTTTATGAATTTGTAAGAGCTATCCGCCAGCTTCACGCTTTCTCGTTATCCCGCAAAGCGGCCGAGTTCGAGGCGGGGAGGGGTGTTAAAACACTCCCTTGAACTTGGCTCTTATACAGGATAGCAAAAATGATTGCGAAGCTGTTGGATAGCTAAACTACATGATCACTTTTCGCTCAGGTCAATATTGAGGTTATGATAGGTCAAAGAAGGTGGCATGTTAGAGAAGATTTTCCGGGCTCTAGCGTCTGACAAATTGGAGTTAGAATAATTTTTAGGCACCATTCACTTCCTCTCATTACGGCAAATCGAATGATGTATAATGTGACTACACTAGGTCAAAACATATACATGACCTGACCTGGGGGCAGGTCAAGGTCACTATCTAATCTAGCATGGTCAACACGCACATCAATCGACTCGCAATAACAATCTAAACGTAATGATATCAAAATAAAAGTTTTGTCGTCATTTGCTGCTAAGTTATTGACTCAAGTCTGAAAATGTGTTTAATTAGACCAGATGACCTCTCAGATGTCACAGGTCAAAAATCGCAACATGAACCTGGAAATGGGCCCAGGACACCACGATTTGGAGAATACGGAGGTGGTATCAGCTGTATCTACCCAAATACAGCCCAATTCATGTTTTCCCCGTGCATTTCCAATGGAGAGGTCATGATCGGTACCTGATCCTAGGTCATCGATATGAAAAGCCCGGAATACGTTTTGTAGCGCTCAGTGGGTCCATTATATGGTATAAGTTTCGATCTGAGAGATTCACTCATTTCTTAATTATGTCTCCTTAAACATTTTTGGAGATGAGGTCACTTAACCTACACTGGTGACCTGACCTGAGATGACCAACCTTCAAATTTTGGGTAAAGTTGTGCAATTGGTCAAGAATAAGGTGTGCTAAGTACGGCCGCGCTTCGCGCCACCGTTTTTTCGTGCCGCTGGAAAAACCCGAGGGGTGTTCAAACACCCCCACCGGGGCGAGGGTTAAAGTGCCCCACGTTTTCCAAAGTGGCCGGAAAACCATTCGCCGCCAGAATACCTTAATCAGCCACCTTGGTGAGAATGCATGAGCATGTTGATTGGTGAACCAATAATAGGCTTTCAAAATCAGACCTATATTTTGAGACGGTCGCAATCGCGCGGTCACACCAGTTCGCCTGCACTACAGACCAAGTGGTGACGTAATAACGCCATATAATCAGGTTATATGTCAAGGTCACTCCACATAAAGGTCAGTGTCATAGGTTAAGGTCGAATACTCTTTTCAAGGTCAAACCCTCATTTACCACCCAATGGCTCCTACAGTGCCAGTTATATTGTATGTACATTATTGGGAATGTGTCGTATTACGACACAATCGTATGATTACGACGTAATCATAGGTCAGGGACCTTGAATTACCTTGACCTCAAATTTTCAGAGGACATTGTTTGGGTCCTTCCCCCTATGACCACAGTCCACTTGTACTTTTTAATCCTGTCCAATTTGCTTTCTAGTTCGGTTTTGGAGTCTGAGTCTCACTTAAGGTATCATGGGACTTGTCACGGAGAGCCCAACCCACCACCCGACCTCACCACCGGGAATACACTTTCAGTGTATTCCCCGCCTTTTCTGCATAATCACCAGAGTTGTGCGACTCATGAGTCAGAATCAGAGTTTCAAAGAGACTCATCAGAGACTCAACTCAAAATCTGACTCATTTGCTCTGAGTTGAGTTGAGTTGGTTCATATTGCAAGAATGAACTGAGTTGAGTTGACTAAAAAAACTGGCGATTCAAATGAGCTGGCAAAAATGTGACTGAACAGATCAATATGATGCTGCCTTTAAGTGTTTGGATATGCCTACGTTTTTCAATGCTGTTAGCTATATCAAATATCCTGATCAGTTGACTTATTATTCCACTAGCGTACAAAGTTAGATCTCTAGAGAGCTCTGTGCTCCGTGACCTTTTCTGATGGGTAATGCCTATGGGCATGTATTTTTTCTCATGATTGATGTAACCCTATGCAGCTAATAGGAATGGAAAATAAACAGTTTGAAGATATTACCATGGTTTATTTTTATTGATATTGGTCTATTATTGATATATAAATTTTGAAGTTAATTTATTCGCATATTCTTAACATAAATATGTTGTATTGTTTTAGTTGATGCAGCGTTTTTATTATTTTTCTATTTTATTTGTTATATTGCTTGTTGCATTTATTACTAATTAATTCATTTTGAATTATTGATTTATATAAGATTATTTATGAATAAAGTTTATTTTGAACTTAAGCCAAAGCTGAGTCGGCTTGGGTTTTGAGTTGAGTCAGAATTGAGTTAGGCGGATTGAAATTTGAGTCAGAGTTGAGTCGGCTTACTGAATTTCTTTTGGTGAGTTCAGCTGGAGTTACGTCAACCGTTTTCTGCATGCGACATGAATACAGCCGACTCATCAAAATTTAGAAATGAACAACTCTGATAATCACGGAATTTCCAAGTAGGTCTCCAGCACGGTCCATGTGTGACCGTTACGACCTCGTTTGACCTTGAAGATACTGACCTAGGTCAATGAAACGTAGCCATAGCGTAGATCACCATCGCCCCACGCATCCTCCCCCAACGGGCCTTTGTTTCCGAAATCTCAGGGTGGCACTTTAGGACCCCTCCACTGCACGTTGACCCCCGAACCCTCTCCACTGTCCGTGTTAAGGTAAGAGCCTGGCCCAACACTAAATCACGTGCCCTCCGTGAAGGATTGACTTGGGGTGCTGCTTAGTTCAGGTGAGGGACCTTAGACACAGCTTTGCGTCAGCTTTTCCTGATGCAAAGCTGTGGCGCGGCCCCTGGTCTCTAGGACCTCTCTACAAAGAAAATGCAAAGGAACAGATGTCAAACTATGACTAAGCCTATCTCACAAATGCCCCGAATTGATCCAATATCACTTATGGGTCAGAAAACAGTCTGCAAGGGCAGAAGTTGTAGGACACCGGATGACCCCCAGGTTCTCTTGATTTCCAAATCAGGGGGGGTCCTGACTCCCAAACCCCCTCCCCCGAATCTCCACCCATGGGTCGAAGTCCCACTGATGTCATCAAAGACTTGTCACGGAGACTCCGACACCACCACCCGAACGAGCAGCTCCCACAATGAAGGGTTAATTAAGAAGCCAAAGTTGAACGTCCCTCAAAGCACAGGGACAGCCGCCTACCCCAGGTAACCCACTCACCAGCCAGTGGCCAGCTGACCTACTGTATTTAAGGTGCCTACCAGCTGCCAGCTGACCTACTGTATTTAAGGTGCCTACCAGCTGCCAGCTGACCTACTGTATTTAAGGTGCCTACCAGCTGCCAGCTGACCTACTGTATTTAAGGTGCCTACCAGCTGCCAGCTGACCTACTGTATTTAAGGTGCCTACCAGCTGCCAGCTGACCTACTGTATTTAAGGTGCCTGCCAGCTGACCTACTGTATTTAAGGTGCCTAACAGCTGCCAGCTGACCTGAATTTTGCCAGAAGCTGCAAAAATGTCGGGTAAGAGGTAGATGAAGCACGGTGGCGATGCGTGATGGTGTTTTTTTACTACCTGTGGAAACCTGAGGAGGCCGGTTACCCACCCCCTCATGTGGGTGCGTGTTAAAGCTCTTAAACTCTGATACTTGGAAGATTGCAATTTCGTAAAGACAATGCAATGCCATTGCAAGCAACCGATTACAACAGCAATCGCTTTGTTTGCGGTGTTAAACATAAGGCTATTCTACTGCAGTGGTCTGCAGGCCGTCTGCATACCTTTCTTAGGTGCTAAAATTTATAGCAAGAAAACATTTTTTTAGATTTTTTACAGAAAGATAATTTATGAAGCAAAGTTTTGAGATGTCTGAAAGGCCAATTTCAACTACCAAAAGTTCAAGCTAGGTCAGAAAAGAAAAGTTCAAACCAATAAAAAGTCAATTTTTTTACAATTTGGTTATTTATATTCTTTGTTTCAAGACCAGTTCAATTATATACAAAAATTATTGATCAGGCGATGCGTTTTTTAGTTATGAAGCATCAATGATGAGTCGACAAGGTGACCTCCCGAAAATGTTTCGGGATATAACTGGGTCACTAGGGCGTTCATAAAAACCTTTTTTACTTTTCATTTTAGAACCCACTTTTTCCCCATTATATATTCAATTCTAATTTCAATGAGCCCCATTTCAAGCGTCTACGACAACGGGAAAGATCGCCTCAAAACGGTTAAAGATGTAATGTTTCAGGTGCCAGATTGGCCACCCGGCGCTGCAGTCCCCCGTTGTTACATTGGCGTGAAAAGGGTGCATAACAAACCAGTAAAGACAGCGCGGCATGTATGTACCTTTCGCTCTGGGGCGCGTTTCATCAGCTCTGCGCTTGCACGTCTCTGAGACCTCTGACTTCTGAGGCCTCTGACTTCTGAGACCTCTGACTTTTGTTGGTAAATACAAGCGGGGGTCTGTCCCGAGAGGGACCGGCTTCTGGAGTGGGGTCTGCAGACAGGAGCATTCCCTTCAGCCAACCACGGTGTTCTGCAAGAAAGTGGTTGTTATGTCTCCCGACTTGCTTCCACTTCCTTCATTTTTACGATGAAACTTCTTATTTCATTCTTTTGAGAATCAACCACAACTTTGCTTGTTCCACAAGTCATCAAATGTTCTTTGGCCTTTTTCAGAGTACCATAGCTTATGTCATCCTGTTTCATGGTTGCTTCAAAGAAATATTTTCTTATCATCTTTGAGCCCCTCGATATCTAGGGGAGACTGAGGTCAATTGTAACAAATTCCATATTTCTGGTTCTGGAGAAATAGTGCTTTATTTGAGCACTTATAATTATATTTTCATCAACTTTGAAGATTTTTCAATGTGACAGACGTAGAAAGATTTCAAAATAAAAATTAGGGGTCAAGATTTCACTTCTACAAATTTAGTTCAGCTGTTACAATTGACCCCACGTTAGGGGCCATAGCAACAGCACCGGGGTCAATTGTACCACGTTAAAGCCGTATGAATTTCGACGATTTATTTGTACCATAAAAAACATTCTAATGCGAACACTTCTGCATCTTTGGCCTTCACTTCAGCTTCATGGACCGTCTCCAGTCGAGTCCCGCGTTCAGTGGTGCATGGTCGAAAACGACATAGGCGGATCCAGGATTGCCGATCGGGGGCGCCTTCTGGGGGCGGAGCGTTATTTGGTCCGGGGGGCGCCACTTTTGACCGGCAAAACCTATCAGATGGGCGCAAAATTCTATCGGTGGGCGCCGATTTTCTCATCTGGGGGAGGGGTGGGAAGCGACCTTTCAGGGGGCATGACCATTTCAGGGGGCGCCGAGGTTCGATGGGGGCACGTGCCCCCTGGATCCGTCTGTGAAAAACGAGGCATTCTCTGAAAGTGCGAGACATTTGTTTGAAAACAGCCGATGCAATTCTTTTAGAAGATGATCACAAAAACGAATATCGGTGATTTGAATAATCCCTTTAAATGACCTGAATATACCACGTTCAAAATTTTTGCCAAAATTTACTTATCAGTCCGGTCAGTAAATCTTGAACTTATTGCCGAAAAGGAATGACCCTTTCTAGGACCAAAAAGGTATCATTTTGGGCACATTTGCCTATTGGACTGACTACCTACTCAAATATATTTATAATTTGACTAAAATCTCGTTAATTTTTCAAACTGGGCACATATAGCCTTAGCAGCTGGCGTACCCTGAAACCCCAATTATCATCGTTAGTTTTCAATATAAGAAATATTATATAGGGCAGCTCACACTGCCACTTTCCCGAAACATATACCAACCTACGAACAAACATATCATTGGAAAGCAATGTGATTATCATAAACAGTAGCGCACCCAGGGGGCAGCGAGCCCGCACCCCACCTTCCCCCACCCCACTGGAGAATCCAGGGGGACAAATAGAGTAATTCCCCACAAATCGCCCGTTTTTGTCTATTTTCTTCAAAATCCATATTTTCCCGATTTTAGGCCGCTTTGCCCCCCCCAACGGTCGGCCTGGATCCAGGCTTGCCCCCCCGACGTGTAAAGTGCCTCCTACCAAAAACAGTTGGCACTATGTCTGCAAAACAAAAAGTTCATCACTCCCCCGCCTCTGCCCCTCCCCTCAGGATATGAAGATTGGTCCCTTTGGGTGAACAAGTGCGCCCCCTTCATCGGCCTGAGGTCCCCTCGTCAGCCCCCCAAACGAACATCCTGGATGCGCGCCTGATCATAAAATCAGTAACCTAGCTACTGCATTTGTGCAGTAGAAGCAAGTTTAATACGTCGTAAGGCCATAGGGGCCAGCATTGCTACATTTGACCCTGAGAGAAATGTTACAATTGACCCCATCCAAACGCGCAATTTTTTAAACCAAATTGCCGCTCAACGAGCTGGCCTAGGCGACAGATTCTGTGCTCATTTCGTAGCTAATTTAACACTCTTTATGCACTGAAACTGTTTCTGCTGTACCTTATCATACCCATCAGTAAGCTAATCATCTTTAAATATTTCAAAAGTTACATAACACCCTCAAAAGCACATAATTGTGAACAGCGTCTGACTTACCTGCCGCACCAAGTTGAAACTTTGTTAACGAAGGCAGCACCTGATTGCGCATTTCCAGTTGTGCCACAAGCGCCATCCATTGACTAGTTTAGACAATATGGCCAGTGTTACAATTGCCCCGTGTTACATTTGACCCCATTCTCCCCTACACACTGACAAATTTGGTGCAAATCAATCGACACTTATAGCTACGTCCCACTTCTCAAAACGGTTCACTTACTGAATCCACCCAGTGCAAATCACAGCCTGAGCAACGGAAAGTCCTTAAGGCCCCATAGCCTCCTCCCACGTTTCAGCCGTATTGCCTTCTCAAATTGCAACAATGGTGACACCGGAACTGTTCGGTTCATATTGTCATGAAATCTGTTTGTGAGTGTGCCTATTTTCCTTTCGTACCGCGCCCGAGCGTGCGCCCGACCCCGGTGCCCGGACGTCGGGAGGTGAGAGGTCCGACTTAGTTAAAGGGAATGTGGCACCTTCATAACGTGATTTTAACTGAGATAGCCAAGTTGTAAAGCAAGTCGGAAAACCCGGTACTCCATATGTTATTTGTCTTGAAACTCGACATTTCCGTAGAAAAAAACTAAGACCTACCTGACACCAGCCCCCCTCAGCCCCCTCATCAGCCCCTCGCCATTGTTGTGAGCTGCTGGTGTGACGACATACTCTGACGTCACGAGGAGCATCAACCAATCGAAGCCCTTGAAGCGCTTCAAGTATGGTAGTGGTTGCCAGATCGTGACATCATCCACAGGCTGATATTTATTTATTTTTCTAGAGGAGTATTTAAAAAATCAAAATATTGAGCTTATGGTACATTCTTTAGAGAAATCATGAGCGGTTTCATTATTTTCGGCTAAACGTATGCATAATTGGACTAAATTCCAGGATTCGACCAAGGTGCCACATTCCCTTTAAATCGGTCTAGAAAAGTTTCGTGCACGTATGCGCACCAAGTCTTTGTTGTGAATGGTAAAATAAAGTGTGGTGATTAAGTTACAATACATTTCGGCGCGGATCCAAGCGGATCCCATCGGAAAATATTCCTCTCAAATTTTTGTTCAAGTTCATTTTTTTCGTATAAATTGTTATTCTTCATTGCCCGTTAAAAATTGGAGTTTGACGTTAAACGTCATCACCATGAGTAGCAGAAAGTTTCGAACTTTTGAAAAGGTGGCTTATATTAAAAGATTTTCATTAAAATCATTTTATCAAATGGATGCAAAGCCGAGCGTTAAATAGACGAAATCTCCGGTTGAACGTGACTCATCGCAACCTCTCACTTTAGTAAGCAATACAGCCCGACCGCTGATAGGTTCGAAGCAATAAAAGCCAGATTCGAATTCAGGGGTCGATCTTATACCAGAATACATTGGTCGTTGGTCCCATTCGACAAAATTATTTTCCAATTAATCACGACATTTTGGGGCCCGCGGGCCCATAGTGCGCTGCCTGCGCGGCACCGATAAATTTTCAAACGGTTAAAAATTTCAAAAAAATTCAGAAAAGAATGAGAGAAATTCAAAGGTTTGGAAAAATGTCAACAAATGATCAAGTGGTTTCTTGGACATATTTAAAACCCACGTGCTAAACATGATTTGGTACCCTCGATTATAAGTGCCTATAAATTGATATATTGGCTAGTTTGAAACTTGAAATATGGTATAGTGTACCAAGAAAAATATAATGAATTGACAAATGTCACTTGTGTTGCTAATGGCAACGCCTTTTAGCTAAAACACTTCCTTTGCATTCGTATTCATTTTTTGGTGCAAATCAAATAGCTTCCATCTGGCACAAAGAATTATCAGTTCATACGCTGCTTTAACGTCCTGGTAATTTGAAGACTTCTGATTGCTAACAGAGGAAAATCAAACGAAACAAAATATTAGGCTTAGTAGTCATTTTTTGGCAGAAATAAGGCCCAATACATTATTTTCAACATATATTGATCCCAAAACGGCCTCAGTCCGCAATTGCACCAGGGTGCCACATTACCTTTACTCTGTTCAACTAAAAATCTTCAGAAAAAAGATATCCTTCTCTCAAGGTTCGCGTGCTTGCCAGCTGATAATATTTTGGTTATCAAGTATTGAAAGTTCTCAAAATCCTTGCCCCGAAGGCTTTGCAGCCCGAGGAAACCAACTACCACTGGTATACAGGATTATGGGGTTGTTTGCAAATGTAATAGATATAATTGAATTTAGGCTGCCAAAACTTCATTTATGTAAGACACATATTCACATAGATATAAACCTCTCATTAGCGTGACGGTTGGGTAGGGCCGGGCCTGGCCGGGTCAGTCCTACCTGATAATTTATCCATATGAAGGAACAAACGTGGCGAACGCTACGCACCCACTCAGTAATGAACGTCTGCTTCTCTCTAAAAGTGTGTGTTGATGTGAGGACCAATGAGGAGAGATCTGGCCTCCTACTGAGTGCTCGCTGACAAAAAGCTGATAGTAAAAACTATAAATGGACCATCAGTCATTTTCTTAATGTCTGCGAATATCGGGGAAAGCATGAACTTAGTGGGGCGAAACAAACAGCATTGAACTGACTGGGATTTCACTTTTCGATGTAATTTAGTGACCCAGGTGCTTAGTTTAGCGAATGCAAATTTCACTGTTTCCACTTGGAACACCAATTTTCACGAATCTCAATGCTCACACGATCTGTTTCCATTTGGAACACCAATTTACAAGAATCTCAATGCTCACACGATCTGTCACTCTTTCCTGAATACCATGTATGTACTTGTGCGCTAAATCGTGCCAAGCTTAGTATATGTGTATACAAAGGTGTTAAACGTATGTGTTAAATCCTACCGTATAATTCATTAATGCGTAGCTCACTAATCGTACTGACATTTTCAACTGTAGCAAGTGGTGCATCATTTGCATTCCCCTCTGTTCACCTTCCCAGTTGACCCAGATCCTCACCACCCACCCTTCCCCCCCACTATGAGTGCAGCAGGCGGATGCAGCGTCCGGGGGCATCAAACAGCTGAAACACTTGTCACCTCAGCCTGCCGCCATCTGGTCTGGACGCAGGCTTGCCCTTCGCCGGGATTAAACCTGTGCTCTTTTGGAGGACGGTCCCAGTCTTCTGTAACGATCTTCACTTTTTTGCGCTAACACATGGATTCGGTGATAGTGTTTGTTGGTTGCCTGCGTTCATCTGCTGTTTGTTCCTGATGGCGGCAGATTCCCATGCTAGATTTGAATGGGATCAGTTGCTACTTGATCCCCTTTGTATTCCACCTAAGCTTACGTGAGAATTTATCAGCCAGACTGATGGGAGTGTGGACTGGCGATCCGCTCCGCCGCTGCTGCTCCTGAGAAAGAATGTAGAGTGCGGAATAAACTGTTACACAGTCGTTTGATGTCTATCTACCAAATGAGTGGCTACCCCCTCTGTCGCCGGCTGTTCTGAGCCTCGTGCTTGGGGAGAGCTGTAATTGTGCCGTCGGACATCTGGTGGCTGACACAGCGCAGATGCCACCACCGAGCTAGCTGCACCGAATCTTGATGAGGGTTCAAGGAGACCATTTATCTCGAGAAATTTAGATGTTGTTGATCAACTACCAGGGTCATGTTGTTTCTATAAATTATACGATGTGGTGAACACATTCATCTAGCATCGCAAGTGATGTCAGCACAGATACCAGTAATGACAGCGTGGAACATAATTTTCAACATGAGGGGTTGAGTTTGAAGAGACGTTGTCGCAAAAAAATGTTATGGGCCGGATCAAAAGTTACAAAAATTTATTTCAGAAGCCATATTCTCATGTTTGAAAGTTCGGCCCCAAAATGCCCAAATCTGTATCTGGCAGCACATGACGGAGTGATTGTAAATATTTGGCTTATCGTTGCAGAGGTTGGTAGTCCGCAGGGGGTAAAACTTTCTTTGTCATAAAACAATATAAAGCAAACCAAAATTGTATTAAACTTTATTCAAAACGATTTTGTAAACAGTATCCATTACACAAAAGTGTTATTTTTAACAAAATTGTACATTTGGGTGAAGGGAAAGTGAAGGTAGTGAAAGGAGACATTAATGTAAGGCTAGAGACGTAGACAAAATTGAGATTGAAAACTCCTATCCGTTAGAGCCCCGGCTGTAAGTCCAAGTGTCACGGAAACCATGATCTCTGCATACTGATTCTCAGCTCTGTCCGGATCGCCTCATTGTACATGGAAACTGGGTCTATGTTTTGCCATGGCCAGAAAAAAGCAGGACATACTATGACAATCAGGCCAGAACACATTTTAAAGAACCCGGTGCCCTCATTATGCACAGGGGCGCAGCCAGAGCTTTGGTATGGGGTGCACACCATTTTTGAGGGGCACCGCAGGAGAAAAAGGGCACTTTTTAACGTAACCTAAAAAACTTACTATATCTAAATTTACCTCAACTTTTGGGTGTTTTTGATAAAATAAAAATCCAAGTGAAGTATTTACGGAGAAGGAAAACTCGATTAAAACCGGAAAGGCATCACCGAAATATCATGAAAATAGCCCAAACCACGACTGTTTCGGATAGATTCAAGGACAAATCAAATCAGTAGAGCCTGTGATATATTATATATATATATATATATATATATATATATATATATATATATATATATATATATATATATATATATATCACTATGTGCAAGCAGACAAATTGGTGTCGAAAATTCATTTGTTATGCCCTCTGGTTTTGTCGTAACGAGAGATCCCTGGTTGAACGCGGATTAAGTTCCTAGGTTCCCACAATGGCCGTGGGAGGAGTGTCCTAGTGATATTGGATGAATACAAATTGATATGCCGGAATAATTTGGGATATACTTTTCTAACGCGTTTATAAAGTTCCATATTTTCAAGGACCGGTCCCAGTTGGAGTAAAGAAAATGTGAACATGCCGGTGGTTTGGATGGAAATGGTGTGACAGGGCTGCGAATTGTGAAAACTAGTTCTTTATTTAAATGAATTGGCAGAAGTCCTGATTTAGAGGACTGTGCTCTGAGCTCGGTGGCACATGCCTTTTTATCACCCCTCCCCAGAATGCACTAGTATAATAAGTAATTTATATAACCAGGGGTGCCTGGGCATCACAAGCCGTTTTAGTGATGGCTCATTCCTTGTTAGCTCCATTTTACAAGGGGAGTTTGCACTGTGTCCTTATTCCCCATATATTCAAGACCAGCGCAGGGGGCCCCTAGTGTGAACCAGGGCCCTCCAGAGCAGCTGCCCCCACCCCCATCCCCTCAGTTGTGCCCCCAGGGACTAAACAAGCTCAGCGAGCCCCCGAGGTGATGAGAGTTGGCCTTGTGTTCGTATTCTCTGTCTATTTAAGACCAGCTCACGGGCCCCTGATGCAGATCAGAGCCCCCCAGAGCAGCTCATGCTTTACAAAGGAACTAGACTAGCTCAGTGGCCCCAGAGGTGTATTTGTATTTGTATTTATTTGAGTTATCACCTACAGGATGGCCCCAATAAACGGCGAAGTACAGGAGATAAAACATTGAACAATATGTACATACACAGCATTAAACAGAAGCGCTACAAGACCTTAATTAAAATGACCTAAAAGGAAGTAGCCATCAAATAATACCTATGAATACACACAGGCAATACAAACCATAAAAGACAACAGAGGACATAAAATATAATAAAACCTAAAAGTCCCTAAAAGACAATAAGCCATAAAAGTTCCTAAAAGACAATAAAAGCAATAAAAATCACTAAAATCATCCCATCATAGGGTACATCACTGGTACATAGAACAGCTAAGCTACAGAGAGGCACAAGGCTTTAACTTGACCGAAATGATTGGTAGGCATCCGTGAAAACATCTACTGTCGGGCACATTTGTAAAAATAAATTCAGTTGCCTCGGAAGTCCGTAAAGAGGCCTCTTGGCGGTGCCTACCCTGCATACGGCACTTTCAGCAGGGTTCGTGGTTGCTGACGGGTAGCACGAGATGGGACATGCAAGTAGAATGCCGCGAGAAGAGATGATGAAGAGATACGCCCTCTCAGAATGTTCGACAAACATGAGGTCATGCTGTTTTCGCCTAGCTGCTACAGAAACAACCCCAAAGTGTTTGAGCAGGTTTACATAGGCCAGTGATGGTGATGGGTGGCGACTGTGAGTTGAGCCATATTAAAAACTGGCTACCCGGCTCAATCGCTCGGTGTGCGACACAGCAGCTCCGTTCCACACAACGCTACAGTATTCCATGTTCGACCGCACATAGGCATAGTATGAAGTTAAAACAGATGAAACGTTGAGGTATCCTCTCGGGTTGGCCTTCTGAAAGGATCTAATGAGAACGCCCAGCGCACGATTTGATTTCTTCACAGTTTGGTCAATGTGCCCTAAAGGTCAATTTGTGTCCAGAATTATGCCTAAATCACGAATTGCCCACGTGCCTAGCACAGTGTTTCCAATGGTATAATTTGTTGCCAGTGGTTTAGTTTTCAGTGTCATCCGAAATGATTTGCATTTAGCTGCGTTTAGTTTCAGTTTCCAAATTTTTGACCACTGGCAGAGATGAGATAGGTCCTGCTGAAGGGCATCAGCGTCCGCTTGGCGTGAGATTTTCCGGTAAATTTTTGCGTCGTCGGCAAACATAAGAACCCGAGAGGAGATTCCCATTGGCAGGTCGTTTATAAAAAGTGCAAAGCACAACGCTGAGATCACACCACCTTCCGGTGTTCCCGACTCAACCTGACACCACTCTGAGCTCTTTCCGTTTACAACAACTCGCTGCTTTCTATTGTTCAGGTAGGAGAAAACCAATTTAGAGTTGAGCCAGAGACATGATACGAGTTTTTCAATTTGTGGACCAAGAGAGCATGGTCAACAGATTGGAATGCGGCCGAGAAATCTGTGTAGATACAATCTGTTTGGATGTTTTCTTCAATAGATGACCATGCAGTGCTCAAGTGATGCCAGGTTATCAGATTAGCTCAATGGGCCCCAGATAGGCTCATATAGCCTTGAACCAGGTCATGGTGTCCCAGAACAATTTAAGGCGCCAGATCACCTCAGGGGAGGGACTCAGACCAACTTAACACCCGCCCCGGTGGGCCTCCAAGCCACCTTCGCCCTGGTGGGGAGGGGGTTGTTTGAACACCTCCCTTGAACTCGGCCCCTATGCGGCATAGCAAAAAAAAAACGCGAACGCTGGTGGATAACTCATCAAAACTCATAAAGAACCTATATCAGTCACTTTTGGGCTCTGGTAAATTTTGAGGGAGGTCATGACAGGTCAAAGAAGGTGGCATTTCGAGTTATTTGGCTCTAGCGTCTGACAGAGTTGAGTTAGAATCATTTTGTAGGCACCATTCACTTCCTCTCGACACAGAAAATCGAATTATGTATGATATGGTTATGTTAAGTCAAAACACAAAAACTACCTGACCTCAGGTCAAGTCAAGGTCACTTTCCAGCCTAGTATAGTCAATATGCATATCAATCGACGCGCAATAGCAATCCAAAACTAGTGGTATCAAAATAAAAACTGTATCATCATTCCTGTAAAGGTATTGCCCTAAGTCTAAAAAAACGCCTTAAGTCTAAAAACCCTAAGTCTAAAAAACTGCTAAAGTAGTGGGGCCTCAGATCGCCTCTCAGAGGTTACAGGTAAAAATTTCAGCATGAACCTGGAAAGCCCAGAATACTACGATTTGGTAGATATGAAGGTATTCGCATCTGTATATACACAAATACAGCCCAATTTATATTTTTCCCATGCATTTCCAATGAAGAGGTCATGATCCGTACCTGACCCTAGGTCATCGATATGAAAAATCCCGGAATACGTTTTGTATTACTCGATGGGCCAATTATATGGTATAAGTTTCAATCCAATAGATTCACCCATTTCTTACTTATGCTAACTTAAAAATTTTGTAGGTGAGGTCACTTGACCTGCACTGTTGACCTGACCTGAGATAACCCAACCTTAAAATTTTGGAAAAAGTTGCGGAATCGATCAAGGATAAGGTGCGCAAATACGGCGGCGCTTCGCCCCGCTGTGGTAAAAAAGCGGGTGCGTAGCTGGCTTCCATTCAGCCGACCCGGGTTCAAGGCCCGGCGGCTTCCCTGAACAAGGAGCAAGCTGGCTCCCGAGAAACCCCTCCAACAGGGGAAGAGTTGGCGTAATCTAAAGTACCTGACCTTAGGTCAACAATATGCAAAATACCGGGAACATATTTTGTAGCCCCGTGTTAGCCCATTATATGATATCGGTTTCAGATGGATAGATTTACCCTACTCCGAGTTATGCAATCCCTAACATTTTTTGAAGTGAGGTTGCGTGCCCTGACCCGTGATGACCCGAACTCATTATTATTATTCAGGTCCTGGGGTGGAAGCGAATTCATAGCTAAAGGGCTGTGTTATGACAGTAGTGTATTAGATTTAGTGGCATGTGGTTCGGTTCACCAGCAGAGGAGGCGGAGGAGACTGAGACAATGTACCAAAAGACAGTTTTAATTTCTTTTGAGGCATGAAAGTGACCTACTTTGGTTCACAGTTTGAATGGACGTTCCCCTTGACGTTTACCACTTCTGAAGTAAAATGACAAAACCCAAGCACATAGTATTATGTTTCGAAAACGACAATAAGAAATTGAAAGCACACAGGGAAGAATAGACCAACTTCAAAGGATTAGTCCAATCAAAAGTCTTATCTGTTCTGACGGTAGTCCCCGTCCAGCAGCGGTAATACATGGGAAAAATCGACTTCGGCGGAAACTATTGGAGCGCCCAGTGAGTCAGTCGATGATGATTGTGTCTCCGCAGCAAGCAGCTCTTCAGTAACTGCCTCAGGCTGCTGTCTGGTTCTTCTTGAGTAATTGTGACATTTTCCGAATTTAAATTTACTCTGTCTTGTAAGAAGGCGTCTTTTGCGGAGAACACTCGACGGGTTCAGCACCAGGAGTTCTATTTTTGGTCCCGGAGCCGGGACCGGATGCTGGGCCCGGCCGAGACTTGGCCGGGATCAACTGGGTCTGTACCGGGACCGTGCCGGGACCTCTGAGGAATGGAGGGCGCAATAATCTTAACTAGGGCCTGTGTTCCTTGAGGGCCATATGATATTGAGATTAGTTAATTTTTAACCAATCAAGTCAGTTTTTCCTTAGCATTTATACGAATAAATAACCTAATATGGCTAACTACGCACAAATAATTGTCTTACTCAACACGCGCATTGACGGGGGTCTGAGCCACCTTCGCTTTGACGGGGGGGGGCGGGTACCTGCCCCCTCCCCCTAAGATCTCAAGAACCACGGTAGTTAGCGAAAAACGGTAAACAGCGTTGGGTAGCCCATCCACTTCTCCATCGAAAATATTTCAACCATTTTTTTCAGGTCACATTTAAGGTCACAAGAGGTCAAAACATGCCGCCATAGGGATAACATGTAAATGAAGGTTCTCGGCCATTTTATCTGAACAAGTAAAGATAGAGAAAAACCACTTGAACTGTGTGAATCCTCGTAGCAAGCTGAATCGAATGATATATAATTTAACCTTGCTAGATCAAATCAAGGATTTGACCTGACCTGAGGTCAGGTCAAGGTCTAATTACATAAAAGGCATATCATTAGGACTGCAAAGACAAGGAGAGTCTAATACAGCTAAGATAAATGCTCTATTAGCATTCGTTACTGAGTTATTCAGTCAAAACCATTTTTCCCATGTATTTCCAATGGAGAGGTCATGGCCTGTACCTTACCTTGGGTCATCGCTATCAAAAATACCGGAAAAATTTTTGGGAACTCAGTGGGCCCATTATGTGATAGAGTTTCAATCGGATAAGTTCAAAATGTTCCGACTTATGCTATCTTAAACTTTTTTGAGGTCATGTCACTTGACCTGTACTGGTGACCTGACCTGAGATGACCTAACCTTAAAATTTTCACAGAAGTTGTAAAAATGATGAGAAAAAGGGTATGCTGAGTACGGCGGAGCTACGCGCCGCCGTTTTTCTGCTGTCTCTGAAAAACCCGAGGGGCGGTGGGTACCCGCCCCCGTCAATGCGCGTGTTAAACCTATATGGGGCTGTTCATAAATT
This sequence comes from Lepas anatifera, assembly GCA_034440635.1. NCBI lineage: Eukaryota > Metazoa > Arthropoda > Thecostraca > Lepadidae > Lepas > Lepas anatifera. The sequence continues at coordinate 331,831 of JAOTON010001937.1, read as the reverse complement.
ACGTCACGGGGTCGAGAGTTGGGGGTGTCGTGCCGAAAAGTGGCATTACAGGGCCAGGGCTGGAGATCTCTTCTCGACTCAGGGGATTCGGGTGGGTTAACACGGCAATACAAGCCCTTATTTAGTTGTAATAAACTCCATTCGAAAATGAAATGAATAATTTATATATTTATTCAAAATAGTCACCAACAGATATAATCCACTCACAGACGAAGTCAGAACATTAGAAAAGACTATTCACATCACAAGAATCGAGAGTGTACTTCCTAAAAACCGTAAAAATTAAAATATATAAATATAATATGATAATACCATAACAAAATAAATGTAATAACATAATAATATATATAAATAACATAAAATAACAACATAACATAACAACAAATACAAAAAATATCACAATTACACCTAATTCATGGCTGAAATAGAAAATCGTCACTGGTTGAAACGTATAAGACAAGGCTGCAATTATTTTATTATTAACCCGGCTTTTTTCGGGACCAATGCCAGGACCACGTTGGGTCTTACCGGGACCAGTCGAGACCTGCCGGCGCCGAGACTGGCACTGGGACCAAGAATCTAGAAAAAGTAGATCCTCGAGTCAGAAAAATAAGTCCTCTTAGCCCGTGGCATTCTACCACGCCTATGTCGCACACAAATGTGACCACCAACACTGACAGCAGAAAACTGGCGTCCGAAACGAAGTAGCCACCTTGAAGCCATGCCTTATCACCATTTGACACACAACTGCCCAAGTAAAAATATCATACTAACTGTGGAGGATGTTGCCCCTAGCTTCATAAGCTGCACACTGGATATCTGACACCTTGTGCGTGTCTTAACACGCGCATTGACCGGGGGTCGGGTACCCACCCCCTCGGGTTTTTCGGATAATGCATAAAAACGGCGGCGCGTAGCGCCGCCGTACTTGGCATACCTCTTCTCTCATCATTTTTAAAACTGTTATGAAAATTTTAAGGATAGGTCATCTGAGGTCAAGTCACCAGTACAGGTCAAGTGATTTGATCTAAAAAAAGTTTAAGATAGCATAAGTCAGAGCAGAGTAAACTTATCTGATTGAAACTCATATCACATAATGGGCCCACCAAGTTCTCTGACATATGTTCCGGTATATTTGATATCGATGACCTAAGGTCAGGTACGAGCCATGACCTTCCCATTGGAAATACATGGAAATACATGGGAAAAATGGTTTTAACTGAATAACTTAGTAGCGTATGGCGATAGAGCGTTTATTTTAACTGCATTAGATTTTCCAGGTCTTTGCAGTTCTTATGATGTGCATTTTATCTAATTTGACTTTGACCTAACCTCAGGTCAGGTCAAATCCTTGATTTGGCCTAATAAAGTCATATTATATATCATTCGATTCGGCTTGCTGCGAGGATTCATATTGTTTAAATTGTTTTGCTCTATCCTTACTTTTTCAGATGAAATGACCGAAAACCTTCATTTACATGTTATCCCTATGACGGCATGTTTTGACCTCTAGTGACCTTAAATGTAACCTGACAAAAAAAATGGTACACATGTTTTCGATGGAGAAGTGGATGGGCTACCCACCGTCGTTTACCGTTTTCCGCTACCTAGTGTGGTTCTCGAAATCTTAGGGGGGCGGGCACCCGCCACCCCCGTCAAAGCGAAGGTGGCTTAGACCCCCGTCAATGCGCGTGTTAAAGGCACTGACGGACAAACCGAGGTGGAGACCGCACAACTGCGGCCAAGGTTCATCCGTCTTGGACACGATGTCGTTTCAACACGCAAAACAGAACAAGCTTGCCCAAATGCACAAGTCTCTTCATTTTCAGAATCAAAATGCATGACTCAAATCCGTAACCGATTAGTTGGGCAACGTTAAAATATGGCGAGTCGTACACCCTTAACCGAATTAAAATTGCAATGATTTCATCCTTTTGTTGAACACATTTTTTCCGCTTTTATTTCCCAGCTTTAATCATGATTGCAAGAGTTCATACGCTCCCGAGTCAATCTACTTACTGCCGTGCCCACGCACCGGCGCGGCGGCCGCACTGACGACGCGACGGCCTGGCGCGCCAGGCGGCCGATTTTTGCGCGCGTGGCGTCATTCTATGGCTAATTAAACATTGATAAAGTCTAGAACACAAAAAATTATTGACTTCACTAAACAGGGGAGATGTGGTTAACGTGAATTGCTGGCCACATTTTACAAAAATCGTTGGAAAATAATGGTCAAAACATCTAAAAAAAATGAAAATTTCGAATAAGAAACGAGATTCTTCAACTTTGGTTGTTGCATGCTCAATCTAATCCCGTGTCATTTGAAGCTAAGAAATGAAAGTTAATGCCCAAAATGATAGTCGTATATCACCATGTTATGACGAAACCGGCGATTTTCATGATTTTCCTCAAGCTATAACTCCGAAACCGTACGTCTGAGGAGAGAAATAATCTCAGATCAGGATTCCACGCTCCTGATAACCCAGTGGACGAACTTGGAACGAAATCCGAGATTGTGCTGTGTAGGGGCCTGGTCGATCTGTAATGGAACGCCTCTCTTGTTACCCCTTTTCATTGTGCCCCCGACTTTGGCTGTGTTTGTATGACACTAAAGCGTGAAAAATCAGCACGTGCGGATCGCCGGCTAAAAACATCTGTAATGTGTGCGATAGGAATCGATAACTGGAAATATCCGATCATATCCGGATGGAATCGAATAAAAAGAATTAAATATGGGCTTTTTATTTCGTTTCTGATCTTTGATTCAGAGAGATCCCGGTGTAGTTCAAGAAAAAAAGAGAAAAACGATGGGTCGTAAACGAAGGCGAGGCCAGTTGGCCTAGCTTCAGTTTTGTTTCAGTTTGGGCCTCGCTCGTTCATCAGCCGACTGACTCGACAGTGACGCGCAGACTGCCCGCCACTGCACGTCAAGTGCACCACTAATGCCTCGCTCTGTGAAGCCTCCGACTAAGCTGAGACATAAACAATACCGGTTACGAGGTTTGTGAGCCGGCAGTGACGACTGACCAGGGAAACGCCGCCGGGCCGCCGCAGCAGCACCAGTCAGCTCCGCACGCTGCTGTGGGCTGCAGCTCCGCCGGCGCGCTCGCTTGTGAGACTGTATTGCACAACTTGTGCTGATTGGACATTACTTTCGATTTCAAACTGATACCGCGCGCTTGTGACCTTGCGTGACGGCTTGGATTTCAAAGTGTGGTTTCGTTTAGGCCTTTTGTGAGCGCACAGCATTTCTGACGAACCTCGATTGTGTTCAAAATACCACAATGCTCTGGACGTTGTTGCCGATATTCCTGATGTATTATCTGACTTTCTGGTCAGTGGTCACATCGAAGGAGCCCCAGTCTGTGTTGTGCCACGATCACGCTGGCCGGGCGGGCACCTGCGGACGGATTCAAGACTGTCCCGCATTTGTCCGCGTGGTCAGCGGTCGAAATCCATCTGCGGACGAAATCCGCCAGCTGCGTCAGAGCCAGTGTGGCCAAGGTCAGGGCCAACTGCTTCTCTGCTGTGCGTACAGCCGTTCAAATCCGTTCGCTGGGTCGCCGGAGCAGCATCCCAACAGGGAAATCCTGGAGAGGGGCTCACTGTGCGGCACGCTAGTGGGAACCCGCATCACCGGCGGACGCACCGTTCCCCTGGAGAGGAACCCTTGGCTGGCACTGATCGGCTACTGGCAGCCGGATTCGGCTAACGTGACGTACCAGTGCAGCGGCGCGCTGATTGGTGGCCGACACGTACTGACAGCGGCCCACTGCGTCACCGCTCTCCCAGAAGGTCTCCGCCTGCAGTCGGTCAGACTGGGCGAGAACGACCTCAGAAGTCAGCTGGACTGCGATCCGGCAGCAGAGCCCCATCAGGGGCCGCCACAGTGCGCGTCGCCGCCTCAGGATCTCCAAATCCTATCTGTTGACATTCACGAGGACTACAACAAGCCCTTCCGAATGATGAACGACCTCGCCCTGCTGACACTGGATGGTGAAGCTCAGGAGGGCAGCACTGTTGGGAAGATCTGTCTGCCTTACGGCGACGACGGAGACTACAGCGGCGACGAGCTGACGGTCGCAGGTTTCGGACGTGTGGGTGCTGCCGACGGACCAGCCAGCGCTGTGCCGCTGGAGGTGAGACTGCCGGCGGTGGACCAGCAGCAGTGCGCCGAGGCTATCGCCCTGCTGGGCGGCCGCCTCAGCCGCCGCCAGCTCTGCGCCGGCGGAGAGCGCGGCCGCGACGTCTGCTTCGGCGATTCGGGCGCCCCGCTGACTGCGCCCAGCCGCGACGGAGACTCGGTCAGTGTAGTGGGCGTGGTGGCCTTTGGCGACAAGTCCTGTCAGGGTAACATTCCCGGCGTATTCACCAAGGTGTCAGCCTACTTGAACTGGATCCTCGATAGGGTCGCATGAGCTGCGTCGGCTTATCTTTTCCGGTCCGACCTGTGTTGGCATTTGCTGTGGAGGATCGTTACTCTCTGTGGAGGATCGTTACTCTCCGTGGAGGATCGTTACTTTCTGCGGAGGATCGTTACTTTCTGTAGAGGATCGTTACTCTCTGTGGTTGATCGCTACTTTCTGTGGAGGATCGTTAATTTCTGTAGAGGATCGTTACTTACTGTGAAAGATCGTTTCCTTCTGTGGAGGATCGTTACTTGCTGTGGAGGATCGTTACTTTCTGTGCATGCTGTGTTAAGGATGTGCTGGTGAGAAAGCGACCAGGGTACCTAAGGTAGATACGTGACAGCAGGGTCCGTATATGGGGGATGGGTGGCTTATTGGAAAGCACCAAAATCTCCTAAGCCACCGGTTCCGGGTTCAAGCCCCGGCAGAGCCTCTGAGCAAGTTAATCAGATCCCCCAAATCCGTCCTATCACGGTGAAAGTCGGCCACTACACTAACATTGACAGGGTTTAAAAGTTTTCTAAATACAACAATTATTAGCATCCGTATACAGCAAGACATCTTCAGATTGTCGTTCGCTAGGCAAATAGCGCGCTGAAAAGAAATTGCCAGAATGAAGGGAAAGTCGTGTACGGGAAATCAATAGTAGAACTAGAAGCCCCAAACCCAAAATTCCGGGCAAGGAAAAAAGCTTGACACTGTTTTTTTACGTTGATAGGTTCTGGAGTGCTGCGGTGAGGAGCATGACGATAAGTTGATAAGGTGTTCACTGGTTTGTGCCCTCGAATCCGGATGTCCCCTCGAATCTTCAGTGTTTTTACGTCCGGATTCGAGGGGATAGGCCAGTGAACACCTTATCAGCTGTTTAACAAAACCTTGATATTGTTAATTCGATGTAAATATGCTTGAGAGCCATGAGAGGCGCCGACATCCTTCTTCACTTTTTCAGTTCCGGCGCATTATAGGTGGCCCCTAACGGACTGAAGCTTGGTGGGTTGGTTTTCGTACCGCGAGTGCCGTTCACCACGTTCAGGGCAAGCTAGCCTCCCAAAGCGTCAATGGGTTTGTTTTACCTTCAACTCGGGCCATCTGGCTCAGAAAAGAGTGTCGCGAGCAAAAAATAGGAAAGGTGAAAAGTTGGAAGAAGAACAGAAAGCCTCTGACAGTGTCCTTGAAGCTCAGGTGGTCGAAGTTCCCCTTCGTTTACCCGATGTAAATGATAATTGTTAAGGAATATAAAAGTTGGAAAAGGAGTATTTGGCATATTCTAACGCCGTGGTGGGAATGTGAACAGGCAGTAGAACAGCTTACACCGCAGTCTAAAAAAACACAACCAGGTACGGCTGTGTCTGGCAATGATGGTACGGGCTGAGTGTTTCTGTGGTCTTCGGAAGTGTTCAACGCAAGTGGGACTTGATGGCCAGTTTGTTAAGCAAAGAAGAACTTCTTAGCTTTATTAAATAACTTAGCAATTTTATTAAATAATAATGATAGTTTAATAACTATATTAAATAAGTTGGCTTTTTCTGCATTTCATTAACTAGCTGGCCATCACTTGCAATGATAGGAGGAAAAGTGGAGCTTTGGGATCGACCAACAATGCTCCGTAGAGTCAAGTCAGGACATATCGTCCAGGTAGGCACGAAAAGTTCACCATGACCCCTGACATTTCCACCAAATTTTGCACCCAAGGTCCCTATACAAAACAATAATTTGGGTCAGTTTTCTGGTCCCAATGTCAAAGACGTCACAAGGTAGATGTCATGAAGGTTTTGAGGTTAGCGCAAACATTGAAGCAGAAATAATTTGGTATCTTAAAAGTGGCCCATCGAATTTAATTAACATGAATATCATTGGATAGAAGATACAATGGGCCATATAATAAAAGTAAAGGCTTTAACTTCAGGTCAAGTTTTGACCTCGTGACTTTGTGAGCTTTTCTTTAAAGGAGCGATTGTTTTAGAAATCATATGAGTATTTTTACTGGCACAGTGTATAAGTTAACCGGGTGGTGGATGATTTTTTTGTAACTCAGATTTAATAACAGGTCACAGAGTGTTGAGGGGTCCCACCACGGATTCAAGAATGGGGGGACGGCCAATTTTGTCAGGCCCCTCCACATTTGGGCCCCTGGAAAGAAATGGACCCCTACACAAAGCACACATACCCCTCATATGGATCAGCACAGGATGGCTTCTCCGAAGGTAAGTACCATGTGTTGTTCTTTGGCCTCATAGCAAATTAGGGAAGCCTAGCTGCCGGGACGTCACAAAAACTTATTTCACTCATTTTTTATGAATTAGCAAACCCCAAATAAAGCTGCTGGAACATTCGTCTGCATATTTTCCTTTTTGGGATTGGAATAAGAATGGTGTCACTTTTTTCTTAGAATGGGCCCCAAAACTTGCGAACAGTACTTCTTGCTAGTGTTAAATGTACATGGATACAAATAAATGTCTCCATTTTTATCTGAATTGCACGCTCCCTCCGTCGGCACACTATTGCTTGCACTCAAAAGTTCTGTTTCAATTTTTATTAAAATATGTCGTCAATCAATCGTCTTTTTCAACCCAAAAGTACAATCCAAACCAAATTAACCGGTTGCATAGGTTAAGTTGAGTAATGGACGCACTTTATTTTTACTCTTCGTAATATTTGTATTGTGTATTTGTCTTACACCAACAGTTCAAATGGCCTAATTACGGGCAGGGGCGGATCCAGGGGGGGACCGCGGGGGCCACGGCCCCCCCCTCGCCGGTAAGGTGCCCCCTCGGCACTAAGGCGCCCCCGGGGGGCCGCCTCCACTTGCTCCACATTTGCATGCCAAACGGAAATACTGGCGCCCCCTGGTAATTCCGCTGAATGCAAATACCACATTTTGACAACCTGCCCTGCATCACTGGCGCCCCCATGGTGCATCATTGGTGCCCTTATTTCACTCCGCCGACGCCCCCAAGCCTCTTCCACCTCTTGAAATCCCGCTATATATTACCGGCGCCCCACTCTTCCCTACGGCCGCCCCTATCTTCTAGAAATCCGTCTATATCACTGGTGCCTCCATGGTGCAGCATTGATGTCTCGTTTTTGCTCCAGCGGCGCCCCCACGCGTCACTGTGGGCGCCCCATCTTTTGGAACCCCGAATGTACCACCGGCGCCCCCATTGGGCATCATTGGTGCCTTCGTTTCACTCCACCGGCGCCCCCAAGCCTCATCGTGGGCTCTCCCACTACTTGGCATCCCGCTATAAACTATTGGCGCCCCAATCCTCACCACGGGCGCCCCCACCTTCGGAAAATCCGGTCTATACCACTGGCGCCTCCATGGTGCAGCATTGATGTATCGTTTTTGCTCCAACGGCGCCCCCACGCGTCACTGTGGGCGCCCCACCTTTTGGAACCCTCATGTACCGCCGGCGCCCCCATTGGGCACCATTGGTGTCTTCTGTGTACTTCACCGGCGCCTCACGCTTCACCGTGGGCGCCTCTGCTTTTTTAGAGCCGCTCTTTACCATTGGCGCCCCCGTGGTACATCATTGGTGCCTTTTTGCTCAAATGGCGCCCCCATGCCTCTTTGAGGGGGCATTCACCCTTTACCAGCCCGTTTTATACCCACTCTGTCTCCCCGCTACGTACTACTGGATCCCCACTCCCCACTACGGGCGCCCCCACCTTCTAACAATCCGCTCTATACCACTGGCGCCTCCATGGTGCAGCATTGACGTCTCGTTTTTTGCTCCAACGCCGCCCCCACGCGTCACTGTAAGCACCCCATCTTTTGAAACCCCGCATGTACCACCGGCGCCCCTATGGTGCATCATTGGTGCCTTCGTTTCACTCCACTGGTGCCCCCAAGCCTCTTCCACCTCTTGACATCCCGCTATATACTACTGGCGCCCCACTCTTCACTACGGGCGCCCACATCTTCTAGAAATCCGCTCTATATCACTGGCGCCTCCATGGTGCAGCATTGATGTCTCGTTTTTGCTCCAGCGGCGCCACCACGCATCACTGTGGGCGCCCCATCATTTGGAACCATGCATGTATCACCGGCGCCCCCATTGGGCAGCATTGGTGCCTTCGTTTCACTCCACCGGCGCCCCCAAGCCTCATCGTGGGCTCTCCCACTTCTTGGCATCCCGCTATAAACTATTGGCGCCCCAATCCTCACTGCGGGCGCCCCCACCTTCGGAAAATCCACTCTATACCACTGGCGCCTCCATGATGCAGCATTGATGTCTCGTTTTTACTTCAACGGTGCCGCCACGCGTCACTGTGGGCGCCCCATGTGCTGAAACCCTGCATGTACCACCGACATCCCCATTGGGCATCATTGGTGTCTTCTGTGCACTCCACCGGCGCGGCGCCCCCACGCTTCACTGTGGACACCCCCTGCTTTTTGGACCCGCTCTTTACCTCTGGCGCCCCCATGGTGCATGTTTGGTGCGTTTCTTTTTTAATATCAAACGGCGCCCCCATGCCCCATTGAGGAGGTCTTCATCTTTCAACAGCCCCTTCTATACCACCCGAGCCCCACTCTTATGATGCATTATTGTTGTCTGCTTTTAGCTTTATGGGCGCCTTCCCCCGCCTCTTTCCACCATCTTTTGACACATCGTTTCTTTATCACTGGCGCCCCCATAATGAATCATTGGTGCCTGTTCTTTGCTCCACCGGCGCCTTCATTTCCAGCCGTGGGCTCATCGGGAGCGCACCCACATTTCGACAAACCGCTCTGTCTGGCGGCATCCATGGTACACATTGGTGATTTTCTTTCGCTCTATTGGTGCCCCCACACTTCACTATAGGCGCCCACATATTTCTGCTGATTGCTTGATGAATCATTGGTATCTTACTTTTGCTCTATCGGCACCCAACCACATCCCCCACCACGCGCCTCTATGGGCGCCCCAACTTTTGACAGCATGCCCTGTGCCTCCATGGTGCATGATGGGTGCCTATCGTTAGCTCCATGAACGCACCAACAAGTCCCTGCCAGAAACCCCATGCAGCTTCTCTTTACTTTGAACTTTTTGCATCCCAAACGTGGCCCGTTGGCTTACCAGCGCCTCCCCTTGACAGCTCCCACAAATTTCACTGAATGCGAGTACCCCCAAGCTGTATCACCGGAAGCTCCAAACTTCAGCTTCGGTGTCTCCTTGATTACCAAATTGCGCCGTCAGCGCTCTTCCCATGCACTGTCTTCTCCTCCCTGTTGCCCAACCAGTGCCCTGTTCGTGTACCCTCCTTCTACCCTGTTGTTACCCTACCAGTGTCCCTATGATGGATTATTTGCTCCCACAGACGCTCCACTGACGGTTCCACGCCTATGTGCTGCAGGTGCCCCTTGCCTGCACCACCGGTATCCATAACTCCAGTCTCGGTATCGCCTCGGTGAAGTATCAGCGTCCCCCCGATGCACTATCACCATTACCATCCCTCACCCGAAAGCCCAAATAACTAACTGACTAACTCACCACACTTCCCCCGGCTATAGACCATCGGCATAGAATAAGGTGTACCACCGTACCACACTGAACTTTTGGCACTCCCATGCTGCATCACCGCTGGACTCATTTATATACCTAGGCACTCCCTCATATATCATGCCCCTGGGTCACTTTTAGGCGTCACACTTCAAAGTGGACCACCCTCATCGATTTTTTGACGCCCTCTTCTTTGTGGCTAGGCGCCCATATTTCACGATTGGCCGCCCTTTTCAGCTCTAGAGTGCCCCACTGCAACATGGACCACCCGTGCCTACCTTTGGCCGCCCTCTTCTGCATGGTTGTTCTCCTGTTCTCCACTATTGGCCGCTCCTTTGCAGATCTAGGGCGCCTCACTTCAATGTGGACTCCTCATTCACCTCCGGACGCCCTCTATTTTATGGTTGGGAACCCCGTTTTTCACGTTTGGCCACCCTTTTTCAGTGCTTGGCGGACCTCTGCGACGTGGATCACCGTCATTTACCTACAGGCGCCCTTAACTTTGTGACTGAGCTCCCCGTTTTCACAATTGACCCGCTTTTCAGCCCTAGGATGCCCCACTGCAACGTTGACTGCCCTCATCCATTTTTAGCCGCTCTCTTCTGTATCATTGCGCGCACCTTCTCCACTGCTGGCCGCTCTTGTGCAGCTTTAGAGCACCCCACTTCACCGTGGACTGCCCTCATTCACCTCTGGCCGCCATCCGCTTTGTGGTTCAGAACCCCTATATCATGATTGACCGTCCCTTTTAGCTCTAAAGCGGCCCACCGTAAAATTGATCGCTCTGATCCACTTTTGACTGCCAGCTAGTGCATGATTGCGCGCCCATTTTCCACAATTGTCTGTTCTTTCTTAGGCTTAGGGCGCCCCACTTTTACGTTTACCGCCTTCAACTTCGGATGTCCTCTACTTTGTGTTCGGGTGCTCCAATTTCACGATTAACCGCTCTTTTTCAGCCTTAGGGCATCCCACTGCAACATGGAACTACCATGGCACATGGACAGCTCTCAGCTTTGAGTGGTAACAATTGCCCCGAGTTCTTTTAATATATGCTTTGGGTATCGATTGGTGTCATTTTGCTCCGTTACCACGCAGGATCCCCCAGGGTGCATTCATGCCCATCCGATGTGTGGTCGTGTGCCCGTCCAATATGTGGTTGTGTTGTCTTTTGCAACAAGAACATGCTACGATGGAATAACGGGGACTGGTAAAAGTAATGTTTCTTGTGAAGCAAATTTTGAGCACATATACCAATATCCGTTAAATGTGTTTAAAAAAACATTCCGGATCTATTGATAACCCTATAAGCTGTTGACTTTGATCAATTATCTTATTTTGCCGAGGTGTTTTTTTTCGCAGTGCCACTAATGAAAGGCTGTGTCCAGACAGCAATGCGAAATTCCCACGTCATCTGTGTAAGAAAAACATTGAGAGCTCGGCAGGAGGCACCTGCATAATTTTGGTTGTGTCCTCTCCCACATGTTTGTAAACAGCAAAAAGTTTCGCCTTATGTAGAATATTATGGATTTATCACTATCCACTCTGCGCAGACAGAGTAAACTGTAACGACTGGTTCGCAAAATCTCCAAAGGCCGTCCCTGCGTAAATTCTGCTTCAAAACGTAATCCAGGTAGAAGTTGCCCTGTTTACTTTTTGCTTATTTAACTAGACGCACTTTGAGAAATTCTTCCTTTTCTTGGCAACGTGTTTTTTTAATCGGCACTTTAAATGGCATCACAAATACGCAAAATTAGCATCACAAAGATCCATGATACCAAAGGCTGATCCCCAAATGGTAGTCTGACCACCCCCCGGAGACTTCGCTTCCCCCTTATCGAAATCCTGGATCGTCCATGTACCCAGCCCTCTCGGTTGTTGATCAGTGATAGATAAGCTCGGTCAGTGTTGGTCAGGTGCAATCTCTAACATCATCACCTTGGATAGGTTGAGTTTGCGGCCGGTTGATAGAGCTAGAAAATGCCTAGGTGATCGGGGAAGGAGAGTTTATTGGGTGATGGAACTATAGTAGGGAGAAACAGAAACGTAGTAAAGGGGTGGGGCGGCTAGCACAGTCGCATGAGAGGCACCCGAAGGGAAAAGATCGCGCGAAGGGCAGCCGGGCTACGCCAATCTATGACCAACCGTAAACCTCGGGGACCAGCATGACTTGCTGTTACAAGCGTGACCCTCTGCGGCAAGCGACACCCTATATGTGACCGTCAGGGTCCCGAAGGGGCAGACGAACACTCTTTAATCAAGTGGGTCACCTGTTTTCAACAGGGCACTCTGTGACAAGTATGACCAGTACATCATTCCGTGGTCGGCAGGGCCCAATGCAGTCAGAAGAGCCTTCTGTCTGCCACCGAGAAACCGAGAATGCCCTCTGTGCCAGCGGGGGATGCTGTGACAAGTAGGGCCCTCTACGGTCAGCAGGTCCTTTGGGACCAGGAGTCTCCTCGTTATCAATATGGCAATCTTAGGTCAACAGGGATCTCTGTAACTAACAGATCTTTCGGTCGCAGTCAGGGCCATGTCTTGCCAGCATGTTTTTTTGTCGGACAGGGCGATACCTCCGGTGACCATAAGAGGACTCTGTATCGTAAATATATATATTTGGAACTGAACTCACAGTCTATAAAAAGGGTACTCCGGGACCAACAGGTCTTTCCGTGCCCAGTAAGGCCTGCCATATTCTTGTGGAAGGTCATGAGGTGACCTGAGGTCTAATCGGGAAGTCGCTGGGCCCCCTGCATCCAGGCGGGTAACCATCCATGACGGTCTTTGACTGCTGTGAGTGGGACTGGTGGGACCCTTAAATCCATTAGGATCTAAGTCTGCCAGTTAGCGAACCCCTGGAGAAAGCCGGAAAATGTACAAGTGTACACTTTGAATGACTTTGAGTTCACTTTGGTCAGTCGAGGGTCCTATGTGGCTGCCATAGCACAGCGAAGACAGGCCAACGGCCAAAATCTGGTTATAGCTAGTTATAGTTCCTGCAAAAATTCAGGTGGATGCCGTTGAGGGAGACACAAACATATTTTCCGAGTTGATCGCTGATGTGGAGTATCCCCAAACTGGGCCTTTGCTTGGGGCCGTATTCGGATGCCGAGAGTACATAAGAATGGGCGCACGCACGTCGATATTTTATTCTGATTTCCAGCCTGCACCCACACTGCGCAGGTGGGGTCAAATCAGCATTGTGATCGTAGTGCGCACATTAGATCGGTATGCTGATATTCTGCGTAGACTAGGTCAGTACTGGTCCCTGTGCATCCCGGGTACGCTTGTCCTTCGTCGAGCGTGGCTACGCACGGAAGAAGGTCAAAATACCACGTTAGAATACGGCAAGTTGCTTGTCTCAGTCAAGTCTTAGGAGGGCATTATATTAGAATATAGCCTTAGAAAGGTTTACAATAACTGGGGTCTTGAAGTAAGCCAAGGTCCATGAACTTAAGTAATAGATCCTTCGTGGCTGGCTAGCTCAGATTGAAGGGAACTGGGATCACTGCTCTGACCTAGTGGTTTATTAGACCCTTATGTTTAGTTAAGGCCCTGTGTGCTAATCATCATCATATAAGCAAAATCAGTAGTCCATGTAACCATCATGGGGCTTCCCAAAGTGTATCGGGATTTGATCTACATGTCCTGTAGAAACCTAATCCCCAATGACAAACATAGGCTCATTAAACGAGACGGGCCTATTCTCAACATTTGGTGGTCTTCTACAAACTGTTTAAGGCTTCTGAAGATAATTTTGATCACTGATTGGGGAGAAAATAGTACCCCCATGCAGTCTCCCCGAGTCCCAAAGCGTCTTTACTAACCGTGGGTTCCAGTGCACAATAAAATAAACGCCAAAGAGATACATTCACTTTTTAGCACTCCTGAGATGTATTTTAGATACATTCAAAGCCATGATCCCTCCTCATTTCTTTTAAAAAGAAAATATGAAACTAATTACCTCTTTGACCCTCCGGTTTTTCGGGCGGTAAGAAAAAACGGCGACGCGAAGCGCCGCCGTACTTGGCACACCTTATTCTTGATCGATTCCGCAAGAATCTCCCAAAAATGTTTGCTTGGGTCATCTCAGGTCAGGTCATCAGTGCAGGTTAAGTGACCTTAGGGTAGAGTGGGGTAAGACGCATACGTTAAGGGAGAATTCGTCTGTACCGATCGTGCCAGGACGGAATTACTTTATTTTTCTTCGTTAAGTTCTTCCATTCTTTGTCTACACTCAGATAGAAATTTGTTATTGTGACACGATGCAAAGTGTGCGAAATTTATTTTTTCTTGAGACCATAAAAAGGCGTTTTACCCCGCTATCGGGGTAAAACGCCCAAGCCCCGGATTAAAAGGCCGTCATAAAACTCCCAGCGTATATTGTACCTTTTGCTTCACGTGAACAAATAGGAATATCATTATACTTACGTTGTAAAACAATTTAGTGACAAAGTTGGTAGGGTGAGCACATTCACATCGCATAGAGTACAATCGCAACTTTAATACAGCTTGTTGTTAGGTCCAGAGATGCAAAAAGCAGCAAATGTTTGCTCAAAAATAACGGAGTTTACTGGGCGCGTCCAGTCATGCCCAGGACCGGATCAGAAAGGCCGCTACCAGGAAAAAATATTAGATGGAGGCTACAGTTCTTACATCAGCCTGGACATAATAGTAGGCGTCTTACCCAGGTGGGCGCGTTATCCCACTCTACCCTACCTCAAAAAATGTTGAAGGTGGCATCAGTAGGAAATGGGTGAATCTATCGGATTGAAACTTATAGCACACAATGGCCCCACCGAGTTCTCCAAGAAGTTCCGGGATTTTTCATATCGATAACATAAGATCAAATACGGACCATGACCTCTCCATTGGAAATACAGAGGAAAACAGAAAATGGTTTGTATTTGTGTAGATAAAGGTGATAATACCTTCATATTCTCCAAATCGAAGTATCTTAGGCCCATTTTTAGGTTCATGTTGCAATTTTTGACCTGTGACATCTGAGAGATCATCCGAAGCTACTTAAGCAGTTTTGAGACTTGGTCAATAACTTTGCATGAAATGATGATACAGCTTTTATGTTTATACCATTGCGTTTGGATTGCTATTGCCAGTCGATTGATAGGCATATGGACTATGCTAAGTGAAAAAGTGACCTTGACCTGACCTGAAGTCAGGTGATTTGTGTTTTGACCTAGTATGCTCATATTATACATCATTCGATTTGCCGTGACGAGAGAGAGCGAATAGTGTCTACAAAATTATTATAACTCAACGCTGTCAGACGCTAGACTTTGCTCAAAATGCCAACTTCTTTGACCTGCCATGAACTCAATGTTGACCTGAGCCAAAAAGTGTCTGATATAGTGTCTTCATGAATTTGTATGAGCTATCCACCAGGGTTCGCGTTTTTTCGCTATCCTGCATAGGGGACGAGTTCGAGAGGGGGCGTTCAAACACCCCACCAGGGCGAAGGTGACTCGGGGGCCCACCGGGGCGCAGGTTAACTGATTCAGTTCACAAAAATGCTTTAAATGGGTAAAGAACATAAAATTTGGCGCCCCCAGCCGGCCTAAAAATGGCGCCCCCTGGCCATGAAAGTGGCGCCCCCCAGCGCTGCGGCCCCCCCTAGCGAAAATTCCTGGATCCGCCCCTGATTACGGGTGCAGTCGAATATAACAGAAGCATACACAAAGTACACACAGCAGTTTTTACTTACAAATGACCCTAGGGAAGACGATAATTTTATGTCGTTGCCTTTGTACGAGCACAATGGATCATAAAAAACCGTCGTCTCTACAAGAATTCAGAAAGCATTACAAATGGAAGGTACTCGTATAAAAGGCTACGTTGCTCTGTGTACGTTGCTCTGTACGTTGCTCTGTGTACGTTGCTCGCCCGGCGCACGGCCTATGGCCTCTGAGCACGCGATGGTCTCAGGGTTATGTGTAGGCTGAAGGACTGTAGCAGGCCGGGAGAATCCATTTTTCCATGATAAAGGTTGTGAAGAAATGTCAGGTCGAGCGGAGTCAGGCGAGGTTTTAACACGCGCACTGGAGGGGGCCTCGGAGGCCCCCCCATCTTTTTCCGAGGTGGCCGGAAGACCGCTCGTAGCCGGAAAACGATACTAGGCCAGATATAACCAAATTTAAAAACGCGTCGACTGGTGAAGAAATTTTGAAAATCGGTTGAAAATTATTCGACTTATAGGCTTTGAAAGTCAGACATGCATTTCGAGATCGCCGTAATCGCGCGGTCGCACCAGTTCGCTTGCATTGGAGACCTAGTGGTGACGTCATAACGCCATAGAACCGGGATGTCATGTCAAGGTCACCTCACGTTAAGGTCAAGGTCAAGTTCAAAGATCACAGGCAAAGATCATTGACGCAAGGTCACCGGTGCTTCCGGTCATATGGTGTTACCCGGTCTGACGTATATTATGCTATGACGTCATAGTTAAGGTACCTCAATGTAAATTTCAAGGTCAAAGGTCATTAGTAACGGTCAATCCTCATTTCCCGTCATGGCGGGAGTGGTAGTCATGGCGATAGTGATAGTCATAGTGTACATTATAGGTAGTATACCATAACGTGACCTCCTGGGTCAATGACCTTGAACTCAAAACCTTGACCTCCGGTGACACGAAAAACGGCGGTGCGAAGCGCCTCCGTATTTGGCACATCTAATTCTTGATCAATTCCCAACCTTTCCCGAAATTTTAAGGTTGGGTCATCTCAGGTCAGGTCGCCAGTGCAGAGCAAGTGACCTCACCTCCAGAACTGTTTAAGGTGGCATAGTAAAGAAATAGGTGAATCTATCGGGTTGAAACTTATACCACATAATGGGCCCGCCAAGTGCTAAAAAATTTATGTCAACGACCTAGGGTCAGTTACGGGGATCATCATGACCTCTCTGTTGGAAAGAAATGGGGAAAACAAGAATTGGGCTGTACTTGCGTAGATATAGCTGAGAACACCTTCGTATTCTCCAAACCGTAGTATCCTGAGTCCCTTTCCAGATTTTTGCCAATTTTTTTTACCGGTGACCTCTGAGTGGTCATTAGGGTGTCCCAAAATACCACTTTTTCGTCTGTGCAAGCTTGCCGGGTGATACCGCATTCTCCTTTGAGTTAATAATGAGCATGCAAAATTTGGATTCGATCCTTTGAGGTTTGGTCCCCCCCGCCCCCAAAACTGGTGAAAATCGAAAATCGTTGAATTGGCTCAAAAATGGGTTAATTCGAATGCTTATGACAACAGAAAACATATTTCCCTCATACAAATTGATGTAAAACTACTTCTTCATAGTTTTAGAGAGCTACGAAGTTCCAAATTGCGGTATCACTGGCCAGAGGCGGATCTAATAAACTTTTTTTGGGGGGTAGCATTAGCAAAATGGGAAAACAGTGTCTTTTTCAAGAGAATGGACCAAAATTGGCCAAAGCGAATAGAGTTTTATCATCTTTAAGGGGATGGCTGGATTGGTTTTCCTTGCATCCGCCACTGGTATGGACATGACAAATTATTAATTGTACTTCGCCTGATTTCGGAAAATAAAGTCATTTGCGGCATCACTACGGATATATGAGTGCATGGTACCATTGTGACCGTTAGAATGAATATTCCATGTTTTCGTTCCTTTACGGAGTTGTCGTGTCATGATTAATTTGCATTTAATGTTGAAGCAGTCTACCTGAAGCAAATTGTACGATGCCTTCAGCATACCCGAAGAAAAGATCCAATGATGAAGAAGGGACAAGTCAGCGACGGAAAAAACATGCGGGCCGACCTCTAAAGTACTCCAGGGACCAATTGAAACTATGAGATGACTTTGTTGGTAAATCCCTTCAGCTACCTGCCAATCAGCTACCGACCAAGCGCAAAATCCTCCATAGGTACCGAGCCCTCCGCATACAAGAGCCATAGTGTAACGAAGCACTAACTAGCTGGACAGATCGCTTTAGAGGTCCAGGCGATATAAGTCACCGTTCGAGTGCCCTGCAATACTGTTTGCAGCAGCTGTCAAAATGTGTCATGCATACGCTAGGCGTGTGGTTCAAGTAATACTGAAATCTGAATCGAGAAACACTTTCATTTCAGCGCCAGCTCTATTCATTTCATCGCCAGCTCATGGCAGTCGGTTATTATTTTCGTGGTAACAGTGACAAGTTCTTAAGGAACCTGCATATGATCATAAGGGCTAACAACAATCCTCCTTCGCAAGAGGACTTCAGTTTCTTCATGAATCAACACCAGGTGCCTAATCCTAGAATTAGATAAAATATTTTCTGCTCACGCTGCTCTTTGTTGTTGTTTTTCTGGCGATACTCTTCGACAAGCTCTCCATGGCCCCCGCCGAGCACCTTCAAGTCAAGCAGATTGCAGAGCTAATCGCCCTCTTTCATGACCCATACTTCCTGCAGGCCCTACTGACTGCGGGAACTCCACGGCTTGACCTCAGGCTGTTCCAGGACATGAAGACCTATTCAGGGCAGCTACCAACCGCTGCGAAAGCCACACAGTGCTCTATCATGCGCCAACCGTGAAATCTCACGGGGGAAAACGCCGTCTTCTGGTTGTTTGGTGAGGGTGTGTCAACAGATGAAAATGCAGAGGTAGCAGCTGCACTCCCTGACAGTCACACAGCCAGGAACATCGGCACCGGGAAAGCCGATGTTGTCAGGAGCAGATAAGCTGAGGCTCTGTGACTTCGTCCGACCGCACTCCTGGCTGGCATTCAGGTGGATGAACGTCAGCAACCAGTGCTTACCACCCAGGAATCGGCGAGTGATGCAGACTTCATCAGTATGAACACTTTCATGGAAAATCTAGCAGTCACAAACGACAGCGCGGAACGATCGGTGAAATACATCATGGACTACACCGACGTTGCCCGTGAAGGTGACATGAGGGCTCGGAACTGAAAGTAGCCTGCGCACACCGTCTCCAAGCGCCGAATCTCGAAAAAGAGCTGGATGACGTGCACGTGTAAAAATATGAATATAGAACTAGAAGGAGTAGTCTAACAACATTTTGTCTGAGAACAAGTTTCCTTCCCCATTCATGGGCTTCCCAATAAACACATTAAAACCATTGGCTTGATGATATGGTGTGTCGTTTTGACTGCACCGATCGGTTGAAAAATATTAAAACAATATTTGTGCAATGAACGCCCCTTTTCCATGTCATTCAGTCCCAGGGAAAGCCAGTCTAGCTATGCCCTTGAAAGCGGTTAAATTGTACAGACTGTGGCTGATTCTGGTCCATTTTCTTGAAAAAGACATTAATTTTCCCCATATTTCCCGGGATACCCCCGAAAAGTTAATTAGATCGGCCTCTGGCCAGTGATCTCGCAATTCGAAACTTGTTAGCTCTATAAAAGCATCAAGAAGTGGTTTTACATCAATTTGTATGAGGGAAATAGGTTTTTCCGTCATAAACTTTCAAATGAACCCATTTTCAAGCCAATACAACGGTTTTCCATTTTCATCAGTTTAAGGGGGGCTGGGGGACCAAACTTCAAAGCATCGATTCAAAGTTTTGATGCTCATTATTAACTCAAAGGAGAAAGCGGTGTCAACTGACAAGCTTGCACAAACGAAAAAGTGGTATTTTGGGACACCTTAATTACTCATGACACGACAATTCTTTAAACGAACAAAAACATGGTATATTTCTTCAAACGGTCACAACGGTGTAAACGAGTACTTCAGAGGTCAGCCCGCATGTTTTTTTCCGTCGCTGACTTGTTTCTTCTTCATCATTGGATATTTTCGTCGAGTATGCTGAAGGCATCGTACAATTTTCTTCAGGAAAACCGCTTTAACATGAAATGCAAATTACTCATGACACGACAACTCTGTAAAGGAACGAAAACATGGAATATTCATTCTAACGGTCACAATGGTACCATGCACTTATATCCGTATTGATGCCGCAAATGGCTTTGTTTCCCGAAATCAGGCGAAGTACAATTAATAATTTGTCATGTCCATACCAGTGGCGGATGCAAGGAAAACCGATCCAGCCATCCCCTTAAAAGTGATAAAACTCTATTCGCTTTGGCCAATTTTGGTCCATTCTCTTGAAAAAGACACTGTTTTCCCATTTTGCTCATGTTACCCCCAAAAAAATTTATTAGATCCGCCTCTGGCCAGTGATACCATAATTCGGAACTTCTTAGCTCTCTAAAACGATGAAGAAGTGGTTTTACATCAAATTGTATGAGGGAAATATGTTTTCTGCTGTCATAAGCTTTCGAATGAACCCATTTTCGAGCTAATTCAACGATTTTCGATTTTTACCCGTTTTGGGGGGCGGGGGGGACCAAACCTCAAAGGATCGAATCCAAATTTTTCATGCCCATTATTAACTCAAAGGAGAATGCGGTGTCAACCGGCAAGCTTGCACAGACGAAAAAATGGTATTTTGGGACACCCTAGTGGTCATCTCGGGGCTATTTAAGCAGTTTTCAGACTTAGGTCAATAAATTTGCAGGAAATGATGATTCAGCTTATGTTTTGATACCACTGCATTTCGATCGCTATTGCAAGTCAATTGGTAAGCATATTGATTGTGCTAGGTTGGAGTGACCTTGACCTGACCTGAGGTCAGGTCGCTTTTGTGTTTATCAATCAAACACGTGTATTTCACACACACACACGCACACGACAAAAAAAACACACACACACACACACACACACACACACACACACACACACACACACACACACACACACACACACACACACACACACACACACACACACACACACACACACATACCTTAAAACCCTTTAAAAACGCGAGAAACGTGATATTCATATTGTGTACACCAATAGCTACTCCCGCCCTCCATCAAAAACCTATAAAAAAAACGCTGCTTGGCGTCATAACACCAGGGTCAGGCGAGGACGTCGATCGCCGACGGGTCATTTTACGGATAACATCGATAACCATCGGCATTCCCGCTGCTGATCCATAAATTGCACCCACCCTTCCTATCAAGAAATCACTACGAGTCAACGGTACCCTAAAAAAGTGAGATCAGAGCGTCGAAACATCTCACTGCGACGATAATAGAACCAGGCAAGGAGAATCAGCTCGAGAACACGTCAGGATCTCCATCCCACACCCAACCCATATCACACTCTTCCAATTGCAAACCACAGGCCCGGTAAATCATCCCTAAGCGGCCGGCCGGCCAGCAGGAGAACCACAACACGCCAGCTGCGGTGTCCCTACCAGCCGTTAACGCCCTCACCGCCAACGGGGGCCGCACACCCGGCTGGCGGGTCCCCGCACGGACCCCCGCCGCCAGCGGGGACCACGCCGCCGCGACGCATGGAACACCACGATCGCTAAGTCACCAGTCACACCCGATACTGCTACCCTAAATCAGGACACCTTAAGGTCTAATGAGCTATCATCTGACAACTTTACATGATTCAAAATATTAATCGACAATGAAATTGTGGACTTGATAATCCCTGCAGTTTATGCGAAATCGTGATAAGTTCACCTCTGTGTTCAAATAATCGCATGCATACGATAGAAACAATTGTGATGTGTGGATCCACAGATGTGGCTTTAGAAGGAAGAGTCAGTGGGATGCAGCAATAAATACCAGTGCTCTTCGGCAATTTCACACCGCGCTCTATGCAACACTGTTAGATGAATCTATACGCGGCACTTTAATACGAGACTAATTTCCATATTTCATATCTTAATCGTACTCCACCAATGCTCATGTTAGGTCTACTCCATCAGGACAGTCCAATATGGCAACTTGATGTCGGGATTTCCTGATACTGACAGTAGGGCAGTCATTGCCGAACGACGGCGTACCGGAAAGTCATAACTGAAGAAATCGGCGAATGGTTAGCAAGAGCATCATGACTTCACCCCATCCCTAGAAAGGCCTCTCTCCAGAGTCGGCGTAGTCGCCTTCCTCGTGTCATCCCCCTCCATCGATCGCTTCGCCTCCCCGGACCGGTTCTCCGTTGCTGGTTTCCTCATCAATGATTGTGTATAATTGTATATGGAGATACGGGCGGCAGCATTCGACGTCACAGCTGGATCTGCACTCGCGCTCTCAGCAGCTCAGCACTTGGAAGTTCTCAGCAGCTGACGTAGTCGGTTGTCAGCGCTTAGAGCTCGTTCGTGGATTAGGCGGGACACAGTGTAGTCAAAGCGCGTCGGACTGGTTGCCGGTGTGCAGGTGTGAAGTGCTTAGCCCATTTATTTATTATGTGTTGGTAGCATACATGAAATTTATAGTGAGATCGTTGCATCACTTTTTCTGTAAAGTTGATAGGGAAGACCGGGGTCAACTGTAACAATTTTTACTTTTTTGTCAGGAAGGGCAATGCTTTGTGCTAAACAGCTTTTCTTCATATTTTCAGCAGCCCTGACATTTTGGCCATCTGGCAGATGTAGCACTATACCAAAATAAAAACATTTATTGGTCGAAACTTGGCTTTGAAAAACTTGCTTCAAATGTTACATTTGGCCTCATCAAGGGTCAGTTGTAACAGTTCAGGGGTAAACTGTAATTAAAGCCATGCGTCTAGTTCTTTCCGATCACGATGCATGTCTCGTGGGCCCACAAAGAATATAACTGAAACTGGACCAATATTTCCTTCATAGGCGGATCCAGGGGGGGCAAGGGTGGGCACGTGCCCCCCAATCGACCCTCGGCGCCCCCTGAAAGGTGGATGGCGCCCCCTGAAATGTCGCTTCCCACCTCCCCCAGGATACGAAAGTCGGCGCCCACCGACAGGATTTGGCGCCCACCGGATAGGTTTTGCCGGTCATAAGTGGCGCCCCCTGGTCCGGATGGCGCCCCCCCGGAAAGGTGCCCCCTGATCGGCAATCCTGGATCCGCCAATGATTTCCTTTGCCCTGCTGGTTTGGAAGTTCTTAAAGCATACAATACAGAAGACATCCTCTTATTTCCCATCAATAGTTCTTCTGTTGCCGGGTGTTCTCTGAGCCTTTTTCTTTCTGGCTTTCTGTGCCTTTTTCGTCCTCTTCCTTGCGTAGGTGCAGCCTTATCGGAATATTTTTCTCTATGTGTGTGTGTGTGTTGTTTTTGTACGCCCGTTTTTCAGCTCCAGCGCTTTTTTTCGGGTGTTTCGGTAAGAATTTCAGTTTTTTTTTTGTCTTCCGGTCAGCATTGGTCTGCTTCCATGGTACGGTCTCTGGCAAAGGCCGGACGATCTCAGGGATGACTGGCCCCTGACCAGTCCCCGATGGGCCGGCCCACGTGATAGTTTTTGCTGGTAAAAGGTGTCACCCCTGGGAAGGTGTCTCCCCCGATCGGCAACGCTGGATCCACCTATGCCGCCTATATTTAACACGCGCATTGACGGGGGTCTAAGCCACCTTCGCTTTGACGAGGGGGCGGGTATCCGGCCCCCTAAGATCTCGAGAACCACGGTAGGTAGCGAAAAACGGTAAACGGCGTTTGGTAGCCCATCCACTTGTCCATCGAAATTATTTGAATCATTTTTTATTAGGTCACATTTAAGGTCACGAGAGGTCAAAATATGCCGTAATAGGGATAAAATGTAAATTAACTTTTTCGGCCATTACATCTGAACAAGTAAAGATAGAGCAAAACGACTTAAATTATATGAATCCTCGCAGCAAACCGAATCGAATGATATATGATTTGACTTTGCTAGGTCAAATCAAGGATTTGACCTGACTTGAGGTCAGGTCAGGGTGTGTGTGTGTGTATTGGGGTTTATAGGGCGCCTTCAGCGTCTAGGCTATATCGCGCCCAGGTCAGGGTCAAATCATATAATATACATATAATTAGAACTGCAAAGCCAAGGCGATTCTAATGCAGCTAAAATAAACGCTCCATTACCATCCGTTACTGAGTTATACAGTAAAACCCATTTTCCCATGTAATTCCAATGGAGAGGTCTTGCCTCGTACCTGACCTTAGGTCATCGATATAAAAAAATACTGGAACATAGTTTCAATCGGATAAGTTCACTCTGCTCTGACTTATGCTATCTTAAACTTTTTTTGAGGTCAGGTCACTTGACCTGTACTGGTGACCTGACCTGAGATGACCTAACCTCAAAGTTTTCACAGAAGTTGTAAAAATGATGAGGGAAAAGGTATGCCAAGTACCTACGACGGCGCTACGTGCCGCCGTTTTACTGCTATCTCCGAAAAACCGGGGGGTGGGTGGGTACCCGCCCCCCGTCAATGCGCGTGTTAATCGGTTTCCAGGTCTGGTTTTGGTACGCTCCCCCCTCCCCCTCGTCTCCACAGATGCACCGCGGCACACCCATGCCTTGGCGGGCCTGTTGTTGACCTGTATCGATCGGCCAAATGGCTGGGAGAAATTATCACAAGTTCATCATTGGTTGTCGTTTGATGACTTATCTACCCTTTTCTGGCAACACCCCTGGATGGCGAAGTGTCCCCATGATTTACCCGGGGTCCCATGCATTTATTTTTCGGGAACGATGACGATGTGAATAGTCATGCGTTCAGTGCTAACGGCGGCATCTTAGCTACGTACGCGGACATGGCCGCCAGAAAACCGGCGTGCGGGAGCTAAAGTTAAAGTAGTTAAATTACCCTGTGCGGGAGCGCCGTGGCGCTGAACAATAGAAATTCGGCGAAGTGGCACATCCGTTATGGTAATCCGTGGCGCCGTTTTTGACGACTGGTGTTGAATTTGTTAAATCCAAGGGGCTAAATCAAGATGTGCGTTTATCATAGACGGTCTGTAAGAACCGTGGTCTGTACAGTCTATTTGGGTTTTAGAGTCTACGCGCAATAATTTTTCTGGTTTTGCTGTACGGCGAAAAGTCTCAGTAGGAAATAACCTTGAATACCAGTGGTGCATGGTTAAAATCTTTCCAGTCACAATCACGCTAAAATGTCATCGTAAACAGTTCTATTGTCACACATTCCCAAGGGCGTGGATTTCCTAGACGATTTTTGGGGTGCTTATTATGGAACTATCACCATGTTCTTGCCGTATAGCTGGATATATAATTTGGTGACCCAGTAGGCCTATTATTTAACGATTTTGAAGTCCCTGAAATGAGAAATGGAAAATTTGAAGGATACTCTTAGTAGGCGCGGAAAATAACTTGAGCTTTCATTGGGGCTGTCTCAGCAGTGATGGATCCAAGGGAATTCAGGGCCCCTTAAGTTTGAAAGGATTAAGGGCGGCCTGGGGGAAAAGGCACCCCCAAAAACTGGTTAAACCAGGGGCCTGTTCCAGCGCCTCCTCAAACCTGCTCCAACCTCCTCAAAGCTTCTCCAACTTCCTCTCGCCCGGTCCAGCGCCTCCTTAAACTTACTCCAAGCTCGCCAAAGCTCATCTCAAATCTAATCCAACCTCCTCTCAAACGAAAGGTGGTTTTTCAGAGGAGGTTGGAGGAGCTCAATTCTGGCACACAAATTTCAATTGAGAAACTAAAATAAGTTGTTTTACAGTGAGAAACGACGCATGTGGGCAGCTAAAGGTTTTCAATATGTTGTTTTTCTGTATTCCACTTTCTCTAAAAATGAATTAAATGAGTATCAGAGGCCTTAATCAAATTTGATTAGTTTCTTAACTGTGCCACGCTTGCCATATTGGTGCTGATCAGGCGCAATCAGCTGATATCTCATCCAAGCTCATCTGAAGTCGGTCCAGCGGACACCGGTTTTCGCGCCTGCTCCGACTTACTCCAAGCTACTCTCATCTTTTTTCTAAGGAGCCCCAGGTCTCTGAGGCAGAAAATACTTTGTTAATGCCCCCACCACTAGAATACAAATGCTGGGGCTACAGATGGAGCTTTGAAGTTAAGAAGTTGTGAAAATGGCATAAAAGGTGCTGAAAATAGGTTTTGTTGGTGCTAGGGTGGCTCACATCATGTTCTGTATTACCATATGTCCTGGTGTGTATATATTATTATCTCAAGTGGAAATATTAATCAAATTATTGTAAAAACTTTGTTGTTGTTTCACTAATTGGTTTTGTATATCACTACTGTCTTATTTACGCCAATGCACCATGACATGTGAATGCTCAAAATAAATATTTTGAGCCTGAATATTTGAAGCAGAGTATAAAGTATGATTTCCTGTTCCTGCTTCAAAGATGAATCCCCTCTAAAGTTAAAAGAACAGAAATAAGCCAGGTTGAAGGATCAAAATTGTGTTTCTTGGCCCAAAATATTGTTCTGGAAGATGGTCTCAAGCATCGTTGGCGGACACAGGATGGGCCATTCCGGCCATGGCGCCCCCAAAGCGCTGGAGGGGGGGCCAAACTATCTTTTGGCCCTCCCAAACACTGGAAAGTTTTTGAAAAAAGGTGTTTACACTAGGTCTCTAGAGCAAAAATCTGCTCCCACCCCTCCCCCCGGAGAGCGATCATGTACATGGAGAGGTAGCTTATACTAGGTCTGTTGAACACTGAAAAAGGTGTTTACACTAGGTTTGTAGAGCAAAAAAATATTCGCTCCCACCCCCCCCAGGAGGAGAGGCAGACATGGGTTTGGCCCCCCCAAAACTCGGGTCTGCGTCCGCCCCTGTCAAGCATTCCCATAATTGGGAATGGGTGTTCTGATATATGGGTTAAGGATTCCCATTCATGGCACTTTTGCCATTTTTAAGTCACACCAACCACAGTTTTCCCCCACTTATTGAAGATAATAGCCACCCTTTTGGGTGTAGTTTGCCCTTTTTGATGACATAGTGTGGCCTCTGAGGGCTTCCCCTTACTAAAATCTTAGGTCCATCAGTGTGCATTGGCACCCCAAAAGGGGATAGAAATGTGCATTCCTGCACAGCATAAAGATGTGATAACCATTTTTAATTTGCCAAAAGACTCCACTGCAAGGAGAATGGTCCAGTCCAAGGCTGCCAAACATAGATAGGCTGTGTCTCTTGCACAGATGGATGCACACTGGGTGGTCAGGGTGTGTTTTTTAATTCACTGATTATATGCATCCAAGTTTCTGCTAATATCTTGTGCTTTTTTGTCTCACCAAGAAATTCAATTCGTTCTGTTTTCTCTAGTATGGATGAAACATGGAAACATTGCCACAGAGGTACAGTAGAAATTCCACAGAGATTGTGTACACCACAAAAGAACAGGTTGCTGAAATGCAAACTGTTCTTCTCAGTACCCAATCCTGGTTCAAATGGGTCATCAGCAACTATTCTGGAAACTTTTTCAGTCCTGATTATTAATGTTAAAATGCATCAATTAAGAGCTTTGGAAATAGTTATGTCATGCAAAGAAAATAAGGTTATTCCCAACAGACAGCATTGCTATTGCTTTGAGTAGAACCATGTTCTGCAATGGAGAGAAAATTGGGTCTTATCTTAGCAATGGTTGATATTTTCCACTGCACTTCTTAGGAAATGTTGCGAATGAATAATGTGTTAATTATTTATTTGAAGTGTTTAGGAATTTATCTGATTTGTGGCGCCTGAAGGTGAAAAATCATAAGTATTTTACAACGCATGTACATAAAGAACGTTTTTTTCTCTAGTTAAATGAAACATCGGAACTGTTTCTGAGGCTCATTTTTTAAGGTGCTGCAAACCCTTTTACTTTTCCCTAAGATAAGGCCAAACAATTTGTCCCACGTATGGACACAAAATAAAACCATTATTGATGAGAGGACAACAATGGTGCATCAATTATGGTTGTATCTTGCTTGGTCTGGAAGTGATGGGCGAAAATGTTAATGCCCTGGGGCGCCGCCACATAATTTTTACAGGGGAACGGACCCGGGCTGGTGCTGACCGGGGCAGGCGAATTTTGAGCATATTTGGTACCTGACAACATTAATGACGATGGACCAAAAATTTTGGGGAGACGTCTCCCCTGGTTGGCCAACAGGGGATGCGTAGGTACCCCGTCCCACCGCTTTCGTGCCCAGTTAATTGCCCTTGTGTACGGGCAGCGTATCATCTTTGACCTCGATTGACCTCCGACCAGACTTTGCCTAAGCTTAGTGGGCACTATCGATACGTATTCATGACTGCGTAGTGCGCATAAATGGCTGATCACTACCCAACATTGCCTTTTAGGTCCGACATATCACGCCCAAAGCGAGCGTTCTTGCCATTATAACCTGAAGCTACGTTATAACATCCACAATATTCAGTGTCCTGTTGCGCCCTAGCCTTTGACCCGACATGAAAATGGATGTTGCTCTAGTGAAAAAGCTGCTCGGGCTCTGTCGAATAGAGTTGAGAAAGTGGTCCCGGCTATTTTGCTTACGGAGATAACAAGGTTTTGTAGCGCACTGCATTTGATACATTTTGGCGTATATTAATTTTTTTCCTCTGGTGACCACAGTATTGACCTTACGCAAAAGTGCCAGGAGTAACGCCGATTGCATTTCCGACGAGCTTTCGATCGCTTTTTCCGCTTCTATCTTTATTTGTTTCCGAGGTCGATGGTGTCATTTTTAACCCCCCTCCCACCAGGGGGGGTCATAGGTGATTCGTGCCGGTCACCGGGGCTAGGGTTAAGGGCCAGAATGTATAATTTTGTTGCTTTCAGGTCATAACTTTAACTATAATTCTGAATTATAATCTCATGACATCTTTTAGGTAATGACTTGAATCTGGCTTATGTCATCGATATCGAGAAAGCTGATCTATGTTTTATAGGCATTATATATCTATATTTTATCGGAACCTTCTCCCTTGCACCTGCCAGTGATTCCTAGAGCCATATTTATACCACTTTAAGACCGATTTTGTAATACATGTAGCATTAGGTTCGGCGACCATCGAAGAAGCTTGGATTTTAGTCGGCGACCACAAGCTCGCTTTTTAGACCCCTGGTATGAAACTTCGTGTGTAGTTTCGTAATTGTATGCCAATACCCATACGTTTCGGGTTTGTTCAATTTCGAAATTCAAGGCCGGAGTCAGGAGGGTAAATATCGGAAATTTTCGGATATATGCTTTTGACGCTCTTTTTCTTATCTGGAGTGATTTGACGTTTGTGACTTGTACTGAAAGATGGTAGGAACCGTAAAACTGAGCAATTTTGTGCCACTTTTGCAGTTTTTACTTAATAACTTTGGTGTTTACAAATGGATAAGCTTGAATCTTTGCAGGCAAGAAGTTTAGTCCTTCAGTTATCAGTTGCACGAAAATTAAGAAATGTTGGCCTCTGTGGCAGTTTTTTTGTCAAAGAAGGGGTCAAATTTGTACCAATGTTTTTCAACTTTGTACCACCCCCTTGGATTCTGATTTATTCACTCTACAGACAAAGCTCTACAGACGAGCTTTCAAGTAAATATACATCTATATATATATAATATTTCCTGAAAAATTGTCCATTGTGTTCTTCGTTATGGACCTTTAATGGGTTTGACCAAAAATTGACCTCATCATATTACGAAAGTTTAGAACTGAGCTGTTGACAGTTGTTTTTTTGGCGCCGCTTCAAACTAGTGATTTTTGATTTTGGGATTGGGTGGCGTGACCTTGAATAGCTCCTTGAACTGGCGTGACGTTACCTGAACAATTTAGTATGATGTGCGAAATCAGTCGGGGATGAGGAACTTAACTTGCGTTGTTCTGCGTTTCTTCGTTTCTGCGTTATTTTGGGGGGCCGTACTTCACCCCTTTCCCCCTCCCCGCCCAGGAGGGCGGGTTCAGTCTTCAAGGAAGAGTTGCATCTTTCTTTTCAATAAGTTCAGTAAGCACGGAAGCTGATATCGAATAAAACCTCATTTAGCTAGTTCTGCGTCATTAGGAACTTTTTATGGCCGCATAATCCATATATTATAGTTATTTTTTAGATTAACTACATTAACTACAGTCATTTGTTTCTAGGGCTACCTATAATTAACTGAATTGATGCAGAAACTGTTCAACAGGCAGCTCTCTGCCCTTCAGAAGAAGAAAAACATGAGCAGGACCGCACATTTTTAAATGATCGTACAGTTCTTGCAATCATTCATCTTGTTTGAACGATAAGTAAATCATGCGTTTGTGTGTTGTGTGCATTGATCAGACTGTTCGTTTTCAGATGGCATTCACAGCCAGAGCCTCCATTCCGTCTTTGCAGCGTGTTGTGGTGACAGGAATAGGGAATCGTATCTCCTCTGGGATGTGGAACTCGGCACGTATGGGAAAGGTATGGCACTCGCAATGGCCCCACATTATTTCTGTTGTGCCTTTGCATTTAGTATGAATTGCGCATGCAATGATAATCAATGTTTATGTTGACCGCCTATTAGGGAGCCTAGGAAGATACAGCTCTTTGGGGAAACTGTCCCCCAGTGTTCCATATGAAGTTCTGAAAAAGGGAACTTTGTATCACATTGGTAGAACCATTTTTCCGCTCTGCGCGTTTTCCAGTTGATCTTATGTTTTTTCATAGCCTAATGGGCTAATCGAATATTTAATTTTGGTATAGTCAGGGGCGGATCCAGGAATTTTCGCTAGGTGGGGGGGAGGTGGGAGGGCCGCAGCGCTTAGGGGCGCCACTTTCATGGCCAGGGGGTGCCATTTTTAGGCCGGCTGGGGCGCCAAATTTTATGTTCTTTACCCATTTAAAATATTTTTGCGAACTGAATCAGTTAACCCGCGTCCCGGTTGGCCTCCGAGTCACCTTCGCCCTGGTGGGGGTGTTTGAACACCCCCTCTCGAACTCGTCCCCTATGCAGGATAGCGAAAAAACGCGAACCCTGGTGGATAGCTCATAAAAATTCATGAAGGCGCTATATCAGTCACTTTTTGGTTCAGGTCAACATTGAGGACATGACAGGTCAAAGATGTTGGCATTTTGTGCAAAGATGTTGGGCTCTAGCGTCTGACAGCGTTGAGTTAGAATAATTTTGTAGACACTGTTCGCTCTCTCTCGTCACGGCGGATCGAATGATGTATAATATGAGCATACTAGGTCAAAACACAAATCACCTGATCTCAGGTCAGGTCAAGGTCACTTTTTGACTTAGCATAGTCCATATGCCTATCAATCGACTGGCAATAGCAATCCAAACGCAATGGTATAAACATAAAAGCTGTATCATCATGTCATGCAAAGTTATTGACCTAAGTCTGAAAACTGCTAAGTAGCTTCAGATGACTTCTCAGAGGTCACAGGTCAAAAATTGCAACATGAACCTAAAAAGGGGCCTAAGATACTTCGATTTGGAGAATATGAAGGTACTATCACCTTTATATACACAAATACAAACCATTTTCTGTTTTCCTCTGTATTTCCAATGGAGAGGTCATGGTCCGTATTTGACCTTATGTCATCTATATGAAAATCCCGGAACTTTTTGGAGAACTCGGTGGGGCTATTATGTGTTATAAGTTTCAATCCGATAGATTCATTCATTTCCTACATATGCCACCTTCAACATTTTTTGAGGTAAGGTCACTTGACCTGCACTGGTGACCTGACCTGAGATGACCCAAGCTAAAATTTTGGGGAAACTTGCGGAATCAATCAAGAATAAGGTGTGCCAAGTACGGCGGCGCTTCGCGTCACCGTTTTTTCGTGCCGCCCGAAAAACCGGAGGGGGTGTTCAAACAACTCCCACTGGGCGAGGGTCAAAGAGGTAAATAGTTTCATATTTTCTTTTTTTAAAAATGAGGAAAGATCGTAGCTTTGAATATATGTAACATACATCTCAGGAGTGGTAAAAAGTGTATGTATCTATTTGGCGTTTATTTTATTGATGCACTGGAACCCACGGTTAGTAAAGACACTTTGGGACCCGGGGACTGCATGGGGACTATTTTCTCCCCAATCAGTGATCAAAATTATCTTCAGAAACCTTAAATAGTTTGTAGAAGACCAACGAATATTTAGAATAGGCCCGTCTCGTTCAATGAGCCTATGCTTGTCATTGGGGATAAGGTTTCTACAGGACATGTCAGATCAAATCCCGATACACTTTGGGAAGACCCATGATGGTTACATGGACTACTGATTTTGCTTATATGATGATGATTGGTACACAGGGCCTTAACTAGTCATAAGGGTGGAATACACCACTAGGTCAGAGCCGTGATCCCAGTTCCCTTCAATCTGAGCTAGCCAGCCACGAAGGATCTATGACTTAAGTTCATGGACGTTAGCTTACTTCAAGACCCCAGTTATTGTAAACCTTTCTAAGGCTGTATTCTAATATAATGCCCTCCTAAGACTTGACTGAGACAAGCAACTTGCCGTATTCCAATGTGGGATTTTGACCTTCTTCCTTGCGTAGCCACGCTCGACGTAGGACAAGCGTACCCGGGATGCACAGGGACCAGTACCGACCTAGCCTACGCAGAATATCAGCATACCGATCTAATGTGCGCACTACGATCACATTGCTGATTTGACCCCTACCTGCGCAGTGTGGGCGCAGGCTGGAAATCAGAATAAAATATCGACGTGCGTGCGCCCATTCTTATGTACTCTCGGCATCAGAATACGGCCCCTGGCAACCTTAAGGCAAGCAAAGGCCCAGTTTAGGGATACTCCACATCAGCAATCAACTCGGAAAAATGTGTTTGTGTCTCCCTTCAACGGCATCTACCTGAATTTTTGCAGGAACTATAACTAGCTATAACCAGATTTTGGCCATTGGCCTGTCTTTGCTGTGCTATGGCAGCCACATAGGACCCTCGACTGACCACAGTGAACTCGAAGTCGTTCACAGTGTACGCTTGTACACTTTCCGGCTTTCTCCAGGGGTTCGCTAACTGGCAAATTAGATCCTAATGGATTTAAGGGTCCCACCAGTCCCACTCACAGCAGTCAAAGACCGTCATGGATGGTTCTCCGCCTGGATGCAGGGGGCCCAGCTACTTCCCGATTAGACCTCAGGTCACCTCATGACCTTCCACAAGAATATGGCAGGCCTTACTGGGCACGGAAAGACCTGTTGGTCCCGGAGTACCCTTTTTATAGACTGTGCGTTCAGTACCAAATATATATTTACGATACAGAGTCCTCTTATGGTCACCGGGGTTATCGCCCTGTCCGAAAAAAACATGCTGGCAAGACATGGCCCTGACTGCGACCGAAAGATCTGTTAGTTACAGAGATCCCTGTTGACCTAAGATTGCCCTATTGATAACGAGACTCCTGGTCCCAAAGGACCTGCTGACCGTAGAGGGCCCTACTTGTCACAGCGTCCCCCGCTGGCACAGAGGGCATTCTCGGTGGCAGACAGAAGGCTCTTCTGACTGCATTGGGCCCTGCCGACCACGGAATGATGTGCTGGTCATGCTTGTCACAGAGGGCCTTGTTGAAAACAGGTGACCCATCTGATTAAAGAGTATTCTTCTGCCCCTAGGGGACCCTGACGGTCACATATAGGGCGTCGCTTGCCGCAGAGGGTCACGCTTGTAACAACAAGTCATGCTGGTCCCCGAGGTTTACGGTTGGTCATAGACAGTGACCCAAAATAGGTTTTGCGCTAGGGTGTCGAGTGGAAAATTCAGCTCGGAATGTATGGTGAGTGAGTGGAAAATTCTCCTCAAAATGTATGGCGGAGAAAAAATTTTCCAATTTGGGTACTCAGGTGGTAAACTATCAGAGCCCTTGTTTGAACTGAGGGATGGATATTTCCTTTAATTTTTCAAAGTAAATATTTTAAATCGTCCCCAAGCTGCATTGTTTGACCATTACCATGTGAAAAATTTGGGTTAAGCAGGTAAATATTTACCAACTGAAACCCCTGATGCAGTCTCCAATTTTTAAGGAATTGGTGAATTGTCACAAATAAAAAACATTTTGGGGGCCTCTGAGACCAACCCTCGGGGAAAGAACTCTGGGAGCCACAAAGACTAACATTTGTGGGATGAAGATAAACTCTTGAGGGCTTCCCTAGACCAACTCTTGTGCCCCTCCTCTCCTCTCCCACACGACCAGCTCCTGGGACCCTGAAGGCCCCTGAGACGAAATATCGGGGGCCACCTTAGACCAACTCTGCAGAGGGGGCTCCGAGACCGGCAGGTGGTGAAAAATGAAAAGGGATTTTTTCATGCAATACCTAGTGTCAAAATTAATTACCTAACCACACACTGTACAGTTTTTCTGTCCGGTACAACACCCCTCCTATACCTATAGTTATCGGAATTTTGGAGGCCACTCCTGACCTCAATCACTGCACCTCGCATTCACCTATGCTAGGGCCCAGTAGAGCCTTGGTTTACACTTAACTAACCCAGACGAAACTACAAACTTTCTTTCATGGCAATAAACTCTTCCAGACTCTTGCTAAAAGTTTCTTTTCTTTACCTGTCAATTCCTCTGCTCTTCTTCACATATCCACTCACCTTCATATGAATATGCTGCTTTCTATCAATCTAATCGAAACTACAGCCTTCTTTCTGTTGTTTCTTCCTTTCGTCTACAATCAGCCAGGCGCGGCGGGTTGCGACAGCGTCAGAGCGACTACTACTTTAAATTTCTGATCGCCTGCCGCTTGCTGGTCGCATGAGCCACATAATTTGCATTTCAAAGATTGCTCTAAATTAATTTTCTAAATCCTTATAGACTAGAAAACTATACAACTAAAAGCACCCCAAGAGGAAGACTAATAATGTTTTGTCGATAACGAATAAGAAAGCGGGCTTTCAAAAGCCTAAAGATGCCGCTTTTATTTACTAGATGTAAAGACGGCGATTTGGTAAGTCCACGCCGTAGACCAGCCATACAAAAAAGTGCCGATGTTTCAAGGGTAACTGGATGCATTCTGGTTGCCCAAAAAAATCATTTAATGAAAATGTAGAGTTTCAATGTATTCAAGTACCGTACACTTTCAGTTCAACTTAAATATCAGGGTATTTATGCCTAGGGTGTCGTAGGGTGTCGTGAGAGGATTTGGGTGTCACAGGGCGTGGACGCAGCAATGAAGGGCTGATATGGATACAAAATATTTTCTTCGCAATAAATGGTCAATTTTTTACCATACAATGTCAAAAAATTTGCTGCTTAGCATAAAAATTTCAAGATAATTGCTTTTAACAACAATATGATCAAAAATGGTTTTTCACTATTCTCGGTACCAGAAATGCAAAAACAATTTTTCAAGGACGTAAGCCTAGAAATCATGTGCACAGATAAACTGCTTTCCAGAAATGTATCTTTCAAAGCGGTCAGCTCATTTTTTGGCAACACAAGGCTAGGGTGTCTAATTTTCCACTCCCCAATTTTCTGAGTGGTGGAATTTAGTGGCGGTGTTCACCCATTGGAACTTTCTCCGGTGGGGCGGGGGCACTGAGCGTCTTGCCCGCGCCAGAATTTCGATTCAGTTGTTTCACTGAAATCGGTGGAGATAAGGATGCCAGGTATAATTGGCCAGAAAAATAGAAATCGCCAGATTTTCTTCCAGAAAAGCGAAAGAAGCCCATAAAAGCCGAGTTAATTTGGCGATCTTCTAGTCGATTCTACTGCTCTCTTTTTCCAGTGGACGTTGGTAGAGGAAGCAATGGAACTGGCCTTTGTAGTAAGTATTGTTGAGTAAAATTCAATAGTAGTAATTAGTATTGTTGGGATTGAGTGGAAAATTCAGCAAAAAGAATATAAAAGTGAGTGGAAAATTCTGCTTGACTGGGTGTCGTTCTGCACCCAGCACCCCAGGTTTTGGGACACTGGTCACAGATTGGCGTAGCCCGGCTGCCCTTCGCGAGATCTTTTCCCTTCGGGTGCCTCTCATGCGACTGTGCTAGCCGCCCCACCCCTTAACTACATTTCTGTTCCTGACTGCTATAGTTTCATTACCCAATCAACTATCCTTCCCCGATCACCTAGGCATTTTCCAGCTCTATCAAACCGGCCGCAAACTCAACCTATCCAAGGTGATGATGTTAGATATTGCACCTGACCAACACTGGCCGAGCTTATCTATCACTGATCAACAACCGAGAGGGCTGGGTACACGGACGATCCAGGATTTCGATAAGGGGGAAGCGAAGTCTCCGGGGGCGGTCAGACAACCATTTGGGGACCAGCCTTTGGTATCATGGATCTTTGTGATGCTAATTTTGCGTATTTGTGATGCAATTTGAAAAAAGTGCCGATTAAAAAAAAACACGTTGCCAAGAAAAGGAAGAATTTCTCAAAGTGCCTCTAGTTAAACAAGCAACAATGAAACAGGGCACCTTCTACCTGGATCACGTTTTGAAGCAGAATTTACGCAGAGATGGCCTTTGGAGATTTTGCGAACCAGTCGTTGCAGTTTACCCTGTCT
The DNA here is from genome assembly GCA_034440635.1 of Lepas anatifera. Classification (NCBI taxonomy): domain Eukaryota; kingdom Metazoa; phylum Arthropoda; class Thecostraca; family Lepadidae; genus Lepas; species Lepas anatifera. The sequence continues at coordinate 295,737 of JAOTON010001937.1, read as the reverse complement.
GCGCAGAGCGGATAGTGATAAATCCATAATATTCTACATAGGCGAAACTTTTTTGCTGTTTACAAACTTGTGCGAGAGGACGCAACCAAAATTATGCAGGTGCCTCCTGCCGAGCTCTCAATGTTTTTCTTACACATATGACGTGGGAATTTCGCATTGAACATAGCCTTTCATTAGTGGCACTGCGAAAAAAACACCTCGGCTCAATAAGTAAATGATCGAAGTCAACAGCTTATAGGGTTATCAATAGATCCGGAATGTTTTTTAAACACATTTAAGGGATATTGGTTTATGTGCTCAAAATTTGCTTCACAAGAAACATTATTTTTACCAGTCCCCTATATTCCATCGTAGCATGTTCTTGTTGCAAAAGACAACACAACCACATATCGGACGGGCACACGACCACACATCGGATGGGCATGAATGCGCCCTGGGGGATCCTGCGTGGTAACGGAGCAAAATGACACCAATCGATACCCAAAGCATACATTAAAAGATCTCGGGGCAATTGTTACCACTCAAAGCTGAGAGATGTCCATGTGCCATGGGAGTGCCATGTTGCAGTGGGATGCCCTAAGGCTGAAAAAGAGCGGTTAGTCGTGAAATTGGGACACCCGAACACAAAGTAGAGCACATCCGAAAGTTGAAGGCGGTACACGTAAAAGTGGGGCGCCCCAAGGCTAAGAAAGAACAGACGATTGTGGAAAATGGGCGCGCAATCATGCACTAGCGGGCAGTCAAAAGTGGATGAGGGCGATCAATTTTACGGTGGGCCGCTTTAGAGCTAAAAGAGACGGTCAATCATGATATAGGGGTTCTGAACCACAAAGCGGATGGCGGCCAGAGGTAAATGAGGGCAGTCCACGGTGAAGTGGGGTGCTCTAAAGCTGCACAAGAGCGGCCAACAGTTGAGAAGGTGCGCGCAATCATACAGAAGAGAGCGGCTAAAAATGGATGAGGGCAGTCCACGTTGCAGTGGGGCACCCTAGGGCTGAAAAGTGGGTCAATTGTGAAAACGGGTAGCCCAGTCACAAAGTTAATGGCGCTTGTAGGTAAATGACGGTGGTCCACGTCGCAGAGGTCCGCCAAGCGCTAAAAAAGGGTGGCCAAACGTGAAATATGGGGTTCCCAACCATAAAATAGAGGGCGTCCGGAGGTGAATGAGGAGTCCACATTGAAGTGAGGCGCCCTAGATCTGCAAAGGAGCGGCCAATAGTGGAGAACAGGAGAACAATCATGCAGAAGAGGGCGGCCAAAGGTAGGCACGGGCGGTCCATGTTGCAGCGGGGCGCTCTAGAGCTGAAAAGGGCGGCCAATCGTGAAATATGGGCGCCTAACCACAAAGAAGAGGGCGTCAAAAAATCGATGAGGGTGGTCCACGTTGAAGTGTGACGTCTATTAGTGACCCGGGGGCGTGATATATGAGGGGGTGCTTAGGTTTATAAATGAGTCCAGCGGTGATGCAGCATGGGAGTGTCAAAAGTTCAGTGTGGTACACTGGTACACCCTGTGGGACGCCGGTGGTCTATAGCCGGGGGAAGTGTGGTGAGTTAGTCAGTTAATTATTTGGCCTTTCGGGCGAGGGATGGCAATGGTGGTAATGCATCGGGGGGACGCTGATACTTCACCGAGGCGATATCGAGACTGGAGTTATGGATACCGGTACAGCAGGCAAGGGGCGCCTGCAGTACATAGGCGTGGAACTGTCAGTGGAGCGTCTGTGGGAGCAAATGATCCATCATAGGGACACTGGTAGGGTAACAAAAGGGTCGAAGGGGGGTACACAAATAGGGCACTGGTTGGGCAACAGGGAGGAAAAGACAGTGCATAGCAAATGCGCTGACGGCGCAATTTGCTCATCAAGGAGACACCGAAGCTGAAGTTTGGAGGTTACGGTGATGAAGCTTGGGGGTACTCGCATTCGGTGAAATTTTTGGGAGCTGTCAAGGGAGGCGCTGGTAAGACAACGGGCCACGTTTGGGATGCAAGAAATGCAAAGTAAAGAGAAGCTGCATGGGGTTTCTGGCAGGGATGTGTTGGTGCGTTCATGGAGCTAACGATAGGCACCCATCATGAACCATGGAGGCGCTGGAGGCACAGGGCATGTTGTCAAAAGTTGGGGCGCCCATAGTGGCGCGTGGTGGGGGAGGTGGTTGGGCGCTGGTAGAGCAAAAGTAAGATACCAATGATCCATCAAGCAATCAGCAGAAATATGTGGGCGCCTATAGTGAAGTGTGGGGGCACCAATGGAGCGAAAGAAAAGCACCAATGTGTACCATGGGTGCCGCCAGACAGAGCGGTTTGTCGAAATGTGGGGGCGCTCCCGATGAGCCCATGGCGGGAAATGAAGGCTCCGTTGGAGCAAAGCACAGGCACCAATGATTCATTATGGGGGCGCCAGTGATGCAGAACGATGTGTCAAAAGATGGTGGAAAGAGGCGGGCGAAGTCGCCCATAAAGCTAAAAGCAGACAACAATAATGCAATAATGCAGCTAAAAAAGTAGACAACAATAATGCATCATAAGAGTGGGGCTAGAGTGGTATAAGAGGGGCTGTTGAAAGGTGAATACCCCTTCAATGGGGCATGGGGGCCCGTTTGCTATTAAAAAAGAAACGCACCAATCATGCACCATGGGGGCGCCAGAGGTAAAGAGCGGGTCCAAAAAGCAGGGGGTGCCCACAGTGAAGCGTGGGGGCGCCGCGCCGGTGGATTGCACAGAAGACACCAATGATGCCCAATGGGATGCCGGTGATGCCGGTGGTACATGCAGGGTTTCAGCACATGGGGCGCCCACAGTGACGCGTGGCGGCGCCGTTGAAGTAAAAACGAGACATCAATGCTGCACCATGGAGGCGCCAGTGGTATAGAGCTGATTTTCCGAAGGTGGGGGCGCCCGTAGTGAGGATTGGGGCGCCAATAGTTTATAGCGGGATGCCAAGAAGTGGGAGAGCCCACGATGAGGCTTGGGGGCGCCGGTGGAGTGAAACGAAAGCACCAGTGATGCACCATGGGAGCACCAGTGACATAGAGCGGATTGTTAGAAGGTGGGGGCGCCCGTAGTGGGGAGTGGGGATCCAGTAGTACATATCGGGGAGAGAGTGGGGGCTCACTGGTATAAAACGGGCTGGTAAAGGGTGAAGACCTCAATGAGGCATGGCGGCGCCATTTGGGCAAAAAAGCACCGATGATGTGCCACGGGGGCGCCAATGGTAGAGAGCGGCTCTAAAAAACAGAGGCGCCCACGGTGCAGCTTGGGGGCGCCGGTGGAGTGCACAGAAGACATCAATGCTGCACCATGGAGGCGCCAGTGATATGGAACGGATTTTTAGAAGAATGGGGCGCCCGTAGTGAAGAGTAGGGCGCCGGTAGTATATAGCGGGATGTCAAGAGGTGGAAGAGGCTTGGGGGCGCCGGTGGAGTGAAACGAAGGCACCATTGATGCCCAATGGGGGTGCCGGTGGTACATGCGGGGTTCCAAAAGATGGGGCGCCCACAGTGACGCGTGGGGGCGCCGCTGGAGTAAAAACGAGACATCAATGCTGCACCATGGAGGCGCCAGTGGTATAGAGCGGATTGTTAGAAGGGGGCCCGTAGTGGGGAGTGGGGAGAGAGAGTGGGGCTCCACTGGTATAAAGCGGGCTGGTAAAGGGTGAAGACCCCCTCAGTGAGGCATGGGGGGCGCCATTTTGGCAAAAAGCACCAATGATGTACCACGGGGGCGCCAATGGTAAAGAGCGGCTCTAAAAGCAGAGGCGCCCACGGTGAAGCGTGAGGCGCCGGTGAAGTACACAGAAGACACCAATGATGCCCAATTGGGGCGCCGGTGGTACATGATGGTTCCAAAAGGTGGGGCGCCCACAGTGACGCGTGGGGGCGCCGTTGAAGTAAAAACGATACATCAATGCTGCACCATGGAGGCGCCAGTGATATGGAGCGGATTTCTAGAAGATGGGGGCGCCCGTAGTGAAGAGTGGGGCGCCGGTAATATATAGCGGGATTTCAAGAGGTGAAGGAGGCTTGGGGGGCGTCGGCGGAGTGAAACAAGGGCACCAATGATGCACCATGGGGGCGCCAGTGATGCAGGGCGGGTTGTCAAAATGTGGCATGTGCATGCAGCAGAATTACCAGGGGGCGCCAGTATTTCCGTTTGGCATACAAATATGGAGCAAATGGAGGCGGCCCCGGGGGGTGCCTTAGTGCCGAGGGGGCGCCTTACCAGCGAGGGAAGGGGGCCCCGCGCCCCCCCTGGATCCGCCCCTGGGTATAGTCCTGTTAAACAGCTCATGGTACCTTATGAAGAAATTGTGATGCCCAGCGCCACGCATTGTTGTGCAGTGTGCATCCACATGAGAGTGTTGCTAGTTTTCACGGAGACGCAGACCCCTGGTATCTAGGGTAATTTTCTTGCTTGAGCGTTCGGTACATTGTATAGATTTGATGCAGCTACCTGATGGTACCAATATAATTTCCTTACGACGTCACTTATAAGCTGGCCAAAAGTGTTAGCGCGGCTGGGTGGTATGTACATACATTGTTCTACTGAGTCGGAGGAAGACCCCTCGGGGCGCTTCGTGTCCGCTCGGTAATAATTCCAACGGTCCCTATCCTATCCATGTCCTCTTTTTGACCTGCCTGTATCGCTCCACGCATCCCGGTGCAGTACTGCTCTGGATTGCTTTGAGCCTAGTCATTTTTCAAAATTCCCTCTTTTGCCTTCATTTGCCCTGTAATGCGTTCCTTGTGTTAGAACGCTGAATTATATCTTTCTGCTTGCTTGTCTATCCTTGGGCTGAAAAATAAGGAATCTGTTGCCGGGAATGTGAAATTCCAGGATGGATCGATCAAGCACGTTCTCCAGCCCACTTTCCAAACCGCTCCAATTTTAGAAGCGAGCTTGCCCATGGGCCCCATTGTGTTTGCTTTATTTTAGCAGAGGTCTAATGGGTCACGAGATGGAAGTTACGGAAATTTCGAGGCCAGATGTGAGGTTAGTGCACGTTTTGAAGTTATTTCTAAGACAAATTTAATCAACTTTAAAAGATTTCAGCAAGTTTGACTACCGTCCCACGGAAGAAAAGCGAAAGTCTCATTTTGCGATTTTGATATTTTTGTATGATTCTGTGCAGAAAGCTACTCTTAAGACACACTTATTGCGGAAGTTCTCCTCCGTTCACGTCGTCCTCAGTTCAGAAAATTCCTTCGCCAGATAATGATTGCTGTATTTGATCACCACACCTGCACACCGTCTCGGCTCCCACTCGACTGCCGGCCCCCGGCGCGAGCGGACCCGACCCAGCTGGGGCAGGTCACGTGACTCGCCAGGGGCAGTCGCCCAGCGGACAGCACTAGCGCCGCCCGCAACACAGTGATATTTACTCTACAGACAGGATTATAGACTTTGACTGAACGGAAGTGATAGGCGCTCTATGACCTTGGAGGTTGGCGCGCCCCTAAACTAAAATAATCCAATCAAACACATTCCGAGATATAGAGCTATTCGACATTCTGAGACATATAGATATAGCCTCACGGGACCCTAAAACTGGAGGGTCCGCAAAACACCTCGAGACAGAGGCTTTTCCTTTTAAGCTAATCCTTTATACATATATAGGAAAATTCGTGCACAATTTTGCCTTGTTTATGTCTCAGGGCAGTCATCCCTCGCCTCAGTGTGGGGGATGTCTGACACCCCTCTCAGGTTTTTTCAACGGTGTGGAAGAACGTGACCGTGACCTCGATATTTACCAGAGCAGAAAAGTGACCCATATAGCTTGGTCATCATTTGTGATCGACTATCCACCAATGCTTGCTTTTTCACTATCCTGCACAGGAGCCGAGATCACTGCTATGTCTCTGTTGCCAAACACAACGTACGAGCTTTCAGCGTTGAAATTTGACCGTGTGTCAAATGAGATAACATGGAATCTCACTGTACTGGTTGGAGCGTGGGCTTCCGGTCGGATAGAACACGATGTTTTGTTGTAGGCTATCTCCAGCTTTGTGATTAGTTGATGCCGAGGCTGCTTTGCCGGGATTTTCCGAAAGTACGCGCTTTGTTTCGTTTTTGCGCGATGGAGTAGACAGCCAATGGGGGAAATTTAACACACATTTTGTGGTTTGCCAATATGGGACGAGTAATAGAACAATTTTTTTATTATTCTATCTTATTTTTGTTAGGTGAGTTTGCGTTTGTTAAATTTTAACTCCTTTCCTGTCTATTTCACTGGGGGCGGGGGCATTTTGGCAGACTGGAGGAAAATGGCCCCCAGTTAGCATGTTGAAGAAATGACCTGACACAAGGTCACTTCCGAAAAGGGTGTCCAGACAGAGCCAACGGAGGACTCGGTCGCGACGGCATCAGCACTGCAGCCTGACGATCGGAGTAGAGACACCACTGAGAAAGGGGTGCAGACGGGTGTTCACGATAGACAACATTAGAGGCTCAGACAGAGAAAGCCACAGAACAGTCCCAGGAACCTCCTGCAGCGAAGCGTGCACGGGTCAACCGAGCAGATGTTGCCGGCTCTCGAAGTACAGAAATACCCCCTGCTGTGACACAGGCCTCAAGACCCACACAAAAAGGAAGTACAGTACCCACCCATACAATCCTAACAATTCCGACGCTCGAACAGCTTAGTGTGTCTCAGAAATGTTAGACGGCAGGAGTTGGGAGGCTTAGTCAGTACGTGGTAGTTAGGTTTGTTATCTTGGAAGCTGAGGTTTGGTAAATTGGAAGCTGCTGTCCAATCCACCTAGTGTTCTGTGTCGAACATGACTTGAATCGCTACCTACCTCTGATCTTTGTGGGCATTTCAAACAAAGATGGGCGCGAAATGACTAAGCAGTCGAAGCGCCCGAAAACCCCAAACAACAACTCAGAGGCAGCTGCAACTGAGCAAAGACCATCTGACCGAAGTGGAGCAGTCTGAATGGTTTTAAGTTTTCAACAGATACAGCTACATGTGTTCACTTCTGCAGACGAGGTCGATACGGTCCAGAGATCAATCTCCATCTATACGGCAAACGCATCCCCGTGGCCACAGAGACAAGTTCCTAGGTGGTATATGTGACAAGCGTCTGACCTGCACCTCTCACATTCGCGATGTTTGGAGCAAGCGTATGAAACGTATTAAAGGGAATGTGGGACCCTGGTCGAATCCAGGAATTTAGTGTAACAAGGGGTATTTTTGGCCGAAAATCATAAAACGTCCATGATTTCTCTGAAGAATGTACAATGAGCTCAATATTTTTTATTTTTGATATGCTCCTCTAGGGTGAAAAATAAACCTGCCTGTGGATGATGTCATGATCTGGCAACCACTACAATATTCAATAGGCTTCAAGGGCTTCAATTGAATAATTACTCACCGTGACGTCAGCGCTGTCGTCACACCAAAAACTGACAACTGTGGCCGCCTGCCTGGGGTAGATTTGGGGTACATTTCAGGTAGGCTTTTAGCTTTTCTCCACGAAAATTCTGAGTTTCAAGACAAATGGTATATTGAGTACCGGGTTTTCCGGCATGCTTTACCACTTGACTATCTCACTTAAAATCATGTTATAAAGGTGCCAAATTCCCTTTAACATCCTCAAAATGGTGTCACGTACTTCGTATGGCGCTGACGGGGCCTCGATTTTACAGCATACCCTCGTCAGGTCTGTTCTGGACTACTCATGCATTGCCTAAGATGGAGCTCTGAACAGCATCAAGCAGCCGCTGGACGCGGTACACAGTGCATCCGAGTGGCGACAGGCGCGTTTCGTGCATCTTGCGGAGCAAGTCTGCTCGTAGATGCCAATGAAACCTTTCTGGACCTCAGACGTAAGCGACTTTCACTGATTTATACGAGTAAAATGAAACAGTACCCCAAACACCCAACACACAAGTGGTTATTTGATTTCTCCGTGACTAACGTTTTCTCATCTGTCCGCCCGAGCTCCTCCCAGGCATTGTGTGTGCGAGTGTCGCGATGGTTGGACGGTTCCGGGATATCGTTACGAACGATCGCAAAGAAGCGACCTCAGAAAGCTGAGCCCTGGCGTGATTTTCCCATTAAATGCGACCAAGAACTTCTGGCACTAGGGAAATCAGCTACCCAGTCAATGGTATTGCAGCAATCCGCCCCAGAAAAGATCGCAGCAGGTTACTCTGTCTTTTACTCTGACGGCTCCAAAAGTATCCCAGGTTCTGAATATGCTTTCGCGGGGAACGACATAAGTCGAGGTTTCAGGCTCCCAAAATCGGTATCTGTTTTTACTATGGAACTAAGTGGCATTATCCAAGTCTTACGTCACAGTCTCTGAGATCCCGACAGGCACGACAGGCAGGCAGACAGACGGCAGCTAGCTCCTTAGCTACACTCCAGTCTAGTCACCCGCCAGTATCTTGGCTAGTACCCACCATCTGAAGGCTTCTGAATACTGCCTCTTCTGCTGGGGCTAGGAAACAATTTTTATGGGTTCCTAGTCATGTAGGGATACCAGGTAATGAGCGAGCCGACTCGACGGCCAGAAGGACTTCTGAGGTATGCCGAGTGGGGACTTTCAGAGTCCCAGCGTCTGATTTAAAGGCAAAAATCAACCATCTCCTCAGAACAGAGTGGCAAGACCACGGTTAAGGGCTCTATCTCTCACTCCATCATTTTCACACCATCCCTGAAATTTTTTACCCTGGGTCACCCAAGGTCAGGTCACCAGGCGAGGTCAACCAAGGTCACCTCACTTCAATTTTTGAGCTCTATAAGAGCTACGTTTCTCAGTCGATCGATTTGAAACTTCCTACAGTTTATGGGCCCGCCAGGGTTTACAAGATGTGTATCCAGGATTTTTGTATTTCGTGACCTAAGGTCAGGTCACGAGGTGACCTCTCCCATTGAAAAAGCATGGGGAAAAGGCTGTCTTATTATCTAAAAGCCACAAAAACGATTGATGCTTGGCTTGCTCAGAAAAGCGTTCTTGGACACCCTCTTACGGATCCCAGGGGTCACATTTTCCCATTGACCTCTCGTAGGTCATCCAAGGTCACCAGGGGTCAAAAACAGTATTTTGGAAATAACTTGACCTAATTAAGCTAGAGCGTTGAATCAAACACCACCGTGAATGTCTCATCACTAGCTTTCATTTGATATACGGCAAGGTCACGTTTTGACCTTTCATGACCTCAGGTTATATGAGGTTACGAGGTGACCTCTTCAGGTCAAACCACTGGCGGGACGTCATTACGTTTCACATAGCGGAGAAAGGTATGCAATTTTCCTATCCAATGTAGTTTACCAGATCTCAATAGCTCTAATGGCGTAAGAGTTATGTCCAGTTTTCTTAAGCATTGCATATTTGAGTGAAAATAGCCCTTCGTGACCTAACTTGACCTCTGGAGGTCAAACCATTGACCTGAGCGCTTAAACATGTGAAGTAATTTCTTACTGAATTCATGCGAGCTTTCTAATGCACTTTGCAGATTTGCGCTAAACCCCATATTTTCGGAGTTAAGGGGGGCCGTCGATGACCCCCGGTGGGGCGCGAGTTAAACCTTAACACACACACACACACACACACACACACACACACACACACACACACACACACACACACACACACACACACACACACACACACACACACACACACACACACACACACACACACACACACACACACACACACACACACACACACACACACACACACACACACACACACACACACACACACACACACACACACACACACACACACACACACACACACACACACACACACACACACACACGCACACACACACACGCACACACGCACGCACGCACACACACACACACACGCACGCATGCACGAGCCAACTTGTCTGCTCTGTGAAAAGTACTAATAGTATATTGGTTATGTAACCGTGTTTAATCCTCTGAGTTGCTGCTTTTTTGCAGGCTGAGCCGGTCTGAAAGCTCTCGCAGTCGATTTGTGAGTCTGGATATGAGTTTGCTCTGGTACATTGAGGTGCATGAGCTGGCCGACAGACTGTTGCGCGGCGACGTGGCGGTGTCGGCGTTGACTGGCGGTACATTGAGGTGTATGAGCTGGCCGACAGACTGTTGCGCGGCGACGTGGCGGTGTCGGCGTTGACTGGTGCCCGCTACGCTGAGCTGCCGTGCCGCGTGGCGGCTGTGGTGCCCGAGGGCCACCAGCCCGGCGACCTGCAGCTGGATCAGCACTTTACCGCCTCGGAGCGCCGCGCCTACAGCCGGACCACCTGTTTCGCGGCGGTCGCTGCCGAGGAGGCCGCTGCCAGCGCCGGCTGGCGGCCAAACACCGAACTAGAGCAGGTGAAGTCGGATGTGCGCCGTTGAAGCGTGTTGTGTGTATGGCGGAATATGCCTACAGCATTCTGTCGAAGATAATCCTGCGTGTATTTATATTGTGTTAAAAGAGAACCGTCATCGCAGAATCAAATTTCTTGCACAATTTGTCACCACCGCGATTTGAGATGGCGTTTTTCCGTTTGACCAGGCTTCCGCCGGGGATATATTTCGCTCATCATTTCTCATTCCGTATTCATTACTCTGGTCCCATTTTATAATTCCAGCTATCAGTCTTCTGCATTCTATCATTCAGTCCTCGATCCTCTAGTCGATCTTCCTCCATGCAGTCGAATGCTCTACCATGGCTTGGCCAGCTGACTTCCAGCTGGTCGGGCGGAAAAAGAGAGGCTCCGTGTTTATTGCATTTTCTAAACCATTTTTAGCACTTAATCTCAGTGTCAGTGTAGTCAAAATTGTACCTTATCCTACATGTTGCTCATCTTGAAAATGTGACGGCTATCATTGAATCCGCTGGCGAAAAAGAAGACTAAGAAAAACTGGAGAGAATAAGATTCTTCTGAGAGATAAATATAAAACAGATGCGGCAAACTCGACACTTGAATCAAAACTGACCTCAGTTCCTCCATTTTCATTGGTCGAAAAACGTGACGTCTTTAGCAAGACTCCACCGGCAAAAGAAGTTGTATAATACTCCCATCATGAAGCCTCCGTGAAGCTGATTTCTAAAGATAACGTTATTATTGGTATTTATGCATACCTCGTGCATACCGGGCGGAGGTGATTTATTTATCCCGCAATATGTAGACAAATATCAGGCTACAAGATTATAAGAAGATAATGATAGCTTAATTACTTCATACCCACAAGATCTAGTTACTTGTTTTAAAACAGGACCAACAAACTCCCGAATGCATCTCTACTTAGCCGACCAAACCGACCACCGAAAAGACTGGGCCAACGGCCAACGACTATACCTTGGATCGCTCAAGCTGATCAAGGTTGCAATTCGGGTATCCCAGCCCGGGCAATCATCACGAAAACGGTCCCGAAGACAGCCACCTCCGGTCCCGATAGGGGCTAGGTGGGACCTGGACGGCGGGGACGGCGCAACGGCGCGAGTCCTCGCCACAAATCGGCTGTCATCCAAAGCGGAATCGCCAAATCTTCTTTCGGCGATTGGGGCGACTTTAGCGAGGTTCCCCCCCATATGGATATCGTTATTCGACGGCCGGAACCATCATCATCATCATCATCTTCCTCCATCAGATCAGTCCTTCATCTGACGCCACTATTTCCATGTGTGAACACTCACACACTTCTGTAGTTCGCCTAGAATAAAAGCCGTTCAACCAATAACCACACCAAGAAATATACTATAGCTTCAGGCCTAACGACGAAGACATCGTCAGTGACTTGACTTTCGGAGTCGGGAACGAAATCTATATTTACTGTTCTCTAGGGCTGACAGACAGGAGGTGCTATGGCAAAACTTTTCAGCTCCTATCGAAACAGGTGACAATACCTAGGCTATCATGCTTAGTCAACATTATCTTTAACCCTTGCCCCGGTGGGGGCTGTTTGAACACCCCTCGATTTTTTCGGTAGCACAAAAAACGGCGGCGCGAAGCGCCCCCTTACTTGGCACACCTTATCTTTGATCAATTTCGCAACTTTCACCAATTTTTTATTATTTTAAGGTTGGTCAGGTCAGGTCACCAGTGCAGGTTAAGTGACGTCATCTCCAAAAATGTTTTAGGTGGCATAAGTAAGAAATGGGTGAATTTATCTTATTGAAACTTATACTCCATATAAGGGGCCCACCGAGTGCCACAAAATATATTTCGAGATTTTTCATATCAATGACGTAGGGTCAGGTACGGATCATGACCTCCCCCATTGGAAATGCATGGAGAAAACAGGAATTGGGCTGCATTTGTGTAAATACTGTTGGGAATACCTTCGTATTCTCCATATCGCAGTATCCTGGGCCCCTCTCCAGGTTCACTTTGCAATTTTTGACCTGTGATCTCTAAGAGGTCATCTGGGGCTACTTAGCAGTTTTCAGACTTAAGTCAATAACTTTGCTATCTATACTATCTATATCTAAAGATCTATATCCCTTAAGATTTCGAGAACCACGATAGATAGCGAAAAACGGTAAGCGGCGTTAGGCAGCCCGTCCACTTCACTATCGAAAATATTAGTACCATTTTTATTTGTCAGGTCACATTTAAGGTCACTACGGGTCAAGACATGCCGTCATAGGAATAACATGTAAATGAAGGTTTTTGGTCATTACATCTGGAGAAGTAAAGATAGAGCAAAACCATTTAGACCATTGGAATCCTCGCAGAATTCCGAATCAAATGATTTGAAATATGACCTTGCTAGGTTAAATCAGGTCAAATATGTCCTTTGACCGTACTTAAGGTCAGGTCAAGGTCAAATTACGTCAAAATTCATATGATTAGAACCGAATGACATGGGCAATCTAATAAAGTAAAAACAAACGCTATATCACCATCCATTGCTAATTTATTTAGTTAAAACCATTTCCCCATGTATTTCCAATGGAGAGGTCATGACTCGTACCTGACCTTAGGTCATCGATATCAAAAATACTGGAACAAATTCAGAGAACTCGGTAGGTCCATTATGTGATATGAGTTTCAATCGGATAAGTTCACCCTGTTCTGACTTATTCTTTCTTAAACTTGTTTGAGGTCAGGTCACTTGACCTGTACTGGTGATCTGACCTGAGATGACCTAACCTTAAGATTTTGAAAAAAAGTTGTAAAAATGGTCAGAAAAAAGGTATGCCAAGTACGGTGGCGCTACGCGCTGCCGTTTTTATGCTCTCCGAAAAACCGGAGGGGGCGGGTACCCGCCCACCCCCGTCAATGGGCGTGTTAATAGAAAAACATATATCTTCGATTAAAATACACTATTGTATGCAAAATATGTTTGCAGACACTTAAAAGGCACAGTATTTCTGCTTGAAACAGATAACACAACTAAACTTGCTCATTGTCTTGGGTGTGGGTGAGAGGGAGAGGGTGTGAGAGGCTGGTGGGTGTCTTGGGTGTGTCTAGAGAGAGATAAAGGTAATTTTGGAGAAATCAATGTACAGAGTGTTCAGTCAATTTTGGTTCATGATTACGGCTTGTGCACTGTATTGGTCGTTCGAAATTCAAACCCTCCCTGAAACTGGGCAACCCTCAAACTGGGCAATGGTTGGCGTCCTGTTTGCAATTTTTCACCTACATTTGTTTTTTTGCTGTTGTGATGGTGATTGTTTGGATATCATTGCAGTGTTCTAGGATAGATTGCGGTTTTGGTGGTAAATCGACAGAGTGAAAATAAAACAATTTAATATACCATATTTTGGGAAACTCAGAACGTGATTATGGAGAGAGAGAGGTGAGAGAGAGAGAGAGAGAGAAAAAAAAATTTAAGAAAAAAGACCACCGTGGGGAAGTGTTCAAGCACCCCCTCCCTCCTACCTGGGCAAGGGTTAAACCAAATCCAATGTTGTCTCATTACTTGACTGGATTGCTTACTGGTCGCACGCCTGGATTGGACGTGTCAAACCAGACCAACCCAAGCGTGCGTTCGAGGGATCCAGTGTGGTATCAAGACAACACTGGATTTTTTTAAAGAACGCTAGTGTTTTGTGAGAAAGAAGTTGTAGTTTTTCGCTCTGTAGCCTTTACTTGCCACTTGCCCCCCAAAGATGCTTCCCTAGCATCCCGGCCACATGTGCCGTGCCTTGTAAATTAGCGTGTAAACAGCACTACTGACGCCCTAAACCACTAGCCGATGTAGCAGCGCCTGATACCGGTGTGTGCACACCTGCTGTCCGCTAACCGACCTTCGCCTCCAGCAGACGCGCACCGCGGTGTGCATCGGCACGGCCAGCCCCGACCTGGAGGACATAGCCGAGACGGACGGCCGGCTGCGGCGCCGCGGCCTGCGCGGCGTGTCGCCGCACTTCGCGGCTCGCATCCTGGCCAACATGGCCGCCGGCCTGGTGGCCAGGCGGCTGCAGTGTCGGGGCCCCAACACGGCGGTGAGTACGGCCTGTGCCGCCGGCTCGCACTCGGTGGCGGAGGGCCTGCGGCTGCTGCGGCTGGGTGCCGCCGACGCCGCCTTCTGCGGCGGCGCTGACGCTGCTGTCTCCCCGCTATCCGTCGCCGGCTTCGCGCAGATGCGCGCGCTCAGTGTCAAGTATAATGACTGCCCAGAGAGGGCGTCGCGGCCGTTCGATTTGGCCAGAGACGGCTTCGTGGTTGGGGAGGGGGCGGCGGTGATTCTACTGGAGACGCTGCATCACGCGCGGTCCCGCGGCGCTGCCGTTGTCTGTGAGCTGATGGGCTGCGGGCTGTCGTGTGACGCCGCCCACGTGACGGCGCCGCGCCACGACGGCGATGGCGCCCGCCGCGCCATGGTTGCCGCTATGGAGGACGCGCGGGTGGGGCCGGCCGAAGTGACACACGTCAATGCGCACGCCACGGGAACGCCGCTGGGAGACCGGGTGGAGCTGGCAGCCATCGCCGCCGTGCTGGGCCCTTCGCGTCCCTTCGTCACCTCGTGCAAGGGCGCCCTGGGCCACCTGCTGGCGGGCGCTGGCAGTGTGGAGGCGGCTGTGACGGCGCTCTCGTGCAGAGACGGGCTGATACCTCCCACCGCTAACTTGACCCACCCTGAGCCGGCTCCTGAGCTGCGACTGGTGGCGCCGGCAGCGGCCGAGTGGTCAACTAGCGGCCGCCGCAGGGTCGCTCTCACTAACTCGTTTGGCTTCGGGGGCACGAACGGAAGTCTCTGCTTGGCGGAGTTGGTGGAGAAATAATGTTTTGCTAGTGGACAGAAAATATATAAAGGTGATTTTTTGTGGTACCTACACTTGAAGTGATATTTGCAATGTCTTATGTGCTATCCCATTGGTAGGCTTTTGGTGAAGCTCTTTGAAACGATATTGTTGTCGATGTGTGTGACTCGAAATGGTCTGATGCAGAATAAGAGGTTCGGGATGATCTTCGCATCTGTAGGTGTTGTGTTTGTTCGGTTTTCTCCACAGTTGGATGCTTGCCTTTGGCGAGAGTTGTGATGTGGTTGTTTAGATGTATGTTTTTGGTACTCATGCATAGGGTAATGGACAGAGTTCGGTTCGTTTGAGTTCGTTGATTCGACATTTTTAAATCAGGTTGAGACTGATTGGGAAAAGGTGGACGACTGTGGGATCACGCGTAGCAGCAGCGTTGGAGGAGGCACGGTGAGACACTGAATCTCTGCCGCCTCGCCCCTCTGTCGTGTTCAGTGGGGCTTTCCGCGTGCGCCCAGCAACACTACCGGAACTGTCATATGCCATCAACCGTATGTCAACTTCCAGATCCACTGGAGAATACGGCATTACCATCCGTATGCTGCGGATGGCGTTACCGGTCATCGGTCCTCACCTGCTCGAAGTGGTCAACTGCTCGCTGATCTCTGGTGAGCTACCAACTGAATGGAAGATTGCGACAGTTGTGCTGCTTCATAAATCGAGAAGCTTAGCTGAGCCTACAAATTACCGTCCTGTTTCTATTATCAGCACGGTAGCTAAAATAACTGAGAGTGTCGTATGCGTACAGCTAGTTAAGTACCTGGAGTCACATGCAATTCTCAGTGATGTACAACATGGATTCAGGCCGGGACGATCAACAGAGACGGCAATGCTGGACGCAATCGGATGGTTGATGAGGGGCATGCATCAAGGCTTTTTAGGGTCAAGCACAACTGCGGATACTTCCAAATCATTCGATTCCGTAGAGCACTCCCGACTCATAGAAAAACTAGGCTGGTACGGTGTAGATAGTCATTGGTTTCAGGGCTGGCTTAGTGGGCGCAGGAAAAAAGTCAAGGGAGGGGAAAAATGCTCCCTCTTACCCATGGTGTGGTCCAAGGGTCACTTCTTGGCCCAGTTTTGTTCTTGATCTTTACAAATGACTTGTGTCTCACGTGGATTCTAAAATTGTCATGTACGCTGACGATGCACTATTTTTGCATCGCGGACTTTTTTAAGAACACGCTTGAACTTCAGGGAAAGGTAGAAGCTACGTTTAAGCAAGCTCACACATGGTTTACCCAAAATAGCTTAAAAATCAACCCAACAAAAACTGATCTTGTGCTTGTTAGACTACGCCAAAGAAGATTATCACTCGAGTTCTCCGTGCGGTCTGGAAATACTGATGTTAAGCCGTCGCCAACCCCTAAGATATTGGGCCTCGTTGTGGATGATGGCTTAAATTTTGATGCACATGTCACCGCAGTAATTAAGCATTGCTACGCTACTCTTGGTGGCCTAGAAAAATTATCGTACAGACTCCCAGAAGAGGTTAAAAAATGATTGTAGGGGCCCTCATATTCCCACATATTACTTACTGTTTGTCAGTCTGGTCCGGATGCAACAAACTTCAGCGCAGTCGCATACAAAAAGTCATCAACCACTGTGCACGTGTCGTAAAAGGGGCAAGGAAGTATGACCATCTGACACCCTTACTAACCGATTTAAAATGGCCACAATTCGACGAGATCGTACAGGAGCATGACCTGACCACTATGCACTATATATTACGCTCTCAAAATGCGCCATGCAGTTTGCGTGGCCGTTATACATATCGCGGGGAGGTTTCGGGCAGGCAAACCAGAGCCACCAACGCGGGCGATCTTCACCTACCGGGTGTGCGAACCGAGCATGCACGGCAGTTTTCCAGCTATCGGGCCACCTCATTGTGGAACCTAGCCCCGTCTAACGTGAAAAGCGCGAGGAGGAGACCAACCACATGTCGCAAACAAACCAGACCCTGGATTGAGGAGAAACGTAGAGAGTGGGGCCAGTGTTTAGAAAACAGCCGTTAGATACTGTTTAAAGTATTCGTGTACTTTTTCAAGATTGTGCATTGTTCGGTTGGCCGGAAGAGCCATTTTATGTGGAGGTCAATACATGAAATGATAAACTCTGATAATGATGACGTTTCTAACAATAACTTATAACTCTTCTAATAACTCTAATTTTGATCATCATGGTCTTTTTTAACCCTCGTCCCACCGGGGGCATCGATGGCCCCCTAAGGTTATTCCGGGATAGCAGAAAAACGACGAGGCGCAGTACCGCGGTTGAGGGCTCTACCTCTCACTGCATCATTTTACCACCATCCCTGAAATTTTTACCCCAGGTCACCCAAGGTCAGGTCACCAGACGAGGTCAACCAAGGTCACCTCATTTCAACTTTAGAGCTCTGTAAGAGCTACATTTTGAAGTCGATTGATTTGAAACTTCCTACACTTCATGACCCTTCCAGGGTCTACAAGGTGCATATCCGGGATTTTCGATTTCGTGCCCTGAGGTCAGGCCACGAGGTGACCTATCCCATTGAAAAAGCACGGGGAAAAGCTGTCTTATGATCTAAAAGTCACAAAACGATTGAAAATGCTCAGCTTGATCAGAAAAGCGTTCTTGGACACCCTTTCACGGGTTACAGGGGCCATATTTGCCCTTTGACCTCTCCAAGGTCATCCAAGGTCACCAGGGGTCAAAAACAGTATTTTGACAATAACTTTTGACCTAATTAAGCTAGAGCGCTGAAACAAACACCATCGTGTTTGTCTTGTCACTGGCTTTCTTTTGATATACGGCAAAGGCACTTTCTGACCTTTCGTGACCTCAGGTCATATTAGGTCACGAGGTGACCTCTGGAGGTCAAACCACTGACGGGAGGTCTTAAAGTTTCACATAGTGGAAAAAGTACTGGCAATTTCCTATCAAATGTTCTTTACCAGACTTCAATAGCTCTAATGGTTTAAGAGTTATGCCCAGTTTGCTTAAGCATGGCATATTTGAGTGAAAATAGCCGATCTTGACCTAATCTTACCTCTGGAGGTCAAACCATTGACCTGAGCATTAAAACATGTGAAGTAATTTCTTACTGAATTCACGCGAGCTTTCTAGTGCACTTTGCAGATTTGCGCTAACGCCCATATTTTCGGAGTTAGAGGGGGCCATCGATGGCCCCCCGGTGGGGCGAAGGTGGTGCCGGACCCCCGGTGGGGCGCGTGTTAATAATGACGCGTGGATAAGAAGAAACAAGAAGAGAATGCATGGATGAAAAGCAGACAAGGTAAAATCTAGCAATAGGCGGGACAGCAGGGACGGGGGATTCAGGGACAGGACACCATGAACGGCCCCTCAGAGGACCGATCTTGACCTGTCGCATTCTTCCGGCGGGTCAAGATTGGAGCGACGGGGATTGACGCGCCCGGGGCCTCAGTCAGCCTAGGGGTACGTCGTCGCAGCGCCGCGGCTGCATTATTTCGGGCTCCCCGACAGCCGCCGCCCCCTCCGACCTGTGGTCGTTAGGAGTCGGTGTCTGCCAGTCGGTGACCCTGGTGATGTTGCCCGCGGCGATGGTGCCGGTTGCCCTGCCGGCCCTCTGTTACTAAGCAGGTAACATAACCATATTGGACCGGACCAGCCTTGTTTTGCACCCCCCAATTTGTAGCTGTTTCTTTAGTTCCTGTCCTCTTTTTATATTCTACTTGTAGGCTCCACAATTATCAGCCTTCCTCGGCATTTTACGAGTGTTAGGCGCCCACTCGAAGCCTATCTCGAGCCCTGGCGACGAGGTTGACGGGATCCTGGGGGTTGAGGTCCCCCTCGGGCGGGTCAGTCCCCAGGGCTCCAACATGCCCCCTTTGGCCCAGATATCTCGATCTAGCCGGGGGTAAGCCGTCCGCAGGCTGCCGTGGGCGGCCTAGTTACGCGGCAGTGTCTATGGGCACTGTCGCTCGGTCCAGCTGGGCAGGGGGGATTATGTTTCGGGCGTGCGGCGCGGTGCCATTCGAGGTGGGACTGTAATAGTTCTTGCCGGGCGCGACGCGGGCCGGGGTCTCGGAAACCGTCGATTTGCGAGGCTCCGGCCTGTTCCGCGCGCTTGGTGGACCGCAGTCTCCGCTGCGTGAGGGCTGCCGCGTTTTGCTTCATCCCGACTCATGGCCCTGCCGGCCCACTGGGCTGATGGCGTCAAGGGGGTGGGTGCGTTCTGATCGGAGAGGTTGTGCATCTCTCGCCCCTCTGAGACGGGCGCGCCTGCCCCCGTAGGCACTGTACCAGGCCCCGGGCCCAGCTATTGACAGCTGGCAACCCGGGGGCCGAAGGTAAATTATTTTTCCATGGCTACACCTACTTCACGCTCTACCGGATTGACCTCAGGCACTACGACCCCCACTCCGAACTCGACCACCGCTGTTACTGCTCCTGATACCGCTGATACGATGGATCCTACCGCTGACCGACCCCCTGTGCGAACGACTCCTGACCAGCCAACTCCTTTGACTCTCGTCATGACGGTCGAGGATAGGCCCATGAAGGTGAACCCATTCCAACTCCACGGCGCTCTTGAGGTCTACAAACCCAAGCGCACATACCGATACAGGGACGGTAGGATCGTGGTAGAAATGGGGAGCAGACCGAGCGCCAGCAAACTTCTGAATGCCACCTCACTGCAAATCCATACGGCGAACAGAACACTATTCGTCCCAGTCAGTGTATCTCCACACTAGGGGAGACTGGGGTCAAATGTAACACGGGGCAATTGTAACACTGGTCATATTGTCAACTAATCAATGGATGGCGCTTGTGGCACAACCGGAAATGCGCTGCCTTTGTTAACGAAGTTTCAGCTCGGTGAGCCGGGTAAGTCAGATTCTGTTCACAATTATGTGATTTTGGGGGTGTTTTGTCTCTTTGGAATATTCAAATATGATAAGCTTATTGATGGGTATGATAATGTACAGCAGAAACAGTTTCAGTGCATAAAGAGTGTTTAATTAGCTACGAAATGAGCACAGAATCTGTCGCATAGGCCAGCTCGTTGAGCGGAAATTTAGTTTAAAAAATTGCGCGTTGTAATGGGGATAACTGTAACATTTATCTTGAGGTGAAATGTAACAATGTTACAATTGACCACTATGACCTTACGACGTATTAACCTTCGCCCGGGTGGGGGTCTTTTTAGGCCCCCCTTCGGGTTTTTCCAAAGTGACCAAAAAACAGCGGCGCGCAGCGCCGCCAAACTTGGTCTAGTTGCTCCTTCATCATTTTTACATCTTCCCTGAAAATTTTAGCTCAAGGTCATATCAGGTCAGGTCACCAAGCCAGGTGAAGTGATCTCACATAAAAAAATGCTTCGGACTGCATCACTAAAAGGCGGGTTAATCGATCAAGTTGAAACGTATACCACATATTGGGCCCACCAGGAGCTAGAACATGGTTCCGGGATTTTTTATATTGGTGACCTAAGGTCATATGCAGAGCATGGCCTCCCCATTGTAAATACATGGGGAAAATCACGAAATGAGCTTTTCTCAGTAAGTATGGATGAAATAAGCTTCAAAATCGGTTACGGCTTGCTCTTACCTCATTTCTGAAGTTGATGCCAAAAAATTTGGCATGTTACCTTTAAAAGGTCACCTTAGGTCAAATAAGCATTTTGTGGTGTTTTACTCTATAAATTTTGAATAAACAAAGATAGAACTTTTATTTTATCACCAAAGTGTTTGTATAGTCACTGCAAGTCAAATGGTATACATCATGACTATACCAGGTCAAGTTGGGTGAGACCGTTGGCCTGGGCCAGGTCAAATTTTCAAATTTGACCTGGCATAGTAATATTATATATCATTCGATTCGATGTATTGTTCGATTGACGAGAAGATCGCAATAGTGCATCAACTATGGCTGTATCTTGCTTGGCTTGGAATTTATTGGCGAAAAAGGAAACGCCTTATGCATGGGTGGCTATGGACATTCCCAAGAACATTCCCAATATTCAGTGACCTGTAGCTCCCTAGGCGTTGATCTGACACGAATATGAATCCCGCTATAATGAAAGGAGAAACGCAGGACCTTTCGAATAGTGTTGAAAAATGTTTCTAGCTCTCATAGTTTCTGAGATATATGAGGTTTTCTTAGCATACCTCATATGAGCGATTTTGACCTATTTTAACCTCTGGTGACCTTGATATTGACCTGACGAGAAAAATGGCTTAGGTATTCTTGATATCATTTTCGAAGAGCTTTTGATTTCCGTTTTGCGTTTTTTTCTAGCTTTCTTAGTTTTTGAGATCGTGGGGGTCTTTTTTAGCCCCCCAACAGGGCGAAGGTGGTTCATAACCGCCTCCGGGGCAAGGGTTAAACTTGCTTCTACTGCACAAATACAGTAGCTAGGTCAGTGATTTATGATCAGGCGCGGACCCACAATGTTTGTTTAGGGGGGTTAACGAGGGGACGTCAGGCCAGGGGCGTAGCCAGGATTTCGCTCAGGGGAGGCAGCGCCCCGAAAAGAGCCCCTGGAACAGCGCGAAAAGGGCCCTAAAGGGTAAAAAGTGCCCTACTTGTTACAGTATCGTGTCCTCAGGGGGCCCTCAAGGGGGGGGCGGCCGTACAGAGACGCCCTGGTGGGAGGTCAGCCCGGCGCCTCACCTGCTGAGATCCCCATACAGTCCGATGGTGTACTCAACCTCGAGTCTCGAATCAAACATGTGCCAGCTAACAGACCTTTCCCTCCGTTAATTCCTCCACTAACCTCTGATCTTCTCTCACACAGATCGGCTGAGTCCCGCACCACATTCGGCGGACTACACAGACACCGTTGACAAGACAACACAAACTCCGCTGCCGGGGCGCCATGATGTTGCTGTGGGTACGGACCCCCTTGAATCTAAGGCCCCCAGTGCCAAGACGACCGGTCAGGCTGACACCCCCGACAGCGAGCACACTCAGGAAGTCTTTGGTAAGCGAGCCCGAGAGGACTCGCCAACCCAGCCACATCCTCCCAAAGGTCCGCCAGCACCGCCTGCAACGACGGAGCGCACTGCACCCACGCTCAGTCGAGCTGACCCTCCTCAGGTGATCGAAGCCAGAGCATCGATAAAAGCACGAACACACGTTGTAAAACAAACTACAAACAAAGAACACCAACAAGAAAGTAAAAAGCGTAAACTCTTGCCCACAGCAACAATTGGAAAAGTTAACACTCAAAGGGACGAAGGTCCGAAAATCCTTTGCAGTGCTTAAGATCGGCCCAAGGGGTCCACGGACCTCTAGGGCCCCCTTGGCTACGCCACTGGTCCAATGTGTGTCCAAATCCTGTGAGCCCCTATTATCGATCAAGGTGTGCCCCCTTCTGATTCTTTCTGTTATAGCACCATGTATTTTTTATACATATATTTTTATTTTAACTTCAATGTGTGCCCCCGAAAAGTTTCAGGGGGCATGGCCCCCTGCCCCCCCCTTGGTTGCGCTACTGGTCCGGGGCCAGATCAGCTGCTACCCTAGTAGCACACAACATTGTGACGATGATCGTGGATATATTATCTAAACAATATAGTCATCTCAACATTGCTTTAACATTGTCACAATGTTGTGGGCAAAACTATTATGGGTGCAATATTGTCTCAATATTTAGCCTACATTGTGGATACAACCAAATAAGGTGCTCAGAACGCCTTAACTCACCGTGTGGGCGGGAATATTGTATAAATGTTTCTACAATGCTGTTGATACAACCAAGTGGTATTTGTAAAGAAAATGCATGATTTGAAATTCGACATAGTCATGTTTGATCCAGTGCTCCAAGCAGTCCCTCAATATCGAATAAAAACGATAAAAAACATTGTTAGTGCAACATTGTGGCAATGTTTCCACAACAACTTTGCAGCGATATTGTGACAGCATTATTGTAACAATATTCCAAAAACAATATTGATATGCCTCTGTTATAATAAAACTAGTGCAGCGGGATTTTCAGTTCTGGGTGCGACGTTTGAAAACTTAGGCGGTATATTGTGGGTCCAGCAACGTATACTTTGTTGTCATTGCAGCGCTGTTATGAAAACAATGTTTGTGACGATGTTGTGAAAACAATATTGCAGCAAAATTTCGAGATAACCTTGTTACAATGTCGTAGCGGGAACATTGTAACAATGGAAGTGGAGTGCACTCGATAATTTCATCTGGACTGTCAGAGATTATGGGGATGGAAAATAAAGGACAGTTGCGCTACAACCCAACACCGACAAGCCCTGGTGAAAGTGTGTCTCCCTCAAAGCTGCCAGGCCTTCCGCCGGCTAATTCAATTTTTCCACCGACTAATTCTTCTATTTTTGTCATTCTTTGGTCACACGTCTTATCACACAACGTTGTGTGGGTTCCGTATATTCGCACCACTCGGTGCTCCGTGCCGACCATGTCACCGGACCGGCGCCAACCAATGAGATGTCATGTCAGGTGTGACGTCATGGCATCTACCGTGGCCTGACCTGCCTCACAGGTCGGGCAGTCTGCACGTGGCATTAGCCGGGTGCGTGTGTACACATCGTCCGACTGCGATAAACTGCTCAACGCCTCATTGTTGTGATCCCCCGCCGGCCGGCGTGCTTACGCTGCCCCTGCCGGATTTGACCGGCGGCGGTGACCGGTGTACATGCACGTGGTCACGGCGGTCGGTGCTCGGGAGTCGAGCCTAATACAGCCCGCTACCGCACAGAGCGTTTACGTGTGCGCGAGACGAAGCCGCGGAGCATAACGGGATTATAACACTCATGGGTCGGGCCGTCTGCGCGCGGCACTGACCTGGCCCCGTGTGTTCACATCATCCGACTGCGATAAACTGCTCTTCGCCTCATGGGTCGGGCCGTCTGCGTGCGGCACTGGCCGGCCGCGTGTGCTCACATCGTCCGACTGCGATAAATTACTCAATGCTTCACGGGTCGGGTCGTCTGCGCGGAGCACTGGCCGGCCGCAGTATATTCATATCGTCCGAATGTAATAAAGTGTTCAACGGAAACTCCAGCATTCTTCCTGACGGACTCGAACAAATGTGACTATGACCAGTAAAGTGGACATTCCCACGATATTAGGAAGCAATATTACAGCTATATTGAAAACCAATATTGCAGGTATGTTGTCACATAAATATCTATACAACATATCCGCAACATATCCACAACATTGTAGCAAAGTCGAGGCAATGTTTGAACAACATTGTCACAACAACATAAAACAATATTGCCCCAATATGTTAACAACATTGTCATGATATTGGAAAATGTTGTAGCAACATTTTCGAAGCAATAATGCCCTAAATAACATTGTTGCAATATTTCTGCAACATTGCTATCACAAAAAGGCATAATGGCAAGGAATGATTTGTCTGGAAAAGGAGACATAGGAGTATTTGGAAACTCTTGCGTAACAATAACACCATAAAAACATCCCTTTGTAGGGATTTTGTATTAAATACAGGAATTATGCCGACATTTAAGTTCCCGTAATGTTGTCCTGACAATATAGTCACAGCATTGTCCCGTGTCCACAAAAACATTCTGGCAACACTGTTGGACAATGTTGTCACAATATCTACGTAACATTTTCACAGCATTGTGACAATGTTGCTGTGTTACTAGGGTAGCCCCCATACCAGAGCAGGGGCATATATCAGCTCAGGGAACACAAGATCAGCTCAGGGTGCACCAGACTAGCTCAGCAAATAATCTAAGGAGACATCAATAACCAACTCAAGGAGCACTCGATCAGCTCAAGTGGCACCACATTGGCTCAGATGACAGTTGATCAACTCCAGGAGGCATGAGATCAGCCCATAGGGGCTAGATCAGCTCAAGGGGCACTAAAACGGCAAACAGGGCATCAGGCAAGCTCGGAGGCATTATACTAACTTAAAATTAGATAGGTTCAAAAGGCACAATTATTTGCTCAGGGGACACCACATTAGCTTAGAGGGCACGTGATCAGCTCAAGGGGCCAAGACCAGCACAGTGGGCACCAGATTAGCTCCACCCGTACGAGTATTGGCGATGATGAGGCATTAGCTTGAAACAGATTACGTGCCCAAACTCTTCCCCGGGTGCTTGAAAAGGCGACAGAATTCCATAACTGACCAAAAAGACACTGAATTGTCAAACAATAACTTTAACCCGCGCCCCACCGGGGGTCGGCCCACCTTCGCCCCACCGGGGGCCATCGATGGCCCCCTCTACTCCGAAAATATGGGCGTTAGCGCAAATCTGCAAAGTGCAATAGAAAGCTCGCGTGAATTCAGTAAGAAATTACTTCGCATGTTTTAGTGCTCAGGTCAATGGTTTGACCTCCAGAGGTCAAATTAGGTCAAGATCGGCTATTTTCACTCAAATATGCAATGATTAAGCAAACTGGGCATAACTCTTATGTCATTAGAGCTATTGAGGCCTGGTAAAGTACATTTGATAGCAAATTGCCAGTACTTTTTCGCTATGTGGAACGTAAAGACCTCCCGCCAGTGGTTTGACCGCCAGAGGTCACCTCGTGACCTAATATGACCTGAGGTCACGAAAGGTCAAAAAGTGACCTTGCCGTATATCAAATGAAAGCCAGTGACAAGACAAACACGATGGTGTTTGTTTCACGCTCTAGTTCAATTAGGTCAAAAGTTATTGTCAAAATACTGTTTTTGACCTCTGGTGACCTTGGATGACCTTGGAAAAGTCAAAGGGCAAATATGACCCCTGGGATCCGTGAAAGGGTGTCCAAAAACGTTGTTCTGAGCAGTCTGAGTATTTGCAATCATTTTTGCGGCTTTTATATCATGAAATAGCTTTTCCCCATGCTTTTCCAATGGGAGAGGTCGCCTCGTGACCTGACCTCAGGGCACGAAATCGAAAAATCCCGGATATACACCTTGTAGACCCTGGAGGGGTCATGAAGTGTAGGAAGTTTCAAATCGATCGACTTTGAAATGTAGCTCTTACAGAGCCTAAAGGTGAAGTGAGGTGACCTTGGTTGACCTCGTCTGGTGACCTGACCTTGGGTGACCCGGGGTAAAAATTTCAGGATGATGGGAAAATGATGCAGTGAGAGGTAGAGCCCTCAACCGCGGTGCTGCGCCTCGTCGTTTTTCTGCTATCCCGAAAAACCTTAGGGGGCCATCGATGGCCCCCGGTGGGGCGAGGGTTAATCGCTAAATGCAGTCTGATTGCATCTAAGTTCTGCGGTAGGGCACTAAATTTCGAGCGGCACGGCCCAAACGGGGTACACCACCTAGCTATCAAAGGGCACTCCGGCACCGACGGGGGACACGTGCCCCCTGTGCCCTCCTGGCTGCACCCCTGTTGTTAGGTTAGAACCCAACTCCCTTCGTCACCAGCTTCTGATAAACTCGAGCTACAACGACACGCGGCATGCGACACGGCAGCCCAATGGCACCATGGGTTCTGAAGAGTTCTAAGCAGCTTTACACTGGCAATAATACTGGGCGGTTGCCAGATTGAGTGATATCTGGAAAACTTCAGTTCTAATACATAACGGGCAAGGATCAAAATACCTGGTAAAGGTCAATAGGTAGAAGCCAAGGCCTTCTTAGAAACGAAAAGTGCTTTATATAAAATTTGCTTTTTAAAGGAATTCTCTCCTGAGATGGACGTCACATATGACAGCAATATGGCTTTAAGATCCAGCGTAAATAAAGCAAAACACAATGGAGACTGTACAGGTATATTCACTAGTTTTTTCATTAATTGGAATTAAATCCTCATGAAAGGATAGGCCTGGCAATAAAATTGAGTGTATAATTATTATTGAAAAAAACTGGATCCTTTAAGGCAGTGGCGGATCTAGCCCTACATTTCTTGAGCGGGCTAGGTCTCCAGCCCCATCCTATTACCCTGGCCCCACCATGTCCTTGGCCAGCCTCCAGCCCATACACTAACTATGGAAACCACAAATTTTGGGGGCTTGAGCCACCTGAGCCCTCCTTGTGTTGGCCACTGTTGTAAGGTGTACCATACCGTACCTGTCAAAAAAGTTTGAAGTTGATCACTCTTACCCTACTGGTGAAGGAAAATTTCGTCGCCAGCTTGACGTCATAGCAAGGGCTGTTCCGTATCGGTGGCTGGCAGCCCATTTACCTATAGCGTTCAAGTGCCTTGATGCAACAGTGGGGTGGTCGAGTGGTCGGGTAGAGAACACCGTTGGGGGCGTGGTGTGGTGGTGTTCTAATGCGCGAATCGACACCTGAGACTTTTGGAGAGACGTGAAGTTGCTGGTAAGTCGAATTGCCCTGCCTTTGTATCAGTTTCTGTTTAGTGTGGGGTACTCGATGTTCGAAATTATTTCGCGAGGCGTTGCAGTTGTGTGGTGCCATCAATACTGATGTACATACATACATATATATATATATATATATATATATATATATATATATATATATATATATATATATATATATATATATATATGCCACCCATGTTGAAATCATGCACATTTAGTGCCGATTTTCACATTTTCACACATTCAACCAAAGCTAAAACAAGCTGTCTGATAGCTGTGGCACCTGTTTCGGGACCAGAGTGAGAACATCATTACACAGGAGGAAGGCACCCAAAGTGGCATTGCTGAATGCTAGCTGCTTCATTTTGGCCCCAAATTTCATGGATTTGGATTGTCATGGATTTTCCCTGAGCTGGAAAGATGCAGTTTGACTTGATGGCCTGCTCACATGTTTTGGGCGGTTCAGGTGGCGCCCTCAGAAGGTTGGAATTTAGTGCGATGAAAGTGGCCCACTCAAGCTGTCTACGGACCTAGATTGTCTCCATCTGTCAGTAACAAGTCTATCAGATAAACATATTTATTGTGCCTCGATCAGTGTCTGTCGGTCTGCCATCTCTTACATCAGTGGCAGATCTAGCCGGTCGGTTTGGGAGGGGAAAACCAAAATCAAAGGTCGAAAAGCAAAAGAAAAAGTCACACTGTGAAAGCTGCACTACAATACCACTTGCTGGTGGAATTTTGGGTATATGAGGCGAAAAAAACGTCACAGGGTGAAAAAGATAGCCTCAAGATCCTTTTTCCAGTCCAAGGAATAATATTTACACTGAACTTAACTGGTTCTGTTTGGAGTGTAGAGTTGAAGCACCAAAATCTTGCTTATAAACTAAAAAGGAGTCAGGGAAAAAGGAGGTTGATCACTTTGGGGGGCAGGCGAAAACATGGTTTTGCCATGAGCTTTTCTGTTTGGGGAGGCAAATGCCTTTTTTGCCCCCCCTTGGATCTGCCACTTTCTTACATCTTCTTTGAATAGTGTTAGGCTGAAATATAGGACATTCTCTCTAAAATAAGAGTGAATGCCCTGATTTCAGCAATACTGCCCCTGAATGTGAGGTTGATTTTTCTGTAGCATGCAGTTTTTCCAGAATTTAACTTATATATATATATATATATATATATATATATATATATATATATATATATATATATATATATATATATATATATATATATATATAGCTTCGTTGAATATTACAGCTTCTTTGGCATTGATAAGTTTCTTCGTGGTTGACTCAAGGAATACTTTATGATAGGAAAATTTAGTTAACACTCCAGCGGGCACATTTGTTTAGATATGTTTTGCTTCCACTAAACAGAGGATTCACAAAACTGGCTTCAACGTTCCACTCATTTGAATAAAAACAAATGCGATCCATCGTGAGATACTTTATCCAGTGTTATATTACTTGTGTGTTTATTATTATGTAACTTGAAACTTTTAGTGTCAAAATATCACGAATATGTCTTACATAAGACAAAACTTTGAATTATGTCTTTTTCTAATGTTTTGCACCAATATGAAGAGAATGACTGAAACCTAATACGAAAACTCGAGTCGACCACAAAGAAACTTATCAATGCCAAAGAAGCTGTAATATTCAATGAAGCTTGTATTAAAGAATGACTCCTTCCGAAATATTTGAACATTAATATATGTATATTATTTATTTATTTCAATTGAATCATAAACATCTCAGTCAAAATTTGCCAAAGTAACAGTAGAGTCTCAGATTGTGACTCTGACTGATTTTGACCTGAGACTCACGAATGGTTTCTTTCTCCATCTCATGGAAATTCTAAGGCCTATGTTGGTGGAGTCACATGGTGCTGTGCTTTAGGTGCGCAGCCAAGGTTGGGCGATCGCCCCTCCCCTTGGCTGACCTTAAGCACTGTAAAGAGCTTCCCATGGGGCCTCACCTCGTTTTCTGATTTATGTTCCTGAAGTGGATTAAAAGAAGAAGACTGACACCATCAG
The DNA here is from genome assembly GCA_034440635.1 of Lepas anatifera. Taxonomy (NCBI): domain Eukaryota; kingdom Metazoa; phylum Arthropoda; class Thecostraca; family Lepadidae; genus Lepas; species Lepas anatifera. Next base: position 266,253 of record JAOTON010001937.1, on the reverse strand, counting down.
AATGCTTGTCACGGAGTGTCTCATTAGCAAGTATCGGGGGCCCAAGCGCTGGTCTGGCAGGTCCCCAAAATTTTGAATTGGGGGCCCCAGATTTGGCTTTCGGGACACCAGAATTTATCTCGGGGTCTCCAGAGTTGGTCTCTGGAGCAGCCCCAAAAGTTTCCCTGGGGCCTCCCAGATTTGGTCTGGAAGACCCACAAGAGTTTGTCACGGTAGGCGCCTAGAGCTGGTCTCTGAGGGCCCCCAGAGTTGTTCTCGGCGGTCCCAAGAGTCTGACTTGTGGGGGATCCGAAAAGTTTTCTCAGGGAGCCCAGGGTTGCTCTCGGATGGCCTTTACACGCGCATTGACGGGGGTCTGAGCCACCTTCGCTTTGACGAGTGGGGGGAGGGGCGGGTACCCGCCCCCCTAAGATCTCGAGAACCACGGTAGGTAGCGAAAAACGGTAAACGGCGTTGGGTAGCCCATCCACTTCTCCATCGAAAATATTTGGACCATTTTTTGTCAGGTCACATTTCAGGTCACGAGAGGTCAAAACATGCCGTAATAGGGATAACATGTAAATTAAGTTTTTCGGCCATTGCATCTGAACAAGTAGAGATAGAACAAAACGACTCGTACTATATGAATCCTCGCAGCAAGCCGAATCGAATGATATATAATTTGACCTTGCTAGGTCAAATCTAGGATTTGACCTGACCTGGGGTCAGGTCAGGGTCAAATTATATAACATGCATATCATTAGAACTGCAGAGCAAAGGTGAGTCTAATGCAGCTAAAATAAACGCTCTATCACTATCCGTTACTGAGTTATAGAGTAAAAACCATTCTTCCCATGTATTTCCAATGGAGAGGTCATGCCTCGTACCTGACCTTAGGTCATCGATATAAAAAATACCGGAGCATATTTTAGAGAACTCGGTGGGCCCATTATGTGATGGATAAGTTCACCCTGCTCCGACTTATGCCATCTTAAACTTTTCTTGAGGTCAGGTCACTTGACCTGGACTGGTGACCTGACCTGAGATGACCTAACCTTAAAATTTTCACAGAAGTTGTAAAAATGATGAGGGAAATGGTATACCAAGTACGGTGGCGGTACGCGCCGCCGTTTTACTGCTATTTTTTTAAACGCGAGGGGGCGGGTGGGTACCCGCCCCCCGTCAATGCGCGTGTTAAGGATTCGCGTCGAGGGCCTCAGAGTCGGTCTCCAAGGTCTTCGAGTGTTTGTCTCGGCGGCCCATAGAGTTGGTCTCGGACCTAGCTGAAAGTTGGTTTCGGGGGTCCCCAGATTCGGTCCTTGGGGCCCTTAGAGTTGGTTTCGAGGGGCCCCAAAAGTGGTTCTCGGGACCCCCAGAGCTGGTCTCGAGGATCTTCAAGAGTTTGTCTTGGGGGGGGCATAGAGTTCGTCTCGGACCTGGCGGAAGGTTGGTTTCGGGGGTCCCACCAGATGCGGTCCTTGGGGCCTCCAGAGTTGGTTTCGGGGGCCCAAGAATTGTTCTCGGGGTCCCAGAGTTGGTCTGGGAGTCCCCACGAGTCGTTCTCAGGCGACGCAGAGTTTTTTTTTCTGAGGGGGAGAGGTTTTGTCTCAAGGCGCCAGCCAAATTTCCTCAGATTGCCCAAATAATTAGTGTTGGGGGCACCCGAGAGATGGTCTCCGGGTCACAAGAAAAATAATAAAAAAGGATGCCACGCTTTATATAGTTAGATAGGTCAAGGAACAAGCTAGAAAGATAAAACTGCCAATACAAGTCACGTGAAGCACATCGATTCATTCCACGATCCCAACAGCCACCGCTGACGTTCTTTTTATTTTCATCAACGACCTTTGCACTTGGGGCCCTGTGCAGTGCCCCCGAGCCTACATCCACCCCCCTTTCCCCTTGAGAAAATCATGGATATCCCCGGCTATGCTCAGATAATTGTGATGTGGCCTTTATTGATGTACCGGATTAAGATTTTGAGCGCTAGCAGCTGGTCGTGAGGAAAGTGAGCTTATTATTTAGAAAACAAATTAAAAGTACATCCCTGTGAGGCGCGGTGGTGTGATGTATATCACGCCTGCTTTCCACGGGGTCGCCCGGGTTTACGTCCTGCGGATTCCTGGAGTAAGGAGAATCCGACTCTTGAGAGAACAACAGGAACAAGAGTCGACGATGCCATATAACCATATTAGTGGGTGAGTTGATCAGCTCAAAATTTGTTATTCTGATCAAAAGTCAATTCATTTTTCTTATCCATGGGTGACCATAAAACTAGGAACGGTTCTGAACGCTGCCGTTAATCGGGTACTTCAGAACAGCTTGGGGAATATTAGCTTCCTCTCCCCTCCTCCGCCTGAGGCAAAGACTGATAAGCAACGATGATATTGATAGCGCCACAGTCTTAATGCGTGCTCAAACAGCGTAGTTAATCTAGAAACGGTATAACGTGAATGCTACAAAACAAAAATTAAACACCCAGAGCCGCGGTTTTTTTAACAAAAACCTGGGTTTCTTCCAACCCTGCCTATATGTCCTAGTTGTGTCATCGCTGGCTGTGGCGGGCCCCGTGTGACCGCTGTCTGTGGCGGGCCCCGTGTGACAACTGGCTGTGGCGGGCCCCGTGTGACCACTGACTGTGGCCGTCCCCGTGTGACCGCTGTCTGTGGCGGGCCCCGTGTGACCGCTGTCTGTGGCGGGCCCCGTGTGACCGCTGTCTGTGGCGGGCCCCGCGTGAGCACTGTCTTTGGCGGGCCCCGTGCGACCACTGTCTGTGACGGGCCCCGTGTGACCGCTGTCTGTGACGGGCCCCATGTGACCGCTGTCTGTGGCGGGCCCCGTGTGACCGCTGTCTGTGGCGGGCCCCGCGTGACCACTGTCTTTGGCGGGCCCCGTGCGACCACTGTCTGTGACGGGCCCCGTGTGACCGCTGTCTGTGACGGGCCCCATGTGACCGCTGACTGGCGGGCCCCGTGTGACCGCTGACTGTGGCCGGCCCCGTGTGACCGCCGTCTGTGACGGGCCGGAGGCCTGGGTTTGGGAGCCTCTGGTCGTCGTCGGGCTGCCGCGGCCCAGTCGGGAGCGCCTTAGTCCGGATGCGACGAGCGTCGGGGGCGTGTGGAGCGGGGGAGGCAGCGAGCCTAGCGAGGGATGCTGTGAACCGTGGCGTGAGTTGGTGCGTGGTCTGCTATGTGTCGCTGACGTTTATACTGGATCTATATCTGGCAGTGGAAAACAACGGATTTTCATCATTGGCGGTGAGGCAACTGATGGTCCGGCGTTGCATGGTGTTGTTTTCCAGCGTGCTCTGAGAACGGACTCTTGACTGTGTGTTGACAAAACCCATGACAGAGAAAATGAAAAACTGCTCCCTACCCTTAAGGGCATTGTATTGAAGAAATATGCGTTTGGGTTTTGACAAGTATATTTGTCAATGGATGGGAAAGCAGCAAAAGGTGGGGATGCTGGGGCGTGGTGAGGGCGTGGGCGTGGGGCATTCCAGGACAGATCGATCAAGGCTTGACACCACCATGTCTAGAAAAATCTCAAACTTTGTCTCCGGGGTAATTTTGGGCCAGAAACACGCCTGTGAGAATCTCAGCCGCCTCCGACCAACGGTGACCGAGTTATAGTCCGAGGCATTTTCGGGAGGTCACCTTGTAGACTCATCTTTGATGCTTCATAACACAAAAACGCGTTGCCTAATCAAGAAGTTTTGTATATCACTGAACTCGTCTTGAACCATACATTATTTTGAAAAAAATTTAAAAAGTCAAACAATTTTGACTTAATTCGTTTAACCTTTTCTTTTGTGACCTAGCTTGACCTGCTGGCAGTTGAAATTGACCTTTTTAACACCTCAAAAATTTTGCTTCATGAATTCTCTTTCGATAAAAATTTTTAAAATGCGTTCTTTCTATAATTTCCTAATTTTTAGCACCTAAGGTGTGCATACAGACGGTTTTTGACCACTGCGGTAGTACAGCGTTATGTTTAACACCGCAAACAAAGCGATTGCTTTTGGAATCGGTTGCTTGCAATGATATTGCATTGTCTTTACGAAATTTTCATCATGCAAGTGTCAGAGCTTATGACAATTAACACGCGCCCACACGAGGGGGCGGGCAACCGGCCTCCTCAGGTTTCCACAGGTAGTAAAAAAACATCATCGCCCAGCGCCACCATACTTCATTTACCTCTAACTCGACATTTTTGCAGCTTCTGGAAAAATTTTAGGCCTGGGTCATATCAGGTCAGACTGCCAACCCAGGTCAAGAGACCTAACCTCGAAAGAACTTTGAAGGTGCACCAGTAAGATCAAATTTAACCTATCGTACTTAGATTCGCATGAAAAAGTAAGGTCACCGAGCAAGATAATTTTTCGTAGCAGGATTTCCATATCGATAACCCGGGACAAGGTCCGGGTCACGATATTTCCATTAGAAATATATGGGTCTGTTGGCAAATTTTGATAACTTGCGAGAATTGAAAATTGTCGAGAATTGCGAAAGAGGTTTTATTTTTACGTTGCCGTGTCTGACTTTCCACTGCAGTTTGATTAGTATTCTTTTTACCATACAGACCTAGGCCCGGCTCTAGGCCAAAGCAGGTAAATTTTGAAATTTGACTAGACAAGATTATAAAATATATAATCCGATTAGGCTTGACAAGAGCATTTCAATGGTGCTGAAAATTTTATACGGCTCTGCTCTGTCAGCTATTATGCCATAAAATGTAGGTTTCCACAGTGTTCCTGTGAGCAATAATTTGACCTCGAGCGACCTGAAAGGTGACCCAACCAAACTATTGTATGTAACATTGTCGGTAGAGATTAAAAAGGGCTATTTAGCGCCGTCGCTCCCAGTGCACTGTTCATTCTACATGGTTTACTGAACAGCAGAGATAACCAACAATTAGGCCACGGAGCTTGTGTGATATCAGAAGGCTCCAAACACAGCACTACAATGGCTCGTGTTTTTTTAGAACTTATGCCTGGAGCATTTAAGCGAGAGAAATGACTGAAGAATGTACATCTCCTGACGGAGAGCTGTGCTGCGCATTGTAAAAATATTAACTTCATCAAATTGTGCCGCCATGCACTCCATTTTAAAGCAATGCAAAGGTTTAATTCCAGTGCAAAAGTTACATAGAAGCAAAATTCAATTATGCGAATGAAGTGTTTTCACTACGTCTCACAGCAAGGGCGCCTGCGACTATATCGAGAGCACGGCCAAACCGGCAACATCTGACGATGGTTTGAAAAGTCCAGTGAAAGATGAAATATTTGATGCCAAAGGCACGCACGCTTTTCTTACGCATACATTTTTCAGCACGATTAAGTCCTTGCACATTCCACAATCAAGCATAGCCAGTGTTGCCAGACAGCTCCAAAGTCTGTTTGCTAATGCGTTTATAGAAAAATGAATGAATAAGTTCATAGAATACCAGCGGTAAATAAGACTGCTTCATGAAATCTCTACAAACAAAGGAGGAGAGGTTCGGGTTTCGTATACCTATTGAACCAAACAGTGTCGTGCTGTGCAAGTAGACTTTGCAAGTAGTGCAAGTAGACTTTGCAAGTAGTGCAAGTAGTCTTTTATGGGTGCTGCGTGAATGATCGAAAATTTAGTCATGGCGAATCTCCAATGTAAAGTTGAATGAATGTATTTGTGCAGGACAAAGTCAGCGTCAGTGTTGGAGTCATCTCAGTGTATTACCTTATTCTTCAATGATAATACAAGGTACCAGGAGTATGGAATTATATCTATTTTTGGGTGCCCAATCACCTCCAATGAAACTTGGAAACAGTGGTAAAACATCCTTTGAATGTTTTCTTTTTTTCATTTCAAGCACTCCTTCGTGGTTCAATACAGTTCAACCGGCCTGTGAGAGGGCTAAACACATGATACATTTTGCTATTTATTTTCATGTAGTGGCTCTCGATATTGTTTCAAATTTGCCCACCCCTAAACATTAACAAACACAAATCAAAAGCCTTTTGAAGTGGCGTTTGAACTGGGATCCGTGTCGGCTACAAAATGATCACCTTTTAAAAACATCATGTGAGGCAACCTGTTCAAGTGGCCAAGTCGAATGCGTTATTATTTTAGAACAACATTTGTTTGCAAATATGAGCAGACTCAAATTACCCCCTGGGGATGAAAGCCTTTCAGACACGTTTTTTACATTGTATGAATCATCTCAAACGTATGCTCTGCTTCACTGGGCTACCTTGTATCGATACTATTTTCCCATCTCCGGGAACGAGGTAATTGTGTGAGTTAGAAGTGCTTACATGGTAAGTTATACTTATTTCAATCATTGATAAATTCGCGACATCTTTGTAAATTTTTGTTTTAAGGGTGCAAGACGAAATAACCCATTACGAATAAGTTCCTTTGCCCGTTTCCCTCGAAACAATGGCTCTTTTTCTATCACTTTTAATGGCTGATATTTTTCTTTATTATAAATCTTGTCCAAGTTGTTGCCAGTTCAGTTTTATGAGTCAGAGTCTCCCTAGAGTTATCAAGGCACGTTTCACGGAGACCCCGACCCCACCACCCAAACGAGCAGCTCCCACGATGAAGGGTTAATTAACAGGGGACCCCCGGTTTCGAGACAAAAACACCCCCGACAACCTTCCCCATCATTTTGCACTTCAAAATTTTAAGGATAGGTCATCTCAGGTCAGGTCACAAGCAGGCAGACCCGACCAAAAAAGTTTAAGAAGCAAAGTCGAGCAGGGGAACTATCCAATAAACCTATACACACAATGGGCTCACCGAGTCCAACATATGTTCCGGTATTTTGATATCGATGACCTAAGGTCAGGTACGAAGCAGACCCCCATTGGTAATACAGGAAAATGGTTTTTACTGAATAACCAATAACAGATGGTGATAGAGCGTTTATTTTAGCTTCATAGACCGCCTGGCTTGCGGTTCTAATAATATGCATTTATATAATTTGACCCGACCGACCCAGGTCAGGCAAATCTTATTGACCAGCAGGTCAAATCATAATCATCGATTCGGCTTGCCGAGGATCATACAGTTTAAGTCGTTTTGCTCTATCTTTACTTGTTCAGATGTAATGGCCGAAAAACTTAATTTACATGTTATCCCTATGACGGCATGTGACGGCATGTTTTTACCTCTGGTGACCTTAAATGTGACCTGACAAAAAATGGTTCAAATATTTTCGATGGAAAGTGGATGGGCTACCCAACGCCGTTTACCGTTTTTGCTACCTACCGTGGTTCTTGAGATCTTAGGGGCGGTACCCGCCCCCTCGTCAATCCGAAGGTGGCTCAGACCCCCGTCAATGCGCGTGTTAAGGAACCAAAGCTGAACGTCCCTCAAAGCATAAGGACGGCCGCCTACATCAGGTCACCCCCTCACCAGTCAGTTGCCAGCTGATCTACCGTATTTACGGTGCCTACCACCTACCAGTTGGCCTAAAATTATTTTGCCAGAAGTTGCAAAAATGTCTGGTTAGAGGTAGATGCAGTGCGGTGGCGCTGGGCGATGTTTTTTTTTTACTACCTGTGGAAACCGGAGTAGGTCGGTTGCCCGGCCCCTCGTGTGGGCGCGTATTAATTCTCATAAACTCTGACACTTGCACGATGAAAATTTCGTAAAGACAATGCAATATCATTGCAAGCAACCGATTCCAAAAGCAATCGCTTTGTTTGCGGTGTTAAACATAACGCTGTACTGCTGCAGTGGTCAAAAACTGTCTGCATACCTGCCTTAAGTGGTAAAAATGTGAAATTTATAGCAAGAACGCATTTTTTAAAAAACATTTTATCGAAAGATAATTTATGAAGCAAAATTTAAGAGGTGTCAAAAAGGTTAATTTCAACTGGCAACAGATCAAGCTAGGTTACAAAAGAAAAGGTCAAACTAATTAAAAGTCTAGATTTTTAAATTTTTAATAATTTGCATTTTTCAAAATTATTTATGGTTCAAGACGAGTTTAATGATTTACAAAACTTGTTGATCAGGCAACGTGTTTTTGTGTTATGAAGCATCAAATATGAGTCTACAAGGTGACCTCCCGAAAATTCCTTGGGCTATGACTCGGTCGCTATTGGTCGGAGGGGCTGAGATTCTCACAGCCGTGTTTCTGGCCAAAAAAATACCCCGGAGACAAAGTTTCCGATTTTTTCTAGACATGGTGGTGTCAAATTGAAATATTTTTGGTTGTGTTGTCCTGGAATGCTCCAGTAAGTCCTTGGCTCGACCGGGGAGGGTCTGCCTCGCCCTTTTGCCCCCTGTATCCCCATACACCTCCGCATCCTGTGTGCCGGGGCACACTCTCCTATATTGGGTGCTTATATCAATGCGGCCAATCGGGCAGGAAAACCAGGTGATTCATCGCTGAGGCGGCGAGACATTTAGGATCTCGTGCACTGTGTGCACGATTCCAGTCGTGCGCGTCCGAAAAGGAGGGCCCCCGCCTTCTTCGAAACTTCCCGATTTCAGTCAAGTTCGAATAATAAGGTCCTAAGTGTTGTAACCGGTATGAGAGGGCCAGTTCCAGTTACACCAGTTACCAGTTACTTTACATGCGCAACGTATGGGAAATGGGGCCAGCGAATTAGCTACCCCTTACCCTTAGTGGTTTTTCCGGAATAACACGTCAACGAAGAAACATAGAACAGCGCATTCCTAGGCCCAACATCATGGACCCAAGATCGTGAAAAATGTTATATTTTCCTTAAATGAAAATCGGCGATAATTGGTGGGTTTGGAAGGGGTAATGTCCCCCCCCCACCCGGATTTGTATTACTAGCCGAGGCATGGTCCGCTAATGTGCAGGGGGCGGGTGGAATGCGGCCATGCCATCCCCAAAGCAGCGGAGCTTTTACACTTTGATGAGAAACAAACTTGTTTACGATTTGTCCTGGATATCCTCCCAAACGTTTTGTTTAGTTTCGTTTGATTTTGTTTATTCAGGTTTATCAGCAATAGGAGTCCAAAAACCCTGCTTCAGCTGAAGTCAGACGAGAGCCACGAACTTTTATAACGCTACAGCTCAGGGCCTTGTCTAACACAATTTGACTGGGGGGGCCGGTCTCCGAAGTAAATTATATTTACCAATATCACGTACGTGCATTATATGCAGGAGTGTAGCCAGGATTTCGCTCGGGGGGGGGGCGGCGCCCAAAAGGGCCTACGACAGCGCCAAAGGGCCTCAAAAATATCACTGAGCAAAAAGAAAAATTACAGCTCACTGTTTGTGTAACCTAATCTAAAACCTCGCTTTAACCCGCACCCTGGTGGGTAGACCAAGTCGTCAGAAAATAATTTCCGATTTCGAATTAAGAGTAGTGATATTATTAGTCATGATATGTTGTTAACATGATGCAAGCAAAACAAATCCGATGAATCTACATTTAATGGGCGCGGAACGGCCTTTTCTGAAGGCATGTTTTCAGTAGGATGGCGTTGAAGTCTCCATTGTCTTCACAATGCATTGTTGTCAGTATCCTTGCAGCACGGTAACTTGGTTACCAACATCAAAACGTTGGATCTTTTGTAGCCAGGCGAATGCACTGGATACCCGGGCAGCTGCTGAGAGGCCAAGGCACCCTCTGGTCCTTCCTGGTCACCCCCTTGTATTGAAGATAGGTGGATCTCTCGAGTTTGAGCCTTAACAACTTTGGCAATTTTGACGTTTAAAGGGAATGTGGCACCTTGGTCGAATCCTGGAATTTAGTGTACATAGGGATACTTTTAGCCGAAAATCATGGAACCATCCCTGATTTATCTAAAAAATGTACAATAAGCTCAATATTGATTTTTAAAATACGCCTCTAGGGAAAAATAAATATCTCCCTGTGGATGATGTCATGATCTGGTAACCACTACCATATTCAATAGGCTTCAAGTGCTTCGATTAGCTTATACTCACCGTGACGTCAGCATATGTCGGCACACCAACAACTGACACTTTGGCCTGCTGCTCAGGGTGCATGAGGGTTACATTTCAGGTAGGTTTTAGCTTTTATCTACGGAAGCTTCGAGTTTCAAGACGAATGAGATATTGAGTACCGGGTTTTCCGGCATGCTTTACAACTTGGCTATCTTAGTCAAAATCACTTTATAAAGGTGCCAAATTCCCTTTAACAATGCACCAACCTCTTGGATTAGACGGTGTCGCCAACTCTCATCCTGTTGGGAGGGATAGTCAGGCTGTCCTCATTCACTGTCCCTTCCGGGGATTTGAACCCGGAACCTATGGTGCAGGATACAGGTGTGCTGCCTACTGCAACACAGCACCCCCCCTTCACCCTTAATAACTTTGGCTGGTCAGCTGCTTGAGCTTTTTCTCTAGTTGAGCACCTACTCAGATTTGTGTCTGGCTACGAGCGTGGTTTGTATGTGAGACCTTGGAGTAAGACAGTGTAGTAATGTAATAATCAAATGATCAGACATTTGACACTGAAGGCTGACGCTGAAGGCAACACTGAAGGCTGAAGGTATGCTATCCTGTGCTCACTCTGAGCTTTTCTGTCGAGGAGATCAAGATGTTCCAGACTACTTCCATGGAAGTTGTTGACTTACTCGTTCATGGTCAGGGCGTGGAACTGTGTGTGAAGGAGGTAATGGCCGACTCCGAGGCTGTGTCGAATACGACATGAGGGACGGGTTCATCAGGGCCAGGCTTACTCACAGGCAGATGACCGGCAAAGTGAGGCCCGAGAAAGACCACGCAATGGTCTGCTTATAGAAAAATGGTTAACAAGTAAAGGTTATGTCTAATGTACTACAGAGTCGATGTGTATTGTGTCATTTGTGTAGGATATTCGAGTGCCAGGTCATCTGCAAATATATGATGGCGATTAAGACATACTCACAGCATTAAGCTTGCGTCAAACAAATAAATACGGCAAACGAATAGAATTAGTCGTCAGTCCGGTTTCTTTCAGAACTGTGTGTCTCAAAATGTCCATGTCACAGGATAGCATACCTACAGCCCCCAGTCTGATCATGTGATTATTACGTTACTACACTGTCCTACTCCAAGGTCTCACATACAAACCACGCTCGTAGCCACACCCAAATCTGAGTAGGTGCTCAACTAGAAAAAAGCTCAACCAGCTAACCAGCCAAAGTTATTAAGGGTGAAGGGGGTGCTGTGTTGCAGTAGGCAGCACATCTGTGTCCTGCACCATAGGTTCCTGGTTCCAATCCCGGCAAGGACAGTGAATGAGGACAGCCTGACTATCCCTCCCGACAGGATGAGAGTTGGCGACACCGTATAATCCAAGAGGTTGGTGCGTCGTTAAAGAATGGGGCGCCTTTATAACGTGATTTTGACTGACATAGCCAAGTTTTAAAGCATGCCGGAAAACCCGGTACTCAATATCTTATTTGTCTTGAAACTCGAAGCTTCCGTAGATAAAAGTTAAAACCTACCGAAATGTACCCCTCATGTACCATGAGAAGCAGGCCACAGTTGTCAGTTGTTGGTGTGACGACATATGCTGACGTCACGGTGAGTACGGTGAGTACCCTTGAAGCCTATTGAATATGGTAGTGGTTACCAGATCATGACATCATCCACTGGCAGATATTTATTTTTCCCGTAGAGGTGCCTTTTAAAAATCAACATATTGAGCTTATTGTTTTTCATAGAAATCATGGACAGTTCCATGATTTTGGCCAAAAGCATCCCTAATTACACTAAATTCCAGGATCCGACCAAGGCGCCACATTCCCTTTAAACGTCAACAATTGCCAAAGTTGTTAAGGCTCAAAACTCGAGAAATCCCCTATCTTCAAAACAAGAGGGTGACCAGAGAGGGCCAGAGGGTGCCTAGGCCTCTCAGCAGCTGCCCGGGTATCCAGTACATCCGCCTGGCTACAAATAGATCCGATGTTTTGATGTTGGTAACCAAGTTACCGTGCTGCAAGGATACTGACAACAATGCATTGTGAAGACAATGGAGACTTCAACGCCGTCGTACTGAAAACATGCCTTCAGAAAAGGCCCCCGCGCCCATTAAACGTAGATTCATCGGATTTGTTTTGCTTGCATCATGTTTGCAACATATCATGACATGATAAAATTACTACTCTTAATCCGAAATCAGAAATTATTTTCTGACGACCTGGCCTACTGGTGGGTCTCCGAGCCACCTTAGCCCTGGTGTGGGGGGGGTCTTTGAACACCCCCTCGAGCTCGGCTCCTATGCGGGATAGCGAAAAAACACGAACGCTGGTGGACAGCTCATACAAAGTCGTGAAGGAACTATACGAGCCACTTTTTAGCTCATTTCAATATTGAGGTCATGCCTGGTCAAAGAAAGTAGGATTTTCAGTAGAGTTTGTGGGCTCTAGCGTCTGACAGAGTTGAGTTAGAATAATTTTTTAGGCACCATTCGCTTCCTCTCGTCACGACAAATCGACTGATAATAAAACCTACCAAGTCAAAACATAAAAATGACCTGACCTCAGACTAGGTCAAGGTCACTTTTTAAGCTAGCATAGTTAATATGCATGTCAATCGACTCGCAATAGCAATCTGAACGCAATGGTATCAAAATAAAAACTGTACCATCATTTCATGCAAAGTTATTGACCTTAGTCTGAAAACTGCCCAAATAGCAATGCTAAAGTGGGTTTCCAGCCGAAAAAGTCCCTGCTTGCCCCAATCGCCTTCTCACTTAAAGAGGGCTTAGATGTTCAGACAGTGTCCTCCTACTGGCCCCAGTGGGCCCTGCTGCCCAAATAGCCTTTGCTGGTTATAGTTGTTTTATCGGTTGTAGAGGGCCCAGCTGAACAGAACGGGTCCTACTGTCGTCAGAGGACCCTGGGGCTACAGTGGTTCAGAGAACCCTCTTTTTCAGAGGAATTCCGAAGGTCAAAAGATCCCTGCTTGTCAAAGAATGAAGCGCAGGAGAGGGCTTAGAGTACCCTGTCTGACGTGAGGTTCCACGGCGGGCCACAGAGAATAGTGCGGCTGGGCAGTGCGTCCTTCAAGGGGGCCATCGCCCTAACAGCCTCCCCTTTGGCTAAGCCTCTGTAGGGGGCCCACCTGACCAGAGAGGGTCCAGATGACGATAGAGAGCCCCGCGGAAAACAGTTTGTCCAACTAGTTTGAAGGCCATTGTAGTGAAAGAGGGTCCTGCTAGAGCGGACGCTGTGGGCAAAACATTTCCCTGCTGGCCACAATGGCCCAAAATAATGACTGGCCCAATGACGTCAAAATAAGCGTTCTATTACCATTGTGAGGATAGTTAGCAAATCTAAGCCAGTTTCTCCCAACGCGTTTCCAATCGAGAGCTTAGGACCCTGGACGGACCTCAGGTCATCGATATCAGAAATTCCGTTACGACACATTGTTTTACTCGGTGGCCTTATTATTTGAGATGAATGTCAGATCGTAAGAGTAATTCTTTTCTCACCGCGGCACCTATAAACGTTTTTTGGCGGTCACTTGGCCCGGACTGGTGACCTGACCTGATATTGCCGGGACCTCAGATTGTGTCAGAGGCTACAACAATGACCACGTAGCACGTATACTGGCGGAGGCAGAGAAGGGGTCAAAGGGCCATAGCCGCCCCCCCAAAATTGAGAATTTTGACCGATTTTATTAAACGCTATGTTTTTACAATTTCTCCAGAGTTGACCCCCGCTTGAACGGCGTTCCTGCGTCCACCCTTGAGCACGTATGCCGAGTACGGCGGCGTTGCACGCCTCCGTCTCCCGGCGCCAGGCAAAAAATCTTAAGGAAGTTGTAACAGCCCCTCATTCCGGCACGGGTTACGATATGATCTTATCAAATACCCATTATTTTTTACGGTTTCAGGGTAAGAACACATGCAGATTTCATATATTTGAATTTCAAGAAAATTGAAGTCCTCGCTCTTAATTTTCAAATGTATATTTTTATTTCAAATTTGTATCAATTTCGAAAATTTTCAGAAACTATTTTTGGCAATCATTGGTATTCGCCAAGCATACTCCCTCTAAAACCGTTAACGGATTTCAAATATCCGTTATAAAAATAGCAACTTTTTGAGGTACAAACCTTTGAATTTTACCAATCACGGAGTGACGTCACAATTTGACGTCACTGTTGCAACGAAACGAAAACCCGGAGGTCTATTTCGACCACATATTTGAATTCTAGACTATGAAGAACCTCTATACACCTCATTTCGTAGAGATCTGAGGGGTCATGGTGTACATACATCAACGCCATTAATAGATAGACCCCTCTTAGCGAAATCTGGAAACGCATAAATAACATTTCGGGCCGGAGTATACCTACACCACTACCAGTTCTGCAGTACAATAATAACACTATCACTGACCCCGCGGAAGTGGCAGATACGTTTGGGATGGTTTGGTCGGACCAATGGCGTGTGGGAACAACCGACCCTCGTTTTATCCGCCATAAGACCATTAGTGAACGGACACCAATCGATTTTAATTCGGGCGAATATCTGTCTTTTAACGACCACTTTACACTGGACGAATTGAATCTAGCTCTTTCACATACAAAGAATACAGCAGCTGGCCCGGACAACATACACTATGATATGCTTAAAAACCTCAAGGAACGATCAAGAAGGGCGCTCCTATCTTTTTACAATCATATTTGGACTGGACACGATTTTCCGGACGCCTGGCGAGAGGCCACGATCGTTCCCATACTAAAGCCGGGCAAGGAGGGAAATGATCCCCTACACTACCGCCCCATTTCACTTACCTCGAGTGCGTGCAAGCTTTTTGAGCGTATGATAAATCGGCGCCTCATGTGGTATCTTGAGAGCACTGGGTTCATGGCTAACGCCCAATGTGGGTTTTGCGCAGGCCGGTCAACTACTGATCATTTGGTATCCATTGATACAGCTATTCGCCGCTCTTTTGTCCTGAAGAAACATACCATTGCCGTATTCTTCGACATCGAAAAGGCATACGACACGGCATGGCGGCATGTCATACTTCGAAAACTCTTCAACGCGGGTGTGCGAGGCCACATGGGCCACTTCCTTGCGAGCTTTATCCGGGAGAGGTTCTTTCGTGATAGAGTAGGTAGTGTGCTTTCGCGGAGGTTCCAACAGGAAGACGGCGTCGCCCAGGGTAGCGTGCTGAGTGTGACTCTTTCCGGTGTTTTAATCAACGACATCTGTGACGTCATACCTGCCCCTGTTGACAAATCGCTGTTTGTTGATGATCTTGCGATGTGGATCAGCTCATCGACGTCTATCTCAGCGTAGAGACAGCTGCAGCTCGGTATCGACCGTCTTACTCCATGGAGCCTCAAAAACGGTTTTAGATTCTCAACGGAGAAAACTGTATGTGTACACTTCTGCCGAACAAACAGCTATTGCCCTGATGTCCACCTGCGAATGTATGGGAAAACAGTCCCGGTTGTAGACCGAGCAAAGTTTCTCGGGTTAACACTTGACAAGTGACTCAGCTATGGGCCACATGTGTCACTAGTCAGAGACAAGTGCATGGAACGCGCAAACGTTTTAAAAATGACATCACGCACATCTTACGGGGGTGACAGAACCACACTACTACGTCTTTATCGTGCGCTTCACTACTACGTCTTTATCGTACACACACACACACACACACAGATCTGAGGGGTGCCGTGTAAAATCACAATTAATGTGGTTGAGTTGGCATGGAATGGCAATATATATATATATATATATATATATATATATATATATATATATATATATATATATATATATATATATATATATATATATATATATCTATATTTATATATACAGTACCGGGTTTTCCGGCATGCCTCACAACTTGGCTATCTCAATTAAAATCACGCTATAAAGGTGCCACATTCCGTTAAATCTGCACGTGCCAAGTACGGCGACGCTCCGCGCATGATGTCCTACACGATCAAATCGTAAATTTTGATTTGAGGGTTTTCCAGTCACCAGGGACATATCAGTGGGCTGTTTTTGTCATGAGATTTGCACTGAATTGAGCTGAAGCTCCTATAGCCAATGGAAATCAACAGATACGAGTGATGACCACTTTTCGTCAGTACATGACCATCACCGGACTTGTATTCAAGTCATGTTTACTATCTGACCTGGGACGGTCCTAAAACATCATTCGATTTCTTCAGCATGACAATACCTCGTTAAATGTGACACCATTTTCCAACGCAAGTATAGGGAAGCAGTTTATCTCAATGGAACAGACTTTGTCCGTTCCTACATATAATGAATAGGTTTTTACCATGAGCGCTGAAAGCGGGGTGATGGGGTACCTGTACCTCAGTATTTGTGAATCAAGGGGGAGATAGACGTCCGACCAAATTCGAACCTCGACTCAATTCTTTTGGTATTTGCTGCGTTAATAGCGTGAATCTCCATGAATGTGTTGAAGTGAATTGTCGTTAGCGTTTATATGCTGCCAAAATTTTCAGAATTTGGCTGGTACCCCCACCTTGGTCGTCGTCAGTCTAGAGCCCTCCACCAGTAAACATTCGGCAGCGACGCCCCTGGTTCTTACCTATAGCAAAGCCGGGGATTGCATACAGGTGAAGACCAACTAAGATCATATATCGCTGGATGCAGTTCTAAAGATACAATATACATTCTAAAGTTAGGGCGAAAATAAATAGGCCATCAAATCCAGAACTGTTAAAACCCCGTATTACAAAAAAGAGGACACCTACAATAAGTGTTTTTTTGCAGACTTAAAGTATATGGCGATAGGGATAGGGGCACATTCTCAAGACTTGCCCCACCCCCAAAATGAAATCCTGGTTGCACCACTGCTCCTTAGTATGTAACCAGCTTATGCTAAAACCAATATAACACGATATTTTTCACATCTGTCGGGCCCAGCGCCACGAATCAATGATGGTCAAGCGCCTATCATCGGTTTGGTTGTGCTGTCAGCTATTGGGACGGCGAGGACCGAGCGCCTGGGCGCCGTTTGCGTCACAGGAGCAGAGCGCCTGGGCGCCGGAGGAGCGGAGCGTCAGGGCGCCGTTTGCGTCGCCAGAGCGGAGCGCCAGGGCGCCGTTTGCGTCATCAGAGCGGAGCGTCGGGGCGCCGTTTGCGTCACAGGAGCAGAGCGCCTGGGCGCCGGAGGAGCGGAGCGTCGGGGCGCCGTTTGCTTTAGAGGAGTCGAGCATCGGGGCGCCGGTTTGCGTCGTCAGAGTGGAGCGTGAGGGCGCCGTTTATCGTCGCGCCGCGCCGCCAACTGTTTATTGATATTGGCAGCGCTGGGACGCGCGGCTCGGCCCCGAAGGCATTTGCGGGCAGAGCCGGTGTGGATAGCTTCCACACTAGACAGAGGCCATACAGGCCCCGGCGTCTCTGCACACCCCCGCCAACGCTCAGCTCTTACGCTGTAATGCTGGTCCTTGTTACTGCGCCAAGCTAAGCTTAGGGGTAAGCTGTGCTTTGTTCTGTCTTGTGCTTGTCGCGCTGTCTGAGCGGCGCTGTAGCTGCAGCGGCTGTGCCTAGCTCCGAGCTGCCGCCGACATGGACCTGCCAGCCTCAGTGCCCTCAGCCGCTCTCTCCGCCGCAATACCCTTGGCCGGCGCGTGGGAACCGCGCCATTGCCTCCGTCGTCTTGCATTTGGCGCACGCGGTCTTGCTTTTTAACCATCGGCAGAGAAAATTCCATCCGACGGAGAGGGAACTGACATGGTACCTTGCCATTTTAGAGGGACAGTGCGACCTGGTGCTGAAGCATGACGGCTGGCTTCTTTCATACCAAGTGCACACCGGATTTGGGTCGAAATTGCGACAGACCTGGGACATTCCACGGCATTTCAGCACAGGCCTTACACCCTCATGGCTCCGATTTTGTATGTGTCCATGGGGTTACTGGCAGGTCAGAACACGCCTGTGCCATTTTTACGTCACTAAATTAAGCGATTCAGGAGTTAAAGCTATAGCCTCGGGCAATTTTGCACTTTGACCGCGCATCAATTTCTTCTACAGCTATTCCATCAAATTAAAATAAAAAATGGGTAAAATTGTGTATTCAAATAATCAGAATTAGTCGTTGAACTCAATGGTGAAAGTTTTTTTAGTGATGGGAGGCACCCCGGTCAGAGAGTTTGGGAGGCGTACATGAATAGGGACACGTCATTCGTGCGCCGCTCTCCACCCAAGGGTCTGGGATACCCGGAAAGAATGGCAAGACCACCAGCAGAGTGGGACACACGTACAGCGTGGTGTGTCTCAGAAATGTTTGACGGCAAGAGTTTGGAGACTTAGTCTGTATTTGGTTGCTAGGTTTGTTATATTGAAAGCTGTTTTCCAATCTTCCTAGTGTGCTGTGTCACACATAACTTAAGTCGCTAATTCTGACCTTTTTGCGCATCATAAACTAGGATGGGAGCGAGATGACCATGTAGTCGAATCACAAACAAAAAAAAAAAAAGGGGCCCGATACTTGGGCTGCGTTCTGTGAAATATACCGAGGTGGAATTCCAGGGGTTGTGACGTCATGATATTCCCCGGATTCCGGCTGGGAACGTTCTTGAACGACGCCGAAATGTGGCGTAAATGGCGAGGTGTGACAGTCCCATGATTTATTTTGACTTGTGCAGGCGCAAATATTTCATTTACCTTCGTTTAGGTGTTATTATTGGGTGCCGATTATCATGCAAAAACATATAGTTGACCCTGTTACCCTGAGTTGACCTAACAAGCAGTTAAATATTCAAATTCCACGAACTTACTGTTACGAAATCCATCCATGGGCGCCGCCATCTTGAGCGGGACTGTTTTCTCGGTTCCGAGCGTTCCGCGAGGAATGACGGTAATATTCCACGCGGAATACCGGGCAAAGTTTCAAAGAAAGGCTGTAACGTCACTGTTCCCGGAATTCCAGGCTGGAATATTTCAAAGAACGCACCCTTGGTCACGTGACCAGGGGCAAACTTTAAAAAACCTATGTAATGTATATTTTATTCTTATTTCGAGCACCGTGACAGTGTTTTTAGGTAAAATTATATTGCCAATAGTAGTTGCTCAACACACTCTACAAAACTGCTATCTCAGTTCAAAACCCATTATAAAAGTGGAACACTCTCTTTAATGCACTGTTTTCATGATCAAACTCTGTCCACTATTGTCGTGGTCAGTGCTGTTTTGCTGTTATTGGCAGCAGGCTGGCTCACTGGTGGATCCTATCTTTTAAGGCCTTGGGTGGATCCAGGCGACAAGTTGAATGGGAGCGACTAGTCCAGAAGCTCGGTGAGGATATACTGGTTAAAGGGAATGTGGCACCTTCACAACGTGATTTTAACTGAGATAGCCAAGTTGTAAAGCAAGTCGGAAAACCCTGTACTCCATATATCATTTGTCTTGGAACTCGATATTTCCGTAGAAAAAAGCTAAAACCTACCTGACACCAGCCCCCTCATCAGCCCATCGCTGGGCGGCCATTGTTGTGAGCTGCTGGTGTGACGACGTATGCTGACGTCACGATGAGCATCAGCCAATCGAAGCCCTTGAAGCGTTTCAAGTATGGTAGTGGTTGCCAGATCATGACATCATCCACAGACTGACAGATATTTATTTTCCCAGAGTATTTTTAAAAACAAAATATTGAGCTTTTTGAACATTTTTCTGAGAAATGATGAGTGGTTTCATTGTTTTTGGCTAAAATTACGCCTAATTTCACTAAATTCCAGGATTCGGCCAAGATGCCATATTCCCTTTAGGACCCGGCCTGTTGTGCTTGAACGTGCACTATATATTTGTGCGTTGGTTGAATTGATTGTAACAGGCAAGATCGCGGAAGTCAGAAATACAAGCGCCTTTCCTCTATGTCGTTCGGTCCCAATCAGGAGGGACACGCGAGTCCGTTGTGTGTTTTAGGAGGTATGACCCCACTGCCACTCCCCTGAATCCGCCGACTAATGCTGAGTAGCGCCACTGGACGCTCTGACTCAGGCGTTGGCGGCGTTGGCGCGCTATTTTTGCGCGCGATCCGATGACGGATTGGCGCGGCGTTGGCTGCCAGCGGCGCGACTGACCCGGAAACCGCCACCGGTCTGCCATCTGTCACGCCGACCCGTCCAGGGTGGCACTGGAAGCAGGCGGCTCCCCCGCACAACCCGTCCACCGGAGCACTGAAAGTAGGCCCCCCGCACAGCCCGCCCACCGGAGCACTGAAAGTAGGCCCCCGCACAGCCCGTCCACCGGAGCACTGAAAGTAGGCCCCCGCACAGCCCGTCCACCGGAGCGCTGACAGTAGGCCCCTGCACAGCCCGTCCACCGGAGCACTGAAAGTAGGCCCCCGCACAGCCCGTCCACCGGAGCGCTGACAGTAGGCCCCTGCACAGCCCGTCCACCGGAGCACTGAAAGTAGGCCCCTGCACAGCCCGTCCACCGGAGCGCTGAAAGTAGGCCCCCGCACAGCCCGTCCACCGGAGCGCTGAAAGTAGGCCCCCGCACAGCCCGTCCACCGGAGCACTGAAAGTAGGCCCCCGCACAGCCCGTCCACCGGAGCACTGAAAGTAGGCCCCCGCACAGCCCGTCCACCGGAGCGCTGAAAGTAGGCCCCCGCACAGCCCGTCCACCGGAGCGCTGAAAGTAGGCCCCCGCACAGCCCGTCCACCGGAGCACTGAAAGTAGGCCCCCGCACAGCCCGTCCACCGGAGCACTGAAAGTAGGCCCCCGCACAGCCCGTCCACCGGAGCACTGAAAGTAGGCCCCCGCACAGCCCATCCACCGGAGCGCTGAAAGTAGGCCCCGCACAGCCCGTCCACCGGAGCACTGAAAGTAGGCCCCCGCACAGCCCGTCCACCGGAGCACTGAAAGTAGGCCCCCGCACAGCCCGTCCACCGGAGCACTGAAAGAAGGCCCCCGCACAGCCCGTCCACCGGAGCACTGAAAAACGAAAAAGAGAGAGGAAATGTCTTTTTAGAACCCTTCAAACAAGTTAGTTTTGCGTAAAGACATAACTGGGGAGGACATGTCCACAAGGAAAAATTTCAGCGTTTTTTATGCTCCGAAAGTACGTCTTTGAAGGCGAAAGTTTTTCTCTGCCGCGCAATGCCTAAAATGTTTGGACTGATACAAATTCAAAATTTCTCACTTAAGCATCGCGTATGAAAAAAGTTTGCAAATTATATTTACGTACATGGGTTCTGAATACATTCGTTTTGGATGGATTATATTAACATGGATACATTTCATGTAGGTACTTTTTAGATGTAGACTCTCTGGGATGATCTAGCGGGAGAAAATTGCATGCAACACTGTTATCAGTGGCATATTTCTGGTGTGAAAATTTCCGCACTTTTGCAGTTAGACTTGTTATCGTCGAAATATAAGGTACAGTCTGGAAAGCTGCTCAGTGTTTGTTCCATTATTTTGACACTTCTAGTGGGCGTTATTGTACCCATTTTAAACAATTTTTCCGCACGAAACCTGGTGCACACCACGCTGATATTGTCAACGCTGTATCACGGCAATAGAGACATTGCGCAGTACTACATACTTTGGTACAGAAAACACATTCATTGGTCACATAGACATGGGTTCTAGTGTCCTTAAATTACTTTTCTGCAAAATGTGGGATGCCAAAATTGAAGAAAAAATCAAAGTTTCGTAAAAAGGGTAAAAAAATTATATGCGGGATCAGAAGAACATCCTTGAGAGCAATTGGCTATACTAGTAGACAATATGCACATGAAATACAAAAACAAAGACAGGGCTGCCAGATGTTAAGGTTAAGTGTATAAACAGAAGTTAAACCATCTGGAGGAACCCACAAAACCAACTCTTGCCTTGTCAGGGCTTTTCAAAAGCAAAGCATCAGATGTATTAGGCAATGCATTAATAACCTGCTTTAGAACCTTTATTAAGCTGAAGTGTGACAAGGGACAGTGTCCTGAAATTCACAATTTTAAGTGGAAAACGTATCTTTTCAGATTTATTTAGGGCTCACCAGAGACTTGTTTTGGCCTCACTTGGCAAAGGAATCCCGGCATAAAAACCGGTAAAATACGCATCTAAATTATGACAGTGAATACCCAAACCGTATAAGTATAATCCCCAACTGCCATTGATGTAATATCTTGCCCGATTACGTCCTCTCGCCAATCTCAAACGCCGATATTACTCCCACCACATACACAACCAACAATGATGGCAACATGATAACGCAGCACCAAACAAAACAATCCGGCCTGCCACAAACTAAAATATAAAACCGCAGAAAAACACCAACGGTGGCACGGGAAAAGTGAGGTAACAAAGGTTTTTGGAGGTATAACAAACTTTGTCATGTCCCGGAAGTTTCTGGCCCGTTCAAATACAAAAGATGGCCATATTTTTGCCTAAGCTGGCTTGGGATTGGCTGCTACCAGATTTTGAGGCGAAGGAAAGACTTCACGTGGGTATTTGCTCAGTGAGGCCGATTGGATCGAGGTGCATTCGTTTTGTCCACTTTTAATTTTTGGCAATTATTCGCATTAGAATAGGATAAAAGTCGCATTTGAAAGGATTAAAATGAAACGTAGATTCCCATCAAGACCACCAATAATGTAAAAGTAATCTTATAATTTCAAGAGAGGCTGCCAAAGTCAACCCTGATTTTTGGGCTATTTTTATTGTTGGTGAAATTGATGAATAAATTAGGATATATACTATTTTAATGAAAAGAGTTGAAAAAAATACATTTTTCTTCAAGAAAAATAAATAAGCAAGTTCTAGGTATTTTTACTATGTGGTGTAAGAGCTTCTTTGAAATTTTCAAACGCTCGCAACTACATCGTGATTTTGGTCAAAATCTCCACTTTAATGAGGCCGATTCCACCTTTCAATATATTTCGTAAAATACAGATTTATTTTCCTTTTGTTATTTTTGACGTTGAAACATGCTTTAAAAACATTTCTAGCGTTCGATCGCTCTCAACCGTGCGTTAATTAATGAAAATAGGATTCCAAAGACATCCAAGTACCGAATTGGCCTCGGTGAAAAGGCCTCAGCTGGATTTCGTCCATTTGGAACAATGGCGTCACTTTGTCGTATTTGGGAGTCGAAATGATCTTTGGTGTCATCAATGGGTGCGCAAGTGCAGGCGGTGAGTTTTTGTTACTTCGGTATCCTTGGCGAGCCCTGTCTTGAGGCGGGAATATCACCAAGGCGGAGAATACAGAATTTTGAGGTCAGTATGGTTATTGGAAAGAAGACTGGAAATTGGTGAGTGCGTGGAACGAATTTGAGTTTGCTGTTGGAAGGAATATTGTTATTTCTTATCCGTGACACTGCAGGTTATCGTTCAGGAAATTCATGAATAATCGAACCATTTCTCCCATCTTAAATATCTACAGGAGATAGGTGGGTACCTACCTACCCAGTACAGTACTGGGTGAGGTATAATACCTGCAAAGGTTTTCCACAGCTCGGAGGAATGCTCAGACTCTACCTTTTGCGGCTCATGATTTTTAAGGCTGGATATGCTTGCTATTTTCTTAATCGAACGATTTCATACAAATATAGGCTGGTGGTTTTCACACATTGAAGCAAAATAATCCTGGCAGCGGTTGAGTGTTTAAACCCCGTGTCCTGCATTAAATAATGATAGCCTGTGTGGTGCTTGGATGGGTGAAAGTTGGAGAATATCAAAATAAGGGGAAGAGGGATTTTATCTGGTTGGTTATTTACCATGGCATCAGGGCCAAGCAATGTATTCTATATATAAATATTTTAAATTATGTAGCTTCCTAGTTCTATGTAAATGGGTTAGAGATTCAGGGTTATGAGATCCTATCTATATATTAGGTACCTACAATTGCGGAGCATCAGAATGTGTCCTTCCACTAGGGTAGCAGAAGATGATTGTTCACTTCCATTCTACAGCAGATATTTTCATCTACTGTCAGTCAAGACAAAAAAGCGGTGGTAGTTGCGCGTATATTTCATACCATACACATATATTGACAGTAAAGATAACCCATAAAGCATACACTCCTGAATAATAAAAACATGAGCTCATTCCTCCAAACAAAAACATGTCACAGCTCCTGCTGAAGCGTCCCTGAATGGGTCCCTAAATTGAATCTGAAGGTATATAGATACAGCCCTAAATCAAAGTATTATCCTGAAGAAGTATTTGTCAGGTAAGAACAATAAACATATCCAGGAAAAACTGTGGTGGGACTTGTAAGCCTGGAAATACTAAACACAAAAATGAGGCATGTTAAGAATGTGGGGGATTTTGGCCTCTTTTTGGGATTTTGGCCTCACTCTCCACCTTGTGTGAAAACAATTTCAGGACCCGACAAGGAGGACAGTATCAAACCTTGTCCTTTTGAACAAAAATTTTCAAATAGCGGGGGCGATAAAGACCATCAACAAAATCGAGACATCGGGCCCCCAAACCTAACTCCAGGGTATTTCTAAGACTTATTTTGGTATAAGTTGGTACCTTTCTGTACAAAAACGCTGACCACGGGTATGTTACTTTTGACACCCGCAGCGTGGAGAAACCTCGCGTCAACCCACAGTGGGCGGGGTCTAAGGTACGCCCCGTGATATCGAAACCGAGAGGGCCAGTAAAAAGGTCTTTTTTGGGGCTTCATGGGAATTACAATGATCTATATTATTGCCAATTTTCACTAACCTAGGTCGATATATTCAAGGTGAAATGAGGCCATAAAGGTTAAATATATTTCGTGCAGGAGTTTTAGGAAACGCCTGGATTATGCGGAAAAACAGAAATGCACTCAATCGAGATTAAAATCGTAGAAAAAATGTAAAACACAATTCCTTCTGAAATTTTCTGATCAAGGTCATTCAAGATCATTCATGTATGACGTAAAATAAGAGTATCTATATTAAAGCCAACTTTCTCGACCGGGGTCGATATACTCAAGGTCAAGTGAGGTCATACAGGTCAAATATTTCTCGTGCAGGGAATATTTACGGAAACACCTGGATTATGCGCGAAAAACCAAAATGCACCAATCGATACTAATATCGTGAAAAATTTACAACACCGTTCCTTCCGAAATTTTCTGATCTAGGTCTTTCAAGATCATTCATGTATGACGTCATCATACGATATATTTCAAAAATGACGCCACACATCTTTGGGCAGTTGTTGGGCGAAAACAAAGGTTAAACTTGACACATGACATTTGACATTGACCCATGTTATTTAAGCTTGCCATTTGACCTTGAATTTAAGCCTTGGATAACGTAAATATGACGTCACTTCGTAATATACACCTTTTTTAAATCATCTAGGCCAAAGCCGGGCTGGTCATGATCTGTGGCTTAAGCTTTGACCTTCAGGTGAGGTGGACCTGATAGATAATTACCCGGATCATATGGTTTTATGAAGTTACACCTTGGTATTCAGACCAAGCGACCTGATGTGACCGAAAGACGGGTAGTTGAGAAGATTCTGGGGTAACGTACAATGGAAGGGTGCTAAGTGCCTCCCCCTCGAGATCTTAATAACGGAGACGGCCAAGAAAACGCACTTTTGGGGGTGTGCCAGGACTATGGTAATGTACATGATATTCAATTTCCTGTCACCTAGGAAAGTGTCCTCAAGGTCAAACGAGGTCATAAACTTCAAATGTAGGTCGTGGTGGAGCTGTTTGGAGATGTTGTTATTAAGGAGGAAAAATTCGCGAACGCTGAAAGCGGACTCTGGTCATAAGGAGCAAGCTCACATACAACGTTCTCTCGCATCTTGTGGTACCATTATTTTACACGCACATTTACGGGGGTCTGAGCCACTTCGCTTCGACGGGGAGCGGATACCCGCCCCCTTAAGATCTCGAGAACCACGCTGGATAGCGAAAAATGGTAAACGGCAGAAGGTAGCCCATCCACTGCTCTATCGAAAATATTGGTATCATTTTTGTCAGGTCACATTTAAGGCCAATGGAGTTCAAGACATCCCACCATAGGGATTAATGTAAATGAAAGTTTTCGGTGATCACATCTGAACAAATAAAGATAAAACAAAACAATTTAGACCTTTGAAATCCTTGCAGCCAGCTGGATCAAATGATGTATAATTTTACCTTGGTAGGTCAAATATGGGATGTGACCTGACCTGCGAAGGTCAAAGGTCAAATTGGTCAAAAATGTTAGAGGACTCCATGGGCCCATTATGTGATATGAGTTTCAATCAGATAGGTTTACGCAGTCCTGACTTGTTATCTTAAATTTTGTTGAGAGTTCAGGTCATTTGACCTGTACTGGTGACCTGACCTGAGATGGCCTAACCTTAAAATTGTGTCAAAAATTGTAAAAATGATCAGAGAAAATGTGTGCGAAGTACGGCGGCGCTACGCGCTGCCGTTCTTATACTATCTTCAAAAACTCGAGGGGGATGGGTACCCCCCCATCAATGCGCGTGTTGAGGTCATTGACTATAGCGTCACTATCTCATATATCGAATCCCTCACTTATCACTAGACTTGCCACTAAAGACACCGTTTGGTGGAAAATACACACATGGTGCTAAAGGGAATGTGGCACCTTTATAACGTGATTTTAACTGAGATAGCCAAGTTGTAAAGCATGCCGAAAAACCCGGTACTCTATATATTAATTATCTTGAAACTCAAAATTTCCGTAGAGAAAAGCTAAAACTACCTGAAATGTACCCCTCATGTACCTCAAGCAGCAGGCCACACTTGTCATGGCTGTTGGTGTGACGACATATGCTGACGTCATGGTGAGAACCGTCAGGTTTACATCGTGAGATTTTAATATTTTCCTTTAATGGGAATGTGGCACCTTCATGACGTGATTTTAACTGAAGCCCTGCTCCAGCTGTCAGCACAGTTTTGTCAGCACCAATCAGCGGGCCGTGTTCCTCTCCCCGGGAACCAGTTCTAGAGGTTTTACGGGCTGACGGCCTGCTGTTTGTGCTGATGAAAAAACAGTAAGTGCACAAAGTGGCAGCCTAATATTTTTAATGGTATACAGGTTTAAGTTCCCTTTGCTTAGGACAAACAAGAGGCGCTTTTCTGGAGGAAGGTTAGAGGTCCTGCTGACAAAACTGTGCTGACAGCTGGAACAGGGCTTGAGATAGCCTAGGTGTAAAGCATGCCACCCCCGTGGCGCAGCTGGCAAGGGCGCCACGATTGGGTGTAGAAGGCCCCTGGATCAAGGCTGACCTATGGCAGCCTTTTCCGCGGCTGCCTCCTACCCAGGAGATAGCAGTACACTGGGGAGTGCGCGCCGCAGCAGTGGGGTCAACGCCGTGCCAGCCGGCGTCCCTGTTTGCGGGTGCACGGGCCTGATCGGCCTTTAAAGTGATCTCACCATGAGGTCTCTCGCCCGCGGCCCTCATGTGAGGGCTCAGTCTGTGCCGAGCGCTGCGGCTTGGGGAGACTGGAGCAGCCTATGGGCCGCCGAGTGCGGTGCCGCTGTCCCTTAAGGGTGCCGGTAAATGGAAAATTCCGCTCTGTACATAGTGTGAGTGCGTTGTATGAATGATACTAGCAACTAACACAAAATGTTCCCAGGAAAGGGAACGCAAAAATATTATAAAAATAGTTGTAAAGCATGCTGGAAAACCAGGTACTCAATTTATCATTTATTTTATTTTATTTTATTAGGGCCACTCCCAACAGGCACACTTGCCCAATTACAGGGAGTATTGGCGTGGGTGTTAAAGGATCCTCTCCAACGGGTCAGATCGGACACGGAAGGCGGTTTCCGTGTCCGATCTGTGTTAATCCATGCTATACGATCCGAAGACTGGCAACGAAGCCACTAGGCCACCCCGGCCCCGCGGCATTTGTCTTGAATCTCAAAATTTCCGTGGAGAAAAGCTAAAAACCTATCTGAAATGTACCCGACATGTACCCTAGCCAGGCGGCCTCAGTTGCCAGCTGTTGGTGTGACGACAGCGCTGACGGCACGGTGAGTAATCAGACAATCAAAGCCATTGAAGCCTATTGAATATGGCAGTGGTTGCCAGATCATCGCGACACCCTTGGGCATATGTTTATTTTTTCATCCTAGAGGAGCGTTTTAAAATCAAAGGATTGAGCTCATTATAAATTTTTAGAGAAATCTTGGACGTTTTCAAGTTTTTTTGGCTAAAAATACCCCTGAATATCCTAAATTCTTGGGTTCGACCAAGGTGCCACGTTCCTTTTAAAGTCAAGGATGTCAATTATTTAGAAATGCTTAAGTTATTCAATTAAAAATTTCGAGTGACATGCGCGAAATATGGTTCAGAAACATTTTTCTCAAAAAGAACAGAAGCTGGTTTCTTATTCCGGGTACTTTCAAAAATTAACTTTGCATTCAAGCTTCAAAATTAAAAATCATAATTCACCCTACCCCGTGCCTTTTTAATGCAGTGGGTGCACCAGTGTACTGCTCGTTCAGTGATAAGTTTCAGCGCGGCTGTACTGCAGCGGGTGCACCAGTGTTCTGCTCGTTCAGTGAGAAGTTCCAGCGCGGCTGTACTGCAGTGGGTGCACCAGTGTTCTGCTCGTTCAGTGAGAAGTTCCAGCGCGGCTGTACTGCAGTGGGTGCACCAGTGTACTGCTCGTTCGCGCTGGTCCCGTCTTATGGATATTGCCGGTAGCAGTGCAGCCACTAGCCTGGTACACATTTGGATGGATACGCTTCTCTTTTTCGTTTAAATTTGTTAGGATTGAATGCTTCACTGCCGGAAAACATGACCGGCGTGGCAGTTACCGTGGTTTTCTCTTCTGTGTCAACCTTCTGTTCTCTGTCTCATTCTGAATATGACTTTGGGTGTGAATTCCTCCGTTGCTTTCTTGGCAGCGTACCATCGGTAGGGTTTTCCGCCCTTTCTCCGCTTCCTCTTCATGACGTCAGTTTATGCGGCGTGACGCTGACAATACAGGGGCGAAACCGCCAGCTACCGTCCGCCGCTTCGTCCGGCAACAAAAACCCCTAGCGCCTCCCCTCCGTTAGATGTTGTCGCTGTCGCGTGCCGCGCTGGTGCCGTCGGACGTTGTCGCTGTCGCGTGCCGCGCTGGTGCCGTCGGAGGATGTCGCTGTCGCGTGCCGCTCTGGTGCCGTCGGACGTTGTCGCTGTCGCGTGCCGCACTGGCGCCGTCGGACGTTATCGCTGTCGCGTGCCGCGCTGGTGCCGTCGGACGTTGTCGCTGTCGCGTGCCGCGCTGGTGACGTCGGACGTTGTCGCTGTCGCGTGCCGCGCTGGCGCCGTCGGCTCTCGTCGCCACCACCAGCCGACGAGCTGGCTGTGATGGATGGGCGTCACACACGCATCTGTTAACGACAGACCAGCTGTGGCCTACCCCTCCAGCCCCGTTTGATACCTCCCCCCCGTTGACGGCGGGGGTTGCTGTCCTCATGTCGAGATCATCAGCTGACAAAAGGGGTGTTCGACATTGGTTGCTATGATACACACGTGGATAACACCGATGCATATGCCTGCCGAGCTACAGTTTTGCGTTAAGTTTGCGCATGGAGTGCCGCGATTTTTTTGGGCTAAGTCTGAATATTTACCCATCAGCAGTACTTTACTGTTAGGGGCTGCAAAACTATTGCCTGTCCAATATTGTCATGCCCGTGATTTTGTTTGTGTACCAGAAATATAAAAGCTGTTGTAGTGCTGAGCCCAGGAGCATAATAATAAGCTGATAAGATATTTATACTGTAACTTGATGATTAATAAGTTGATAAGATGGCCTGTCTTCTCAAATCCTGGATGAAAATGGGGCCAATACACTGATATTATATGTTTGGGCACAGCCCTTCATCCGGAATCCTCATACTACAATAGGTAAACAAATAAATTATTGGTCATAGTGTACTACGACCCCGAATAGAGCTTCATGCAAATGCATTGTAGAAGGAATTCTTAAAAACTTGATGTTGCTGACGTCACGGTGAGTATCAGCCAATCGAAGCCCTTGAAGCCTGTTGAATATGGTAGTGGTTGCCAGGTCATGGCATCATCCTCAGACAGAGATTTATTTCTTTCCCTAGAGGAGCATTTTAAAAATCAAAATATTGAGCTCATTGTACATTTTTCAGAGAAATAATTGTCGTTTTCATAATTTTCGGCTAAAAATGCCCCTAATTACACCAACTTCCTGGATTCCACCAAGGTGCCACATTCCCTTTAAAGGGAATGGTGAATATGGTGAAAATAAAACGGCCTGTGGTTGACGTCATGACCTGGTAACTTCTGCCATATTCGATGGGCTTTACGTCAGCGCTGTCGTCACACCAACAGCTGACAACTGTGGTCGCCTGGCTGGGGTAGATTTTTGGTACATTGCAGGGAAGTTTTTTTAGCTTTTCTTCACAGAAATTTTGAGTTTCAAGACAAATGATATATTGAGTACCGGGTTTTCTGGCATGCTTTACACCTTGGCTATCTCAGTTAAAATACCCCGCAGGGGACCGATTTTCATCTGCTGGACTCGTTTGCACAATAATTGGGTACGGAATGTGAAGAACCCCGCGACCCCAGTTGGCAGGATGGGTTTCGCCTCTCGCCTTCGGGCGAGGGGCCAAATCGAGACTGCCGTTCTCATCCCTTCTAGGCCTTTCTAATTTCAAATCCCACCAACTCCCCGTTCCTTTTCCTCTTCCTTCCTTAATTCCTTGTCTGTCCATGCCTTTCCAACCATATCCTTTCTGTCCACTCCTAAATGCCCCTCCTATCCACTGTCTGCGATGTCTGGGCCGGCGTGTCTCCGCGGGTGGCGGGGGTGTGTGTACTCTTCCTCGTCTTGAGTGTGCACACCTCGGTCGCGTGAGGCGCGCGGCTGGGCTGGACAGCGCAGACCGACCCACTTCCTTTTCCAACTCATAACTTCCCAGTTACCCACCTATTTCCCAGTGTCATGGGCGTCCCCTCAGGCGCCTATGATTCCTGGATTGGCTGGTTGTATGTAGGCCTCCGGCTCGTGTGGCCGACGATTGGATCCCTCTGATCGCCGGCCGTGCGGACCGGGGGCTCGTTTCTCTCGGACCAACCAGGAATCAGTTATGACGAGCAGGTGGTAGTCGCCTGCTTTGATGAGGCCGTGGGGGGGGCGCCCATCTTTTTAAGGTGAGCTGCGCACCGACCCGTACCCCAGGATGAATGAGTCCTGGTAGCTGAGCTGAGGTATGCGCGGTGTTCGTTGGTGTCCCTCTAGCTACGCTCTACTTTGGTCCGGATTTCCGCAAGGGCGGGGAACTCTTGAAGGCATCGACAAGAGTAGCAGCATTGTAAAAGTCTGTCGGCCTTTGGTGGGGCTCGGCTGTCCCTCCCTCCTTTGGTGAGGTCCCGACTTCACCCGAGGAGGGTGGGGTGTCCGTGCCCCGCCCGGGGTCGTCTAGGTTAGGTGCAAGGGGGACCGTCGTCGGGGCGGGGAGGGGGGGTGGTGAGTCTCTCTCCCCCTCTGTGTCGGCGGCGTCTCCCCCGTATAGCCAGCCCTTGTGTCGTCTCGCATAGTAGCACCCTCGTTTGAAGGGGCGCGCGCGTTGTTGGTCGAAATTAATCACTTTTCCATGGATACTCTAAACTCCTCGGAACCAAACAACCCCCCTCCCCCTAATCCCGTTGTCAACCAACCCATCGCTGACCATTCACGCCCCCCCCACTTGGGGACGGGTCTCAACCAACGCCGTCATCTGGAACCCGAACTGACCAAAGCAAGTCGTCTAGCCCACGGGTACTGATAGTGCGAGGTGCCAACGGTTCCCTTTTGAACCTCTCTCCTTTTCAGCGAAAGGAGGCGGGCGATCGCCTTGGAAAAATCGTGAGGTGCGATTCCTTGAGAGAAGGAAGCTGGGAGCTCGAGTTTGCCGAAAGTAAAGGGGCAGGAAGGGCGCTCAACGTTAACGAGCTTAGTTTACACACGAAGGGAAAACGGTGCACGCATACTGACGAAGGTAAAGGTAACAGTCGAGGCCCACAAATCCAAAAACTTCTGCAAGGGAGAAATCAGATGTCTGGAACTCCGAGGCGTTAGTGTTGACGAAATAGTAGATGGCCTGGAAGAGTTTGGTGTGGTGGGAGCGAGAAGAGTGAGAACGAAGCGTGGAGGAGAGGAAAAAGAAACAGACACAATTATTTTGACTTTTGATGGGGTAGATCTACCCGAGAAAGTATATGTTGGATATATGAAGATGAACGTCTGGATAATTGTAAGTTTAGGTGGTGTAAGGGTGCGATGTGTAGTGACCGGAAGCTGCGGCTGCAGCGATGTGCAGTGACCAGCAGTAGGGGCTGCAGCCCAATGGGCCGGTGCCTGACCGCCTTCTCTTTTCTCTCAGGTGCTGCGGGCTGTGCGGAGAGCAGAGACAGCTTCCTGAGCATTGGTGCTTCCGTGCTGCCCGCATCATTGGAGGTGGGTACTGACTGCCACCTCCATCATCGGTGCATTAGCAGCCAGAAGCAACGCGAGTTGTGCGCGATTCTAGCGCCCTGAATGGCGTGGCATTGGGCGGCAATGATTCCAGTAGGGGCCTGTCGGCCAGGAAAGCCGATGGGCGGCATCCTGCAGGGTGACCGGTTACCGCGCCATCGGCCCCTGTCGGCCCGACACTGACGGTCCGCTTTAGAGCCAGCCGCCGGCTGTGGTTGGCCATCCAGGTGGCGCTGTAGAGCGGCCGATTCAGCGCACCACTGTCGTGGTCTGCGGCGCAGCCCTGGTGGCAGTGACGCGCCATGCGGTGACGGCTGGGCCTTCGAACGGATGTCCGGCCGCGCTGTCCTATACCGGTCGTAATAATAGGGCTACTCGGCCGGCGGGGGCGGCACAATCGCCCACAGGCCGTGTCCGACGGAGTTCATGCCGCCCGACACCTTTACATGGCAGGCCAGAGACACTTTAACGCCTGCTCAATTAGAATACTGCATATTTCAGTGGGCGCCAGCCGTGCAGGGAGTGAATAGTAGTGGTGGCACGTTGCCAGCGGCTTCGCCTAGCTACACAGCCTTTTCCAATGCAGCACATTAGTTCAGTGGCGCAACCAGGATTTCATTTGGCGGGGGAGGGGGCTGCAGGAGTTGAAAGTGTGCCCCTCCATGTGTGCCCCACCCCCATATACTTGTAGTCTGCCAAAAAAGTACTTATTTTGGGGTGTGCCTCTTTTTGTAAGATGACTACAGAACTTGAATTGAAACTGTATTTATTTTTGCTCCAGCTAAATATATATATATATATATATATATATATATATATATATATATATATACCTTAAGAACTGCATCTAGCATTAGATGGTGAAAGTTGGTCACCTGTATGCGCTCACCCGGCTTTGCTATAGGTAAAAAACAGGGGCGTAGCCACCGAAGTTTTACTGGATGGCTGATCCTAGACTCGCGATGGCAGGGGGGCTGGGATCCAAGTTCTGAGAATGTTGGCCGCATTTCAAACATCAAGGACAATTTACTTCACCCACAAATTTATGTAGATTCACGCTGGTAACTGGGAAAATGCAAAAGGAAATAAGTCGAGGTCCAAAATTTGAGGGAACGTTCCTTCCCCCTGATTTGCAAGTAAGGGGATGCGTTCCCCATCCCCTGCTTTCGGCGATGGTAAAAATCTAGTCATGATATGTTGGTACGTACAAAGTTTGTTGCATGGAGATAAACAGCTTCTCTATACTTGCGATGGGAAATGGTGTCACATTTCAACGAGGTATGCTGCAGTGGCGGCGGTTGAACATTATGACAGCCAGACTTGTTGAGTCGCGACTCAGAGTCGGAGTCGACTCAGAGTCGACTCAAATTTTGCTCGAGTCTGAGTTGAGTCGACTCAACTTCATGTTTGGGTTGAATCGGAGTCGACTCAACTGGACAACCAGTTGAGTCGAGTCAGAATCGGAGTCTGCCTCCATGCTGTGAGTCAAGAGTTGAGTCGACTCAACACTATTTTCTTAACATAAGTGATCACATGACTGACATTTTAGAAATTTTCACATCTAATTTTGAACGATTTCATATTGTTATTTGGTAATAAGATGTAATTCATTATTCTCATATCCGCACTAGACCCATGCCTGGATCAGTTGTTAGCAACACAAGTTATATAAAATAATATAGTTTAAAAAGCACACACATTTGATAGTTTTTTTCCATTTAATCCTAGCAATGGCATGCAGAATCATACAGAAAAATATGTGATTAGGCACAAAATCAGACTTTTTCAACTTTGAAAATGCACACCATCCAAAATCCTAAGCTCATTCTCATGCAAAAGGTAGGTAATTCACTCTTAGGAAACCATATCTTTATTGTCTGTTTTCTTCCTTCCTTTCGCTAAAACACTAAAAAAACGTAACAGCATGAGAAAGAGGGTACCAAAAAATCTTATTTTGCACATAAGCCCTTGAAATGGGTCGAAACAGAAACTAAAAGCTTCAATTATCTGCTTATTTCAAAGCACTATCTTGATTTGTCGTGGTTTGAGAACACCCACTGGTAGATAATAAAGACTGCCTACTTACGGAAAATGGATATCAGTCCTACCTCTGACGTAGCCTGAGTAATTTCAAACTGTAAAACTGATAAACTGAAAAATATACATCAATCCTCTCACTCACAAACAACCAACGCCCGCTCTTCAAATTATGATGATGCCGATTATTTTTATTTACCACTCTCACACTGCTTCCCCCGCGCGCCACATTAGTAACAAACCGATCATGGTGCGCAACAAAATGCTAGAGTAGTAGCCGTGTTATTCTGCCGAGCAGAACGCATAAAAGTATGCCACACGCATGCGCAGTGAGGTATCTTGTAGTCATGATACGGTACTGCGCATGCGTGCGGCATACTATTTTGCGTTCTGCCGGCAGAATAAAACAATGACACGGCTGGTTATTTAGGCTTTAGTACCCCGAAGGCATGATTACCTTCACATGAACCTGCATATTTTTCTTCCGCCTTTTTAGTCACGTGGTTTTAAAGTGCTATCCATCGTCAGGCTTGCGCTACCCGAGGCTAGGTTCGTAATGTCCTTAATGCGCCATCTGTAACGTTTACGTGTTTACTACAGCATTTTCGGGAGGACAAGGCGAGTATTCATCATCGTTTTTGGTTTTGGTGAGGTGCTGGACACTGAGCTGAGTGCACAGTGTAGTATTTATTTCTAATTTAAGTTCGTCACGGGATTGTTCAGAATGTTCTGGGACAGGGATAGCCTCTCAAAATATCATATGTTGAAATATTGATTCCTGTTTTTTGCAGTTGAAACGTCGCTTATTGCTTCAATTATGACTGCTCATGAAGGACATGCCTTTAAAATGCAAAGCCATCAGGGCCTTCCTCATACTCACCTGTTCGCGATTAGTATCTTTCTTCATTCCTATGCAGGAATAATTTCTGTCATGAATTAATGCATTGAAATTGGCATATTATTAAAGGAAATGTGCAGTTAGATTAACGCCATGAATAAGTATACTGGATTTTGCATACTGTTGAAGGAAATGAGCATTTTTTCTGTGCATATTTTGCCACTATTCTGAGTAGGAATCGACTCCGACTCAATGCTGATTTGAGTCGGAATCGAGTCGACTCACCTCTGCATTTGGCCTGAGACGAGTCGGCTCACCATTTTCAACTCAGTGAGTCGAATCAGCATCGGAGTCAGCCATTTCGCTGTGAGTCAGAGTTGAGTCGACTCAAGAAAAGTTGAGTCATCAACAGGTCTGATGACAGCCTATGCACCATTGGCTTAGAGGTAAGGGCGTCGCCCAGGCTTTTTACCTGACAGGGGACGGGCGGATCCAGCAGGTTGGCTGGATAGCGGGGAAAACTCATGTCGATGAGCGAAAAAAAGCATTTGTCGGTGGGTTGTGGAAACGGTATGTAGATACAAGGGAAGAATTAATAAGGATAGGTAGGTAAGTAAGCTGGGGAGGGCAAAATACTCACGAGAGCTCTCCATTTCAAGGACGGCTTCGGCGCTAAATTTTTTATGGGGTAGAATTTCTCGGGGTACGACCGATTCGAGAGCGGATTTTTAAGAACAAATAATTTTATCCATCAGAATTGTTACTGTGACTCGCGTTCTTCATAAGGGTTTTACGAATCAAATATCTTGCTAATAATTTCCAAACAACTGTCCCGCACTCGAGAAGGCTAGACATTCGCGAAAGTCGGGCGGGCGGGTGTGTCTTTTAGTGCACGTGTTTAATAGATTGATTGGCAGCACAAACTGCGCCGTTGTCACAAACTGCGCCAGATGCTTGGTCTCGACTAAATGTATGCCACAGACCACCTGGAAGCTGCTATGTCGGAGACCCTATAGTGACTATCTCAACTGTGGAAATGTCGCCTGCCAGGCTCTTCCATTAGCTGAGTTAACACGCGCCCCGCTCGGGGGGCGAAATTCCCCCTCCTGGTTTTTTCCCAGATAACGCAAAGACGGGAGAGGCGCAGAACAACGAAATTTACAGTATTTTATCCCTGATCAATTTTACGCATGCGACCAAATTTTTTAGGTCAGGTCATGTCAGGTCAAGGAGCTATTCAAGGTCAAGGGACCCGACCTCAAAACCCAAAATAACGAGTTTGAAGCAGTGCCTAAGGAACATCTTTCAACCGATCAGTTTCAAACTTTGACCATATGATAAGGTCATTAGGATCTACAAATCTGCTATCTCGGAATTTTGATACTGTTGACCTAAGGTGGGGTCAATGGTTTGGTCACCCCATGATAAGTCTATGGTGATAAATAGAAAGGGCTCGTGTTCAGTAAAAACTGGATAGATCAAGCGGAAAATTATCAAACCGTGTATTCTTGCTACAATCCTGACCTTTAAGTTGAGTTTTTGACCATCTGACCTCTCAAGGGTCATGTCAGGTCAAAGGAACATACAGTGATTGTTTTGCCAATAACTTCTCACTGAATTGAGATAAAGGCCCCATTTTGCTTTCATTGTGCTTATATTGTCACGGGGAGTCGATTGATATACAACATGACCACACCAGGTCACAATGTGACATTGACCTAGCTCGATGTAAGGTCATTTTCACAATTTGACCTATTTAGGTCATATTATACATCATTCGATTTGCCACGATAAGAGTAATCCAATAATGCATAAATATTTGCTCTAGCTCCACTGAGCAAAAATCTAGAGGGTAAACGTACACCGCCCTGTTGTAAGCCTATGGAACCTTCTTTAACCTTTGCTGACCTCAATATTGACCTGACATAAAAATACTACTCATAATTTCTCTTCGTCTCGTCAAGAGCTTTTGAAGCCGTCCGTAATTCTCCTTTAGCAGTCCTGGGAAATGAGATACGGAGGGGGCGAAAAACGCCCCCCCAGCGGGGCGCGTCATGCCAGGGACCCCAGCGGGGCGCGTGTTAACACCCGTTGGTAGTCAGTTAGACTGCAACACGTTTGTGGTATCATCTGACGCAAACATCAGCCAGACAGACTGTAAAAGCTCATATGGCCGCAGACGTGCGGATTCTGCCTGTGAGATTTGGGCCAGACATACTGTAAAATGTGGCCGCAGACGTGCCGATTCTGCCTGTGGGATTTGGGTCAGGAAGGCTATCAGGCTCGGCCGGGTGACCGATTTACTCGTGACATTGTGGACTACTGTCGACAAACACACTGCTATATGGCTCCCCTCATATGAATATGATGATCAGATGATCATTTGTATGCCTGCTCGCCTGCGCGCTGCCACTCTCGGATGAGACGGGAGTGTCGCTGCGGCGGTGCTCTGGGACGAGACTGGTGCACCAGTTCCCCCCCAGGAGTGTCGCTGCGGCGGTGCTCTAAGGGAGCAACATTTTTATTATCTCTAGGACAACAACAGTTCGCGCAACATTTGGTCTCGAGCTCCCAGAACCTGATTTCGGAGGAACCCCTAGGTGATGCTCTTGGGGGCCCAGAGGTGGTCTCGGGGGGCCCCTCAATAGTTGGCTCGTCGTCTCCCAGAGTTTTTTTAATTTTGTTCAAGTTGTTCCTGGTAAGGCTGCTGGAGTCGGAGTCTCACTAAAGTCATCAAGGGACTTGTCACGGAGCCCCCGATCCCACCACCCGAACGAGCAGCTCCCTCAATGGAGGGCTAATTTAGAAGCCAAAGTTTAACGTCCCACAAAGCACAGGGACGGCCGCCCCGCTCAGGTCACCCTCTCACCATTGAAATTTCATGTCAGTTGCCAGCCGACCTGTACGTCGGGTAAACTATTGAGCGCCGGAGCGTCTCAGGGGAACCGATCCCAAGCCTGGACATGCACTGCCACTGCATGCTTCTGAGCAGCGGGCCGGAGCCCAACGCTCTACCAACTGAGCTACTGGGGCGGCTAGTTTGTGTCGGGAGGTCGACAAGAGTTGATCTCATTTGCCCAAAGTCTTCGTCTGGGGCCCCTGGACCTGGTCTCGGAGATTCCTCCAGAGTTTTATTTTTACTTTGCTCAGAATTTTAATTTCATGTCTGGTAGTTCGGAACAGGTATAACAGAATACCTCATTGAAATGTGACACTATTTCCTAACGCAAGTATAGAGGAGCAGTTTATGTCAATGCAACAGACTTTGTACGTACCAATATTTAATGAATAGGTTTTTACCATGGGCGCGGAAAGCGGGAGATGAGGGACTCATCCCCTAATTGAAAATCAAGGGGAAGGGGCGTCCCCTCAAATTTTGGACCTTGACTTTTTTAATGCATTTTCTCCGTTACCAGCGTGAATCTACGTACATGTGTTGGAGCAGTGAATCGTTGTTCATGTTGTATATGCAGCCCGCGTCAAAAGCAAAAGACCAGTATCGAAGCAGAGGAGGTTCAAATATCGAACGGTAGATGACAGGCTTAAGGGGTATGCGGGAAGAGTGGGGAAAACCCGAATGTCTATACCAATATACAGAATGCGGTCGTATAAACACGTCATCAGGTAAAATTGCACCCGGTGCGTTCAGGAAAAAATTAACAAAATAATCGTGTCTACATTTTTTCATACTGAAACTAATCGGAAACGTGAAATTAGAATAAAACTGTCGTCAGAAACACAAGCGGCTCTGCCTGGAAGTTTTGATCAAAATGAAGGTTTAATACCATAAAAAACTGCATCGCAAAGGGTTTTAATATTTTCCCGAAGATCTGAGACTACCGGCATACCCTGTGTATATGCCGCTGAACGATGTATGGTGTCACCAACATCACTTGGCTGGAAAGCTATATTGGGGATCAGAAAGTACTTGTTCAGTATTCCCAGCCGAAATTATAGACCCCGGGTCAGCAGCATGGAAGTCCGACACATTTCCACTGTTCCACTACATAGCTAAATCTTCCTATGCGGAGGATAGGTAAAGCCATCCCTGGATCCACTCAAATCGCGACACAAGAGGCCAGCGGTGTTACTGGGTGGGCGCGGCGTGTGGCCGCTGCCTGGTCCCCACACCGGCAGCAGCGCTGCATCCAGCTCCGGCCAGATGAGCCCGGTGAGATCACCTTGCATGGGGCCGGCACGTGCTGGAGTCTTCTGTGGCACCCGTTCACAATGCGGCCTGGATGACCATGTCGGGATTCGGTGGCGGATAACGACTGCTGCAGCGGAGACGGCGCGGTAACCATGGCGTCACAGTCACTGGCAGCCGACTGAGGGGACTGACCGAGTCCACGGCCCGGAGACCGAACAGCGGCCTCTTGTGTGATGAGGTTCTCGTCTGCGGCTCGGCTGGGTGTTGTGAGTTTCGCGTATGCGGCTCGGCTGGCTGTGGAGAGGTTCTCGTCGGCGGCTCGGCTGGGTGTGATGAGAGGTTCTCGTCTGCGGCTCGGCTGGGTGTTGAGAGGTTCTCGTCTGCGGCTCGGCTGGGCCCCGGCCCGCCGCACTGTCAGCAGGGAGCCAGCGGCCTCGCCGCCGGGCTTTCCCTTGCGACACCGATATGCACCCGGGCTTGGCTGCGGTTACCAGGGCGTTAGCTTTCTGCCATTTGGATGTAGGGCGGCTCCGAGGCAGCGGGTTGGGCGCTGATTAGTGGACTGGTAAACTGAGCCCCCCACGCGGGCTGAGCGCGCACGCGGGGGCGGGGCTCAGTTTTAACCCACTAAATGGCTACCATTTTTCGACTAGTCCATAGCGAACGCCTGCTGATAGCTGCAATATATAGAGCCTTTGGTGAGGGTGGCTTGGCTGCATTGGAATACGCAAAAGGCAGCTGAAATTAATTTCAAAGCATTTTTTATTTTTCTTTCTTGGGTGGAAACTGTCAGTAAGATATTCCTCAGCGAGCTACAGAACAAAAACTGGACCCATGTTGTGATCCCATTTCTGCCGTCGGTTCTCATCTTGGGAGCGGCAAAACTTTTAATAGACATTGTGAATGTGCAAAATGCAATATTCACGCAATTTTTTAAGTTTATGAACTTGCATACCCTCATAGGCGTACGAACAGTAGAAATATTGGGACGGCCAGGGTACTTGAGGTCAAACGCCTTACAGCAGGTGCTTATTCCCTTGGCAGGCGCATACTCGCCAAAAAGTCGCATTCTCCCGTCACTCCCTAGATCGCTTTTTTATTTCACTTTTTTTCTTCAGCAAGGAGTTGTAAGGTACTTTATGTGTGCTTTTTGTCAGAAGTGAGAACCACTACCTAATTTTCAAAACTGCCGCCTTTAAGAAACCGCTGCTTTTGAAAATGGTGAGTTGGATCAAGTTTCAAAGTTTCATCAAGTCAAGTTTCAAAATATCCTAAAGCTTTTGGGAACACAGATCGAAAGTTGCTGGTCATTTTGAGGTTCGTATGAATAATACCCTCAGGAGGGGTCACCAGACATCATACTTTTCAAACGCGTTAAAGAGTCAGCTTTTGAACGAAACGGAATGCAATAATAAGTTTGGTATGTTGACGGCCATGATATACATTTGAATCGTATTTTCAAAGTCATGCAGCATATCACTCGAGTCTCTGGGTCAATATTAACACATTGACATGCCTGTTTTTTAGGTCTGATGATTCCCGAGTTAAGCCTCAACCCAGTGTGGCAGGGGTGTTTAATTCCTCTCTCAGGCTCCTTCAGCGTCGCCAGAAAACGGTGGCGCGAGGCGCAGCCGCACTTGACGCCTCTTATCTTTGATAAATTGCGCCACTTTTCCAAAAAATTTGTTTGGGCCATTTCGTGTCATGTGACCAGGCCAGATCAAGTAGCCGCACCTCCAGAATGTTTCAAGTGGCACAAGTGAAAACGGGTTTAACCTATTGGTTCAAGGTCTAATATTCATATCACATAACATAACTACCGAGTAATACAAGTTGCCGTAATGTGATAATGATATCAATGACGTAGGGTCAGGTACCGGCTATGACCTCTGCATTGAAAATTCATGGGGTAAGCATGAATCGACATAAAAAAACAGCTGTATTTCTGAAACTGCAGGTAGTAACTTCTTACTCCCAAAACCGTGTTATCTTAGGCCGTTCTCCTGGGTCAAGCAAGTTTGAGCATATGGCCCGTGAGAGGTCACCTGGGACTACTGAAGCAGGTTTTCAGACTTGGATCAATAACGTTGCAGGAGATGGGGATTGAATCGTCATTTTGAGATATATACGCTTGGATTATCATTGCGAGTCGATTGATATGCATATGAACTATTCCAGGTCATAAAGTGGCATTGATCCGACCTCGCGTCAGGTTGTTTTGAAATCATAACCGAGTAGGATCATATCATGCATCATTCGATTCACCGTTAATTTACCGTCGTTGGATTCAACAAGAGTATTCGACGACAGCGCTCAATGCACTTTCCAAAACACTCCTGCAAATCGTGCACGGTTCAGAAACATTTGCGTGATGTGCGCCATTTGTATCATCCAACTCGACGCAGCAACATCCTTTTTTAGGTGAAGCGCGAAAGGACTCTTCGATGCTGCCGCCGTGCACATGTTGATCTGTGTGGCGCCTCCTCGTTCATCACTGCTTCTGACGCCTCTGTCGCTTCCCTGGCAGCACGTTCCACGGCTTGGGTGTGCACAGGAAACGCTGGAACCTATAATGGCTTCTTCTCGATGTCCAGGAGCTCACACTCGCTGGCGTCACGCATGAGTGGATGCTTGGCTATGTCTGCCTGGTCCCACTCAATCATGTCAGTGATGCGACGAGCTTCGAAAGCGATCTTAGGAAGAGCGAATGCTCTCACCTCATCTTGGTTCTCATTAGGCACCCTTACAATGCGTTGAACGGCCACTTTTCGGGTCTCCGTTTCTCGATCTGGCACTATCCCCAGCAGAAGCTACTCTGGGTGTGCCCAGAACGCGTTTCGTGTCATGACAGGCTGAATTATGTCCTAGATGTGCTGGGGAAGGTATCGCAGGAGCTCTATGCTGCGGAACAGATTGCGGGAGCCCATCACACAGTGGATATTCTTTCGAATCGAAAACCACATGGGAATGTCGTGTCAGCAAATGTATTCAACCAGTACTTGCAGTTCTTTGTTGGAGCTTCTTTGGCAGCGTACAGCCGCAACAGGCGTCCGGCTAGTCAGTCACCTGAAAAAGGTTGGAGATGAACATTAGGTTCAGTATTTTAAACTAGCTTTGGAAATGAAAAAAATGGATGGAAATAAAAGAAAATCAGACCATGTATGATTGTTTTTACTGTTCAATGGGATAAATGGAATATCAAAATTGTTGAGAATTAATATATTAAGTGGGATTTTACTGGTGGGAATCATTACTACCATGTGATTAACTATCTACGCCATCGGCATGGCGGAATTTCATCCAATCAACGTACTGACTGGTGTGGTAATGGCAGCATTGTACTGTACTGCAGGAAATACACATACGTCACCTGAACAAGTATTCTCGAACTAAATATCCCGCCACTCCGTTTTCTTATGTGGTGATTTAAAAATTGTTAGCAACTTACAACCAAAGTTTTGTTTGTTTCTAACGGATAGTGAAAATGATTTCAGGTGAGAGGTAGATCCTTCAGCTGACATCATTGTGACACATTCGTTCTCTTACAATGCTCCTGTGTCCAATCTGTTCCCACCATGCGTAGTCGGGTCATTGTTGAAGGCAGCGCAGTAACTCATTTTAAGGC
Source organism: Lepas anatifera (assembly GCA_034440635.1). Classification (NCBI taxonomy): domain Eukaryota; kingdom Metazoa; phylum Arthropoda; class Thecostraca; family Lepadidae; genus Lepas; species Lepas anatifera. The sequence goes on along the minus strand of JAOTON010001937.1, from coordinate 223,289 downwards.
GCATTTTGTTGAGAAGCTAAGTGAAATTAACACCATCAGCCTTGAATTCTGACCAAGAGAACGTGAAATGATTTACAATAGCCTTACGCTGGACATTCCATAGCTATTAAAGTAGTGATTTGCTTAACCCCACCGGGGCGGCGCCACCTCGCCCACCGCCACGATGGCCCCCCTCTAACTCCAAAAAGCGTTAGCGCAAATCTGCAAAGTGCAATAAAAGCTCGCGTGAATCAGTAAGAAATTACTCACATGTTTTAGTGCCAGGCAATGGTTTGACCTCCAGAGGTCAAATTAGGCAAGATCGGCTATTTTCACTCAAATATGCAATGCTTAAGCAAACGGGCATAACTCTATGTCATTAGAGCTATTGAGGCCTGGTAAAGACATTTGATAGCAAATTTCCAGTACTTTTCCGCCATGTGGAACGTAAAGACCTCCCGCCAGTGATTTGACCGCCAGAGGTCACCTCGTGACCTAATATGACCTGAGGTCACGAAAGGTCAAAAGGACCCGCCGTATATCAAATGAAAGCCAGTGACAAGACAAACACGATGGTGTTTGTTTCATTGCTCTAGCTCAATTAGGTCAAAAGTTATTGTCAAAATACTGTTTTGACCCCTGGTACCTTGGATGACCTTGAAAAGTCAAAGGCAAATATGACCCCTGGGATCCGTGAAAGGGTGTCCAAAAACGCTGTTCTGAGCAGTCTGAGTATTGCAATCATTTTGTGGCTTTATATCATGAAATAGCTTTTCCCCATGCTTTCCAATGGGAGAGTCGCCTCGTGACCTGACCTCAGGGCACGAAATCGAAAAATCCCGGATATACACCTTGCAGACCCTGGAGGGGCATGAAGTGTAGGAAGTTTCAAATCGATCGACTTTGAAATGTAGCCTTACAGAGCTCTAAAGGTGAAGTGAGGACCTGGTTGACCTCGTCTGGTGACCTGACCTTGGGACCCGGGGTAAAAATTTCAGGGATGATGGGAAAATGATGCAGGAGAGGTAGAGCCCTCAACCGTGGTGCTGCGCCTCGTCGTTTTCTGCTATCCCGAAAAACCTTAGGGGCCATCGATGGCCCCCGGGCGAGGGTTAAGCGGTTCATTTCCAGTTAGTACTTGGGTACGTTTATTTGAACTGGATTAGTTCTGACTGAGTGGTGATAGAGCAATTATTAATGCTTACCTTGGTCGGTCAATGTCACATAGTTTAAAATTTTCTTTTTGCCTTGTAAAAGGGAATATCAGTGTTTATTTTCACCCTTTTTTAAGGAAGTGGGTAACAAGCACGTGTAGGACGACAATTTCCCAGTGCGGGGCTGAGAAGGAAGTGGGTAACAAACAATTGTAGGACGCCGATTTCCGAGTGCGGGGCTGGCCCTTCCGCAACAAACAGATGTCAATACTCGATCAAGGAAAGAGAGAACCACCCAAGATACCTTTACTTAAAGGTACATTCAAGAGGATTCCTCCACGCCCGAGTGACGTCACACGGGCGTGGAGGAATTCCTTCACCACTGAGCCGTGTGTTAAATTGCTGCTAAAGGCACTTCCCGCTTACGAATTTGTGAGAATACGCGGTAATCAAGTTTATCCCAAATGCAATGAATAATTTATTTTTCGATTCTTGGTCTCTTTTTGCAAAACTTTGGAAATTTAATAATTCAATTTTCCCATGTTGTATGCTACGAGGTGTGACGTCACATCCGGTGGTCTGCGCCTGCTGTTGGAGGGGGCTGAGAACCACCTACTGCCAGCCTCCTCAGGCCCACGTTCGCTTCTCAAGGATTCAGAACGCAGTCTTTCGAAATTCGCACCGTATTTTCATGTTTTAAGTAAATGCAGGCGATGGTAGAGGCTCAAATACCAGTTTGGCTCCGGTCCTAAAATCCACTACCTGTGAGCAGGAAAATAAGCAGTGACTTTTTTAGGGCTCAGAAGTGACTCTCTGCATTTTTATATGTTAATGCGCTTCTGTCTTGTCGGCTAAGCCCAAATTTTAACGCCAGGAGGGGAAATACTACACGAATGCAGAAATGTTCAAACTTCGAACGCCAGATAGCAGGCAAAATGGAGGGTGCCCGCAGTGTAAGGAAAATATGAATATCTATATCTGTATAAATAGTGCAGTTGTGTAAAGAAAGTATTAGGGGTATCTCCACCTGGCGCAAAAATTGTCAAATTTTTTAGCTGAATTTTTTCACGGTCAAATCTACAACGAGTTTGTGGGGGCGACGATTTTACCAAAAATGCCCAAAAGACAAATTTTAAAAATTTAAAAAGTTTTACCAAAAGACCAATTTTACCAAAAGTGCCCTCAGATATGCAAACGGCGCGTAACGGAGTTAATTTGTCCAGCAGAAAAGTGCTTGCAGATCATCGAATAAATTTTGAGCGCAAAAAGATTATATTTTCCCCGTGATCCTAGAGAAAAAGGTCGCCCATGGGACAGACAATATGCACGCTCCACGCAGGGCTGGTCGCCCATGGGACAGACTATATACACACTCAACGTTGGGTTGGTGGCCATGGGACAGACTGTTGTATACACACTCGACGCAGGGCTGATGACCATGGGACAGACTATATACACACTCGACGCAGGGTTGGTGGCACCATGGGGCAGACTATATAAACACTCGACGCAGGGTTGGTGGCGCCATGGGGCAGACTATATAAACACTCAACGTAGGGTTAGTGGCCATGGGACAGACTATATACACACTCGACGCAGGGTTGGTGGCGCCATGGGGCAGACTATATAAACACTCAACGCAGGGTTAGTGGCCATGGGACAGACTATATACACACTCGACGCAGGGTTGGTGGCGCCATGGACAGACTATTTATACACACTCGACGCAGGGTTGGTGGCCATGGGACAGACTATATACACGCTCGACGCAGGGTTGGTGGCCATGGGACAGACATTTATTGTATACACACTCGACGCTTGTAGTCACATTGTGCTGCCTATGACCCATTAATCGTGATCGTAATCTTAATTTGTTTTGAAGTGCTCCTCGTCAAGGGTTTGTTGTTATTTCCGTGAATAGAAGAGAAAAATGCTGCAAGAATAACTGCAGCCTCTAACTCGGCAACCCGACAACATCACAAACCACAAAATAATCGCCACCCGATCCATCCAAAAATCACTGTCACTGTCACTTTGAATCTGCGACCAGCGTCGCTCTCAACCTTGCTCTGAAGTGCTCCGCCCCCAGTTGCACTCCACAAGCATTCAGCCAAGAGGGACCGCGACCAGGGAGCCGTCGCCGGTCCGTCTTGTTGCGGATCGGTGGGGGGCGGCTCGCTGAGACGAACTGCGTATGATATGCCCATTTATCTAACCGGGACGTGCGCCTAGTGTTGATGGTAGGCTGGTGCGAGAAAATTATTCTCTCGGTACTACAAACGGTGTGATAATGAACAAGCTGTTCAGCTCTAAAGGTTTACAATGAGCTTACAGGCACTGGCGGCGGAACGGGGAGGGGGCACCGGGGCACGGTGGCCCCCTTAACTCAGAAATTTTAACACTAGCCCTATGGCCTTGACTAGAAAGAAAGGGGTTGAAAAGCCTATGGTGTCCCCTCCCCTTAAATTCAGATGTTCCGTCGTCACTGCTTACAAGGCTTGTAATGGCTCCATCATAGGTATCAAACCGCATCAGAAACGTGCTCATGCCTTTTTCTCCGGTCACAACACGTGTAAACTCTGGCACGAGACTGTGGCTGGCAGCTGTACTGGTGACGTTTTCTTTGGAGTGTACCTCAGGAACGCGGGGCTGGGCCCGTATTACCTACCTCTGGAACACGGGGCTGGGCGCGTATTCCCTACCTCTGGAACGCGGGGCTAGGCCCGTGTTGCCTGCCTCTGGGACGCGGGGCTGGGCGCTTATTGCCTGCCTCTGGGACGCGGGGCTGGGCGTGTGTTACCTACCTCTGGGACGCGGGGCTGGGCGCGTATTGCCTACCTCTGGGACGCGGGGCTGGGCGCGTATTGCCTGCCTCTGGGACGCGGGGCCGGGCGCGTGTTGCCTCCGCCGCGCCGTGGGCGCGGGCAGAGCGGCAGTACCGACCCTCGGTCTTATCGTATCGGCCCGTCGCCACTGGTGTGGTTTCAGTGGTGACATCGCACCCTGTGCGCTGACGACACAGCATCCTCCGAATCGCTTCACATGGTGGTTGATGTGAACACATTGGAAAATATCTTAGGTGGTCCAGGCCAGACCCCGTTCAAGTTGTTTGGCAGCATTCCGTCATCAGGGCTGGACGGGCATAACGGTTACTATGCAGGACATTGGAGAAATTACACTTTTTCGAAGGGCTAAAAAAACTATTTTAGAACTGGATCATCAAAATCAATATGATTGAATAGAAAGCTAAAAAATTTTTATATTTGAAAGCATCAGGCGTTTTGCGGAAAATCCAGCAAAGAATATTATTTTCACAAATTTTCTAGAGCGTGTCAAAATAATAGCAGCTTCAGCACTAACAGCTGTTTGCAGTAATGCTTGAATAGACTGATCTCGATTTTGATTGGCCGTTGATTGCTGACGATGCCCCCATGACAACCCCGAAAAATAATAAACACGCGACTTCAACGCTTGATCTCGTGGGCAAATGTAAACGTATTCCTCTCGGCTGTTAATAGAAGCGGACGGATTTTAACGAGTTTGCAGGTTTTATTTTGATGTTAATATTATTGTCCTTCTCTTAATCCATGCAGGCGTACGCGATTGGACATTTCAGCGAGTTTTTGTAACATCAAGCTTCAGGTACCTATTTGACTTCAATGTTCGCGTGTATTACAGTTTTATGCTTCTCGACGCTTCTTCTGCATTTTTTTAGTAAGCTATCAGGTTATCAGCGTGTGGGTGCTGATTATTTGAATTTACGTGATGGAAGGTATCCAAATTTGCTATTGAGAAGCTAGAGATTGGTTCTATTTGTATTTTGTTGCTGATTTATCTGTGTCGGTATGCTTGTCAAAATCACTGTTTATGGCTCCATAAAGGTGATCAAACTGTTCATGGCTGCATGGAGTTGATCAAATAAATGCATGCCCTTTCAACAAATTCTTTGAAGTGTTATGATTTTTTCGTTAGATTCACGTAAAATACGCCTCTCGCCGATGAGATAAAGGTTACTGTTTAACGGGCCAAGGAAGTTGATTTCGATTTATACTAGATTGGTGCCAAATAACGCCCAAACTTTGTATGTTCCAGCTAATCCTCTCAAAACTTGGTAGATTATCCTAGAACTTGGTAGGGAAGCTTGGTGACGTCATCAGGGGAGGACTATAATTAGTAGGAAACTTGGTTGTACCTGTATTTAGAGTACCCTGGTCCAGGTGACCTGCCAAAATTATATGAATATGCGAGGCGAGTTTGTATGCCCTCTGTTGAAACGGGACAACGAATGACTTGTTTAAACCCGCGCCCCACCGGGGATCCGGCGCCACCTTCGCCCCACCGGGGGCATCGATGGCCCCCGCTCTAACTCCGAAAATATGGGGGTTAGCGCAAATCTGCAAAGTGCATTAGAAAGCTCGCGTAAATTTAGTAGGAAATTACTTTGCATGTTTAAGCGCTCAGGTCAATGGTTTGACCTCCAGAGGTCAAGAAAGGTCCCGATAGGGTATTTTCACTCAAATATGCAATTCTTAAGAAAATTGGGCATAACTCCTATACCATTAGAGCTATTGAGATCTGGTTAAATACATTTGATAGTAAATTGCCAGACCTTTTCCGCTATGTGGAGCGTAAAGACCTCCCGCCAGTGGTTTGACCTCCAGAGGTCACCTCGTGACCTTTATATGACCTGAGGTCACGGGAGGTCAGCAAGTGACCTTGCCGTATATCAAATGAAAGCCAGTGTCAAGACAAACACGATGATGTTTGTTTCAGCGCTCTAGATTAATTAGGTCAAAAGTTATTGTCAAAATACTGTTTTTGACCCTTGGTGACCTTGGATGACCTTGGAAAAGTCAAAGGAAAATATGACCCCTGGGATCCGTGAAAGGGTGTATAAAAACGCTGTTATGAGCAGTCTGAGTATTTGCAATCCTTTTTGTGGCTTTTATATCATGAGACAGCTTTTCCCCATGCTTTTCCAATGGGAGAGGTCGCCTCGTGACCTGACCTCAGGTCACGAAATCCAACAATCCCGGATATACACGTTGTAGACCCTGGAGGGGTCATGAAGTGTAGCAAGTTTCAAATTGATCGACTAAGAAATGTAGCTTTTATAGAGCTTCAAAGTTGAAGTGAGGTGACCTTGGTTGACCTCGCTTGGTGACCTGACCTTGGGTGACCCGGGGTAAAAATTTTCAGGGGTGGTTGGAAAATGATGAGGTGAGAGATAGAGCCCTCAACCGCGGTGCTGCGTTTCGTCGTTTTTCTGCTATCCCAAAAAAACCTTACGGGGCCATCGATGGCCCCCGGTGGGGCGAGGGTTAAGCCTTTTATATGACCAGTGGTGGATCCAGGACTTCATTTCGGAGGGGTGGAGGCTAGGGGTCTCTCTTATTGCCTATGAGCAGTCTCCGGCCATGCAGTTACTATAGTCACTCTGACATGGAGGACCACCCCTGTAAAAATATCAAAATAGGAAGGGGAGGAGGGAGCTATTCGTCCCTGTTCATATTTATGAAACCAAGAGAGATAGGAAAACGCCTGCTTTGGGATCAGTGTGGGCTATGTTGATACACATTTTGACCAATTGTGATGGACCTTGGCCAATATCTTCAAGGTCAGACAAGGTGTTCGGGAACGGTCGAGTCTGAGTCAAGCTGGTAGTCTTTTGGGAAACGCCGCGATTAGGCGGTAAAAACTCACGAATGCATTGCAAACGGGTTAAGAGCATAGAGGGACTATCCCCTGCAATGTTCTGAAGTTTTGGGGTCAAGGACATTCAAGGTCATTGGTTTATACTGTCACCATATAGTACATTTCTCCTAGTAACGCCGTAACTAAGACTGCAGCAGCCGTCGAGCAGAAAGTGACAGTAACGCTGTAACTAACACTGCAGCAGCCGTCGAGCAGAAAGTGACAGTAACGCTGTAACTAACACTGCAGCAGCCGTCGAGCAGAAAGTGACAGTAACGCTGTAACTAACACTGCAGCAGCCGTCGAGCAGAAAGTGACAGTAACGCTGTAACTAACACTGCAGCAGCCGTCGAGCAGAAAGTGACAGTAACGCTGTAACTAACACTGCAGCAGCCGTCGAGCAGAAAGTGACAGTAACGCTGGAACTAACACTGCAGCAGCCGTTGAGCAGAAAGTGACGGCCTAACCTACACCCGTGACTTGACCTTGACCTGTGGCATTGGCTTGAACAACCTTCACTATGATACAATGTATCATTGATACATTCATATGAGTTGACTTTACCATATCCCGATTGTATAGCGTTCTGGCGGAAGACCCAGCTTATGATAAAACTATTAATGCACGGTGGTAGTCCGTCAACCTGCCCCCAAAATTGTCCCTGAAGCCTCCCATGGTTCAGCTAGAATTTGCGTTTAAACGTCATTTTATGCAGCATTGATTGCTAGGAAAAGTCAAGAAGCGCAAAAGCGCTATCTTTTGGGATTACCCACAACACGAAAACACGTCAGGGGGAATATGCCCCCAACGCTAATAGGGTTAACTCATAGTGTCCCGTCCTCTCGCGTGTTTTGTTCTCTTTCAATTACCTCTGCTACATGGGCAGCCTCAGGACGGTACTGAGCGCGGGAACGGCCCAATCGACTCATGTATCCAGGTGCCTTGTACGGTCCTTCCCACCCGGTCCCGGTCTTTCGCTAGAAGGACCGTGACGATTGTCCGTACCATTGACAAAGTTTGGATTCAAAATACAATATTTCCATTGGATATCAGTATTTGCCGAAAAAATTATTCAGAATTGACAAAATGGGTTTATGAGTTTACGTAGATGTTTCATTGAAATAAAACTAATTTGCTTGTCACAATGGTACGTCCGCGTCGCCACATTCGTCTGAGCCGCGCCATATTTCGTCGGGACGCAAATGGTGCGAAACAACTGATTTGGTACTGAGGCTGCTCGTGTATGTGAGGTGGCTGTCAGTGCGCGGTCGGGCTGGGACCGATGGGTGACAGAGGAGGCCTCTACAGCTGGCGACGGGCACTGTGGGCGGTGGTCGGCTCGCCGTGAACGCTAATGGCGCGCCGGGGGTGCGTGTCGTAGCCGTTACCTGCCGCCGGATGACGTCACCGCGCGCCGGCTCCGTAAATCCCGGCCGCCGTCCACTCAGCGGCTGCTGCGCCGCCACCACAGCAGCACTGTTGACTGATAGGACATGGGTAGTGGTGCCTCCGTGCTGGTGAATGCACTTGTATCGCGGTAGTAGTCAGCGCTGCAAGGCAGCGACTGTGCCGGCAACAGGTCGCCCCGCCACGCCCTGCGCCGCTGCCAGTGTCGCGCCGCTGGCCCCCGGCGCCGCCGGCGCCGCCATCGCCATCGATTGGCGGGCGGTCAGAGGTTCTCAAACGTGGGTGGCCGGCTAGCGTGCGGGTCAGGGGTAGCCGCCCCACGTCGCAGGCCGATGCTACAATTGGAGGCCAGCCGCTGTACGGTCTCCTTTGTGCTGGGGTGGCTATACCCTTGCCGTGCTATTTGGGCCATCGATTAGGTGCTGTTGTGTGTGTGGTGCCGCGCGCGGCGTGTTCTCCACTCTGCTCGTCAAGTCGGGGGCGGTCCCGATAACAGGCCTATCGCGCGCCCAGATACCGTTGACCAGGCCAATTATTTTAACACGTCTCCCAGTTCAACCATAAACAGCCAAGCAATGTGAATATCTATATTTGAATGTGTGAAACAATATGAAAGATTATTTATTGCCAATGATCAGTGGCGTAGCCAAGGGGGTCCTTGGGATCAGCGGATCCCCTTGGGATGACCTTATGCACTGAAAAACACGAGCATTGGTCTGGGGGCCTCAGGGGGCCCATGAGCTTGGTCTCAGGGGGCCCCCGAGCTTGGTGTCAAGGGGTCCTCGAGCTTGGTCTCAGGGGCCCCCGAGCTTGGTCTCAGCCACCCCCCACCAGCTTGGTCTCAGGGGGCCCTCGAACATCGGTATCGATGGCTCCAGAGTACCGAACATTGTTCTCGGGAAGGGAGGACCCGGCCCAACCAACTATCTCAAAAGGAGGGGGCAATATTGATCTCGGCGTGCCCCCGACTATCGATATCGAGGGATTCATGAGTGAGGTACGAGCATTGGACTCAGTGTTTGATCCCAGGGGCCCCCAGGATTGGGCTCAGGACCCCCCCCATGAGCCTCGGTATCGAAGGGCTCCAGAGTACAGAGCATCAGTCTTGGGGGGTCAGAATATTGATCGGGGGGGGCTCGAACATGGGTCTCGAGTTACTCCTGAGAAAAGCGCGCGCATGGGGCTAAGTGTGCCCCCGAGCTTGATCTAAGTGGAACCATGAGGTTGGTGTTACGAGCCCCCGCGCATCAGTATCAAGGGGCTCCGTGGCATTGGTCTCGTGGGGGGAGCAATGATTTCAGGGGCGCCCAAATGCTGATCTCGGAGGGCCCCGGAATGTGTGAATGCTGTGGCGTAAGTAAGGGGGTCCTAGGAGTCCGCGGACCCCCTTGGGCCAGTCTGAACCACTGCAAAGGATTCTCTGACCACGGAGCCCCCATAGCTAGTCTCAGAGGCGCTTGAAGATTCGTTTTCAGGGCGTCCCGATAGTCCCAGGGGGCAGTCGGAAGTCATTCCCAGCCCCCCCACCCCAGGGACAGCCTCAGGGGACCCCAAGAGATAATCTGGATGGCCCCGAAAGTCAGTCTCAGCCCCCCTCTCGGAGAAAATCTGGGGGTCCGATAATTAGTCTCAGAGGTTCTGCCTATAACCAATCTCAGGAGTCCCGGAGATTCTCAGCGGCCCCCAGTTTTGGTCAGGAGGCAAAGCGACGCAGAACAACATAACTTTCACTATCTTATCGCTGATCAATTCCACGCATCTGACGTACGCTTTCCAAATGTTTGGGGGCCATTCAGGTAAAATATATATTGTCTCGTATTTTTTGTCCTGTTAGCCTATGAATGTGTAACTTTTTTAGCCATATCATCATGAGACTATGGAGAAAAGGGCTCTTCAGTAAAAAAGGGATCTTCAGTAAAAAAGGATTTATCAAGTTGGAATTCCTCGAACCATGCAATTATTAGCACGTTTCAAGCCATCAACTTAAGCCTTTGAGCATCTGACCTCTCAGAGGTCATCTGTGGTCACCTGAGAAGGCTGTGATTGGAAAAAATCAGGACTTTACAACATACCAACTGCTGAGGCCATAGAGCGTCACCAGCTCTCACCCTGTTGGGAGGACATTATGAATCGGAAAGACTTCGCGAATACCCGCCCGTGGATTTGAACCCGGGTCGGCATGGAAGTCGACCGCTGTTTCCCTCACCACCCATTCCCCAGGCCTAATTTCCAATTCAGAAGCGGGTATCAAAGGCCACATGGGAAACTTCACGAACAATTTCTGAAAAGACCGTACTTTAGAGGGAGAGCTTGCACCTCAATGCCAGCGATCTTCTCCCAGGAAAGCGGGGTGCTGTAGGGCAGTATTTTAAGTGTGATCCTTTTTGTAATTGACGACATCTGCAACATTCTTCCGCCCACAGTCGGAACATTCATGTTTGTCGATGACTTTGCCGTATGATTAAGCACTTCTACGTCCATCTCAGCACAAAGACAGTTTCAAATATGCTTTGACGGGTTAACCTCGAAATAGCTCTGCTCCCAACCTGTGTTTACATTGTGGCAACCGCCTTACTGTTCACCTTGTTTTATCCGAGGTAGACTGCTGTGACAATCTCAAAAGGCAAATGCGTCGATTCTTCCCACCGGTCTCTTTGGAGCAGTGTCTGGGAAACGATCCCGTCGCAGACATCAAACACATTTCATCTTGCCTGAAAGAAATAAAGTTTGACATCGTTTATAGCCCTCACAGCGCTTGCTAGTGGTTACACCTCCGGCATAGACAATTCTTAGCTAACCAATGTAGTTTTGAGCTGACCTAACCTGACAATGCCGGGCACATATAGCCAAAGAAACTGACGTGCACTAAAAAAAAACAATCACCATCATCGATTGGAGTTTGACAAAGAGATTTATATTTTCGACGAACAAAACTGTATGCATGCATTTTTGTTTTCGCCGAGAGTGTACTGATGTGAACTTGTGTCGATACGGCAGAAAGGTTCCACCTGTGTCGAACGCCAAGTTTCTGGGTATGACACTTGACAAAGATGGGTATGACACTTACATACGACCCCCACATAGCGTTGCTGCGAGATAATGTTTCAAACGCACGATTATCCTAACGGTGATCTCTTGCACGTCGTATGGGGCTGATAGGGCAACTCTTCTTCGGCTTTATCGTGCACTCGTCCGCTCTGTATTAGATTATGGCTCTGTCGCGTATGATAGCGCGTTGAGTAGTGTCAAACAGCTTCTGAACGCTATCCACTATGCTTATATACGTGTTGCAATAGGAAATGTCCTTGCCTCCCGAAACCAGTCTTTTGTTAAATGTCAATGAACCTCCGCTAGATTTGAGGTGGAAGCCGACTAGCACTCGCATACGCGAGCAAAATCCGTCAGTTCCCATCGCACCCCACATACAGGCGGGTCTTCGACGGCTCACTGACAGCCTCAGAACGATGCGGCCGACGTCATCACTGGCACTCTGCGTACGAGTTAAGCAATTATTGGAGGCTTCGGATATCGACCTAGGGATAATTGTCGAAGTGCGTACGCAGCACACAGAAGCATTACGCCTCACGCCTGAAAAGTCTGGTCTATAATTACTGCGACACACAAAGCGTCGTGTACCCTTACTTCGGAGTTCTCGAAACTGGCATTGCGTAGAATTGGAGCCTACACAAACTTGACAAGATTTTACACCGACTGTTCAAAGGGAGCTACTGGTGCGGGTAGTGCATTTGTCGGAGAGGGACAAATTCGGGCTTTAGCCTGCCACCAATGGTTTCTGTTCTTACCACAGAACTTTATGAGATTTTGCCAGTGCTATTACAAATCTGTCGTCCACCTGAGAAACAACGATATCTTATCTCTGACTCTGCTAGCTCTTTATTGGCGCCCCAGTCCATCCAACCTATGTCATGCTGGCTTATACCGACGATCCGCAAGCTTCTGACGGCACTCGCTGTCCAAGGTGCGGACCTATCCTTTCTTTGCGTGCCTAACTACGTGGACATTTTAAGTAACGAAAAAGCTGATAAAGCTGCCAAAGAGGCATCCCAGTTAGCGCCATCGCGACGGTTCAGAATCCCAGCCCAAGACTTCAAGACGTCTTTCAGAGTGCCGCTAGATACGGAATGGCAAGCTAGGAGAGGGGTGGGGGCTGCGGAACCAGGCCACTCCCTGAAGAACTCTCGACCAATCATAGAACACTGGGGCTGGGGGATTTAGACGTGCGGCAGATAGCGCGCAGCTGCGAGGGGGGCGGAAGTTAGCGCGGAGCGGCTTTTGGAGGGATCCATCGGCGCGCAGCTAAGTTGTCGCGGAAGTAGTGTCGTAACTCGCCGCCTTACGCGCTAACTTTCCGCGTCTTCTCAACAGCGCGGAAGCTTTTATGATCAGTTTGAAGTAACGAAAAGGTATCGGAAATGTCGGTGAATCCATGTTATATGACTTGCGTTTGACAAAACATGTAGTTATAATCGTGGTCCACACGGCTAGAAAAGCACCGTATTCTATGGAAATTTTAGCCTTAGCGTCCATCTACTACGGTCGCCAGCGGTATTCACCGCCGCCTCGGATTGCCCCCGATGCTCCGCGCTAACTTACGCCGGCGCAGAGCTCCGCGCGATTTCTCTCTCCCGAACATCACTCCAAATCGCTTACGCGCAAACTTCCGCCGAAATAAGCGCGGGTGTAAGCTATACGCAACTGGATCCCCCAGCCCGGAATCGAGTAGGAGGCGAAATATAAAAAAAAATTATTCAACTTTCTCCTGGCCTGATGCTGCATCAATAATCAGCCAGTTTGGAAACTATAGAAGAAATCTAAATGATGCTTTTGGGAAATTCCTTTGTTTCATTTTCTGCTTAGGGCACCTACCTGGCTCACTAAGCATTTTGGGGCTATGTATAAAGAGGTTTTTGACGAAGGCAAGTGATAAATGAATGAATTCCGATGGTATTTCAGTGCTAAGCCGAGGAGCATGTTGAGAATTTGAAGTTGGATGTTAGCCTATCTCCTTGTGTAAATGGCTTGAATTATCAGTTTATCGATTCAGCACAGTCTTTCATCAGAATCATAGTCATGCCAATACTCCCTGTAATTGGGCAAGTGTGCCTGTTGGAAGTGGCCCTAATGAAAAATAAAAATAAATAGGAGGGAGGGAGTCTACCTCATCAGACCCCGCATTGGCCACTATTTGAAAAATACTGCCCTAAACACATGTTTTAACTGCGGTAGCTGTGTTACTGTACATCATGGTTTATCTGAGAAAGATGAGCTATCTTTCGCAGATAAAACAAATAGTCACAGCTCTGTGACTATCTAACGCGAATCTGGCGTGGATTCTCACCGCGGGTTCTCTGAAGCAGATTGAAGGCAGCAACGTCGTCGTAGACATCGGGCAGGTTTCTAGCATGCTTAGTAGTAAGGCTCTAGCATGCTTGAGAGAAGTAAGTTTTAGCCTAGTCTACAGTCCAACATAGCTTTTATGGCCTGATAGTGGCTGATTAATATGTATATGCTATATTTCTGACTAATTCGACTATTACAGAGATACGCTGATATAATTCCGGGCAATATATAGCCTTTAGCTGCTGATGTGCCCTTAAACTCCAACATGCACGAATGTCTTCGGTCAATAATTGAGTTGATCAGGCTATAACATGGTGAAGACCCCGTCAGTGTATGTTGCACCTTTTCGGATATATAGGATTTTGGTTAGCGTGACGGCCGGCCCAGGCCGGCCCGGCCTGTGTCGCTCCTATGTGAAATTGTAGCCACATGAAGGGAGAGCCCTGTCCGCGCCAGCCAGGCAAGGAATTCCGTTAGACAAAAAGCACAATCACGTTGAGTTTAGTGTTGTAGTTCATTTCGGTAAAGCCTGACTGTTGTAGGTCTGTTGTAGGGTCTGTTGTAGGGTCTGTTGTAAGGTCTGTTGTAGGCCGCCGGCCCAATGGGCTTCCGATCCACCTTCGCCCCAGTCAAACATCAAACATCCCTCCCTCGATCTCAGCTAATATGCGGAATAGCGCAGAACGCCAAAGCTGGTATAAAGTTCAGAAGAAAGTTTCAAGAAACTATATCGCGCAGTTTTTGGCTGAGGCCAGTTGCAAGGTCATGCCTGGTCAAAGAGAGTGAATGCTTAGATTTTTCTGTCTAATCGTCTGACTGGGTTGTGTTAGAGACACGTATGTAGCCATGACATGTATTCGTACTTACACATACAAGTATGTTTAAAAAGACACGACATGAGATTAAAATGTCTGTGTTGAAGTCGGGCGGCAGGCACCGCACGATACACCTGAGACCATTTATGAGCACAAGCTGAGTATAAAGCAAAAGCCTCGGAAGAGTGACAGTGGGAGAGTGACGGGAAGAGGGTATACAGAGGCGTCCCTTGAGTTTGCATCGCGAACTTTGGTCCGCATGCGAACTTTTCCCGTCAAACAGTTCGCATTTGGTTCGCATTTCACTTAACAGTTCACTTTTCGCCCGGGTGAGCTGCATGCGAACGATCGCCGATGTAACGAGGCTTCCATTTATCGGTGCCGAATCAGTGGTCTTCCTTGCCGACTCTGCCACTCCTCTCCAACGCTGCGCGCCCCACGCTCAAAGAAATACTGACCCTTTTACAGGCTTTTGTATCATATGACCGCTCTTTTGGGCATTCATTATCCTCAGGAATCTAAGTTTTGATACCCGCAACCAGGGGATTCACCTCTGATCTTCGAGTTGGGGCGGAGCCACGGTGGGGGCCTAACGCAAAAACCCTCGTGTACCTTACTAGCAATTTCCATTGCTATTTCCGAAAGAATTGGGGACGTCACCTCAAGTCTTCTACATTGAGTTTGGTGGCGACCCTCTAGCCTGCTATCAAGTATATCTCGGGTGGTATAACATTTTCATATTTAATGACTTCACACCCACCCCACTGAAAGGGGCATTTTCGCCCCTACCCCGCTTCTCATCGAAGTTTGGCGTACATTATCCGTGATTAATTATACGGCCGTGATATTTTAAGTCCGGTTGTGTCAGGTCACGAAGGTCATGTGTCACGACCTCAAAACCCGAAATCAAGAGTTTGAAGTGGCACCAAGAGAACATGTTCCAACCGGTCAGATTGAAGCTTTCACAATGTATTTCTGCTATTTCGGAATTTTCAGAGCGTTGGCCAAAGATAGGATCAATTTTAGGTCACCCATTTCAAGCCTACAGTGAAAAAGGCGGGTTTTCAGCAAATACGGTACGAATCAAGTTTAGTACTTCAACCTGTAATGTTACCAACCGTATGGCCGCCAAGCCTGTTTTTGATATTTGATCCCCAGATGTCATCTGAGGTCACCAGAGGGCATGCATTAATTTGCCAAAACCCCGTACTGAATTGAGATAAAGCTTTCATTTTTATGATATTGAGCTCGTCTTGTAATGGTACCTAGGTCGATTAATGTACAACATGGTCATGTACTAGGTAACCACGTGACTTTGGCCTTGGTCAAGTTCAAGCCATTCTCACTATTTGACCTTGTACGAGCCGAGAGACCTTGTAATATAACGTTATTATACTATTAAAGGGAACGTGGCACCCTGGTGGAACCCTGGAATTTAGTGTAATTAGGCGTACTTTTAGCCGAAAATAGTGAAAAATTCATGATTTCTCTGAAAAAATATACAATAAGCTCAATATTATAATTTTTAAAATACTCCTCTAGGAAAAGCAATAAATATCTGCCTGTGGATGATGTCATGATCTGGCAACCACTACCATACTCGAAACGCTTCAAGGACTTCGATTGGCTGACGCTCATCGTGACGTAAGCATATGTCGTCACACCAGCAGCTCACAGCAATGGCCGCCTGGCGAGAGGTACATGAGAGGTACATTTCGGGTAGGTTTTAGCTTTTTTCTACGGAAATATCGAGTTCCAAGACAAATGATATATACAGTGCCGGTTTTTCCTACTTGCTTTACAACATGGCCATCTCAGTTAAAATCACGTTATAAAGGTGCCACATTCCCTTTAAATGTGGCATGTATAATAATATAACTCTGGGGCACACTTCCCATATCCCTTGTATTTTGATTCCTTTTTCCTTTTCCTTCTTCGGAAATTTCCCGATTGAAGAGTTCATGACTTCGGCACTTGTTTGCTATTATAGCCGTTCTCCCATATATGAGCCACCTTTAGTGTAAACTGACCTAAATTTACCACCTCTTGGTCTGATAGATAAAGACCCAACTACAAACAAAATAAGAGCAAACTCTTCAAAAAGGCACAACAAAATTTAATTTGTGGAAATATAAGCTCAAAATACTATACGAAAAAATATAGATGGGCCCCGGTGCCTAAGGCGCCCCGACAGTTGTCGAACTCCCCCTCCCCCCACCCCCTAATGACCGAATCCTAACTGCGGCACTTCCCTTTACTACCGTTGAATGACCTGTTCAATTTTTTGAAAATGACCTGGTTCAAAAGGAAGTTCCGACTCAAGGCTGACGATCACTTCCGTGCCACTTGTGCATACGTGCAATCTGAAGATAATTTCCGTTCTGATTTTACCCCAATTTCGGCGTTTTAATTGGTTTATAGAGCCCAAAAACGTAGGATCTGGAAAAATGTCAACTGAAAAATTGCGTTGAAACGTGCCGAGCAATTTACATAATTGTAAAACATGTCAAACACTAAAATAGCATGTTAAACGGGCTTGAAATATACCACATTTGACATTTATTCCTCATTTATGCCAGACTGGCAACCCTGTACAGTTTACATCACAAAAGACTACGCATCTAAGCCAGATAATCGCAGGCACAGTATACAAAACAGCGTTAGCCCCGGCCACCTACAAATTAAAATGTCTGGGCTATGAGCTAGCTCTCATCATTCTATCCTTGGACACAATTTCGTGCTATTGAATAGACAACCAACTTGAAAATGGCCCTCGGAATGTGATTGCGTCCGGAATAAGGCCAGGTCGATCGAATGCTGCGATGTCACTCGGTCAGCGCCGGGCCAGTGCTTCAGCACGAGTTGGGCGGCCCTGGCGTCACCGGAGGGTCGCCCAGCGGCGACCTACGTCACCGGAGGGTCGCCCAGCGGCGGTACTGACGTCGCCGGAGGGTCACTCAGCGGCGGCCCTGACGTCACCGGAGGGTCGCTCAGCGGCGACCCTGACGTCACCGGAGGGTCGCCCAGCGGCGGTTCTGACGTCGCCCGAGGGTTGCCCAGCGGCGACCCACCGGAGGGTCGCCCAGCGGCGGTCCTGCCGTCGCCGGAGGGTTGGCCAGCGCTTCAGCACTGGTTGGGCAACCCTGACGTCGCCGGAGGGTCGGCCAGCGCTTCAGCACTAGTTTGGCGGCCTGACGTCGCTGGAGGGTCGCCCAGCGGCGGTTCTGAGTCACCGGAGGGTCGCCCAGCGGCGGTTTGATGTCACCGGAGGGTCGCCCAGCGGCGGCCTGACGCCACCGGAGGTCGCCCAGCGGCGGTTCTGACGTCACCGGAGGGTCGCCCAGCGGCGGTTCTGACGTCACCGGAGGGTCGCCCAGCGGCGATCCTGACGTCACCGGAGGGTCGCCCAGCGGCGGTCCTGACGTCACCGGAGGGTCGCCCAGCGGCGGTCCTGACGTTGCGGGAGGCTCGGCCAGCAGGTGCGGTCGATATGGACCGCGCCACGCCCGGCAGTAGCACAAGCCTGGTGAGCGATCAATAGTCCGGCGACCCGGTGGCGGCGTGGCAGGACGCCGGCTGGCGGCCGGATGACAGCCTCCTGCGAGTGGCGGGTCTGGTTTCCTGACTGGCCGGTCTGTGGCGCTGAACACGTGTGGTCCACAAGCTCGAAATATCCGATTTCGGCCCGTGCAAAAAAACGTGCCTTGCCAACGAGAAGACCGAGCACTGACATGAACACGATGCTGACATAATTCTCGTGAGAGAGCTGTTCATTATATATTTCAGCGCTCTGGTCTTAACCAGTGCCATCATATTTGACAGCTGAGCGGAAAGAATACTGCACAAAAAGTGAACGGGAAAACATTCCAATCGGATCGGTGACCATCTAACGACGCAGACCACTGCTCCTCCATCCCCGTACCAACAGTCTCCAGACCAGCTCCAGAACCGCTTTGGGGACCCAATGTCACATCAGCTTCATATTCTGCCCACTTAACACACGCCCTGCTGGGGGAGGCGAAATTCACCCCCTCCTGGTTTTCCCCAGACAACGCAAAAACGAAGAGACGCAAAACAAAGAAACTTACAGTAGCTTATTCCTGAGCAATTTTACGCTTCTGACCAATTTTTTAGGTCAGGTCATGGCAGGTCAAGGAGCAGGCGACCTCTCTAAGGTCATATAAGGTCACAGGAGCATACAGTGATTGTTTTGCCAATAACTTCGCACTAAATTGAGATAAAGCTCCTATTTTGCTTGCACTGTGCTTATATTGCCACGGGGAGTCGATTGATATGCAACATGACCATACCAGGTAACACTGACTCTTACCTAGCTCGATGTCAGGTCATTCTCACAATTTGACCTAGCAAGCTCATATTTTACATCATTCGATTTGCCAGAATGAGATGAATCCAATGATGCATGTATATTTGCTCTAGCTTTGCTGAGTAAACATATAGAGGGGTAAACGTACACTGCCCTGTTGTAAGCCTATGGAATATTATTTGACCTGTGCTGGCCTCAATGTTGACCCGACATGAAAAATACTTCCTATCATTGCTCTTCGTCTCGTCAAAGGCTTTCAAACCCCGTCAGTAATTTTTCTTAAGCCTTGCTGGGAAATGAGATACTGAGGGGTGGGACGAAATACACGCCAGGGACTCCCAGCGAAATACTCCCAGTGGTGCGTGACATGCCAGAGACACCAGCGGGGCGCGTGTTAACTTCTCGCGCTGAGACGCGGTCAGCTCGGCACCTCTGTGACACTCGTAATTAGTTTCAGCTCGGCACCTGTGGCCCGTGTGAATAGTTTCAGCTCGGCACCTCTGTGGCACCTCTACAACGCTTGTGATTGTTGTGACCCTGCAGAGCAGTGCACCATCCTCTCCCTGACCCTGCACCTCTGTGGCTCTCGTGATAAACTTGAGTATGGCACCTCTGTGGCTCTCGTGATAAACTTCAGCTCGGCACCTTCGTGGTTCCTGTGATTGGCCGAGCTGAAATATGTAGTTTTTTTGTTTTGTTTAGGGCCACTCCCAACATGCACGCTTGAAGTGCTGAAATGTGAAATTCTCTGTTCAATTTGTTTTTGTGGATGATACAAACTATATGATTTTTTGGGCATTCTTTCAGTACTAGTGCCAGATCAGCATGCTTTGGTTTGCCTGTTCTTTTGTGCCGGGCAGATATCGGGCTGGTGTAGGCCGCAGTGCCGGGCAGAGATCGGGCTGTTGTAGACCGCAGTGCCGGGCAGGGATCGGGCTGTTGTAGGCCGCAGTGCCGGGCAGAGATCGGGCTGTTGTAGGCCGCAGTGCCGGGCAGAGATCGGGCTGTTGTAGGCCGCAGTGCCGGGCAGGGATCGGGCTGTTGTAGGCCGCAGTGCCGGGCAGGGATCGGGCTGTTGTAGGCCGCAGTGCCGGGCAGAGATCGGGCTGTTGTAGGCCGCAGTGCCGGGCAGAGATCGGGCTGTTGTAGGCCGCAGTGCCGGGCAGAGATCGGGCTGTTGTAGGCCGCAGTGCCGGGCAGAGATCGGGCTGTTGAAGTCCGCAGTGCCGGGCAGAGATCGGGCTGTTGTAGGCCGCAGTGCCGGGCAGGGATCGGGCTGTTGTAGGCCGCAGTGCCGGGCAGAGATCGGGCTCTTGTAGGCCGCAGTGCCGGGCAGAGATCGGGCTGTTGTAGGCCGCAGTGCCGGGCAGGGATCGGCTGTTGTAGGCCGCAGTGCCGGGCAGGGTTCGGGCTGTTGTAGGCCGCAGTGCCGGGCAGGGTTCGGGCTGTTGAAGTCGCAGTGCTGGGCAGAGATCGGGCTGTTGAAGTCGCAGTGCCGGGCAGAGATTGGGCTGTTGTAGATCGCAGTGCCGGGCAGGGTTCGGGCTGTTGTAGGCCGCAGTGCCGGGCAGGGATCGGCTGTTGTAGGCCGCAGTGCCGGGCAGAGATCGGGCTGTTGTAGGCCGCAGTGCCGGGCTCGCCGCGTGCAGCAGAGATCGGCTATTGAGTGCCGAGTCTGCACGGCGCCGTCAATGGCTGTCAAGGACGGCCCCGTGATCGCCGACAAACTCCCAGACGCCTGGCCAGAGGCCGTAATAACGGCCCGAGTGTCACCGACGCATTATCAAACCAAACATTCTGAGGCGAGTCCTTCTAATCTTGAATAATCACATATGACGTCAGCCAAAATATAACCCTGGCAGTTGGTGCGTCGATAAGCCCCCCCCACCCCCCACCCTCCCATGAGGGTGTTCGAGCCCCTCTTGGGCCCCCTGTCAGATATTGTCAGAAAATAACGGACTCCCATTCCGCTTCTTCAGAATTGAACCCCCATCAGAAATCGTCAGAAAAGGCAGACCCCTTGCTACTACGTCAGAAAAAATAAAATGCCAGACCCCATCCCCCTTCGGTCGCGGACCTCATATGTGAACAGCCCCTAGCGTATTGACGGACTTAACGTCAAATTATCACGCTGAGCTGAGCACAATCTTGCCTATTTTACCACCGGCTGGATGTGTTTCGTTCCTAACATGATTGACGAGTCGGCAGCAGTTTTTGTTTTACCTCTGCGCCTGGTGTTGCACACTGCACCTGCTCCCCCTTCCTGACCCTGCAGAGCAGCGTACCCTCCCCTCCCTGACATTGCAGAGTAGCGTACCCTCCCCTCCCTGACCCTGCAGAGCAGCGTACCCTCCCCTCCCTGACCCTGCAGAGCAGCGTACCCTCCCCTCCTTGACCCTGCAGAGTAGCGTACCCTCCCCTCCCTGACTCTGCAGAGCAGTGTATCCTCCCTTCCCTGACCCTGCAGAGTTGCGTACCCTCTCCCTATCTGACCCTTAATCCATGCTTATTTTTTTCGTTTCGTTTCTATAGTTTCAAAGTTTTTGTTAAACTAACATTGCTCCTGGAGTTGATGTCTCTGGCTGTTATTGCTGATGGCTGTTTTGTTACAGGGTCTAGCTGGCAGTCTTTGTAAATACAGGTGTGAACACCAGACTTGTTGATGACTCAAAATTTTTTGAGTCGACTCAACTCTGACTCACAGCTTAAAGGCTGACTCTGATTCTGACTCGACTCGCTGTGTTGAAAATGGTGAGCCGACTCGACTCAACTGAAATTCAGAAGTGAGTTGACTCAACTTTGACTCAAATAAGCATTGAGTCGGAGTCGACTCCGACTCAGAATGGTGACCAAGTATGTACACAAAAATGCACGTTTCCTTTAATAGTGCACAAATTCCAATACATTTATTCATGGTATTAATTATTTAATAACTGCACATTTCTTTCAATAACATATCAATTACAATGCATTAATCCATGACATAAATTATGTCTGCATAGGAATGAAGATAGGTGCTACATGTTAAGATATGAGTGAGATGAAGGGCCTGAAGACTTTTAATTTTGATGGTATGTCCTTCATTAGTAAAGTCATAATTGAGGCAATAAGCGAGGTTACAAAAAAACAGGACTCAATAATTTAGCATTTGACATTTTGAGTGACAATTCCTGCCCCAGTGCATTCTGAACAATCCTGTGACAAAAAATCAAGCTTAAAAATACATACTAAGTCGAAGCAAACCCATGCACCACCTCAATCAAAAACAATACAATGGAGGACGCTCGCGGTTGTCCTCTCGATAAAGCTGTGGTAAATACTACAGATGGCGCACTGAAGACATTACGCTTACCTAACCTCCGATAAGACAAAAGGATAAGGGCAGGTGAATAACGATAAATAGGAGTTCAAAAGTCACGTGACTTAAACTTGAGAAAATCTGCATACCCTGCCCTCAGGCTACAAACCAAAGCTAATATATTTTGGCGCACAAAGATGGTTTTGTGACGTGTGGCGCGCGTGCGGTGCAGGGGTGCAGTCCTATGTTGTGTGCAGGCAGTGGGCAAGATACCTTTACTTAGGCGGTGGGCGCTAAATAGGTAAATGATAATCAACATAATTCAAAGAGTGGTCGTTTGTGAGAGACTTGATGTGTAGGGAATGCCAGAGATAGGACTGAGTTTTACTTTCCGTATACAGAGAACAGTAGGTACCGTAGTGTGTCGTCGGCGTTTATATTATATACCAGGGGATGTCCTCAAACCATGACAAATCAAGAAACTACTTTTAAAAAGCAGCTAATTGAAGCCTTTAGTTTCTGTTTTAACCCATTTCAAGGTTTATTTTCAAAACAATATTTTTGTACCCTCTATCTGGCGCTTATCTTACTTAGTTTTTTTTTAGTGTTTTCAGTTAACCAAAGGAATAAATAGAAAATAAAGATGTGGCTTCCTAAGACTGAATTATTGGATGATTATTAGCTTAGGACTTTTTATGGTGTACACCCTCAAAGTCGAAAGGTCTAAATATGTGCCCAATCGCATTTCTCTGTATGATTTTGCATGCTATTGCTGATATAAAATGGACAATACTGGGAAGTGTGTATGTGCTTTTGAGACTGTATATTTTACACAACTCATTTTTGTTAATGTCTGATCCCGGGATGGGTGTAGTGTGGATATGTATGATAAGTTCCCTATTATTAGCAAATTTAAATATGAAATCCTTCAAAATTATTTAAAAATTTATAAAATGTCAGCCATGTCATCACATATGTTAAGGAAAAAAGTGCTGAGTCGACTCAACTCCCGACTCACAGCTTAGAGGCTGACTCTGATTCTGACTCGACTCAACTGGTCGAGCAGTTGAGTCGACTCAGACTCAACCCAAATCTGGAAGTGAGTCGAGTCAACTCGACTCAAGGAAATTTTGAGTCGACGCAGAGTTACATCAGGTGTGCCATGCTGCGTTCTCGCCCGACGCATCGATGTAGGGCCTGGTGTGAAGCGCGCAGCTGACCCAGCGGCCATTGTTGGCTGGGCTGCTGGCGGCTCGCCGGCCTGCTGACCAGGGGGTGACATCATTGCTGATCCTCCACCGCTCGGCCGACGCTGATATAAAACACGGTCCGTCAAGGGCGGCCGGTCAAACGTGTTTGCCTGCCGGGAGCGGGGTACTTCTGCCGGCACTCGGCACCAGCCTCTGTCGGTCTGTACGGTGTGGCTGCACCCGAATCACATTCAATTGAGGATAACTCAGCGAACAGTTGTCCAGCTTTTGTTGTCCGGGAAATTCCCCCCCTCCTACCCTACTTTTAATGCAGGGGTCCATTACTTTGTCCCGAAAACTGAAATCGTGATGGCTAATAACGACGAGCGGGCCTCCCGAATACAGACCAGTTACTGCCACAAATGAGGGGCCTCAGATCAGCTCAAGGGGCTAATTGGGTCCATACTAGTGAAACGAGCAAACGCCAGCCGACTCGATGTCCCATCTGCCTTGCCACTCTGTTATGGGAATACTGTTAATTTCTGTCTTTAAGTCAGACGCTGGGACTCTGGAAGTCTCTGCTCGGGGGTCAGAAGCCCTTTTGGTTGCCAAATCAGCTGTCTCATTGCCCTGTACTCCTACATGATAATTGACCCATTAAACTGTGCCCTGGTCCCAGCAGAAGAGGCGGTGGTCAAAAGCCTCCGGATGATGAGCGCTAGCCAGGATTTTGGCGGGTGGTTAGACTAGATTGCAGCCAAGGAGCTAGTTGAGTCTGTAACGATTAAAAACCGCCCATCGGGATCTCGGAAAATGTGATGCAAGACTTGGATAATAGCACGTAGCTCCATTGTAAAAAAAAATACTGACATCGGGGCTGAAACCTCGACTTATGCCTTTTCCCACGAAATCTGATCCAGTACCTGAGATGCTTTAGGAGCCCTCCGTATAGAGGAACAGAGTATCCAGTGTATGCTGCGATCTTGTAGTGCGGATTACTGCAATATAATTGGTTGGGTTACGTATTTCCCTAGTGCGAGAAGCTCTTGGTTGCATTTCACCCGCGCCCTAGCGGGGCCCGGCGCCACCTTCGCGCCACCGGGGCATCGATGGTCCCCCTCTAACTCCGAAAATTGGGGGGTTAGCGCAAAACTGCAAAGTGCATTGGAAAGCTCTTGTGAATTCAGTATGATTTTATTTCAAAATTTTTAAGCGGTTAGGTCAATGGTTTTACCTCTAAAGGTCAAGTTGGGTCACGATAGGCTATTTCCATAACAATATGCAAAGCTAAGAAACCTCGACATAGCTCTCTTGCCATAGAGCTATTGAGATCTGGTAATGTAAATTTGATAGGAAAACGGATAGGATAGGCTTTCTGCTCTTTGTGGAACATAATGACCTCCCGCCAGTAGTTGGACCTCCAGATGGCACCTCGTGAACTAATATGACCGGAGGTCACGGAAGATCAGAAAGTGACCTTATATGTCGAATGGGAACCAGTGATGAGACATACACGATGAGGCTTATTATAGCGCTCTAGCTTGATAAGGTTAAACGTTATCGTTAAAGTACTGTTTTTGTGACCTGTGAAAACCTCAGATAGGTCAAAGGGCAAATATCGCCCCTGGAATCCGTGAGAGGGTGGCGAAGAATGCTTTTCTGAACAATCTGAGCATTTGCAATCATTTTTGTGACTTTTAGGTCGTATGACAGCTTTTCCTCATGCTTTTTCTCAGGAAGGGGTCACTTCGTGACCTGACCTCAGGTCACCAAATCGAAAAATTTCGGATGGGCAGTTTGTAGACCCCGTAAGGGTCATAAAGTGTAGAAAGTTACAAATCGGTCGGCTTAGAAATATAGCTATGATAGAGCTCAAAATATGATTTGAGGTGACCTTGGTTGACCTCGCCTGGTGACCTGACCTAGTGTGGCCCAGGGTAAAAATTTCAGGGATGGTGAGAAAATGATGGGGTGAGAGGTAAACCCCTCAACCGCGGTGCTGCACCTCGCCGTTTTTCTGCTATTCGGAAAAAAACCTTGAGGGGCCATTGATTCCGCCAGTGGGGGCGAAGGTTAATGGAGACGTCGCGTCAGGGCTGATATTTCTGTGGTCGCTTCTTTGCGATTGTTCTAAACGATATTCCGGAACCGTCTAACCACCGCGGCACTTGCATACACAGTGGCTGGGAGGCAAGATATATTTACTTAAAGGTACGTTCGAGAGGGATTCCTTCACGCCTGAGTGACGTCACACAGGCGTGAAGTAATTTCTTCATGTTTGGGCCTGGTGTCAAACTACTGCTAATGTCGCGTCTCGCTTACGAATTTGTGAGAATACACGGTATTAAAAATTGTCCAAATGCAACAAATAAAAAATTTCATCCACGAATCTGGGCGTCTTTTTAAAAAATGTGGACAATTATTTAATTGTCCCACGTTTTCTGTGGGGTTTGGCATCACATCCCGTGATCTGTGCTTGCTGTCGAACGGGGCCTGACTGGCATGAACTTTGGCGGGCAGATGCGAAGAGGTTTGTCACGGAGGGATCGAATAACCACTTGAGTATTTTGTGTCTAGGGGAAATGTTTCATTCTACAGTCGTAAATCAATGTAAGTAGACTTATTTATTTATTAGTGTTATATGAGCAACAGGGTCATACTCAAATAACAGCTCAAGTCAGAAATCGTAAAACATGATGACGGTAATCAGGTCACATACAACTACAAGTAAAAGTGAGGAGTTATCAATCTACAAACACGAATCACATTGCGAGCTGACCAAAATATACAATTAAAACAGTAAACATGTGAATATCAAAGAGGTAAAAAAGTACACTGTGCTCAACTCGCAGGCAGCGACTTAATATATAAACGGACCTGTGCCCTAAACTGACCAAATGAAGATCTAAAAGGGTTGGAAAGTAGACATGCTGTCAGGTGCGAGTTAAAATTAGTGATCGAGCGACAAAACAATGCACGCCTCACAGTTACTAACCTTCCCAATGGAGCATGTAGCAGGCTACAGAATATTGCCCTTGTGTTCCTTCCTGGGACATGAAAAGGGAATTTACCGAGCAGAATGGCGGAGTCTATCTTGACGGAGATAATTTTGTGTGCAAAAAGGATATCATATTGTAGTCGTCGATTAGCCAGGCTGTTTATTTTGAATGTAGCCAAAAGATCATGGTACACAAATGATGGTGAGCTTTTTGTTGAGCTTGACGTGAGCCAAATCAAGAATTTATGCTGGATATTGTCCAGTCTTTCGAAATAAGTCTTGACAGTCCCACCCGAAATAACGCAGCCAAATTCCACTATGGATTGAATGCTGCCGAAATAAGCCGCCAAGATTGGTTCGGGTTTCAACTTTCGCCTCGCTCCGCCCTCTGAATGGCCAACCTGAAGGGACCGAATCATCAGACCTATTGCCATGTTCGCCTTACTAGCAATGTGATTCAGGTGTTCTAAAAATGTCAATTTAGAATCCAACCACACTTCAAGGTCTCGGATTGCACACACTTTGTGGAGTAGATTTTTGAATTTTGTATGTGGTTGGAATAGGTTTTCGTTTCAATGACATAACATATGTTTGGCCGGATAAAGTTGAAGCTTCCAAAGTGCAGACCCCGCAGCTAAATATGTTATATCGTCCTGAAGGAGCTCGGCGTCGAGTTGCGAAGTAATTTTTTGTATAATTTTACTTCATCAGCAAATAAGAGATGATTAAGCCCTGTTCAGCGTCAGCAAGTTTTGTCAGCAGGACCTTAACCACTCCTCAGAAAAGTAACACAGCGCCAAATGCCCTGTTTGTGCTAAGCAAAGGAACTCAAACCTTTACACCATTAAAAAAATTAGACTGCCACTTTGTGCACTTTCTATTTTCATCAGCGCAAACAGCAGGCTGTCAGCCCGTAAAACCTCTAGAGTCAGTTCCCGGGGGAGGCTACAGCCCTGTGACGTAGGCGCAACGCGGCCCGCTGATTGGTGCTGACAAAACTCGCTGTCAGCGGAACAGGTCTTTAGTCTTAATTTTGCCTGGAAGATCGTTGACGTAAAGGGCGAAGAGGAGAGGCGGGATAATTCCACCTTCCGGAGTTCCATAGCGCACATGAACCCAATCAGAACACTTTCCGTTCACAATAACGGGCTGCTTACGATTTTCTAAATATGACTAAAACCATTCCAGAGTCGTACCTTAGATTTGGTAAGAATTTTTCCGTTCATGAATAAGAGGTTTGTGATTGACGCTCTGGAACGCCGCTGAATAGTCCGTATAAATAACGTCAGTTTGATGGCCTAATGATATAGACTCCCAGGCCGTGTTTAAAAGGCAAGCTAAATTTGAGTCACATGATCGTCGTGGGACAAAATCATGCTGTTTTGGAGTCAGGACTGGTTGCACGTGAGAAAGAAGGACGTCACAAATGCACCGTTCGAGAAGCGAGACAGAACGATCATTGAAGGTAAGTTTATAGACCCCTTTCTGTGAATGGGCACGATGTTAGCCTCCGCCCATTTGCTCGGAAAGACCCCTTGAGACACTGATTGCCTGAAAAGAGTAACCAGCGGGACCGACAGCTGCTTACTGCACTCCTTTATAATTCGTGCACTTATGCTGTCGGGCCCACAGGCTTTGTGCACTTGGAGGGCATTCAAGGCGTTGCGAACGCACGGTTCAGTAATCCCAAAGTGATTGAGTGAGGTGAGATTAACTGAATGCTTCAGGTTAATCCTGCGCGATGGAATCAGTAAACCTACTTGCGGATGTCATATTTAGCAGGTTCGCCCGCTCAAAATCAGCCATTCAACACCATGTCGCCATTTAAAAGTGCACAGAGTTGGCTTTTCGTGCCCTTGATGCACTTAAAAAACTACCAAAACCGTTTTGGATTCGATTTGAAGTCCCCAGTCATACCTTTGATATAGCTAAAATATTTTCTACATGAAACATCTTTAAAATATCTGTGTTTCTGCCGGAAAGCCCTCTCAGCGTCCGGTGTTCTGTTACGCTTCCTCCGTTTAAAAGCGGGCTCCTTTTTTACATGTTGTTTCAGACCTGCAGCATCCATTTCATCAACCAAGCAAGTGGCTCATTGCGACATCCGCGCGAAGACGGGCTGCGTCTGATAGGAGCCTCAAGCTAAACACCACCTCATGTCCGGAACGTTAAAATCGATCAGGGATAAGGTACTGCAAGTTGCATTGTTCTGCCTCCCTTCGTCTTTGCGTTATTTGGGGAAACCAGGATCAATTTCACCCCCCCCCCAGCGGGATGCGTGTTAAAAGAGGAACATTGCAAACGAATAAAAACGTTTAAAACGAAGTTTCAATGACGGAAATGTCCTCCTCAATTGATAAATTATAGAACACTCGTCTGTTGGTTGTGGCAGGGGGAGTAGTGTTGGACCCGTCTATTTCGCCGGCGGGGGGGGTGAAGCATGGCAGGATTGCCTTCCCCTAGATCTGCCCCTGTTTGACACATTTTCCAGGAGGATAGACATTAGCAGAGCTGCCCAGCCAACTGCTGATTGTTTGGGTCGGAGTGCAGGTGATGGTGTCACATGTTGGCCGTGCTAGCCCAGTGAACGGGCGGCCGCCGTGGTGCGGTGTTGTTACCAGCCTTACTGAGATCAACACGGCCGACTTGACGAGCATCATGTTACGGAAGTCGCCTCAACATGCTTCACACTTAGCTGTCGATGGTCAACTTGTGCTAGTCCAGTCATTGCTGCGGTACTGAAGTCTAGGCCTTCTTGTGGCCAGCACCATACTGCTGCACACTTATAGATAATTCTGCGACTGTTCTTTGTCTGCCCTGGACTGGAATCAGAACTGGCCAATGGCAACCGAACGTAACACAATCTTTCGGAGAGCCCACATATAAAGAGGGCAGTGGTAAGGTCTGCAGGGGCGTTTGGTGGGGGCTGGACTAGTGGAAGTCGGTTTACGCAATGGCGCGTAAAAACCGTTGCGCTCTGCACTAGCGCACGGTGTTCCAACGGAGTCGAAAGTGGGGACGTAATTAAATAACTGATGAAGTATGAATCCCAGATCAATAATTTTGGCATCAATTGAAAGCTCTTTTCCCGCAGATTATATGGACAACATAGAGATGCCAAGACCTGACCACAGCGGACATGACTGTCGGGTATTTGACCCTCGGTCAGCAACAAAAATAACTACATGGATATAATAAGGGGGCTTTGCTTGAATTTTCTAGTTAATTATTAGTCACTTTAAGTGTATACGCGCGATATACTTTGCATTGAAGACGTTATTGAACCCGCGCTTAACACACGCAGTGGAGGGGGACATTTAACCCATTAACGCCCGCACCTACTTCCAGCTTTCAGATTGGTGAAGCAAATGTTTTCCTATATTTAAAAGATGCAAAATAAGATGTTCCAAAAGTTTTAAACCGATGTCACTTCTAAATTCTGAGATATGGCACCGGACAAAAATGACCCGCTGGGCGTTCAGGACATCGGCTGGCATGACGCGGCTCGCTCCCGTTCATCGCACTCAGTGGCCCGATGCGCATAGCTTTTACTGCAGTTTCGTGAAGTGTTTTTATTTCCTCTTGTATATTGGCCATAGTAAAAAGAAATTTAGACAGCTTTATGCTCCAGGTTTAACTATAGACAACACTAACCGCATCTTTGAAAATATTATACAATAAAGGTTAACCTAGACTGATGATTTGCGAGGGATGGACTAAAATTGTGGAAATCATAGTATTTTAAGAATGTTGGTGGATATCAAAGGTTTTGGGAAAACGTTTCTTTTGTCTCTACCCACTTCCACCTCCGTTTCCTCGACTTTGTGCCGGATGCTCACTGAGCTTTCAACGAATAATTGTAATATCCAGTCTACAGATGAAAAGTTTTGGAAACTGAATCCGTTATCTCCCCCCACGCGGTGTAAGCTCGATTAATATCCAAATCTCCAAACGGGTCTATTCCCATCTTTCCAACCGTTATATGGAGCAAGTAGCTTGCTCCATAGTTGCTTCAATGTGAACCTCCACATTTCCAGGCACGCCACTGGACATTGCGGCGCCGGTCAGCGCATCATCTTTCGCATCCTCATGATTTATATATTTTTGTGATGTAATAATAATGATATCCACCTGATCCGCTCTGCTATCTTGCGCATTTAAAATAACTTATTTTGCTTCTTTTCTTGCAAAAATATTTGATCTGTTGCATTGCTAACAGCTATGCTTTCGATATACGTATTTATGTCTCCAAGGCTGGAGATTTCTTCTCAATCCAGGAGGGGTTCTGGATAGTTTAACGCTGGCACTGCAATACAAGCCCTAGACAAATTCTATGGGAGACCAAAAATCCAGGCGGGTTCTGACCCCTCCCCTAACCCCCGGGGGTTCACTCATGGTTGTTTCACTTGACTAGAACCAAGCCGCGACAGTGCTAATTGCGTTTTAGATAGAAGTTCTAGAACTTCCCATGCCTTCGCCTCTTTTATACTGCACTGGACGTTTTACACTGCACCATTTTGTCACAACAAACCAGCATGGCGACCGCGATAATTCTCAACTCATTTTTGTCAGCTCGTCATTGGCTTTCAGTGAATGGTGAACACAAGGGGGACTAGGAAGGCTCAAGTCCCCCCCCCACAGAAATTTCAGTCTGCCTGTAGTAAATGCATAGCTGAGGGTTGTTTCAAAGCAATGGTGGGGCTGGCTCGAGACACCTACCCCCCCTCCCACCCAATGAAGTCCTCAATCCGCTACTGTTCCCTATCCTCTCTATCCACAACACAAAATCCATTAAGGGGAAAAGACAAGGCTGTGCTAGTTTAACAGTGAAGTCAGTGCTAATATTTCGATAAGATTTCAAAAACCCTGAAAATGATCTTTGATAACGCCTTCAGAGCTCACCGGAACCATCTTGCATGTTTTCGTTAAAAATATTTGACTGGCCGAGGTGTTCTCTGCGCTCTGGTCGACGTGCTGTGCGCTCTGTGCTCTGACCGAGGTGTTCTCTGCATCCTGCGCTCTGACCGAGGTGCTCTCTGCTCTGGCCGAGGTGCTCCCTGCGCTTTCTGCTCTGGCCAGGTGTTCTCTGCGCCCTCTGCTCTGGTCGAGGTGTTCTCTGCGCTCGGGTCGACGTGCTCTGCGCTCTCTGCTCTGACCGAGGTGTTCTCTACGCTCTCGGCTCTGGCCGAGGTGTTCTCTGCGCTCTCGGCTCTGGCCGAGGTGCTCCCTGCGCTCTCTGCGCTCTGGCCGAGGTGTTTTCTGCTCTCTGCTCTGGCGGGAGGTGCGGCGGAGACCGTCTGCAGAGGTGGCAGTGGGGCTATTTTGGCCCCTGGCCGACGGGTCGGGGCGGGGCGGCCGCGGCCATGGCTGCCTGCCATCGGGCCGCCTTCTGGAGGCTCTCGACGGACCAGCGCGGCGAGCAGTGTTTACCTGGCTGCCAGCTGGAAGTCCCGCTGCTCCAATGTCTTACTCTTGTGGTTCCATTGCTGTTGATGGTGCTCTGCCCAGTGGCGGATCCGGGGAAGTCATTTCCCCAAAATGGAAAAACTCGGGAAAATGTGTTTTGCCCCCTCCCCCAGCCCCCAAAAAGCTGTCAACCTCTTTTTTGCCCCGGCTCCTTTTTAGTTTATAGTAGAGGTGAAACTTTCCGGGCTCGGGGGCCCCGGGGCAAAAGCCCGGCCCAGGCCCGCGGGCTTTGACCGGGCCTGAAGACGTGGCATCGACATATGCTGGTCTGATACTGGGCTTCACCAATGTTGATTCCGGGGTTCATCACTATTGAGAACTAAAAATACATTTTCTGTAAAATCCATAGTATTGGTTGAATCCAAGCCTAGTTTTCACAACCATAAAACAATATAATACTATATTCTTACCAAACGATTTTGCAGAATGAATGTATAATTAAATTTATAAGGTGTTCACTGGTGTGTCCCCTCGAATCCGGATGCAAAAAAACATTGATTATATATTCGGGCACAGTCCTTCATTCGAAAATGTCACAGTCCTTCATTCACAGTCCTTCAGTCCTAGTGTAGCCAGACCTTGAATTCGAGGTCTGGCTACACTATGGCTGATGATTTTTTATATTTAATACATGATTCTGATAAAGGACTGTGCCCGAATATACAATCTTCAATGTTTATTACATCCGGATTCGAGGGGACAGGCCAATGAACACCTTATCAACTTATCATCATGCTCCTCGCCACAGCACTGCAAAACCTATCAACGTTAGGATTATATTTAATGCTTGGGCTTTAGAGGCAGGCATTAAACACCCAAAACATGTTTTGGATTGTGTCGTTACTAATTCCAGACTCAATTAGTCAAGTTCCTAAGATTTGTATCCGAGTTGTATCATGCTTACAGAAATGCGCACATCCACACTGTACTGTTATATTTCAACTCCATGATGAAAGCATGGCTAAATTTAAGATATATTATGATAACCTTGGCATCTGTTTCCTCATATTTGTTCAGAAAGACAGCTGCAGCATACTTTAGTTCTAGTAGGTTTCTGCTTGAAGTCGGAAAAAACTGCTTACAATGAAAAATGTTAGTGACTCAAGTAATTGAAAATAAGTTTGAACGCTTCAATGGTAGAGGCCGGCTGTGTGGGAGAGATTATGAATACTAATCTGCCTTGAAATCCTTTCAAATGGCGACAAATCAATATAGACATTGTCTCATTGGCCAGATTGTGATCTGTATCGGACTGTCAATCCACTCAATCAAGGGCTATTTACTCTGCGCCAAAGCACAGTCTGTGTTAAAATGCTGGTGAAATAGCACTTTAAACCTCGCGACCGAGTGCTACAAAATATATACCGTGATTTTCACATCGATTACCTAAGGTCAAGTACGGACCATGACCTCTCCATTGGAAATACATGGGAAGAAAACAGAAATTGGGCTGTATTTGTGTAGATTCAGCTGGGAATACCTATATATTCTCAAAATCGTAGTATCCTGGGCTCCTTTCCAGGCTCATGTATCCATTTTTGACCTGTGACCTCTGAGAGGTCACCTGGGGCTACTTAAGCAGTTTTCAGCCTTAGGTCAACAACTTTGCATGCAATTATGATACAGCTTCTGTTTTGATACCATTGCGTTTGGATTGCTCTTGCGAGTCGATTGATATGCATATTGACCATGCCAGGTTAAAAAGTGATCTTGGCCTGACCTGAGGTCATGCCATTCGTGTTTTGACCTAGTATGGTCATATTATGCATCACTCGATTCACCGTGACGAGAGGAAGCAAATTGCGCCTAAAACATGGTTGCCCAACTCTGTCATATGCTAGAGCCCAAAAACTCTGCTCAAAATTCCACCTTCTTTGACCTCAATATTGATATTGGCCAAAAAGTGACGGATATCGTTTCTTCATTAATTTGTATGAGATATCCACCAGCGTTCGCGATTTTTGTTTTCCCGCATAGGGGCCGAGTTCGAGGGGGGTGGTGTTCAAACACCCCCCACCAGGGCGAAGGTGGCTCGGAGGACCGCCGGGGTGCGGGTTAAGGAGTCAATGGCCCCATTATTATCCTGATCGGTGGGCCGATCCGGATCGTATTTGGCCCATGGAAAAGGCATTGTTGACGCTAATTGTTGCAGTTTACCTGTTAACATCTTTTTCCTGACTGTGATGGCTTTCAGACAGATTAAAACAATACCAAAGCCGCAAAATTTGTGTTTAACTCAACTTCAAGATGACAGTCCAGCGTAGCTGCAATTAAAAATAAGGCTTTTGAGCTCATGGCGCACGTTACTTCTCACACCACACGGCGTCGTGTTATTTAATAGATAGATAGATGCATTTATTTACGACATAGTTGCAGCGAAATAACATCAGAGCTCGGCACAAAAGCTGCAGCTTAACTCTGGGTGCCTCTCTCTCATTGTACAGTCATAATCACGCAAAGGAAAACATTTACTCATAAGCCTACTTATATCAATCAATATCGATGAATTTAATCGCTCTTCACTCGACCACGCGCTGCCGAGGAGGGTCACCGTTCATTTTTTCCAGTCTTTATTTATTAGCTTCGATGCTGCGCCTGGGCCTCTGGAGCGAACCGTTGTCCCTTTTATGATGAGAACCTATTCGTTTTTAAAAGGAAATTTTGAAAGGAATGTGTTACTTCTATTTCTTTTTTACTCTTTAACCCCCTTCCATGATACGTTGTACGTTGATTCCATGCCATGATTCCATAATACGTTGGAGTACCTTTATTAACACGCGCATTGACGGAGGTCTGAGCCACCTTCGCGGGTACCTGCACCCCCCCTAAATCTCGAGAACCGCGCTAGATAGGGAAAAACGGTTTGGGTAGCCCATCCACTCTTCTATCCAAAATATTTGAACTATTTTTTCAGGTCACATTTAAGGTCACCAGAGGTCAAAACATGCCATCATAGGGATAACATGTATGTACATGAAGGTTTTCGGTCATTTCATCTAAATAAATAAAGATAGAGCAAAACAATTTGAATTGAATGAATCCTCGCAGTAAGCCGAATCGAATGATATGATATGACCTTGCTAGGTCAAATCAATGATTTGACCTGACGTGAGGTCAGGTCAAGGTCAAATTAGGCAAAATGCATGAACCGCAATGACCAGGCAAATCTAATGCAGCTAAAATAAACGTTCTATCACTATCCATTGCTAAGTTATTCAATTAAAACAATTTTTCCCATGTTTTTTTCAATGGATAGGTCATGGCTCGTACCTGACCTTAGGTCATTTATATCAATAATACCGGAACATATTTTAGAGCACTCGGTGGGCCCATTATGTGATATGAGTGTCATTCGGATAAGTTCACCCTGTTATGACTTGTGCTGTCTTCAACTTTTTTATTGGGGTCAGGTCACTTGACCTGTACTGGTGACTTGATCTGACATGACCTAACCTTAAAATTTTGAAAAAAGTGGAAAAATGATCAGGGAAAAGTACAGTATAGCGGTAAAGAACCAAGTACAGCGGCGCTACGCGTCGCCGTTTTTATCTCCAAAAAACCCGAGGGGTGGGCTCCCGCCCCCACCGTCAATGCGCGTGTTAATATACACGTTGTGAATTGTGAAAAAGTCAGATTATTGATAACATTGCAATATTGGAGAGAATGAATTTTAGTGAGCTGAATTTTATCAATATTAGCATTGGCAGTGGCTGCATACTACGTTTGCATTTGGTGTGCCCAGGGCTTTTAAATGTGATGCAAGTAGCTATTGAAATCGGCACACGTCGTAAGCAAACTGTATTCGCATACCTCATAATCAGTAATGCATGATTGCTGAGGATGATTGCTGACTTGTTGATGATGGCTCAATCTGCTTCATGCTGCTATTTATTGTAACTTTTCTAGATAATTTGATCTAACCAAAACGTTTTCCAGGCGTAATTGTCACAAAACATCTATTATAGAGCGCCAGTGGCTCTAGATTTGATTTATATAGTCATCGTATACCTGTTCATGACACTGGACCTTGGGCGTGCTTATGGAGAAATTTTTTCCAAAGGCCGGGCTTGTGACGAGCTTCTGATAACAGCATCAGGCCGGTGCGGACCTCCAAAGTTCCCCGAAACTCCCACCTCTAGTTTATGAGCAAGGTGTTGGTGCCTCAACTGTACCAGTCAACTTCCAACAGAGCCAGTCAACTTCAGTGTTAATATTTCACCGTGGTCCTCTTGATATTTAAAATTACTTTTGAGTGAATGATCCTTGTATGAGAAAAGCTAGCATCTATTGACCACATCTTGCACTCCTTGACGTTTTTACCCTTCCGGCGTGGTGTGACCTACCAAACCTACCGTCTAGTTAAATTGTCGCCAAAAATTTCGCTGCGTGACGTTTTTTCTACTGGCTAGATCTGCCACTGGCTCTGCCGAGGAATTCGGACCGAATTCGGTACACCGGCTGCAGCGGTACTGGAAGGCTGGCAGCCTGCACCGGTTGCCACAACAATGCAGACGTCCCTGAACAGAGGACGTGGGTCTAGGGTCAGGTCAGCCGACACCGAGCAGAGAATTTGGGTCTAGGGTCAGGTCAGCCGACACCGAGCAGAGGATTTGGGTCTAGGGTCGGGTCAGTCGACACCGAGCAAAGGATTTGGGTCGAGGGTCGGGTCAGCCGACACCGAGCAGAGGATTTGGGTCTAGGGTCGGGTCAGCCGACACCGAGCAGAGGATTTGGGTCTAGGGTCAGGTCAGCCGACACCGAGCAAAGGATTTGGGTCTAGGGTCAGGTCAGTCGACACCGAGCAAAGGATTTGGGTCTAGGGTCGGGTCACCTGGCACCGAGCAGAGGATTTGGGTCTAGGGTCAGGTCAGCCGGCACCGAGCAAAGGATTTGGGTCTAGGGTCGGGTCAGTCGACACCGAGCAAAGGATTTGGGTCTAGGGTCGGGTCACCTGGCACCGAGCAGAGGATTTGGGTCTAGGGTCAGGTCAGCCGACACCGAGCAAAGGATTTGGGTCTAGGGTCAGGTCAGCCGACACCGAACTTGAAGTGAGCTGGGCAATTGGGTATTGATTGGAATACGAATTGCATTGAAACTGCACTCCACCCCTAGCCTCCCTTGTCACCTCGTTCTGTTGAGCGTGAGAGTAGTTGACATAGTTTGCTTCTCAGAAAGGCTGTAATTTTTCGCTTTTGCGTGACTCAGCTGTAAATTGCAAGTGTCGGGCGCTTTGTTGTGGAGGATGCCGGGGGCGGTTTACCGTCCGACGATTACTTCGATGGAAGGGCTTGGGACTAAAACGATGGCAAACTTTTGGCATTTGACACAATGTGCAGCTAATCGGCAATTTATACCGATTACACGTACGCCGTTGCTGCCGGACCTCGACCCAACCATCAAGGGCGCGACCGCCGTTGCTGCTGGACCTTGGTCCAACCATCAAGGACGCGTCCGCCGTTGCTGCCGGACCTCGACCCAACCATCAAGGGCGCGTCCGCCGTTGCTGCCGGACCTCGACCCAACCATCAAGGGCGCGTCCGCCGTTGCTGCTGGATCTTGGTCCAACCATCAAGGACGCGTCCGCCGTTGCTGCCGGACCTCGACCCAACCATCAAGGGCGCGTCCGCCGTTGCTGCCGGACGTCGACCCAACCATCAAGGGCGCGTCCGCCGTTGCTGCCGGACTTCGACCCAACCATCAAGGACGCGTCCGCCGTTGCTGCCGGACCTCGACCCAACCATCAAGGGCGGGCTGGTAGTGGTATGGGAGGGAAACGTCAGCGCCATGATGTTTTGATCGGGTATCGGGTTGTGAAAAACACTGCACTGATTCTAAGGGTATCTGGTTTTAAATGTTTGTGAAATAATGATTGATAGAAGTTAGAACATGCTGATATCGTCATGATGTTTGTCCAGGAGGGACAAGCAAGTCCCTACTGCAAGTCCAGTAGGGACTTGTCCAGTAGGCTTTTGGGAAAATTTAGTTTGATCTTATGAGACCATTCGATTTCTAAGGTTCTCGGGCCCGCTGATTTCGCATCTAGCATCAAAATGTAAGGTTCTCGGGCCCGCTGATTTCGCATCTACAGGGTGTTTCATAAAGAATGATATTTTTGAATTAATCATAATGCAGTTATAAATAGGTTGTTGTGGTATAATTTACATATTGATCGGGAGCAAATGTTGGGACATTTACGATTATTTGTATTTTGATAACTGTTTTGATATTTTTGCTACTTAAAATTAGTCTTAATGAGTTGAAAATACTATCTATTTTGCCTTCATCGAAAATTTTAGTAGAAATCACGCGCGTATCACGTGACAAGTATCACGCCAATGACACTGCAAACATTACATCGTCACTGCGGTACATCACAGTCCACACGCACATTGCCCCTGGAAATTAATTCTAAAAAAACACCTCAAGCTTAGGAAAGCAGGGGTCCAAGCAAGTAATCCCCAATTGGTCCGCGTCCCTTGTTCTGCGGTTAACAGTGGCGTCTTTTGCGCTGTGTCCGTCGTTTCCAGTCATTCATATGGAAGGTAAGCCAATGAGCCATATGGAGTTTGAGCCAAAGACTTTAAACCTGCAAGATTACTGAAACTTGTGCCTTTGATGTGCATGCTTACGTGCCATTTTTGTGTGCTAAAACCTTTTTAAAGTGCTGACAGTTCCGTTTTCTCAAATATAAGCCGGCATGTACCTATTATGTTTCTTGCATCATTTTTCTGAGTACATTTAAGACGGGGAAAATATTTTATGTAAATGAAACATGTCTGTATAAAAATGTCCCACAATGTGTCATTAAAATGAGCGTTTTGTGGGTGGATTTGAAGGATTTTTAGTCATTTACTGAACATTTAAAAAATATCATTCATTTTGAAACACCCTGTAGCATCAAAATGTCTGTTTTCTAATTTTCTTTACCCGCGCCGATGCTTTGAAATTAAAAAAACATCTAGCTCCTGTGGCGTAGTCATCGAGACTACCTGTAAAATCTGTCACTGGCGAAATAAAGGGCTTCTCCGCCACAACCGTGTCAAGTCTGCATGTTCCTATAGTTTTCCTCCTCGAGTTATTGCATTTCAAACACAGATTCCGAGCCCTGGGGCGGGGTTTTAAGATGTACCGTGCCGCAAGGCTTGACAACACCGTTGTGCGCCTTATATCCCATCAAGGGCGTTGATCCGGTATATTTGAATATGAAGCTCAATCACTGTTGTTATGGTGAATTCTCCCAGTATGCACTATTTTCATGATTTATAACATTTGAGATGGCAGGGGGATCTAAGCCAACCGTTAAGGGGGAACTAAAATCGACTAAAACCGTGAACAAAACTTCAGTGTTTTAGACCAAAAAGAGTCGAAATAGGCTTTATTGATTACCGTGGTCACTTGGGGCGGGGGTGGGGCATACCAGAATCGGGCGCGGCTGGAACCGCTTGGGAGACGCTAAAGCAGCTGATTGTTACACAGCGGTAAGACAGCATCAGCGACTGGGGTGGTGTCACTGTACTCTGCCGCGGACGGTGGACTTCTGCCTCTTAAAGCAGCATTAAATCAATGCGTAAACATCGGGGTGGGATATTTTTGGTTCGATGGGGTCGGCACCCACATTAAATACAGACTGTTTCTCTGCAGGTGGTGTGTTCAGGGATAAATGAAATATTAAACCATGTGCTCTCTGGTGTGGTATATAACATGGCTGTCTGAGTTCAAATCCCATGATAAATGTGTCACATTTGCTTTGGACATTTCCAAATCCACTACGTCAACAATGTCCACATTTCCTTGTCACATTTTCCAAGTCCATCCTGCATCTGACCCTGCGCTGGCCCTGAAGAACGGCCATCTTGTTAATACGTGCATTGTCGAGAGGCGGGTCGGCTT
The DNA here is from genome assembly GCA_034440635.1 of Lepas anatifera. NCBI lineage: Eukaryota > Metazoa > Arthropoda > Thecostraca > Lepadidae > Lepas > Lepas anatifera. Next base: position 183,710 of record JAOTON010001937.1, on the reverse strand, counting down.
TTTTAGAGGTATGATAAAACCCGGCGCGTAGTGCCACAAGACTCACTAGGCGATCGAATTGTTGTCATTTTTACAACTTTGGTCAACATCCGGATATGGTCGCTGCCGAAGCGGCCGCATCCGGCCTGCTCTGGTCTCCACACCGCCGCGGGGCGCCGCCCCGCTGCCGAAGCGGCCGCATCCGGCCTGCTCTGGTCTCCTCACCGCCGCGGGGCGCCGCCCTGCTGCCGAAGCGGCCGCATCCGGCCTGCTCTGGTCTCCACACCGCCGCGGGGCGCCGCCCTGCTGCCGAAGCGGCCGCATCCGGCCTGCTCTGGTCTCCTCACCGCCGCGGGGCGCCGCCCTGCTGCCGAAGCGGCCGCATCCGGCCTGCTCTGGTCTCCTCACCGCCGCGGGGCGCCACCTCGGGGTCAGGCGATAGCTGCCACTTGGCCGCCGATAGCGCCGAGTGCTGACTGCCAAACACCTTATCGCATCTGGTTGAAGCCGATGTGCCTGAGTGGGAGTGGCGGCGTTGTGGAGACCAGCTGACTGTTCAACATTCTCTTACTGACTGCCGCGTCTACGGGGTTGAGGGCAGGGCTTATTTCCCAGCAGCGTTTTCACTAGAGTCCCCTTATTGGTGAGGCACCGTCTGTTCATGTGGCAGCAGTGTCAGTCTTTTTTATGGAACATCGCATACGGTGTTATTTGTTCACCCTGATATATAGTATTTGTTTTCCCCATTTTATTTACTTAGCTTACAGATTGACATGCATGGGCCACAGGTTTAGTACTTTTTATGGCAAAATCTTTTTCTAACACCTGGGATGTTGGAAGCCACACAGAGGTGTTCATGGCCGCCACATGACCCAAGTGTCGATGCGCCTTGACACCCAGACATGACGATATTAACGCACACGGAATGCACGAGAATACGCGAGACATTAAAGAGGCATACAAGAGAGGACTACGGGGAGAGAGGGCATTTTTGGGCTCGGAGGACGATGGCGTGGTTGGGCTGGGCTCAGGCAAGGCCTGGCGTACCCATACCCTACCCACTTATGTCCTTAGCCCGTCATGGCTCAGCACACTGTTGCCGCTGATGCCTTGTGGGTTAGACACGTTTGAAAAAGGGGGAAATAAAATACATTGTGTGAAAGCACTGGAGATAAAAAATCAGAAATAGATATATGATCACACAGACAGGTAGGCGACGGCAGCAGCAACAGCGAAAAAAGTGCAGACTGCAGCGGCGCGACAAGACGGCGCGACGATATCGAGAGTGGGGCTGGGCGGTAACCCGTGGTGGGGGAGGGCGATATCGAGAGTGCTGCTGGGTGGTAACCCGGGGGAGGGCGATATCGAGAGTGCTGCGGGGCGGTAACCCGTGGTGGAGGGCGATATCGAGAGTGGGGCTGGGCGTTAACCCAGGGGGAGGGCGATATCGAGAGTGCTGCTGGGCGGTAACCCGTGGTGGAGGAGGGCGATATCGAGAGTGGTGCTGGGCGGTAACCCGTGGTGGAGGAGGGCGATATCGAGAGTGCTGCTGGGCGGTAACCCGTGGTGGAGGAGAGCGATATCGAGAGTGGGGCTGGGCGGTAACCTGGGGGGAGGGCGATATCGAGAGTGCTGCTGGGCGATAACCCGTGGTGGAGGAGGGCGATATCGAGAGTGGGGCTGGGCGGTAACCCGGGGGAGGGCGATATCGAGAGTGGGGCTGGGCGGTAACCCGACACGGCGGGGAGGGGGGCGACGATATAGCAACTCAGCTACACCGCGTGACTGACCCGGGCTGCTCTCATATGATGGCAGCCAAATTTGAGGGTGTTAAGACCCCTTCGCCTTCGTCAGAAACATTCAGAAAATGGCGGAGTGCCTTGCCCCTTCTGCAATCCTCAGAAATTGTCAGACCCTCTCCCTCTCGACAGCAATGGCGCTCAATAAAACAATTGTATGACAGCTGATTTGCCCCTCCCCCGTCAGAAAAAGCCAGACCACCTCCCCTTTGGTCGCTGATTTTATCTGTGAACAGCATTCGCAGCCGCCGGGCGATGGGCGAATCGTATAGATGGCGCGCAGGTCGCATTAGCTGATGTGCGTACATAGGGGGCGCGCGACGCTCGAGGGTGACCGGCCGGTCGGGAGGCAAAAAAAGACAAAAGTCATGGAGCGAAAAGGAGGACTAATATGGCTGGTTGCCGTCACACAAGGACTCTACACAAAGAGTGGGTATTTAATGGTCCAGTTTTACATGATACGCTCGGCGGTCCAATATTGCAAGCACGCATGTGAAAGACTGACGAGGTTCTGAGCAAGAGCGGCTATTTAACATGCGCATTGACGGGGGTGGGTACCCGCCCTTCCTCGGGTTTTTCGGAGATAGCATAAAAACCGCGGCGCGTAGCGCCGCTGTACTTGGCATACCTTTTCCCCTATCATTTATACAACTTTTGTCAAAATTTTAAGGTTAGGTCATCTCAGGTCAGGTCACAAGTACAGGTCAAGTGACCTGACCTCAAACAAAGTTTAAGATAGCATAAGTCGGAACAGGGTGAACTTATCCGATTGAAAATCATATCACACAATGGCCCCACCGAGTACTCTAAGATGTGTTCCGGTATTATTGATATCGATGACCTAAGGTCAGGTACTAGCCATGACCTCTCCATTGGAAATACGTTGGAAAAATGGTTTTAACTGAATAACTCAGTAATGAATAGAGATAGAGCGTTTATTCTAACTGCATTAAATTTGTCTTGTCATTGCGGTTCTAATGATATGCATTTTGCCCAATTTGATCTTCACCTAACCTCAGGTCAGGTCAAATCCTTGATTTAACCTAGCAAGGTCATATTATATATCATTCGATTCATCGTGCTGCGTGGATTCATACAGTTTGAATCGTTTTGCTCTATGTTTACTTGTTAAGATGTAATGGCCGAAAAACTTGATTTGCATGTTATCCCTATGACGGCATGTTTTGACCCCTAGTGACCTTAAATGTGACCTGACAAAAAATTGTTCAAATATTTTCGATGGAGAAGTGGATGGGCTATCCAACGCCGTTTACCGTTTTTCGCTACCTAGCGCGGTTCTCGAGATCTTAGGGGCGGCTACCCGCCCCCCCCACCCGTCAAGGCGAAGGTGGCTCAGACCCCGTCAATGCGTGTGTTTAGACATGGAGAGAACAAGTGCACAGTCGCGAACAATAACAGGTCGTGCTTGTACAGGTAGTACTGATCCGATAGCTGGGAGCACGGTGGCGTATAGAAGAGCACGTTTAAAGAGTTGGGAAACATCAAGTCGCCTCCTGTGCAGCAGCTCTCACACATAACAATTGGCTGACCCATATCGGTTGGCTGCTTACACATGGATAATGGAGCCAAGGAACACGTCAGCTTAAAATTAGTTTAAGAAAAACGAAATTAATTCAACATCCGTGGAGCAAACTTGTTGATGATTCACTGTTTTAATTGACTCAGCTCTGACTCAAAGCTTAGCACCTGACTCTGATTCTGACTCGACTAAGCGTGTTAAGCCGGTAAGTCGATTCTGACTCAGCCGAAATCGAGAAGTGAGTCGACTCACCTCCGACTCAAATGAACGTTGATCCAGAATCGCCTCTGACTCAGAATAACTACAAAGCATATGTACTCTAAATAACAAGTTCTTTCAACATAATGTAAATTATTATGCATTTTAATATCCAGGATGAGAGTATGCATACCTTTCAAACTTTCAACCGAAATTTTAGATCATATGCCCCATCTACCATTAAAATAGGTTTTCTTGGTTTGTTGCATTACGTTACTGACGCAGGCGAAATGGTAATTAGATTGTTATTTTTTCAACTTAGATTTTGCATTTCAAATTTCAATAGCAGAACTTGGTTTAGCACGAGCTCACCAGAGGTGGGACTTTTTGGAAGCTGCACCAGTCCAGGCCGTCCAGGCCCGCCAGGGAAAGGAGGTACCCAGGGTGGTACCCGAAACCTTTTAGTCTTCTTGAAACTTCATTTAGTTATTTTTGTAAAACGTTAAAGCCTCCGTAATTGACATTTTTATGTTTCTAATTTAGAAATGAGCCCATAAAATACTTTCATTCTAGGCAAATTAAAGGTCAACATTTGTTTTGCCTATAACAATATTTGCTTGTAATAGGCAAGAAATATTACAGCAGCTTTACACAGCGCACTAAAGACAAGCAGGAGCATTATAACATTTAGTAGGAAAATAAAAGAAACATTTTATTAATTATCACTTGGTTTTTAGCACTTCTTTTTACCCTAAGGCTACTAAAGCTTGAACTTCCTCGGTTTAATTTATCTTCAAGGACAGTAATGGCGCACACTTCTTTCTTATCTGTATTATTATTCTTGTTGTTGTTGGACGACGACGACGACAACGACGCGTGGTGCGAATGTTGAATGTGGTTGAAGTGAAGAAGTTGAAGGCATTCACGTTTTATTCGCGACACAACACGCAGACGTAATATAAGATATTGTTGATGAGTATTTTTTTAGAGAGAAAAGGCAATTCAAACAGTGGGGTTGGTAGGGACTCCACTTACAATCACAAGTTCCAGAATTGTCTTCAATTAAGCTTTTGTTTCTAATGCCTTCCAGTACCTATAAGCAAGAAACTTTTTTTTTTCATTCAAAGTGACTTTGACCTTGGTACCCACCATTTGTGGGTTTTGTTTTGGTTGTGTCACTGAGTTGCTTTATAGTCCAAGTGAAAGAATAGGAATTACATCTGAAAATGTGGTTTCCAAAGAATCAAATTTAGTGTGAGCTGAGTTCTGTGCTGCGTGTGTGTGGAACATCATTTATTGCTCTTTCATGCAATTAAATTGATACTTTTCTCGTCTGATAAATTTGGAAAATTTTATCAAAGAGGCAGTGAAGTGAACAATATGTTCTTGAAAGTCACAACTATGTTTTGTCTCATATCCTAGTTTTAGATAAAATGTGGATTTCATTATCATGAATTTTGCTTGATCCTGCTTGGCTCTGGTCCCGGCATAGTCCCGGCCTGTAGTCTTTGGTCCCGCCTTTAGTTCCGCTGGGGGACCGCGGGACCGGAAAGTCCCACCTCCAGTGGTGTGGTGTGAGGTGCTGGCGTCCACTGCTTAGTCTCGGGGGCTGGGATTTGCGGCCGCGTCGCGTGGTGTGGTCACCACTACCACTACCACTAAATAACAATATTAAATCCTCCCAAAATAAGTAGTTTACTTTAAGAAGTCAGCCTTTCGAGCATACATATTCAAAATATTAAAGTGTAGAGTCAACTCAACTCTGGCTCACGATTTGGAGACTGACTCAGAATCTGACTCAACGTGACCGTCCGAGCGATTGCCTGGCTCAGCCTAAATCCCGAAGTGAATCGATTCAACTCTGGCTCGAGAAAAATTGAGCCGATTCAGAATAGGCTCTAATTCTGAGTGGTGACTCACAAGTCTGTATGTGAGGTCCTCAGTCGACAGCGAAAGCAAATTCATCAGGAGTCGCAATGATCTCACTCCCTCCTCCAGTCCGCCGGTGTGAGGAGAGACCGTGAATACAGGTTGTAAAGTTATATCACCAGTGCAGTGTCGGAGCGTCACTCATAGCTCAGCTAGGCCTCTCCAGATCACTCAATGCCAAGGATGACCAGACCTGCCTGTCGGCGGGAGGAAGGTCCATTCACCTCCAAGCTCCACATCGGAGACGTCCGCGTCACCCCAACCACCGACCAGTTCGCGGCAGACTACCCAATCCCGATGTGGGCACAGCACAGAACATGCAGACAATCGAGCTCGGCCGGTGTCTGCATTTCAATCGCTGCAGTGGGGCAGGGCGCTCTGGCAGCCGACGTTTCACCAGTGCGGCGCTACCCCACCAGATGGCCGATCGGAGCGGCGGCTGGCGCTCTGGCAGCCGATGTTTCACCAGTGTGCGGCAGGCTGGCGCTCTAGCAGCCGACGTTTCACCAGTGCGCGACGGCTGACCCCACCCAGACGGCCCGATCGGAGCGAAACCCCAATACACACAAGTTGTTTTCGACTGCGAGAGGCCGTACATCTGTGGAATCCTCGTTTTTGCAGTCTGCCGACAATCGCGTCCGCTCGATAAACAGACGGCGCCCCAGTAGCAGGGCGTGTTGTCTGGCGGCGTCCCGGTGCTGGCGCTCAGTGGGTCGGGCCCGGGCCGCCCGCTGCCACAGTTGGTACGCGGCCCCGCGGCATGCCTGATTCTCTCTACCGTTGGCCAATGAATGCAACGCTGGAGAGAATGTGTGCTTTTATTGTTCACTTCGCTTGTTTTGGTATGGACGGAAATTTTCCTTATGCGTATTTATCGAGGTCCCATCAAAACTCGACGACCAATACTTTCTCGAAAAATTAAATCTGTTCAATGTGAAAATCTCTTCGATTATCGTCCATTAGAAATCAGCGTACGCGGAACCTAGCAAGCAAACAAAGTCCTTGATCAGCGACGCCAAACATTGACACTCTGGGTACATTCAGCAAGTCTATGAGCGTCCGAGTATGGCCTAAACTTCCCCTGTGACGTAGTCCGTGTCTCCCAGAATAGCTGGAGTCCTGTCTTGGATGGTGACTGCTCTGTTTGTGGTGCTCTAGGATGCATCGTGGTGACCGACTGGATCTCTTCCGAGTTGACACAGTTCCTGGGTAGGGACGGACTTGCCCTCCTGTAACTCCGCGCTCCTGTGTGGTGACTGGCCTGCCCCCCTGTGAGTCTGGTCTGCCCTCCTGTAACTCCGCGCTCTTGTATGGTGACTGGCCTGCCCCCTGTGAGTCTGGTCTGCCCTCCTGTAACTCCGATCTGCCCTCCCTGTAACTCCGCGCTCCTGTATGGTGACTGGTCTGCCCTCCTGTAACTCCGCGCTCCTGTATGGCGACTGGTCTGCCCTCCTGTAACTCCGCGCTCCTGTATGGCGACTGGTCTGCCCTCCCGTAACTCCGCGCTCCTGTATGGCGACTGGCCTGCCCCCTGTAACCCGCGCTCCTGTATGGCGACTGGTCTGCCCTCCTGTAACTCCGCGCTCCTGTATGGCGACTGGCCTGCCCCCTGTAACTCCGCGCTCCTGTATGGCGACTGGCCTGCCCCCTGTAACTCCGCGCTCCTGTATGGTGTCTGGCCTGCCCCCTGTAACTTCGCACTTCTGTGTGGTGTCTGGCTTGTGCTCGGCAATTCCGCGCTCCTGTATGGCGACTGGCCTGCCCGCTGTGTGGCTGGCGTGCCGCTTGTGACGATGCTCTGTGTGATCGGCAGCCGGGCATGGCGCAAGTAGCAGGAATGAACGGAGGAGGCGACGGCCCTGCCGGCAGCAACGGCGGCATCAGCGAGGAGGAGCTGCAACGGCAGCGCATCAGGCCCGCAGATGTCGACGCTGATATGAGAGAAATGTCCAGACGCAAGCGGGTCGACGCCATCCTCAGCTCGCCCATGTTCAAGGTAGGGCTCGACTGGGATACTGGAGACGGTGCGGCGGTGTGTAGGATAATCTAGTGAGACACACCCGGTTCTCGTGTTGGAGCAAAGCGATCGTTGGATGCCGTCCCGGTGTGGCTTATAATGATGTTTCAGTAGCACATGTGTTCGTGCTTTGGTATTGTTTCGCATTTAAACGTCACATTTTTACATTTTTCACTTCACACCGTGTATTTTTTTCAGCTCAGACATTCAGATACATTTGGGCATAGTCATTGCTATCTACATTATAGCTCCAAAATTACCCAAAGATAGACACACAAAGACCCAGCCAAGAGACAAGATAGACTCAATGTTTTTCCAAATTGAGCATTTCCTTTTTCAACCATAAATAACTTCAAACCATTTCAAAATCCGAAGTATCGCATCTCGGAGGCCGCGGACTAGACCCACTCGACACAAAAAATAAACACTAATACTCCTTAAACTGAAGCCATGCTGCAACAACACTGAGTTGTAGGAAGGCCTGCACGAAAAGGGGAGTCGATGGGAGAATACAATGCGTCCACTGGTCAACCGAGAGTGCCTGGGCTCACCCAAGGAAGATAAAGATAACACCCATGCGTCACAGTAATAAAGAGGCGAACAATTCACACTAGTAACCACACATTTTCACAATTGCTGCATATTTCATCTCACATTTCTCGTACCAGCTGTATTTTCTACATATTTGTATGTTTGATGCTGCTCCCATATTGCGCAGTGTTGTCTCTAGGGTGGTGCTGTCCCCCCCCCCACATCAGCGCCCCCGTCTAGTCCTTAATGCTGTTAGGCTAAAGGGAATGAAACACCTTGATGCAATTGCAGAATGTCGTGGTTTTAGGGGTGATCTTTGTTGAAAGTAATCAATTTGGCCTTCTTGCAGATGGAAAATTGCTACTAAACTTAATAAGCAAATGATATATGCCTATAAGCCCTTGTCTTGACCTTCATGTGAGGCGAACTTGACATTTCCCGATTATGAGTTGGTGGAAAGATTGCTGGAGTTGGAATCAATTTAAAATTGTTTTTTATTATGGCCCTTTGCCGGAAAACCGATTTTTAACCATTCTATAAAATTATAAATTATGTAATAAATTTAGTTACTTTTATTTTAACTCGTTGTTCCATGTCACTGTGATCATGGCTTATAACCGAAACTGTCACTTAAAGTCAATAGTTCAACTCATTGCATGATTTGATATTTATTGGAATAGCTGAAAAAAATCGTTATTTTTGCGGCAAAAAGCCATAAGAACAAACAATATCTCGATCATATGGCGGCATTACGTCACCACTAGGTCTACAGTTTGGGGGGCTGATGTTACCACGCGATTGCAGGCTCAAAATCTAGATTTCAGTTTTCAATCCTAAAACTGGAAAAATTGTTTGTTTCTAAATTACTTAACCATTTGACACGCTCATGCATTTTCTCAAAGGTAACGTAGTAGCGTTTTTTGGTTGCCAGCAGTTCTCCGACCACTTCGGAACAGTAAGTAGAGGGGTTGTGGACTTTCTGCACTGTGCGTATTAACCCTCGCCCCACCGGGGCCATCGATGGCCCCCTAAGGTTTTTTTCGGGAGAACAGAAAAACGACGAGGCGCAGCAGCGAAGTTGAGGGCTCTATCTCTCACCCTATCATTTTCCTACCATCCCTGAAATTGTTTACCCCGGTTCACCCAAGGTCAGGTCACCAGACAAGGTCAGCCAAGGTCACCTCACGTCAACTTTTGAGCTCCATAAGAGCTACATTTCTTGGTAGATCGATTTGAAACTTCCTACTCTCCATGACCCCTCCAGGGTCTACGCAATGTATATCCGAGATTTTTCGATTTCGTCACCTGAGGCCGGGTCACGATATGACCTCTTCCATTGAAAAAAACATGGGAAAAGCTGTGTTATGATCTAAAAGTCACAAAAACTATTTCAAATCCCCAGCCTACTCAAAGAACGTTCTTCGACAACCATTCACTGATCCCATGGGACATATTTGCTCTTTGACCTCTCCGAGGTCACCCATGGTCACCAGGGGTCAAAAACAGTTTTTGACAATAACTTTGGACTGAATTAAGCTAGAGCGCTGAATCAAACATCATCGTGTATGTCTGGTCACTGGCGCTTTCGTTTTATATACGGCAAGGTCACTTTCTGACCTTTTGTGACGTCAGGTCATATTAGGTCATGAGGTGACCTCTGGAGGTCAAACCGCTGGCGGGAGTTCATTACGTTTCACATAGCGAGAAAAGGTTTGGCATTTTCCTATCAAATGTACCTACTCTACCAGATCTCAATAGCTCTAATGGCATAAGAGTTATGCCCAGTTTTCTTAAGCATTGCATATTTGATTGGAAATGCTTATCGTGACCTAACTTGACCTCTGGAGGTCAAACCATTGACCTGAGCGCTTAAAAATGCGAAGTATTTTCTTACTGAACCCACGAAACCTTTCTAATGCACTTTGCAGATTTGCGCTAACCCCCCATATTTTCGGAGTTAGAGGGGGCATCGATCCCCCTCCCCGGTGGGCGAAGGTGGCACCGGACTCCAGTGGGGCGCGGGTTAACGTGCGCACATTGGAGGAGGTCCTTAAGTGCCCGCCACCTATTTTTCTGAAGTGGCCGGAGAACTGTTTGCCGCCGGAAAACACTACTCGGCCACATTTGAGAGAATTTATGAGCGTGTCGATTGGTGAAAGAATTGTGAAAATCGGCCAAAGATTGTTTGATTTATAGACTTTCAAAGCCAGAAATATGTTTTGAGACCGTCGAGATCGCGTGGTCGCACCTGTTCGCCAGCACTGTGGACCGAGTGGTGACGTCACAACGCCATATTATCAGGTTATATGTCAAGGCCAACCCACATGAAGGGCACAGTCAAAATATTGTGCTATGAATTTACATTGTAGACTACTCAAGACCAATTTTAAGGTCGCAGGTCAAGGTCAACGGTCTTTTTCAAGGTCAAACCTTCATTTCCCGCCCAATGGCTGCAATAATGCCAGTTATATTGTACGTTATTGGGAATATGTTACACTATTCTGTCCAAGGTCATTGACTTAGAATGACCATGATCTCAAAATTTCCGAGATCATTGTGTAGGACCTTTGCTCTATGATGTTAGTCCGCTTTTATTGTGTTCCTATTTTTTAGCATAACTACGGCATTTCCCATTAGTCTGCAGCACGGCTCAGATTTGCCTCTAACGACCTCGTTTGACCTTGGAAGATATTAACCGTGTTAAGCCGTCCCCTCTAGTCGAATATTGTACTGTTTTTTTGCACGGGCAGCCGGCTGTACAGCCTCTGACACGATGGGTGTGCTGCTCGTTACGTTGCGTTGTATGCCCTCCGAACGGATGTGGCAGCCTCAGGCATGTGTTCTGCTGCTGTTTGGACGGGTTGTACTGGTGGGCTGCCAGAGAGCAGAGCCGCGGTGCTGGCCGGCACGTGCAGCTGTCGGCGGAGCTCTCTCGCCGCCACCCCCGCTCTGTGCCTGCTTTGGCCGTTTTTGTGCGGTCCCATTGGCACAGCCAGCGAGGCTGCCGCCGCAGCGGCGGCACCGCCTCCGGTCGCTGCCTCATTCGCACCATGCAGCCACACCAGCGCCGTGGATCGGTGGCACCGTGGATCGGCGACGCCGCCCATCGGTGACGCCGCCCATCGGTGGCGCCGCCCATCGGTAGCGCCGCCCAACGGTGACGCCGTGGATCGGCAACGCCGCCCGATCGGCGACGCCGTGGATCGGCAACGGCGTGGATCGGTGACGCCGTGGATCGGCAACGGCGTGGATCGGCGACGCCGCCTATCGGCGACGCCGCCCATCGGTGGCGCCACCGGATCGAGTCCGGGTCTAACTGATGCCGGCTCAGCGCACGCCTCACCACCCTGATTTGTCTCTGTCGTGCTGTTTTGTTATTGATTTTGTGTTTTTTAATGACTGCGCTGACTAGTCGAGTAATTAACCCAGTCAAATCTAGGCTATAATTCTGTGATTCTCGCGCCCCCGGTTTGTAAAGGACGCAGTACCTGCGTGTCATTACTGTCTGCTGTTTACGTATATCCTGGAGCAATATCTACGTGTCGTTATTGTCTGCAGTTTACACCTTGGTGCAATACCTGCGTGTCTTTATTGTCTGCAATGTACAATCTGGTGCAGTATCTACACATTGTTGCTGACTGCAGTTTATACCCTGGTGCAATACCTGCGTGTCGTTATTGTCTGCAGTGTACATTCTGGTGCAGTATCTACACATCGTTGCTGACTGCAGTTTATACCCTGGTACAATACCTGCGTGTCGTTATTGTCTCCAGTGTACACCCTGGAGCAGTATCTACGTATCGTTATTATCTGTAGTGTACGCTCTGGTGCAATATCTACACATCGTTGCTGACTGCAGTTTATACCCTGGTGCAATACCTGCGTGTCGTTATTGTCTGCAGTGTGCACTCTGGTGCAGTATCTACACATCGTTGCTGACTGCAGTTTATACCCTGGTACAATACCTGCGTGTCGTTATTGTCTGCAGTGTACACCCTGGAGCAGTATCTACGTATCGTTATTATCTGTAGTGTACGCTCTGGTGCAGTATCTACACATCGTTGCTGACTGCAGTTTATAACCTGGGCAATACCTGCGTGTCGTTATTGTCTGCAGTGTACACTCTGGTGCAGTATCTACACATCGTTGCTGACTGCAGTATATACCTTGGTGGAATACCTGCGCATCGTTATTATCTGCAGTGTACAGCAGTATCTACGTGCCGTTATTGTCTGCAGTTTATACCCTGGTGCATCTGCGCTGTGTATCTGCGCGCAAGCGTTTTGACTGGGATAAAATTGATGTTCAGCTTGTACCTCATAGCATTGTTGCTCCCTCTATACCAAGTTTAGGCCTTCTCAGATAAGCAAGAACCGAGTTTTGACGTAATAAGGGACGGAATTTTTGATGATTTAACATGCTCCTGCCTTTGTACGTGCCACGAGCATTGCCAGAACCCCACCCATCTCCAATGTCTTCTCTCAGTAATCGATTTCATCAGGCTATTACACGGTGAACATCCCGCCAAGGTATGTTGCACCCTTTCAGAGATATAAGCTTTTCGTTGCAAGACGGTCGGGCCGGGCGGGGCCGTGTCGCCGATATGTGAAATTTTACCCATATGTGGGGAGAGACCTCGTGGGCGTATTGAAGGTTAACGAGGCGAAAAACACAATAACGTTGAGCTTAGTGGTCTAGCTGATTTTGGTAAAAAGTCAACAACCGCACCAATGGGCCTCCGATCCACCTTCGCCCCATGGCGGGGGGTGGTCTAACATCCCTCCCTCGATATCGGCTTATATGCGAAATAACGAAAAACGTCAAAGCTGGCATGAAGTCCGAAAGAAATGATGAAGAAACTATATCGGTCACTTTTTGGCTCAGGTTTATGTTGCGGTTATCACTGGTCAAAGAATGCGAGAGTTTATGATTTTCTGATTAGTAAGAGTCACGTTTCAGGTGTCATTTGATTCTTCTCGCTCCGGCAAATCGAATGTTTTATAGTGTGACTATACCGAAAATATGAAAGCCTTTTCAAGATAACCTGCGAAGTTATTGACCCAAGTCTGAAAACTTGCTCAAGCAGCTCCTGATGACATCTCAGAGGTGGCAGGTCCAAACTTGCAACCTCACTCTAGATAGTGAGCTAAGATACTACTCTTTTTTTAAGAAAAAAATTCTCAGCTGCCTATACAAAAATAAACTTTTTCTTAACACGTGCATGGACGTTGCATTCTAAGCCACCTCCGCATTGATGGGGGGGGCGGGCATCCCGCCCCTCTAAGATCTGAATAATCACGCTAGATAGCGAAAAATGGTAAATGGCGTTGGGTGGCCCATCCATTTATGTATAGAAAACATTTGAACTATTTTTTGTCGGGACATTTAAGGGCACTAGAGTTCAAGCCATGCCACCATAGGGATAGCATTTAGATGAAGGTTTTCAGTCATTACATCTGAAATGGTAAATATAGGGTAAAACAATCTAGACGAATGGAATCCTCGCAGCAAGCCAAATCAAATTATATATATGACCCGGCTAGGTCAAACCAGGTCAAATATAGGTTTTGACCTGACTTGTGTCAGGTCAAGGTCGAAGTAGGTCATTATGTAAGGACCATCACAGACCATCACCTATATCATTATGATACATCGTAGCCGCATATATATTTATATATCATAGCATATATCATTTATCACCCCATATATCACAGCATATATCATAGCCGCCCCGGTAGCTCAGTTGGTAGAGCGTTGGGCTCCGGCCCGCTGCTCAGAAACATGCGGTGTCAGCGCATGTTCAGGCTGGGGATCGGTTCCCCTGAGACGCTCCGGCGCTCAATAGTTTGCCCGATGTAGGTCGGCTGGCAACTGACTGGTGAGAGGGTGACCTGAACGGGGCGGCCGTCTCTGGGCTTTGTAGGATGTTAAACCGTGGCTTCTAAATTAACCCTTCATCGTGGGAGTTGCTCGTTCGGGTGGTGGGGCCGGGGTCTCTGTCACAAGTCCCTCGAGGACTTAAGTAAAACTCCGACTCCCAACAGCCAAACGAGGAACAACTTGGACAAAAGTATTAAAAAATTAGAACTGCAAGAATAAGGCAAACTTAATGCCGTTAGAATAAATGTTCTACTACCATCCATTACGTAGTTATTTAGTTTTAAACCATTTTCCCGTGTATTTCCAAAAGAAAGGTCATGAGTCATACCTGACCTTAGGTCATCGATATAGAAAATACCGGAACATATTTCGTAGAACTCGGTGGGCCCATAAACTTTTTGAGGTGAGATCACTTGACCTGCACTGATGAGCTGATCTGACATGACTTAACCTTAAAATGTTTTCAAAAGTTGTAAAAATGATCAGAGAAAAGGTGTAAAAATGAACAGAGAAAAGGTATGCAAGTACGACGGTGCTACGCTTCGCCATGTTTGTTATATCTCCAAAAACCTCGGGGGGGACTGGATAGCCGCCCTCCCCACGCCAATGCGCGTGTTGAGGCCAGTTTTCGTTTCCTGTGATTTTTAAAAGAGAAGATATGCTAAAAATTATTTCCATGCCTCTCCAACCCATATCTAACCCCAGGTTTTTGCTATAAAAATCCCATTACCTTCACGGTTTATACTCGGCGGGTCTATATCAAGGATAAGGTGTGCCTGGTACCGTAACCGCTTTCAAACTTGAGGGTATGTCCAAACAGGGGTGTAGGAACCGTTTGAAAAGTGGGGGCCAACCTGGAGGGGGGCACCTCAAGGAAAGCCCGCAACCCAGTGGGGCCCATAAATACGAACAGTTAATACCGCTGTCATTTCGTGTCAATAAGCCACGGATGAACACCGGACATACTTGGTATCTCCATAGATGACTTCGCTTGCTCTTTCCCAGCGTTTCCTTTCATTGAATAGCTTTGTGGTGATTTTTTGTAGTGAAAAACAGCCGCCCTCATCACGCCTGTCGATGGCCGGGGCACGGCTGCTGGTTGGTGTATTCTTACTCTGGGTTGGGAGCGGTCTGACCTGGAGTTTGAATGGGTCCAGTTTTCGGGACCCATCTGGAAGTACTCGGGCGCTAGCTAGCTCTAATCAAGACGGAACAGTGGCGTTGGTACCAAGATATAGAGAATTGATTACGCTACCAAATACGGGCCACTTTATATCCGTGCCCTGCAATGTTCCCTAGGCTATTATGTCCCTAGGCTATAAATGGGCATCTTCTCGCTGTGCGGCTTGTATTCTTTGGATTTTGATGAAATTGGTGTGTTGTATGTTAGATAGGTGGTTTTTCAATACCCGCGGGAGAGGATAGAACCTTACATGTAAAGCCAAAAGTAATCAATATATTTTCACTCATATGAGTGGCCATATCCAGATATGTTGCATACTGGCTGCCACCGGGTCATGAAGTGTAGCCAATCTATTTTCCCCTCAGAATATTACATCTTTCAACATTGCATGAATAAACACGTACGAAACAGACGTTTTGAAATAGCGAACGCTTCAAACATACTGAGACATCAAACACCAGCTTGGACAGGGGCGGTCGCAGGAGCGTCGTGCATCGGCGGTCGCAGGAGGGGCCACGTCGGGGAAAATATAAAAAGTGTTTTTTTTTTAGAAAATCGGCCAAAATTTCGCCTATTTGGGGCCATAGTCCTTCCCCCTCTCCCACTCTGCGTCTGCCACTGACCCAAGAGACCCTAGATCAGCTTAGGAGACCCTGGACTGACTCAGGGATCCCTAGGACCCTTAAACTAGCTCAGGGCTTTCATGACCACTTGGGGGTGCGTGACTCAGTGTGAGAGCGCCTGTCGCCTGAGCCTCAGGTCCCGGGTTCAAGTCCCGGCAGAGCCTCAGAGCCTCTGAATGAGTTGATCTCATCCCCATAATCCCTCCCAACAGGGTGAGAGTTGGTGACGCCGTATAACCCTGGCAGTTGGTGCGTCGTCAAACCCCATCAATTATTGTCATAACCAGCTCAGTTCATCCATGACCAGCTCAGCTCCCCCATGACCAACTCAGGGCCCCCAAGACCAGTTCAGGGTGCCCTCCAGAGCCCATATCAGCTCAGAAGGCCCCTGATCGGCTCATGGACTCCAGGCCCGCCCAGCGCTACCAAATCATCTTAGAGGCCCCCCGGAGCCCAGACTATGGCTCAGAAACCCAAATCAGGCAGCTCAAGGGACCCAGACTAGTTCATGGGTCCCGAGATCAGCTTATTAACCCGCGCCCCACCGGGGTCGGGTGCCATCTTCGCCCCACAGGGGGCATGGATGGCACCCTCTAACTACGAAAATATGGGGGTTAGTGCAAATCTGCAAAGTGCATTAGATAGCTCGTGTGATTTCAGTAAGGTTTTACTTGGTATGTTTAAGCACTCAGATCAATGGTTTGACCTCCAGAGGTCAAGTTAGGTCACAGTAGGCCATTTCTACTAAAATATGTAATGCTTAAGAAAACTGGGCATAGCTCTCATGCCATTAGAGCTATTCTAATCTGGTAAAGTACATTTAATAGGAGAATCCCAGGGTTTTTTCACTTTTTGGAACATAATGACCTCCCGCCAGTGGTTTGACCTTCAGTGGTAAGTAACCTCGTGAGCTAATATGACCTAAGGTCACGAAAGGTCAGAAAGTGACCTTGCTGTATATCAAATGAAAGTCTGTGACGAGACATACACGATGCCATTTGACTCAGTGCTCAAGCTTGATTAGGTAAAAATTATCGTCAAAATACTGTTTTTGGCCCGTGGTGACCTGTGATGGCCTCGTATAGGTCAAAGGGCAAATATGGCCCATGGGGTCCGTGAAAGGATGTCCATGAACGCTTTTCTGAGGAATCTGAGCATTTTCAATCATTTTTGTGACTTTTAGATCATAAGACAGCTTTTCCCATGTTTTTTTTTCAATGGGAGAGGTTACCTCGTGACCTGACCTCAGGTCACGAAATCGAAAAAATCCCGGACATACATTGTGTAGACCCTGGAGGGGTCATGGAGTGTAGGAAGTTTCAAATTGATTGGCGTAGAAATGTAGCTCTTATAGAGCTCAAAAGTTAAATGAGGTGACCTTGGTTGATCTCGCCTGGTGACCTGACCTTGTATGACCTGGGTATACAAATTTCAGGGTTGGTGTGAAGATGATGGGGTGAGAGGTAGGGCCTTCAACTGCGGTGCTGCGCCTCGTCGTTTTCCTGTTATTCCGAAAAACCTCAGGGGGTCATCGATGCCCCCGACCCCGGTAGGGCGAGGATTAAGGGACTCCACATAAGCACAGGCCCCTAGAAGCTCCTCGGCACAGGGGTTCCCTTATTAGCTGAAGGAACCAGGGACCGAATCAGCTCAGGGGCTCCCAGATCGTCTTATATGGGGTCTCAGAACAGCTCAAGGAGTCCGATCAAGCTCGTGGATCCCAGCTAAGCTCAGTGACCCCAGAACAGTTCAGGGGCCCCAGACTAGCTCAGGGCCCCAGTTCAGCGCAGATTGCCCTAGATTAGCTTTGAGGGCTTAGCTCAGCTCAGGGGCTCCCAAGTCGGCTAATATAGGGTCTCAAATCAGTTCAAGGGGCCCATTCAATCTCATTGGGCACATATAGCCTCAGCAGCTGACGTGCCCTAAAACCCCAATCATCATCGTCATCCATTCAATCTCACGGCCCCGAGCTCAGCTTGGGGCCCGTGAACAGTTTATTAGTCCCCAGACGAGCTCAGATGCCCCAGTTAAACACAGCAGCACACAGATTAGCTAAAGGGGTCAGCTTAGCTTAGGACTCCAGCTCAGTTTAGGGGGCCGCAGGTCGGCTTCCATAGTATCTCAAAATAGCTCAAGGGGCCTATTTAACACGCGCATTGACGGGGGCGGGTACCCGCCCCCCTCGGGTTTTTCGGGGACAGCAGAAAAACGGCGGCGCGTAGCGCTGCCGCCTTTTTCCTCATCATTTTTACAGCTTCTGTGAAAATTTTAAGGTTAGGTCATCTCAGGTCAGGTCACCAGTACAGGTCAAGTGACCTGACCTCAAAAAAAGTTTAAGATAGCATAAGTCGGAGCAGGGTGAACTTATCCGATTGTAAACCCATATCACATAATGGGCCCACCGAGTTCTCTAAAATATGTTCCGGTATTTTTTATAGCCGTGACCTAAAGTCAGGTACGAGGCATGACCTCTCCGTTGGAAATACATGGGAAAATGGTTTTTACTGTATAACTCAGTAACGTAAAGTGATACGGCGTTTCTTTTAGCTTCATTAGACTTGCCTTGGCTTTGCGGTTTTAATGATATGCATTTTATATAATTTGACCCTGACCTGACCTCAGGTCAGGTCAAATCCTTGATTTGACCTAGCAAGGTCAAATTATATATCATTCGATTCGGCTTGCCGCGAGGATTTATATAGTTCAAGCCGTTTTGCTCTATTTTTATTTGTTCAGATGTAATGGCCGAGAAAAACTTGATTTACATGTTATCCCTATTACGGCATGTTTTGACATCTGGTGACCTTTAAATGTGACCTGACAAAAAAATGGTTCAAATATTTTCGATGGAGAAGTGGATGGGCAGCCCAACGCCGTTTACCGTTTTTCGCTACCTACCGTGTTTCTCGAGATCTCAGGGGTGGGGCGTGTACCCGGCCCCCCCTCGTCAAAGCGAAGGTGGCTCAGACCCCCGTCAATGCGCGTGTTAAGCACAGTGGGAGGAGCAGGAAAGCACGGGTCCCAGACCAGCTCAGGGACCGCCCAGTTCATCACAGGGGTCCAGGATTAGCATAGGGCCCTGATCAGCTTTTGGGGCCTAGCTCAGCTCAGGTGTCTCCAGGTCAACTGATTTGGGCCTGAGAACAACTCAAGGGACCATTCAAGCTCACGGCCCCCAGCTCAGCGCAGTGACTCTAAAGCATTTCAGGGGACCCAGACCATATCAGGGGCCCCAGTTCCGCACAGGGGTCCCCAGATTAGCTCATAGAGCATCAAGAGCCAGTTCATGGGCTCCGAACAGCTCAGGGGGCCCCAGATTGACTGATAAGACCTCAAATCAGCTCAGGGGCCCAGGTGAGCTTAAGAGGTTTGCTAGACAAGGTATCGGGCGCGTTTGAATTTCACGTTTTATATTACAGTTGCCGATATTTTTCATAACTGTTGCGAGGCCCACCATTGAAAAATGTGCGGGGCCAATGGTCCCCCTGCCCCTCCCCCCGTTCCTGCGCCTATGTGTTCAAAACAACCCTCCACTAGGTCGAGGGCTGATATTATAATAATTTTTTAGGCTTATCGACGCACCAACTGCCGGGATCATATGGCGTCGCCAACTCTTTCCCTGTTGGAAGGGTTTTTCGGGGAGCCAGCTTGGTCCTTATTCAGGGAAGCCGCCGGGCCTTGAACCCGGGTCGGCTGCGTGGAAGCCAGCTACGCTGACCACTCTACTACCTTACGGGTCGTGACCCCTGGTGACCTATGATGACTTCAGATACGAGTACGTCCGGTGGCAAATATTGCTCCTGTAATCTGTAAAAGGGTGATAGTACGTGTTTTTAGTTATTTCATCTCTTTAATAGTTTTTGTGACTTACAGCATACCTAGCATGTATATTTCCCATGGTATTACAATGGGTGAGATCACCTTATGAACTTACTTTTGCTTATCGAAAAAGAACCTACATTTTCTAGACCTTGAACGGATTTTCAAATGTAGGTTTCAAATCGATCGCTGAAAACATGTAGGTATGGTAGATTGCAAAATTTGAAGCGGGTTCACCTCCTTTGGTGCCCTGATCTAAAATGATCCGGAGATAACGTTTCTTTGGTTGTTGGGGAAATGGTAATGTAAGTAGATGAGCTTTGATCAAAAGTGTTCCCCTCGGCCGTTTTTCCATCATCCTTGAAAAGCTAAGGCGACATCAATGACCCCTGCCGGCGGGAGGAGGGTTAGGACGATGTCACCTTAGGCGGCATCAGTGGCCCCTGCCGACGAGAGGAGGGTTAGGACGATGTCACCTTAGGCGGCATCGATGGCCCCTGCCGGCGGGAGGAGGGTTAGGACGACGTGACCAGTGTGCCTTCAGGTGGAGTTCAACCGCCTGGTGGTCTTTGTTGTAGTGTGCTTTGTGTAGTCTGACAGTGTGCTGTGTGTTGTCAGAGAGCTGGACCGCCTGGTGGTCTTTGTTGAAGTGTGCTTTGGTGTAGTCTGACACAGTGTGTTTTGTGCCTGCAGATGGAGCTGGACCGTTTAGTGGAGCAGGGGATGCGACAGGGCAACTGCGCTGGCGGCTCCAACATCTCAGACATGCTGGGCATGGTCCGCGCCGGCCCAGTCACTAACAACGGTCAGTACACGCGCTGTTCCCAAAACTGAGGCCGTGCCTTCTGCGCTGAGTCCTGTGAAGAACTGGAGTCGCCGGCACTCGGAGGGTCTGGCGCTCTTGTGCGCTTTCCTTCTGCTCTGTCTGTCCTTTGGATGAAGCTGCTCCAGCAAGGTCGTTCTTCTTCGTCTTCTTATTTCTGTTTCAGTCGGTCTCGCCTATATTTAGGTCTCCTGGAGGCTGGTCCTCCGGATAAACCGGCCAACTGCACCAGGTTCTTCAGTAGAATTGTGGACACAGACTGAGTACGTTTGTTCTTGCACCTTGGTGTTTTGGACAATCGCACCTATGGCCAAGCGTTCCGTGCCTTTTTGGACATTGCAGACATCACAGACGCCAGCTGTCCCCGGTCTTTTCCAGCTGAGCAGGGCTGCTTGGAGTTAGGGGCATGGTTCGCTCTAGCTGGTGGAGGGCGACCCGTTGTCTGCGGCTCCGGCTCCCCTCGTCTTCGAGGGCTTGGCTCCAGGGTCTGGGTGATGCGGGTGGTCCGGTTGCACCCTAGTGCTGTATGTACCCCGCTTCATTGTTTGTTACAGGATCTATTTATTGCGGATTTTGGGCTGTGGAAGGCAATTAGTGGGGCTTGTTCTGGTCTTCTAGTTTGGTGTCTTCCTTGGTCTCATTCTGCCCTTCATTTTCTCTTACTCCCTCGTGACCTGGGTGCCATAGATGCTGGAGGTTTGTACCTTTGCTTTGTAATTGCGCCATGGAGTCCCAGGTTTCGACCATTGTGTCAGGTTGTGGTTGCCATGGTCCTTTTTATGCGTTCCAAGAGAGAGATTGTGCCTGTATAGATGCGGATGGTATTGATTTATTTGCGGGAATTAATAATGTCAATATGAGCCTCGAGGAGAGCTATCTGCGCTGTCCGACAGGAGCTTGGGAGGTCTTCTACGGGATGCTCCAATTCCTGTGATGTCGTCCGTTTGTTTTCTTCCAGACGATTCTCGCGCCACTTGGCCGGAGCCTGCCTTAGAGGATCCGTCCGTGAAATGTACAGCATTTGGGGCGATGAGTATTGATAATTTTTGGGCTTATCGACGTTCCAACTGCCAGGACCATGTGGAGCCGTCAGGTCTTTCACTGTTGGAAGGTTTCCTCAGGGTAGTAGAGGACTTTCTCGGGTTTTCTCGGGAGCTAGCTTGCTCTTTGTTCAAGGAAGCCGCTGGGACTTCAACCGGGGTCGGCTGCGTGGAAGCCAGCTTGGCTGCCCACTCCACTGCCGCGCCCCCTGTGGCTGGGAGTACTCCCGCTATCTATTCTTACTTCAATCTTCTTTTATTTGGGCCGTCTGTTTTTCACGATTTCCACGCTGCATCCGTATTTATGGAGATAGAGCCTGATGCTTAGGCGTCCCATGGTGCCTGCGCCGTGCATCGCGAGCTTTCGCGGAGAAGAGTCATCAGGCCCCCTCTAGGCTAGTCTAATAAGCCTGCGGCTTCCAAGCATATCGTTGATGTACTGGAGGATTGGTGGGGCTGTGTGTTGCTTCAGTTTCCACTGCCGGGATGTTGGTAGAAATTCTCTGGATTCTCATATGGTATCGTACCCCGTTGTTCTGCGATTGGGGAGTTCGATGTGGTTTTGGCCTCAACCATGAGGAGCGAGGGGTGCCCATTTTATCATAACTCCCGGGATTACAAAATAGTCCACCAGATATCCATTATTTGGTCTAAAAGCTACTCATAATTCGGCGTTCGTTTGGTCTCGCTTCTCAGGAGGTGCGACCCCCGCGTAGGTTGCCATGGTGAAAGGCGTGTTTCATTGTTTGTGTTTGCATGTGGCAGCTCTGAAGTCGTTAGGGGCGAGTGACCTGGCCTGCTTTACTAGTGATTTTAGGAAATTGGTGGTGAGTGCTTAGTGGGTTTCGTATCTCTCCTCTTATTTAATCCATTTGTTCTCGATTTGTGATGGTGGTCAATGATTGTAATCTCGTCTTTCGTCCGTTCTTTCAGTCTCCTAGATTTCCGAGTTCCTGGTATGTTGTCCATATTTGGTAATGCAGTGGGCCCTTGCCGCTCCATCATCAGATGTTACGGCGCAAATCACCCCTGGTGTTGTTGGTGCGGCTTGACTCTTTTTAAGCATTTAGCTGACCGTCCCCTGTTGACCGGGGGCCAGCCACTTCCTTGCCTGTCTTCTTGCTGGAATTTGTGGTGCAGTATTTTGGGTTGCTAGGACAGACAGACAGACAGCCAGTCATATATTATTCCAAATTCACATTTAATTATCATAAATGAATGCGATTGGTACAAAGGTGCAATTAATGCACCTATCCATGGCACCGCTTGCAGATAAAAAGAAAGCGTGTAGCTTTCGCCACCGAGGGACCCCACGCCACCCCGACCACAGGGGAAAATAATACTTCGGTAAGGCACGAATTCTTAGGCAGTGGGCTGGCAAACAATTATCAATTTTCCGCCGTGCGCCATACTAGACATTTACGCAGCGTAAGAAACCCGTGGAACTTTTACGCATTGTCATAAATATCACGTAAATACACCCATTCCTGAATCAAATAACATTTTCATCCATTTTTAACACTGTTGAAAGTTACCTATGAGTTCAAAGTAGTCCCATCTAACGTTACGGATTTTTGCACACTTAATACCAAAAAGTCTAGGAGAAACGTAGAGGACTTCGACTGGTTCGCCCTGAATGTTTTGCTGACGATACGGCCGCTCTGCTCTACGTATATTTACGTTATGTATTCTGGGGTGGAAAACTTCGCATTTGGCCGCAATTTCCAAATTTTACGGCGTGGTTTCTCGGCGCAAATAAAAATTTCTTTCCCCCTGCCCGACCATTGGCTCAGACGTAAAAATGTTAGGTAGCACCAACAGCGGTGCTCACTTGATTCCAGCAACGGCTATACCACACCACACCGCTCCGTGCCGCGCCTCCACCGCCAGCAGCACCGCCCAAAAACCGCACAGCTGCCACCGCCAGCAGCACCGCCCAAAACCGCACAGCTGCCACCGCCAGCAGCACCGCCCAAATACCCCAACGCCACCCCAGCGTGCCGCCCGAAAACCCAACTGCCAGCCAGCACACCCCAAAAACGCACAGCTGCACGCCAGCAGCACCCCCAAAAACCACATGCCACCGCCACACACCGCCCAAAACGCAACTGCCACCGCCAGCAGCACCGCCCAAATACCCCAATCTGCCACCGCCAGCAGCACCGCCCAAAAACGCCCACTGCCACCAAGCAGCACTGCCCAAAACTGCAAGCTGCCACCACAAGCAGCTTGCCCAAAACGCCAGCGCCACCGCCAGCAGCACCGCCCAAAACGCACAGCTGCCACCGCAAGCAGCACTGCCCAAAGCTGCAAGCTGCCACCACAAGCAGCTTTGCCAAAAACCGCCCAGCTGCCACCGCCAGCAGCACGCCCAAAACGCACAGCTGCCACCGCCAGCAGCATGCCCAAAACCGCACAGCTGCCACCCCAGCACACCGCCCAAAACCCACACGCCACAAGCAGCACTGCCCAAAGCTGCAAGCTGCCACCACAAGCAGCTTTGCCCAAAACGCCAGCTGCCACCGCCAGCAGCACGCCCAAAACCGCAAGCTGCCACCGCCAGCAGCACCGCCCAAAAACCGCCCAGCTGCACGCCAGCAGCACCGCCCAAAAACCCCACTGCCACCGCCAGCAGCACCGCCCAAAATGCAACTGCCATCGCCAGCAGCACCGCCCAAAAACTGCACAGTTGCCACCGCCAGCAGCACCGCCCAAAACGCAAGCTGCCACCGCAGCAGCACCGCCCAAAACGCAACTGCCACCGCCACTGCACCATCAAAAACTGCAAGCTGCCACCGCCAGCAGCACCGCCCAAAAACGCACAGCTGCCACCGCCAGCAGCACCGCCCAAAACTGCAGCTGCCACCGCCAGCAGCACCGCCCAAAAACTCACAGCTGCCACCGCCAGCAGCACCCCCAAAACTGCACACTGCCACCGCCAGCACACCGCCCAAAAACTGCAAGCTGCCACCGCCAGCAGCACCGCCCAAAAACGCCCACTGCCACCGCCAGCAGCACCGCCCAAAAATGCAACTGCCACCGCCAGCAGCACCGCCCAAAACTGCAAGCTGCCACCGCCAGCAGCACCCCCAAAAACTGCAAGCTGCCACCGCCAGCAGCACCGCCCAAAAACTGCACAGCTGCCACCGCCAGCAGCACCGCCCAAATACCACACAGCTGCCACCGACAACTGCACCGCCCCGAAAACCGCACAGCTTCCAACGCCAGCAGCACCGCCCAAAAACCCACAGCTGCCACCGCCAGCAGCACCGCCCAAAACTGCACAGCTGCCACCGCCAGCAGCACCGCCCAAATACCCCACAGCTGCCAACGCCAGCAGCACCGCCCAAAAACCCCACAGCTGCCACCGCCAGCAGCACCGCCCAAAACCCGCACAACTGCCACCGAAAACACCGGCCCGCCCCGAAACCCGCACAGCTGCCACCGACAAAACAGGCCCGACTCGAAAATCGCACAGCTGCCACCGACAACACCGGCCCTCCCCGAAAATCGCACAGCTGCCACCGACAACACCGGCCCTCCCCGGTACCTACTAATCGGCGAGTGTGCGAGGGAGAAAAAAACTACTGCTTGAACCGCTGTGTATTGTGGATGAACTTGTGTACGCTGCATGCAACTTTCAACTCTGGTTATCCAATAATAAACCGAGGCTATTGAGCAGGATTGAGATTTTTCTTGCGTTAGCTAAGTTTGCAAAGTTAGAGTTTAAATTTTTGCTCGATAGACTTAAACATAGAACGTTTTTACGCGTGTTTCGTACATTGAAGGAGATAATGAACAATGCAATGGTTTCGGTGTTGTGGCCACAATGGCAAAGAGAGGTGTTTGCTCTTAATCTTGTTGATAGGGAATTTTTGCTTTTTGACCCAAACCAACAGTATTTTGGTGTCGGTGGCATCCCTTATCGACTTACTATTATTTTCTTAAACTGATTTCTCGGTGCAACAGTTCGGGCCCGCTTAGAAGCATCGTTCCAAAGATTGATTGCCGACGGGATGAAATAATTTTCATAAGCTAGCGTTTTGTATGGGGGTTTTGTCCTATCTGAGTTTCGTAGAGCTATAGTGGTTTCGCTCTGCCTGATTCCTGGTATTATGTTTTGAATGAAACGAGGGACTATTGGATTATGTAGCAATGAATGGAAAAATTGTACTTTGTGGATGTTGCACATAGTGTTTAGTGTTTCCCAGCCTAGTTCCAATATCCAGCTGTCAGATGAGCTGCGGGGAGGGTACCTGTCACAAATCTTGCAGCCGGGTTTTCAAGTCGTTCAAGTCGAAGTATGCCATGAGTCGTTTTGTTGTCTCCCGTAAATAATGTCGCAGTAATCAAACTGAGGCCGTATATTTATTTTTACAGACAGGACTCCACGGTATTTCACATTATGTTTACCGCATAAATGCGCCAGGGCTAAAGATTCTACCAGATTTCCTGGCGAAGTACAAACCGTCAAACGCCAGGATAACAACCAGTGCGCCGCAACCACGCTTACCCACCGCACTGCTTGCCCAATTCACACAATACAATGCCGGGCAGCAAACATTCCGCCAAGGAAACAGGGGCGCGCCTGCAGCCGGTCCACAGCCAGTCTACGGAGCGCACCTCTGTCCCCGGATCTCAGCCGCCGACCGGCCTCGGCCGCCCCGTCAGCGGGCCACCACGCATGCGCACCACGGCGCCGACCCCGCCCGGCGGCACGCGCCCACCGGCACCGCAGAGACGCCCGTCTGCAGGAGCGTAACACCGTCACTGCAGGGGCGTATCACTGTCCCTCCTCACAAAAAATTCGACCTCGAAAATGTAAACAAACCAAACAGCCCTCGAAAAAAACGAATAACAACATGATACACTGGTTACGCCTGATGCTTACTCACTGACTAAACACTACGGATGCAAAACAGTCCATAACAACAACGAATGCAACAACTGCGTCAACCGCACACCGGATGCACGTGTGGCAGTGGCGTCCGCACGGCAGGCGCCACTGCCACACTGTACCCTGACGTGGGCAGGCGCCACTGTCACACTGTTCCCTGATGTGGGCAGGCGCCACTGTCACACTGTACGGTGACGTGGGCAGGCGCCACTGTCACACTGTACGGTGACGTGGGCAGGCGCCACTGCCACACTGTATCCTGACGTGGGCAGGCGCCACTGCCACACTGAACGGTGACGGGGCAGGCGCCACTGCCACACTGAACGGTGACGTGGGCAGGCGCCACTGTCACACTGTACGGTGACGTGGGCAGGCGCCACTGTCACACTGTACGGTGACGTGGGCAGGCGCCACTGCCACACTGAACGGTGACGTGGGCAGGCGCCACTGTCACACTGTACGGTGACGTGGGCAGGCGCCACTGCCACACTCTACCCTGACGTGGGCAGGCGCCACTGCCACACTACCCTGACGTGGGCAGGCGCCAGTGTCACACTGTACCCTGACGTGGGCAGGCGCCACTGCCACACTGAACGGTTACGTGGGCAGGCGCCACTGCCACACTGTATCCTGACGTGGGCAGGCGCCACTGTCACACTGTACGGTGACGTGGGCAGGCGCCACTGTCACACTGTACGGTGACGTGGGCAGGCGCCACTGCCACACTGTATCCTGACGTGGGCAGGCGCCACTGCCACACTGAACGGTGACGTGGCAGGCGCCACTGTCACACTGTACGGTGACGTGGGCGGCGCCACTGCCACACTACCTTGACGTGGGCAGGCGCCACTGCCACACTGTACGGTGACGTGGGCAGGCGCCACTGCCACACTGTACGGTGACGTGGGCAGGCGCCACTGCCACACTGTACCCTGACGTGGGCAGGCGCCACTGCCACACTGTACCCTGACGTGGGCAGGCGCCACTGCCACACTGTACCCTGACGTGGGCAGGCGCCACTGCCACACTGTACGGTGACGTGGGCAGGCGCCACTGCCACACTGAACGGTGACGTGGGCAGGCGCCACTGCCACACTGTACGGTGACGTGGGCAGGCGCCACTGCCACACTGTACGGTGACGTGGGCAGGCGCCACTGTCACACTGTACCCTGACGTGGGCAGGCGCCACTGCCACACTGTACGGTGACGTGGGCAGGCGCCACTGCCACACTGTACGGTGACGTGGGCAGGCGCCACTGTCACACTGTACGGTGACGCGGGCAGGCGCCACTGCCACACTGTATCCTGACGTGGGCAGGCGCCACTGTCACACTGCACGCTGACGCGGGCAGGCGCCACTGCCACACTGTTCGGTGACGCGGGCAGGCGCCACTGCCACACTGAACGGTGACGCGGGCAGGCGCCACTGCCACACTGTACCCTGACGTGGGTAGGCGCCACTGTCACACTGTATGACGTGTCTGCAGGCGGACAGTGCGTGCAGCCGATCGCTGACCTGCGAGGCTCGGACGCCGCCCAGATGTCCAAGCCGGAGAAGATGCTGCGCTGCAAGCTGGCCGCGCTCTGCCGGGTGATGGACATGTTCGGCTGGGCGCAGGGCGTCTGCGGACACATCACCGTAGGTCATACGCCGCTGGCAGTGAGCCTGGCATTACTCATCTACAGATGGGCTGTGCAGGGATATGAAACGCGTCAGCTTATGTTCAAAATAAATCATATGATAAAGCACTAACGATATTGGTTTTTTGTCGGGACTTTTAAGTATTACCTAGTATTAAACTGCTCAGGAAAATGAAAATTTTCACGTTAAGATAAAACATCAATAGCATGAACACTTAGGTACGTTGGCCTTGGCGTGGTACACCCTTCAGCGTTTGGCCATTTCCATATATGTTGTCAAAAGCACAGTGGCTGCTTGTTGACAGGTGCGTCTGAGCCAGGACCTGGAGCACTTCCTGGTGAACCCATACGGCCTGCTCTACAGCGAGATCACAGCCGCCTCGCTCCTCAAAGCCGACATGCAGGGCAACATCGTGCACGCCAGTAGCTCGGGATTGGGCCTGGGCGTCAGCTACGAGCAGCACGCGGCCGTGCACGCCGCCCGGCCCGACCTGCGGTGTGTGCTGCACGTGCAGGCAGCGCCGGTGGTGACGGTGTCAGCTCTGCGGCTGGGCCTGCTGCCGCTCACCGAGGACGCCTGCCTACTGGGACAGGTGGCGCTGCACCGGCCAGGCCCGGCCGGCGACGCCGACGCCCTGCACCTGCTCACCAGGGACCTCGGCGTGCACAACAAGGTGATGCTGCTGCAGAACCGCGGCGCCCTCTGCTGCGGCGAGACCGTCGAGGAGGCGTTCTTCCTGCTGTCACACCTAGTCGCCGCCTGCAATAACCAGGTGAGAGAGGTGCGGCACAAGCGGCCGGACAGCCGCTGCCACCATTACTTTTGCGCGGGAATTTGTGAAATTGACGTTATAATGTAGGCCTCAATGTTACCTGTTATCAATTTAATCTCTTCAGGCTTTTCCTATTGGTAAGGATGGCTTTCGTATAGGTCACCTGGCAGGCAGCAATAGCGTGACCAGCTACCATCTATCAGCTGACTGGCAGGAATAGCGTGACCAGCTACCATCTATCAGCTGACGGGCAGCAATAGCGTAACCAGCTACCGTCCATCAGCTGACTGGCAGCAATAGCGTCACCAGCTACCATTCATCAGCTGACGGGCAGCAATAGCGTGACCAGTTACCATCTATCAGCTGACTGGCAGCAATAGCGTGACCAGCTACCATTCATCAGCTGACGGGCAGCAATAGCGTGACCAGCTACCATCTATCAGCTGACTGGCAGCAATAGCGTGACCAGCTACCATCCATCAGCTGACTGGCAGCAATGGCGTGACCAGCTACCATCTATCAGCTGACGGGCAGCAATAGCGTAACCAGCTACCGTCCATCAGCTGACTGGCAGCAATAGCGTGACCAGCTACCATTCATCAGCTGACGGGCAGCAATAGCGTGACCAGCTACCATCTATCAGCTGACTGGCAGCAATAGCGTGACCAGCTACCATCCATCAGCTGACTGGCAGCAATGGCGTGACCAGCTACCGTCTATCAGCTGACGGGCAGCAATAAGGCGACCAGCTGCCTGACGACAGGAAGCAATATGGCGAGCTGCCAGGCTGATATGCAGGCGCGATGGGATTGCTGTCTGGACGTGCACTTGATAGGACCACTGGCCCTCTCCCGATGGTGACAGGTTGCCGTTCGGTGACCGCAGAGCCAGGTTGAACTGGTCCACAGGAGCCCCACAGCACTGTCACTCGCTGTACTTGTGTGGATTTGTCTTGAGGATATGTATTTCGGAGCCGATTAGCAGTTAAAAGGTGGTTAGTTGTTTCCCGTTTTGCTCCAGGCCGATGGTAAATATTGCAGATGGCCTGGCTGGGTGCGACAGCCCGGCCATGGATTCTCTGTCGTATAGAGTAGGTAATTTCCTATGAAGGAGCAGCCGCGTCGGTGGCACCTGGCTCCGCCGCTGGCTCGCCGTCGGGCCAACAACTCGTCGGCAGGGGCATTGTTGAGTGGCCGGACCTGAGACTGCGCATGGCACACATTTTCTTAAACCGACAAGTTTGCATAAGCAATGAGCACCGCTAGGCAGATTCGTAGCAAGTGTGTCAGTATGGCAGCGTCAGCATTGTGACGATGCGCTCTGCCTGGTCGAGGCTGACTGCCGTTGGTTCCGATCACGCCGTGCACCCGCCCGCCACACTGCGACATTTTACGCAGTTTTCATTCGTGAAACGCACGCTAACTTCCGTGGAATATATGGCCTGTTGGGATTATTTTTGAGGCCGTCCATTACGCTTTGTGCTGGGAGGCCTGTCTTAGGGGCTAGCTGATAAAACAAAGCTACTTCATGTTCATTAATCCTAGCTATTTTTAAATGCGGTTATCCAAGTACTGGGAAAAGTCTGCGTTCAATGGCGCACATAGCTCAGGTGTGGTGGCCTGACTAGGTGCCCGTTTCACCTGTTAGTTGCCACTGTAGTAAGCCCATCTCAGTGGCAAGCATGATGGAGTTTCGGAGCGTCTTTTGGGAACCGATCGTATACCACCTGCATGCCCTGCCACTGCAGACATTTTTCGCAGCGGACCCGAGCGCAGTGCTTCCTCGCAGCGGACCCGAGCGCAGTGCTTCTTCGCAGCGGACCCGAGCCCAGTGCTTCTTCCTACGGACCCGAGCCCAGTGCTTCCTCGCAGCGGACCCGAGCCCAGTGCTTCCTCGCAACGGACCCGAGCTCAGTACTCTATCGAGTGAAATACCGGGCTGGCAACTGGGGTGCTGGAGCAGCTAACTGGGACAGTCGTGTGGATTTTTTAAGGTTGAAAGGGTATTCTTTCATGGTGAACTTTAGTTTCACAGGGGAGCTGCGGACCTCAACCGACCAAATGCATGACAGGACCGACATGCATCTCCTGTTTTCGTTTTTTTGACGGTCTTGTGATACCCTTGGGCGAAATATTAAACCACCCCTAGCACGAGATCGGTTTTGGAATCACAAATTTAAGTACTGTGTCCTTAAAGTGTGATACATGTTCTGCTCCGGCATTGGCCTTATCAGTCACTGGCGCTGGCCTATTTACATGGCTGCTTCATCCTATATTATCGTAGACGACACATCTCGCTTCAGAGAGCATCCCAGGCCCAGCCAGGACGGATTTTGAACCTCAGTAGGGGGACCGAGCCTCAGGTGGGTGGTATATAACACCTGCTGCTGCTTTAGTGCTCTCCAGGGGGGAGCCATCCCTACGTGATTTTTGGCTGCTTTCTAAGAAATTGGTGTTTCAAAAGTCTTACCAGCAGGCAGTGAAGAAGATGTGGTCAAAGGAGTGCCGCATTCTGGAGAGGGATGGCCAAATAATCTAGCAGAGGTCCCCGGATCCCAGCGGATGGGCGACGAAGAATGGGAGGCGCTGGATAACAGTTAGCCTCTGTCAGATTGGCCTAGAGTAAATTTGAAGGTGCTTGCATCGCACATTTCTTGTGTGTTTTTAAAGGGGTTGAGGGAGCTTTGGCGTCCAAAATCGTCGCCGGACGTCGGTGGGGCGTGGACTCGATGGTAGAAAGGCTGCCCACCTGGGATCATCCCTGGGCCGTAGACAAAATCCAGCGACTAGTGCTGGCGGCACCGTCAGCTCTGAGCCGGCACCGGCGCCGCTGCAGGTGCTGATGATGCCGCTGGGACTGGACAACCTCTCGCTGGTGGACGAGGCTCAGCAACAGCTGGTCTACGAGGAGGCGCGGCGGCCGGCCGCCCGGCCCGTCGCCGACGACGACCAGCCGCCGCGCCACACCTGGCGGCTGGGAGAGCTGGAGTTCGAGGCTTTGATGCGCGTGATGGACAACGCCGGGTTCCGCACGGGCCACCTGTACCGCCACCCGATGCGGGCGGAGCCACCGGCTCACCAGAGCGACGTGGAGTACCCGCCTGCCGCCAGTTCTTATAGCGCAGCCGGCGACGACGTCTTCAAGTACAGGTGAGCTGCTGTAGCCAGGCAGTGATCGCCAGTGTACTGTTTCTGTGGAGCTCTGCACCTCCTCAGTGGGGCCTGCCGACCCTCCTCATAAGGAATAATGCCAAAGAATAATGAAGGCAAAGCAGCGTCGTGAAGTGCCGCCACACTGGGCGCACCAGAGTCAGCAATAAGACGCTACTGAGCACAACAGTGCACTTGTCTTCTTTAACTCCTTGACCATGCATGTAAGCATTCGGTAGGCACTAAACTCGCCGATTTATGCGCAAGATAGGACAAAGCAGCATCTGCTGCCATCAGCCTTGAGTATCCGTCTCTCTGTTCAAACCCAAAAACGTAATTTCCTGACTTCAATTGATCCGAAGAGGAGGTTGACCTGAAAGATATGAGGCCTGGGCCCCTGAATGTTCCTGTTCATCACATACAAGAGGATAATGGCTACAATTACCAGTCAATGCTGCCATCACGAGCTCTATTGAGACGAACTTGTTAATCCACAATAATCAAACAGACATTCTAGGCGGACAAACTGGGCTACGAAACCGCAGCGTTCGTGGGAAACACGGCTTTTGCGCGAGAGTCAGCACACTAGGGAAACTTAAATGGAGGAACTCGAGTAACGTAGGCAAAGTGGACGCTCGGTAACTTACACCGAAATTCTAAAGTTCAAGGTCTTCAACCTTGGCGGTGGTAGTCGTCTTCACGCACTCTGCGAGTCCAAAATTCTAAATTTACTTCCATGGCTCGGCCTTTTTGCCGTTGTCACGACCATCCATTTTCAACTTGAAAACATCTATTGACCCAATACTTGAAATAACCCCCCATTGCTTTGCGAAATTAACGTAACTCACCCTCGCCTAAAATTCTCAAGTCTTCCACTCACCTTTATTGGCGGGCAAAGCTGCTAGGCACCGAACGCCTTATAAAAGTCTTAATTAATCGCTGTGTCGCGGTGCTGTGCGGTTTGATGCTGTGTCGCGGTGCTGTGCGGTTTGACGCTGTGTCGCGGTGCTGTGCGGTTTGACGCTGTGTCGTGGTGCTGTGCGGTTTGACGCTGTGTCGCGGTGCTGTGCGGTTTGACGCTGTGTCGCGGTGCTGTGCGGTTTGACGCTGTGTCGTGGTGCTGTGCGTTTTGACGCTGTGTCGAGGTGCTATGCGGTTTGACGCTGTGTCGAGGTGCTGTGCGGTTTGACGCTGTGTCGTGGTGCTATGCGGTTTGACGCTGTGTCGCGGTGCTTTGCGGTTTGACGCTGTGTCGCGGTGCTGTGCGGTTTGACGCTGTGTCGTGGTGCTGTGCGGTTTGACGCTGTGTCGTGGTGCTGTGCGGTTTGACGCTGTGTCGTGGTGCTCCGCCGCAGTCCGATGCGGAAGACGTTCGGCACCAAAGGGGGAGACCGCACGCGCTGGCTCAACACCCCCAACGTGTACCAAAAGGTGGAGGTGCTTGAGACGGGAACCAATAACCCCAAGTCGATCACAAAGGTCAGTAGGCCCAGTCATTGAGCCGAGCCGGGGAATCGTCTTCCTGTTCTCGGCAAAGCTTGTTAAGAGGCTAACGAATCCAAGTATGTGCTTTGCTTGTGTTTGCCGGTGGCCGTACTTTAACTTCATTTATGTATTTTAATCTTGCCAACAAGCGATTGCAATGCTTTTGAGTCTCGTTTTGTAAGCGTTGCCGTAGGCCAACTAAAATACTTGCATCTTATAGTTCGTTTACTGTTACGATATCATTCAACTGTCCTGCGCCGACCTGGTATGTGTTGCGCGGGCTCTTGCGCATGTTGATGCCACCCTACCAGAGCTTTGTCGGCCCGGTTCGCTGCTGTTTGGCCATAGTGAATGTTGCCGTGCATTGCGCAGTGGGTATCGGATGGTTCGCCATCGCAAGGCAACACGCCCATCAAGGTCGACGCCGCCCTCCAGTTCGTGCCCAAGAACACCAACCCCAAGGAGTTCAAGCAGCTGCAGCAGCAGGTACGCGACCGGTTGTCGGCCGCCAGTGCAGCTGCGCTGGCTGCCGACTGGGCTCTGGGGTTATATGAAAGGGAAACGGGCTAGGGCTGTCGGTGGCAGCTGCGCGCGCACGTGTCGTGAGGTAGCCTTATTTTGCTTACCTCGACAGTTCAGTGGCAGATGTAACTGGATCTCGATTTAATGTTGTGAAACTAATCACGTGACCGTTATCGTTCTGCAGTTTACAGAGAGTTTGTGATTTGTTAACAAATCTGACATCGCTATGTAATTTTTAAATGAAGATGATCTGCATTTAATGAAGACCTGTAAATGTTTAGTGTAGTTGTGCACCTGAATCCGTAGTTGTTCACCGGTATTACCATGTGGCCATTCCCTCTTGGTTGGCTTCTTCCATGCATAGAATATATGCTGGTCCTCTGTGCCTAACCTGGCTGGCCCACATGATCCGTCTCTGACGCTTTTCTGGCTACGCCTATGTATAGCGCCCACGTAAAGGGAAGCCCGCCCTTCACCAATGCAGCACCTAATGTGAGACACTGCGGGCTACAGATCAAGGAAAACCGACGCGGCGGAGGCCTCAGTGCTGGGCCCCAGTCGCACATCCTGGAGGGCGTCTCCTGGGACGAGGCCCGCCAGCTGCAGGAGGCCGCCGAGCAGCGCTCTGGTGGAGACCAGGTAAACACAGCAGAGTCCCGGAGGAGACGAGGTAAACACAGCAGGGTCCCGGAGGCCACCAGGTAAACCCAGCAGGGTCCCGGAGGCCACCAGGTAAACACAGCAGAGTCCCGGAGGAGACGAGGTAAACACAGCAGAGTCCCGGAGGAGACGAGGTAAACACAGCAGGGTTCCCGGAGGAGACCAGGTAAACCCAGCAGGGTCCCGGAGGCCACCAGGTAAACACAGCAGAGTCCCGGAGGTGACGAGGTAAACACAGCAGAGTCCCGGAGGTGACGAGGTAAACACAGCAGAGTCCCGGAGGAGACCAGGTAAACGCAGCAGGGTCCCGGAGGAGACCAGGTAAACTCCAGCAGGGTCCCGGAGGAGACCAGGTAAACACAGCAGAGTCCCGGAGGAGACCAGGTAAACACAGCAGAGTCCCGGAGGTGACGAGGTAAACACAGCAGAGTCCCGGAGGAGACGAGGTAAACACAGCAGGGTCCCGGAGGAGACCAGGTAAACACAGCAAGGTCCCGGAGGTGACGAGGTAAACACAGCAGAGTCCCGGAGGTGACAAGGTAAACACAGCAGAGTCCCGGAGGAGACCAGGTAAACACAGCAGAGTCCCGGATGAAACGAGGTAAACACAGCAGAGTCCCGGAGGAGACCAGGTAAAAGCAGCAACGCTCTGATGGAAACGCAAGCTACGACATATGACATTCGCAATCGGTGCGTTGATAAGCCACAACAGATTTTAAACTAGCGTGATGTAGGGAAGTATTTGCAGTTGAATGACCATTAAATCTGGAGGATTATTGTGGCACGTCGACTGTTTATGCCATAGTACCGGCGATTTTGCTGACTGTCCTTCGTTTTTTGTGTCAGGTGGTGCTGGTGGGTGCGGCGTCGAAGGGCATAATCCAGCGCAACTACCAGCACAACGCCACCGTGTACAAAACGCCGTACGCTAAGAACCCGTTCGACCAGGTCACCGACGAAGACCTGGAGGAATACAAACGCTTTGTCGACCAGAAAAGCCGTGGAACCAGCGGTAAGATATACATGGAGTGCGTGTCATTGTGCTGATAGGCTTTTGCCCGTCGAAATGCTTTTTATTCACTGTGTAGTGATGATGATGTCTGAAATGTGTATCTGGAACAGCGGACAAGCAGTGCTATTTTTTGGTCGTGCAAGAAGAATCAGTAAATCAGTCTTAGGATAGATGTTCCGCATGTTTGTTTTTGGAACAGATGACCACTGTTACTTTTTCATAACATGCATACCTGCTTAAAATAGTTACTGGAACTTTATGTCGAGACTGTGTGCCAGTTTGTGCAAGATAATAGCCGTATTTACGCCAGCGGAAATATTACCGAGCTCAGGGCTGGTCAGCATGCGTGGTGCTAGGGTTGACTTGGGGGGGTGTAATGTGGAAGATGGGCTACAGCATGGATAGCTGTGGTTTTCTTTTGGACTCAACTTCCATCCCTTTAAAGCACCAGATCGAGTTTTATTCTTAAACCCTACTCATCACAGTGCTAGACTTGATTTGTCTACCAAGCGCGCATCAAGCAACAAGGCAATTGGGTATTGATGGCAACGTTGGACATGGTATTCTAACAAGATGAAAGTTAAGTTCAAAAGAAAACAATAGCTATTTGTGCCGCCGTCCAATTTTCCAGCTTGCCCTTAAAAGGTCAGCTCTGGCAACCTGAATGCTGGCCGGCTTCTTCGCAGCGTGAGAATCGCCCTCAATGCCGTTACGTGTAAAAAAGACTAACGTGTGAAATTTAGCATCGCCTTGCTCATACGGTTCACAATGGGCAGCGCATTCCTTAGTCCGCGGGAGACGGCTCTGGCGCCGGCCGGTAAACGCCGACAACAGCGTTTACCGGAAACCTGTCTGGGTAGGCGGCGGCCAGGCGTCCCGGCTCCACACAGGTCCAGCACCGTCGCAGCGCGCGCCGTGCCCCTGGGAACGGCCGCGGCCGACCCTCCGGCCCCTGAGAGCTGCGGGTAGCGGACGTTGCCATCGCTGATGACGGCGCGTGCGCGTGCGACAACACTGGCGAGATCCAGCGCCTCGGCACGGGAGCCAGCGCGGATGAGCTGGCGCGTTGCCTCTGGCAGACCGGAGACGGAAGCGCAGGCGAGTGTGCGGTCCGGCACGCCACCGAACAGGGTGGCCAGCCTGCGGAGGTCGGCCAAAAACACGTCCACCGACTCGCCGGGCGGAGACAGTGGCTGGCGAAGGCGTAAGTCGCCTACTAATCAAGCGCAAACGCGGCGTATAACGCGTGTTTCACGGTCTCAGCAGAGTTTCGCGCAGTAGCCGGGAGCTGTGACCACACGGCGAAAGCTCCACCGGTCAGCCGCAGCGGCAGCAAGACTCCAGCGCCATGCCTCGGTGTTCACAGAGCAGTTGGGCTCGTGTCAGCCACTCCACCACGTCACTGGTCCCGTCGAACTCCGAGATAAGCCGGGCGTCAAACGCCCCCGGTACAGGCTCTGTTGTGCCAGGGCTTCCTTCCATAGCTGCCGGAATAGCTTGTGCAAAGACCGTCCAGTTATCTTGCGAATACCGTGTATTCCGTGTCTCCGATGCCTCAACGCAACCACTAGTCCTCACCGGTCCATCGTTACTTTCCCTCCCTCCTCCGCGCGAATCGTGCCGCAGGATCGCCCGCGCCTCTGTCGCCAATCAGCGTGCGCGCTGCTCCCATCACCCAATCTCCTGTTTCCTCCGCGGCAGTCGCGCCAAACCTCTACCATAATAGACCAATCACCAGCCACTGCAATGGACCAACCCACCAATCAATCTTTGCGGATGACCTTGCGACATGCGCGCTGAACCGTAAACTGCCGGTATGCAATGATGTTCTCCAGCCGACGCTCGACATCTCCAGCTGGTGCAGTCAATAGAAGGTCCAATCCTCCCACAGCAAAGGCACCAAAACACCGCTCTTCCTCTGCTCCGCAGAAAGCAAAGGAGAAAATCCAAATAGATCTGCATCTCCAAGGACAGATAGTGCTGGAAGTATTCCACCCCACGCTCCTGAGGCTGACCATAGACGGAATCCTAGCCTTTACCGAACATATTAAAAAGGCAAAGAAACCCATGTCTCAGGGAAGAAACTATATGGTGACCCCGTCCGATCGCACCCACGGAGCAAACAGACAAGTTCTCAAAACTGTCTACACTGCGTGCGCGCCATGGTGGACTACGGAGCAGCAGCAGAGCTACCGGAACGGTGGCGCTCGGGGCAGAGCCGCTCAGACCAACCACCACAACCGTCAAGTGCTGCGCTCCGACATCTGCGCTGCTACTACCAAGGTCATCCGCAACAGGAGCCTGGAAGACGACGCCTTCGCGCGGTGGGCTCTGGGTGGAGTTCGCCCCCCCCCGAGGCCGTGGCGAACGGTCGCACAACGCAAAACGTCAACACCGCCCCTCGAGGATGGACGGCAGCGGCCGACTCCGCCACCACGTCGCCGGGGCGAGCACATTGGGGCCCCGCCCACCCTCCTCACTCCGGGAGGTAATGCCGGAACACCGGCTCACCAACTGACTTCTGGCGGGTCCCGGCCCCGCGCAGGCGCGGGCCGGACCCGCGTAATTAAATAAACATCCAGACCCCCGCTGGTCGCCGCCGGCGGGGGCTCAGGAGACTCCGGCGGAAGACGCTCCTGGGGAGGACGCAGCAGGAGAGCCAAGAACAGATGGCACTGGCAAAACCGCCAAACGCGGAGCCTCAGATAGTCAGCTGGAACGCGGAGGGACTACGTCTCAAGCAGGACGAACTCCTTCGCTGGCGTTGTGATGCAAAAGCGGATGTCGTCGCCTTCCAAGAAGCTCAACTCGCTGCAAACAAGACACTTTCCCTTCAGGGATATTAGACCGCCGTTGTTTCCCGTCGGGCGCGCGGGAGGAGGTCTGCGGGCCCGGTGAAGGGCGGGAACGTCCTTATCCTCGTGAGGGACGGCCTTCCCTTCTCCATCATCGAGGACTCACCCCTACTCCCCGAAGATGATACCACCGAATGGTGCGCGGTGAAGGTTCACCTAGTCACTCTTAGTTAGGACACCGCAAGTACAAACCCTATTACAATTCACCCTAACTACCTCACCGGCGACAAACTGTACCACCCGCCCATTCGTAGATCAGGGGCCGATGAACACACCGTTCACTTTGATAGGCTTCCTTTCCCGACTGAACCCCACGCCATAATCACCGGGGACTTCAACGGACACTCCCTCCGGACACCGACTGCCAGGAGCCAAACAGAACAGGATAGCTGTACAGTTTCCGACCAGTAGGAGATCCTAAACTCCGGCGCCCCAACCTGGCCAGCCACGGGGCGGGCCCCCAATCAACCCCCGAGGTCTCTCTCGTCCACCGGGACACTGCCAAGCGCTGCTCCTGGCAGGCAGGGATGGACCTTGGAAGCGACCACCTGCCTCAGATAATCACGGCTACCATCGGAGGAAGCCGCCCGCGGCGCATCTGCAAGCCAAAGTGGGCTTTCCATAAAGCCCAGTGGTAAAACTTCACCCACCGCTGCGACTAAGCCCTCACTGACCCTCCCCACCAGGGCTCTCCTTCCAGTCCCTTGACGCAGAAGCTGACCGCCTAGTGGACGCCACCCTCGCAGCCAGCAAGTTCACCATTTCCGGAGGCTCCCGGTCCGACCTGACCCCCTGGGCTGCCGACCCAGACATCGAAGAAGCCGTTGCAGGGCGCCGAGACGCGAGAGCGGCTCTTCAGTTCGACCATAGCGCCGAAGCGAAGGAGCTATGAAAGGCAGTCAGGATCCGCGTCGCTGAGGCCGAAGATACCGCACGATCCCGCTGCTTTCATAAGTTCGCGTCCGAAGAGCTGAACAATCCATCCGATATCGGTCGGGTCACGAAAATCCCCGCCGCATGGAAGGTTCTACCCAGAGTGCGACCCCAGGCCAAGCGATTCACGAGGACCATGGCCGTGAAGCCGTGACGGACCGCAAAAAGGCTACGGAATTCGTAAAAGCTACGCGGCTGTGAGCAAGCATGTCCGCTCCAAAAAAATGGGACCAACACACCAAGACATCCACCCGAGAACGCCTCCACTCGCCATGCCAGTGTGCCTCATCCCGCTCCGAGGCCTTCCAGCCTTTCTTCCTACAAGAGCTGAACGCCCAACTCAAAAAGCTCAAACTCAAGACCCGACGGCGTCTGCGCCGAACACCTGAAGAAAGAAGCGGTTCTTCTTTTCCAGTGGCAAAAGAAGCGGTTCTACATCCAATCATGCGCTCCTGGCTTTCAGCTCGATCGCCCAGGACGTGGAGAGAACCACCATAATTTTGTATCATAAATTTTGTTCAAGTTGTTCCTAGTACGGCTGCTGGAGTCGGAGTCTCACTAAAGTCATCAAGGGACTTGTCATAGAGACCCCGAACCCACCACTCGAACGAGCAACTCCCTCAATGGAGGGTTAATTTAGAAGCCAAAGTTTAACGTCCCACAAAGCACAGGGACGGTCACCCCGCTCAGGTCGCCCTCTCATCAGTCAGTTGCCATCCGACCTACGTCGGGTAAACTATTGAATGCCGGAGCGTCTCAGGGGAACCGATCCCAAGCCTGGACATGCACTGCCACTGCATGCTTCTGAGCAGCTGGCCGGAGCCCAGCGCTCTACCAGCTGAGCTACCGGGGCGGTGGCGTATTATCGTCGCGCGGTGGGCGACTATAAAATCTATAGTCAAGTCCGGAAAAAAACCCCAAACTTGTCTTCAGCTACAGAACTATCGCCCGCACATGGGGGATTCCAGGACAGATCGACCAAGGCTTGACACCACCATGTCTAAAAAAAATCTGAAACTTCGTCTCCGGGGTAGGTTTGGGCCAGGAACACGCCTGTGAGAATCTTAGCCCCCTCCGACCAACAGTGACCGATATATCGCCCGAGGAATTTTCGGGAGGTCACCTTGTAGACTCATCTTTGATGCTTCATAACTCCAAAACGCATTGCCTGATTAACAAGTTTTGTATATCATTGAACTCGTCTTGAGCTATACATTATTTGGGAAAAGAAATTTTCAAAATTTGAAAAAATTTTGACTTTTAATTTGTTTGACCTTTTCTTTTTTACCTAGTTTGACCTTTTGCAGTTGAAATGTCCCTTTTGCCACCACAAAAATTTGCTTCATTAAATATATTTCAATAAAAAATGCGTTTTTGCTATAAATTCCAAATTTTTAGCACCTAAGGTAGGTATGCAGACGGTTTTTGACCACTGCGGTAGTACAGCCTTATGTTTAACACCGCAAACAAAGCGATTGCTTTTGTAATCGGTTGCTTGCAATCATATTGCATTGTCTTTACAAAATTTTCATCGTGCAAGTGCGAAAATTGATGAAAACTAACACGCGCCCACACGAGGGGGCGGGCAACCGGCCTCCTCAGGTTTCCACAGGTATTAAAAAAGCACCCTCGCGCAGTGAGACCGTATTTCATATACCTCTAACTTGAAATTCTTACAGCTTCTGGAACAATTTTAGGTCTGGGTAATGCCAGGTCAGACCGCCAACCCAGGTCAAGAGACCTAACCTGGAAAATTTTTGGAGGTGCATCAGTAAGATCAAATTTAACCTATCGTGCTTAGATTCACGTCACATAGTAAGGTCACCGAGCAAGATAATTTTGCGTAGCAGGATTTCTATATCGATAGCCTGGGACAAGGTCAGGGTCACGACCTTTCCATTAGAAATGCATGGGGCAATTGGTAAATTTTGATAACTTGCGAGGATTGAGAGTTGTCGAGAATTGCGATGGAGGTTTTATTTTTACGTTGCCGTGCCTGACTTGCCACTGCAGTTTGATTGATATTCTTTTTACCATACAGACCTAAGCCCGGCTCCAGGTCAAAGCAGGTTTATTTTGAAATTTGACTAGACAAGATTATAAAATGTATAATCCGATCGGGCTCGACAAGAGCATTCCAATAGTGCTCAAAATGTTCTTCGGCTCTCCTCTGTCAGCTATTATGCCACAAAATTTAGGTTTCCACTTAGTTCCTGTAAGAAATACTTTGACCTCGAGCAACCTCAAAGATGACCCGACCAAACGCTTATGTGTAACATTGTCGGTAGTGATTAAAACTGACTATTTAGTGGCGTTGCTTCCAGTGCACCGTTCATTCTACATGGTTTACTGAATATTAGAGATTAGTAACAGTACAATTGGGCCCGGAGCCTGTGTGATATAACATGCCTCCATACATAACACTGCGATGGCTCGTGTTTTTTTAGTACTTATGCCTGGAGCATGAAAGCGAGAGAAATCACTGAAGAATGTACATACATCTCCTGACGGAGAGCTGTATTGCACAATGTAAAAATATATTTAACTTCATCAAATGGTGTTGCCATGCACACGATTTCAAAGCAATGCAAAGGTTTAATTCCAGTGCAAAAGTTGTATCGAAACAAAATTCAATTATGTAAATGAAGTGTTTTCACTACGTCTCACAGCAAGGGCACCTGTGACTATATCGAGAGCACTGCGAAACCGGAAACCTATCACGATGGTTTAAAAAGTCCAGTGAAAGATCAAATACCTGATGCCAAAGGTACGCGTGCTTTTCTTACGCATACATTTTTCAGCACGATTAAGTTCTTGTACATTCCACAATCAAGCATAGCCAATGTTGCCAGACAGCTCCAAAGTCTTTTCGCCGATGCGATTATGGAAACATGAATGCAAGTCTCAAAGAATACCAGCGGTAAATAAGACTGCTCATGAAATCTCTACAAACAAAGGAAGAGAGGTTTGGGTTATGTTCGAACCAAACAGTGTCGTGCTGTGCAAATAGACTTTCTTTTATTTGTGCTGCGTGAATGGTTGCAAATTTAGTCATGGCAAATTTCCAATGCAAAGGGAATATTAAACATGCTGGTATAGATTATTTAGC
The DNA here is from genome assembly GCA_034440635.1 of Lepas anatifera. Lineage (NCBI taxonomy): Eukaryota > Metazoa > Arthropoda > Thecostraca > Lepadidae > Lepas > Lepas anatifera. Next base: position 141,312 of record JAOTON010001937.1, on the reverse strand, counting down.
TTAAGTAATGAGGGATCTGACGGCCATCATTGCAGGTGAATGAATGCGTCTGTACAGGACAAAGTCAGTGTCAGTGTTGAAGTCATCTCAATGTATTCCCTTATTCTTCAATGATTATACAAGGCACCAGGAGTGTGAAATTATATCTATTTGTGTGTGCCCGACCACGTCCAATAAACCGTGGAAACAGTGGTAAAAGTAGTAAAACATCCTTTGAATGTAATCTTTTTTCATTTCAAATACTACTTATTGGTGCAATGTAGTTAAACCGGCCTGTGAGAGTGCTAAACACATGATACATTTTGCTATTTATTTTCGGTAGTAACTCTCGATATTGCTTCAAATTTTCCCAACACTAATCATTAAAAACACACCAATCATAAGCCTTTCGAAGTTGCATTTCAACTTGGATCTGTGTCAGCTATGAAATGATCACCTGTTAAAAATATCATGTGAGGCAACCTGTTCAAGCGACCAAGGCGAATGCGTTATGATTTCAGGATATTTTTCGCATTTATGGGCAGATTGAAATTACTTCCTGGGAATGATAGCCTTTCAGACGTTTTTTTACATTGTATGAATCCTCTGAAACGTATGCTGTGCTTCACTGGGTCACCTTGTATTGATACTATTTTCCATCTCCGGGAACGATGTAATTTTGTGAGTTAGTGGTGCTTATAGGATAGGTTATACTTGTTTCAATTATTGATAAACTCGCGACATCTTTGTAAATTTTCGTTTAAGGCTGCAAGGCCCATTACTAATAAGTTCCTTTGCCCTCGTCTCCCTCGAAACAATAAATCCCTTTCATCACTTTTAATGGCTGCTATTTTGCTTTTTACAAATCTTGCCCAAGTTGTTGCCAATTCAGTTTTAGGAGTCGGAGTCTCACTAGAGTCATCAAGGGACTTTCAACGGAGACCCCGACCCCACCATCCAAACGAGCAACTCCCACGATGAAGGGTTGATTAATAATAATTGTTGGGGTTTAACGACGCACCAACTGCCAGGGTCATACGGCGTCGCCAACTTTCACCCTGTTGGGAGGGATTTTGGGGATCAGATCTACTTATTCAGAGGCTCCGCCGGGACTTGAACCCGGGACCGGTGGCTTAGAAGACAATGGTGCTATCCACTAAGCCACCTCATCTTCATGAAGGGTTGATTAAGGAACCAAAGTTGAACGTCCCGCAAGGCTAACGACGGCCATCTACCTCAAATCACCCCCTCACCAGTCAGTTGCCAGCTGACCTACGGTATTTACGGTATTTACCATCTGCCAGTTGACCTAAATTATTTTTCCAGAAGTTAAAAAATGTCGAGTTAGACGTAGACGAATTGCGGTGGCGCTTCGCGACCGTGTTTTTTTTACTACCTGTAGAAACCTGAGAAGGCCGGTTGCCGGCCCCCTCGTGTGGGCGCGTGTTAATTTTCATCAATTTTCACACTTGCACGATGAAAATTTTGTAAAGACAATGCAATATGATTGCAAGCAACCGATTACAAAAGCAATCGCTTTGTTTGCGGTGTTAACACGCGCATTGACGGGGCGGGTACCCCCCCTCGGGTTTTCGGAGACAGTAGAAAAACGGCGCGCTACGCGCCGTACGATATACCTTTTCCCTCATCATTTTTACAACTTCTGTAAAAATTTTAAGGTTAGGTCATCTCAGGTCAGGTCACCAGTACAGGTCAAGTGACCTGACCTCAAAAAAAGTTTAAGATAGCATAAGTCGGAGCACGGTGAACTTATCCGATTGAAACTCATATCACATAATGGCCCCACCGAGTTCTCTAACATATGCTCCGGTATTTTTATATCGATGACCTAAGGTCAGGTACGAGGCATGACCTCTCCATTGGAAATACATGGAAAAATAGTTTTACGGAATAACTCAGTAACGGATGGTGATAGAGCATTTATTTTAGCTGCATTAGACTCGCCTGGGCTTTGCGGTTCTAATGATATGCATTTTATATAATTTGACCCTGACCTGACCTCAGGTCAGGTCAAATCCTTGATTTGACCTAGCAAGGTCAAATTATATATCATTCGATTCGGCTTGCTAAGAGGATTCATATAGTTTAAGTCGTTTTGCTCTATCTTAATTTGTTCAGATGTAATGCCCGAAAAACTGAATTTTACATGTTATCCCTATGACGGGCATGTTTTGACCTCTGTGACCTTAAATGTGACCTGACAAAAAATGGTTCCAATGTTTTCGATGGAGAAGTGGATGGGCACCTAACGCCGTTTACCGTTTTTCGCTACCTACCGTGGTTCTCGAGATCTTAGGGGCGGGTACCCGCCCCCGTCAATGCCAAGGTGGCTCAGACCCCGTCAATGCGCGTGTTAAACATAAGGCTGTACTACCGCAGTGGTCAAAAACCGTCTGCATACCTACCTTAGGTGCTAAAAATTTGGAATTTATAGCAAAAACGCATTTTTTATGGAAGATGTTTAATGAAGCCAATTTTTTTAGGTGTCAACTGCGAAAAGGTCAAACTAGGTAAAAAAGAAAAGGTCAAACAAATTAAAAGTGGATATTTTTTAAATTTTTGACATTTTCTTTTTCAAAATAATGTATAGTTCAAGACAATTCCAATGATATACACAACTTGTTAATCAGGCAATGCGTTTTGGAGTTATGAAGCATCAAAGATGAGTCTACAAGGTGACCTCCCAAAATGCCTCGGGCTATATCTCGGTCACTGTTGGTCGGAGGGGGCTAAGATTCTCACAGGCGTGTTCCTGGCCCAAAACTACCCCGGAGACAAAGTTACAGATTTTTTTCTAGATATGGTGGTGTCAAATTGAAATATTTTTGGTCGTTTTGTCCTGGAATGCCCCACATACGACATCATCGACCATCACATTTTCTATCTGAAGCTACTACGCCGGACTCCCCGCTGCAGACAGAATGTATCTTCCACTTTCTCCGCGACCGTTCTACAATCGTTGAAGTGAACGGTGCCTGCAGCCAGGCACACCCATTCCGCGCGGGCCTTCCCTAAGGTTCGATCCTGGCCCTACCGCTTTACACGTTGTGGACCGCCGACCTGGTGGATGAGCTTCGCACCGCGCCGGGGACCCACTTATTCATGAATGCAGACGACACTGCGACCCTCAGCAGCGGCTGCAAGATGGAGCTGGCCCGTTTGTGGGCGCAGCATGCGGCGAATATCATGGCAAGATGGGCAGACTGCTGGATAATGCGTATCACTGGAGCGAAGACGCAGATCGTAGCTCTCTCGCGGTGGAGCAAGGACGCGACGGACCTCTCAATCAAAGTGGCCGGCACAACAGTCCCCGAAATAGATCAGCTGAAACTCCTGGGCGTAAAATTCGACAGGCCCATCCACTTCGGACAACACTTTCGGGACCTGCGACGGAAAGTAAGCTCCCGCATAGCGCAGCTACGGAAAATCGTAGCGCAGCTGCGGGCCGCTCGTGGGGCATTTGGGAGGCGCAGCTGCGCATGGTAGCGAACGGATACGTGAGGGCCGCACTAGAATACGCCGCTGCAGCCTGGCCTCCTGCTGCGTCAAGCTCCCACGCCGAACTCATCGACCGCGAGATGCGCGTTGCAGCCCGAGTCATGACCGGCCGCCCGCTTCTCATGACCCCCTCACACGCCGTCCTGGCAGAGGCTGGCATCCAACGGGTAGCTGTCCGCCGTCAGGTCCTAGCGGCCCGACTAGTCTCCCTGGCTGATTCTCTACCAGAGGAGGACCCCCTCTGAGTCGCCGCAGCTCCAGGCCCCGCCGCCGGCTCCGGGCAACTGCGGGCTGGCGAGAGGTGGGCTGCGAGGCGCTCAACAGCCCTGTGTCTGGTGACCTGCCCATCGAACAACGCCTGCAATGGACCCTCCCTCCATGGACAAATACCGACGGCATCACCTTCTCCCTGGACGTGGGGCCGTCTGGTGGACGCTCTGCATCAGCACAACGCAGACGAGACGCAGCTGAATCCCATCTCGTCTCGCTCCCATCCCCGGCGGTATGGGTCTAGACAGACGTTTTGACTTGGGAGGGTGTGGAAAACGGCGGCGGTGGAGCTATCATCCCCCTCCCCCTGCTGGGGACCCTGTGGAGGTCCGCGGCCCAGCAGACCGCCTCTACAGCAGTACCTGAGAGGGGCTCACCGCCATCAGAGAGGCCGCTCAGCGCGTTGCCCTCCTGGAACTCCCATCACCTGCCCTCGTTGCTCTCCGGCTGACCTATCAGTACACGTCTGCCTCGACTTCCGAGCTGCCCTGACCACGCTTGAGCCTGGACCGGCTGCCCAGACCTCCGAGCTGGGCGCCGCCGTCTGGCGCCAGCTCCTCCAGCAGTACCAACAAGGCCGTCGCATCCACCTCCGGTGGATCCCTGCACACTGTGGTGTTGCAGGGAATGAGCGTGCTGGCACCATCGCGAAGAAGGCGGGCTCTCTCCCCCAAGCGTACACTCCCAATCGACCACCGCACAGCGACCGGCACCATTAAGCGCACAGCCAGCCAGGTGTGGCGGACCAACTGGCCCCCCGGCTGGTTCTCTTCCATCTGGAGTGACAACCCACCACCTCCCATCCGTAGCGCCACCAGGAGAGGACGCCGCCGGGGTCCACCAGCTTCGCGCCGGCCACTGCAGTGGTTCCGAGCAGTACTTGCACAGGATCGGCCGCCGCCCCTCCGTCCTGTGCAGGTTGCACTAATAAGTCATGCCCTGCAGCTCGCTGCTCCCTCTGCCTGGAGGAAGCCCACACACCGCAGCATGTCCTGACGCGGTGCCCGGCTCTGGCCGGCACCCGCCTCCGTTCCCTAGGGAACATACACACCCGCTCACAAGATTTGGGCGACGCGGCGATGTGGTGTCAGCCTCCCACCGACACCTCCGGATTTCGTGGACAACGCCTCGACCCTGAGCCGAGGCCGAGGGGAGCAATAACAATAACAGCCGCTCAGGCAAGAGGGCCAAGAGACTGGTTCGCAGACAATATCAAAGGATCCGTCGCCTCCCGGAAGATGGCCAGACCAGGAAAGTCGTGGAAAACGTCTTAGCCCCAAGACTCAAGTACCGAGCAATAAAGACGTGGCTCAAACAGACATGGACTGCAAGAATTCTGGAGGGCAGGAGCCCAAGAAATTGGAGAAGAACTAGAAAATAACATCGAAACCAAACCTCCGCAACGTGGGTAAATGGATTTAGGAGAAGAGCGGCCTCAGTGGCTTCCCTGTTGAGCAGCAGTCGCTGACCCAGTCAGTACTGGTGCGAGACCTACCTTCCGCCTCGTTCAACATTCTCCTCCAGGAAGGGCAGACCCACCGGATAGACGGTGGGAAGCTGGGGAGTGAACCCTGGAGACCGTAAGAGTACCGGCGGTGGAAGTATTGTCAGATGGGTCGGCCTCCCACGGAGCAAACAACGGAGGAGTCGGTTTTCTAAGCACAAGTTGCACGGTGCAGCTTCGCCGCTTGGCCTCGCGGTGCACTGCCATACATCAGCAGTTAGGCGGGGCCGACACCGGCTTGGCGATGATTGCTAACGCGGGTCTGGCGGACCTCCTTTTGGAGCCGCTACAGGTGATACCACAGGCCGCGCCATGGGAGCCTCTGTCTCAAGGCAGACCCAGCAGAGACCCGCCTGGCGGCTGTAGAGGCAACTCTCAGCCGACAGCCGGTGCGGGCGTAACACGACAGGTGGCACAGACGACAGGCAGCATGGAGCCGTTGGGGCGCTAGTCAAGCAAGGGAACATGTCCATGAGACGCTTGAAAGTACCTGGCGAGAGGCTCATCGTTAGCTATAGAGTGGAACTACCAGCCTTAAACGCAGCGGAGTTCCTATAGCCTGTGGCAGCAGACTGGCCACCAACCGAGGTCAGAGTATGTACTGACCCACTGTCAACTCTCGCCAGACTGGCAGAGGATCCGGTAGCTCAGGCGGACGCTCTCTCAAGCTCTGTGTGGCGGTACTTGATAACACTAGCACACAGGGGACCATACATTGCCCTACAGTGGGTGCCTGGACATGCTGGGCTACCCGGGAAATGGACTGGCCGATGAGGTGGCACGTGGTGCGGCAAGCCTAGACCAAAGTCAGGCCTAGATCGATCTCTCCACGCCCACAAAACATGGGCCGACCACATAGCTCGGAACTGCTACGCCGAAGAATGCGGAGCTCGCCTGCTCACCCTGGGAGGCCGTTTAGTGCTCTCCTGAGAGGAGAGTGTGGGGTTGGCGCGACTGTGCACCGGTCAGTTCTTGATACGCCACTGCTGAAAGCGGATTTACTTCGACACGGAGGCTACATGCCAAGTGTCACGAGGATGATGAGACACTGAAACGCCTCCTTACCCTGTCCCCTGGGCCGGGAGGACCCGACAGTCCTTGACGCGGTGGCAGACCTGCGCGGCGGATAATCTACCGACGGTTGGGGCGACTAGTAATGCGGCCCCCTCCCCACCCCCCATATGGATTGTATCATCTGAGGGTGGAAATGCAATCATTTCCCGGACAAGCCAGTCGCCAACACGCTGACTGACAATGTCATCCGTCGTTGCAGTTGGATGATGGTCCGTGTTTTGCAGATATGTTATGGCTATAATTATAATAGCTTTGCTGGCGAATTATTCATCTTTCAAACTTTACGAAAGGGTTTGTAAATCTGTTGAAATCCCTGAATTTTGTGCTCTCCTTAGACTGCCAAATTATATTTCAAGCCATCAGGAATGCAGTGCGTGGGGTGTCTATCAGTCGAACAATCAGAAGGAAAACAAAATGTGTTCTTTTCACTTGGGGGCCTATGATTCCCAAAATATTGGGAAATTGAGGGATTGAAATGAGCTAAATCTTACTCCACTCCCTTATAAAGCTAGGATTGGGCATGTGTCAAAGTCGGTTTCTGAGTGGCTTCAACCCTGCGATATGTCTATGTATTTTTTTCAACCCACTACCCCTATCACATGTAAATAGAAGTACCATGCCGTATCCATACAACCCATCTTTATGGGCTGCAAAGGAAGGGAAAGTCTTTGCAGCATCGTAGAGGATCACGTGACATCATTGTGCGACATCCTTCAACCTCAATTCAGCGTTCATCGTCACCAGCGCCAGACCGCCTGCTCTATGATGTGGCGTTGAGCAGGAGCCGTAGTGACGTGTCCGCATTCCTCGACGAAAGTGAAATCGGGTCACGCGCGTGCACTGGGACAGCGCGCCTGTTGCTAAACTTCTCCGAACCAACACCCTACACTCTTGGTTACCCCCCCGTATCTGCTTCATCTGAGCCACACTGAGGCGCCCAGGGAAACCGAAAGTTGTATTGGGAAGGTTGCCAGGAAGATGGTTTCTTGACTTTCTGATGGTTTGAAGCCGAGAGCTAAAGGGTGAACTGTATGGTGAAGGTTTGAATTTTGTGACTTTTTCACCTCTATGGTGATGCAAGTGCTGCCCTAGTGTCGTAGTGGTGAAATCCTGGGGCGCTGTAGCCAAATGCGCAGGTGTCATTATCGATCGAATAAATAGTTCTTGATAGCTAGTTTTGCGCGCTCAGCTGACTCAGCCGGCCGACACGCACAGAAGAATAGGGCAGCATTGACTAGCAGAATGTGGCAGCGTTGGTTACCAGAATATGACAGCCATGACTACCAGGCTATGGCAGCATTGACTACCAGAATATGGCAGCATTGACTACTAGAATATAGCAGCATTGACTAGCAGAGTATGGTAGCATTGAATAGCAGAATATGGCAGCATTGATTACCAGAAAATGGAAGCATTGACTACAGAATAGCAGCATAACTACCAGAATAGCAACATTGACCACCAGAATTTGGCAGCATTGACTACCAGAAAATGGCAGCATTGGCTACCAGAATATGGCAGCAACGATTACAGTAATAATGAGGTTACATACATCAAACCAAAACCAAAACGAATACGATGCCGAACACCGCCAATTTCATCTTCATCTTCTTCAGTTTATTTTTTGTGTTTTCAATTTATGTGTGTGTGCGTGTGTGGAACAACAATCCTATCCTTATCCTCCTCGTTATCCTTAAACTGCCTGGAGGCAGCGAGCGCATGCGCCTTGGGCAGCAGCGACCCCTCCAGGCAGTATCCTACCTTTCTTTACCGTCATCCATCCTAATCCTTACCGTCTCCTTTCATAGTCTTCATCACTTCACGTTCATTATGACGGCGCTTGAAAAGCCACCGTATGTGTGGAAGTGTTCGTAACTAATACAATCCCTTCGAGGGCGCTTATGTCTGATTATGATGATTTCCTCGTTGCTGGGCAGGATTTGCGGGGCAGATTCTGCGCATTGTAGGGCGGTAGATGTTCTAGATCGTGGTGGGGTGATCCCCAAGGATATACATGCCTCACACTTGTATGTAGTCGTCCTCCGGATGGAGCGGGCGTCCTCCCAGCGGTATGGTGTGGGTTCCGTTCTGGTTTGATGTAGAGGGCCTACTTTGGTGACCGCAACGCCTTTGATACTGCCTCTAGTCGTGCAGATAACCAATGATACCTGGAAATCTGGGAGGCGAGAAATTTTTGCACTGGAATCTGAGCTTTGCTACCGCGTCTGCGTTTAATGTACGAAGCCATCCTTGGAATTCAGGAACTCCTTTCGTGATTCACTCAGCGTTCCATGACACGATGCGTTGGAGATTCCTGGAGCGACAGTTGTGGCGGTAGCGTCGTTTCTTTGCTCATCTTCTGGGCTGTCCCCTGGGAGGTCTACGGTAGTCGCCCCCTCCGCCGGCGCTCACGGAGGAGTGCGAGGCCGGCTCATATTCATCTGCGGACTCGGGAGCCGCGCTACCAACGCAGCCCCAGGCTCCTGTGGTGGGGCGTGACGCAGCCCCGGGCCGGTGTCAAGGTGCTGTCCCTCTCCAGTGGCAAGCAAAATGACCACCGAAGTCGACGCGCCCTAAACCCCTAATAATGATGACTCCGGTGGTAAGACCAGGAGTAGCGAAGATGCCGACGGGGAGTCGCCAGCAGGACCTTCTCGGAGAGGGCACTCGGAAAACCATTTGGCTTGTGCGGCTGGTGCAGCTGGTGACGGTAAGCCCGTAGGGCCACCTTGTTCACCACTTGAGGGCGGCCTCAGTCGGACGGCCAGCTGACGGTTGTGTACTGTGGTGTTCGGCAGTGGAGACGGAGCGAGTGGAGGACCACCAGCCATCGGAGCCGGAGCCGTCGCCGCAGCACGCTGAGCGAGTGCAGCTGCCTTCTGACGGCGAGGACGCCGACTTCAGCCACGCCTCCGCGGCGCCAGGTACTGCTCCGTCTTTCTCACCATCCTCCGACCTTCTCACTCTCCTACCAGGAGGGTAGGCGCCAGGTACCGCTCCGCCGTTCTCACTATCTTCCGACCAGGAGGGTAGGCGCCAGGTACCGCTTCGCCCTTCTCACTATCTTCCGACCACGAGAGTAGGTGCTAGGTACCGTTACGCGCTTTTCACCCTCCGACCACGAGGGTAGGTGGTGGCTGAGGCGGCGGCCCGCAGCCCGACCTTACTGCTGCCGCCGCCTCCACCACCGCCCCGACTCCTCCCCGAATATGCCCCAGGTGCTTACTGTAGTATCCAGAAGTGATTAGTGTTACAGCCAGAGCAAACAACACCGTTGCGGGTCTGTGGGCCATGTTTTTACCCTCTCCAGCGCAGCTGATTAAGATTTCCATACAGGGCAAATCTCTAGTTGTTGTCCCGTCCCCTGCTTTGGGTATTTTTTTCCACGATGGTCCCTTCCGCCTTTTCCGTAATTTCTTCGTCTGACTGTTGCCGCGTATGAACTGGATTAAGCGCCCGGTATGAATACCATTTTACCGAGGATTTCTGCCGTTTATTCCAGTTAAGTACCTGCAGTTTAGATACTAATAGATGTGGATTCTTGCCAAGGTCTAGCCGTGGCCTAGCTCCTTATCGCGCTCAATTGCGATATCTTCAAACTTTGATGTACTCAACCCTGGTCTATTAATGTATTTATTTATTTACTTACACATTGAGAGATGATTGCATCGTTTGATGGCTATTCTCTACATCGAGTCAGGTATTTAAAACGGTGTAAATAACATGAAAAACGCACTTATGTATGGAGTCATTCGCTGCGTCACCACATAGGTCATGCATTTAGATTACGTAATACATGGTGGGTGCAGCACGGGCCCGTCTCGGACACGGTCGGTGACAAGTCACTACCGCTCTTCCCACTCCCACTACTGCCCCAGAAGGTGTCGCTTTCATCTGGCTTTGAAAACATCGATGGTTGGTGCATCTTTCACGCGTATTAGTAGGTCATTGAAAGTGGTCATAGGATAATGTATAGAAGCTGTTTGCTGCCCGTCTCCGTACGTATCATGGGCGCTTGCAGCTGTTGGCCCTGTCGCCTATTGCGACCGTGCACTGCAGGGTCCTGCCACGGGCTCGGTAGTGGGGCACGGCCACATTTTTTCGAGCCCCCTCCAACGTTTGGTCCCGTGGCAAGAAATGGATGTCGTTATGTTCAACTGGTCTGCGGTCCCTGAAATAGACTGGAGCCTTTTTTGGCCCCTGGACTGGTGCGGGCCCCTGAGCTGGTCTGGGCCCTTTATCTGGTCGGGCCCCTGCACTGATCTTGAGACCCTGGGGCTAATCTGGACCCCTAAGAGTTGGTACGAGGGTCCCTGAGCTCATCGTGGGTCTCTTATCTGGTATGGGGCCCCTGTGCTGTTATGGGGCCTGCCTGGTGGTCCTGGGACCCCTGAGCTGATGTGCACATCCTGAGCTGGTTGTGTGCCTGCTCAGATTGGAGTTTCGTAACGGGTCCTGGGGCTTTTCTGGGGCCGCTTTTCTTCAGACCCATGGGCTGATCTGGAACCCTGAGTTGGCACTTGGACCTCTGAGCTTTTCGGGAGTCCTTTATCTGGCTGAGCCTCCTGAATTTGTATGGGGTTTCCCTCAGATGGTTTCTGGACCCCTGAAATGTTCTGGACCCCTAAGTTGGTTGTGGATCTACTGACAGGGGGCTTCACTCGGGGCTCCTGAGCTGTTCTGAGGGGCTCCTGAGATACTTGCACATGAGGTCCCAGACTTGGAGCCCCAAGTTGGCTTAGGCATCCTAAACTGGGAGGGCTTCCCATAAACTCATAGGGCCCCTTAAACCTGTTGGGGCTCTTTTAACTGGTATAAGCTCCCTTGTGCCGCTCTCAAACTCCCTGAATTCGTCCGGGCTACCAGCCGGTATGCCCCTGAGTCTTTCAGAACCTCCTGAGCTGCTTTGGGGCACCTCAGTAGGCCTGGGCCACCTGAGTTGTTGGTGGCTCCCCTGAGTTGATATTGTCCCCGCAGCTGATCTAAGGCCCCTCAAGATAACCACGCCCCCATACTGATCTTGAAACCCAGATGTTGGCACTGAAGCCCCTGATCTTTTTGAGGCCCCTTAACTGGTGCGGGTCCCTCAGCTGATCTTGGGCCCTCTGAGTTGGTTTTGAGCCTCCTGAGAGGGAGTTTGGCAAGTAACCCCTGGGCTGTTCTGGGGCCATCGGAGGGTATTGCACAGGAGCTTACTGGCTTGGCCTTAGATCTCACGCTGGTGTGGAGCCCCCTAAGCTGGAAGGAACCATTAGGTGGAATTATTGAGGCGGCTATTGGGCCGGTCTAGGGCTTCTGAGAGGATTTACTTCAAGAGGTCTGACTATCGCACGGCCCGCAGCTGTATTGGTGTCCAATGGGCTGGTATGGGGCCTTTTGGCTTGTACGGCTCCAATTGCGCTACTCTAAGGCCCTTGAGCTCGTCGGAGGCGCAGCGGGTTTGGCCCTCTGAGTTTTTCTGGGCCTACTGAGCTGATTTCGGGTCCCCGCAACGGGCCTGGCCCCTTGAGCTCGTTTGAGCCCCCGTTTAGATGGTCAGGGCCCCCACACTGATCTTGAAAGCCCGGTGAGGGCACTGGGACCCCTGAGTCATCAGAGGTCCCTTATCTGATGTGGAACCTCTGAACTGGTATGTGCCCCTTTTCTGATCCTGGGCCCCACGAGTTGAGTTTGGGCCTCCTGAGAGAAAGCATTATAATGGATCCCTGGCATGATATGGGATCCTGCCAGGGTATACTGACAGGAGCTTACTGACTTTTCTTGGGCCCCAAGCTGATTCGGGGCTCTCTTACCTGGTACGGACCCCTGAGAGGTTTTTTACTTGGCCTTAGGGTTCCGAACTGGATTAGTGTCTCTTGAGCTGGCAAGGGTCCCCTGGGTTGGTATTGGGTCCGCTTAAGTGGTATGGGCCCTTTTAGCGTGTTTGGGGCACTCCTATGCACATTTTGAGCCTGTGAGTTTATCGAGGCACCAGATGGTATGCCCATCTTAGTTTGTATGGGCCTCCTGAGCTGCTTTGGGGCCCATCTGCGTGTTTTGGCTCCATGAGCTAGAGTTGGAGTTTGGCTCCCTGAGTTAGTCTTGGGCCCGCTGAGCTTATTAGGACCCGTTTAAATGATTAGACCTCCTCGCTGAACTTGAGACCCCTGTGTTGGCACTAAGACCCTATGAGGTCGTCGGCGGCCCTTATCTGTTCTGGCCACCTTAACTGGTACGGAACCTCCCCAGCTGATTTAGGACACCTGAGTTGGCCTGGGTCCCCTGAGTTGGCTTTGGGCCTCCTGAGAGCGAGATTTGCAAGGGCATCTGGGCTGTACTGGGTATTTGAGAGGGTATTGCTCAGAAGCTTACTGGCTTGTTCTTTGGGCCCAAGCTGGTTTGGGACCCCTGAGCGGGGAAGGGTCCCTGAGGTGTAATTGTGGAGGAAACCCTGAGCTAGTCTTGGGTCCCTGAGAGCTCATCGGAGCCTTTAGCTGGTCTGGCATCCTTACTTGGTGCTAGGCCCGTTTAGCCGGCCTGGGGCCAACTGAAAGTGGATTTTTCAGGGGGTTTATGAGCTGGTCTCGGGGCCCCTGAGCTGTTGAAGTGAGAGACAAAACTGGGCGGCCGTATGCGCAGTCAGGTCTCGCAAATAAATATTGTGGCTGTTATTGGTGTGTTTGCGGAGGCCTGCTCATCGTTATTCACAATCACGATTTCATTATTCGGGACAACGTGATGGCTCGCTGCGTGAAAATTGGGGTGGGGGGGGCGGACAAAACATGCTCTGTCCCACTCACTCTCAAAAGTGGGAGACCCACCCCCCCTCGCCCCAACGGTGGGACCCATGGTGCGCTGAATGTCTGGATGCTAGTGTGTTTGCAAACACTTTGTCGGTCATTGCCGAATTAGAACCAACACCTTATTTGTACCAACTATGTGGCTCATTGACGAATTAGAACCAACACATGTCTACCATCTATCTCGCTCATTGCCGAATTAGAGCCAACGCGGTGGACGGTGTGGCCCGCCGGCGTGGTTTAGCCAGTGCAGACGTGGTGTGTTGGTGGATGCCGTCGACGGCTAGCGTTGTGCCCCTGGTGACCGAGCTTCTGCCGCAGCGGTGCCGCCGCGGGCGCCCCGCGTGGACCGCGTGACCGCCGCGCAGGCGCCGCGTGCCACGCAAGCCCGCACCGTCTCCCTGCTGCCCGACGGACGCGTCGTCGGTAATGTGTGCGCGTGCGACGTGTCACCGTTTGTGTACTAACATCTGGGACCTGTCATGTATCGGCTGACCACGCACTGGGCGTTTGTTGTGACTTGCGCGTGACGTAACTCATTCACGGTAGTTTCCGATCGCTTCCTGTCCGAAACTAGCGACTTCCTGCGGTTCAGAAGTTTTACACGAGGGCTTCGGACTCCCTCGGGTTAGATGCTAAGGGTGTGTCGTCTGCTGCCATCTTTGTCCGTCGACTTTTGGTGAATGCAAGTGGCCGGAGTGTCGTCCGAACCCTGTCGCTTTACCGTAACACTCACGAGCTCCTGGCGTGCCATTTACAACAGCTTGATCATGTGCGGCACGATGCCGACGATCACTGGTGCCGCCTGTTCCGCGTGTTCGATGCGCGCCTGCTGGGTTCTGCTTGCTGGTTCGCTTACTTGTGTAAATTAGACTGCAGCGTCCTCACTGAATATCGCTGTGTTCATGGTGACTGTTCAGGTAGTGATGAGTGCGGCATGAGCTGCGTGTGAACCAGGGCTCGCTGCCCAACGCGCGCAATTCTACCATCTCTGATGATAATTTTAACTGACCCTTACCCTTGTATGACCCTGTTGACTTGTGTCTGACCCCACTAAGCCATGTTTGACTGCCCTGACCTGGGGTTGAATTCTGACCTGTGTGTTACTCTGCTGAGCCGAGTGTGAACCCTTTAACCGGTGTGTGACTCCGCTGACTCAGAGCATGGTGCGGAGACGGCCGTGTCTTCTACCGGGCCGGGGACGGCTCCGGTTCCTCCTCCGCTCAGCTCAGCCAGAGACAACGGCTCCGTCCTAACCAGTCCGGGGTCGGGGCCGGCCAGGCCGGGGTCGGTGCCGGCCAGTCCGGGATCGGGGCCGGCCAGTCCGGGGTCGGTGCCGACTAGTCCGGGGTCGGTGCCGGCCAGTCCGGGGTCGGTGCCGACTAGTCCGGGATCAGGGCCGGCCAGTCCGGGGTCGGTGCCGACTAGTCCGGGGTCGGGGCCGGCCAGTCCGGGGTCGGTGCCGGCCAGTCCGGGATCGGGGCCGGCCAGTCTGGGGTCGGTGCCGGCCAGTGCAGCCGGCGGTAGTCCCAGCCGTAGCACGCCCCCAGCTGTGACCGGTCTGGCTGGCGGCGGAGGCAGCCGCTCGATGTCCGGCCGAGGTCGTAAGTGGTCCCGGTGTCCCGGTGGTTTGCTTTGGCGGCCGGGTCTTGTGCAGGCGCTGGTGGGCGTGGCCGGGCTGAATACCAGCGGTGCAGGTACCACACGTGCCGGCCGGCGACGGACTTGCCTGGCATCAATCCCATGGGCGGCGGATCCAGCTGGGAAAAATTCCTGTCGTTGACCTCACCATGCAGCAGTGATGATTTTTGTGAAATATGCCATTATAGGGAATGTGGCACCTTGGTCGAATCCTGAAATTTAGTGTAATTAGGCGTACTTTTAGTAAAAAATAATGAAACATCTCATGATTTCTCTGAAAAAATGTACAATAAGCTCAATATTTGGTTTTTAAAAATACTCCTCTAGAAAAAGAAATAAATATTAGACCGTGGATGATGTCACGATCTGGCAACCACTACCATACTTACAACGCTTCAAGGGCTTCGATTGGCTGATGCTCATCGTGACGTCAGCATATGTCGTCACACCAGTAGCTCACAACAATGGCCGCCGGCGACGTGGGGCTGAGGGGGGCTGGTGTCAGGTAGGTTTTAGCTTTTGTCTACGGAAATATCGAGTTCCAAGACAAATGAAATATGGAGTACCGGGTTTTCCGACCTGCTTTACAACTTGGCTATCTCAGTTAAAATCACGTTGTGAAGGTGCCACATTCCCTTTAACATGCGCATTGACGGGGGCGGGTACCCGCCCCGACGGGGCGGGTCCCCTCTGGTTTTTCGGAAATAAAGTAAAAACGGTGGCGCGTAGCGCCGCTGTACTTGCCATACCTTTTCCCTCATCATTTTTACAACTATTGTCAAAATTTTAAGGTTAGGTCATCTCAGGCCAGGTCACCAGTACAGGTCAAGTGACCTGACCTCAAAAAAGTTTAAGATAGCATAAGTCGGATTAGAGTTAACTTATCCGATTGAAACTCATATCACATAATTGGCCCCACCGAGTTCTCTAAAATATGTTCCGGTATCTTTGATATCGATGACCTAAGGTCAGCTACGAGCTATGACCTCTCCATTGGAAATACATGGGAAACATGGTTTTAACTGAATAACTTAGTAATGAATAGAGATAGAGCGCTTATTTAAACTGCATTAGATTTGCCTCGTCCTTGTGGTGCTAATGATATGCATTTTCGCAATTTGTCCTTGACCTGACCTCATGTCAGATCAAATCCTTGATTTGACCTAGCAAGGTCATATTATATATCATTCGATTTGGCTTGCTGCGAGGGTTCATATAGTTCAAATTGTTTTGCTCTATCTTTACTTATTCAGATGCAATGGCCGAAAAACTTAATTTACATGTTATCCCTATTACGGTATGTTTTGACCTTTTGTGACCTTAAATGTGACCTGACAAAAAAGTGGTACAAATATTTTCGATGGTGAAGTGGATGGGCTATCCAACACTGTTTACCGTTTTTCGCTACCTAGCGCAGTTTTTTAGATCTTAGGGGGCGGGTACCCGCCCCCCGTCAAGACGAAGGTGGCTCAGACCCCCGTCAATGCGCGTGTTGAACGATCCTCAAGCACATTATCCGCTGATGAGATGGACCCCATTGAGGGTGCACCCCCCTCCCTCTCTCTGGACGAAAACGTTCCGTCGTCACGGATTAATTCCCCATTTTCGTTTCATTAACTTATGTTTTACCCCCAATCACAGCTGAAGTCAAGTAGAGTAAAACGGTTTTGCTATTCTAAGAATTGCGTTTTTTTACGGAAATGTTTGCTGTCGTGTTGATGGATCTCTTTTAGTTGAGCTCATGTAGCTTTGGATGTGCAGTTGTCAATCCATGGATCCCAGAATCTTCCCAGATTTAGAGCTTCACGTTTTAACCCTCTCCCCGGATGGTGGGGGGGCGGTGTTTTAACAGCCCCTCGGGTTTTTTTCCGGCGGCACGAAAACACGGCGGCGCGAAGAGCCGCCGTACTGGGCACACCTTATCCGTGATCAATTCCGCAACTTCCCACAAAACTTTAAGGTTAGTCATCTCAGGTTAGGTCACCAGTGCAGGTCAAGTGACTTCACCTCCAAAAATTTTTAAGGTGGCATAAGTAAGAAATGGGTAAATCTATCGGATTGAAACTAATAATCACACAATGGCCCCATCGAGTGCTACAAAATATACTCCGGGATTTTTCATATCGATGACCTAGGGTCAGGACCTCTCCATTGGAAATACACGGGGAAAATAGGAATTGGGCTGTATTTTTTTGTAGATACAGCTGAGAATACCTTCGTATTCTCTAAATCGTAGTATCCTGGATCCCTTTCCAGGTTCATCTTGCAATTCTTGACCTGTCACCTCTGAGAGGTCATCCGGGGCTACCACTTAGCAGCTGTCAGACCTGGGTCAATAACTTTACAGGAAATGATACCATTATGTTAGGATTGCTATTGCGAGTCGATTGATATGCATATTGACTATGCTAGGTCGGAAAGTGACCTTGATCTGACCTGAGGTCAGGTCATTTTTACCTTTTGACCTAGCATAGTGATGTTATACACCACTCGATTCCTCGTGACGAGAGGAAGCGAATGATGCCTAAAAAATTATTCTAACGCAACTTTGTCTGACGCTAGAGCCCAAAAGACGCTACCCTAGCATGCAACCTTCTTTGACCTGCCATGACGTAAATATTGACTTAGCCAAAAAGTGACTGACGTAGTTTCTTCATGAATTTGTATGGGCTATCCACCAGCCTTCGCGTTTTTTCGCTATCCCGCATAGGAGCCGAGTTCAAAGGATTGTTCAAGCACCCCCACCAGGGTGAAGGTGACTAGGAGACCCACCGGGGCGCGGGTTAAACAATCTGGTTATGCAGCGGACGCATTCAGAGGTGTTGCTCATGGCAGCCGTGGCGGCTCGCGCAACTCAACTTCAAGCTCAATGTACTGGAATATAGTCGCGCATTCAGAGCCGGTGTAATGGAAACGTTTGGGAGGGGTTAAAACAGTAAAATCCCATCAAATATCGTTAACAAATATTTTTTAGAACCAAGAGTGGATAGATTTCGATGCTTTGTGCTGGGGATTGCTGGGTGGGATTCACTGAATTCGCACTGTACGGATTGAACTTCAGATCACTTGAATTTCAAAGCTGTCTGCAATATTTCTGAAAATTCCTTTCTTGGTCGTAGTACAGGAAAATCAGTTGCCAAGCCGTGATCGCGCAACTGTCAATGTGTCGTATATTCACGGACAGTAAGATTTAATCTCCATTACCTTATCCCAGCGCCGTCCGCCGCTGGCTACCACTCGTGGCTCGGGTGGGGGTGAGTCCGCCGCTGGCTACCACTCGTGGCTCGGGTGGGGGTGAGTCCGCCGCTGGCTACCACTCGTGGCTCGGGTGGGGGTGAGTCCGCCGCTGGCTACCACGTGGCTCGGGTGGGGTGAGTCCGCCGCTGGCACCACTCGTGGCTCGGGTGGGGGTGAGTCCGCCGCGGCACCACTCGTGGCTCGGGTGGGGTGAGTCCGCCGCTGGCACCACTCGTGGCTCGGGTGGGGGTGAGTCCGCCGCTGGCTACCACTCGTGGCTCGGGTGGGGGTGAGTCCGCCGCTGGCTACCACTCGTGGCTTGGGTGGGTGTGAGTCTGGCTACCCCTCGTGGCTCGGGTGGGGGTGAGTCCGCCGCTGGTTCTTTCAGTGGCTGCGGCCACCTCGGGCGTGTCTGCAGCGTCCGGCAGTGTGGATATCTTCCGGGGCTTTCAGCAGGTGTTGTACTACCCTGCGCTGTTTAGTCGCGCGGCAATGCTGGTGGTGGTTTCAGTGTCCCAGTGCAGGATTCGGGACAAGAAAAGGGGCAACAGGTGGTGCTGCTGGGTCCGTGGCGTGAGCTAAATGTCACCTCCAGCTTGCGCTGTCCATAACGCAACGGTTAACCCTCTAACCGTGTCATGCGCTGTGTTTAGGTATTGCTGAGTTTTGTTTTGTTCCGTGCCGTCCTGCGCGTGCTCTCCAGGGGAGGTGTGGTGCACCCGCTCTAAGCCGTTACTGCTCTGGTATTTGCTCTTCAGTTCTTTTTATCCGTTATGTTTGATGCATTTGTGCAGGGAGCCGGAAATGCGACTTTCCCGGCGTCCCTATCAGGCGTGGCGTCCAGACTGAACTCGTCACGTTACACATCAACTCTTACACACACTGTAGCCCTCCACTTTCCAGGGAGGATGTTTACTATTGGCTTCGGTAAAGGCGGTCGCAAAACTCCGCCCCTGACTGGATTCGAACAGGGCTCTCCCGATCTAAAGTCAAGCGCTCTAACCGCTGAGCCAGCCAGGTCGTACAGTCATCACAGATTGTCCGAATTCCGCGGGCCCAGAAATGTGTATGTTAAACAACCGCTGCAACGGCTGGGATGGTGAGCAATAGTAATGCACCTGTAAACAATAGGTGAAAGGAAATAACCCGATTCAGCTGAAGTTCTCAGGTACAAAGGAGCAAAGGAAAACTGGTAAAGCTCCGGAATTTTCAGACAGTACTATAAAGAATGTTAAGGGTTCCCTTGATGCACATTAACCGGGGCTGGAAGTGTTCCGTGGTGTGGTCGTCCAGTAAAACGTAATGCGTCGAGATCGTATTACGTTCTAACCTTCGCCCGGGTGGGGGGTCTTTTTAGACCCCCTCCCTCGGGTTTTTCCGAAGCGACCAAAAAACGGCGGCGCTCCCAACTTGGTCTAGCTGTTCCTTCATCATTTTTACATCTTTCCTGAAAATTTCAGCTCAAGGTCATATCAGGTCAGGTCACCAGGCCAGGTGAAGTGACCTCACCTCAAAAATGCTTAGAACCGCACAACTAAAAAAAGGGTTAATCGATCAAGTTCAAACTCATACCACATATTGGGCTCACCAGGAACTACAACATATGTTCCGGGCTTTTTTATATTGGTGACCTAAGGTCATGTGCAGAGCATGACCTCCCCATTGTAAATACATGGGGAAAATCACGGAATGAGCTTTTTTCAGTAAGTATAGATGGAATCAACTTCAAACATCGGTTACGACTTGCTTTTAGCCGATTTCTGAAGTTGATGCTAAAAATTTTGTTTTGTGACCTTTAAAGGGTCACCTTAGGTCAAATAAGCATTTTTTGGTGTTTTACTCTATAAATTTTAAATAAAATAAGATAGAACTTTTATTTTGTCACCAAAGTGTTTGTATAGTCACTGCAAGTCAAATGATATACATCATGACTATACCAGGTCAAGTTGGGTCAGACCGCTGACCTGGGTCAGGTCAAATTATTAAATTTGACCTGGCATAGCAATATCATTCGATTCGTATTGACGAGAGGATTGCAATGGTGCATAAACTATGGCTGCATCATGTTTGGTTTGGAAACTATTAGCGAAAAAGTAAACGCCCTTGTGCATGGATGGCTATGGACATTTCCAAGAATATAACCAATATTCAGTGACCTGTAGCTCCCTAGGCTTTGACCTGCCACGAAAATGAATGCCACTGTGATAAAAGCGCATCTCAAGAGCTTTCGAATGGTGTTAGAAAAATTTGTCTAGCTATCATAGTTTCTGAGATATATGAGGTTTTCTTAGTACACCTCATATTAGCGATTTTGACCTATTTTGACCTCTGGTGACCTTGATATTGACCTGACAAGAAAATGGCCGAAGTATTTTCGATATCATTTTCGAAGAGCTTTCGATTGCCGTTTTGCGCTTTTCTAGCTCTCTTAGTTTTTGAGATCGTGGGGGTTCTTTTTTAGCCCCCCCTCCACCAGGGCGAAGGTGGCTCGTACCCGCCACCGGGGCAAGGGCTAAGACCTAACCGGCCTGTAGGTGGCATTCTCTGTCTCCGGACCGTAACCTTTCAGTTATCCTACTTTTGTAGAGCCCGCTGGCTCGGTGTGAAGGAGGCTTGCAGGAGCTATTTTGATTTGCGCAAATCTTATTCAAATTTGTGCGGCCATCTTAAGTCTTTGAGGATTGTTTTATCAAAGCCGGTCTAAATCTAGCAAACCACCCAAATAGGCGCAAACCACTCAAAGTGACCACGACATCCTCAGATAAAGACATCTCTCAAACTGTCCGTCCCCGCCCTTCACCACAAACAGACTTGAAAGGGCTCAAACTTGAAGCAGTGTGCGTCTCCGAAGTCGGCAGGATTCGTGGTGACATCGGATCTGTGCGTGTAGAGGTGCTTCAGCCAGTCTTTCAGGGAGGTGCATGGTGCTGGTCCTGGCTGTGCCTGTACAGTGTACATGTTGTGTCTCTGGTGCCGCCGCGACAGCAGAGCCGCGCTGCCGTCCACTGACGCCGGCGCGGCTCTGCAGTCAGGCTGTAGTGTCGGCTCCGCAGTCAGGCTGTAGTGTCGGCTCCGCAGTCAGGCTGTAGTGTCAGCTCTGCAGTCAGGCTGTAGTGTCGGCTCCGCAGTCAGACTGTAGTGTCGGCTCTGCAGTCAGGCTGTAGTGTCGGCTCTGCAGTCAGGCTGTAGTGTCAGCTCTGCAGTCAGGCTGTAGTGTCGGCTCTGCAGCCAGGCTGTAGTGTCGGCTCTGCAATCAGGCTGTAGTGTCGGCTCTGCAGTCAGGCTGTAGTGTCGGCTCTGCAGTCAGGCTGTAGTGTCGGCTCTGAAGTCAGGCTGTAGTGTCGGCTCCGCAGTCAGGCTGTAGTGTCGGCTCCGCAGTCAGACTGTAGTGTCGGCTCTGCAGTCAGGCTGTAGTGTCGGCTCTGCAGTCAGGCTGTAGTGTCGGCTCTGCAGCCAGGCTGTAGTGTCGGCTCTGCAATCAGACTGTAGTGTCGGCTCTGCAGTCAGGCTGTAGTGTCGGCTCTGCAGTCAGGCTGTAGTGTCGGCTCTGCAGTCAGGCTGTAGTGTCGGCTCTGAAGTCAGGCTGTAGTGTCGGCTCTGCAGTCAGGCTGTAGTGTCGGCTCTGCAGTCAGGCTGTAGTGTCGGATCTGCAGTCAGGCTGTAGTGTCGGCTCCGCAGTCAGACTGTAGTGTCGGCTCTGCAATCAGGCTGTAGTGTCGGCTCTGCAGTCAGGCTGTAGTGTCGGCTCCGCAGTCAGACTGTAGTGTCGGCTCTGCAGTCAGGCTGTAGTGTCGGCTCTGCAGTCAGGCTGTAGTGTCAGCTCTGCAGTCAGGCTGTAGTGTCGGCTCTGCAGCCAGGCTGTAGTGTCGGCTCTGCAATCAGGTTGTAGTGTCGGCTCTGCAGTCAGGCTGTAGTGTCGGCTCTGCAGTCAGGCTGTAGTGTCGGCTCTGAAGTCAGGCTGTAGTGTCGGCTCTGAAGTCAGGCTGTAGTGTCGGCGCCCGGAAAGGAGAACTCGCCGCCGGCTCTAACGTGCTACTTATCTCCAGCTGCCACATTCCACTGACTTGCCCATCAAGCGGGTACCCTGTGACCTATCAGCCCCTGCTACCGCCGCTGTTATTTATTGGGCTATATATAGTCTGAGCTTCCACGCTTTAGCAATGCTTAAAACGAATGGGGAAAAGTGCATCACCGTCCGTTGTGTCTCTATCAGTCTGTAAAGTACCACAGCTATCGGTGTGAAATCCCGTCAATGGACTCTAACAGCAACGGTACTGACAATGTAGTTAGTCTGTTACAAAATATTGTAATCAAGGTGTTGTCGGCCATAAAATCAGAAAGCACAACTTTCAGGAACACCTTTTTTGTATATTCTCGCGACCAAACCAGACCAGGTACGAATCCGCTCTCCACGACGCAACACTTGTCTTTGCAGAAGTGGGCTCTGGAACGTGCTAGTACAACTTCTCTTGGCAGAGCACTGTAAGGGTGGGAAGTAGGCGGTGCACGTTGACGTGTGCGGGTGTTGGGTGTGAGCTGTTGGCGTACTGACAGTGCCTTACCTCACAGGTGACCTGACCGCCAACGGAGACGAGACCGACACCGGCCATATGTCCACTGTGTCGCAAACCGACCAGGAGGTGAGCTCCTCTCAGCTATTGGTCAAGTTGCGCTCTGGGGCCAGCAACTGGTACCGAGGGCGCTGGGCCCGGCTGGCAGGCGCCCCTGCCGCCGCCGCCCCAGCTGGGCCCGGCTGGCAGGCGCCCCTGCCGCCGCCGCCCCAGCTGGGCCCGGCTGGCGGGCGCCCCTGCCGCCGCCGCCCCAGCTGGGCCCGGCTGGCGGGCGCCCCTGCCGCCGCCGCCCCAGCTGGGCGAATCCTGTGTAGAACACCATCCAGTCTAGAACTGTCCTTTTCGTATAATTGTGGTTTGTTTGGACTAATGTGCTGCCTTAATCCCGTTTTGAACTGGAATTGTCATGTATTTATCAACAATGTTTTGACCCGAAAGTATACGGCGACGGTGGAATGTAATTATTGCAGTGAGCAATGCTATTTTCAGGATATATCCACGAGCGAAGCCACCTCCAAGAAGGATAAGAAGAAGAAGAAAGGCTTGAGGACACCAAGCTTCCTTAAGAGGAAAAAGGATAAGAAGAAGGACAAAAAGGAAGAGGCATCCAAGTAACCGGTTGGCAGACACTATTTGGGTACGTACTCTCGTCTCTGTACACCATTGCTATTTTTGTAGATGCTAGGGTTTTCTTTCTAGCACATGTCTCGTTTATCAACCACTGGAAGGCGCCAAAACATGGTCTGCAAGTTGAGAGAGCAGAGCAAACCTATCGCCGGCAAAAACTATGCAAGACAGAATTTGCCAATGCCTCCAAGATGCGAACAGAACACAGAGGTGCATGGTGAATGGAATGCATATACCAATGGCGAAAGGGGGCCTGTCGACCATTGATTACCGGAGTTAGGTACTTCACCCGGCATCGCCTGGGCTCTTTCCGCACCTTCCACCGCCCGCCTGGCGGTCCGCTCAGCTGCCCTTATCTACGATCTCGGCGACCGAATGTGATATGTACAAAATGGAAACGGCGCTGGGAGCTCCATGCCGTCTTCTTTATGGAGCTGAGTTTGAACCATATCCATTGACCCGTGACTTTACAAAGACAAAAGTGGTCAAATTCAGGCCCATTTAGGCCTTTAGCTTTATAACTCGGGAGCCACTAGACCTAGAACAAAGTCAAAGACATCTATGTGTTCTTATTGATCTAAGGATTAAAATTATATACGGAATGACTTTTTAAATTTACATAGAGAACTTGGCCTTAGTTCAAGTTCGAATAATGACCTTTCAATGTCATACTGCATACCATTTGATTCATTGGATTATGCTTGTTACTATGATACTAAATTAAGTGCTATATCTTTTTCGTTCAAAACTAATGTAAATCAAATGGTGAAAACCGTGACCATTGGTGGCCTCTGGTGACTTCTGGTGACCTTGTCATAGGCCTGACTTCAAAATGGTTGACAGCGCAGAGATTTGGCTCTTCAAGAGCTTTCGAATAATGTTTAGGAACCATGTGCATGGGATGAGAATGCATTGGTTTGGAAATGACGTCATAACTTGTTGACCTGACTTGATGCCAACTTTTGTCACACGTTGTCAAAATGGTCACCCTAGAGGCATGCAAAGCGGCACACCTCTCATTTAAATCGGCCCGGAATCATTCACAAAAACTGCATCCCCCCTTAGGCGGTGAAGGGTTAACAGATAAGAGCTTAAACGCTGGATTACGGCGAGTGGCGACTTTCCCGGGGATGGAGGGAAGCGGGGTGATGCCAACAACCCGAACGCTGGCATCGTCCTCGTTGCCTACTCAAAACACTTGAGCTCAAGTGCACAGGTGAGCCGTGAAAAACTGTTGGATGTGCATAACGAGAATACGTTTCGATCACTATGTTTTGAAATAAATGTACGCATTAGACATCAGCAGGTAGGGGTCAACATGGGGAAAACGTGATGATGGCATTAAGAAGTGATATCTTTTTTCGCTGAGAAATTAAATTGGGAGTGTTACATTACGCTGCGAAAAAATCGGAATCAAGTTTTTTTCTCAAAATGGTTAAACTGCATGTTTAAATTAGAAATGCAAGCGCAATGTGCCCAAACATTCTATCTTATCCGTCCTAACAGCCCTCGATGGGCCCTGTTTTGGGAATTCCATTTTCAGAGATGACCTTTAAATACTACAATAACCGTCATATAACTTTCTCACCTTTCTTATGTATCCCGCGCCCCGTTTGGGGGAGCAACATTCCCCCTCCTGGTTTTCTCCCAAATAACGCAAGAGCAAAGAAACGCAGAACAACGCAACCTGCAGTGCCTATTCCCCATTGATTTCATCTATCCGACCCAATTGTTCAGGCCAGGTCATGTCAGGTTAAGGAGTTCATCAGCGTCAGGCGACCCAAATTCAAAACCCAAAATAATTAGATTGAAGCGCCGCCAAAAGGTATCTGGTAACCGTTCAGTTCCAAACTATCATAATAATATGAGGTCATTTGGGGCCTACTAATCTGTTGTCTCGTATTTTTTTATTATTGACGTAAGAAGGGGATGATTGTTTGGTCAGCCCATTATGTCTAGGGTGAATATAATAGATCAACTCGAACATTGTCACAATGTATTCTTGCCACGATCTTGACAACAATTCGAATTGTTCAGCATCTGACGTTTCAAAGGTCATGTGGGGTCACATGAGCAATGCGCATGCACGCATAACTTCGCACCGCATTGCGATAGAACTTTCACTTTGCTCGCTTTGTGCTTATCTTGTCACGGGGATTCCATTGAATGCAATGCACATTCGATTGGCTTGTCCATTACCATAAACAACTGTTATTATCTACCTGTCAGACTTTAATTGGAAACGGTTTACATTTTGTGCCTTGGATGTTTTTACGCAGATCAAAGCTAACTTATTAGGATTTCATGGAGCCATGTGTGGGTGTTGGAGCCCAAGTGATGGCCGCTTAAAATTTCCTTCGTATATAAGCCGTTGTATACGAATGAATTTTTAACACGCGTAATTTTTAGTGTTCAAGTTCCGATTCACTTTAGATCATGGAAGAACTTACACAATGAAGGTGATGGTTCTAGGCAGTGACGGATCCAAGGGGGTCCAGTCCCCCCTAGCTCCAAACAGCATTCCACTCATATCGGACGCCGGCGGTGCCCGATATGAGTGGAGCGCCCGTACCCATTTCCGATGCCAAGGTGGTAGATACCTTTTTCCACTTGAATGAACCCCCCGTCCAATAAAACCATGTCAAAGCGGCCCTGCCCTAAAACTAGACGCCTTTTCTGGTCTTTTGCGCCCCATTAAAAATGTCAAAGATGGAATTGAAAATTAAAAACCTAACAAAAGCGCCCCGACGCAGTAAAGGTGCTCCTGGATAGCAAGATTGCGCCCGTGGGGGAACTAAGGCGCCCCCGGATGAAGCGCCCTATGGATATCATATGCGCCCCTGGCTTGCAAAGGTGCCCCTGGATAGCAAAGGCAAACCTGGGTAACATTGGTGCTGTGGGCAGCATAGGTGCCCCTTGGAGAGAAATAGGCGCTTCAGGAAACTAAAAGGCGCCCCTCGGATAGAAAATGCGTCATTTGACAGCCTAGGCGCCCCCCGGATAAAGCGCCCTACGGATATAATATGTACCCTTGAATAGCAAAGGGGCCTCTGGACAGCAAAGGCAACCCTGGATAACACGAGTGCTTTGGACAGCAAAGGCGTCCTGAATAGCAAAGGTGCTCCTAGAAAGAAAGAAAGGCGCCCATAGGATAGAAAAGGCGCCCTCGGAAGTTAACTGTATTCTTTGCTCATCGTGCTGCAGTTAGCTTCAGTGGGTGCTTTCAGCATAATCTGCCAAGGTACCATTCATATACGTTCTGGGCCCTGTCGGCCCGAAATATGTTTGATGGTAGATGTGAACATTTCGTGAACATTTCCGCACTGAAATGAAGCTTTCGCGAAAATAAGCATTTACATATAAGTTAGGATGTTTTTTTAGACACCGGCTGCCTTTTGGGTGGTTAATTGGCTCCCCTCAGGTTCGGTGCCCCCCGGGCTTGCCCCCCTTAACGAAATCCTAGATCCGTCACTGATTATATGTGTTAAACATATAATGAGACAAACAAACGACTGGGCCTGCTATCAGCCTCTGTGGGCGTGTGAACAATCTCAGTTAAAATGTATTTCCAAAAACAAGGACAAGATTCCCCTTCACTGCTATCCTCGCCGATTGAAGGGGCCACTGTGCCGCCCGTTGTGCCGCCTATGTCGACATCAACGCCTGCCGCCCGAGCGGAATCGGTTGTGGTTCCACGCCGGGCCCGAGGTGCCGAGGAATCTGATGTGGTACCACGCCGGGCCCGAGGTGCCGAGGAATCTGATGTGGTACCACGCCGGGCCCGAGGTGCCGAGGAATCTGATGTGGTACCACGATGGGCCCAGGTGCCGAGGAATCTGATGTGGTTCCACGCCGGGCCCGAGGTGCCGAGGAATCTGATGTGGTACCACGCCGGGCCCGAGGTGCCGAGGAATCTGATGTGGTACCACGCCGGGCCCGAGGTGCCGAGGAATCTGATGTGGTTCCACGCCGGGCTCGAGGTGCCGAGGAATCTGATGTGGTTCCACGCCGGGCTCGAGGTGCCGAGGAATCTGATGTGGTACCACGCCGGGCCCGAGGTGCCGAGGAATCTGATGTGGTACCACGCCGGGCCCGAGGTGCCGAGAAATCTGACGTGGTACCACACCGGGCCCGAGGTGCCGAGGAATCTGACGTGGTACCATGCCGGGCCCGAGGTGCCTTCCGGTCTTGATACAGACGCCTGGTGATTGCAGTGAATCGGTCATGCTACCAAAGGGTCGGTAGTCCCAATATTTTGAAAAGACAAAATATCATCAACAGCATGCTAAGCTACAAGATGAGAACGAATACCCACGATAATGAACTGATCCGACACTCGTTATTGGTCCTCCAAAAGCGTCTTTGCACTGATGCATGCGAATGCAAATAAGTGATATTCGAGTTCACTGGCACACATTTTCAAGGTAATACTATCCTGCGTTATTTTAACAGTGTGTGCATCCTCCTCCCATGGCCATTTACATGGTTGTCGTAAAGGGCCTGACGTGGAGTCGTAATAGCCACAACTGCCACATGTGGAGACTCTGAATAAAGTCTTTGTCTTTATCTTGCAAGCCAAGGTTCTGGTATCAGCTACCACTTCCCGTTGTGGGAATATGATAGGAGGTTTGGGATGGGCTGGGGCACGGCCGTCCGCGCTGAGTCCGCCCCGGCCTGCCGGATCCCACCGTGCACCGCCCTCGCCACCTTGAGCCTTACACTAAATACTTTTGTCTTCCAGCAGGCAATCGTCAGTTCTATCATCTCCCCCGGCCTCTTGTTGTAGGGCGTTACGTGACGATACCTGTTGTGCACGGGCACTTGCCACGCCGCTTGGCGTAGGTCAACAGAAGAGCGTGACCAGACATTCACCGTGCAGTGATATGACACGTTATCGTTCTGTTGCAGACACTGCCAGAGAGCGAGTAAGAGTGGGCACGAGAGAGAATGGCGCCGATTGACGCCGCCCGCGCTACAATCACGGTCGGCGTGACGTCACCGCACAGAGTAGTGCCGTGGCTGTAGGGCTGTTGTGAGTGCAGCTGTGCCACGCTGCGTGGCGCTATCACGCGCCTCTTTCCCATTCACCGCCGGCTTTGCGCATGCGCTGAGAGACTGTGAACCAGAACCGATTGTTGTTCATTTGATCGGCGTGAGTGTTGCCTGTGGATAGTCGGCGTCCTCCGCTTAGTGGTGCTTTTCTCTCCGGCGGGCCGATCTCGCCGGTGTAAATAGGTGGGCCGGATAAGCGAGGCAGGCCGCTGGGCCGCGCGATATTAGATGTGCCGGCGCGGCACTGCACCTGTATTCACGCAGCCACCTCTGAAATGGTGCGGGCGGCGCCTACTGCCTGCCTGCCTGAGAATGGGAGCTGGGCGTGGCCGCTCTCGCCATCGCCTCTCCTGCCGCAGCTGACTTCAGTGGTTTGTAATTTCGGCTGCTATGCAAGGCAGAAAATAAATCGGCATCTTATGTTTTAATGCGAGACTTTATGTATACTCTGAAGCTTTTTGTACACTGGCAGTCATTTTATCAGCGAAGTATCCTGCAGTGTGAAATAAAGTTTGATCTTCTGGTGAGCTGGCGCCTTTTCGGAATAAGCACGGCAGTAGCACTAAGGTCTGGGTACAGCCGTCCGGCCGCCTGCCGTCGACGCTAAGGTCTGGGTACAGCCGCCCGGCCGCCTGCCGTCGACGCTAAGGTCTGGGTACAGCCGCCCGGCCGCCTGCCGTCAACACTAAGGTCTGGGTACAGCCACCCGGCCGCCTGCCGTCGACACTAAGGTCTAGGTACAGCTGCACCTTCTGGGCTAGTGAAGCTGCACGCTGGCTTCAGTTTCGATTTGCATGCAGACTGAATGAAACGGATGGGGTTTTGTGTGATCAAAATAATAAGTTCTTGGAAGGCCTGTAGATAGAGTGCCATAATCCGCAGAGTGTTTTGGGAATGACCTAGGACCCTAAAAAGATGGTAAAAAAGACAGTAAAAACGCTAAAAGAAAAAAAGCTAAAATCTAAACATAAGGCGAGGGCAGCCTAAAAAGCCAAAATCCAGAAACTAAAACGTCTAAACCCTAAAAAGCCCAAGAAGGCTAAGTCAAGGTTAAGATAAAGAAAAAACATGGGATGAGGTAAATGCAACGTTTGGTACTTGACCGCCGTCAAGCGAGGAGTGCAAGCTGGAGGTGGCTAGAGGCCTTAGGTAAACTTTCCAAACACCGAGTGACTGGAGGCCTAAGCTAATCTTGTATTGAAGCAAAAGTGCTGACAGTCTGAGCACCCTCTTACCGAAGTGGAAAGGGAGCACTGTGGGTGGTGTGTGTTTATATGCCTGTGAGTATGCGTTTGTGTGAATGCCCGTGCATGTCGAATTTACCGCAGGAGTGGCCAGGATTATGTTTGAGTGTTGAGAGTAGGTCTGTATCGCCGAATGAGGAATGATTCTGCCTGTTTGGGCCATCACTGGCGTATTTTAGAATTTTGATGCTCAGGTTGTCTGCTGTCAGCTCATCATTCTGATGTGTGCTTAATCTGTGTTGTCTGAAAGGTGTTCCTGCCTCTTATATCTAGCGTCACCTAAGTGTTCGTTAAATCTGAGCGTAACAGCCCTCCGGTTCTCACCGATATGAAATGACTTGCCTGGTTCGCAAAGCTTGCAATCAATGCTATAAATTACATTTTTGCATGACACTTCCCATGGATACCTGCATGACAGGCGAGGCAAAAACGATATCCCCCAGGGCACTGTACTGGTTCCAGCGCCCATCTGATCAAAGATCCTTAAGGGACGTGCCGCTTCTTCACGCCATCCGCATGGGAAGGCCAGAATTTCGAACGATCCGCTTGACCTGGTCACCTAGAGCGTCATCAACGAAAGTTAGTACCAGAGGAGCATCATTTCCCCGGTTTTGTAGCCTAGGGCGTGGATTTAGAACTTCGACCTGCAGCATTTTTAGGAGATGGTTTGGGCACCTATTTTTTTAGAATTGTTCTGCAGTTCGAATTGTTTCTGTTGTTGATTTGTCTCCGGTCTTCCACGAAAGCGTTGCCAGACGGCTCTTGATTGCTGGATTCAATAAAAAGTTTTGGGCCTTGTGTGATTGGGGTCGGATCCAGGTATCTATCCCCTCCCTAGACCCCTTCCTTAAGGAGATGGAGGGGAGGATTTTGGCCTCTGGGGCCGGGGTCCCTTTGCCATTTTTTAATGATTGTGGCAATCTTTCCAAACTGAAAAATTCGTTAGATGCAGGGGCGGATTCAGAATTTCCTTAACGGAGGGAGGGGTGGCTGTAAGTCTTGAGGCCCCCGCTCGCAGGGCCCCACAATATTTCTTTATTTGAAGTGAGATATTAACAAACTGAATAATTTACGACGCAGTTCCAACGTCTCTTGAAAAATACTTTCGGGGAAGGGGCGAGAACAACCCTTAACACGCGCCCGCTGGAAGGCGAAATTCGCCCCCCCCTCCTGGTTTTCACCAGATAGCTCAAAAACGAGGAGACGCAGGACAACGAAACTTACAGTACTTTATTCTTGATCAATTTTACACATCTGACCAATTTTTTAGTAAGGTCATGTCAGGTCAAGGAGCTATTCAAGGTCAAGTGACCCGACCTCAAAACCTAAAATCACGAGTTTGAAGCGGCGCCCAGGGAACATCAGCAAACCGATCAGTTTGAAACTTCCACAATATGATAAGGTCATTAGGGTCTACAAATCTGCTATCTCGGAAGTTTGATAGTGTTGACCTAAGGCGGGGTTAATTTTTTATCACCCCATTATGTCTATGATGAAAAATATAATGGGCTCGTTTTCAGTAAATACTGGATAGATAATGCTGAAAATCCTCAAACCGTCTATTCTTACCACGATCTTGACCATAAAGTTGAATTTTTGAGCATCTGACCTCTCGAAGGTCATATCAGGTCACGAGAGCATAGAGTGATTGTTTTGCCAATAACTTCTCACTGAATTGAGATAAAGCTCCCATTTTGCTTTCATTGTGCTTATATTGTCACGGGGAGTCGATTGATATGCAACATGACCATACCAGGTCACTCTGTGACCCTGATCTAGCTCGAGGTCAGGTCATTTTCACTATTTGACCTAGCAAGGTCATATTGTACATCATTCGATTCGATGAGAGGAATCCAATGATACATGAAGATTTGCTCTAGCTCCCCTGAGGGCAGATCTAGAGAGAGAAACGTACATTGCTGTGTTGTAAGCCTATGGGACCTTCCTGACCTATGCTGACCTCAATATTGACCTGACATAAAAATTATTAGTATAAAATAACTTTGTCTTGTCAAGAGCTTTCGAACGCCGCCCGTAATTTTCCTTTAGCTTTCGTGGGGAACGAGATACGGAGGGGGCGAAAAACGCCCCCCAGCGGGCCGCGCCATGCCAGGGACCAGCGGGGCGCGTGTTAAAGAGAGCCCAGCTGGTCCGACAGGGCCCTGACGGTTTTAGCTGGCCCTGGGACTCGCAGTGGGCCCCGCGGCCCAAAAAAAACCCTGCTGGCCATACTGGTCTTATCGGTTAAAGAGGGTCCACCTGACCAGACAGGGCCCTAATGTCGATACAGGGCCCTGGGGACCACAGTGGTTCAGAGGACCCTCTTTTAAAACAGTTTCGATGGTCAAAAGGGCCTTTCTCGTCACAAAATAGGGTGCTGTGGAGGGCTTATGATGGTCCCGTCTGACATGAAGTTTCACACCAGGTCACAGAGAGCCCAGCGATAGGGGCAGCGCGTCCTCCAGGGGGCCCTCAGGGGGGCCACCGTCCCAATCGCCTCTCCTTGGCTACGCCTCTGGAGGAGCCCAGCTGACCAGAGAGGGCCCTGCTGGCGATAGAGAGCCCTGCGGAAAATAGTCGGCCACACTAGTTTAAAGGCTTCGCTAGTTATTGAGGGTCCTTACAGTCAGAGCGGGCCCTGTGGGCTAAAACGATCCCACAACCCACAGTGGCCTATAAGTTAAAGAGGGCCCAGCTGGTCCGACAGGGCCCTGAAGGTTTTAGCTGACCCTGTGACTCGCAATGGGCCCAGTGGCCCAAAAAAGTGCTGCTGGTCATAGCGGTCTTATCGGTTGAAGAGGGCCTAGCTGACCAGAGAGGGTCCTTCTGTCGACAAGGGCCTTGGGGGTGAGATTGGTTTAGAGGACCTTTTGGCAGAAAACCCCTACTTGACCCAGCGGGGCGAGTGTTAAAGGGGGATGTCTCGAGCCTAACTCTGGGCGCTCCAGAAACCAGCCCTGTGGGTCCCCGGGACCAGCTCTTGGGGCGCCCGAAATCAACTCTTGGCAGCCCCTGAGACCAACTCTTAGGGGCCCGAGACCAATGCATCGGAAACACTCTTGATACTTTCGGGCCCCCAATACAAACACTTCAGGTCCCCCATGACCAAATCTTGAGGATCCCCGATATTCTCGAGCACCCTGGGTCAAAATTCAGGTGGCATTTGGGTTCCCTCGGAACACCCATCAGACATCACTGGTGGGCTCCCATGCAAGGGGACTTCTTGCAGTGCTTAAACGCAGCTTAACGGGTGGGGGGGGGGGCGGTCGCCCCCACTGACCCCCGTGGATCGGCACCTGATGTGTGATGCTGTTTTTACCGATATGGGTAGGGCATCCCGCGACTTATTTGTCATGCTTGAGAGGTGGCTCAATGCTTACCTTTTTCTACCGATGGTCCTCCGGTTGCATGTGGGGCCAGAAAAGCGCCTTAGCTCTCGCATAGAGACTGAAAAATTACATTTTGAAGCAGTGGTGGGTACAAGGGGGAGGGGCTAAGAGGGCCCATGCCCCTTCCCCACTAGTGTCAGAGTGTAAAGTGAATGCATAGCAGGATGCTGTCCAGAGGCTATGGCGGAAGGCGCGAGCGCCCAAGCTTCCCCCCTCCCCCGAAATGAAGTGCTGGACCTGCCGGTGTTGTGAAGACGTTGTCCGAGTCTCGTTTTACCCTTGTAAAAAGCCTTGCAGCACCCTTGTTCCCTTCCCGTTACGAACTGGTAAAGCGGTTGTGTAAGCAAGGTTCTAATCTCGTCACGCTCTTGTAGGAAGACTGCGGTAGCGTACAAGGCGGACACAAGGTTTTGTTCTACCCTTGTTATGGGGTAGTCATGACCTAATAGAGGGCTTGTGGCGACGTTGTCAACCATTGTCCTTGCCATTCATAGGCGTAGGAACCGGGGGGGCAGGGGCCACTGCCCCCCCCCCCCACTTTTCTGTGGTGGGGCCCCCGCAACGGAGACAAAAATATCGGCAACTGTAATATCGAACAAAAAACCCAAACTGACCAGATAGCTTGCATGAGAAACCTCTTGAACCTACCCCTGAACCGGGCCCCTTGAGTTGAACTAAGCGCCCCTGAGATGGTTTGGACAGCAACTGAAATTTTCTAGCAAATGAAGCAAATGAACTTTTCTAGGGTCCCTAAACTGAGCTAGGAGCCGTGAGTTTGAACGGGGCTCCCTTGAGCTGGCTAAAGCCCCTATACTCGCTGACCTTGGGAGCCCCTAAGCTGAGCTGGTACCGCAAAGACAATATTAGCCCCTGAGCTAATATGAGTCACATGTGCTGCACGGGAGACCCTAAACTAATCTGGGCCCCTGCACAGTAATAGGGCCCCTGAACTGAGCTTGGGGTCATAAGCTTTAATTGGACCCCTGAACTGTCTTAAAACCCTATTTAAGCCGACAAGGGCCCCCGAGCCGAGCCGGGCCCTTAAGCTTATCTGATCATATGAGCTAATAAGGGCCCCTGTGTTGAACTGAGGGCCCCTGAGATGGTCTGGGGCCCCCTTTAAGGCCTTACAGCTACTGACCTGGGGGCCGTGAGCTTGAATGGGCCCCTTGAACTGTTCTGAGAACCTACAGCAGCCGACCTGGGGGCCCCTGAGCTGAGCTGGCCCCCAAAGCTAATCTGGGCCCTAAGCTAATATGAGGACCCCATGCTGAACTGGGGGTCCAGAACTGGTCTGGGCCCCTGCACAGTTTTGGGGCCCATGAGCTGGGCTGGGGGCCATGAGCTTGAAAAGTGTCTTGAGCTGTTCTGAGACCCTATATAAGACACCCTGGGGCCCCCTAAGCTGAGCTGGGGCCCTAAACTAATCGGGTATCCCCTGTGCTTAAAATGAATGTGGCACCTTCATAACGTGATTTTAACTGAGATAGCCAAGTTGTAAAGCAGGTCGGAAAACCCGGTACTCCATATTTCATTTGTCTCGGAACTCGATATTTCCGTAGAAAAAGGCTAAAACCTACCTGACACCAGCCCCCATCAGCCCCCGTCGCCGGCGGCCATTGTTGTGAGCTACTGGTGTGACGACATATGCTGACGTCACGATGAGCATCAGCCAATCGAAGCCCTTGAAGCGTTTCAAGTATGGTAGTGGTTGCCAGATCATGACATCATCCACAGGCAGATATTTATTTTTTCCTAGAGGTGCATTTTTTAAAAACAAAATATTGTGCTTATTGAACATTTTTCAGAGAAATTATGAGTGGTTTCATTATTCTCGGCTAAAAGTACGCCTAATTTCACTAAATTCCAGGATTCGACCAAGGTGTCACATTCCCTTTAAATGGGGTCTCTGGGCTGGTATGGGGCTCCTGAAATCTTATAGGGCCTCTGGGCTAAGCTGGGGACCGTGAGCTTGAATGGAGCCCCGTGTGAAGGACAAGACCCTATATCAGCCGATCTGGGGCCCCTGAGCTGAACTGGGCCTCCAAAGTTAATATTGGGGCCCCGTGCTGAACTGGGGCCCTGAGCTGGTCTGGGCCCCTGAACTGCTCTAGAGTCACTGAGCTGATATGGGATCTGTGAGCTTGAACAGGCTCCTTGAGCTGTTTTGAGACCCTATATAAGCAGAACTGGGACCTCTGAGCGGGCCCCTAAGCTAATCTGGCCTCCTGTGCGAATCTGGGGGATTCGTGTGCCGAGCTTCTAGGGGCCTGTGCTTATGTGGGTCCC
Source organism: Lepas anatifera (assembly GCA_034440635.1). Taxonomy (NCBI): domain Eukaryota; kingdom Metazoa; phylum Arthropoda; class Thecostraca; family Lepadidae; genus Lepas; species Lepas anatifera. The sequence goes on along the minus strand of JAOTON010001937.1, from coordinate 106,137 downwards.
TTGATAAGCTGGTATCGAGAACTATGAACTGGTCTGGGGCCCCCTGAGCTGACAGATTTTTTTATCCTGAGCCATGACCTGGGTCTTGGGGGACTTTAAAGATGATTTAACGGCCTCTGAGCGGCATAGGCATAGGAACAGGGGGCCAGGGGGTACTGTGCCCCCACTCTCCTGTGGTGGGCCACCGCAACAAATATACAAATATAAGCAACTGTAATATTAAAATAGAAACCCGAACTAGCCCGATACCTTGTCTGGGAAAGTTCCAGTTCCGTAGTACGCGCCCCCTTGAAGCAGCGCTTCTTGGAAAAGGTCAAGGCACCTACTACCTGTTTCCAAATGAGCCCCGAGAATTGGACCCAATCAAATCCATCCTATATTGCTCCCAACACAAAGTATGAATTTGTATGCACCCCTCACCAAATGCCGAGCAACAGACGTCACTCAGCCATCGAAAGGCGTGACGAGACCTGCCGTATTCCACTACGAAATGGAAAAAACAACACGGAACTATTCAATGAAAGGAAACGGCGAGAAAGAGCGTAAGAAGTCATGTATGGAAATACCTAGTGCATGTTGATGGGCAATAGGTTGTGCCAATGTATGAAAATTTGGGAAATGATATTTTGACCCATGATTTCCAGTTCTATAGTGGTATAATAAACCATAATCAAAAACAAAACTAGTTTAAGCTTTTATACCTATCCCGTTTCGGGCTGAAAAATGAATTTTTAGGTTTTTGAGGGCATTTTTACCATTTTCACCAAGTTCATGTTTGTTTTATATTTGCAGATGTTTCGCAATGTTTCAGCTTTTTTACTGCCTTTACAAAATATGAAACAATATTTTGAAAACCACAGACAGTGCCTTAATGTCAAATGACTACAATTATCTATGCCTAGATAGCTTTGAATCACCTATTTCGTGACACAAACGAGAACCACTATTTAGGTAATTACGGACTCCTTTAGAGCAGTAGGGATTGATTCAGGCAAAAGGATGGTCACAATAGTCTAGCTGTATTTCGAGGCCTAAAATACAGAGTTTCCCGATTAATTGCAAGTTCCATCTACTTGATGGCCCACTTTGTGATGCCGAGGACTTCCTGCTTGCTGTTGATCCTGGACATCTGTTTGACGCGCTGGGCCCACTGCCTGATACAGCCACCCTTCTCCCAGCACGAGAGACAGAACTGGCAGCTGTCATTTGCTTTACAGACGTGGCAGCTAGAGTCAGCTCCATGGCCTGCGTGTGGCAGACGAAGTGCTCTACCTCCATGGGCTTTCCCATGAACCCTGGGAACTTGGATTTGATCAAGCTGCAGGTGATGATGGGCTCGGTGGCCCCGTCTCAGATAAACATCTTCTTGAGGGTGGTCATCTGTGTGTTGACGTAGGGAAGGGGCTGCAGCCTGAGGGAGGTGTTCCCCAATACGTCTTTACTTAAAGGTACGTTCAAGAGGGATTCGTCCACGCCCGAGTGACGTCACACGGGCGTGGAGGAATTCCTTCTCCTTTGGGCCGTGTGACAAACTGCTGCTAATGGCACTGCCCGCTTACGAATTTGTGAGAATACACGGTGATCAAGTTTATCCCAAATAAAATAGATAATCATTTCACCTTCGATTCTGGGCCTCTTTTTGCAAAAATTTGGAAATTTAATCATTTAATTTTCCCATGTTATACGCTACGAGGTGTGACGTCACATCCAGTGATCTGGGCTCGCTGTTGGAGGGGCTGGGTGTTCCCCACCTCTTGCTCCCTCTGATAGAGATGATCTTGTGGAAGGTGATGCTCCTCTCCTCCTCCTCCTCGCTGCAGAGCATGCCATGGTCATCAGGATCTCCTCGGAGTGAGCGAACCATTCAGAGGAGCACACAGTCGGCATGACAGTCAATTGCACCATCTAGGGCTGGATCCAGAGGCAGGAGAGCTAGAATAGGACGTTTCTGGGACTTTGTACTAAGTTGTTGCTAATCTTCATCTGGAGTTAGTAGGGAAATTGGAACTTGGTAATAAAGGTGACGAGCTCCTTGAGTCTTGCCAGCAGCTTGCGCTGCAGTCCATGGTCCCAGCACAAGAGCGGCGAAGGATCTAGCACATGAAACTCGTGCCAAGGATCAAAGGCAAGCTGGACCTCTTCAGCATAATAACAATAATTGCACTTGCACAATAATTGCAATAATTGCACTATAAATAATTGCACTTGCAGTCATACTCGAACTCTGAATTTTATGCATCGAAATACAGCTAGGTGGGTTTATCGTGGCCACCCTTTCCCTAAATCAATATATAATGCTGTAAAGAAGGGATCCGTACAAAACTAAAGAAATGCTTCCATTTTTGTCATTAAATAAGTAATCAAATGTTTATTAGGCATAGCTAAGTGAGGCCATTTGGTATCAAATCATTGTTTGTAGTTTTCTAAAGTTTTTAATTTTTTAGATATGATGAAAAGGCCTAAACATCTGTAAATATAAAAAAACGCATTCTTGCTAAAAAAATGATTAAAATTATCCGAAGAAGCTTAAAAAGGTATTTCTTATTAAAAAAGAGTATACGTAATTTTTTTTATTTATTAGATCATAATACAACTATCAATCATACGGCCAAATTCAATTTCTCAATTTGTCATCTCTTGACAGCCTAGTGTGCATGCGTGCCTTACTAACACAAAACGAGTTATTTAAAACTGTTTATGATTATGGGCCCCCGTGGGCTGGGGATCCCTTAAGATGGTCCCCCTCTAAGGTTGCCCCCCCACTTTTCAAACCGTTCCTACGCCCCTGGTACAGCCAGTGACATGAGCTGCGCCTCACTGTAGCGAGGATAGCCGTGCCTGCGGATCAGATGGTTTTCCGATGACATTTCTAAAAAAGTGTTTTGACGCCGTTGCTCACGTTGTACTGTGCAATGTGAACACCAGTTTAGTAACTGGTTCTGTCCCAGATTCATGGAAACTAGCTGTCATTGAGCCTATATTTAAAGGAACGGGAACTCTCAGCGATCCTTCTTCATTCAGGCCTATATCACTAGTACCATGCCTCGCAAAAATAACAAAGAATTGTTCACCAGCAGTTATCGTACTATTTAGACTCCTAACTATTTGCTTTCTGAGTCTCAACATGGCTTCCGTCGTCTTCATTCAACGGAAACCGCTATTCTGGCAGTAACAGATAATTTTTTCATTATCATTTATTTATTTCAATTAATTTCTGCTGCTCCTCCAAAACAAACTTTGGAGGAGCAGCAGATAACACGAATCCCGGCGCGAAAGCAGAACGAAGAATGACTGACAAACACATTTGGCGCGAGTACTGGACTGCTGCCTAGCGAATGAGAGCGAAGCCCGCCCGATGCGCAACCAATCATAATCGCAGGCTCCAGCGTTCCTTGTTAACGAGGGCCGGAGCCTCGTCACAGCACGTGGCTTTTACGCTAGCCGATCCCCCGTCATAGCTGTGACGTGGTTAAATACTAGTGAACTAGGGCTCTCTCGAGGGGGGCTTGTTACAAAAAAGCTGGAACATTGTGAGCGGCTGGTTTAATTGGTTGCTAACAAGAAATGAACGCTTGTAAAACGATACTAGGGCAATGATCCACTTGGAGCTCGTGAAAACTTTTTTGAGTGAAATGAGATCGCCTTCCACGCCGTTTTTATCAGACAAGCTAAATTTGTAATTATTTACCAGGAGTCAGGTGGGCGGGGGCGGTGGGTGATGGTCCTGGATGGCTTAACACTGGCATAGCAATACAAGCCCTGTACAAAGCCTATCAGAGACCTAAAGTCCAAGGAAGTACTCACCTCCCCAAGCCCCCGGGATCTCCAACCAATGGCTAGGGAGGAGTAAGTGAGCGGTTTCATCAGTAGCACTGTCCATGGAATAGGTTTTATATAGCATCTGGGGCACGCTCATATATCCTTTTTATTGAGCGTCCTTTTTCCTTTCCGTTTCCTTTAGATTTTAGAATACAATCCAGAGATATCGCTTGAGATCCTAGGCTCAAAGAAGATTTCGAAAATTATATGCCTCGGAAAAATTTATATATTCCCATTGCGTACCAAAAAGATAAATTGAAACATATCGATCAGGTATGTTATTATGTATATGCGTACCATTACTGAAGGAAAGGCAAAAATTAATCTAATTTTAGCATCCATAATAGCAAATCGAACAGGGATTTTGGAACTTCAGCTGGTTTTCAATCTATTAGCTTAGTCCCAATAACTACCGTCCTAAATATTCTGAAATAAAAAAACTTTCAAATATTTTCGTACGAAACCAGAAAAATAAGGAAAATGACACACATTGATAAGCATAATCCCAAAAAGAAAAATAGTTATGCAAGGTTTAACATAACAATGACAGAGTAATCCAAGGCAATAGTTATCTCAGGGGCCTATTGTTTTGGTAATTTGCTTATTTACAACATAGCAAGGGTAAGAAAGTAACAGTGGTGAATTCATCAGGATCTTTCCGGGGAATAGACGTTATATGACGTCTGGAATACACCACCATCCACCATATCCCTTGTATTTTTATTCATTTTTTTTCATTTCTTTGGAAACTTTCTGATTAGAGAGTTCATTAATTCGACACCCGGAAAAAATTGGTAATCATTTTCCGTAGAAGACCATTTATTCGTACCCAAAACGACTGACCTTCAATGACTTCATAGCTGATTACCAGAGTGAATTGAGGTAAAGTCAGGTTAATATCATGCACGCAGCAACATTTGATTTCCCGAAATGTGCCACCAAACTGTTATTATAGCCACGCTGTCATATAGGTATGGGCCAGCCTTAATATTTGGTGACCTAAATTTACCAACACTTGGTCGGATCGAGAAAAAGCAAACTATAAACAAAATAATAACAAACACTTAAAAATGGATAGAAAAATTTCCGTCGTGTAAATGTTATAATGCCAAAATATTATACGACACATATAGGAGATGGGCCCCGACTACTAAGGGGCCCCCCCGGCCTGGGGGCCCCCCGACGGTAGTCGGACCCCCTTGGCCGAATCCTGGCTACGCCACTGTCGTGGATAGCTCGAACAAATTCATGAAGAAACTATATCAGTCACTTTTTGGCTCAGGTCAATATTGAGGTCATGAAAGGTCAAAGAAGGTGGCATTTTGAGTAGAGTTTTTGGGCTTTGGCATCTGAGTTGAGTTAGAATCATTTTTAGGGACCATTTGTTTCCTCTTGTCACGGTGAATCGAATGATGTATAATGTGACCATACCAGGTCAAAACACAAAAATGACCTGACCTCAGGTCAGGCCAAGCTCACTTTTTAACCTAGCATAATCAATATGCATATCAATCGACTCGGGGTAGCAATCCACACGCAATGACATCAACAATAAAAACTTGGTCATCATTTCGTGCAAAGTTATTGACCAAAGTCTGAAATGCTTAAGCCCCAGAAGACCTCTCAGAGGTCACAGGTAAAAAATTTAATATGGACCTGGAAAGGGGCCCAGGATACTACGATTTGGAGAATATAAAGGTATAAAGGTATTTTCAGCTGTAAATACACAAATACAGCCCAATTTGTTTTTCCCATGTATATCCGATGAAGAGGTTATGGTCCGTACTTTGCCTTAGGTCATCGATATGAAAAATCCCAGAATACATTTTTTAGAACTCGATAGACCCATTATGTGAAATAAGTTTCAATCCGGTAGACTCACCCATTTCTTACTTATGCTTCCCCGAAACATTTTTGAAGGTGAGGTCACTTGACCTGCACTGGTGACCTGACCTAGAATGACCCAACCTTTTAATTCTGAGTAAAGTTGTGGAATTGATTAAGGATAAGGTGTTCCAAGCACGGTGGCGCTTCGCATTGGTTTTTTGTGCCGCCGGAAAAACCCGAGGTGGATGTTCGGACACTCCCCTTCCCCCACAGGGGCGAGGGTTAAATGGATACGGATTAGGTGCCCATACTTTTTTGAGTGCTTGGAAACGCGACAGAATGTCCAACCTGACCAAAAAGGTACTAAATTGTTAAACAATAGTTTTAATCACCACATGCGGTTTAGTTGCATCTAGGTTCAACGGCGTAGGGCACTAAATTCCGAGCGGCACAGCCAAACGGGGTACACGGCCTAGCAATCAAAGGGCACTCTGGCACCGATGGGGGCACGTGCCCCTGGCCGCTCCCCTGTGTGGCGGTCCATGTCAACATCATCGAGGCAATGTAGTGCAAAAACCAGTTAATAATTGTTTAGGCTTATCGACGCACCAACTGCCACGGTCATATGGCGCTGCCAACTCTTTCCCTGTTGGATGGGTTTCTCGGGAGCCAGTTTGATGATTCTGACGAAGGACTGTGGCCGAATATATAATCTCTTCCAATTTTCAACATCGAGGAATCGATGAGAAAGACCAACTAACAGCTTTCAACTTTACAGAAAAATTGATGCAGAGACCTCAATATAAATTTCACGTTTGCTACCACCACAATATTAAGTAAATAGGCTCAGCATTTCACACCGCCACACTAGGGGTAGGATTGCGATCGGGGGACTTTCCGGGGGCGCCATCCGGACGGGGGCGCCATCCGGACCAGGAGGGCGCCACTTTGACCGGCAAAAGATATCAGGTGGGCGAAATCCTATCGGTGGGAGCCGACTTTCGCATCCTGGGGGTGGGAAGCGACATTTCAGGGGGCCATCGACCTTCAGGGGGGCCGAGGGTTGATGGGGGACGTGCCCCCGCCCCCTGGATCCGCCTATGCCGCCACTCAGCAACCAGTCTAAAGCGCTTTGGCTACACTGTGTCCCACGAACGGGCTCTGAGCGCTGACAACTGACTGCGTGTAAAATGAGAGCATCATGCAATCCCATGGTACTGGCTGGGGCGTGGGCTTCTGGTCGGATAGAACACGATGTTTGATTGGCTGTAGGCTCCAGGGCTGTAATTAGTTGATGCTGAGGCTGCTTTGCCGAGATTTCCCGTAACTACGCGCCATATTCCGTTTTTGCGCGGTGGAGTAGACAGCCACTGGTGGAAATGTTTTAACACAAGTTTTGTTGATTGTCAATTTAGGCCGAGCAATAGAACACAATTATTATTATTGGGTGGTGTTCTGTCTTATTTTCGTTAGGTGACTTTGTGTTTGATCCATTTTCACTTATCTCCAGTCCATTTTACTGGGGGCCAATTTCCGGGCACTTGAGGGGCTTTTCGGCCGACTGGGGGCAAATGGCCCCCAGTTAACATGTTAAAAAATGGCCCGGTGGGCAAGGCGTAGGGCTTCAGACCAATCAGATTGCTGCAACCACATGGAAAGTATTCCTCCAGGGTCTGAAATTAGACAATAAGCCCCTTTACTTTGAGCTTTAAAGCTGGCGGAAATTTTATGCCGAGAACTTTGGGGGAAATTAAATAAAGAAATAGTGGTTTCTCAACACGCTCTACAAAACTTCTATGTCAGCTCAAAATCCATCATAAAATTAAGCCGCTGCCTTTAATGATTTCATGCTCGCCTGTCCATTTGCTGATCCATGTAGAATCTCATCAGGGCAGTTCAAATCGCAAGTTCGGAAATGTTTCAGGCGGTAGGTACCTACCGCCTGATTTTATTGTTATCTTTTTAGATAAGTTTTTTATTTTTGTTAAGATTTCTATATCGTACCTTTGTATAGGTACAATCTCTTATGCAGTACATACATGTATTTATGATCCTAAATATCTTCTGAAAGGGTCTTCTTAGGCAGTCATAGCTGGTACCTGACTTGAATGTCAAGCTATTTTAACACGTGTGTTATATGTAATTCTAGGAGATCTGATTTTATCCCTGACTTGAGCCTTTACTGGGGGCAAGCACCTGTCGCTCATATGAGGTGAATAAATAAATAAATGACCAGAGCATTGGTAGCTGGTAAACTTGTGTCTTTTCACTTTGACACCAATAAAAAATGTTATTTATGCCTAAAAATGATTCTTAGGACCTATGTTTTTACACAGATATCATCATCAGCTTTGTGATACAGCTGCTTAAAAATTGGTTTTTCCATAATATTGAAAAATTGCTGGAGGCAAGAACTCAGAAACCACTGGAAGTACCTATAAGGCTGAAAATGTCATAGCATGAATCAGCGCCCAAGAGAAACCCGTTGACTAGCTTTCATCACAATCTAACATGTAGGGCGCCATTTTAAGATTTTTCGTCGTTTTGTCGTGGAATGCCCCAGCTGTCCTAGCCAAAAGTCCTCCTGGATTCCAAGCTGCCAATGTCTGATGATTCTTTTCAGCGCAAATTCTAGCTTTAGAAAAAAAACATTTGATATTTTTCCACTGGGAGACAATAGAGCACACTCGATGGGCTCTGCAGCCCTGGTTTTGGAAGCCTGAAGCTTATTACCTTCTTTGATATTGCCCTGGAAGTCAAAACCTTCTTAACATTAAGCATGAATTTTTCAACTGGTGAGTCGTAAGTACTGTAAGGATTTCAATTATTGCACTGTCGTGTTACGCAGGTCTGTCCATAACAGAAATAGCAAATGCAAGTGAGTGGGCATGTGTGTTGTTAAATGTGTTTTCCTACTATTTTCCTCCTCTTACATAGGCGCGAATGTTTTACTTCAATGATGAGACACGTGAAAAACCTCTGTAACGGCGGACCTTCGTCGAATATACTGATTCTGATTCTGAAGGATGTGCTGGCAATACTTTCGAGGTGTCTGCTTACAGGCACTCCGATTTCATTATATTTCTCCTCATTCGGCAGTATCTTGGATGACATCCATGACAGCAACAGGTGTAATCAGTGACGGCGGAACGTCCCAATTCAAGGGGAGCACCATGGGCTTTTCTTCCCATTTTTTTCTAGTCAGCGCCATTGGGTTAATGTTAAAATTTCTGATCTAAGGGGGCCACCGTGCCCCGGTGTTCTCCTCCCCCCACAGTTCCGCCCCCAGTGGGTGTAATCGATGGCTGCCCCACAAACGAATCAGGCCCATAGCTAAAATCAATAAATGCCGGCTCTTGGAAATGGACCATGACTCGGGTATAGCCAGTCCTGCCAACCTACCACTGGCTCAGAATGCTAGAAAAGCTGGCTTTCCGGACTCACTCCACATCACTCGATGAATTCAAGCAGACGTTCCCTCATTCAGGTTCTACCGTCGATGCTGAAAAGGTCATAAGAACCATTTCTGTAATCAGATATCAATGATGGCATTCGAATCTCCACAACACACCGATGCCCACATTTTGGCCAGGGGGGTGGTTTACATCTACCAGTTGACGGGGTGCTGCCTTTTACTATGTCTATTTAGCTTGGAACGTTTGAAATGGAAACTCAGGCAGCCTAATTTAGGTGTTTGATAAAGGCATGGAAAAATATGCAAAACTAGGATGCAGGTTTCATATCTTAGAAGAGGATATTGACATGTATACAGAACCATACTTTACAGGCTATGATATGTGTCGCAGACGTGCACGCATATTCTGTCATCGATATGTGGACAGGTGTTCATGTATCTCGCCTGCTGAGAATGCAAAATATTGAGTGCATGACTTCATGCTTCAGGGTCGGGTCTGGCTCCCGTGCAATTGTTCTCAGGTTTCAGTTTCAGCAGGTTTGAAAGGGTGAATTCAGTGTCTCAGCTCAGAAAAGCTGCCGCATTCTGGAGGGAAAATAGGTGATGGGTTTCGGTAACCCACCGCTAGGTGACCGTAAGAGAGGAAAAATAGGCATGCCATATCCATGTTTGATTCTCTCTGAACGGAATTTGTGCTGCATATGGACAGGCATGCCAATAAATGTCCATTCGCACATTATGCCTATAATTTGTCATGCAGGTGCTTTGAGGAACATACAAAATATATTGGTTCAAATGGAATCCGATTCCAAAAGGGGTAGATTTTTACGAGAGATAGAAAACTCACCCACAGCATCAAAACTGGGAATTTCGGACGCTAGGTGGAACCCCCAGATGCAGACCATTTTTTAACATGTTAACTGGGGGCCATTTGCCGCCCCCCCAGTCGGCCGAAATGCCCCCACCCCCCTCCCCAGTGCCCGGAAATGGCCCCCCAGTGAAATAGACAGATGACTTAAAATTAAAAGAGTGTCATTCCCAGGGGGCGCGAGGTGCGTTCATTTTAACTAAAATTGACCAACTCGCCTAACGAAAAGAAGACAAAACACCACCCGATAATTATAACTTTGTCCTACTTCTGGTCCCAAATTGGCAATCCACAAAATTGTTTTTAAAAAATTTCCACCCGTGGCTGTCTACTCCATCGTGCGAGGACGAAACAAAGCGCGTAGTTACGTTAAATCCCGGCAAAGCAGCCTCAGCATCAAGTAATCACAACGCTGGAGAAGAACGCTGGCCTACAACCAATCAAACATCCTGTTCCATCCGACCGGAAGCCCACATCCCAGCCAGTACCATGACATTTGTATTTGTATTTGTATTTATTTGAGTTATCACCTACGGGATGGCCCCAATAAACGGCGAAGTACAGGAGATAAAACATTGAACAATATGTACATACACAGCATTAAAGCAGAAGCGCTACAAGACCTTAATTAAAATGACCTAAAAGGAAGTAGCGCATCAAGACGGCACTTCCAGCAGGGTTCGTGGTTGCTGACGGGTAGCAGAGATGGGACATGCAAGTAGAATGCCGGAGAAGAGATGATGAAGAGATACGCCCTCTCAGAATGTTTCGGACAAACATGAGGTCATGCTGTTTCGCCTAGCTGCTACAGAAACAACCCCAAAGTGTTTGAGCAGGTTTACATAGGCCAGTGATGGTGATGGGTGGCGACTGTGTAGTTGCATGATGCTCTCGTTTCACACGCAGTTGTCAGCGCTAAGAGTTCGTTCGTGGATTAGGCGGGACACGGTGTAGTCAAAGTGCGTAAGACTGGTTGCTGGTGTGGCGGTATGAAGTGCTAAGCCTTTTTATTTATTATTGTGATGGTAGCATATGTAAGCGTCGCCACCGGCAAAAAGTGAGGGCCCAGCCTAACTTTAACCTGATGCTGGCAGCAAACTTTCCACGTTAGTACCAAAAACTTATCGAATTTGGGCTCCTCATTGCCTTCCGCAGCGGCTGGTTATGCAAATTTACGGTTTACTCCCATTTTGACTGAGATCAGGAAATTGTTGGACAAAAAGGGTGGGGGGGGGGAATTGATGATCCTAAAAATTGTTCTGGTTATATGGATAAAACCATTCGATAGCCACGCGGCGTTGGAATGGCACCCCTGGCTTCCTATTAGATGAGTAGTGTGCTAAAAATATTGCGTCAAGCCAATGGGGCGTTCCAGCACAGATCGACCACGCCCCTACAGAGCATAGTCTCGGATTTCGTTCCAATTTCGTGTACTGGGTTGTCAGGAGCGTGGAATCCTGATCTGAGATTATTTATTTCCTCAGACGTACGGTTTTGGAGTTATAACTTGAAGAAAATCGTGAAAATCGCCGATTTCGTCAAAACATGGTGATATAAAATGATTATTTTCAGCCTTAACTTTCATTTCTTAGCTTCAGATGAGACGGGATTAGATTGAGCATGTAACATCCAAGGTTGAATCATCTCGTTTTTTATTCGAAATTTTGAAAATTTTTGGAAATGTTTTGACCACTTTTCTACGATTTCTTTTAAAGTGTGGCCAGTAATTCACGTTAAAGGTATTCGTAGAAAAAGAGCGCACCCACATCTCCTCCGTTTAGAGAAGTTAATAATCTTTTGCGTTCTATACTTTATCAATGTGTAATTAGCCATAGAATGACGCCATGCGCGCAAAAATTGGCCGCCCGGCGCGCCCGGCCGTCGTCGGCGCGGCCGCCGGTGCGTGGGCACGGGCAGTAGATTAACTCGGGAGCGTATGAACTCTTGCAATCATGATTAAAGGTGGGAAATAAAAACAGAAAAACACGTGTTCAACAAAAGGGTGAAATCAATGCAATTTGAATTCTGTTAAGGGTGTACCACTCGCCACATCTTAACGTTGCCCATAGAATGGATTACGGATTTTAGTCATACATCTGGATTTTGAAAATGAAGAGACTTGTGCCTTTGTGCAAGCTTGGTCTGTTTTACGTGTTGAAACGACATCGTATCCACCACGGATGAACCCTGGCCGCAGTTGCACGGTCTCCACCGTCCAGTGCGCAGCTCATGAAGCTGGGAGTACATCCTCCACAGTTAGTATGGCATTGTTACTGGGGCAGTTGGGCGTCAAATGGAGATAAAACATGGTTTCAAGGTGGCTACCTCGTTTTGGACGCCAGCTTTATGCTGTCGGTGTTGGTGTTCAAACTTTTGTGCGACGTATGAGTGGTAGAATGCCACGGGATAAGAGGACTTACTATGCTGACTAGAGGATTTATTTTTTCTAGATTCCTGGTCCCGGCGACAGTCCTGGTGCCGGCAGGCCTCAAATGGTCCCGGCAAGACCCAACGTGGTCCTGGCATTGGTCCCGGCAAAAAATTCATTTATGAGCAGCCTCATAAGTAAGGCTTAAGTAATACAATTTGTATATGCGCAGTTAGCCATATTAGGTTATTTGTCGTCAAATGCTAAGGGAAAACTAACTTAATTGGTTAAAAATTAACTAATCTCAATCTAATATGGACCCTACGGAACACAGGTCCCAGTTCAGATTATTACGCCCTCCAATTCTCAGAGGTCCCGGCACGGTCCCGGTACAAACCCAGTTGATCCCGGCAAAGTCCTGGCCGAGCCCAGCATCCGGTCCCGGCTCCGGGACGTCGGGACCAAAAACAGAACCTCTGGTACTGACCCCGACGAGTGTTCTCCGCAAAAGATGCCTACTTACAAGACAGAGTAAATTTAAACTTCGGAAAACGTCACAATTGCTCAAGAAGAGCCAGACAGGAGCCGGAAGAAGTTACTGAAGAGCTGCTCACTGCCGAGACACAATCATCAGCGACTGACTCACTGGGCGCTCCCTCCAACAGTTTCAGTCGAAGTCGATGTTTCCCATTTATTGCCGCTGCTGGACGGGACTACCGTCATAACAGATAGGCTTTTGGTTGAACTGATCCTTTGAAGTTGGCTTATTCTTTGCTGTGTGCTTTCAATTCCTTATTACCGTTGTGAAGCAAAGTAGGTCACTTTCATGCCTCAATAGAAAGTAAAACTGTTTTTTTTGGTACATTGATTCAGCCTCCTTTGCCACCTCAGCTGGTGAACCGAACCAAATGCCACTAAATCTAATACACTACTGTCATAACACAGCCCTTTAACTATGAATTCGCTTACACCCAATACCTAAATAATATTCATTCCATCTTGCCTCAAAACACATACTTTATAACGTATGTTGTTTCCGTTCTTTACTTTTAATGAAGCTTTACTGAAGCCGAAAACAAAAGATGAAAGAAACAGAAAGTCTAGAAAATATTTTTTGTCAACGGCACACCCTTACCTTATGAAAATTTCCACAATACCATGTTGTTATGTAAAGGCATGTTTCCCTAGCAGCAAACTTCTAACTCATGGTCTCCACCGAGCACCACACGCGTGCGTGTAGTCGGTTAGTCGAAGTGCCAGTCGGCTATCGGTTAGGCGTGCCGGGCGGCCGATTTTCGTGCGCATGGCGTCACTGTTTGGCTGATTAGACATAAATAATATATCAAGAACACAAAATTTAATTGATGTTATTAGAAAGCACAGGCAAAGGAAAACAATTTTTGAGAAGGTTATTTTAAGGTGAATCACTAGCCACATCTAGAAAATATTGTTTCAAAAATTGAATGCAAATTTTCAAAAGCTTAATCTTAATTTTTTTGTGAAAAATAGACTCTTGAAGTTGGATAATACAAGCTTAGATACAATCACCTCTTCAATGAGCATCCTTAACGAAGGACTACATAGAAAATAATGATTGTATGCCACCATGTTTTGCTAAAAACAAGGATTTTCACGACTTTTAGCATCCTGTAACTCCGAAATCCTTATTTTGAGAAAAGAAATATTTTCAAATCTGAGTTCTATGCCTCTGATAACCCCGTGTACAAAGTAAGAACGAGATCTGAGACTATGCTATGTACAATCCAGGTGGTGCCTGGTCGATTTGTCCTGGAACGCCCCCAATATCAAACTGTCAATAATTAGTTTTAAGCAGTGATACAGTCGCTTTTTCTGTAGTTTTATGACTATCGCTAGGGGTCGTTTCAGCCTCAAATCTGGCTTTTGTGGTGTTTATTTGGCTATTTTAGTGGAAATAAAATGTTTACCCTCTTTGGCCCTTTTCTAACTCGGTTTGACCTTTTCCGCTGAAAAACCTGGCAGCCCTAGGCATCATCTCTTGGAATAACTAAAAAATTGAGAAACATTTGTTTAACACTAACGCGTCTAAGTTTTATTAAACCCCCTCCAAAATGGGATCTTGACCCCTTAAAGACACTATAATGGCCAGCACAAGAAATGCCCCCCCATTGACTTTTCCTTAAAAAATGCCCTGCCCAGATGATGACCGAAACACAAATTATTGACGCAGATGCTTTCGGGCCAGAAAACAATATGGGTTCACAACTGGATCAATAGAGAAAAGGTGGCGATTTCTGCAGTCGGTTCAAAATACACCCCAACATGTCAAGAGTTGGAAAATTTGGCCGCCAGGTGGCATGCTTAACCTGTCTTCAAATTTCAAAATATTCTGTATCTGGACTTCCCGGGCCAGATGCAACAAAAATGCCACTGCAGAAGTAGCCGACTTCAAAAGTCGGCGCATTTCATGCTCCTTTATCCACATGCCTCATATGTACCCAATGGAGTACACTGCGTAACTGAGTCCCAGAAGCCAGTGATAAACAAAAACTATGCAGATCCGTGTAATTCCCCATGTCTGAATGACAAGTGACGTGTGTTTGCTGCCTCACATATTTCTAAACATACAAGTAAACGGTGACTGTGTTTGCTAGAGGTAGCTCCCTCAGTCATTTGCCTGTTGTCCCATTGTGCACCGCTGAGCGTACGCCGTTTCTGTCCAGGCGCGAGTCAAGACAATAATAAAAAGGAGCTCTCGTCAATGTCTCGCGAGCCCATTCATCATCTACTAAGCCTTGGGTCTACGTCTCCGCCGGCTGACGCCGGCTGCTTTCTGCACTCTCTCTCCAACCAAATACGTATTGGTCCATGTACAGCTTCAACTGCTCGGGGTAGTTCCTCAGTGGCCGTACCGCAAACGTCTGCTTCTGACTGGTTAACTTTTCCCACCGACTCTTCAGCACGTCCAAATCCTCGATTATCGGGTACACCCGATATTCCAGCCACTCCAGCGCTATGTCCACCGGGAAGACAGCCACCAGCCCCCGGTAAAGAGGCGCCAGCAGCGCCAGGACCATCCGCCGCTGCTTCTCCAGCTTCATCGAGTTCTTCTGCACGTTCAGGATGCTGGAGAAGCTGTGTCGGGCCGGGTACCGCCCCAACCAGGAGGACTGGTGACCGGTTTCGATTTCTTTGAGGAATTGGCGCGCGGCTTGCGCCGTGGCGTTGAAGCGGTGCATCAGCATGTAGACCGACTGGCCGGGGAAGCTGCAGCGGTTCATCTGGTCGTACATGTACGGCATCGGCAGCTCGGAGAGTGGCAGCGTGCTGCGACAGCCCAGTGCGCGCTGTGCCGCCTCGGCCGCCACACTGTCCAGTGCGCCGCGCTGCACTGCTGCTATGCTGAAGGCCAGGGAGGGCAGCGCTGCCGGCAGCAGCTCCGCCATGGTGGCCATGTGGTCGTATCGGCTCCAACCCGTCAGCACCAGGCCGCGCACGCCTCCACTCATCCTGGCGTCCTCCTCCGCCAGCAGCTCAGCCCAGTCCAGGTTGTTCTGCACATGCCGGTCTATGGGCGCTACGAACAGAGAAGAGCCGAAGGCGCCCTTGTAGGCCCCGGCGCCCCACACGTAGCTGTACGTGCGCTCGGCATGCCGCCACACCATGGGCGCCACGTACTTGCGTACGTTAGGTGTGTACCACCACATCATCGGCTCGACCAGCTTGTTCATGCCATACTGCTTTAGCGAGAATGTCGGGACATTGCGCAGCATGTCCTCCCACATGATCGGCGTGGCGTTGTACCGTTCGCGAATATAGCGCGCCGTGCGCGACACGTGCCCCAGCAGCAAGTCGTGCTTGGAACGGCCGGCGCACAGCTGACAGCGTCCCAGCACGAACACTTCGTCACTGCCCATATGTACTCTGCTGATGTTGCCGTGCACAGCCATCATCTGATCGATCATGGTGTGCACCAGCGCGGCGCTCTCCTTCCGCGATGGGCACACAACGCCTGCGGTGTACTGGGGTCCTCCCGCAGGTAAGAAAAACGCTTCAACTTTAGCACGAACTCCACGTGTCCAAAGGTTTGAACCAGAGGGACCACAGTCAGGTTGTGGGCGCGTGCCGCAGCCAGAATGGCGTCCACTTCAGCGCGCGAGTAGGCGGTGCCGGCTACCACGTCCTCCAGCGGACCCCAGTAGGGAAACTTGTCCTCCCACTCGATTAGTAAGCCCGTGGCGCCAAGTCTCGCCACCATACCGATAACCTGCTTCAGGTAGCTCAGCCTGGGGGCGCTCCCTTCAGGTCCAAATGTATCAGCAGCTCGTGTGGCGGAGGCGTCCTCTCTCTGGCTGCTCTGGCTCTTGCTGGCGGTCCGTTTCCCACGCTTGGTTTCGACTTTTCCTCAGCAGTCTTGAAGGCGAACGGTGATTCTTAAGAGTATTGCTCCGTGGTGTCTCAGCTGGCTTATTATTGGACTTTGCAATGTCCGTGGAAAATTTCGAGGCATCCTTCGAATGGGTTTTCTGTTGACCGCTGGCCGGGGCCCAAATTGTAATAAAGTCGCTGAGTGACCAAGCATCAACCTTGTCGACAGATGCAGCCAGTGATTTTGCTGCGTGCTCTGGAGTTTCGGCACCAGCCATTTTCGTTGTCAGCTCCACATGCCTCGTCTGCGTCAGCTGGTGTTGCTGCAGAGGTTGTGGACCGGGCCGTGCCGACTGCTCTGTGGCGGCCACGTCCGGCGGCTGCGAGGACTGGTTCTGGACGGCCAGCGGCCAGTTGCTCAGCGGCTGGGTGTTCAGCGAGCTGGACAGTATAGTGGCCAGCAGGACGCAGGCAGTCAGCAGCAGCAGGGTGCAGAAGGGTCGAGCGCGCATACTCCGGCGCAACCCGGCCTGCGGCAAAGAAACACAGGTCTGATAGCAAACACTCAATCTACAGTATCAGTATCTGCATATATGAATGAACAACAAGCCAACCCTCGGATTTAAAAAGTCAACTCCCAATGGGATGAGCTGTCAAACACGTTCTTGTGATGATATTAAGCTCTGTAGATCACCAATCATTAAGCGCTGAATGGCTTGTTGCCGAAGAGTTAAAGTAGAGACAGAGCCATCAGAGGCGTGGTCTCTGAAGCGAATACCCGTTTTCTAAGGACGGACAGACCTGACCTGGTAGACACAGGGAACGAGCAGCCAGAGGCCTAGCCAAAACTTATCTCTCCGCCTCACTCAGCCTCCGATCCACCGTCGGCGTGGTGGGGGACGATTTTCGGAGGGAAAAAATAAACGCCTACCTTTATACAAACAACAAGAAATCCAAAAATATAAAAGCTCTCTCCTTACGAAGTTATTGGCCTGAGTCTGAAAAGCTGCTTACCTGGTCCCAGATGACCTCTCGGGGGTTTCAGGTTTTAACGTGTAGCTTGTCTCCGACGACTGGCCTAGGATACCATGGTTTTGGGTGACTTGATATCTTAATGGGGCGACTTTGGGTAACTTGGCGAAGCAAAATCATGGCATCTTCGGCCACTCATCGATGAAAAAATTGCAAGCTTTAACTTGCAATTTGTCCTTGCTTGCAAGCTTCCAAACTTGCAAAAAGGTTAAATTTGCAATTTTTCCCCGAGTGGCCCAAGGTACCACGATTTAGCTTGCGACTGATCTCCGACGAATGGCTTAAGATTCCATGATTTTGCGAAGTCACCCAAAGCTGTATCTACCGACGTACAGCCAGCCACTGCTGTCCTGTTACCATTCATTTTCAATCAGAGCGACATGCCGTAGGGTGAGACGATGACTCCATGTAAAAATAAAAATGCTAAAATTCGAATACGGGGCCCCCAAAACCTAACTCCAAGGATATTTCTAACCTTTTTGGTCAAGTAAGTTGGTACCTATCTCTAAAAAAGTTCGACCTCGGGTACATTCGTTTTTGACACCCGCAGCATGGAAAAGCCTGGCGTCAAGCCACAATGAAGAGGGATTCTAATGTAGGCCCTCCCCCTGCCCCACTATTTTATCAAAACCAAGACGGCCAGATAAAATATCCATTTGGGGGTTGGTGCCAATCATAATGATCTAAATTATAGCTAGTTTCACTGTCTTAGGTAAATATTTTCAAGGTCAAATAAGGTCATAAAGGTCAAATATATTTAATGCAGGAAACCTATACAACACAAATAGAAATACCTTGAATACAGACTAATATCATAAGGGAAATGTGTCACACTATGCCTTCTGAATCTTTGAACCAAGGTCAATCAAGGCCATTCACCTATGACATCACAATATGATGCATGCCTGACAACGTATACCATATGGCTTCTGTTGGACGGGGAATATGAGTAAACACCAAAACACAGCACGGATCTCACACAGAAATACATGACACTTCACCTTGAGTCATCAAATTTGACCTTCAAATTTGACCTTGAACTACCACTTTGAATTTAACCTTGAGTGACCCTAGCTATGACGTCATAGCAGAATATGCATCATCTGATGATGCCATCTGAACGAGAGCACTGGGGACAATAATTACATTGAAAATGCAGGTTTCAGAGCACTCTATAATCGGGACTATATGTGAAGGTCACAAAGTAACCCGATTAAATTGTGTTATGACGTCAAAGCGTGGTCTACAGTAGACCACCATCTGGCGCAGACGCGCCTTTGCATGTACCGATCTTGAAATTTAGCCCTCTATTCGAAAGCGTAAGTAAACCATCGCTTAACGATTGAAATAAAAAACATGCATCAATGCCCCAAAAAATTGTTTCAAATGTAGCTGCATCGCACCTTCCTGCTAAAAACGGTTCTTTTTTTCGAAAAAAGGTAGCGGTGGGAGAGCTTCAGGAATGATATTATCATCACTCTATGTATAAGTGAACGCCCGCCTTTCGACTTCAAAACGGCAAGAAGGTATGGTATCTGTCCTTGTTCTGCTTAGACACTCGTTTTGCAAAGAATACGCAAGTGGGCAGATCCTGACAAAATTGATAAGCGCTTCAATTGACTGAACATTTTATACCTAATGGTCAAACATCTATTCTTGTGCTTTTTCAAAGTCACATCTATGTTTTGAGATAATCGAAATCTTGCGCGATGCATAAATTCCCCTGAATCGAAGACCGAGTAGTGAAGCCGTAATGACGTATCATCGGAATAGTATGTTAATGTAACCCCACTTTAAGTTCAAGGAAAGTTTTAAAGGCCCTTAGTGCTTGCAATGAGATATCGTCACGCAGTGTGACTTGCATTATTTGTTAACCTCATGCGTGTTGAGTTTGCTCAATGTCAGTGTCAAGGTTAAAGCCCAGGCTCAAAGGCCATGGAACAAGGTCAAACGCTTATTTTCCGCCCAACGGTGGCTTACGTGGCGAGTTAAGTGATTAGTGCAGGTGTAGATAGCCTACTTTTGGGGCTAAAGCGGGAAAAAGAAGCAACGTCAATGTTCGGTTACTGTTTTTCCCTCGCTGCCGCGGCTTATATTCCTTGCTTTTATCCGTCTTCTTTAAGACTGGATAGTATAAAATAGTAGAATGTTACCAGGAATGCCCTGCTAAATTCAGTGTCTGGTGGTTGGAACTGCTATTTCCTGATAATCTCATTATATCAATAGCTAAAAGTCGTTTGGCTGGGCCGCGGTCAAAAATATAAAAGAAGTACCTAATCAAAACATAGAACTAAAAAAACAAAAAAACAAAAAGAATAATATTATACTTGAGCATCGCCACCAGCAAAAAGTGAAGGCTCAAGTAATTTACAACCTCCTGCACTGAAAACAAAACGACATAATGCTATTGTGTCAGGTAAGTGACCTCACGCGCCTCGGGTGAGAAACTCACGCTGGATGTGTTTTGCACCGCAGAGACGGCGGATTCCATTTTCGAGAAGTGGTGCAAGATTTTCTGGAGGGGCGCCTTTCTCCCCAGGGGGCGCCCTCATCCCCTGGGGGGCGCCTTTGCTATCCAAGGGCGTTTTACAGCAACTCTTTGGACTCGGCGTGCGAGGCCACTTGGGGTGGTTTATTTCTAATATTCCGAAAAATAGGTATTTTAGATTTCGCGTAAACTCAGTCGTATCGGATTGGTATCAGCAACAGAGTGGCATAGCCCAGGATACTGTGATTTTCATAGTCTTGTTTGCAGTTATGACCAATGATATTGCAGACACTTCCCGCAAACATACGTCATGTGCTTTTCGTTGAAGACTTCACAATATGGGTGACAGCGTCTAATGCAGCAGCTGCGCAGAGGCGGCTGCAGCTTGGCCTTGACATATTGCAGCAATGGATCACACGCAATGGACTGAAGTTTTCAAGTTCAAAGACAAAGTGCATGCACTTCTATGACAGACATTGAGACTGTATACCCGATGTTGTAAATTCCCGGAAATCCGTTGTAGCAGAAACCAGATTTATCGGGCTTACACTCGATAAACTTGCATATGTACCACACATGAAGGATTTCCACAAAATAAATGTTACGATACGCTGAAAATACTGAAGGTGTTGACGAGGATGAGATACGGTGCGAATAGAGAAATGTTCTCATGCTATACACGTTATACGCTTAGCGCCTATATATATACGTTATACGCTACGCTATAAGCTTTTATGCAATATAGATCACTTATTCGTTCGAAGATCGAGTGCGACTGTGTTGTGTATGAGGCCGCTCCTTAGTCCGCGAAAAAGATTATCGATATGTCCATCATCACGCTATCAGAATAGTAACAGGGGCATTCCAAGCTTCACCCATAATAAGCATGCTAGTGGAAATTAATGAAATACCGCTACAAATGCGCAATAAGATACTCGCTTTGCATTAAGCCATTAAAGGGAACGTGGCACCTTTAGAACGTGATTTTAACTGAGATAGCCAAGTTATAAAGCAAGTCGGAAAACCAGGTGCTCTATGTATCATTTGTCTTGGAACTCGATATTTCCGTAGAAAAAAACTAAAACCTACCCAAAATGTGCCTCTCATGTGCCTCTTGCCAGGTGGCCATTGTTGTGAGCTGCTGGTGTGACGCCATATGCTGACATCACGATGAGCGTCAGTCAATCGAAGCCCTTGAAGTGTTTCGAGTATGGTAGTGTTTTCCATATCATAACATCATCCACAGGCAGATTTTTATTTATTTTCCTAGATGAGTATTTCAAAAATCAAAGTATTGAGCTTATTGTACTTTTTCAGAGAAATCATGAGTGGTTTCATTATTCTCGGCTAAAAGTACGCCTAATTACACAAAATTCCAGGATTTTACCAAGGTGCCACATTTCTTTTAAAATCAGTTACCAACACGCACCACATACCAAACATTTTTTGGCGATGCCTACTGTGATGGGCCCTTTTCTTTCAAAGGCCACACAACAAACAAATATTTATAGTGAGAGCAGAGGCTGTCCCGGCGATGTTAAGTACAGCTTGCTCTCTATGAGGCGGGTCAATTCTGGGTCATCATATAGGTGGTGGGTCTAGCCCCGCGTGGGTGACTAAATTTTTCGCTTTCATCCCCCTCTGCAATGTCAGCATTTCTCTTTTAATTTTTCGGCCGGCTATAGTGTGATCTAAGCATTTGAGCAGTTTTTCTCGTGAAAAAACCCATTGGTCCTTAAAGCTACCCTCGTCACTTGAGTCATAAACAGAACAGTAAAAATTCGTTGCATAAAAAGTCACATGTACCCCTTGAAATCTACTTGAAAAAACACGAGACCCTCCCGTTTGACTAGCCCTCCCTCCAATGTTGCTCAACTGATTAGAAAACTCTGCATACCGGCTAAGTCCAAAGCATAACGCAAAGAATTAAAATTTCCACCCCCCTCGCTGTTTTAGGCCAGAGAATTTGAAAAAGATAATAGGGATTCGAGCGCCCGCCACTAATCAGCCAATTTGCCCCATCCCCTCCAATAAGCGCAATGTATCATGCGCGACGAGGTCATTGGCTGGGTTTTAGGTCGTCAATATGCTGAGCGGAGACGGTTAGATCGGTTTCTTAGGAATCAGTGCCTCTGCCCTCCCTGCGACTCTCGCCTTACGGGATCTGGGCGATCGCTCAAACTAGTGAGGTTCTCCTCGGGTGCGCCTCCCGCCTTACCCCGGTATCTTTCAACTATTCTACTTGAGGCACTAGGCGGGCATAACCCACCCACCTTCAGAACCGCATCAACCGCCTCTGCTGAGCAGGGACACCCCAGAGCCCAGCCCGCGCCTCGGGCTGATTCGGAGTCGGGTGATTAAACATTGGAAAAGAACGCGTTTGCGTCCCTTCCGAAGAAGACCCATCCACCGTTGCCCACAAACACGCTGTACACAAGGGTACGGCTAACAGAACGTCAATCCTCATTTCGTTATCGTATCTGCATTCTCTGTTCTCCCGGGGAGGAAAGTAAATGTAGAATTTCGAATCTGTATTTGGAACGACAGGCGAAGCACGGTGTTCAGTGTAAATCAAGCATTTTAATGACAAAAATATCCATACGTTTTGCTCGGCTTAATACAAAAGGAGAGTTTCACGCCACATTAAGCCCTGATCACAATTTAACAATTTACCTAACCAAATATCTTGACCTGGCCTGTTTCTGATTTCTGACTCATCCAATATCTCCAATTTACGAAAAACACTAGAAGTGGCATTTCAATACTAATATAACTATAATAACTAATAATCATGATATAATAATAACATATGCTAATAATATAATCACTAATTACTACGCACAATTTGGTCTGCACTGTTGATTTTTTACCGCATTAGACTAAATTTAGAGTTATATTTTTGAACCAGGTCCGCTTGCTCTGGGAGGTAAAAGGGAGAAGGGGTGTTGCAGTTACATTAATTTATCCGGGGGCAGGTGGGACCGGGCTGGCCATTGGCATGGCTGCGGGCGTACTCACGCTGACGTTCCGGGCCGGATTTTACAGTTCTTTTCCCCTCTGGCAGTTTTGCTTCGATTAATCAAAACGTCTTTGTAGTTTTCTTTGCCTCTCGAGTTTCGCTTCTTGCTTTTGTACAATGCAACTCTTCCTGTCCGACTTCTTGTCCTCCCTCGTTTCGTTTGTCTTTTTCTGCATCTTGAATTCTTCTCAGGCCTGAATTTTCACTCCCAGGTTACTTTTTCTCTCTTGCTATGTGCCCCTTTTTCATCTACTTCATATATTGTCTGTTTCCTGCTTCTCGATTTCTTCCGGCTCCGCTGTCCTTATCTCCAGCCACCTCCGACATTTTCATCCCTCCTCGCTCGGCTGTCTCTTATGTCACCACTGCTCCTCCTGCCCCGGCTGCCATCCTCTTCCTTTTCCTGACTCGACGCACGTCCGACCTTTCTGCCTCTTCCAACGTGACTCTCTTGCTTCTCTCGACGGTACCCCCTCCTCTCTTTCTCTTCCGGTCATGTGGCCTGGTCACGGGGTTGTCACGCGCCTCAGCCACATGGCTAGTAGGCACGTGACCATCCCTGGCAGTCTGGCTCATATCATGCCACGTGCTCTGGATGCTAATTTTCTTCAGTAGATGGTGTTGAGAAAGGCCCAGAAGGATTTTTGGTAGGATGTTTGGTTTTAAGGTTTTGTTTTACCTCTCCAGAACAACCGGGAACTAGTTAAAAATGTAACCCGTTACACTACCTCTGTCAGATAGACAGTGGCTTGCGTGTTGCAACCCGTCACCCGGGAGTGAGAGTCTGTGCCTGGCTGGCACAGGCTGGTATCGACAGCAGCTTTGTAGAACCACATGAAGCAGCTGTTATTGAACCATAGCTCATTTCGACAGTTAACACGAACACAGACCTACTCCAACAAAGCAAAAATTTGCATCCTGAACCTTCGCGCCAGTAATTTATGAACTTGCGTGAGGAACCGTTCAAAAACCACGCCTGTTTCTATACAGACGGTTGCAAAAGAAAGTGACAATGACACAGGGCGTACATTTGTTGGTGACGATGTTGAGAAGTTTTCTAGTTTGCCTTACGAAGGATCCATTTTTACTTCAGAGCTGTACGCTATTTTTTTGCTGTTTGGACCAGGTGTCTAAGCTGATGGCGAGGAAGTTTGCGATTTTTACCGATTCGCT
Source organism: Lepas anatifera (assembly GCA_034440635.1). Classification (NCBI taxonomy): domain Eukaryota; kingdom Metazoa; phylum Arthropoda; class Thecostraca; family Lepadidae; genus Lepas; species Lepas anatifera. The sequence continues at coordinate 81,781 of JAOTON010001937.1, read as the reverse complement.
GTCTTATCTACAGACATTGAAGCCATTTTATTTCTATAATGCGCCATCACCTTGGCGGGCCATGCTGAAGATGACTGGATCTTTTGTGTGCACTTAGTGGTCCAATAGGAAGACACAGGCAGTTTGGAGGGCTACCATCTCAGCCTGAAAACTCGAGCAGAGCGAGCCTGCTGGTCGCCTGAGCTCATGCTGGGCTCCGTCTGGTGACTCGATGAAGACCCAGCTCCCCCGCTCGTGACCCCTCCGTGCACTGACCCGTCGGTCCACACCCATGTGCCACATTGAGTCAGGGAAGCGAGGTGGAGGAGAGCTACTCGCTTCTTCTGGACAGGCGGCGCTCCTGATATCAGTGGACCACCGTCTAGTTGAAATATGACTCACTCTCCTGATACCTACAGTGGAAGACGTCGAGGAAGGAGAGACTTGATGGGAGGGAGATGCCTGCTTGATCCCACATCTCTCTGCCCGCCTGCCGCCACCCGGTCACCGAGGAGAGTCGAGAAGGCGCTGTCGCCTCCGCACGTCTTCACAGAGGGTCTTTAGGCGGCAGCGCATGGACTTTCACCAGCAGTCGGGTCGCGAGTACGCTCCTTCTGGCCGCTACGGGGGAGTCTTACTTCGGCTGGGGGTAGGGCGAGTGCATCCTGTGATGATACGTGCCGACGCTCTCATTTTGCGTTCCAGCAGCTCGACATGAAATGGCGGTGTGACGTGGAGCCACGCTGCGGCCGCTTGCTCCATCGTTCCTCTCACGTAGCCAGTAGCGACGGTTCGGAGGTGCTGTTCGTGCAGCCCCCAGTTGCAGCCGGACAGTTGACGTAGGTAGGAGATGCGGGGGTGGACCTTCTCCCACAGTCTCTTACAGTGTGGACCGAAGTGGAGGAGCCGATCGATGGTGACGCCAAGTAGCTGTAGGGTGTCTCCAGCAGTGACAGACTTCCCATCGACCTCAAAACTGAAGGGATCGGCGTCTCTGGCCCACTGGGACATCACCAGTACTTGTTGGGGTTTAACGACGCACCAACTGCCAGGGTCATACGGCGTCGCCAACTCTCACCCTGTTGGAAGGGATTTTGGGGATCAGATCTAAGCCACCTCATCCCCTCACCAGTACTTGGATCTTGGCTCCTGATACCACCATTTTGTGCTGTCGGGCCCACTTCACGAGGGTGCCAGCAGCAGCTTGAGCCCGGTCCTTGGCGACTTGGATGTTGTTGCCCGTGCAGAGAGCCGCTGTATCATCGGCTTACATGTAGGGGGAGCATCCGGGAACCGCACAAAGTGCGTCTACCAGCTGAGCCGCCCATAAAAAATAAAACCGGCGATAAGACAGTTCCTTACGGCAGACCAGTTCGGAAAATGCGCTCACTGGAAAGCACGCCATTTAGTTCCACCTTGACTCTTCGGTCCCGGAGCCACTGCCAAGTCCAGGCCATCGTGCGATTTGGCAGCCCCATCTCCAATAGGCGAAGGCGTAGCAGGTGGTGGTCCACTACGTCGTACGCGTGCGCGAAATCAAACGCGACGAGGACGTATTTCTGCGCGATCTGTCCATCGGGAGGGCGGCTGTGTCTCGCTTTGGGCATGCACAGTGCACGCTCACCTCTCCTCTTAACACGCGCATTGACGGGGGGGCGGGTACCCGCCCCCTCGGGTTTTTCGGAGAGAGCAGAAAAACGGCGGCGCGTAGCGCCGCCGTACTTGGTATATCTTTTCAATCATTATTTTTACAACTTCTGTGAAAATTTTAAGGTTAGGTCATGTCATGTCAGGTCACCAGTACAGGTCAGGTGACCCGACCTCAAAAAAAAGTTTAAGATGGCATAAGTCGGAGCAGGGTGAACTTATCCGATCGAAACTCATATCACATAATGGCCCCACCGAGTTCTCTAAAATATATTCCGGTATTTTTGATATCAATGACCTAAGGTCAGGTACGAGGCATGACCTCTCCATTGGAAATACATGGGAAAAATGGTTTTTACGGAATAACTCAGTAAAGGATGGTGATAGAGCATTTATTTTAGCTGCATTAGACTCGCCTGGGCTTTGCAGTTTTAATGATATGCTTTTTATATAATTTGACCCTGACCTGACCTCAGGTCAGGTCAAATTATATATCATTCGATTCGGCTCGCTGAGAAGATTAATTTAGTTCAAGTCGTTTTGCTCTATCTTGACTTGTTCAGATGTAATGGCCGAAAAACTGAATTTACATGTTATCCCTATGACGGCATGTTTTGACCTCTGGTGACCTTAAATGTGACCTAAAAAATGATCCAAATGTTTTCGATGGAGAAGTGGATGGGCAACCCAACGCCATTTACCGTTTTTCGCCACCTACCGTGGTTCTCGAGATCTTAGGGGGCGGGTACCCGCCCCCGTCAATGCGAAGGTGGCTCAGACCTCCGTCAATGCGCGTGTTAAATGATGCGTCCTGAACTTGACCTGAAGACGATGGTTGATGGTATAAGTGGATGGTCAGTGACAAAATATACTCGTTTTATCAATCTGAATGGTCTTCTCACTTCGATCTGAACACTGCACATGATCGTCAACACGCGCATTGACGGTGGGCGGGTATCCGCCCCCCCTCGGGTTTTTCGGAGATAGCAGAAAAACAGCGGCGCGTAGCGCCGCCGTACTTGGTTTGCGTTTTCTCTCATTATTTTGACAACTTCTGTGAAAATTTTAAGGTTAGGTCATGCCACGTCAGGTCACCAGCACAGGTCAAGTGACCCGACCCCAAAAAAAAGTTTAAGATGGCATAAGTCGGAGTAGGGTGAACTTATCCGATTGAAGCTCATATCACATAATGGCCCCACCGAGTTCTCTAACATATATTCCGGTATTTTTGATATCAATGACCTAAGGTCAGGTACGAGGCGTGACCTCTCCATTGGAAATACATGGGAAAAATGGTTTTTACGGAATAACTCAGTAAAGGATAGTGATAGAGCATTTATTTTAGCTGCATTAGACTCGCCTGGGCTTTGCAGTTTTAATGATATGCTTTTTATATAATTTGACCCTGACCTGACCTCAGGTCAGGTCAAATCCTTGATTTGACCTAGTAAGGTCAAATTATATATTATTCGATTCGGCTCGCTGAGAAGATTCATTTAGTTCAAGTTGTTTTGCTCTATCTTTACTTGTTCAGATGTAATGGCCGAAAAACTGAATTTACATGTTATCCCTATGACGGCATGTTTTGACCTCTGGTGACCTTAAATGTGACCTAACAAAAATTATTCAAATGTTTTCGATGGAGAAGTGGATGGGCAACCCAACGCCGTTTACCGTTTTTCGCCACCTACCGTGGTTCTCGAGATCTTAGGGGGCGGGTACCCGCCCCCGTCAATGCGAAGGTGGCTCAGACCTCCGTCAATGCGCGTGTTAAATGATGCGTCCTGAACTTGACCTGAAGACGATGGTTGATGGTATAAGTGGATGGTCAGTTACAAAATATATTCGTTTTATCTATCTGAATGGTCTTCTCACTTCGATCTGAACACTGCACATGATCATTAACACGCGCATTGACGGGGGTCGGGTATCCGCCCCTCGGGTTTTTCGGAGTTAGCAGAAAAACGGCGGCGCGTAGCGCCGCCGTACTTGGCTTGCCTTTTCCCTCATCATTTTTACAACTTCTGTCAAAATTTTAAGGTTAGGTCATCTCAGGTCAGGTCACCAGTACAGGTCAAGTGACCCGACCTCAAAAAAAGTTTAAGATAGCATAAGTCGGAGCAGGGTGAACTTATCCGATTGAAACTCATATCACATAATGGCCCCAAAGAGTTCTCTAAAATATGCTCCGGTATTTTTTGATATCAATGACCTAAGGTCAGGTACGAGGCATGACCTCTCCATTGGAAATACATAGGAAAATGGTTTTTATGGAATAACTCAGTAACGGATGGTGATAGAGCGTTTATTTTACCTCCATTAGACTCGCCTGGGCTTTGCAGTTCTAATGATATGCATTTTAGATAATTTGACCCAGACCTGACCTCAGGTCAGGTAAAATCCTTGATTTGATCTAGCAAGGTCAAATTATATATCATTCGATTCGGCTTGCTGGGAGGATTCATATAGTTCAAGTCATTTTGCTCTATTTTTACTTGTTCAGATGTAAGGGCCGAAAAACTCAATTTAAATATTATCCCTATGACGGCATGTTTTGACCTTTCGTGACCTTAAATGTGACCTGACCAAAAAATGGTTCAAATGTTTTCGATGGAGAAGTGGATGGGCAACCCAACGCCCTTTACCGTTTTTCGCTACCTACCATGGTTCTCGGGATCTTAGGGGGCGGGTACCCGCCCCGTCAATGCGCTTAAACGCGCAAATCACAGCCAATAAACGAAAAAAGTTATCAATTTATCAAGAGAGTACTTGGACACGTTGAAACTGTTTTCTTTTTATTCTAGTGGGTCCCATTTATGTCACAAATCAAACATGCGTATTCCTGCCATGATCTATTTCAGCATTCAATCACATGGCTACCAAAATTCTCTTAACACCTCTCGAAATTTCACGCACAAGAGCAATTCTCCCACGCTGATGAATTGGAGAATATAGATAAAGGTCGATGAAAAATGCCCACATACCTACTTCATTCTGTGTTTATCTTAACGTTTCAACTTTCTTTATATCTCCTTGAGTCTGCCATCTGGTTCAAACATTATTTTTTAGGAGCAATTAATAATGTGGGTTAAAGTCCGGTTTGTATTGACTACAATGTAAAAGCTTTTCCGCTGAGATAATTTTCTGGGACACTGCACAGGCCAGGTTCACACTCGCTGCGATTATTTTCAATGTCCTCTCACCATTATCTTAGGAATCTTGGCCACATGGAATGGCAAAATGATGCTTATCATATTTGATATTAAAATAAAATTAACCCCTCTCCACAAATAGAAAAATCCCCAGATATGTACCTTTATGTTCAGCTGTTGCATCTTCCCAAGTGTCTTGCATTTCCCCATGACCTAGTGGCAGTTACAGTTTTTTCAAGAGATGCCGAAAAAAGTGAGGACTGAACTGTTTAGCAATTCATAGTTTCAAATACCACGCCAAACAGGCATCTTCCTTGGCTGGTACAAGCTGTTATGGCAGGGGGAGGGAGAGACAGAACGTTGTTAAAAATACGATCCACAAAAATGACGGAAACCGAAAACCGAATACCATAGGCGCCCTTTGGGCGAAAAGTTGATGGTAAAGTGCGAACTCTGAGGCTCCGCTTTCCCCCACTTACCAAAATTCTAGATCCGCCCATATGCGGATCCAGGGGGCAAAGAGGAGGGGCAGATTCAGCCCCCGGTCGATCCTCAGCGCCCCCTGAAATGGTCATGGCACCCCCTGAAAGGTCGATGGCACTCGACTGAAATGGCGCTTCCCACCCTACCCCCAGGATGCGAAAATCGGTGCTCACCGATAGGATTTTACGCCCACCTGATAGGTTTTTCCGGTCAAAAGTGGCGCCCCCTGCTCCGGATGGCGCTCCCGGGAGGGTGCCCCCCTCCTGACAATCCTGGATCTGCCTATGGATCCATCACTGTTCAAGAGCAAACAATTCAGAGGAAAAGCAGGAAAATATCAAATGTTAACGGGGAGTGGTGCGGCCAAGATAATTGATAATGTTAACAAATTGTTTAGTTATATGGATAAAATCATTGGGTGGCCACACGGGATTGGGAGGGCACTCCTGGCTTCTTATGAAATGGGCAGTGTGCTAAAAATATCTCGTCAAGTCAATATCAAATTATCAACATTTAGTTTTATACAGTGCACTGTACACTGCAGTGATACAAGAGTCCTCTGTCATTTTTCTGTGTGCTTATGACAACCGGTAGGGGTCGTTTTAGCCTCAAATGTGACTTTTGTGGTATTTATTTGGCCATTTGGCCGCCCCGGTAGCTCAGTTGGTAGAGTGTCGGGCTCCGGCCTGCTGCTGAGAAGCATGCAGTGGCAGTGCATGTCCAGGCTTGGGATCGGTTCCTCTGAGACGCTCCGGCGCTCAATCGTTTGCCCGACGTAGGCCGGCTGGCAACTGACTGATGAGAGGGTGACCTGAGCGAGGCGGCCATCCCTGCGCTTTGTGGGAGGTTAAACTTTGGCTTCTAAATCAACCCTTCATTGTGGGCGTTGCTCGTTCGGGTGGTGGGGTCGGGGTCTCTGTGACAAGTCCCTTGAAGACTTCAGTGAGACTCAGACTCCAATAGCCGTACTGGGAAGAACTTAGACGAAATTTATATAAAACAAATATTTTTCAATGCAAATAAAATTGGAACCTTTGGCCTTTTTCAAACCCGGTTTGGCCTTTTTCCGTCGAAAAAAACTCGCAGTCCTGGGCAGCATCTCTAATCTTTAAAATATGGAATAACAAAAATTGGGATACATTTTTTAATACTAGCACGTCTAGATTTTATTAAGGCCCCCTCCAAATGGGGGTTTGATCCCCCGAAGACACTATAATTGCCAGCACAAGAAAATCTCCCCCCACTGAGTTTTCCTTAAAAAATGTTATGTTCTGCTCTCCAGGGGGCGCCTTTCCTATCCATGGGTGCTTATTCTTTCCAGAGGGGGCGCCTTTTCTCTCTAGGGGGGGGTGCCTTTTGCTATCCAGGGGTGCCTGTGCTAACCAGGGGGCGCATATGATATCCATGGGGCGCCGTTGATCTTCTTCGGAGGCGCCTCTGCTGTCCAGGAGGCGCCTGCCCTATCCAGGGGCGCCTATGCTATCCAGAAGCCCGGATCCTTTACTCAGGGGGCGGGGAAGGGGCGCCTTTTGCTGTCCAGAGGTGCCTGTGCTAACTAGGGGACGCATGTGCTATCCCGGGGTGCCATTGCTCTTCTTTAGGGGCGCCTCTGCCGTCCAGGGGTGCCTATGCTATCCAGAGGGTGTCTTCTGTCCATGGGGCGCTTCTGCTATCTGGGGCGCCTTTAGTATCAAAGGGCGTATTTGCTGTTTTGGGGGCGCCTATGCTATCCAGAGGGCGCCCCTGCTGTCCAGGGAGCGCGATTGCTATTCAAGGGAGCTTATGATATCCAGAGGGTTGCCTTTGCTCTATGGAGGGGGGCACCTCTTGGTGTACAGGAGTGCCTGTGCTAACCAGAGGGCACCTATGCTATCCAGGGGCGTCGTTACTCCTCAATTGGGGGTGCCTTTTTCTGTCCGGGGGCGCCTCTGCTGTCTAGGGGTCACCTTTGCTATCCAGAGGGGCGCCTTTACTCAAGGGGGTGGGCGCCTTTTTCTGTCCAGGGCACAGCTTTGATGTCAGGGAGCGCCATTCATATTTGGAAGTGTATTTTATTTTACATAGAGGGTACTACCTCTGCAGATAGGCGATGAGTCTGATAATTTCTTGACCGGCTGGGGGCGCCGGCCAAATCCGGTGGTGCCACCCAAATCCGTGGGGGCCTCCTCGGACGAGGTCAAAACCAAGTGTGCAAAAATATACTTTTGTACACCATCATTTTTTCAAGGTGTGCAACTGCACACCCTGTCCCGCGGAGTCCGCCGTCCCTGCCGCCGTTGCTCTCCGGGGGGCGTCTTTTTCTCTCCAGGATGCACCTCTGCGCTCCAGGGGGTGCCTTTCCTATCCAAGGGCGCCTATACTATCCAGGAGGGCGCCTTTTCTCTGCGGTGGGCGCCTTTTGCTGTCCAGGGGTGCCTGTGCTAACCACGGGGCGCATGTGATATCCAAAGGCGCCGTTGCTCTTCTTCGGAGGTGCCTCGGCTATCTAGGAGGCGCCTACGCTATCCAAGGGCGCATATGTTATCCAGAGGGGCACCTTTGCTCCATGGGGGCGCCTTTTGCTTTCCAGGGCGCAGCTTAGATGTCAAGGGGTGCCATTCGTATCTGAAAATGTCTTCCTCACAGAGGATCCTACCCCTTCAGGAAGGCGGTGGTCAGGCTTGATTTTCTCTGACCGGCCGGGGGCGCCGGCCAAATCCGAGGGTGCCGCCAAAATCCGTATGGGGGGGCGCCTCTCCGGACATGGTCAAAACCAGGTGTGCAAAAATATACTTTTGCCCACCATCATTTTTTTCATGGTGTGCAGCTGCAGACCCTGTCCCGCGGAATCCGCTGTCCCTTCCGCCCCTGCTCTATAGGGAGTGCCTTTGCTATTCAAGGGAGCTTATGCTATCCAGAGGGGCTGCTCTTTGCTCTATGGCGGGGTCTTTTGGTGTAAGGTGCCTGCAACCTGAGGGCGTCTATGCTATCCAGAGGGGCACCTTTACTCAAGGGGAGGGGGGCGCCTTTTACTTTCCAGGGCGCAACTTTGATGTCGAGGTGCGCCATTCATATATGAAAATTTTTTTCTCACAGAGGATCCTACCTCTTCAGGTAGGCGGTGATTAGGCTTGATTTTCTCTGACCGGCCGGGTGCGTCAGCCGAATCCGGGGGCGCCGCCCAAATCCGGGGGCGCCGCCCAAATCCGTGGGGGGGGCGCCTCTCCAGACCAGTTCAAAACCTGGTGTGCGAAAATGTACTTTTGTACACCATCATTTTTCATGGTGTGCAACTGCAGACCCTGTCCCGCGGAATCCGCCGTCCCTGCCGCCGTTGCTCTCCAGTGGGCGTCTTTTTCTCTCCAGGAGGCACCTATGCGCTCTAGGAGGCGCCTGTCCTACCCAAGAGCGCCTATACTATCCAGGGGGCGCCAATTCTCTTCGAGGGCGTCTTTTGCTGTCCAGGGGGCGCATGTGATATCCAGGGGCGCCTTTTCTCTTCTTCGGAGGCACCTCGGCTGTCCAGGAGGTGCCTACGCTATCCAAGGGTGCCTATGCTACCCAGAGGGGTGCCTTTACTCAAGGGAGGGGGGGCGCATTTTGCTGCCCAGGGCGTGGCTATGATGTAAGAAGGCGCCATTCTTATATGAAAATATCTATTTTTCACAGCGGATCCTACCTCTTCAGGTAGGCGGTAATTAGGCTTGATTTTCTCTTACCGGCCGGGGGCGCCGGCTGAGGCCGGGGGAGGGGGCGCCTCCCTGGACAAAGCCAAAACAAGGGGTGCAAAAAGATACTTTTGCACCACTTGAAAAAATCGAGTGGTGCAACTGCACCACTTGCACCCTGGAATCCGCCGTCCCTGTTGCACCGACCGGCAGCACAGCCATGAGGTGCTACCGGCACACAGAGATAGTGTCCGCTGATTTTGGCGGAAAAAAACACAATGGCATCAAGGGCGGACGCAGATCCAATTTGGGGGGTGCCAAACCCATGTCTGCCTCTCTTCCTGGGGGGGGGTGGGACCGAAGATTAAATTTATCCGGCGTTTGGGGGCCAAAAGATAGTTTGCCCCCCCTTCAGCGCTTTGGGGGCATGGCCGCAATGCCCCCCTCCCTGCGTCCGCCAATGTCTCAAATAGGTTATATATTTGATCCGTAATAGGCAAAGGGAGAAATATTCCTGCCGGAAATAATTTCCTGAGGGGACAGCTAACTTTTTGGCCATCGTTAATACTTCATGGAATGTCACATCGTTTTAGATTTGAAACTATGCATTGGGTGGGTTTAGATGTTGTTTTGTAGCTATTCATCACCAAAAATAGATTGGGATGTTTTGGATTTCGTTTTAAAGAAAATATGTGATGGATTCTCTTTCAATTGATGACCTTATTATGACCGTGTGCCTTTTAATTTTTTCATCTTCAACTGTAGGTGATCAAATGTTTGAATGCAATTTCTACAAGATTAAGAAAAATTCATCTTTCGGCAAGGTGAATGAATAAATTTCATTTCATTTGTGCAGCTGCATTGTTGTGCACATGGGTCGTGCATCGGCATTATGGTGCAATCTTGTTATACGTTTAATATCATTGGCTTCATTCATACTCTCTTATGGCACGCTCACAAACGAGCAGTTACCACAACTCATAATTTTTATTTCATCTTTGGTCATGCGGAGAAGGCATGACATAGTTGCTCGTTGAAATGTGACATCATTTCCCAATGCAAGTATAGAAAAGCAGTTAATCTCATTAAAACATAGTACCTACGCACTGACATTAATGAACCTAGTTTTTATTATACACAGGTTTTTACCAATAGCAAAACCGGGGGAGCGTTTGCAGGTGAAGACCGACTATGACCATCTAAAACTGGATGCAGTTCTAAAGAAAAAAAACATTCTAAAGCGGGATCCAAAATAAATAGATCTTCAAATCATGAACTGTAAAAAAATTAGTACTACAACAGGGGGCACACCCCAAAATAGGAGCATGTTTTTGCAGACTTCAAGAAAATGGGGGGGGCAAACATAGGTGGGGGCACACTCTCAAAACTTGGCCCCTCCCAAAATGAAATCCTAGTTGCACCAATTGGGCATTCCACGACAAATCGACAAGTCAATAACACCCTCATGTCGCAGATTTCGGTGTATTTTTTGTCAGGGGGGCTATTGATGGAGCTGATGACGATTTTCGTATTCATTTTCCTCCCTGACTTACGGTTTGAAAATTATAGCCTGAGGAATTTTGGCCATACCCACTTGCATGTCTTTTTTAAAGAAGAAATTTTACCTGTATGCTTCTACAAATTCCATAAAATCTTGATCTAGGTATCTTAAGGACGAATTATGAATTATAGCTCATTAGAAATATAATTCAAAAAATCAAATTTTAAATATATTATACATTCTTCAATTTTTCAAAATCTATAAAAACTATTTTCCTATGAGTTATTTTAAACTTTTTGAGGCTCACATTACTCTTTATACTTTTCTCTATAAGATTCAAAGATAAAAAGAATGGAGACTTTAACAGAAAGCGAGATCTGAGCTCCCAAACGTCCCGATCCCCACTTTTGTGAGGTTTGTGCGCCAGCGCGGCCCACCGTCGCTGCAACTATCAAACGTCTCTGGCCACGAAAAAGGTGTCAATGGTGGAATTGGTCGGCAATGAGGGTAAGGATGTATTTAAAACAATAAATTGCAATCAATGTCCCATTCCTTAACACCCGCACTGGAGAGACGTCCGACACTTACGGGCACTGGAGGGGGAACTGGTAGGCCCCCTGAGCTCTCGGAAACTAGGAGGCTTAGAAAAACTCCGTTTGGGGACTGGGTGGGAACTATTGAAATATTTATCATGACTGATCTTGATTGACCTAGGTCAGTATCGTCAAATCCAAACGAGGTCATTAAGGTCAAGTATTAGCCGTGCTGGATATTCATCCGGAAATGCCGTGATTAAGCTCAAAGAAGTCCAGAATTCACTAAAAACAGAGCAAGGCCATAGTGATAACGTCCCAAGAATTGTAAACCTAATTTTTGGGGTTAAGGTCATTCAAGGTCATTGACATATGACGTCACAATATGACAAATTCCCCTTATTTACACCATGACTAGCACCATAGCAACCGTTGGACGGGAAATGAGCATTGACCTTTACCCATGCGATTTTACCTTGACCTGTGACCTTGACCTTCGCATTGAGTTATCTTAACTATGACGTCATAGCATAATATACATACGTCATACGGGGTAACGCCATGCGACCGGAAGCACCGGACCGATGACTTTGAGAATGCTAGTATGACCTTGAACTGTGCCCTCGACCTTCATGTGGGGTGAACTTGACATATAGTATCGTTTTTATGGCGCTATGACGTTGCCATTCGGTCTTTGATGCACGCGAACTGGTGCAACCGCGCGATTGCAGCGATATCAAAATAAAGGGCTTAACTTTAAAAGCATATAATTACAGATTGGGGCTGATTTTCAAGGTTATTTGACCAATCGACGTGCCATTAAATATTCTCAAAAGTAGCGAAATAGCGTTTTTTGGCCACGAAGGGTTCTCCGGCCACCTAGAAAAAATTAGGTGGGCACCTCCGAGGCTCCGCTCCAGTGTGTTGTTTAACACGCGCTGGTATGAGGCCCCGGGCCACCTTTACTGGCAGGAGGGTTACCCATCCCCTTACGATCTCAGCAAATATGCTTGGAAGGGAACACGGAATACAGTGTTCCATTGCTTGCCTCGATCTCTACCAAAAATGCTTCAACAAAAAGTACTCAAATTAGCTACTGAGCTCTGAAAACGCTTCAATAAGGCAGTCGCGAGAAAAGAAACATTTAAGATTCACAAGTTCGTACCGGTTAATTCGAGGACCGTTATTGTCCATGAGCTCTCGAATGATGAGGGACAGAAGGTTCAAGTTTCAAATTGAATGTGTGAAGTTCAATGGCTCCATGTGATGGAGTCGTTCTTCCGATCCGTGGGTCAGATCTTAAATAAAGCAGTATGTCTTAATGTTATATGTTCTAAAAGAAGTTGTCGGCGTGGACGCTATGTGGCTTTTTGTTTGTGATGTGTGCTTTCTAATATAAATTGAACTGGGATACATGCAGCTTTTTTTAGGGTATGGGTAGAAAAAAGCTATCTAAAACAAACATAAGACAACAGTAATAGTAGGCTTTTGACGCATAATCCTCCCACTACATTTTCCACCAAATGCACCACAGTGTCGGAATTGTTCCGAATGTTCCGGTAATACGTTCAGCTTTTTTTCGGAACGGCTCAAATTTTTATGATAGCAATAGCAGCCTCCACGCCACATCTAGTTCATTCGCAATGTCACCGAAGCGCAGTCTTGCTCAGTTCTCCCCTCCCCGTTACCCCACTTCCAACCGGACGCGTCTATGCGGCGTGCCGACTGCAAGCTGAGTGGCCGGCGGCGGTGTTGGGCTTGGTCTGCGGTGCTCGTTACTGATTTCGCTCTGTAGTCTCCATTCTTTTTATTGGCGTTATATGTAGTTTAAGCAATGCTCTTTCACATGAAGTTGTTTTGAAGTAAATAAAAACATAGGAAATATGTATGCTTATCTTTGTAAAAGTTTGGAATTAGATTTTATACATATTCGTGCCAATTAATATAATTAAACTTACATATTTGTATTGTTCAGACCTTTGCAATTATTTTCATAGGAACATCTCTCATTTAAATGCCTAAAAACTCAAGCGAAAAGTCCGATGCACGCGTCCGATGCTGGATTGCCCGAGGCTATAACTCCGAAACGATTATCCGGACGAGACTAAAAATAACACAGTCGTTTTCAGCGCCACTGAGAACCCTAGTCCCAAATTTTCATGAAAATCTGAGATATGAGGGCGTTATTTCAACCCATGGATTTGTCGATTTGTCGTGGAATGCCCCCAATACCTTGCACCCCCCGAAAATGGAATCCGCCGTATCTGCTAGGCGCGACTCCGCGTCACTCACCTGGACCCGCGCAGGAAGACAGAAGTACCACATGAAACAGTGGCGATGGGCAGTGGCGGATCCAGGGGGCAAAAAGGCATTTACCCCCCAAGCGGAAAAGCTCTGTGCAAAACTATGTTTTTGCCCCCCCCAAAGCGATCAACCTCCTTTTTCCCCGACTACTTTTTAGTTTATAAGTAAGATTTTGATACTTGAACTCTCAACTTCAAAACAGAATCAGTTAAGTTCAGTATAAATATTGGGCCTTGGATAGGAAAAAGTATCTTTAGGACATATTCCTCACGCCGTGACGTTTTTGTCTTTACTTTATGTCTCAAATACCCAAAATTCTACCGGCAAGTCATATTGAAGCGTAATTTCTTACTGCGTGACGTTTTTTTTGTTTTTCGACTTTGGTTTGCCCCTCTTAAGCCGGCCGGCTAGATCCGCCACTGGCAATGAGGTAGCTATTTTTTACATATAGAACTATGCCATGGTCAACGACGATTGAATAAAATTATTCAGCCCTCGAGAGCTCAACAATCACGGTAATCACTTCACGGTGCGGTACGGTATTTCACCTCACTTCACGGCACGGTACGGTACTTCACTTCACTTCACGGCACGGTACGGTACTTCACTTCACTTCACGGCACGGTACGGTACTTCACTTCACTGCAGGGTAATTAACCATATTCCTCTCGCGACTCGACAGAAATGGCGTAGATAAAAATGGCGGCCCTTTGCTATTGTTTATGATGCACTATCTGGTATCCTGGGGAAACAAAGGCTCTTCCCGGCTCATACCGGGGGTGCTTTCTGTAGCATCACAGTTTGTGATTATCATTAAGAAATAAAGATGGTATTTTATGAGCATTTAAACTTCCGGGTGATTCTGTGAATACACTCCTCCCGAATGAAATCAACACTCTAAGGGAATAATGGAAGTCAATCAAGGTCATCGCTGCCTGTGACCAGGGAATCAGGGGCATCATTTTGGTTTTCAGTGTGGTCAAAATCCTGCTCTAAATCCATGCAGTTCAGGTTCCTGTGTTGCTTACTACGCTCGATATACTTTAGGTCCGCAGACTCTACGCTATCGTACCTGCACAACACCCAATTCCAACGCACATTGCACCGCTGCTTCACTATTTGGAATGTCACAAGCTGAAGGAGCTTACATAGATTCCCCTGTATGGTTTCTCCAACACAGAGATTATCCAACATATAGATTCCCAGTTTAAAAGCTGTATACATTACCCTGTATAGAAGATATATAGATTCCCCTGTAAAGAGGCTGTATAGATTACACTGTAAAGAGGTCGGTAGATTCCCCTGTATGGAATACCTGCACATATTCCCCTGTACAAATTCCCCCAGTTGAGACCACCAATGAATTTGATAAGTTAGCGAAATCAAATGATCACTAAACGGCTTTGACATCAGTTTGGAAGCTTCAAGAATCTTCCGCGCAGCATGCCGGTGAAGGCTGAGGATTTCTGCGTCCCAGATACCGTCAATCCCCACCATGAACGGAATCGGGACTTCGAGACCAAAGTATCTTCAGACATTCCGCTAATTGAAAGCTCTTTTAATGTTTTGATCTGGCCATAATAACCCACGATTATTTTGTTCAACTATAAGTGATTAGGCCGACGAAGCACAAAAGTTCAATAAATATTACACACCACGAGGCCTTACCTGTAATTGTTGAAGCATCGCAGAAGCAGTTGGTTGCACTTGTCACGGCCAGGTGTCAGGCCAAGCACAAGACAGCAACAGAGAAGCCGCCGCCGCTGCCGCACTATTTCAACCTGCCTCCCGCCTACAAGGTGCCAGACAGACGTCCACAAAAACCCAACATTCACATCTACCTCGTGACCGGCTCCGAACGTCAGGTAAACGTGGCGGAAACTGGGCGAGCTGTGCTGGCCAGCAGGCAGCCGACTGTGACCGTGACGCGTGGGTCTGTGCCACACAGGCTGGGTGTCGTCTTTGCTTTCCGCTCGACACAGGTTGACAGGTGCTACCACGCAGGGCGATGACACACAGCAGTGGCGACCCCTACGCTCTGCGACCTCAGCGCTGACGCATCACGCCCAGCCACCGTTCTCTGGTGTCAGCTGGCCGTGCAGTTTGGTGGTGGAACAGTAGGAGCTGTCAGCGTCCACAGCCGCTGAACGGTGAGCGGTGGTCCTGGCCGCACCACTGCGCGTGTCTGCAGACTGTGCGGCGCCGCCGGGCCGCGCTGCCGGCCACTGTGCGCCGTCGTACCGTTACTCGCCACCAACCCAAACAAGCCGAGCCGCCGCACCGCCATCCGTGACTCGCGACGGCGCGATGGATGACAAGTCCTCAAGTGAACCCTACCTGGTCGTCTAGGCTCCCACGTGCATTGGCTGTACTGATCGAATTTGTCAGCCTTTGTGTAGATGAGTTAGTTAACGGGAGATACGCGAAAAAAATGTAATGTGGATTCTTGTTATTTCAAAAATCCTGATTATAAAGATGCCAATTTTTCGTGTCTCCGGCAAAATTTTGGGAGGCCACCCAACTATTCTTAAAAAATGTTAACGATGCCGATAGGGGCTGTAATCTGCTCTTCATCTCTTAGTTTTTGGAAGTTATTTTAAGTTTTTAAAGTAATAATTTTTCTAACACGTTATTAACACGAAACAAGAGAACAGATTGATTTTGTTTAGTGACACAGCCTTCACAACCTAAAGTCTTTACATTTAGAAACTCTTAAGTTTTTTAGTTAGTCTTCTGAAGCAAAGCATTCGAGGTAGAGGCCCATCATAAAGCCTCTATCCCAAAAAAAGATAACTTTAACAGTTGAGAGAAATAGTTACTAAATTCATTACCTACTCTAGCACAGTTTTGTAAATGCAACCAACCAACTAAGTATCTTTCAATGATGATGCAAGCAAATGAATCCCTTTTGGCAACATCAAACCACTATTAATGCAAATATAAATCTTTGGCTATTCTACCGAACCTTTCATGACGTGCCTAATAGACAGCTAAGGATGCCACAACATATTTTTACCAAAACAGCATCAAATATATTAATTGATCAGCCAAAAAAAATGGTACACTGAGAGAAATTTTTATTCCTATGTGCTCTATCTAATCCGGAATCACGGTCTGCTCGAGCATAAAAGATGCCATGAAACCTTATTAAAGGAACATTTGAGCATGCTTGCTCTCATTAGATCCTCTTCCCAGCATAATTCCAGCACAGGAAGTGTTTTTGTAGGCACTGACAGCTTAAAATGATTCTCGGCTTCTAAACATGGTGGGAAGAAGCTTAATATGATACCAATATGGTATTACAAGTGGGAGCTTTTTTACACCACAAAGCATCATTTTACCATAGGTGCTCGACCTATTCTAGCCACGAAGTTGAAAGAGCTATTGATATCCTCATCAAAGTTTCATTTTATACTTGGAATCAATATATTCTGTCACCAGAAATAACCAGGAATATGGGAGCTTTAGCTGCAGAATCATTCGAAACCCCAGTGTATTTGGATCCCACGTCAAAGCGTATCCGGAGATTGCGTGCGCGTGCTCGACCCGCGATTGAAAAAACTTACTCGCCGTCTCGCACCATCTTCAGTGTTCCTGCCATTGCACGCAGAGCTGGCCACAAAGCTTTGGCGTCGTGATCCGAGCAAAATTTGAGGGGAATAGCTGACCCTTTTCACTTTACGTTGACACGTGCTTCTACAACGATCCAACTCAGGTTTTACGCTGAGGGGCCTGAAGAAGCCACGCTGCATTTGGCATGGTGTACGGGAGAAGCCACATCGACAGACCTAGCGGTGATAACGGATCAAGAGGAGAAGCTTAAGCTGAGTCTGATGACCGACAGACTCCGCTGAGAGCTAGCGCGAGTGAAGAAGCATACTGGGACTGCGAAGGTTCAGGCATTCATTGTACTGGTGGCCAAAACCAGGAGTCCATGTGTGTCAGCTAGATGACGGCAACATGGACTGAAGCCCCAAGTTTGGCCGCGCAGAACAGCCCTTGCTATGCAAAGTTGATGAAGTAGTGAGAAACATCTGTTACTGTTGGATACAGTCACCCACGTGTTCTAAAGATCGTTTTAAGCTCACTTTGAGCACAGATTAGGGGCGCTTAAAAAGATTGGAAGGATTTTCACAGGAGCCTCTGAACGCACGTCCATTGCTGGACAGAGGTAAGTCTCATTTTGTACAATATCGTGCACAGAACGATATTTTTCAGCCATGACGTGATACTTTGAAGCAAACATGTCTACAATCATATCTATATATCCAAAGTAAACGAGGGCTGCTATCTCTGACGACAGCGGCATGCGCTTGAAGTGTAAGCCTGGACTGCTCCTGGGCGATATGGAAGAGGACTGTTCATTAAAGGCATTTCATGTGTGTCCGAAAAATGGTGAACGTGATTGTTGTTTAATGTTTGTGCCCTAATACAAAGTTACGATTATGTTATCTTTTCTCGAGGCTGGAGTGGACTGCGGCAAACAAATTGGATTACCCTCATTATCATCAGACAAAGTCAATGTAATAGCAAGGCCACAACAGCACGATAAGTAACACCTTTAAAGAAAGTTCCAATTTAAAAAAACACGAAGACTAACGAGGAACATCTAGTGAACCCAATGAAACTCTAGGCACGACACAAAGTATGCCACACAGACTACAATTATACCAGCATTAGTTTTGCTACTAGACTAATTTTATGCCAAATGCAGACTCAAAAGAGGCGGTTTCGTTTGAGGCTTGCATCGAGTTCAGTTGTCGTGTTGAGTGGAGGGTCATGTTTTTCTAAACCATGTCTCGTGGAGAGCGGGAATATAATGATTCTACGACGATTTTGCTGATGGAATACATAGATGCCGTGGAGTTTTTCTACACCGAGCGAAGACTCATTTGAAACCAGGCATCAGACATTTGATTCCCGAGCTTACGGTGATCATCCTATGAGCTTCCGAAAACACTACGTGCTAGACTCAATCCAGTCCAAGAGATTAAATTGAGTCTGCGAAGGGGATACAATGAGCCTGATTCTGCCTGATTCCAACCGAGTTTGACACCAGAATCCAGACTCGCTTTCAGCACCGACTCAGTTTAGCGAGAAGGACTCAATTTTTCTCTCAGTGTTCAGTGTTCCTGCCATTGCACGCAGAGCTGGCCACAAAGCTTTGGCGTCGTGATCCGAGCGAAATTTGAGAGGAATAGCTGACCCTTTTCACTTTACGTTGGCACGTGCTTCTACATCGATCCAACTTAGGTTTTGACCTGAGGGGCCTGAACAAGCCTCTCGGCATTTGGCATGGTTTACGGGAGAAGCCACATCGACAGACCTAGCGGTGATAACGGATCAAGAGAAGAAGCTTAAGCTGAGTCTGATGACCGACAGACTCCGCTGAGAGCTAGCGAGAGTGAAGAAGCATACTGGGGCTGCGACGGTTCAGGCATTCATTGTACTGGTGGCCAAAACCAGGAGTCCATGTGTGTCAGCTAGAGGACAACAACATGCACTGAAGCCCCAAGTTTGGCCGCGCTGAACAGCCCTTGCTATGCAAAGTTGATGAAGTAGTGAGAAGCATTTGGTACTGTTCGATACAGTCACCCACGGGTTCTAAAGATCGTGTTCAGCTCACTCAGAGCACAGATTAGGGGCGCTTAAAAAAGATTGGAAGGATTTTCACAGGAGCCTCTGAACGTACGTCCATCGCTGGACAGAGGTAAGTCTCATTCTGTACATCGTGCACAGAATGAGAAATTTTCAGCCATGACGAAATACTTTGAAGCAAACCTGTATACAATTATATCTATATATCCAAAGTAAACGAGGGCTGTTATCTCCGACGACAGTGGCATGTGCTTGAAGTGTAAGCTTCTGGGCGATATGGGAGAGGACTGTTCATTAAAGGCATTTCATGTATGTCCGAAAAATGGTGAACGTGATTGTTATTTAATGTTTGTGTCCTAATACAAATTATGATTATGATATCTTTTCTTGAGGCTGAAGTAGACTGCGGTAAAAAAATATTGGATTACCCTCATTATCATTAAACAAATTTAATGTAATAGCAAGGCCACAACAGCACGATAAGTAACATCTTAACAGAAAGTTTCAATTTAAGAACAAAACACAAAGACTAACGAGAAACATCTCGTGAACCCAATGAAAGTCCAGGCACGACTCAAAGTATGCCACACAGACTACAATTATACCAGCATCAGTTTTCTACTCGACTAATTTTATGCCAAATGCAGACTCGAAATAGCCGGTTTCATTTGAGGCTTGCATCGAATTCAGTTGCCGTGTTGAGTGGAGGGGCATATTTTTCTAAACCATGTCTCGTGGAGAGCTGGAATATAATGATTCCATGACGATTTTGCTGATGGAATACATTGATGCCGTGGAGTTTTTCTATACCGAGCGAAGAATCATTTGAAACCAGTCATCAGAAATTGTATTCCCGAGCTTACAGTGATCACTCTATGAGCATCAGAAAACACTACTTGCTAGACTCAATCTAGTCCAAAGATTACATTGAGTCTGCAACGGGAATACAATGAGCCTGATTCTGCCTGATTCCAACCGAGTTTGACACCAGAATCCAGACTCGCTTTCAGCACCGACTCAGTTTATCCAGAAAGACTCAATTTTTCTCTCAGTGCAGTACCGAGACATTGCACACTGAGAGAAAAATTGAGCCCTTCTGGCTAAACTGAGTCGGTGCTGAAAGCGAGTCTGGATTCTGGTGTCAAACTCGTTTGGAATCAGGCAGAATCAGGCTCATTGTATTCCCTTCGCAGACTCAATGTAATCTCTTGGACTGGATTGAGTCTAGCACGTAGTGTTTTCTGAAGCTCATAGAATGATCACCGTAAGCTCGGGAATCAAATGTCTGATGCCTGGTTTCAAATGAGTCTTCGCTCGGTATAGAAAAACTCCACGGCATTAATGTATTCCACCAGCAGAATCGTCATAGAATCATTATATTCCCGCTCTCCACGAGACATGGTTTAGAAAAACATGACCCTCCACTCAACACGACAACTGAACTCGATGCAAGCCTCAAACGAAACCGCCTCTTTTGAGTCTGCATTTGGCATAAAATTAGTCTAGTAGCAAAACTGATGCTGGTATAATTGTAGTCTGTGTGGCATACTTTGAGTCGTGCCTAGAGTTTCATTGGGTTCACTAGGTGTTCCTCGTTAGTCTTCGTGTTTTTTAAATTGAAACTTTCTTTAAAGGTGTTACTTATCGTGCTGTTGTGGCCTTGCTATTACATTGACTTTGTCTCATGATAATGAGGGTAATCCAATTTGTTTGCCGCAGTCCACTCCAGCCTCGAGAAAAGATAACATAATCGTAACTTTGTATTAGGACACAAACATTAAACAACAATCACGTTCACCATTTTTCGGACACACATGAAATGCCTTTAATGAACAGTCCTCTTCCATATCGCCCAGGAGCGGTCCAGGCTTACACTTCAAGCACATGCCGCTGTCGTCAGAGATAGCAGCCCTCGTTTACTTTGGATATATAGATATGATTGTAGACATGTTTGCTTCAAAGTATCTCGTCATGGCTGAAAAACTATCATTCTGTGCACGATATTGTACAAAATGAGACTTACCTCTGTCCAGCAATGGACGTGCGTTCAGAGGCTCCTGTGAAAATCCTTTCAATCTTTTTAAGCGCCCCTAATCTGTGCTCAAAGTGAGCTTAAAACGATCTTTAGAACACGTGAGTGTTACTGTGGACTGTATCCAACAATAACAGATGCTTCTCACTACTTCATCAACTTTGCATAGCAAGGGCTGTTCTGCGCGGCCAAACTTAGGGCTTCAGTCCATGTTGCCGTCATCTAGCTGACACACATGGACTCCTGGTTTTGGCCACCAGTACAATGAATGCCTGAACCTTCGCAGCCCCAGTATGCTTCTTGACTCTCGCTAGCTCTCAGCGGAGTCTGTCGGTCATCAGACTCAGCTTAAGCTTCTCCTCTTGATCAGCTTAAGCTTCTCCGTTATCATCGCTAGGTCTGTCGATGTGGCTTCTCCCGTAAACCATGCCAAATGCAGCGTGGCTTCTTCAGGCCCCTCAGCGTAAAACCTGAGTTGGATCGATGTAGAAGCACGTGTCAACGTAAAGTGAAAAGGGTCAGCTATTCCCCTCAAATTTTGCTCGGATCACGACGCCAAAGCTTTGTGGCCAGCTCTGCGTGCAATGGCAGGAACACTGAAGATGGTGCGAGACGGCGAGTAAGTTTTTTCAATCGCGGGTCGAGCACGCGCACGCAATTTCCGGATACGCTTTGACGTGGGATCCAAATACACTGGGGTTTCGAATGATTCTGCAGCTAAAGCTCCCATATTCCTGGTTATTTCTGGTGACAGAATATATTGATTCCAAGTATAAAATGAAACTTTGATGAGGATATCAATAGCTCTTTCAACTTCGTGGCTAGAATAGGTCGAGCACCTATGGTAAAATGATGCTTTGTGGTGTAAAAAAGATCCCACTTGTAATACCATATTGGTATCATATTAAGCTTCTTCCCACCATGTTTAGTAGCCGAGAATCATTTTAAGCTGTCAAGGCCTACAAAAACACTTCCTGTGCTGGAATTATGCTGGGAAGAGGATCTAATGAGCGCAAGCATGCTCAAATGTTCCTTTAATAAGGTTTCATGGCATCATTTTATGCTCGAGCAGACCCTGATTCCGGATTAGATAGAGCACATAGGAATAAAAATTTATCTCAGTACATGATGCTCTCATTTCACATGCAGTCAGCTGTTAGCGCTAAGAGCTCGTTCGTGGATTAGACGGGACACGGTGTAGTCAAAGTGCGTAAGACTGGTTGCTGGTGTGGCGGTATGAAGTGCTTAGCCTGTTGATTTATTATTGAGGTTGGTAGCATACATAAGCGTCGCCACCGGCAAAAAAATGAGGGGGCCAGCCAAACTTCAACCTGATGCTGACAGCAAACTTTCCACGTTAGTACCAACGAATTTGGGCTCCTCGTTGCCTTTCGCAGCGGCTGGTTATACAAATCTCCGTTTTACTCCCATCTTGACTGAGATCAGGAAATTGTTGGTAAAAAGGTGGAGGGGGGTGATTGATGATCCCAAAAAATGTTCTGGTTATGTGGATAAAACCATTTCATGGCCACGCGGGGTTGGAAGGGCACCCCTGGCTTCCTATCAGATGGGTAGTGTGCTAAAAATATTGCGTCAAGTCAATATCAAACTGTCAACAATTAGTTTTAAACAGTGATACAAATTGTTTTTTCATTGGTTTTATGACTACCGCTAGAGGTCGTTTTAGGTTCAAATCTGGCTTTTATGGTTTTTTTTAGTATTTTAGTGAAAATAAAATTTTGCCCCTGTTTGGCCCTTTTTCTAACTTGGTCTGACCTTATCCGCTGAAAAAAACTGGCAGCCCTGGGTAGCATCTATAATCTCTAGACTTGGAATAACTAAAAAATTGATAAACATTTATTTAACACTAACACGTCTAAGTTTTATTAAACGCCTCAAAATCGGGTCTTGACCCCTAAAAGACAGTATAATGGCCAAAGCAAGAAATTCCCCCCCCACTGACTTTTCCTTAAGAAATGCCCTGTTTCAAATGATCTTTCGCTCGGTATAGAAAAACTCCACGGCATCAATGCATTCCATCAGCAAAATCGTCATGATATCATTATATTCCAGCTCTCCACGAAACATGGATTAGAAAAATATGCCCCTCCACTCAAAAAGGCAACTGAATTCGATACGAGCCTCAAACGAAACCGCCTCTTTTGAGTCTGCATTTAGCATACAATTAGTCCAGTAGTAAAACTGATGCTGGTATTAGTTGTACACTGAGAGAAAAATTGATTCATTTTGGATAAACTGAGTCGGTGCTGAAAGCAAGTCTGGATTCTGGTGTCAAACTCGGTGGGAATCAGGCAGAATCAGGCTCATTGTATTCCTGTCGCAGACTTAATGTAATCTCTTGGACTAGATTGAGTCTAGCGCGTAGTGTTTTCTGAAGCTCATAGAATGATCACCGTAAGCTCGGGAATAAAATGTCTGATGACTGGTTTCAAATGATTCTTCGCTCGGTATAGAAACACTCCACGGCATCAAGTATTTCATCAGCAAAATCGTCATGGAATCATTATATTCCAGCTCTCCACGAGACATGGTTTAGAAAAATATGCCCCTCCACTCAAGACGGCAACTGAATTCGATGCAAGCCTCAAACGAAACCACCTCTTTTGAGTCTGCATTTGGCATACAATTAGTCTAGTAGCAAAAATGATGCTGGTATAATTGTAGTCTGTGTGGCATACTTTGAGTCGTACCTGTGAGTTTCATTGGGTTCACTAGGGGCCTGTTCCAGCGCCTCCTCAAACCTGGTCTAACCTCCTCAAAGCTTCTTCAACTTCCTCTCGCCCGGTCCAGCGCCTCCTTAAACTTCCTCCAAGCTCGCCAAAGCTCATCTCAAATCTAATCCAACCTCCTCTCAAACGACAGGTGGTTTTCAGAGGAGGTTGGAGGAGCTCAACTGTGGTGCACGAATTTTGATTGAGATACTAAAATAAGTTGTTTTACAGTCAGAAACGACGTTTGTGGCAGCTAAAGGTTTTGATTCCGTTGTTTTTCTGTATTCTACTTTCACTAAAATACATTAAATGAGTATCAGAGGCCTTAATCAAATTCCATTAGTTTCTTAGCTGCGCCAGCCCGCCATATTGGCGCTGATCAAGCGCAATCAGCTGATATCTCATCCCATCTCATCCGAAATCGTTCCAGCGGACACCGGTTCTTGCGCCTGCTCCGACTTACCCTAAGCTACTCTCATCTTTTTTGTATGGAGGCGCTGGAACAAGCCCTAGATGTTGCTCCTTAGTCTTCGTGTTTTTTTCTTACATTGAAACGTTCTGTAAAAATGTTCCTTATCGTGCTGTTGCGGCCCTGCTATTACATTCACTTTGTTTAATGATAATGAGGTTAATCAAATTTGTTTACCGCAGAATAATTCAGCCTCAAGAAAAAAATAACATAACCATAACTTTGTATTAGGACACAAACATTAAACAACAATCACGTTCACCATTTTTCGGACACACATGAAATGCCTTTAATGAAAAGTCCTTTCC
Source organism: Lepas anatifera (assembly GCA_034440635.1). Lineage (NCBI taxonomy): Eukaryota > Metazoa > Arthropoda > Thecostraca > Lepadidae > Lepas > Lepas anatifera. The sequence continues at coordinate 57,396 of JAOTON010001937.1, read as the reverse complement.
CATATCGCTCAGGAGCGGTCCACACTGAGAGAAAAATTGAGTCCTTCTGGCTAAACTGAGTCGGTGCTGAAAGCGAGTCTGGATTCTGGTGTCAAACTCGGTTGGAATAAGGCAGAATCAGGCTCATTGTATTCCCTTCGCAGACTCAATGTAATCTCTTGGACTGGATTGAGTCTAGCACGTAGTGTTTTCTGAAGCTCATAGAACGATCACCGTAAGCTCGGGAATCAAATGTCTGATGCCTGGTTTCAAATGAGTCTTGGCTCGGTATAGAAAATCTCCACGGCATCAATGTATTCCATCAGCAAAATCGTCATGGAATCATTATATTCCAGCTCTCCACGAGACATGGTTTAGAACAACATGCCCCTCCACTCAACACGGCAACTGAATTCGATGCAAGCCTCAAACGAAACCGCCTCTTTTGAGTCTGCATTTGGCATAAAATTAGTCTAGTAGCAAAACTGATGCTGGCATAACTGTAGTCTGTGTGGCATACTTTAAGTCGTGCCTAGAGTTTCATTGGGTTCACTAGATGTTCCTCGTTAGTCTTCGTGTTTTTTCTTAAATTGAAACTTTCTGTAAAGATGTTACTTATCGTGCTGTTGTGGCCTTGCTATTACATTGACTTTGTCTGATGATAATGAGGGTAATCCAATTTGTTTGCCGCAGTCCACTCTAGCCTCGAGAAAAGATAACATAATCGTAACTTTGTATTGGAACACAAACATTAAACAACAATCACGTTCACCATTTTTCGGACACACATGAAATGCCTTTAATTAACAGTCCTCTTCCATATCGCCCAGGAGCGGTCCAGGCTTACACTTCAAGCACATGCCGCTGTCGTCAGAGATAGCAGCCCTCGTTTACTTTGGATATATAGATATGATTGTAGACATGTTTGCTTCAAAGTATCACGTCATGGCTGAAAAATATCATTCTGTGCACGATATTGTACAAAATGAGACTTACCTCTGTCCAGCAATGGACGTGCGTTCAGAGGCTCCTGTGAAAATCCTTTCAATCTTTTTTAAGCGCCCCTAATCTGTGCTCAAAGTGAGCTTGAAACGATCTTTAGAACACTTGAGTGTTACTGTGGACTGTCTCCAACAGTAACAGATGCTTCTCACTACTTCATCAACTTTGCATAGCAAGGGCTGTTCTGCGCGGCCAAACTTGGGGCTTCAGTCCATGTTGCCGTCATCTAGCTGACACACACGGACTCCTGGTTTTGGCCACCAGTAGAATGAATGCCTGAACCTTCGCAGCCCCAGTATGCTTCTTGACTCTCGCTAGCTCTCAGCGGAGTCTATCGGTCATCAGACTCAGCTTAAGCTTCTCCTCTTGATCAGCTTAAGCTTAAGCTTGACCTCTTGATCAGCTTAAGCTTCTCCGTTATCATCGCTAGGTCTGTCGATGTGGCTTCTCCCGTAAACCATGCCAAATGCAGCGTGGCTTCTTCAGGCCCCTCAGCGTAAAACCTGAGTTGGATCGATGTAGAAGCACGTGTCAACGTAAAGTGAAAAGGGTCAGCTATTCCCCTCAAATTTTGCTCGGATCACGACGCCAAAGCTTTGTGGCCAGCTCTGCGTGCAATGGCAGGAACACTGAAGATGGTGCGAGACGGCGAGTAAGTTTTTTCAATCGCGGGTCGAGCACGCGCACGCAATCTCCGGATACGCTTTGACGTGGGATCAAAATACACTGGGGTTTTGAATGATTCTTCAGCTAAAGCTCCTATATTCCTGGTTATTTCTGGTGACAGAATATATTGATTCCAAGTATAAAATGAAACTTTGATGAGGATATTAATAGCTCTTTCAATTTCGTCGCTAGAATAGGTCGAGCACCTATGGTAAAATGATGGTTTGTGGTGTAGAAAAGATCCCACTTGTAATACCATATTGGTATCATATTAAGCTTCTTCCCACCATGTTTAGAAGCCGAGAATCATTTTAAGCTATCAAAGCCTACAAAAACACTTCCTGTGCTGGAGTTATACTGGGAAGAGGATCTAATGAGAGCAAGCATGCTCAAATGTTTCTTTAATAAGGTTCCATGGCATTATTTTATGCTCGAGCAGACCGTGATTCCGGATTAGATAGAGCACATAGGAATAAAAATTTCTCTCAGTGCAGGCTTACACTTCAAGCACGCACATGCCGCTGTCGTCAGAGATAGCAGCCCTCGTTTACTTTGGATATATAGATATAATTTTAGACATGTTTGCTTCAGAGTATTTCGTCATGGCTGAGAAAATATAATTCTGTGCACGATTTTGTACAGAATTAGACTTACCTCTGTCCAGCGATGGACGTGCGTTCAGAGGCTCCCGTGAAAATCCTTCCAATCTTTTTAAGCGACCCTAATCTGTGCTCAAAGTGAGCTGAAAACGATTTTTAGAACACGTGGGTGACGGTATCCAATAGTAACAGATGCTTCTCACTACTTCATCAACTTTGCATAGCAAGGACTGTTCTGCGCGGCCAGACTTGGTGCTTCAGTGCATGTTGCCGTCATCTAGCTGACACACATGGACTCCTGGTTTTGGCCACCAGTACAATGAATGCCTGAACCGTCGCAGCCCCAGTATGCTTCTTCACTCTCGCTAGCTCTCAGCGGAGTCTGTCGGTCATCAGACTCAGCTTAAGCTTCTTCTCTTGATCCGTTATCACTGCTAGGTCTGTCGATGTGGCTTCTCCCGTAAACCATGCCAAATGCAGCGTGGCTTCTTCAGGCCCCACAGGTCAAAACCTGAGTTCGATCGATGTAGAAGTACGTGCCAACGTAAAGTGAAAAGGGTCAGCTATTCCTCTCAAATTTCGCTCGGACCACGACGCCAAAGCTTTGTGGCCAGCTCTGCGTGTAATGGCAGGAACATTGAAGATGGCGTGAAACGGCGAGTAAGTTTTTCTCAATCGCGTGTCGGGCACGCGCACGCAATCTCCGGATACGCTTTGACGTAGGATCAAAATACAGTGGGGTTTCAAATGATTCTGCAGCTAAAGCTCCCATATTCCTGGTTATTTCTGGTGACAGAATATATTGATTCCTACTATAAAATGAAACATTGAAGAGGATATTAATAGCTCTTTGAATGTCGCGGCTAGAATAGGTCGAGCACCTATGGTTAAATGATGCTTTCTGGTATAGAAAGGATCCCACCTGTAACGCCATATTGGTATCATATTAAGCTTCTTCCCATCATGTTTAGAAGCCGAGAATCATTTTAAGCTGTCAAGGCTTACAAAAACACTTCCTGTGCTGGAATTATGCTGGGGAGAGGATTTAATGAGAGCAAGCATGCTCAAATGTTCCTTGAATAAGGTTTAATGGCATCATTCTATGCTCGAGCAGACCGTGATTCCGGATTAGATAGAGCACATAGGAATAAAAATTTGTCTCAGTGTAGCCTGTGTTGCATACTTTGAGTCGTGCCTAGAGTTTCATTGGGTTCACTGAATGTTCCTCGTTGGTCTTTGCGTTTTTTCTTAAATGAAAACTTTTTGTAAAGATGTTACTTATATTGCTGTATGTGTGTGTGTTATATTCCAGCCTACTTATGTGTGCTGTGCTTTTTGTGCTTGCTGTAACTCTGCCACCTGAAAAGCCACTGAAAAAGAATGTTCCAGCAATGCTTTCTCATGCTATTACTATGGGCTATGCTTATAATACAAAGATAAACTGGAAAAAAAACTTCTCACTGAATTGAGATAAAGCTCCCATTTTGCTTGCATTGTGCTTATATTCTCACGGGGAGTCGATTGATATGCAACATGACTATACCAGGTCACTCTGTGACCCTGACCTAGGTCGAGGTCAGGTCATTTTGACTATTTGACATAACAAGGTCACATTATACATCATTCGATTTGCAGCGATGAGAGGAATCCAATGATGCATAAACATTTTCTCTAGCACCCCTGCGGGCAAATATTGAGAGGGAAACGTACACTGCTCTGTGGTAAGCCTATGGGGCCTTCTTTCACCTATTCTGACCTCAATATTGACCTGACATAAAAATTATTCTTATGAAATATCTTCGCCTTGTCAAGAGCTTTCGAATGTGGCCCGTAATTTTCATTTAGCTTTCGTGGGGAACCAGATACGGAGCGGGGGGAAACGCTCCCCCCAGCTTGGCGCGTCATGCAAGGGACCCAGCAGGGGCGCGTGTTAATGCTAGAGCGTTTGGAAACTGAGTAGCTGAGATGTGATAGCAATGTTGCCGCTCCGCAGAAGCTATCATATTAAATTAGTGGATCTAAGCATTTTTTGTACAATTATATATTAAAATTATATCAAACTGAAAAGTATACATGCCAAATATTTGCAAAGAATCGAGGCAAAATAAGCCTGTTCACTTTGCCCCGTACTTAGGGCAAAGTGTTCAAAATAACTTTGGGATTACTTTTTGGTTTCCTGTGCAGATGTCTTGTATTTTTGTCCCCTCTATTTGTCTTCAGAATTGAACATGGGACAAAATCATGGTACCTAACAAGAGAAATTTCGATTACAAGTTCTTCAAAATTGAGCAAATATCACTAGCGTGACCGCTTTGCCCTGGTCTCCCCTACACTTTCTATCCCCCCCATTCTAACCCCTACCCCAACCCTGTGTGCCGTACCATGGCTAACCGAGAGTCCGCCCGGCTACCGAGAGGTGCGGGCCTCACCGGCGACTGAAAACAAACATACACATACACAGTGGTGGCTCCGGGGGCGAATCCAGAGGGGGGCAGTGGGGGCAGCTGCCCCCTGGTCTTGGGGTGGCGCCCCGCGCCGCCCCAAGCCCGGCCGCGGTGGCGGGTGCCCACCGGTTGTGGGCGCCAATTTTGATGTTCCCTCTGAGTTTTCTAAGAGGGTTCTAAGAGTTTCATTGAAATTTCAGAGGGTTCTAGAGACTTTTGCCCAAAAAATCAAGGAAAGCTGTCTGGCCAGATGGATATAGGCAAGCCGTTTGGCAACTGTGATTACGCCCATGTAAGTATTGCCCAACTCCTGTCTCGACTTTGGTATGTGAAACGTTTTATGCTGTCTAATTCTTTATCCAGATCCTCAACTTGGTAACTGCCACTATGAGTGAGCTGGTACGGCACCGAAGTGCGCCGGAAGGCTAATCAGCTTCTGGCCTCACTTAGCTCTTCCGCCTTCCTGGTGGCGCTCTTCAGTATGGAGTGTGTGAGCGCCACCCTGCTGCCTGTGTCTCGAACCAAGAGCACGGAGACTGTAACTGCCGCGCAGCTGCTGAGCGCCTCGTTGGAGAAGTGGAGGAGCGAGCCGGAGTCAAAGTTCAGCAGCATCTTCAGCAAGGCGAGGGATGCTGCCGAGGGCTTGGCAATGTACATACATCAAGCGTCCACGCTGTGCCTCGCGGTCTGTGTATCACTGCAACGCAGGCGAGTGCGAAGACACGGAACAATAGCTGACGGCTCGCTTCGGTGAGCCACAGCAGGCCTCTCTGCATCTAAGCGGGCTGCTTCTCAGACAAGACAAGTCGTGGGCTGATGTGAAGGCCGCCGTCGATCGGTACTCGAGCTTCCTATATGGCCATCAGGAAGAGGAGTTTGCCATCTGGACTGCCATGTGGGCAGACAAGCCAGAGACGAGGCGTCCGGCCACAGCAGTGGCAGCGCTGGACACCTGCCCCCTCAGAGGTCTTCCCCACCATCAGCCAGCTGCTACAGATCCTGGTCGCGCTTCCAGTCACGACAGCTGAGCCGGAGCGCTTCTTCAGCCGGGTCTCACTGGCAGCGACCGCAATCAGGGCGACCATGTGAGAGGAGCGGTTGGAGGCAATCTGCATGATGCAGGCACACCGTCACCCTTCCACCTGACCGTGGACGCCGTCTTAGAAGAGTTCACCAGGAGCTTCGTCCTGTAAACATGCTACGCCCAACCCGGCCGGCGCGGCGGTCAGCGGCGATGTTGCTGTTGAGTCGATTTGGTGCTTGGCGTGGCTGCGCGATGGTAATGATGTTGCATGGTATGGTGTAGCTTGATACTGTTTGGAGTTGGTGCCTTACACCTGACAGGATACAGGCTACTCATTTCTCGGTTATCTCAGATAATTTTGTGAGATTAGTGTGAAGTAGGTTGATATCTTCGACCATTATGAAATTCCATACATGTTTTGTCTTCTTCTGGAAGGCAAGCTGCTATTTCAGTTGCCCTTTCACGGTTTTAGAAATGAACCTGAGGCCTAAGCGGCGTAGAAGTGGTCGACAGACGTTAGGCTTAAGAAGATAATATAATATGGTCAAGATAGAAATTTGTTTTTGCCTATGCTTGGTGCACCCGGCGCCTACACTCGCGACCACATGGCGCTCCCATTCCGAAAAAACGGCGCCCCCCTGAACCTGCTGCCCCCTTGGGAAAAATCCTGGATCCCCCTGGGCGGCGCTGACATAGAGGCACATCAGGCACTGCCTAGCCACTTTTAAGTGTTGAAGTAGGTATGTTTTTATGTGGAATAAATATAATTTGACTCGATGTTTAAGCTACAGAGAATATTCCTTTTTCGGATCACTGGCTCAAAGAACCGATAATTTGCATCTCTGAGAATCCATGTTCGCAGCTCTTACCGTCGACAAATGTGACATTAGGCACTTCGCGATTTCGCTGAATCTGGCTAATACCGTGGCAAACCTAACGTGTGCTTTTTGATTGATATCTCTAATACCTCATTCATTCGGACGCAAGTACTGGCTTGTTAACACGCGCATTGACGGAGGGGGCGGATACCCGCCCCCCTCGGGTTTTTCGGAGGTAGTAGAAAAACGGCGGCGCGTAGCGCCGCCGTACTTGGTATACCTTTTCCCTCATCATTTTTACAACTTCTGTCAAAATTTTAAGGTTAGGTCATCTCAGGTCAGGTCACCAGTACAGGTCAAGTGACCCGACCTAAAAAAGTTTAAGATAGCATAAGTCGGAGCAGGGTGAACTTATCCGATTGAAACTCATATCACATAATGGCCCCACCGAGTTCTCTAAAATATGTTGCGGTATTTTTTATATCAATGACCTAAGGTCAGGTACGAGGCATGACCTCTCCTTAGGAAATACATGGGAAAATTGGTTTTTACGGAATAACTCAGTAACGGATGGTAATAGAGCATTTATTTTAGCTGCATTAGACTCACCTGGGCTTTGCGGTTCTAATGATATGCATTTTATATAATTTGACCCTGACCTGACCTCAGGTCAGGTCAAATCCTTGATTTGACCTAGCAAGGTCAAATTATATATCATTCGATTCGGCTTGCTAAGAAAATTCATACAGTTCAAGTATTTTTGCTCTATCTTCACTTGTTCAGATGTAATGACCGAAAAACTGAATTTACATGTTATCCCTATGACGGGCATGTTTTGACCTCTCGTGACCTTAAATATGCCCTGACAAAAAATGGTTCAAATGTTTTCGATGGAGAAGTGGATGGGCAGCCCAACGCCGTTTACCGTTTTTCGCTACCTACCGTGGTTCTCGAGATCTTAGGGGGGCGGGTACCCGCCTCCCCCGTCAATGCGAAGGTGGCTCAGACCCCCGTCAATGCGCGTGTTAAATCAGCAACACAGGCTTGCCTGAGGAGCTAGCACATGCAAAGCCGCGTCTTAGGACCTTGATTACAGCGGATTCGTTTATTGACATTCTTGTATTCGCGGATGTCTAGCCTTCTCTAGTGCGGGGCAGTTTTTGGAAATTATTAGCGAGATATTTAATTTTTGCAACCCTTATGAGGAACGTGAGTCATGGCACATAATCTGGCGGATGAAATTTAAAAAATCCGTTCACAAATCGATCGTACAGCGAGAAATTGGACGGCATAAACTATGAAGTGCCGAAACTTTCCTTGAAATGGGAAGCTCTCGTTAGTACCTTGTCCTTCCCGGCTTACTTACCTACCTACTTATCCTTCTTGAATTTTGCCTTGTACCTTTCATATACTGCCGCATAACCGTTTCCGCAATCCACCGACGTAGGTTTAATTTTTTTCAATTTTTATGATATTAAGTATTTAAACACAAATATTGTTTTTGCTCATCGACTTGAGCTTGCCCCTTCTCCAGCCGGCTTGCTGGAATCGCCTCTGTCCCATATCAGGTAAAAAGCCTGGGCGACGTCCTCACCTCTAAGCCAATCGTGCCTCGGCTGTCATAATGTTCAAGCGCCGCCACTGCACATACACTCGCATACAACCACTTTATAAATACCAACATGACGCTTGCGAGCGCTCAAACTGCAGTTACGGCCATAAATACATTAATAAGGTCACCAGATCACGGTTTACGTGCTCTCCGATTGAGCAGGATGGATCTCCAGGAACGCCCGGGTCCTCCCGCTGCCGCCCCGCCGCCGTTGGATCGGTTTTGTCGAGATCCTGTGTTCCCTTGTAGCATCAAGTTTAACACAAAGGATATATCGAGCTCAAAATGAAATGTTGGCTGGCTGCCGGTCGGACCCGATCGGACCCAGGAATTCCGGCTTCCACCAGAATTCCTGCGCAGACCACCAGCCGATCAATCCTCAGCGTAAAAAAACAGACTAACATACAGTAAGTTCGGTCATACACGGTGCTGCCACCTGGACCAGAGTCTAAGAGACGTTAGTTCTGAGAGCGACCACGGGCATGCCTCTTAACCCTTAGCCCCACGGGGGGCCATCGATGGCCCCCTAAGGTTTTTCCGGGATAGCAGAAAAACGAAGAGGCGCAGCGCCGCGGTTGAGGGCTCTACCTCTCACTGCATCATTTATCCACCATCCCTGAAATTTTTTACCCCGGGTCACCCAAGGTCAGATCACCAGACGAGGTCAACCAAGGTCACCTCACTTAAACTTTAGAGCTCTCAGCCAAGGGCCGGCAGTTTTCAGACAGGGGGCGGCAATGATCAGCCAGGGGGAGGCAGTGATCAGAGGCGGCAGTTATCAGCCAAGGGGCGGCAGTTATCAGTCAGAGGGTGCCAGTGATCAGCCAGGGGTCGGAAGTTATCAGCCAGGGGCAGCAGTGGTCAGTCAGAAGCGGCAGTTAACAGCCAAGGGGCGGCAGTTATCAGTCAACGGGCGGCAGTTATCAGCCAAGAGCCGACAGTTTTCAGTCAGGGGGTGGCAACGTCAGGAGGCGGTAGTTGTCAGCCAGGGGCGGCAGTTAGCAGCCAAGGGGCAGCAATAATCAGTCAGGGGGCGGCAGTAGTCAGCCAGAGGCGGCAGTTAGCATCAAAGGGGTGGCAGTTATCATTCAAGGGGCGGGAGTGATCAGTCAGGGGCGGCAGTTATCAGCCAAGAGCCGGTAGTCTTCAGTCAGATGGCGGCAATGATCGGGCCAGGGGGCGGCAGTTATCTGCCAAGGGCGGCAGTGATTTGTCAGGGGGCGGCAGTAATCAGTCAAGGGCGGCAGTGATCAGCCAGGGGCGGCAGTTATCAGTCAGAGGGCGCCAGTGATCAGCCATGGGGCGGTAGTGATTAGTCAGGGGGCGGCAGTTATCAGTCAGTGGGCGGCAGTGGTCTGCTAGGGGGCGGCATTGATCTGCCAGGGGCGGCAGTTATTCGCCATGGGCAGCAGTTAGCAGTCAAGGGGCGGTAGGTATCAGTCAGGGGCGGCAATAATCAGCCAGGGGGCGGCAGTGATCAGCCAGGTGCGGCAGTGGTGAACGAGGGGCGGCAGTGATCAGCCGGGGGCGGCAATGATGATTCAGTGGGTTACAGTGATTAACCAGGAGGGGCAAGTATATGGGTATTGAAATAAACCGGGGTGCTAAGCCAGGGGCGGCATCATCAAGGTAGCAGTGACAAATCAGGGGTGTCAGTGATCAGCCAGCTGATCAGTGATGAAAAAAAGGCGGCAATAATCGTCCAGGGGGGGCGTCAGTGATTAATTTTTGGCGATAGTTATTAGGCGGGGGCGGCAGTGATGTGGCATCATAAATCATGGGGGAAGGATTAGTCAGGTGGCATTGATTAGCTAGAGGTGGAACCAAGCAGAGTGGAAGTAATGAACCCGGACGGGAAAAACTTGAAAGGGGCGGCACGAATAAGGCTGGCAGTGATTAGATAGGGTGACACTCTACAGGGTAGTGGTGATACGCCAGGGGTGACACATGTATTGGGGGTGCTCAGCACATGATTGGGGGTGCTCGAATTAGGATTGGGGGTGCTCGGACACCCCCAAAGAGATAGAAAATTACACCCCTGTCACAGAGCATAGTGCGGGCGAGCCGCACGTCGCGCGGCTCGTGTCCTCAGGGGAGGCACTTCGAGCCCTCAGGGGGGGCGGCTGTCCCTGCCGCCCCCCCACCTTGGCTACGCCCCTGACTGCACGTGCCAAGGGGTACACGGAGTACGAGCTGCGGCGTAAATAGCACCACAAAGAGTTCTGGTCTGGCTTAATATTATTTCAAAATTGCGTTAGTGCGGCACATATAGGAGCACAGCTATCGGCTCGAAAGGGATATTTTTTAAGCGGAGGATCCCCGGCCAGAAATACTTCTGGCACGAGCGCACAAACCTATTGACCGACACCATCCTGCTCATGCATGCATAGGGCTAACACGTTGGCAAACGTAAGAGGCCAAGTTACTTCGCATCTGCCCCCATGTTTTTCGCTCGAGAGCTATGTAAAGAGAGTCACATTAGCTTAAAAATGCCATTTTTGTATTTTGCACGTGGATAGTGCACGTTCAGTGCGCAATTTCAAGCATTGAGGTTCGGCGGTGGTTCGGGTGGTACCCTTGTAATTTGCATGAGGTCAAATATCCCGTTAAGCGAATCTTAAGTAACAGTGGAGGATTTTCCATTATCCGGTACGGTATTAGCCCATTCCTGCACGTGCAGCTTACACCCCTGTTGCTCAAAGACCCATTGGTGCGTGGAGTAATAATACAGGTCTAAGACGGCCCCATCTTCAGTGTTTTGTATGAAGCCCATGAAAGAAATATCGGAGCTATGTCCAGGTTCCCCATGTGAAATTTGATAACTTGACTGGACTATTTATACCATGGCCTATAGAGCCCTTGTTCCCTTGGTTTCCGATATTCTATGGCCTCCATCATAACTGTATGAACATTTTGGAAAAGCGGGCTTTAAAGAATAAAATGTTTGAAATTTCAAACCAATGTAGGTGTTGCAGGTAGCCACATTACATGCATAGGTACATTTCATCCAACTGATTTAATATGTAAAGGGAAAATTCACCCGTTGATAATTCGCTGACAATAAAATTATTCGAAACCGCGACACACCTAGACTTAACCACGTGCGCATCGTGGCACATCTCTGGCGGCATAACAAAGCAGGTATGCTGATGCCGTCTTCATTTTTGCGGCCGACACTTCCATTATAGAAACATCGTTCATGCAGTGCCAGCGCGCCGCTGGCTGGTTCCAGCAGAAGGCGGTGTAGTGGCCGGTCTGGGCGCTGCCATGGTCCTCTACTACAGCATACAGATCATATACAAAGCTGCCAGAGAACTGCGAAAGCCCGCTAACCATTATACTGAGATTGAGGTCACTAAGAGGGAAAGAACCATGAGCCTGTGTCTCGTGCAAGGCGTTTTCACTGTAGGAAAACCGCTTCAGGTGTATAATCACCACAGGTGGCGGTCATTCGATGCCGAACCTCTAGTAGGCGTCCTGTTACCGCTGACAATTTAAACTTATCCAACCTGAAATGTGATCGCCAAGCATGTAGGGTAAGAGACGCAGGAGATAAGAGTACACAGCAGCTGTTTTGGTTACTTAGCAACCGCTGAGATGGTGGATACCCTGGTATAAAAAACCAAGGTCAGTGCCTAGGCTGCACACTAAAATTCAACGTGCTCCTGTTCTTTCCGCGGGAGTACAGAGTAAAAAGAAGTTTCCGGGCACCCTTGATGTAATATTTCTTAACTGCGTAAGCTTGTATTATTCATATCAGTCGGACGACCGGGTGGCGGCCGTGCGGTAGGGCCCCGCTCGCTGTGGCGACTTGCGACGAATAAAAAACAAAATGGTGGTCAGGAACTGGTTTGCTTGTTTGGTTTGTTGTGTTTTGTTTCTTTATGTGTGTCCAAATCTTACTGTGTATGTGTGTGATAGGTCCGGTAAAAGTGATGTGTTTTATAAGAGAGATAAGAGAGGCCCCACCACTTAAGCCTTCGGGCCTTGCGTCAATCTCTTTGTTATACCTGTCATATTGTTTCCGTCCAATAAAAGTTTATCATCTATCTATCTACCCACTAGTTAATGCATCCTCTAACCATAGGTAACACTGGTTAAAGGATCCACCTTACACAATTTCTTTCCCAGCCGAAAAACCTCTTTGTGGTGATACCATGACACGTGACTCCTGCACTGCCTGCTTAAATCAACTGTATAAGCAGCGGCGGATCCAGGCCATTAGTATGGGGGTGGGGCCAAGGAGATCGAGCATAGGCGGATCCAAGACAACAGTACCGGGGTGGGGCTAGGGAGCTCAAGCATAGGCGGATCCAGGACATCAGTACGGGGTGGGGCTAAGGAGCTCGAGCATAAGCGGATCCAGGACATCAGGACGGGGTTGGGGCTAGGGAGCTCGAGCATAGGCGGATCCAGGACATCAGTATGGGGTGGGGCTAATGACCTCGAGCATAGGCGGATCCAAAACAGTACAAAGGTGGGGCTACGTCGTTTGAGCATAGGCGGATCCAGGACATCAGTACGTGGGTTAGGCTAAGGAGCTCGAACATAGACCGATCCAGGACAGTACGGAGGTAGGGCTACGGAATTCGAGCATAGGGGGATCCAGGACATCAGTAAGGGGTGGGGCTAAGGAGATCGAGCATAGGCGGATCAAGGACATTAGCGCGGAGGTGGGGCCAAGGAACTCGAGCATAGGCGAATCCAGGACATCAGTCCGGGGTGGGGCCAAGGAGCTCGAGCATAGGCGGATCCAGGACAGTACGGAGGTAGGGCTACGGAGTTCGAGCATAGGCGGAACCAGGACATCAGTAAGGGGGTGGGGCTAAGGAGTTCGATCATAGGCGGATCCAGGACATCAGTCCGGGGTGGGGCTAAGGAGCTCGAGCATAGGCGGATCCAGGACATCAGTACGGGGTGGGGCTAAGGAGATCGAGCATAGGAGGATCCAGGACATCAGTACAGGGGTGGGGCTAGGGAGCTCGAGCAAAGGCGGATCCATGACAGTACGGAGGTGGGGCTACGGAGTTGGACATAGGCGAATCCAGGACATCAGTAAGGGGGTGGGGCTCAGGAGCTCCAGCATAGGCGGATCAGGACATCAGTACGGGGATGGGCCTAAGGAGTTCGAGCATAGGCGGATCCAGGATATCAGTTCGGGGGTGGGGCTAAGGAGCTCGAGCATAGGCGGATCCAGGATTACCGATAGAGGAGGCACCGTCCCGGGGAAGGGGTGTAATCCGGAACATAGGGCGCGACTTTTGACACGCAAAATCCTTCCGAGTGGCGCCGATTTTTGCATCTTAGGGCGAGGGGTGGGAAGTGACATTTCAGGGGGTGCCATCGAATGCTTAGGGGCACCGTGGCCATTTCAGGGGGCGCCGAGGGTCCACCAAGGGGGGCACGTGCCCCCCCCCACCGCCCTGAATTCACCTATTAGCTCAGCCTCCCGCCATTGCCTCAAAACATCCTCTGCCTATGCTATAGCTGTAGGCATTTTCACATGGGGGGACTTAAGCCTACTAGCCTCGCCCCTTGTATCCGCTATCGTATTTAGACATATAAATAATATATAAATCTCGTTGCACTCTATTCCATATTATCGAACAATATCAATAAGAGGAAATCGGTCATGCAGATTTTGAATCTGGTCTTCAGGCCAATGAAAGGTCACTGCGCATGCGCACTGAAACTAATAGAAACAGAGGCTATCCCGGTAACCTACGGGTCGATTTTCTTGAAATTTTGTGAATAAGAAAATGACACGGAATGCAAACCACAAATAATGTCATATTGAAGCTGCACTGCCTTGTGCATGCGAGTAGAAACCTTAAAGATAAGCCTTACAGGTGAGGATATTTCAGAAGAGGACATGAACAGAGGAGAGCCAACATGCTTAAATTTAGTATGAAAGTTTTGACACCCTTGCTTACTACAAATGTTAACCCTCGCCCCACCGGGGGCCATCGATGGCCCCCCTAAGGTTTTTCCGGGATAGCAGAAAAACGACGAGGCGCAGCACCGCGGTTGAGGGCTCTACCTCTCACTGCATCATTTTCCCATCATCCCTGAAATTTTTACCCCGGGTCACCCAAGGTCAGGTCACCAGACGAGGTCAACCAAGGTCACCTCACTTCACCTTTAGAGCTCTGTAAGAGCTACATTTCAAAGTCGATCGATTTGAAACTTCCTACACTTCATGACCCCTCCAGGGTCTACAAGGTGTATATCCGGGATTTTTCGATTTCGTGCCCTGAGGTCAGGTCACGAGGCGACCTCTCCCATTGACAAAGCATGGGGAAAAGCTATTTCATGATATAAAAGCCACAAAAATGATTGCAAATACTCAGACTGCTCAGAACAACGTTTTGGACACCCTTTCACGGATCCCAGGGGTCATATTTGCCCTTTGACTTTTCCAAGGTCATCCAAGGTCACCAGAGGTCAAAAACAGTATTTGGACAATAACTTTGACCTAATTGAGCTAGAGCGATGAAACAAACACCATCGTGTTTGTCTTGTCACTGGCTTTCATTTGATATACGGCAAGGTCACTTTTGACCTTTCGTGACCTCAGGTCATATTAGGTCACGAGGTGACCTCTGGCGGTCAAACCACTGGCGGGAGGTCTTTACGTTCCACATAGCGGAAAAAGTACTGGCAATTTGCTATCAAATGTACTTTACCAGGCCTCAATAGCTCTAATGACATAAGAGTTATGCCCAGTTTGCTTAATCATTGCATATTTGAGTGAAAATAGCCGATCTTGACCTAATTTGACCTCTGGAGGTCAAACCATTGACCTGAGCACTAAAACATGCGAAGTAATTTCTTACTGAATTCACGCGAGCTTTCTATTGCACTTTGCAGATTTGCGCTAACGCCCATATTTTCGGAGTTAGAGGGGGCCATCGATGGCCCCCGTGGGGCGAAGGTGGCGCCGGACCCCGGTGGGGCGCGGGTTAATGCGCATACGCATTAGAACTTATGGTCATGGGGCTATCTGGGGAGCCAATAGACCGATTGGGCTCAATTTTTGCGAGTAGCAGCAGAATACTATCTGCTAATCCCAATTCACGACATTATGACACTGCATTGTTCTGCGCATGCGCAGGAGGAATTCTAAGTAATATTAGGCTATAAGGGATAGTTTAGACCAGGAGACAAACACACGACATACCAACATGCTTCAGTCAATTATAACGGTGTCTTCGCTCTCATTCACTGCAGACTTTACTGCGCATGCGGACTGGGACTTAGGGTAACCAAAGCTGACTCGGTAAGAAATAGGCTGAATTGTGTGAAGTTCTCCGGGTATAGGTGAAATATGGTCAGCAAACCCATAATATTTTATATTGTATCTCCTTTCTTCTGGGCATACCCAGTCTTTACTTAACAAACCAAACTTTATACGTGTGTTTATTTATGCGATGACATAAACAGAGGGCAAACGTGGCGCAGTGTGCAGAAACATGTTAGTTTAGGAAAACATGGGCTTACACATGGATTGAATGGAGTCATAATGAGAACACAAGACCTCAAGTCCCAGCATCACGTTAGTATATGTATCATACTGCGAAAACACTCGCCTGTCAATCGAACTATTTGCCTAACGTACATTGTCACCGGCTTCTCCTGCGCCGGAGCGGCACCTGCCGAGGCCGCAGGCCGAGGTACTTATGATGTGACTGTTGTTATTGTGACGATGGTTTTTTAATAGTCCTCACGGAGTGGAGAAACCTGGCATTGTCTTGTAGGTTGTCGAAATAAATAAATAAATAGCTCTTCCGGCAAAAATAAATCATATAATAATAAAATGTTAAAACGCGCCGTGGAGGGGATCCTAAAGTGTCCCTCACTGATTTCTCCTCGATGGCCGGAGAACCGTTCTTTACCGGAAAACGCCACTCCGCTGCATTTGAGAAAATTTATGAGCGCGTCGATTGGTGAAGAAATTTTGAAAATCGGGTAATAATATTTTGACTTATAGGCTTTCAAAGTCAGACCTATATTTTGAGACTATCGCAATCGCGCGGTCGCACCAGTTCACCTGCACTGTAGACCAAGTGGTGACGTCATAACGTCATATAATCAGGTTATACGTCAAGGTCAATCCACAGGAAGGTCAAGATCAAATGTTACAGGTATAGGTCATTGACCCCAGTATTCTGGTTAGATGGCATTATTCAGTATGAAGTATGTTACGATTTCATAGTTAAGGCTAGTCAAGGTCACAATTCAAGGTCAGAGGTCTTTCTCAATGCCAAATAATCAATCCCAGCCAAAGGGTGCTGTAGTGTCGGTTGAATTGTACATTATTGTGAATATGGCATATTGCTACGTCATAGATCATTGACCTTAGATGACCTTGACCTCAAAATACCAGAGAACATTGTGTGGTACTTTTCCTATATGATTTTTATCCGCCTTTGGTGTATTAGTGGGTATTCTCCGCATAATCACGGAATTTCCCAATAGGTCTCCTAGCACGGCCTATATTTGACCTAAACGACCTCGGTTGACCTTGAAGATATTCCTAGGTCAATAAAATTTGGTCATAATTTTGATCACTATTGCCCCTACCCACACCCCAACGGACGTTGTTCTAACCCTCCTGATTTCCGAGATCTCAGGGGGGGCACTTTAGGACTCTCTCAACAGTACGTTGACGCCAGACCCCTCTCCATTTCGCGTGTTAATTGGAACGTAAATTTCAGTGCTAGGCTATGAAATGAGAAACGATATTCATATATTGTAACAAGTTATTGTCACATTGGCTGAGACCCGTTTTAGTTACTGGGACTAATTTTGAAAATAGTCTCGGGGGCACTTTATGACCCCTCCTCTGCGCGCATCAAGTTCAAATTTGAACACAGTGTTCAATGCTGTCATTTTAGCACTAGTCAACTGATTCACAGCCAAACCAATCGAATTCACTCGTGGATTTTATCGTTAGGAATGAATTCAGGCCAAAATGGAAGTTCCTACTGTGCACTGGTGGGCCGGTCGCCTGCGTCCTCCAATCTGGGCGGGAACATAGCTGAGGCTGAGCGGCAGCTCCGGGAGTGACGTCAGCCCTGCTGGGCGGGTGACATTGGCGCCGGCAGGACGAGCGAGGTCCGGGAGCTGCGGTCCGGTGCCAATGCAGTCTGCCGGCTTAAAGCCGCTTACCGAGCCGCTCAACACAATCCCTTCCGCGCTAAATACGGGTGCTTACGTGATTACCAGAGAATGAGGATCACAACACCACCACAGCTAGCAGCACTTTGTCACGAATTACATTTCCGCAGTGACTTCACGCCATGGACGGGTACAAGGGAGAGGAAAGTTGCGGTCGTCCCTACTTCTAAGATCTGTAGAACCACCCATTTTGGGTGTCGGGCACCCCAGACACCGAATACACACTCAACACCATTGTAATGCATCTGCTCTGCGGCGTAGTTGCCTTAAATGGAACTTTAGCCGGTTTTGTTTTACTAAAAATTGCAGGGGTTTGTGTAAAGTGAAATTTATAGATCTCATTTATATGTATTCTTTTCTTTTACCGCACTAAACCCATATGTTTTATGATGTTGAGGTGACAGTGAGAAGCCACGATAGTATGAAACGTCATTGAATATGCAGAGTCTGCATCCGAGTCGGAGAGGCACTCTGTGTTCCGGCACTTTTCAGTGTTTGCCGCACGTTCACTGGCCGGAGCAAACTTCTGCGCTTTGGTCAGATTTTCCCTATTGTGTTCCGGCAAGACTTATTACATATGTGCCGCTAAAAACTACGCCGAAAGAGTCCTCCATGCACTGCACAAAAGCGCCCCCCAGGTGGTAGAGGCCGCCTCTTTACAGAGATGTTCTATCTGCCGCTGCCTCACACCGGAGAAGGGCGCCGCCGTCACCAGGATCTCGGGAAACCCTGCCAGGCTACTCTATACATAATGCTGCTGGGTGCGGGTGGGCAGCAGTCGTGCTCTGGCCGCCGCTAGGTATGTCTGCGTCGGTGCTGCTGCTCCTCGTGCTGGTTGTTCTGGCGGCGACGCAGGATGCGCCGCTGGTCAGTCGCGAGTGCCTGGGCTGCATCTGCGAGGCTTCCAGTAGCTGTGACGTCAACCGCGGCTGCCGCAACGGCGTGTGTGGTCCGTTCCTGATCGGGCGCGGCTTCTGGGTCGACTCCGAGCTGGGGCGCGAGCCGGCCTACAGTCAGCAGACGTTCGAGACGTGCGCTGGCGACGCGTTCTGCTCAGCAGCCATCATCCGCAAGTACATGGCCAAGTACCCATACGACTGTAACCAAGATGGCAAGAAGTCGTGTTTAGATCACGCCATGATTCACAAGGCAGGCCCCGGAGGCTGTTTGGCAAACCAGGCATCAGTACGGCAGACCCAGTACTGGCGCAAACTGCAGGCGTGTCTGGCCAACTACCCCAACGCATAGTGGATGCAAAGCAGCATGATGCAGTGATGTTGATGCAGATGTGTCAGTTTCCTAGTATTGAAGTCAGATGAGGATCACATGCCTGCGGGAAAATTATGCTAAATATAGAGTATATGGTGTGATAATTTCAGTGTCAACCAGGGGCGCCGCCTTCGAATGTTTACTGGGGGCACGGATCCCGGATTGGTGATGACCGGGGGAGGGGGACGGACGGACCCCGGATTGACGATGACGGGGGACGGATCCCGGATTGGTGATGACGGGGGACGGAGGGACCCCGAATTGACGATGACCGGGGGCGGACTCCGGATTGGCGATGACGGGGCAGGGGAGGGTGGGGTTGGCAGGCGATTTTTCATCATATAGGCAGGCTGTCTATAAAAACGCTAACAACAATGCACTTCATTACATATTTACACGCTGGTAAATGCGTGTGGTTGGTCCACGCAGGAAATAGGGATAACATGCACCAAGCCAGCGTTCCAGTCCCAAAATTTGGGTGGAATGTCCCCCTGATTGGCGAGTTGGCGGAAGGTGTCCTTCCCGTCCCGCCGCGCCTTCGACGGCTGTGGTGTTAATATTTATCAAGGAAGACATACACAGTTGATATTATGACAGATTTGGCAATACCTCTATGGTGGTGAGGCTATTGTACCACGACGTGCACACTGGCATATATTTTCGTCGTGTGACGAAAGCAATACCAGATGGCGTGCAAATTTCCGACACCAGACAAAAAAATTAAAGAGCAATGAAAACCGCATGCGAGGCTGCATTCGATTCATGATCTATGATGGGCTAGGCAAATATACAATCCTAAGCCAGCGACTGTTATGCCGGAGGCATCCCATTCATACCATATATCCGCGAGTTACCAATTGAGTGTGCGATAGCCGAACGACTTGGCCTATTTCTAGCGGCCACCTATGAACCGCAGCTCTACCAGCCGTTCACCGCTGGGTTCCAGCGGGGTTGAAACCGCACCTTGTACAGTGCATACATACATGCATACATGATAAAACGCACCACACAACAATTGCCACGTCGAACTATTTAGGAAAATGTAACCCTCTACGTGCCTCCCGGTGCGGGCCCCCTAAAATTACGCCGGGGAGCGGTTAGGATAACGTGCACAAGATCCCAGATAAATAACGCATAAGGTATTAAAACCCAACCAGATACATTTGTTCGCGCGTTTAATCGCATCAACAATGAGGAACACAATCCAGAGATGCGGACTAGCCGTCATTTCTTTATGTTTATTTTGAAAGAAAATCGCCTACAGAACATGTTCTCCCAACAGGCGTAGTCAATGTAAGAAGAAGGAAAACTATATGCACAGGTGAGTGATACACATGTAAAAAGCGACAAAAACATCAAAATGTAAGTGATGCTGATTTGGGGACCGAGATTTGCTTGTAATAAAGTTAATATCACATGTGGTCCTGCTTAATATGCTTCTTTTTGTACGATTTTTGTCTTGCTCGCTCTTCCTCTATCTGCTTCTTGCTCCTCATTTCTGCTGTCTTACTATCATAAATACAAAAGAAAAAAATGAATTGATGATGATGATGAACTGAATATTGAGTTACCTAAGCATTATTAATTATTATTAAACATGATTATTATCAAGCATGGCGCCATGTTGCATGAGCTTATTTAGTCTGCTATGTTCATTTCGTTCTTGTATTGCTCTTTTTGCTTTTTCTCGCTGCTCTTGTGCTGTTCCATTTAACTCAAAATTTTGTTTATCCTTTTTCGTTTGCTTTATGCGTACTTAGTGTCATCTTTGCTCTCATTTCGCCTGGTACTAGTGTCATCTTTGCTCTCATTTCGCCTGGTTATGTTCTTCGTCCTGTTTTTTGTGCTTTTGGCTTCCTGCTTGTTGCTTTTGTTTTTGCTTCATTAATTGCCACTATTATTTGTTCTTATCCTGCACAATGTATGCGAACCTGGGTGTTTTATTCGTTTGTGACTAACAAAAACAGCATATGTGGGCCCAGAACTTCAAACTAATTTATACTTATAATTTGTTAGTTTTTTTCGTCATTTTATTTGTTTTGTTAGACGAGTTTTTGATTATCTGTCTGCTCATTTTGTTTTGTATTGCTTCTCTTTTTGCTTTTCTGCATTGTTTTTGTGTTATGTCTACTGACAAGCATTATTATTATTTGTCCTAATCTCATAACATACTAATTTCACAACATACTCACCTGCCTCACTTGTACTGTAGTGTATGACTATTGCTTGCCTCTCTCATGTCTCTTGTCTGCTGTTCATGTCCTTTGCTTCTCTTTACCTGTTTATATGGAAAAATGAAACAGTAAAAAATGAAATTAAAAGTTCTCCTTTTCATAATATATTATTGGTCATCTCTGGGTACAGTATTCTTTCTTGGTTTGGGGAGGGGGAATTTCTGGAATCCCATTAAAATGAGGGTTCTTAAAATACATTTCAAATGTGATTGAACTGGACATTGGGCACAATAAATTTGTATGTAATTGATGATGCAGTCCATCTCAGTTTGAAACCAGGCTATCTAAGTTATAAACCCATAATGAAGGAATTAGATGTTGCATGATAGAAAGACTAAAGAAAAGGAATCTCAACACATCCTAGCTATAAAAATAAAAGTGTATCCTCAATATTGTTTAGTGCAGCAAAGATGATTGGATGGCATGATCTCATCATAAAGATCACATGCCAGGATATCAATATTTTTATAGCTGACTCGGGTTTAGGGCCCTGCAGCCAGGGGCGCTGCAGCAGAATTTTCACAGGGGGGAATGGACCCGGGCTGGTGCTGACCGGGGAGGCGAATTTTGAGAATATTCTGTACCTGACAGCCTTTATGACCATTGGCCCAAAATTTTTTGGGGGATGTCCCCCTGGTTGGTGAGCAGGGGGACACGTCCCCTGCCCCCCCAGCTTTCGACACCCGCGCCTGCAGCTTCCTTGAACAAGGAGCAAGTTGGCTCCCTGTAAACCCTTCCAACAGGAGAAGAGTAGGCAAGGCCATATGACCCTGGCAGTTGGTTTGTCGATAAGCCCCAAAAATTATATCAATATTGGGATGTCTCACAAAGCTTGTAAACATTTTGATTGCATAACATATTTTGATGAAGTGATTTCCAATGTTGATAGATTTTGGAGTGCTGAGGCAAGAAGCATGATTAAAAGTTGACAGGTATATACTGGCCTGCCTTTCCAAATCCTGGATGTAAAATACCACTTAATGATTATATATTATATTATATTTTTGGGCCCATTATGTATTTGGGCACGGTCCATCAGGATCAGGTAGGTCAAGCCAAATTATTATTCACAATTTGGCTAGATATGGAATATATGTCTGATTGCCCTAGCATGTCTCTGATTATTACTCCATATCAAATGAAGGGCTGTGCCCAAAAATATAACCTCAATGGTATTTTATGTCCATGTTTCAGGGAGCAGTGTTTCCTTTTTAAGATGTGTGAGCTTCTGTGATCCACATCTGAATACTTGACTTTCAAAAGGCTCAGAAATACCCAAATTTAATTAAAAAAGCAAATGAAGTTCAATAAAGTTTGGCCATTTTTATTTTAATCCCTCCATGAGGCTCCTGTTTGCAGGTTTTGTATGTGGTATGTTGGTTTTAATTTCTCACTGGCATACTTTGATTGCAGCTGGTAATGGTATACCTACCAAGTTTACTTTATCTGTATTTTTGGCCAAATGTGAAGGCAAAGTGTGTTTTTTATGTAAAATATTGTGGTTTGCTTATTAATTTTTTAAAATCCCTTGAAAGGAAAACAGGGCATTTTTTAAGGAAAAGTCAGTGGGGGCATTTTTTGTGCTGACCATTGTAGTGTCTTCAGGGGCTCAAGACCCCGTTTTGAGGTGGTTTAATAAAACTTTGGCGCGTTAGTGTTAAAAGATGTTTTCCAATTTTTGTGCTATTCCATGTCTGTTAGTTTCTGCCCAGGGCTGCCGGGTTTTTTTGGCCGAAAAGGTCAAACCAAATTAGAAAAGGGCTGAAGAGGAGAAAATTTTTATTTCCACTAAAACAGCCAAATAAACACCACAAAAGCCAGATGTGAGGCTAAAACGACCCCTAGCCGGAGTCATAAACCCACAGAAAAAGCGACTTGTATCACTGTTTAAAACTAATTGTTGAAAAATTTGATATTGTCTTGACGCAATATTTTTAGCACACTACGCATCTAATAGGAAGCCAGGGGTGCCCTTCCAACTTTGCATGGCCATCGAACGATTTTATCTACATAACCAGAACAATTTTTATCATCATCAATCACCCTCCAAACTTTTTGACCAAAAATTTCCTGATCTCAGTCAAAATGGGATTAAACCGGAAATTTGTATAACCAGCCGCTGCGGAAGGCAACCAGGAGCCCAAATTCGATAAGTTTTTGGTACTAAAGTGGAAAGTTTGCTGTCAGCATCAGGTTGAAGTTTGACTGGCCCGCTCACTTTTTTACGGTGGCGACGCTTATGCATGCTACCACCTCAATAATAAATCAACAGGCTAAGCACTTCATACCGCCACACTAGCAACCAGTCTTAGGCACTTTGACTATCCGTGTCCCGTCTAATCCACGAACGAGCTCTAAGCGCTGACAACTGACTGCATGTGAAATGAAAGCATCATGCAATGTCACGGCACTGGCTGGGATGTGGGCTTCCGGTCGGATAGAACAGGATGTTTGATTGGTTGTAGACGAGCGTTCATCTCCAGTGTTGTGATTAGTTGATGCTGAGGCTGCTTTGACGGGATTTTTCGTAACTACGCGCTTTCTTTCGTCTTCGCACGATGGAGTAGACAGCCACGGATGGAAATTTTTTAACACAATGTTTGTGGTTTGCCAGTTCGGGACCAGAAATAGAACACAGTTATAATGATCGGGTGGTGTTCTGTCTTATTTTCGTTAGGTGAGCCTGCATTTGGTCAATTTTAAGTCATCTGTCTATTTCACTGGGGGGCAAATTCCGGGCACTGGGGGGGCATTTCGGCTGACTGGGGGGGCAAATGGCCCCCCAGTTAACATGTTAAAAATGGCCTGAAGGAAAATATTAAGAATTTTAGAGCAATCAGATCGCCTAGCCCCATCAAGTCCTATCTGAACAAATCTGGTCTGCAGAAAATTATTAATATTGTCAAATTTTCAGAAACAAAACTCCTCCATTCTATCATGAACCATACCCTGCCCAAGCCAGTGACTACCAAATTTCCCTTATGGCACACCCGTTGGGGAGAGGAGGGCAAGAAAAGCCAGACATTTTGATATCCCATTTGCTGCATTTATTTATTGCAAATCTTTACTCTTTCTTTCAGCTCCCAAAGTCACAGGAGAGTGTAGGATCGTCAATCAGGGGGAGGGGCCCCTTCCTGGAGGGCGCCGTCCGGACCAGGATGGTACCAGTTTTGACCGGCAAAACCTATCTGGCCAAGTGATATCGATGTGCGCCGATTTTCACATCCTGGGGGGTGGGGATAAGAGCATTTTAGGGGGTTGCCGTGACCATTTCAGGGGGCGCTGAGGGTCGATCGTGGGGGCAGTTGCCGCTGGATCTGCGTATGCCCAAGGTCAGGAATAAGAATGTAGCATTAGCACGCGCACTGGAGGGGGGGCCTCGGAGGCCCCCTCCACCTGTTTTCCAAGGTGGCCGGAGAACCGCTTGTGGCCGAAAAACGAAACGTGGCCACATTTAAAAGAATTTAATAGCGTGTCGATTGGTGAAGACTTTTTGAAAATCGGCCGAAATGTTTTTGACTTCTAGGCTTTCAAAGTTAGACCTGCAGTTTGAGATCGCCGTAAACGCGCGGTCGGACCAGTTAGCTTGCATTGAAGACCGAGTGGTGACGTCATAACGTCATATAAGCGGGACTATATGTCAAGGTCACTTCACATGAAAGTCAAGGTCAGGTCAAAGGTCACAGGTCAAGGTCATATCTGCACTTTCAAGGTCACTGACCACTGTGCGTCCGGCCAAATGACGTTACCCCGTCTGACATATATTATGCTATGACGTCATCGGTAGGGTACCCCAATACAAAGGTCAAGGTCAAGGGTCAAGGTCATTGGGAAAGTTCAATCCTCATTTCCCGCCAAACAGTAGCTACAGTGTTAGTCAAAGTGTAAATAATAAGTAGTATACCATATGGTGACCTTAAAGGTCAATGACCTTGAATTACCTTGACCCAAAAGTTGTGGGGAAGCCTCTTTGAGACCTTTTCTCTATGAACCTTGCCCGCATTTGGCTTATTCCCGCCATTTTCCTGCATAATCACAGCATTTACCAATCGATCCCAGCATGGCCAATATTTGACATTTACGACCTCGTTTGACCTTAAATATATTGATCTAGGTCAATGAAAATTAGTCATCATGTAGATCTCTATAGCCCCCACCCACCTACCGAGTGGCGTTTTTCTAACCTCATTAGTTTCCGAGATCTTAGGGGGGCCTACCAGGCCCCCTCCAGTGCGCGTTAGTGCCAGACCTCCCTCCATTGCGGGTGTTAAATATTAGAGATGTCAACTATGTACCGTGCATCAAAACATTCTTTAACACGCGTATTGACGGGGTGGGTACCCGCCCTCCTTGTTCTTTATATAGAATAGAAATGGTGGCGCGTAGCGCTGTCGTACTTCGTATGCATTTTCTTTAGTAATATGTACAACTGTATGCAAAATTTTAAGGTTGGGTCATCACAGGTCAGGTCACCTGTGCAGGTCAAGTGACTTCACCTCAAAAACATTTTAAGATACATATTTCAGAACAGTTTGAGCCTTTCCGATTGAAAGTCATACCACACAATGAGCCCACAGAGTTCCATGAAATATGTTCCGATATTTTTGATATTGATAACCTAAGGTCAGGTACGAGCCGTGACCTCTCCATTGGAAATATTTGGGGAGAAATGGTTTAGATTGAATAACCTAGTAATGGATGGTGGTAGAGCATTTATTTTAACGGCATTAGGCCTGCCTCATCTCTGCGGTTCTCAGGACATGTATTTTCCTAATTTCACCTTGACCTGAGCTCAGGTCAGGTCAAATGAAATCCTAAATTTGACCCAATTTGACATGGGAAGGTCATATTTTATACCATTCGATTCGGCTACCTATAAAGATTCTTTGGGTCTAAATTGTTAATAAATAAATGAACATCTCGAGGACCACGCTAAATAGCGAAAAAAACGGTAAACGGCAATGGATAGCCCATCCAGTTCTCGATAGAAAAATAATAATTTTTTCTCAGGTCACATTTGAGGTAACTATGGGTAAAGGCACGGCACCATAGGGATATCATGTGGGCGAAAGTTTTCTTTCATTACATCTCAACTAGCAAAGATAGAGCAAAATAATCTCGGCCATCGGAATACTCGCAGCGAGACAAATTGAATGATATATGATATAACCTTTCTGGGTCAGATAAGGTAAAAATAATATTTTACCCGACTTGAGGTCAGCTCGAGGTCAAATTAGGTCAAAATGCATATCATTAGAACAAAAAGGATGAGGCAAACCTAATACCGGTAAAATAAATGTTTTACCACCATCCATTACTATGTTATTCACTTTAAACAATTTCTCCCATGTATTTCCAATCGAGAGGCCATGACTCGTACCGGGCCTTAGGTCACCGAGATAAGAAATACCGGAACAAATTTTGCAAAACTCGGTGGGGTCCATTATGTGGTACAAGTTTCAATTGGATAGGTCCAGCCTGTTCTGAGTTATGCTATCCTAAACGTTTTTTGAGGTGAGGTCACTTGACCTGCACTGGTGACCTGAGCTGAGATGACACAGCCTTAAAATGTTGTCAAAAGCAGTAAAAATCATCAGAGTAAAGGTATGCCAGGTACGGCGGCTCATGTTCCGCCGTTTTTATTCTGTCTCCAAAAAACCCGAGGTGGGGCAGGTGCCCGCCCTCCCCGGTCAATGCTCGTGTTACATGGCCAACCCAACGCCATTACCGTTTTTTGCTGTCTAGCGTGGTTCTCGCATTCTTAGGGGGCGGGTACCCGCCCCTGTCAAGCTAAGGAGGCTCAGACCCCCGTCAATGCGCGTTTAAGAAAGTAGTTAAGATGTTTCTTGATTATATTTAAGCATTTTCCTTTCGTACATCGGGTTTCTTGGAGGGGAACTTTATCTCACTCCCCTACTTAGTCCAAAATGTACCGCAGAACTAGACTACAAATTCTTTCTTTAGCCTCCTGCTGCCTTGTCTCTCCCTCTCTCTCTCTCTCTCTCTCTCTCTCTCTCTCTCTACATTTATATATATATATATATATATATATATATATATATATATATATATGTGTGTGTGTGTGTGTGTGTGTGTGTGTCTCTGTCTCTCACTCTCTCTGACGGGGGTCTGAGAAGCTCTCTCTGGAACTTCTTAAACGCATTAGGAATGCCACATAACTCTGAAAGGTGGTGCGTCGATCAGCCCCCAGCCCAAAATTATCTACCTGCCTAACAATTGTGTATTGTGACTGTTTGCCCCAGTGCTGGCCTGGAAGTGCCGATTGCGGCAGGCGTCATCCCAATCTCACGCTTTGGACGCGCCGATGGAGTCTTCAGCGAGCTGGTTCCTGTTAGGAGCTCCGAATACCCGAGTTAAATATACTCTTGGAAGCTCCTCAACCTGTATTTTATATAAATAAGTTGCAAACAACGCGCCTTACAATCATTTTCACAATACTTCTTTTGAGTAACGTTCGGAACGTGGAGAGCACTGAATGCACATCGTGCGAAAACTGTGCTCCAATCAGCAGAGTTCAATGCAATATTATTCTGATGGTGGAGTTTAAGGACAACTCTTGTCGACTGAAATTCGCCTCGCTGTATAACAAATATAAATGGCTAAAACTTGGTTGTGTTCGTTTTCATTAGATCATATACATACCATTTCGGTGTTAGGATATCGAAAAGCTTTGGAAAATGTTATTCATACCGAGGCCACCTGGAACTGCTAATCTCCGTTGCTTCATTGTTTTCGACACTAATTTGGTTCCATTAGAATACGTTGAGTATGCACGAAGCTGTAGCTATTGCGTCGCTCCACGCACACCCCACAAAAGGCATTACCTTAACCCCACTGGTTTATTACAGCCAACGTTATAAAGCAGCTATGAAAACTGGCAATATAATGAAGCTGAAAGCAGTTGATTAACATATTATCGATGAAATAGTGGTATCGGGCATTTATTACCGGAATTGCAGCTCAACACAGCGCAACCTTTCCAACAAGAAAGTTTAGGCTCACTCATGGGGTTTGCTGCCAAAACCGTCATTCACCAATGAGAGCTTTCATCCCCGAAGCGCTATGTTAGGACGCCTCGGCTTGCTCGTTTTAAGATCTCAACACCACAAAGAGGAGCTGAGTTCGCTCGAATTTCTGCTATAAAACACCATATACATAATACCTTGACCTTCAGTGCTTATTGCCACATCGAAAAAGCACCAAATATATGAAAACGTACTTGTAAACGCCTAAAAAACGTACTTGAAGACGCCAAAGGTACACCAACGCAAAACTCGGCGGTTTTAGTTGCCAGCACACAGCAATTACACTTCGGAGTTGAAAAAACGGAATATTATACATCAGATGCATATGACAGTTATAGTAGCGTATGTGATGCATTTACCAAATTGACGAATGAAATGGACTTTTTACAGTCTAAACGTATGAATTTTACACTAGAGTTGTGCGTTTCACACCAGAGTTGAGCAGTCACCCAAGTTCCTATTCTCTACACACCAGAGTTGTGCGTTTCAGAATTTTCTTGAGTCGACCAACTCAACTCAAGTGCTGAGAGCGGTTGACTCAATTCCCACTCAACTCATGATCATGAGTTCAGTGAGTCGACTCAACTCTGACTCAAGGATAAATTCATCTGACTCAACTCTGACTCATTTCACGACTCAACTCAACTCAAACTTTGAATCGTTTCCGAAAAAAAGATAAATATATAATTTTTTAAATAAAGAAATAAATCAATAAACCAGCAAAAAACAAGCTGTTCAGACTGTCTGACACAAAGCGGAAGATAAGTAAAAGCAAAATTAGTTAATTAGCATTCAAACATTGGTTAACAACTAGCGAGCAACCATGAATGACTTTTTAATTCTTCCAGACTGTCACTGCCCAAAAAAGCCACCACATGTTGCAATTATTTCTAAAAGGAGCATTGAATATTAAACTAGGTAAATGAAATGGAAAGGAACCTAAAAAGGCTAGCGTTACACCAACACAGACAAAATTGAGCCTCCATGCTGTCAAAAAGGTCCAAGCTAAAAAATATGATATAGACTGTATTTGTAGGCATGGTATAGGTATTGATTTTCCGTTAAAGAACGATGCTAGGTAATTTTTATAAATTAAACGTTACCATGCCATGAGTTTAATCAAATGTCAAGCAATAATTACTCGAGTATCTAGTTGCAATTGCTAATTCTAAGAACTACAGCAAACTCTCAAGAAAAAGTATACTATATATGACAAAGGACAATAGAAATGGAAATTCTTTCAACGTGTTGGATTTTAATATATTCATATTTTAAACCCAATCTAAATTTAGCTTGAGAACCTCCAATACAGTACATACCTATCGCCCTTCAAAATTGGAGCACGATTTCATAGACAAATCATAATGTATAGCTTTCTAAATAAAACACGAACCCCAGGCGAGGGTCTCTGATCAGACAAAACTAGTAGCATGAAATAATTCCTCTGATTCTAGCGATAAAGGCGTCTCAACATTTCTGTCTAATCAAGGGTCCATTTTTCTATCCTAGTAGCAGTACCTGCTTTTAATAGGCAAAATGAAAAGAACGGTGGCAGACGGCGCATTTAGGACAAAAGAGACAATATATCATGTAGGTATACAAGCACTTGCATGGCTTTATGAATTATCACGTGATATTTACATTTTTCCTTGAGGCTAGTTAAGCTTGTGCCTATACTCGGTTGAATTTGTTCTTCAAAGACAGCAATGGCGCACACACTATTCTCAGACGACGACCACTGACGACAACAAACAATCAGCAGCGACGACGACACGTGTTGTAGGAGTGGTTGAAGAAGCAATGTTAATTATTGAGGATGAGAAGTTTTTGAGAGATTTTAAATATATTTTGTGGTGCGTTTCACCACTTCAAATGTTTAAGACAAGGCCAGTGATAGGAAACTGTAAAATTTTTTAGTATATGTATTAATTGTGCCTAGGGATTTCTTCAGACCGGATGGGCCTTTAAAATAAGCAATTGAACCATATAATTATTGATATATTGAAACAAATTGAAACTTTGATTTAAACAATTGAAATTATGGAGAGAAAAGTATATAAAGGAGGTTAAAGGAGTTTTGCAAAAGGTAGGCAAATTCAAACACCGTTACTTGCTATCATGTTTACCTGTTGAGCCAACTTGTTTCGTCAACTCATTTGACTCGCTTTCTTCACAACTCAACTCAATTCAACTCACTGGTCTAATTTTTTTCGACTCAACTCATTTCAACTCAGAGTCGAATGAGTCAGAATTTGAGTTAAACTCCAACTCTGACTCACAGGTAGCACAACTCTGCTACACACACATTAAAACCCATGACATTTAGGGCAGAAACGCATGCTTCACGACTAGCGACTAGTTAAAGATATTTGGAGCTGCAGCACCCACGTGGTACTGCAGTCTGTCCCGTCCATCACGTCTGCAGCATTGGAGCCAGCTGCTGAGAAGGTGGGGTGAGGCACTCACTGCGACTACACGGACCGGTCAGTCTGGAAGCGCGAGGTGAAGATCTAAAAACACAGAGTTTAGAACAGTGGCAGAGGCACAACGGCAGAATTATCATGTCCCCGCGAGGACACGTCAGCCGGACTCACTGAACTGTAACCACCCATGACGACGCACCTCCCGAGCAGAGGGCCGCAACTGATCCCGCACGCGACCGCTAGCCAACGGTATTGTGGTATTGAGTACTTCTTTATGCTGATGTGCGCCCGTCAGGCAGGCGGGATCGACGTTAGGAACTTGGGTGACTACTCAAGAAGTTAGGGCGGTCTGGAGGGCCGTCATCTCTGCACTGAAGCTCGAGCATAGACTGCCGGCAGGGGCGCGCAGTTCCTGGCACTGGTCGTCTGGGAAGACAATGAGCGCTCCGCGCCTTCATCTCGAACGCCCTCATTAGCCGAGTCATCGGACCACACCTAGGTGGCACACGGGGGCGGCGACGCCAGGTGGTGAATGCGCTCTCGATGCACAGGACACACTAGCGCCGTAGGCAGCGGCAACCGCAGCACTCAGCAGCGGACTTTCGACGCCGCGGAGAATGTGGTCTGCGAGGAGCAGAGACAGAGAAGTCAGACACACAGTAAAAAAGCCTGAAGGTAGTCTTGGAATGTCATTCCAAGAAGGTAGAACAGTCTCATTCATGCCTCAATACTGATCCAGGATTTTTTGCACAATTATTTTGAAAACTGTCTTGTTAGGTGGAATATCAGTATCAGCAGTTTTAATCGATGACTTCACCAATCAGTGGGTTCTAAGCCTGTTGGTGATGAATTTTAATAAATAAATAAATCAGAAGTGTTTCTAATTCTGGATCTAACAACTTCGTTCCTAGTGTATGGTGCTGCTAAGGATAACGAAAATGTTATGTAGTTTACTGCAGTAAAGGGTATATCGAAGCATCTCTGTCGTCTTGAGGTCCTGTCTCTGCTTTGAGGTTTTAGTGTGAATTTAGAGAGATATTTTTTCTTCAAGATGTGAGCTTCTGGGATACACACAACAATTCTGAATTTCCTTATCTTCAAAAAGACTCAGAAATATCCAAATGAGCTTCAAAGAAACAAAGAAAAGTCCAGACCCCGTTCAAGTTGTTTGACAGCATTACATCATCAGGGCTGGAGAGGCACAACAGTTACTATGCAGGGCATTGGAGAAATTCCACTTTTTCGAAGCTCTAGCCTATTTCAGAACTGTATCAACAAAACTTATATGGTTGAACAGAAAGCTGAAAGATTTTTATTTGTGAAACCATTAGATGTTTTGCGAAAACTCCTGCGAAGAATATTATTTCTTACAAATTTTCTAGAGCGTGTCAAAATAATGGCAGCTTCAACACTAACAGCTGTTTGCAGTATGACTAATCTCTATTTGGATTGGTTGTTGATTGCTGACCTTTGATTGGCTGTTGGTGGCACCTGCAGCAGAAGACAATAAACACCAGTGATCTCTTGAGCGAAGGTAAAGTTATTTCTCTCGGCTATTAATAAAAGCGGATGGATTATAACGAATTTGCAGGTAATATTTAGACGGTAGTGTTATGGTGCTTCTCTTAATCCATGCAGATGGGCATGATTAGAAATTTCAGTGGGTTTTCGTAACATCAAGCTTCAGGTATTCGACTCCATTGGTCGCGTGTGCTACATGGCTTCATCCTTCTCAATGCTTCTGCATTTCTTTACTAAGCAGTCATACGATAAGCGTGTGGGTTCTGATAATATGAATTTACGTGATGAAGGGTATCCAAATTGGCGATTGAGAAGCTAGAAATTGCTGATAGGTATTTGCATGTTGTTGCTGATTTATCTGTCTCTATATTTGTCAACATCACTGTTCACGGCTGCATAAATTCAAGTTGGCCTGAGTTGATCATATAAATGCATGCCCTTTCAACAAATTCTTCGAAGTGATATGATTTTTTTCATTAGATTTACGTAAAATACGACGCTCACCGTTGAGATCAAGGTTACTGTCAAATGGGTGAAGCAAGTTGATTTCGATTTTTACTATATTGCTGCCAAATACGCCCAAACTTGTTATGTTCCAGCTGATCCTTCCAAAAACTTAGTAGAATATCCTAGAACTTTGTAGGAAAGGGTGGTGACGTCATCAGGGGAGAACCATATTTAGTAGGAAATTTGGTTGTACCCGTAGTTAAAGTACCCTGGAAGAGTCAATCGTACACATCAATTGGAATATTATGACTTTGAAAGGTTTCTTAATGTCAACTATTGGTTGTTTTCCTACACATCTGGCAGTTTCATCTCGACTTTTCTCCATGCAGGGCGGTGGAACAGACTAGTAGTGTTTTTTGTCCTCCGAAAATTGGGCATCAGTGTGACAAATCTGAAGGATGAATGGTGTATTTGAATGTTGAATGTGATGGAAACTGAGAACAGGACCTCAGAAGTTTGAACTGGATGTTTTTTATTAATTTTAATTTACTCAAAACATTGTGACAACATGGAAATTTACATTAAATTCTTGATAACAGTGAATAGACCAATTTCTTGAAATTCGAAAAACGAAAAGTTATAGGAAACATAATTTTGGGAATGAGGAAACCACATATTTATTCCACCTTCAATTGTGCATAACAAAAATATGACATTTTTTGCATCACTATCAGGTTATCTAGGTACTGTAAAACTGAACATCTTTGGTCTATGGGGGCAACTTTGGTCTACCACCAAAAAATGTTTGATTATTTTATGGAAACGTTTTGATGGGGTGCTCAGCCAAAGCTTATGGTGGGAGAGATGGTCCACTATGTGTACTGCATATTAATAAAGAGAGCTATAGTTTTAGTGACTACAGGAAGCAGAAGGTGCTTTGTAGATAAATGGCTTTATTTTAAGACAAAAATATTAACTTGCTAGGATAATGTATGGTGCATTTCAGGTAAGAGGTGTAACCAAATCAACCATGTAAAAAAATGATTTGACTCACAACTTCTGTAGCACCTAGTCAAAGCTCACCAAATGAAAGCACAGTCGCTGCTGTTTTTCTTATAACTGCAGTTTCGGAGAAAATGGAAACATGAAAAATAATAAATAATGAAAAATGAGCCCAGCTTCCCTGCACAATAAGCCAGTCTGAAAAGAGTTGAATGTCAGAATACAGCAACTGCAGGTTCCATGGTGATTAAGCTTGGATATGGATACAGCTCGAGCAGATGGAAGTGTCTTCAATCTCAATTTTGTCTGCATTCCTGGCTCACAATAGACGTTTTCTTTCACAACCTTCACCTCTCTTCACCCAAATTCACAATTTTGTTTATCATTAGCAATTCATTTATTTTAGCTACAAAAAGAAGGCAGCAGAAGCAAGGAACAAGAAGCAAACAAAGAAGAGCAGGCATGACAAAATAATAAAATAAGGCAATATAATGAGCATGTCACAAGTTAGAGCAAATCAGAATAGCAGTCACATAGAGCAATGTGCATGCAGCCAAATTTTCATGAATATTAGTTTTGTTTGATGAATAGTATTGTCTAAAATTTGATTCTATTTTATTTAGTAGCACAGAAATATTTACCCTGTGCAATCTACTCTCCTTCACCTCACACTGTAAGAAAAATATTTACCATCAGTCCAACACTGCACAAACTCCTGCCAAATCTTGTTGGATGTGGATTGACGAGAATCAGATTGACACTGTTTCCATTGCCAAAAATGTATCAGCATTGCAAATGCATCTGGAAACAACATGTGACCCTGATTGGAATTGTCCATGGAAACTTTCAGCCGGTCGCTTACTTTGCCCCCCCCCAGCCTCATTGTCAAATTGTGAACAGCATGACCTCACCAGTTTTTTCCTTCGTTCTGCTACTTTGTTAACTTCGAAACTTAAAGTACATAAGAAATAAGCAATTTTCAATGATGCTACCAATTACACATACACAGCACGGTAACATCAGTTAGCATCAACAGAAGCCAATGCCCTACAAAGAATATTACCCATATGTTTCTCAATCAATATTTACCTTGATAATACTGCAGACACTTCAAAATTGGTTCACAAAACAACAGAGCCAAATTCGTGTTGTTCTGCCGGCAGAACGCATACTAGTGTGCTGCACGCATGCGCAGTACGGCATCATGGGGTCCAAGATACCATACTGCGCATGCGTGCGGCACACTATTGTGCGTTCTGCACGGCAGAATAACACGGCTAAAATCGCGTCGAAGGAATGCCACATATGCCATAACGTAAACGCTGCTGTCCGTAAGGGAGGCACAGCCATCCTAATAGAAAATAGCATCCCACACAGTCACGTGCCTTTGGTAACATCACTGGACTGTGTAGCTATTAGCTTGAAAATACAACACGTCCAATTGACGGTAGTTTCAACATACATATCTCCTTCCGACCCTGATCCAACGGATCGGGAACTCGCTCAACTATTCAATCAAATAAACGGGCCTTTGTTATTACTTGGAGACTTGAATGGTCACCACCCATCCTGGGGCAGCGCCACACCAAACCGTAGAGGTGAAATTATATATGACGCAATAGGTTCTCAAAATTTAGTTATCCTAAATAACGGCGCACCAGCCCGCCAAGCAACGCAAAGCGGATATTTAGACCCAGCCATTGATATTTCGTGCTGCACGCCTAGAATTGCGTCACTGTTTACCTGGGATGTCGAAGACAACCCAGGCATGAGCGATCACCTCCCAATCAAAATTGATATCCCCCAAGGAGCACTCGACCGCGTTGATCTGTTCACCCCTTCCTGGAGTCTAAAACGAGCGGACTGGACAAAATTTGAGGCAGAGGTCGACCTCACACTGGTCACCGAAGGTGACCCACACTCGGCAGACATTGAATTAATACTAAGAGCCATAAGCTCAGCAGCACAAGTAGCAATACCAAAAACCAGAGGACCCCGAAAGAAAAACGGAGCCCCATGGTGGAACGTAGAGACGGCA
This sequence comes from Lepas anatifera, assembly GCA_034440635.1. Taxonomy (NCBI): domain Eukaryota; kingdom Metazoa; phylum Arthropoda; class Thecostraca; family Lepadidae; genus Lepas; species Lepas anatifera. The sequence continues at coordinate 22,092 of JAOTON010001937.1, read as the reverse complement.
CACGCCAAAGCTCAAATGATAAGAGCCCGCAAGGCATATGAGAGGAGGGCACACAGCCCTACTCGATGTGCACTTCGGGCAGCAAAAGAACACTTTCGAAACACGTGCAAGCGGGTTCAAAAGGACAGTTCAACTCTTTTGCCTCCAAATTCAACCGCTTCACTCCCACCACCCAAGTTTGGAAAACCATCAGAGCTTTCTCTGCGAAGCGGCCACCCCGTGGACCTTTCCCTCAACTAAAAATAGCTGGCCAACCCATCACCGAACCTAAGGAAGTCATGGATAAATTTGCTGATCATTACGCCAGTGTCGCAGCTAATAACTCATACAGCCAGCGCTCCAAAGACCAGGCAGAATGGTGCAAAAGCACACATTCATCAATTATGGTAATCAAGAGTACTATAACGTACCATTTACAATGACCGAGCTAAATTACGCCATTGGCAAGTGTGGAAACACTGCAGTGGGCCCTGACGAAATTCACTACTCTTTCTTCAGGCACCTCAGCCAAACAGCACTAAAGTACCTGCTTTGGGCCATTAACAACATGTTTCTTAGCGACTCTTTCCCCACATCGTGGCGAGAGAGTATTATCATTCCCATTCCAAAACCTGGCAAAGAAAAAACAGACCCAAAAGGATATCGCCCAATTTCGCTTACTAGCTGTGCTAGCAAGCTTGTCGAGCGCATGGTAAACGTTAGACTTCACAAGATCCTCGAAAAGAAACTTGATGCTATGTAATCAGGCTTCCGGCGCGGGCGAGCCACCACTGACAATTTGGTAAACTAGTCAGTGACATCCAGAATGGCTTTTACAAAAAGCAAGTAACAATAGCTGCATTCTTAGACATTAAATCGGCGTTCGATCGCGTACAAAAAGACGCCCTTTTGTTTAAATTAAGCAAGCTAGGAATTCGTGGCCACCTTGCAAAATTCATTGAAAACTTCCTCAAGGACCGAAAATTTAAAGTCCGTTGTGGCACCACATTCTCCTACCTGGCAACCCAAGACCAAGGCACACCCCAGGGTAGCGTTCTGTCCCCCACCCTCTTTCTAGTAATGATCAATGATCTCTTTGCCAAAAAGCTACCGCCTGGAATAAATTACTCCCATTTTGCGGACGATGTCGCCATTTGGAAATCCACTGCAATCGATACCAGGCGGTATAATGAACCAGAATTTCAACATGCAACTACGCAGTTGCAGGATAGCTTAAACGACATCGATAATTGGTGTAGTTTAATGGATCTATCACTCTCGGCGGAAAAATCATCAGTCGTTGTCTTTGCCAGAGCGCATTCCAGACACGACCCTCCACGGCTCCAAATCTCGGGTAAACCTATTGAATGCACCAATAGCTTCAAATTCTTGGGCGTCACCCTAGATTCCCGATTGAGTTTCAATGAGCATATCACCAAAGTCGTCTCTAGCTGTCAAAAGCGAGTCAACATTCTCCGCATGCTCGGCGGCACAGAGTATGGCGGGGACCGAAAGACCCTGCTTATGCTCTACAAGTCCCTGATACGGTCCATTCTCGAGTATAATTCGTTCGTTTTTGACTCGACGAACAAGACCAATAAACTAAAGCTAGAGGGAGTCCAAAATGCCAGTATCCGGGCAGCCACAGGCGCGCTCAGAGAATCCCCCAGCACCAGCCTGCTAACTGACAGCAGGCTATGCCCACTGCAGACAAGACGCGACGCCCAGCTTATTTCTTACTACATTAAGGTCCAATCCACCGAAAACCACCCGGCAAAACAATGTTTCGCCCATCCCAGACGAGCAAATAAAGCCACTCTACCGAAGTGGCCCCCATTTAAGCACAGAGTAGCAAAACCCTGGAAGGCCTAAATTTTGCACTGCCAGCAACAATAGGCAAACCCCACTCTCCCGCTTCTGGACTCGGAAAGAGCCCAAAGTGGAATTTCTTTTCACTTCCCGTAAAACGGACTTCTCAGAGGAAGAAGTCTCCCAGCAATTCCTAGAGTTCCGATCTTGTAACGCGGACAAGACCTTTATATTTACAGACGGCTCCAAAATAGGCGAAAAAGTAGGCCTCGGCATCTGGGTCAAAATATTTGCCTACAGAAAAGACTTCCGGACAACTGCTCTATCTTCACAGCCGAGGCTGTTGCCATCCTAGATGCATTAGCCATAATCAGAACCCAAAATATCAACTCAGCCGCCATCTGTTCAACTCTAAATCTGTCCTGCAGGCCGTCAGTGACGTAGTCAACCCCAGCCACCACGTTATAGCAGATATTCAGAAAGGTATCGATGATACCCCTGATGTCTCTTTTCTTTGGATCCCGGGCCACTGCAAAATTCAAGGAAATGAAAAGGCCGATGAGCAGGCAAAAAAGTCCCTAGAACTTAGAGAGATCGCACCCTTAATGTGGTCTGGAGATGATAGCAAAGCTCTCCTCCAGGACAGTATCCGGAAGCAAATTCAAAATAACTGGACAACAAACCACAGCGCCCACCTATTCTATATCAAGCCTAACATCGGCTACTGGCCCAGTTCCAACCAAAAGAGTCGCCGGCGCGAGGTTATTCTAACCAGACTCAGAAATGGACACACAGAATTAAATGCCTATTGGAACGAGGGTACCTGTGGTACCTGCGACGCAATGGAGAATCCCTATCACATTCTCACCAATTGTCCCCAGCACAATACCCATCGGCAACCCATGCTAGATTACTGCCGAATCCAAAACATCCCTGTAGACCTAAAAACTCTGCTCGGTAACGACCATCCTGAGCTACTCGAAAAACTCTTTACATTTCTAAAGGACTCTGGGCTAGAGAAGTTTCTATAAATCACCCCTCCCAGTATATATGATGGAGGGTGCATGGTGCACCCTCAAAGTAGGACTGGCCTATTTTCAAATTAGCCATTCATGTCACAGATGATCCACTGCAAAATTTAAGCCATAGTTGTTTAACCTTTAAATGGTTTATCTTAGGCTAAGGATAGGTTATGTTAGGCTAGCTTTGAAAGCAGGTTAGGTTAATTAGGTTAGACTTCTTCACCGCAGTGATACCTTTCACTGCGGCTCTATGCTAACCACACTCATACTCTTACTAGCAATCTAACTGTCCTCTCACACTTCTTTTCCTCTGCGCGGCGGCTGCCCAGCCGGAGAGGGGAGCTGCAACCTCACCTCCGGGTTGCAGGGTAAATTCGCGGCACCCTGGCCAGGTGTTTAGCGCACTTTCTAAAATATGAAAATTATTGATTTAACGGAGGATTTCGAGTAACGTAGACAAGCGGACATCAGTAGCTGACACACAAAATTCTAAATTCTAAATTCCAAAATTTTAAATTTAAGATCTTCAACCACATGGATAACCTTCGCACTCTGCGGGTCTAAATTTATTAAAAGACCTCCCTTGGCATGGCTATGCCATTGCCACGACCGTCCCTTCGCAAGCTAAAACATCTTGCAACCCATTACTTGAAATAACCCCCCATTGCTTCAACAGACTAACGTAGCTTGCCCTCACGCAAAATTCTAAAAATTCTCCCACACACTCCTTTAGAGGCGGGCAAAGGTGCTATGCACAGAACGCCTAATAAAAAGCCATAAGTAAGTAAGTAAGTAAGCCACATATGCGCAGTAATCGGTTGACCTTCAATTCCGTTTCACAGCGAGTCTACGATCGAGCGGAATCAATGCTCGGGATTTTACTGACTATAAAAATTACTCTTTTGATGACGTCATTAATCAGTAGAGAAGAAGATATATTTCTGTTTTTAGCGTATCAAAGTGAGGAAATAATGTGGTTTCCAGATTTTCAGACCAATTTTGTTCATTTATTATGCTTTTTGGAACTTCGACAAACTGGTCCATTCCCTTTAACCAGATGATAAATTTGTTGTTGTACCCGATCAACCCGCACTGTGTGGGAATTGGCAGCATCTGACCACATAATGATGTTCCATTCTAACAGAGACCTAATTTTGGCGTAGCATGCCGTCAGAACATATTTTGGTCTGCATTTAGTCCTTCTTTAATTCATCTGAAATGTCCGAATCAAAAGGCCTAATACACGGTTTGGCCGACTAACGATTCTAAAGATGTTAGCCGAAAGCGTGAGTTTGTTGTCTAAAACAGTGCCCAGATCACGAATTTTGTTGACGGATTCAATAACAGCGTTATCGATATGATACTGTATCTGGAGAGGTGAGCGTCTGAGTGTCATCCTGAACGATTTGCACTTTATGGGATTTAGAATGAGACCCCACCTAACGGACCACCTCCGTAAACGATCTAGGCCGTGTTGCAGCAGCAGCCCGTCAGCAAGGGCCGTGATTTTGTAGTTACTCTATACTCCACTTGCTTCCTGCACTGAAACTGGTGGAAAATCATATCCCAGCCTGCTTTATGAGAGACCTCAGAACAACGAAGAATTCTGGGAACTTTTTCACTCCGCACTCATTTCTCTAAAATTACAAATTGATCCCAGTGACATGTCAGAGCAGATCTGCTTATGCTACCTATTTTGCCTGATACGAAATCGTGCGGATGAAGAGGGTCGCTTTTAATCTAATTGCGGATGAGCATTACTGGTATGGTTGACTTCCAGTTATTACCACTAATTACCAACAAGCAAAATCCTAAATGGCGATGCTAAACACCACTCAGGGGCGTGCAATTGTGGAACGGTTGAGGGATGCTTTTCCTAACAAACCGGTGAAAATGATTTGAATGTTTAAAAATTCAAATATCTTAATTGAAGGGAAAATAATCAATGAAAGGAAATATACCTCTTTGTTGACACTAAAAATAACAATTTATGTACAAAATAGGTCGGAAAAACCATGAAACCAACTTTTGTTTCCACCTCCAATCGTTCAAAACAAATATATCGCTCATTATCTTACTACGCTGGGTTTATCCAAGCATCGCATGAAAGCATGAAGTACGGTTGCGTGGTCATGCCATTTGTTAACATTCATCATGGGATATGCGCTTCCAGCACGGATTTTTCATGTTTTGAAATAAAATAGTAAATCCCTCTTCTTTGAAATTTAAGGCTTGCGGAAATTTTATACACAGAGATCTGGGTGAAATTATATATGCCAATGGTGATTTCTCGACACACCGTGCAAAAATACTCTCAGTTCAAAACCCATTAAAAAGATGAGACACCCTTTAATGTTTTGCAGATACAGACATGTGCGAGTAAAACTGCACAGGCCAAGTTAAAGTCAATATTGCGACATTATTGTGGAGATCTCCGTTTAAAATTAGCGTTACGTCATTTATTGAGGGTCCCTTATCTGCAGATCACCGGCCGCTTACACACGCCCACTTCAAACGAGGCATTTCACCGAAAACCGAGAAAAATCAAGAGAACGAAGTAGTCTGGACACTTATATGTATGACCCTGGCCGTATGACCCTGGCAGTTGGTGCGTCGTTAACCCCCCCAACACTTATATGTCTTATAATAATAAGGTTTTGATGATTTAAAGTGGTGTTTTTCTTATTCTTGCACGCCTAAAACCATCCAAATTTACACCCCTGGCACCACTCCTAATCTGAACTGAAAAAGTGTGTTATTTTTTCGGCATTTTCCAGAATAAAAGGCCTAAAGTTTTGTGTAAAAAGTTGCATCCAATGAAAATAATGCATCAATGACGTACTTTAAAAATCGCACAGGTGGGTTCATTGCAGAGAGACTATTGCAACAATACGTTAATACATGCAACACACAATCGGCCACGTTAGCGCACACTTCTCTCAAAAAGTCGACATAACTGAAGGTACTCACTGTTGTCAACGGTTTTCAGTGCGATGACGTTGACGGAGGAATCCTCTGCCAGCTTTGAGGGCTTCACAGTGAGCTGCTCCTCGACCTCGTCCTTCCCCATTATTCTGGCCATATCATCCCACAGCTGAAGGGAGCAATATATTGTTAAGGTACAACGGGAGTACGACAAGGTAGAGTAGGATACGGACCAAAAACATAGATGCTACAGGAGTACCTCAACATTACGGTGCCTGATTGCCACTTAGCACAAACTTGAATTTATTTACAGGTTTTCGAGATCTAGCCCGGGGCGAAGTCATGGATGATAGCACAGTTTGGACAATTTCTTCCAAATCTTTAACGTACACTTCACGCAAATTGTGCCTTCGGAGGCATATTCGTGAGAATTCTGCATCTTTGTGATTTTCACCTCATGTCAATGCTCGTGTTAAGACTGCTCAATGCCAAGGTGAAAGTCGTAGGTCAAGTTCAAAGGTCGTTTTGAAGGTCAAACCCTCATTTTTCGTAAAGTCAGGTATAGTGCCAGCTATATTGTCGGTACGTTTTTGAAATATGTCATATTGGTAAGCCATAGGTCAGTGACCTTGAATGAACCTGACCTCAGACTTTCAGGGAACATTATGTGGGACCTTTCCTCTATGGCCTTATTCCACTTTTGGTGCATTCCCGGTTGTTCCCGCATAATCACGGCATTTCTCAAAATGTCTCCAGCACGGCTCAGATTTGACCTTCACCAACTCGTTCGACCTTGAAAATATTCACCTAGGTCAATGGAACTTAGCTGTAACATGAATAGCCGTCGAACCCACTCACCCTCAAATGGGCGCTATTCTAACCCCATTAGCTTTTTGAGATCTCAGGAGAGGGGACACTTTTGGACCCAATCCACAGTCCGTTGACGCTCGACCCTCTCCACTGTGCGTGTTAAATCCGGAAAACCCGCCTCTGGTTAGCAAGTGTTTAAGATTTTGACAAACATCTCAACTCACCTTCTCTTGTTCAAAAGCTCCGCCCCACCCACAGCACAAGCCTTAACTACTCGTAAACAAAGCAACGAAGTGGCGCGTTGCAGCATGCCTGTGGGCTCAGCGGTGTATCAAGACCTAAGGTTTGGGGGACCGGAGGGCCCCACGATGTCGAAAAAAATACAATCAACTTACCCGTTCCTTTCAACAAAAAGACATGAATTAACGGCAACGGGGACCATTATCAGATTCTTCGCCTTCGATTCGCCCCTGCGTGAGCCTTTGTCCGTGCCTCTACCAACATCTACCGTGTGGAGACTGTCAGTTGTCTAAGCCAAGAAAGAACAAAACTGACTCAGAGAAATGTTCAAATTATGGTTAATTGCTGTTTTTATGATATTTATGAAACCTACCTGGCCAATCTATGATCCTTATGGCCAAACTAGACCACTATACCCACCTGGAATCCTTACCTCTACCGTTTTTCATAGTGTACGGTAACGACCGGAAAACTCCGCTCGGCGCAAGTTTATATGGTGGTAGAATTATACTTCAAGTCATAAAAACACACCAAATCAGAAATTTGAACAGAATAACTTAACCACCTAAGCAAACTTTAACCACCTAAAGCAAATACATGAGTCAAGCATTTTTACGCTGTCCGGATTAATTGATATACAACTACAGTGTAGCATTATTCTTTAAGGAATAATGCGCCATTTGCATTTACCACTGAGTTTTTGTTAAAAGAGTTCAGTTACTCGGTGGTAAAAGCCCAAAAGCATAGATTTTCCACAGACTGTCCAATTGGCACCCTTTGCTTAATCTAACGCCAACTCCCGTAATATTTCTACCAGGGGTGGATATTTCTTTTCAAACCAGGGGTCCCGATCCGGTCGGGGCCGCAGGAGTGGATGCTTTTCATAAGAAAAAAATACACTTAAATGCGGGTAGTCAGTGGCGGATCTAGCCGGTTGGTTTGGGAGGGGCAAACCAAAGTCGAAAAGCAAAAAGAAAAAAAACGTCGCGCAGTGAAAAATTGCGCTACAATATGCCTTTTCGGTAGGATTTTGGGAACTGAAGACGAAAAGCAAAAAAACGTCACGGGGTGAAAAATATGGGCTCAAGATACATTTTTTCCTATTCAAGCCCCAATATTTACACTGAACTTCTCTAATTCTGTTTGAAGTTGAGAGTTGAAGCACCAAAATTTTGCTTACAAGCTAAAAAGGAGTCGGGGGAAAAAGGAGGTCGATCGCTTTGGGGGGCAAAAACATAGTTTTGCCCCGAGCTTTTCCGTTTGGGGGGCAATTGCCTTTTTGCCCCCCTGGATCCGCCACTGCGGGTAGTGCCTATAAAAACCGTACGAAACCGTATGATGGTAGGATTTTTACACGAGCCGGATCATGACTTCCCCGGGAGGTAAGACCGACATGAACATTTAAACACACTTCGACCATTTAATCAAATTTTTTCCGGAAGCCCAAAATGAGATACGGGTCTAAACCTCTGCCGTTGGCTCTGTCTTTGAAAGGAGAGATATTATAACGTACCGTGCACTTTTTAATTTAGTCCTCAATGAAAACGTGTTAGCAACAGGCAACATTAGTGTGTGAAATCAAAATACTTGTCAATGCTCAAGTTTAGCGTATTCCCCTTCTGAGAAGTCTTATGGCCCCAGCAGTTGGCGTGTCATTATTGCCCAAAATGATTATTACGATATGAATATTCTGGTGATATGAATAAATCACCAAAAATTCTGAGGGGTGCTTCAGTATGGCGATAGCTAGGTCTAGTATGCTATTTCCGTGGAATTGGCTCATTGTCTTAGCTCTTTCTACGATCTCTCTCTCTCTCTCTCTCTCTCTCTCTCTCTCTCTCTCTCACTCGATGGTTTTGCCCCTAAAATTCTAAGACAAAAAACTGCACCATACATCAAAGGAAACTATATAAAAAGAAATTATGCATAGAAAATTCGTTCCTTGAATGTGTGAAAAATGCAATTGCTTTCATTAAACCACTTTCTTGATACTTTTTCGTGTATAGATAAAAGGGTCCCGCCGTTGGGGGGACGGGGAGACGCGTCCCCCCACTTTGGAAAGTGAGAGAGGACGGAGTACGTTTGTCCCTCCTCCGCCCACCACTTCTCATGCAGTGTCTCATCACGCTGTCCGGAGTACTGAAACTATGGCAAATAACAAAGAGTGGGCCTCCTGTAAACGCACCAATTGCAACACAATTTCTTTCCGATGCATGACTGTGGGTACAGACGCCAAATTTGGTCTCAGGGGCCCTTCACTGGCTTAGGGATCCAGAGCTCAAGTCAGAAACCTTCTGCAAAATCTATTTTCATTAGGCCCCAGGCCAGTTTAATGGGCCCAGCACAAACCCAGAGTCCCAGACGAGCTAAGGGCTCTAAAAAGCTCAGGGGCCCCAGATCAGCATAATATGCCCAGACAAGCTAATTGGATCCATACTGATTAAAAAGTCCCAATGCCACGTCAATGGACACCAATCAAGCTTAGGGGCCCTTGGACCAAGTCAGGAACCTCTTACAAAATTCCTCTCATGGGTTCTAGACTAGCTCAGGACTTCCTTTGACATTGTACTTCAGGGGCACATTTTGGCTCAGGGGCCCCAAACCAGCTTGAGCCCCAATATCACTCCAGTAAACTCCTGTGCAATACCCTCCCAAGGACCCAGATTAGCCCAGAGGCCTTTTGCGAAACTCTCTCAAGAAGGTTCATTGTCAATTTAGGAAGCCCATCAAACTAAGAGGGCCAGACCAGCTGGGTGCCTTGACGAACTCACGAAGCTGCAAACAAGCCGAAGGGGCCCATACGTTAAACGGACCCGATACCAACCCACGGGCACTTGTAAGCTCAAGGGACACCAATCCAGCTAAGGGCCATGGGGCAGAGTCAGAACCTCTTATGTAGTTCCTCTCAGGGGCCCTTACCAGCTAAGGTGACCCCAAATCAGGTTGTGCCCCAAGACAAAGACAGTAAGCTCCTGTATAGTACTCTCTCAGAGTACCAGATCAGTCCAGGGACCCCTTGCAAAACATCCTCTCAGGAGGCCCAAACCCAACTCATGTGACCAAAGATTAGCCGAGAGGAGCCATACCAGTTAAGAGGTTCCATACCAGATAAGGGGCCCCTGACGGCTCAAAAAGCGCCAGTGTCAACACCGGGGTTTCAAGATCAGCGAGGGGACCCTGACCATCTGAAAGGGTCTCAGATCAGCTCAGGGGGCTAGGACCCGCTTTGAGGGCTCTAAATCGGCTCAGCAGGCCCACAAAAACACAGGGGGCCAGAGCAATTGGGCCCCCGACGATTTCAAGGGACCTCAAGTAGCATAATAGGACCCGGAAAAGTTAAAAGACCCATACCCATTTAAAGGGCCTAATACCAGCTCTGTGTCCCTTAGCAGCTCACGGGACACCAATCCAGATAGGGGCCTTATGACCAAGCCAGGGACCTCCTAAGTAAATCCTTTCAGGGACCCTAGACCAGTTCACGACCCCTGAACCAGCTCAGGGTCTAAGGCCGAACCCGTAAGCTCATGTGTAATATCATCTCACGGCCCCCCAGAACAGTCCAGGGTCTACCTGCAAAACTCCCTCTCCGGCGGCTCACAACCAACTCAGAAGTCCCAAGACCAGCTGATACCAGTTAACGGGTCCCGACAAGCGCATGACGCTCCAGGGCCAACACATGGATTTCAAGATCAATGTGGAGGCCTGGTTATCTAAAGGGGCCCCAGATCAGCCGATGGGACTCAATATCACGTCAGAGGACCCACCAACAACTCAGGGGGCGCCGGCCTGTTCAAGGATCCTAAAGTCCTCAGGGGGTCATAAAAACTCAGAAGACGATACCGAGGGGCCTCAAGCTCAAGTCTATTACCTCCTGTGCAAGAGTCTCAAGGGCCCCCAGAACAGCTCAGGGGCCCCTAGTGAAGCTCCATCTCAGTAGGCATGAACCCAACTCAGAGGTTCCAGAGCATCTCATAGGTTCCAGAACATCTCAGGGCTCCCAAAAACATTTGAGGGAGGCCCAATATCAATTCAGGAGGGTAAGACAAGATAAAAGACCCCAAAGAGCTCAGAGGTCCCAGTGTCGACTCACGGGTCCATATCAGCCCATGCGTCTCAAGATAAGCGGGCCCCAGAACAGCCAAAGGTCCCCTGCGAAACTTTGATCTCAGGAGACACAAATCCAACTCAGGGGTGCAGACCACCTCAGGGGTTCGAAGACCACCTGGCAGGCCCCATAAAAGTTCAGGGACCACGGACCAGATGAGTGGCCCACGATGAGCTCAGTGGCTCATGTCACAACTCTTAGGGCTCCAGCTTAGCCCATGGTTCTCAAGATCACTGCAGGCGACCCGACCATGTAAATGGCCCAGACCAGCTCAAGGGCTCACACCATCCCAGGGGTCCAAACCAGTTGCAGGCCCTAGTCTTTTTCAGGGACCGAGGCTTAGCTTAACTTCGCGGGATCCCAAAACTGCTAAAGGGGGAGGGGGCGGGAGCAACACCAACGCGGGGGCTCTACGCCAATTCAGAGGCCCAGTCAAGCTAAGAGCCCCTGAATCACCTCAAGCGAGCGCCAAATCAACTCAGGGGGCCGTACCAGCTCAGGGGTCCTAACACCGCTCGGTGACCTTATAACGCGAAGTTCAGGGGTCATAAAGTGCCGTCACCTACTTTTCAAAGTGTCCGGAGAACCGTTCGCCGCCAAAATACGTTACTTGGCCAAATTTGAGAGAACGCATGAGTGCATCGATTTGTGAACGAATTTAAAAAAATCGGTTCAATTTTGTTTTTATAGGCTTTCAAGTTCACTTATATTTTGAGACCGGTGTAATCCTGCAGTCGCACCAGTTCGCATGCAATGTAGACCGAGTGGTGACGTAATAACGTCATATAATATTGCAAACAAAAATGCTAAAATTACTCCTCTACATTAAGAATGGCCAGATTCTAAATTACGGTTTGCCTTTCCCTGAAATTGTTTCGAATTTAAATGCTTTTAAATTAATTTAAATTGTTTCAAATTTAAATGAATTTAAATCCACGATGCTTTAGAGGTGGACATAGGAGCAAGGCTCAGAACGCCTATTCAAGAAACATAAGAAATCAGATAATAACTTGATATAATCGGGTTATCTATCAGTCACCCCAAATAAGGACCAGGCTCACATGCCAAGGTCATTGATCCCAGTGTTCTTCCGTACAGATGTCATTACTCAATATAACTTATGCGATGCTCTGGCTTCATAGTTATAGTTACTCACAGTCAATGTCAATGTCACTGGTCAAGGTCAAAAGCTTTTTCAAGGCCAAACCCTCAGTTCTGCCAAAAGGCTTTTACAGTGCCAGTTGTATTGTACATTGTTGGGAATGGGTCTTGCTAATCATAGGTCACCGTGAATGACCTTGACCTCAAACTTTCAGAGGGCATTAAGTGGGCCTTCCCTATATGACCTTAGCTCACTTTTGGCGTATTACCGCTTTTCTGCATAATTATGACATTTCCCAATAGGTTTCCAGCCGGTCCATATCCTCTGTGAAAGACCGACTTAGGGTGCCGCTTAGTTCAGCAGAGGGGCCTTTACAACCTCCTTAGACTTTGAAGATACTGAGCCAGGTCAATGAAACTTAGCCATAACGTAGATCACCATCGCCATCATGCGTCTCATAACGGGTGATTTCAAACCCTCTTGGTTTCCGAGATCTCAGGGGCCCCTTCAGGACCCTCCACTGTACGTTGACGCCAGTTAATACCATGGTCCAGCACTAAATCACGTATCCTCTGTGAAAGACTTAGGGTGCGGATTAGGGTGCTGCTTAGTTCAGCTGAGGGACCTTAGACCAGCTCGGGGACCAGTACTTTTCCTGACGCCTAGTCGTGAGGGGAAGTCGTGGCGCTGCCCTTGGTCTCTAGTACCCCTCTACAAAGAAGATGCAAAGGGACAGATAGGTCAAATTATGACTCAGCCGATCACACATGTTCCGCGAATTGAACTATCATTACTTATAGGTTAGAAAATATTTTGTGAGAGCAGAAGATGTAGGACTCGGGCTGACCCCCTCAGGTTCTTTCGATTTCCAAATCAGGGGGTCCTGACTCCCCCACCCCCCGGAAACTCCACCCATGAATTCTACAGCAGATGGGAAATTAATTCCTAAACTTAGAGTGAATGTGCCACCCTGCCCATTGTAAACATAAAACCCGGTGTAGGTCATTTTTCTGTGTAGGTGATGATTAAAAGCACGCAATCCTTGGCTAAAATGCGCCTGCAGTAGTACTTTCAAAACAAAAGTAAACAAATTTAAGAAAAAACCTGCCTAAAATTTTTGGGGTAAGGAAACCTAATATACCAAACTCAATTTCGCCAAAGAAAAAGCATGTACATCTTCTAGTGTCATCGTTATGAAATAACATGACCTGGCTCTAGGTCAAAGGCAAACGTATGCCTTTATTATTATTATTATTTTGATTTCAACTCCTCCACATTATTATTCAGGTCTTAAGAGTTCCAGGGACGTATGTTTTATATAAATATCACGATTGTTTTGTAGATATAGCTATTGGAAAATAGGTTTTCTCACTACCTATGACAATTTCTGCTGGCAAAAACTCGGAAACCTCTGAAAGGATGAAGCTAAAATGTCACAGCATGAATCAGCGCCCAAGAGAGCCCCCAGGGGCGTAGCCAGGATTTTGGTCGGGGGCGGCGCCCTGAAAAGGGGCCCTGCGACAGCAGTGTCAAAAGGGCCCCAATGGGTATAAAGGGCCCTGCTTGTTACAGAATAATGCTGGCGAGGGCTTAAGAGGGCCCTGTCTGGTATTAAATTTCAAATTTGGCCACAGAGCATATTGTGGGCGAGCCGAGCTTCGCGCGGCCCATGTCCTCAGGGAGGGGCCTACGGCCCCCTTGGCTACGCCCTGAGAGCCCCTAAGACAAAGTTTAAAGCAAATCTTAGATTTAAGGTGTTTTTTTGATGCCGTGGAAGTTCCCAGCTCCTACATGAGCTAGATAAATTTCCGAATATCATTCGAAGGCCTTGGAAATAAAAACCTGGATGCTGTCATGTTTCAGGTTAGGTCAACATGCAGGTCAACAGAGGTTATCGAATATCTCGCTTTCTTAATTCATTTGTGTATATAACTTTTGAACAAAACAAACTACAGAAATAAAGTTCACATCATAGTGACAAACAGGATCCAAGAAATCAAACCATTCGCAATTTTATCTTTTGGCCATGATCTGACCCTATGTTTACTGACACGGTCATGCAGCATATCATGGTAATCCGTGGGAAAAATACAGCGGTAACTGCCGCGTTGTTCTAGGGCTAAATTGTCCTAATTTATAGAGGATTTCCCTAACTCTGCCTAATTTGACCCATTTTGACCTCGTGCCACGTCACGGGTAAACGGAACTGATTCAGATTTGGTTCAGCAATAGAGAACGGCAGGGTGGTTCAGCGCCGCTCCGATTTTTTCCTACCGTCGCCAACTGCCGAGGTTGTTGGGGGCAGGGGTCCGAATCTAGCCCCCGGCAGCCGTCAGCAAAGGCCACTACAGCTGTTGCAAACCAAGGAACACGTCTGCAGCTATTTACAACTTGAAGAGCACTGGTCCGCAGGGGATGAAAATGTGAAGGTCTGGAGATAATTGGGAGAGGAAATGGGGTCTAAACAGGGTCCCCATTTTATCTCATAAGTGCCCCAAGCTGTACCCCATGTACCAGCGTTGGATCTGAGGAGACTGAAGAAGGGACCTTACAAGTCCATCGGGATCGTCAGTGGCTACTATTCATTTTCTGATTATTCAAGCTTCAGGGAACGCCAGTACTTCTGGAGTCATGTGGTGCCCATCAGTGGCTGCTAAAGGCACTGGATTTTCAGATAGCTGGCACTGAGTACCCAGACATTTGAAATGTAAGTTATATAAGGGCTGTAGTTATGAAGTTGCGTCAGTTTTGAAATGTAACCACCATCAAACTTTGCAAGACCATCTCGATCATGCGTTCCGGGATGTGTTCTGAAGTAAAAACACCTTTAGCTAGCGCAAATGCAATGAATCCATCCTATTGACTAGCATATTTGTGCACACAGCCCTGCAGCTACTCGAAGCATCTGCCATTCTCAGTTCAGATGAAAACATACATTCAATAAAAAAGATCGTGAGCGCTGGTTCCTGATTTGGGACGAGGGAGCAGACACCCAAGCAAAGATTGGCTAAGTTTGGCGGGGTCCGCTGCGCTGCCGTGACTGTAGGTCGCCCCGCCCCGGCGTCGGCCCACGTCGCCTTGTTGCCTGTTCTCGGTCACGTTCAAACCATAGCACGGCCAGCTACTAACGTGCTATTGCAAAGAGAAACATGGCCAAAGCGCAGCCTACGTGACATAGAAATGTCATTATTTAAGTTGCACAACTGTGTTGGATAAATCTAGTTCTGGGGCTTTATAGCAAACTTATCGTATTTGGCATAGCTCCCATCCGCCAATCCGAGGCCACCCATACTGTGACGCCACGCCGGTGACTACATCTCCCTCTACCCATTAGGTCTTGTATAAGAATTGGACAAATTTAAAGGTATTTAACAAGAAAATCATGCATTAGAGGGATTGCAATTTTGTTTCATCCTAATCATACATTCAATCTATTTCCAGAAGCGATACTTTCAAGAGGACATCGTTTCAATCGATCATAGCTATTTGCGTCTAAGGCTAGCACTGCAAGCCTTGTCGCGCCAACGCAGCGTTAGCCGTTGCAGTCACATCGCTGTCACACCACGTTTGACGTCAACTTCGGTAAAATATTCCTGTAATGGGCCAAACCTGCGTAAAGTAGTCTTGAATCTGGTATCTCTTCAGTTGACACAATTGATGAGCTCACAGCACACACACAACCAATCTACCATCGTACCTCGAGTAGGTATCAATCTCTTATTCTACGTAACGTATGCAGCCGACAACAATGCCCCTTATTCACTGCTTCGAGAACCAAACACACCCGAAAAAACGAGATACACAGAAAACCCCAATATATCAGGAACCAGACACTGTAGAAAACAACTCTGCTTTGCACGTATAACTGTAACCTATAACCGCAAAAGAGCACTTAAATTACGCCGAAAACATGTTTTGTGCCCCAGACCGTTTGCGAAGCCTGCTTGCACACTTGCAGACGCCAACGTTCTGAAGCAACTGTGTTCTAAGCGTCTCAGTGATCCAACGGTACGTTTGAACCCGCTGAGTAAGGCCACCACTTCGAATGACAACGTTCAGAGTCCGGCGCATCCCCATTTGAGTGCCCAGGAACTCTTACACGAAGGATTTTCTCTCGGAAGTAAGTCCGAGTATCTGTGTCTCTGCTAACAACTAACAGTGTGTAATTATGATCGGGCTAAGTTTGGCGGGGTGCACTGTGCGGCCGTGACTGTAGGTCGCTGTGCGCGCGGCGTCGGCCCACGTCGCCTCGTTGCCTGTTCTCGGTCACGTTCAAACCATAGGCGGCCAGCTCGGCAAGCATAGGCAGCGGCCGACGCCGCCACACTGAGCGCCTCTTCAGGGACTCGCCGTGACGCCGCAGCGACTGCAGTCGCCGCAGCCAGGGCAACAGCTTCTGCTCCACCCACTCCGCCACCGTAAAGCGATCCACCACGCCCTGCAGGGCATCGCGGGCCGACGTCACCGCATCTCTCAGCGAGTACTCGACGCCATAGAACGAGTCTAGAATCTCGTCCACACGGAAAGGATTAGTGTAGTTACGCTCAATGCTGTATTCCGTTAGCCATCCTTTGCTCTGAGCTGCTTTGAATGTCTCCTTCGTTCGTGTTAACGTCGCCATCAGCTGGCTGATGTAGCGGAAGAACTCGTGTCCCGGGAAGGTGCAGCGCGAGAAGGTGATGAAGCCATATGGATCTCCCTCCAGATTCATGTAGCTCCTGCCGTACTGGTCTCCGCACTTTAAGGCATCGTATAGGGCCTTGTGTGAGGAGGCGTTGAAGAAGCCATAAGAAGCTGTGAGAAGATTCAGCGCCATGGAGGGGACTGAGACTGGCAGGATCTCACAGAGCACTGCCATGTGGTCATACCGCTGCCACCCAGTCAGCACCAGGCCCCGAAAACCTTCAGAGAAGCTCGGACCCTCGTTTTGGATAACTTTCAGCCAGTTGAGTGTATTGTCCAGGTGTCTCTGTAGCGGCGGTGCCATCAGTGTCTCGCCGAACGCGCCCTTATACGCGCTGGCCCCCATACGCGAGGGAATACCTGCGCAAAGTTGGAGTACACCTGTGGACCCACGAAGCGATAAACATCCTCCGCGTACACCCACACCATCGGCTCCACCAGCTGGCCGATCTGGAGAGCTTTGCAGAGCGTCCACAGCTATGTGTCGTATCATGTCGTCCCAAATGAGAGGAGTGACGCTATACCGTTGCCGCACGTACCGAGCCACCCCAACCACGTGGTCCAGGTACAGGTCATCTCTCATGCGACGCTGACAGAGCTCGCACATACCCATGTGGTACACTTCGTCGCAGCCAATGTGCAGAAAAGAAGCACCCCTGTGAAGCTCCATGATTTGGTCTATGATTCGCTGTACCAGCTGCATCGATTGGTTCTTGGACGGACAGAGCGCGGCAGGTTGGGCGGGAACTTCACGTAGCGCTGAGAACTGCTCAAGCTTTAGAAAGGGTTCCATGTGGCCGAACGTCTGTACGAGTGGGATCACGTGTAGGCCGTTGCGACGTGCCTCAGACAGCAGCTGGCGCACCTCTGCTCTGGTGTAGTGGTTGCGTGCCGCTGCAGACCGCAGCGAACCCCAGAACGGAAACATGTCCTCCCACTCCACCAGCAGATCTGTGCCACCCAGCATGCGGATCATCGGGAGTAAGCCTGTCAGGTACGACATTTTTGGGGGCGCGCCCTTCAGGTCGAAGTGAATGACCCGTCGTGGCGGGATCGTCACTTGCTGGCGTGGCGGTGGCACTGGATCCTCCCCCCGCCACCAGCGCTCTCTCCCGGACCCGCTTTGAGCGCCATCTCCCCTTGGGCGAGGTGGCTGCACGCTCAGGTCACGGTAGGTGCGCTCCTGAGCAGCACGCCGGTTCCACTGTTGGACAGTCGGCGTTTGGCGGTGAGTTGCCGGCACGGCGACAGAGGTGGAGCCTCTCCTCTCCAGAGAGCTGAGGTAGGTGACGGTGCCCAGGCCGGCCAGACAGAAAAACAGCAGACCCACTCTCCACCGCCACAGGGTGCCCGGCAGCAGCTGCAACACGGAACAGAGCAGACCGGTCATCACCCTGACAGACGAACAGCAGACCCACTCTCCACCGCCACAGGGTGCCCGGCAGCAGCTGCAACACGGAACAGAGCAGACCGGTCATCACCCTGACAGACGAACAGCTGGACCACCCTCCACCGCCACAGGGTACCCGGCAGCAGCTGCAACACGGAACACAGCAGACCGGTCATCACCCTGACAGACGAACAGCTGGACCACCCTCCACCGCCACAGGGTGCCCGGCAGCAGCTGAAACACGGAACAGAGTAGACCGGTCATAACCCAGACAGAAGAACACCAAACCCACTCCCCACCGCCACAGGGTGCCCGGCAGCAGCTGCAACACGGAACAGAGCAGACCTGTCATCACCCTGACAGAAGAACAGCTGGGCCACCCTCCACCTACCAAAGAAAAAACATCGTTTTAAGTGCGTTGAATTCAGGGTACCAAATTTATCCTAGACACAAAGCAGATCTTGACATTGTCTTAATTAATGACAAATTGAACCGTCAGGCCAAGGTCAAATGCCCAGAGGTTATAACGAAAGAAGACCTTAACCCTCACCCCACCGGGGGCCATCGATGGCCCCCTAAGGTTTTTCCGGGATAGCAGAAAAACGACGAGGCGCAGCACCGCGGTTGAGGGCTCTACCTCTCACTGCATCATTTTCCCATCATCCCTGAAATTTTTTACCCCGGGTCACCCAAGGTCAGGTCACAAGACGAGGTCAACCAAGGTCACCTCACTTCAACTTTAGAGCTCTGTAAGAGCTACATTTCAAAGTCGATCGATTTGAAACTTCCTACACTTCATGACTCCTCCAGGGTCTACAAGGTGTATATCCGGGATTTTTCGATTTCGTGCCCTGAGGTCAGGTCACGAGGCGACCTCTCCCATTGACAAAGCATGGGGAAAAGCTATTTCATGATATAAAAGCCACAAAAATGATTGCAAATACTCAGACTGCTCAGAACAACGTTTTTGGACACCCTTTCACGGATCCCAGGGGTCATATTTCCCCTTTGACTTTTCCAAGGTCATCCAAGGTCACCAGAGGTTAAAAACAGTATTTTGACAATAATTTTTGACCCAATTGAGCAAGAACGGTGAAACAAACACCATCGTGTTTGTCTTGTCACTGGCTTTCATTTGATATACGGCAAGGTCACTTTTTGACCTTTCGTGACCTCAGGTCATATTAGGTCACGAGGTGACCTCTGGCGGTCAAACCACTGGCGGGAGGTCTTTACGTTCCACATAGCGGAAAAAGTACTGGCAATTTGCTATCAAATGTACTTTACCAGGCCTCAATAGCTCTAATGACATAAGAGTTATGCCCAGTTGGCTTAATCATTGCATATTTGAGTGAAAATAGCCGATCTTGACCTAATTTGACCTCTGGAGGTCAAACCATTGACCTGAGCACTAAAACATGTGAAGTAATTTCTTACTGAATTCACGCGAGCTTCCTATTGCACTTTGCAGATTTGCGCTAACGCCCATATTTTCGGAGTTAGAGGTGGGGGCCATCGATGGCCCCCCGGTGGGGCGAAGGTGGCGCTGGACCCCCGGTGGGGCGCGGGTTAAATGTGACGCTTCACATAAACCAGATTAAAACTTTGAGTAGACATACTGGTATTATGAGAAGGTCTAAATTTGATATATCTTTGTGCAGTGCTGCCAAAAAATCAATATAAAAAACCTCCAGATCTAAACTTTGAACTCTTCAGCTTTTATCCCATTCCGCACAAAACCTTGAGATCTCCTTCTAAATTTTAAAACGTGTCCAGAGTCATCATAAAAATCCATCGCAACTTTAGGAAACCCTGAAGTTGGCGCAGTAGATGCCTTTTAAAATGTTGATTGTTGATTAAGCTAACTGCAATGTTTCATTTACATAACAAGATCTATCCGGTCATGGTACCGCTATTTACCGTACCTAGTCTCACCATGTCTATATTTCCAATAAATGTGTATTCTGTACCAAAGCAAAGTAGCAAAGCCCGGTGGCTCAGTTGGTAGAGCGTTTGACTCCGGCCCACTGCTCAGGAACATGCAGTGGCAGTGCATGTACAGACATGGGATCGGTTCCCTGACATCCTCTTGCGACACTTGAGACACTGTAGTACATTGCAGTGTCTCCATTGCCGTGGTACTGCGTTGACAATATCAGCGTGGTGTGTACCAGGTTCCGTGCAAGCAGGTTTATTCAAAGAAGGGGCATAACAGTGGTCGCTAAAAGTGGTGAAATAATGGAATAAACACCAAATAATATTCCAGACCGTATCTATCTTTCAACAATACAACGTCTAACCCTAAAAGCGCAGACATTTTCAAAACGGTGATATGTTACTGATTACAATGTTGCACGCCGTGTTTGTTAATGTCATTTGCAAATTATGTTTTGAACTCCAATTGCCTCCTTTGTTTTTTTTTCTGAAATTGACATGTTCCCAAGTTTACGAAAGCTGCTACCTAACATTTTGACCATTCATCTATTCAATTACATCATGACCTACTTGTATAAATGTCCAACAGCTTTGATTTCTAAAGGGAGGAGTTAATTACTTACGAAATTGAAGAAACGTCTAATTTCTTGGTTTTTCATTGTTATCAAACAAGGGGAAAGAGTATGATCTAAGTTGGTCAGGAAAATGAATTTTATTACATTTGATAATGCAAACTTTCCGAAAACTTTCGGCATTCCACCATCTTCTTGTAGCAGAATTTACTCGGCAAAAAAAATAATCAGAAAATATACCCTTCACCACAACATACACGACATATCTCATCCCGGCGACCATGACAATTAAATGATGACAAATAAACCATGACCACAAGTAGATACTGATATCCTTATCAATACATGAAGACAAGATAATCTAGCCGGCATATTTTTTAAATATCCCTATCGGGGTGGAGATCTCTTTTCAAACCAAAGGGGCCCCGGTCCGGTCGGGGGCCACAGGAGTGCATGTTTCCCGTAAGAAAATGAAGGCACTAGAATGCGGGCAATGCCTATAAATACCGTATGAAGCTGTATGATGGTAGGATTTTTACACGTGCCGGATCATGACTTCCTCGGGAGGTAAAACTGACTTGCACATTTCAACACATTGCGTGAAATTACTCAGCTTTTTCCGGAAACTCAGTGAGATACGGGTCCGAAACTGTGTCTTTGACTCGGTCTTTGAAAGGATAGCGATTTTAATGTACCGTGCGCTTTTAATCTGGTCCTTATGACAACGTGTTAGCAGCAGCAGACATCAGCGTGTGAAATCAAACAAATTTTCAACGCTCAAGCCTAGCGTATTCCCATTCTGAGAAGTCTTATGACCCAGCAGTTGGTGCACCATTATAGCCCAAAACGATTATTATAACATAAATATTTTCATGATAGAAATAAATCACCAAAAAAATATTAGGCATGCTACAATGTAGCGATAGCTAGGCCCAGTACGCTGTTTACAAAAAATTGACCCATTGTCTCCTCCTCCTCCTTCTCCTCCTCCTCCTCCTGCTCCTCCTTCTCCTCCTCCTCCTCCTCCTCCTCCTCCTCCTCCTCCCTCCTCCTCCTCCTCTTCCTCTTCCTCTTCTTCTTCCTCCTCCTCCTCCTCCTCCTCCTCCTCCTCCTCCTCCTCCTCCTCCTCCTCCTCCTCCTCCTCCTCCTTCTCTCTCTCTCTTTCTCTCTCTGTCTCGCCTCTGACCAAGTTTTTTAGGTCAGGTCATGTCAGGTCAAGAGACTATTTAAGGTCAAGTGACCAAGGGCGAGGGCTGGAGACCAAGGGCGAGAGCTGGGGACCAAGGGCTAGTGCTGGAGACCAGGGGCGAGGACTGGGAACCCAGGTCGAGGGCTGGGAACCAAGGGCGATGGCTGGAGACCATGGGCGAGGGCTGGAGACCAAGAGCGAGGGCTGGGAACCAAGGGCGAGGGCTGGAGATCATGGGCGCGGGCTGGAGACCAAGGGCGAGGGCTGGGCACCCTAAATGGTTCCCAGTTTGTGCACACAAAAATTCCCTGGCAGGCCGCCCCTCCAGTGC